>JAWNLS010000756.1:2025000-4425000 GCA_035042185.1 Drosophila kambysellisi | reverse complement strand
GTGAGTGTGTGTGTTTGTGTGTGTGTGTGTGTGTGTGTGTGTGTTGGAATTTAGTGCTATTGCGTACAAGAAAGAGGCGTGGCAGCCAAAAATAACAAAGTGCTAATAATTTCGGCGTAACATTATGACCGAGGGGCCTATCAATAAACCTAGGGGGCAAGTCTCGCGAGGAGGCAACTCTAGGCAAACAGGCAACAAGCTCAATTTTAGGTTGTGCTCTAAACGATTTGCATGTAAATTTAGTTTTGGGTTTTTCTTTGCGTTTTCCTCTTTGCGGTATCAGTTGGTTTGGGCCACAAGTTGGGCCCACAAGTTTTGCCAGCCAGTTGATTAGCTATGTTCGGGGCACTTTTGGCCGCAGGCGTTAGCCAAGATTGGCGCACGTATCTGACAGATACACGCGTGTAATTAACAACTTTAAACATTCACACTGACAGACAAACAACAAGATACAGATGCATGCGATATATTGTTGCTGTTGCTGTTGCTCTTGTGGGCGAAGGCTGACATATAAATCATACTAAGTGAGCCGCATTTCATGTCAAACACAAAATAAAAATAACAAAAAAAAAAACAAAAAAAAAACAATAGCCACAACCAGCCAAATAATGGCAAGTGATTTGTAACAATAAAGAGTCCATTTTGAACTTCATATTTCTTCGTTTTCATTTACCATGCAATATTTTGAATGCTTGTGCGTATTTATTTTGACTTTTGACTTTGATGATAATTACACATGAATATGTTTAAATTTGTGTCAAGGATGAGCGGAAATGCTGCCAAAAAAAAAAAAGAAACCATTTATTCAGTAGTTAAGCAGATGATTCGATGAATCACGCTTTCAATTAATTGATTGATTGATCCAATGATGGCTTAATGGGCGTTTAATTGCCAACAGTGATCACGAGCTTCTTTCTCAATATTTAATCAATCGATTGTTTCCATCAATTGTATGGAAACACTTAACTTAATTACGCTTAACTATAAATTATAGGTATTCCACAAGAATGGTTAAAAACAAAAATTTCATATACATCATTAGCCATGACCATGCATCATGAAAATTAATTCATCGATTACAAATTTAATTATATTTTTGTATTTAAATTAAACAAATTGAAAAGATTCTAAAGGAAAGATAAGAAGATAACCTTAAGTTGGTAAATATGCATACTAATATCGCATTAAGGTCAAATTAAATGTTTTTGTTTTTTTTTTTTGGCCAATAATGGAAGTCGATGGTATTGTCTAAGAAGTTAAACATGGTTATATTATCAAATAAATTTAAAAATATATATATATTTGCATATATAATTAATTGCCAATCAAAACTATTGTCGTATATGTGGAAAAACAAACAAAAAATGACGTCATAATAAAATTATATAATATTAATATTGTAATGACAGAGACTAATAAAAAATAATATTTACCTAATCCTTATTATAATGTATGATCATTATTTTTTGTAAATTTTTTTTTCCACATATTTTGTTGGTATTATGCAATGTATCTATTGAAAACGAAAACGGTTTGCTGAAAAGCAGGTTGTCTCTTTCGAATCACAGTTTATCAGGAACTGGCATGCCCAACAGGCATTGCACGCAATTACCAGGTGAGGCAAACATTACCCTCCCGCAGCAGCAGCAATTGCCGCCACTTGATGGCCGGCTGTCTGAGTTGCTAGCTGCTTTTAGCCAATTGCGGGGTAATTTGCAAACGCACAAAAGCGCACTCCGCTGACGACCCTAATTAGCGGGCGCAACGGCGAAGCAGAAGCCGACTCCTCGTAATAGTCAAACGAACGCACATAGAACAACTCGTAGAAACCAGAGCTAGAGCTACAGCTAGAGCTAGAGCTACAGCTAGAGCTAGAGCTACAGCTAGAGCCACCACATCCAGAACGTGGCCAAAGACAAGAGGAAGGGCGATCTGCCAGTTCTTAGAAACCAATTAAGGCGCCAGCTGCTGCACACTGTTAAAAGTCAAGACAAAAGCGAATGCACAATTCAAAACTTATTTCAACACAACCTTTGCAACCTTTTTGTTGCATAATAACAATGAAAAATTTATGTCTTTCATTAAATATTAACTATTTACTTAACAGCCGCTTTTAACATTAACGACAAATAGTTAATTAATTAATGACTAAGTGAATGGTGATTAGAGTATATAGCCGTATATTGGAGTCAAGATCTATAAGCATAATTTCCATTTTTATCCGATCAAATCGTGATTAGTGCATCTCCAGTGTTCCAGGGTTAAGCGTGCAAAATATTAAATTGTTGTACAATCTCGAAACCGATCAACGTGGAACCCTGGACTCTACTCAAGGCTAAAAACACTAATCACAATTCGCAAAGACCTTCAGTCAGGGTAACATGTTTGATTCATTGAGGCTATGAGTTCAGGTACGGATTTGTTACCTAGCTATTCCCAACCCAGGTGTATTCATTATCAAATCAACAAAATGTTAAATGAAACATATTTTGTTGCAAGAATTGTACCACTGTGCGCAGGGCAATGTTTTGATGGGCGATGGCCAATGGATTCGCAGCCGAAGACGCAGTCGCAGCCGCAGCCCGTTGCAAGCCTCAATTGAGATATTATGAAATCGTTTTGGTCGCTGTCGGTGCGTGCGGTCGTCCGGTAATAGAGACGCATCCTCCGTTTTTCCTGTGGTCACTGGCCATTTGGCCAGTTGGGCCGTTCGCCTTGTTAATGATGTGCCGTGCGCGCATTTAAATAAAGTGCCGCCCATTATAATGAGCCGAGTACGCTTTTAACGTCTGTTGATATTATTCCATGCTATAAAGGAGCGGCCCAAACTCCGGTATCACAATCTGTGGTCGCATCTAATGAGCGGCCCATAAAATGCATTAAAGTTTGCGCATCCACTAAAAAGGGTTCTCCAACTGCATAATTAAACCAAAGACCAGGCAACAGTCTATTTTCTTTTATTTTTACCTGTTAGCCCACGCTGTTGCTGCGGAATGCGATAATTATAAAATTCATTCTTCTTTACACGAAATACTAAATAATAAAAGTGAAGAAAAAAGTTAACAAATAAGAACGCTCTAGTTGTGAAGAGGTGGACCAAGAGATACCCTTAGTATTTTGCAAATTCTACAGTTAATCAATAAAATTACAATTTGAATCACACCTTTTCTTTGTGAGTAAACTGAATTAATATAAATTTTCTTGTTGTTTAGTAATTGTTTTAATTAATAATTAGATTTTGCTAAGCGCTAAATACGATGCAGAAAAAAACTTTCACCTTTAGTTCCGATCCGCAATTTATTTTGGAATCATTTGTCAACAAGTTTTGCACCGGAATTGGATGCATAACTTCCTCGAAAAAAATGTTGTAAAGCATTTTCCGTTGACGCTCGGAATGGCAATTAATCAAACAACTGCCAAGTGGTTAAGGAAAAGCCATTGAAAGCCGAAAATTGCCAACGTTTGGCATTAGCCACATGTTGCATGCAGCGCGCCGCGCGCGACTGCGGCGGCAACAAAGTCAAAGCCACTGCAACAAATGTATCGCTGAAAATTGTAGCAGTCAACAGATAGGTAAAAATTTGGAATTTATATCATCAATTGGTCTCGGGGCTGTTAAGATAGCAGTGTGGTTTGGCAGTGTGGAAACAGCAATGTGGCAAGCAAGTTGAGCATAGTCGATGCCAAAAACATTGCGAGCGTGTGCAACATGTGGCAACATGCGGCCATTAGCTAGCAACTTTGTTGCATGCACCACATTGAAGCCCTCCACTAATGACATTTGTCTGCCCATCGACCATTGGCCATGCCACATTCGCAATGATAAGCAATAATTGAAAAGATTGCCGGCCATTTGAATCGCCACGAAATGGAGCAGCCTCCCAGCTCTGTATTGTGTGTGAAGTCGAAGAGGAAGCAGGCGATTGAAATCGGTGCCCATAATTAGGCCCTCAGCACTCAGCACTCAGCCTGTCCAAGTTTATGCCAATTGCTGGGCATTTGTCAAGCGATTTAAGATGCAGGCCGATGACCACACAAGCATCAATTTTTTGAAATTCTTTTTCCTCCTCTTCATCTTCTTCTTCTTCATTTTGTTGCATCCAGTCACTCTTAAACTGCAAAACTGAAGACTCATCTCCGAGAGGGAAGCTCATTAAGGCTAAGACGATAGTCGGCAACATTTTCAGCTTTCATTGCGCCACCTTAGCTTGCAACTTTTATTGTAGATTTTCCCTTAATTGTTTCGATTGCAAACGCTTGCGAAACTTTCTATTTGTGCATTTTCACTGCCAAAAGAAATTGTTTTATAATTGTCTAGCATCAAGATGAGTTGACCAATCGATCCCTTTTTCCAGTAGTTTATTGGATTTACGCATTTGGCTTTCACTTGTGTCAGTTCCGGTGCCCTTTTCTAGCAAGTGACTTTCGCAAGAATTATCTTTAAAATTCGTAAAAATTTTAATATTCATCAGAGATAATATACAGTTAGTCCAGAAAGTCTTTTCGAAGTGCAAAAAATTGTTATTTTCTAAGTTCGTATGCCAAAAAATGTATGTTATGATTGACTTTTAATTATTTACTTATTTAGTTATTACGTATATATTATATGTGATTTCTTTGACACTGATATGTTCCTTAAGCTATTCTTTAATGGGTCTGACCAACATTTTTTAGATTCTTTTCACTATGCTTACTAATAAAATATTTTCCCCAGTCTGGTGGCTAAAATGTACAAAATCCCATACGAAATCTCCATACTGAAAACACTTTCTGGGCACTACACAAAAATGGATAATTTTAGTTTTTAAAATTTCACAATAAACTAAATATATGAATATTATTAATTTTAAAATTAGAAAAATACGTAAATAATTAAAAGTCAATCATAACATACATTTTTTGGCATAAGAACTTAGAAAATAAAAATTTTTTGCAATTCGAAAAGACTTTCTGGACTAACTGTATTTAATTTTGAACAATACAGAGTATCCCCTAGTTCAGCAATTGCTTCGCTTCCATTACTCGCTATCGAAATGAAAGCATATCTTAAATAACTTAATTAACTTAATATCAACACCATCAATACACAATGTATGGCAACTGACTTTCAGTCAGCCAGATAATATTCTGACAGATGTTTTAAACTATCACTTTATGATTTCCACCTCTGAATGCGGTACCCATTTTCCATTTTCCCCATTTCCCATTTTTCACTTGAATTTGCTTAAGCCTAAATTGACAAATGTTTAATTGACTTTGGCTCATAAGCCGCATAAGTTGGCTCAACTTTCAGTTTCAGCCAAGTGTTGCCGAGTCGCGACTTTCCCAAAAGCTGATTGAATACTACACTAGACCAGACCAAAAACTTGCCACACATCCCCTCTGCACCCTCCCCCCCCACACCGGTCTTGCCATATGCATTGCTTGCGCATCTGCCGCTAATCAAATCATAGCGTTGACAGAAGAACTTTCCACCTGAGTAAAAGTTGCGTGCCCCGCAACTAACCAAATGGATCGGCTTAAGTCAACTAACAACAACAACAACAACAACAACAAAAGCAACAACAACTATAAATATCATAAGCTAGTTGCATTTAGCTGTTAATGATCATTAAGTGCGTAAGCCAAACTAAAAAAAAAAAAAACAACAACAACAACTAATGAAACTAGACACTGGACGCGTATTTGCTTTTTGGCTTGGTCAACATTAGACATTTTGTCCTAATTACGTAGACAAACTGAGGCAGGCCAAGACAACGTTTTGAGAGACTGAGTGAATGAAGAGACGGTGCAACAACTAAGAGATCGAAACTTGATGCTGCGCTTGATTGGCGACGCAACGCGCAACTTCACTTTCCATTTAATCTCGTTTTGTGGAGCAACTGCACCAGCAGCCGCATCGGCTGCAACATCGGCAACATCAGCGGCAGCTGCTGCTGCTGCTGCAACGGCGACGCACAATTTGTCCCAAGCTCGCATGTAAAATCGAAAGCCGATTTTCATGTCAATATTTTGTTTAATAAACTGTCCCCCACACAGTTGACGGCGTCTGCGCGATGCGGAAAATATGCAAATTATAAAGCGACGAACGTCTCCAACTCTGTCCCCGTCCCCGTCTCCATCTCCGTCTCCGCATCCGTGGCAGAGTACGCCCCGGGTGCTGCATATTGACCGATTAGACGAAAGTGCTTTTGCCCACCAATTATGAAAGTTGTTCAGGTAGAATGCATTTCCATGGCCATGTCTTTGAAAGTGCAAGTGGTCCGGCATTCGATCGCCGGATCGTTGAATTGATGTAAGATCGTTATGGAACTGGGCGCAAAACTGATAGCACCTTGCACAAAAAAATGCACCGCTCACAACTGATTGGTTTCACTTTTTAACTGACGCCGCAGAATGCGGTTTATCACTGAGAATGGAATGGAATGGAAATGGACATTCATCATGAGCACCAGAGTGAACCAGACTACGGGAGAGAGAAAGAGAGAGAGAGAGAGAGAGAGAACGAAAGATCGGAATTATTTCATCTTACTTAATGAGGCAATTTTGTTTTTATATTTAATTACATTAGATTATTAGTTTTTTTTTAATTATGAACAGTTTATTTTTTAATTAACAGTTTATTTTATTTCTAGACAATAACCACGTCTAGAAATTATCTCTTAATACAAAGCTTATATTAAAAATAAACGGTTCGTTAATTAAAAAACTAAGAATAATTGAGGATTATAAGCAAGTGAGCCTTTTTTAAATTAAAATGATAAATTAATACAATTGAAGTCTACGAATTATATTTAAAATAAAGTAATTATTTATTATACAATTTTCTAACAATAAATACAACATAGAAAATAAACTGAAACTCAAACGAACTATCAGATACAAATTATGTTTAAAACTTAAGCATAAATAAACCAATTGAAAAACTTTCTTGTAGAATAATTGGAAAAATCTACTAGATTCTAATATGTGAATCTACTACACCTCTATAAGGAGTGGCATAATTAATCTTTATATTGTTTAGTATTAAATCGAATAACTGAAGTAGAACACTTCAAGCAAGTCTGTATCATATAACCTAGATATTTTATGCATTATTTAAGTACGTGCTCTTTGAGAATTGAAAAAAATAAATAAATAAAACAATTTGCTGCGGTGAGTGCACTTTCATTTGCATTGTGTGCAGCTGGCTTATGGGAGCATATCAAGTCCATCAATTGTCACATGGGCCCAACAAAGAGCCAATTGGGTTGATGCGGCACCTGTCTGCCAATCCTCTCTCTTTACGTGGCTCATCCCATTGACATGCACTGTGTGGCCGAGTGCCAAGTCATTTGTGCCTTTTGTGTACAATATCCAAGTGCCGTTAAGCCCAAGTTGAGTTAACAACTTAATGCCGAGCTAGGGAATAGGTTTGGGTTTCGTGGGTTTGGTGGGTTGGGGATGAGCTGGTGCATTTGATGCAGCTGTTGCACAGCAGGCAACAAAGAACTACAGCTATTTCCTTTTGAAAAGCAAAATGAATTAACGCTACATTAATTTAATTAATAATATTTCATTGAGATTGAGCAATTTTGAAAGAATTAAGAGCCAAGATCTAGGAGCATCATCATGAGTACATACCTTCCTCTAAAGATGCAACTACAGGTGGCAGCTACTGCAATTATTTCTGCATTAGAACTTCTTCCGAGTTGCTTGGCTAATGCCAGTTTAAGTGTTGGAATGAATCCACTTTCAGCTGCCAGGCATTCAGCCAGCCAACCAGCCAGCCAACCAGCCAACCAGCCAACCAGCCAGCCAGCCACCTAGGCTAGTCAGTTAGTTAGTCAGCCAGTTACAATGTGGGAAAATATCTTGGCGAGCTTTTAACTTAATTCACATGGTCCACTATTACTCTAAGACTCGCTGCCATTAACAATGCATGAAATGCACTACAAGTCCTTAAGTTCATATAATATATGTATATTTTAGCGGGGCGGGGGGGTCGCTCTTCTCGGCATGAAATCAAATTAAAACAACCGCCTGCCCCAAAAATGGCAACCCACACGGCGGCTGTTGCCCAATGAAGCCAAAAATAAAACCAAAAATCTGTAGAGCAAGTGACCTACGAAAATGTACAGAATTTATAAAAAAAATGTTGCCTGTTTATGAACTAGCTACAAAAAGGCTTTAAAAGGAAATGATTTATAAACTGGAAGATCTGTGCAAAGGTATAGTAGAATCAAAATAAGAATGGGCATGTTTTAGTAAAATATTTACACAAAAATTAATTGTATAAAAGTTATTATTAAGTTGGGGGTATGTGCTCTGCGACATAATAGATCTATTATGACCCCTTCTGGGCTTAAAGCTCCTCCATCAACCAAAGCTCCTGCACAAATGCTTGAATCTTTATTGGGTTGAGGGCTACTATATAGATATCACATCTTTACCTCGATAAGGCGGCACACTCTGCTAGGATGTGCATTGAGGATTCCTCTTCACATTCACTGAACCTACAGAGTCCGCTACTATTTATACCTAGCTTGGCTAGATAACAGTCTACAGTGTCCCGTTAGTAGACTGGTGAGTATTCTAAGATTATTTTTACTTATAAATATTAGCTGCTTAAATCGCTTCTGATTATAGCCACCCAAAAGACATTTGGCCTGTCGTAGTCCTGGTGTCTCTTCCCAGCTCCGCTGTCTCCTCTGTCTTTCTTCGTTTCTAAGTTCCTGACGTAGTGTGTGTCTTCCAATGCCAATGCTACCCAATGCTACCAATGCTAGCCTATCGGTCGCTTCGTTCTTCACTATGTCCGTGAGGCCCGGGAACCATCTTAGAGTAAGCCTATTTTGTATCCCGAGTTGGTCAAGTTTGGATCGTGCTTCATGGACTACTTTTGATGTTATTTTCGTCCCCTTAATGTCATTTATTGCTTGACTATCGGGTAGGATGGATGTATCCGCATTCCGATAGTTACGTACCAGGTTAAGCTCCGAACATCTTCCTATCGAACAAACTTCAACTTGAAATATGCTAGTTTGTATAAAAGTTAGTTAACAAGTAAATTAAATCATATTTAAGTAACTTTGAAAACATCAAAAAACGATAAATTTCCGAACGATAAATTTCCGAACGATAAATTTCCGAACTATATGATGAAGTAGTTGGAGCTGGTCGACTTCGACGGATTTGGCGAGCAAAAATCCAATAAAATATCTTTTATATTGATTGATTTCTGATTAAAAAACACAGTTAGGACTAACATGTCTAAATCGAGTCTACAGATGTATGTGAACAGGAACATATACACATGATGGGGCCGGAGACGTCTCCTCCTACGCGTTACAATCGTTATTTATGCTTTATAATGATAAGATGTTCCTTCAATAAGAAAATTAATACTTAAATAAATCAAGTTTCCTTTTAAACGAAACATTTTTATGAATTTATTATAAATTCGTATTGCATTAAATAAAACATTTGATGCTTAAATACATTCAAACAAGTTGTTCAGAAATAAATTAGGTAAATGACACAGTAAAAGCACTCGCCGATGAAGGGTAAGAGGCAAGCGTAGATGATAAAATGGCTGATGTGTGAATTAATCGATAATTTCGGTTATTTTGGCACTCTCGGCAAAGACATCCGGAATTTCGGCATCATCGGAACGTTCGATGATGCGATTCCGTTCCGCAGCCGCCAAGCATTGGATGGCCACTTCGCGTGCCTTGGCACGCGTATCATCGGCCAGCTGGCTGAGCCCGCTGAGCAGCTCCATGATGTCCGTCTGGAGGAGATTTGTGGCAATATCGGTGCCCGAATTGATCATGTTGAGTATGATAACAATGCCGCGATGCTGCACCGCCGGACTGGGATTGGCGATGAGCGTGTGCAAGATTGTCAGCCAACTTTCAATCTGTAGTATCTTGGCACAGCACTTGGTGGAGACGGAGGTGAGCATGGCCAGAGCACCGGCACAGGCCGCGGCCGTTTCCTCGTCCTCATCCTCGCAGAGCAGAGCCAAAAATTTGACACGATCATTTTCGCCCTCAAACATCTTGACCACATCGTCGGACATGACCAGATTGCACAGGCACTGGGCTGCCGCACGCGTCAAGTACAAATGATCCTCCATCAGATAGAATTCAATTTTGGACACGCCTTGCTCCTTGATGATGCGCTGGCGCACACTTTCATTCATGCTGGCCAAATTGGTCAGCGCCATCAGCGACTCAAAATTCTCCAAGGCCGTACAATCCTGCAGCAGCAGCGTCAACAGCGGCCGAATCACATCCAGCGATCGTTGACCGCTGAACGCCACCTCGGGATTGATGGTGATGCCGATGCGAGCCAGTGCTTGACTCGCATGTCGTTTGCCCTTCTCGTTGCCTTCCAGTGCCATGCGGAGCAATGCCTTAACACCGCCATCCTGCACCACCTTGCCGCGCAACTCCTGCAATCCACACACTGAGTTCAGAACGCGAGCAATCAGCTCCTGGGAGTTGTGGCTCTCGGTACGGGAGAGCGCACAGAGTGCCGTTGTGATGCCCTCGTTGGCCAGCACCGTGATGCGTTTGTTCACAAAATCCACATCGTCCAGCTCGTGCTCCTCGGGTATGTGATGCTTGGCAAATTTGGCCAGCTCCACCATTTCGGGCACAAGCTCCTGCTTCTCATAGGCATTGCATAGATTCACAAATGTGGTGACGACGCCATACAAACACGACTGATCGCCGGCACGCGCCAAATCCATTAGTGCATGAATGGATGCTTTGTCCTCGATGAGCTTTTCCTTGCACTCCGCATCCAGCGTCAGATAGGCCAACCCATCGGCAGCCCAGCGGCGGATGTCCTTGTCCTTGCCCGGTTTGATGAGGAAACGGCGACAGGCTTCGGCCAGCTTGAGAGCGGCGCCATCACCAAATGGTCGTATGGCCGCATCCTGACCACCATAGCTGCCCAGCTTGCAGAGTCCGACAAGGGCACGCACTCGAATCCCATCGTTTTTGGAGTGATAGAGGCCCTTCAGGATTTCCACACCCTGTTCGCACATCGCCTTGGCCTTGTCCTTCTTGGAGGAGGCCGCAATGAGACACTCGCAGGCCACGCGCTGCTCCAGCAGATCATCCGTTGTGGCCATGGCCAAAATCATTTGCAGAATGCCTGATCGAAGTAGGAGATTAATTAATTAATTAATAATAATTTGAGTTCTTAAATACGCACCCTCTCTGGCCACAATTTGATTGCCCACCTCGAGGGGGCCGTTGAGAAGCGATGTAATTGCGACAGTTACGCGCACCTTGGATTCCATGTCCGGCGAGAGTAGCTTGTCCTTGACATATTCATCAATCTGATCCGTGAAACGCAGCTTGGCCTCATCGTAGTACATGTTCTCATAGATGCGGGCCAGGCACACCGAGGCAATGGTGCTCGAAGAGGCGGTAATGTTCATGGCACTCTCATACTTGTAATCCTCCAGTTCGGAGCACACATCGAGCAGGCGGCACAGGCCACGAATCTCGACCAGACGTTCTGCCCACGCCAGTGCCGTGTAGTGAACGTTGCGGGTTATCAGCTCAATGACCGCATCACGTGCCTTGCCCGAAATGGTCCGATCCGTGATGCTGTACACCAGACACGTGAGCAGCGTATCAATCTCTCGGTTATTGCGATCGCACAACTCCTTGTTCGGCTTAGAATCGGTCTTGTTCTTCAGCCCTGATAATGTATTCATGATAGTCTGTAGACAGAACTGAGCGGTTGCCACGCAATCCTCGTGCTTTTGGTCGAACACACGCATAAACCAAGGGATGCCCAGTTCGGTGAGTACGCCCTTGGTGCGTTCGACACTATTCTCGCACATAGAGGCCACCACACGCACCATATTCAAATAAATTTCGTGATCCTTCTCCACTTTTGCTAGAGTGGCAATCTTAGACACACACTGCTCCTTGTACAGCAAATCGGCACCGGTTGGTTCTTTGGCTAGCACTACCAAATTGTTTGCACCCGAGCGTCGCTTCTCGATGGGCGCGCCAATGTCAAAGGTCAGATCCATCATTTGCTTCACCTTCGTCGAAGTTTTTGCATTGCGTGCAGCATTTTCTTGGACAATGAGATGCAGTCGCTGCAACATGGGCTGCACAGTTTTATTAGCCGGATCGGCCTTGAACAACGCCGTGGCATCCTTGTACGCCTCCTCCGGTTTGGCGAGCCCTTCGTACGCCTGGGCGCGTCGGAACAGTGCCTTGGGATCATTGGGCGCAAGGCGCAGCGACTCTGTACAATCATCGGCCGCCTCCGTGTACTTATCCAGCTTCAGATAGGCCGCCGCACGATTCTTGTAAAACACGGGCAACTCCTTGTGCTTGGAGCCCAGTTTGATGGCGGAGGTATATTCCTGCACTGCATCCGTCCATTTGGACGCCTTGAATGCCTCATTGCCTTTGTCTTTGTGACTGATTGCGGCAGCATCAGCGGCGGCGGCGTCTTTGTCGTCGATTGTCATGATTATGAAATTTTCTAAATGAAAAACTCCTATTTTAGCTTTGAAGTGCATAAATTAATTGTATCCAATACGAATGACTCACTTTTTTAACCTTATGTGCGCTTCTTTAATGCAGGTTGGCCTAAATTCAATAGCTGCAGAAACTTCTCGATATTAAATACACACACAGTCACACTCGCGTTTGTGAAAAACAAGCACGCTGTTTTGAAAATTCTAGCAATCACTGCGATGATCTATATATAAATAACCAAAGGAAAACCGAAAAAAAAAAAACAAAAAAACAGCGGCAGCAACAGTTGAGAATTGCCATTCACCTGTTAGCGACATCAAGCAGCTGATCGATGCATAAGCGATACGCGAGAGGCAATTGGGTGTTTTGAAATTCTGCTGTAAGCAGCTGCTCATTTGTTTTCAAAAATCGCAATGCAAATCGGCTTCATTTTTGTTATTTAAAATATATGTAAATAACTATAATAAAATTAAAGACAATATCTATTACATTATATTACACGCCATTTTAAAATTGTAGTTCGAATTGTTCGCATTTGATTTGTTTACACTTTCGCAGTGAATGACAATTATAGTGGTGGACCAAAAACATCGTAATAATACAAAACAAAACCAATTAAAAACATCCCCTGGCAATGCGAAATTTATGCGCAATTTCTGTATGCAAAACCTTAAGGAGCATCATCACAAGTGATACTGAATGTCGCTCTGTCTGAATCTAACTCACATATTTTGCCCAACAATAAAAAATTAAAATTGTCATATTAGCAGTTTATAGTCTTATCGATTCTTAAATGTATCGCCACAAATGCAACGCTGTGAAATTTGGCATTGTTTTTTTTAATACATTTCTTGCAAATGACCGGCTCTTCAATATTGACTAATTAAAACATGTCCAACTCTGTTAATATATCAGTGGAGACGACGTGCGAAAATCAAATACGCGAAATTGCCTACGATGGCACCGAGCTGTATCAACCGTAAGTGCCCACAACTGCTGCAGACGCAAAAGCTGCAAATTGTCTCGATTTTTTCTCAACAAGTTGCTCTTCCCACAGACCGCCGACGCTTTCCGAGAGTCTCGCCAAATGCGCGGCACGCATAGACTTTAGCAAAACGTCACTGGATGATCTCAAGAAGGAGGAGAAATCGGCGGCCGCTGCCGAAGATAAGGAAGACAAGGATAATCAATTCCAGGAGAGCCTATGGCCTTGGGATGCAGTACGCAATAAGCTGAAGGATTCCTACACAGAAATCTGTGTGCTATCCGATGTCATTTCAATTGCCAAGGACAAGCGTTACCTGGTTCTAGATCCACTGTTGGAGGATGGCGATGACACCAAGGCCATTGTTCAGGTTTACAGTCGCAAAAAGGCCCTTTCACAGGCGGCCCAAGTGTTGCTGGGCGGCGCCGAGCGATTACGCACTGCCCACAGCGAGCAGCGTAGTCGCAACGTATCAGATTTTCACATTGAGCTGCTGCGCTTGCGCCAGAACTGGCGCCTGAAGAAGGTGTCGAACGGTGCCATCATTGGAGATCTCAGTTATCGTACTGCTGGCTCCAAGTTCGGCATGAGCGGAACCTTTGAGGTGACCAAGGCGGAGGATGCACTGGACGAGGAGGGTGGTGCTGGGACAAGCGCAAGTGCCTCCGCCGCATCCAGTGCCAGCAGCAGCAACAATGGCATGCAGCTAAAGGCTAGTTCCGCATTGCGCGTCATTGTGCCCGCAGAGCTGCAGGGCGTTGCTTACATAAAGGTGATCACCCAAAAGGATCAGGAAGATCTCTGCACTGCTCAGGTATAAATTATAAATCTAAACTTCTGCTACTGTTCTTACCTGCGTAAATTAATTGCCAGGTGAATCTGATGGGTCATGGTCCAAACATTACCGCACAGGTGGGCGTTTGGCAAAAGACGCTGGAGTTCGCACAGAATGTGCTCTTCTGCAAGGAACTGTTCGCTCAGTTGGCACGCGAAGCCATTCAGCTGCAGGCGCCCATTCCACATGTGGTTATTGGGAACCAGATACGTGCCACACTTCTACCCAATATACAGCTAATCATTTCGCTGTGCCACTCGACCAGTTTCGATTCCAGCCAGCCCGCGCCCATTAATGATCATGACCATGTGCTGGAGCACTCCCTGCATCAGCTGCTCAGGGAGGTGCATTACAAGAACTCTCATCATCCGTTTCCGCATCCGGCGAGCGCACCGCTTGGCCCCAGCAAAAAAAGGATGCTTGCCGGACCAACAGCTGCCGATCGTGATGCGCTCCTGGATATGACCAAGACGCAGACAATACTCGAGCAGATAATTGCCCAGGCACAGCACATCTTTATGCGCAAGCGGACGCAATATGTGCTCGATACGTTGGCACGCGATGTCAAGGATCCGCAAATTGTGTCGCACTGGAATGCTATGAACAGCCCCACCATGTCCTGTGTAAAGATTAATATTGTGACACATGGATATGATGCAATTGGTCGCACATCGCTGGTCATCCATGTAAAGGAGCGTTCGCTGAAGTGCATCTGTCGCGATGGACGAGTTATGCGACTGTCGTATGAGCCGCAGGAGCTGCGCGACCTGATACTCTGCCAAATCAATTCGCATCAGATTAGTTGCCTGGTCAGCTTGGCCCGATGCATGGCCTGGACGGTGCTCTCGAATAGCAATCATCTGGGCATTGGCAAAGTGGAGCCGCTAGGCAATGCCAGCTCCTGTCTGTTAGCCTCGCCCAACAGCGATCGCATGATTGCCGTCCAAATACGCTGCGATCCGCAAATCGATGTCAAAGTTTATATTGCACGCAGTCCGCGACAGGATTTCTTTCCCAGTCCACTTGTCCCCGAAAAGTTTTGGGAAAATTTGGGTGGCAATTTCAAAGAGGTAGCGTATGCAACTCTATTTATACTATTATGCGGTGGCAGAGTGTGTTTTAAAGTTTTAATATAAAACATAGTCCAAATAATAGCAATTAACTACATTTTCCATTTTCCGTAAGAACATCTATTGAAGTAGCTAAAATCAAATTCAAGGACTTGCTTAAGAACAATTTGGTTTTCCCATAATTATGATATAAATATAATCAAAAACATAACAACTGAACAGTTACCAAAATTAACTAGGTTAGTGTTCAAAGTTCTCCAAGATTTGCGTATTAAGATTTGATTTCTGATTTGGTTTTTGCTAACTCATAAGTTAAAAATAAGAAGTTCAAATTAATTTTAATTGAAATTCAACTTAGTTAATATTATTATTAATATCTTCTGCACCTAAAACCTAACTATTCCCTGTAAGTGTGTCAACTAATCTATTTTTAACTATTTACTTCAGGTGCGCTTCGACAAAATTGAGGGCAAGAGTTTTCTGAATAAAATGGAATTTCTAATGGCATCGCTGACCAGCAACACGACCTGAATCGGAGCACGCAGTTTTGTTGTCTAGCATATTATTATTTATAGTTTTAATAAAAAATAGTTACTTAAATAAGCACACATAGCAGATATATAAATACATTGAAATACAGATCAGTTTAATGCTGCATCTTGTAGACAGCCAAGTTATTCCAGTCGCGTTGCGGTTGATTGCTCTGTGGATGTGGTGGATCAGGATGTGGATGCGGGCTTGGCCTCAGGATGCTAAATGTATCCTCTAAGCTGACCACATTGGCGCGATTTGTGCTCTGTGCTCAAATTTGACATTATTAGACTTTGCTTAAGTGCAACATAAAACTTGTGTGACTCACCCAGCGTTCCAGATCGCAAAAGTTAATGTCATAATGTTGCGCCACTGGTTGCAGCGTCGTCTGCGGTTGTGCCACACGCAGATATAGACCACGATTTGTGGAGAACAAGACGGGAACACGACGAGCTGGCGCTGAGCCTGCACCAAAGCCGCCGCCTGCGATTTGGCGATACGTTAGGCAATTGGACAATCCGTTGACAATTGGCTCCGTTCCTCGGCCGACTTCCTCACCAGCAGCGGCAGCCACGTTGTGCGCACAACCCAGGCAACTGTAAAAACAGGACGCCACTTTGCTGCATTCGACTTGCGTGTCTAAATGGATGCTTTTGATAATACTACTTTAATATAAATGCATTATTTTCTTTCTAATATATACATCTGTATATTTCGTGCACTCGATTTATTGATTATTGACTTCACGCCACGTCGACGCTGGCGGCGCTATCAACACTGAGTGAACAGCTCCGGACATTGGTTAGTCAAGGTAATTAGATATAAGTGAAAAGTTTGTGTGGGCCATCTGGCATTTGGCCCGGCCAGGTTGCCAATGGCAATGTGCCTCAATCGACGCTCAATTAGTCCTGACCACATACATATTTAAGTTGTATCTGTGTATATATAAATATATAGCAAAGCCCGTGCGTGTGCCACGCCAATTTTGTCTGTCTGTCTGTCTGTCTGCGCTTTGACCAGGTTTCTCGCTTATTTTTATTATTTTTTTTTTTTGTGTCTCATTTTAAGCGCACGCGTTTCAATACAAAATTATGCAATTAAAATGGCAGCAATCAAGAGATCATTGCCCGCTGATGAACATATTAGCTGGAGTTTGCTCCAGACAATGCCATATAAATGTAATTTGATGTATTAGGTTCAGTTATCTATTTATATCTGCTCCGTCAGCCTAATTTCATAATAGATTATTAAAAAACATGCAATTAGGCAAACATAATACTTGTGATTAAATGTGACAATTATTACGTTAATCCCATCTCTTAAAGCAACCAAGTATTTACTACTCTATCTAATCAGATTAAAATGATATATATACATATAACTGCATGACATGCATCGTGCAGAGAGATGTGAAGGTTATTAATGTTAGTACTTTAAATAATTAAATTAAAAGCACTTCAGTTTAAATTTTTAGCTCATTAGTCAGCTACTTTGATGATAGCTTATAATGCTGAATAATTGTATTAAATTATTAACAATTATATATGCTTTAATTTCGCTTAATATTCTTTAATAAAAATTCTAGCTAATAGATAAGCTTAGCACATCAAAAAAGTCATTAAATGGATGAACAAAGAAATTGTACGCGATTTGCAAAAAATAAATGATTAAGTTTATAATATGATTAAGAATTATGTGGAAATACTTTGATCTTATGATATTTGGAAGGTATACCTTAAGCAGATGTAAAGATAAAAGCTATGAAGGATTTTTAATTTCACCTACTGTCTGTTTGTTCTTATGTTATTCTGATATATATAATATAATATATATATAATCTTCAATGCTATTCAGAAATAGAAAACATCCATCATGTTCAAATTTGATCTTGATGGAGTGTTCTATATTATCATTACCATATTTAAAAACACACTACAACATTTAAGAAACAAAAATTAATAAAGATTAATAAAAATAAAGCCATTTTTTACTTTTTACAAATATTGTTTTAAAACTTTATTTCATTTTATATTATATTCTTGTTTTGTTTTGTTTTTTTTTTTTTTGTTTTGTGTTGTGTACTTGTAAATTGTATAATTAACACTAAAATACTTATTTAAACTTTTTTTTTAATATATTCAATCGGGATTTTTTCAATTTTTTTCTGGGTTTTTCGCATTTTTATTTTTGTGTTATCTTTCATTTTGTTGCTGTTTTTTCATTTTTGTTTTGTTTGTGGTTTTTTAGTATTGTTTACTAAACGCCGCGCCATTACACATACATACATTTATATAGATCCAGCAATTGAAACGCTTAAACTCAAAGCGTTGCAGATAATAAATTTAACTTAGATACTATTTAAGTGTTGTGGCTTTCGCATTCGCATCATTTTATCTGGTGCGGCATCAATTCAATAATAATAATTCATGCAGCACGCACATACATGCATACACACCTATACATATATATATATATATACATTTACATATATATATATATATATATATACATATGCATGCCATACATTTGTCGCACTACCGATTTCAAATTCCGACACATTAAACATATACATACAATATTTAAAATAGAATTTGTCGTTAAATTATGTGTTATCAATTGATTTGGGGTGTTGTGTTTATAATGCAAAGAATTTCATTTTGATTTGTTTCTTTTGTTATTAGTTTAGTTGGTTTTTTTTATTTTTATTTTTTTTTATGGGTTTTACGCTTATAAATTAGCTTTCAAATCTAAATTCTACGGATTTCTTGGTTTTTCTTTCTCATCTTATTTATGTGAATGTGCCGTGTCGAGAAAAAGATGCAAGCACAGACATATCCTATTAATTATATTTATATATATATATATATATGCTACAAATATATATGTATATATATTTTATGCATAATATTAACATTAGCTGCGCACCCACAGCCAACATTAACTAACTTTTGTACAGCTCTTTTTAATGTATTTTTTTTTAGTGTGATATTTTTGAAGTAAACTTTTATTTTAGGTTAGGTTTTGCTACATTCTGTTGCCTGCTGCCTTTAAGTAATAGATAATGTATATATATTTATATGCATTATTAAACAGCTAAATCTTAGTTATACGCGTAGCTAATTTGCAATAAATATATGCATACAAGGCGCCACAATCTGTTTATATCTATATAAATATATATATTTATATGTATATTTATTTATTTCGCTGCCCTAATGCACAATGTCGACATCGAAGGAATTTCTGAAATCGAAAACAAGTGCACAAAAGTGTTATTTGCCGTCCTCCAATAAAAATAATTGGGGTAAATTATAAATATTGCTCGATTTGCCAGAGACGGCAGTTGAAGGAACTTAATTAACAATTTGTTGTTTGTAAAACACACAAAATATACAAATACAAATAGAAGTACAATTTAATTTACACATTGAAGTTTGGCATGATTTAAAAACGAAAGTGACAAACTAGAAACGCATACAAATACAAATACAAATATTTAAGATATATATATAAATATATATAAAACGACGACGACGACAAAGTGCCAACTTTACAATTTGTTTAACAAAAGAGATACGCAAACAAAAAAAATTTATATATATAAAATAAAACGTACATTGTGAGAAGAGCACACACACACAAACAAACAAGATATTGCCATTATGTGGATGTATGTGTGTTACAGACTACATATACATATACATGTTCAATAATGCTAACTATGCTCCTTCCTAATATATATTATAAATATTTCATCTCTTTCGTTTTGCATCCTCAATGTTTTTTTTTCTTTTGTTTTTTTTTTTTTGATGTTGCGCCTTTAAGACTTTGCTTAACAAAAAATTCTGTTGTTTGCCATCTCAATTTCTACAATACAATATTATTAATATTTATATACTTAGCTTATAAGTTGTATATATCTATATAAGTATATGCAAAAAATCACACAAACAGAAAATGTACATAGATGGTGTAGCTGTGTTAAATATTTCTTCTTTTTTTCTTTGATTTTTGTTATTTATTTTTGTTAATAATGCAAAGCGCAAGTAAAATGATTAAATTGCTAAAAAAAAAATTAGTAGACAGATTGTGTGTTTGTGTATATGGAGGCTACAATTTTTTGTTTTTGTTTTCTTCTTTGACTTGTTGCAACTAAACTAATCAGAAGACTTTGCTAAACATATTGTTTGTTGCTTTTGTTGTTGCATTTTAAGTATATTTTGCTTTGTTGCTTTCGGTTTCTGCCATGTTAAAATCAGCCACTGAACTGCTGGCGTTGCCACCTGGTCGCATTTGTTAGCATTTGAATTTGAAATGTGAGTTGGAATATTGTTGTTTGGTTTTCTTTTGCTCTGCTTATTTGCAATTTTACATATTTTGTTTTTTTTTTTATTTTTTTGTTATGTTTGTTTTTCTTTTAGACTATTACATATAATAATTACTTTACTTTATGCTTATGTACCGAGGATTTTCACTACCGTGTGTTTATTTAAAAATTGAGTTCCTTTGCAAAATGCGCGCCAGTGGGCAAAGTCGTCGGGTTGCCAGATTGGTTGTGATTGCTGCTGCTGCTGCTACTGTTGATGTTGTTGGTATTGCCACTTAGCAAATTGGAGGCAGCTGCTCCAAGCGCCGCCGCAGCAGCTATAGATGCAGCCGTTGTACTGCCATTTGGACCACCTCCATTGCCATTGGATGCGGCAGCAGCAACAACAGCTGCCACTGCTGCTGCCATTGTATTGAGATGTTGTTGTTGCTGGAGCTGCTGTTGCTGTAGCTGGAGCTGCTGTTGCTGGTGTTGCTGATGTTGATGATGTTGTTATGGCATAAAGTAGTCCGGATGATCTGTGTCTTTCTCAAACCGCTTGGCCTCCTCGTGCATGCTCTCTTTGATCTTTAGTATGGCCGCCGATTCGGTTTGATCGTTCTCGCCGGGACCGCCAAAGCCGCCTAAATTGTAATCGCCCATGCCGCTACCGGAATCTTCGCGCGGCGTACCCGGTCCCCCGTTGGCTGGTGAGTTCTTCATGCCATCGAGACCTGTACCATCTGGCCCGCCGCCGCCGCCATTAAGTACCGGACCCATCGAGTTGGGACCACCGCCCATGGGTCCCATGCCGCCGGGTCCGCCGCCGCCACCGCCGCCGCCACTGCCATCGGGTCCTCCGCCGCCCATCGGGAATTCTGGTTTCATTAATGAGTACATGCTGTCGCCGGGTCCGCCAACGGGGCCGCCTTGCGTGTTATCTTGTGGTGAGGGCATAATGGGCGTACCGGGACCTGGCGGTCCATTCGAGCCGGGTCCGGGTCCATAGTTGCCCGGCGATGATGACGAATACGCATTCATTGGCGCCGATGCATTTGGCTGCCATTGCGGTGGTCGCCCACCACCGCCGCCCATGCCCATTGGTGGCATGCCACCTGGTCCGCCGGGTGCTGGACCACGCATGCCGCCTGGTCCACCATAACCCATGGGACCCATGCCGGGGCCACGGGGCGGATTCATGCGCGGATTCATGGGACCCATGCCGCCGCCTGGTCCCGGCCGCGTTGGATCCATGCTGTTGGGCATCATCGGTTGACCTGGTGGCCCGTTGAATTCATTGCCCATGCCCTGCATGCGCACACCGGGCCGTGGTCCGCCCGGATAGCGCGGACCGCCCATAAACGGCGGCTGGCCGGGCATCATCTGCGACGGCGGCGGCTGTGGACTCGAGGCGTGCGTTGGCGGCGACGGCCGCATTGTCGAATTTGGGAAAAAATTGGGACCCATTGGTCCGCCGGGGCCCATGGGGCCACCATCACCGCCCGGCGGCATCTGTCCCAGAGGACTAGGCGCTGGTCCGCCAGCGTTGTGTGGTCCACCGGGTCCGATACCGTTTACACCATAGCCGGAGCTAACAAAGCCATAATCATGGAAGGCTTTCGCCTCTGAGCTATGATCGCATTGATCGCGACGCTCCGGCGCCGCACAATACAGATCCCAGAAGACGCACCACCAGGTGTGCAGAAAACCAGGCGGTTCACCCAGTGTTATATTCTTTTCCCATCGTATCTCCGAGAGGAATGTCTGTGCCGCCTTTTGGGCGCCCACGTGCAGCAGATATTCGTAAACATATAGCGCTAGCTTCTCTCTTGCCTGCGCATCAGATGGCACGGCGGATGTCTTCGATTTTCCGTACATTTTACTGTTGTTGTTGTGATGTTTTCTGTTGTTACACTTTTGGAGTTTGTTCTACTCCCGTTGTGGTTGTTGTTCTCACTCGCTTTCCAACTTCCACTTACACTTTATTTAAATTTTTAAAGTTTGTTTTACTGCTTCTCTGCTGCTGCCTCCAGCGGCTGTTGCGCGCTCGTTTTGCTTTTTGTAGTTGCTGTTCTGTTCTGTTGCTCTTCTTATTGCTCTTTCAGTTGTTGTTGTTGCTGTTGCTGTTGTTGTTATTTGTATAATTGGCGCTCAGATCTGGCGCTGCTCACGCAGCCGTTCTCCGCCGCTCTATTGCTTCCACCATTTTGTTAAATTTTATTGTTTTTATATGTTGTTTAACGTTCGTTCGTTTTACTTCGAAAGCCAAAATACAAAAATCACTTGGTGCCTTCTACTTTGATTTTTACAATAAACTTTTAGCGCGCTACCTTGACTTGCTGCTGCTGCTTGCTGTCGCCACTTCTTCGCTTTACCGTTTATTTTTCTTTTTTTCAGGTATTTTGCCTGATTGTTGCTGCTTCTTCTTGCACAACCACTGAAAACAGAAAAAAAAATATATAAGCAAAGAGAGCCAAATATGAGTGAGTATGCGTGTGTTGCAAAAAGTGTATGTGTGAGTGAGTGCGGCTGCGGCTTGAGCGCGTGTGAGAGAGAGGGAGTGCGCGCATTGTCGACAAAACGGCACAAGTGCTACACTGCTAGCTAAAAGAAATGGCCCACTTGCAAACGGTCAAAACTGCATTATATCGTATATTTTAAACTATTTGAATAATGGATTTCAAATAGTTGAGCATTGTCCGCAAAGGGTATGACCCTTCCATAGTTTCATATGCAAAAGAGTACAAGGTGTATGCCGGAAGAAACGTGCGATGACTTTCGTCACAGACTTTAATGCGTCGTTCACTCGTGTGTTCGTTCCCCTATTTGCTCACCAGGTGAGTGAGTGATGCTCAGTTGTTTGTAGGTTGGAAAAGGCAAGGAACAACAGAACAGCAAGCAGCGTAATCTGTTTCTGCTGCTGCTGTTGCCGCGCGCTGACTGTCAAATGCTTATATTCAAATCAAATTTCGTGTACACTTTTGTGTACAGTGGAGCAGTATGATAGATTTATCGCTCTTATTGACACCACACACACACACATCTAGTTATTTTTTTTTTTGTTTTGATAAGACTGCCCGTGAACAGGTGTATTGCGATTTTACAACAAAAGCTGTCAAAAAGAGATAAAACGCCAATGCAGCGTGCTGTAATAGGGCCTTACACAAGCAATATCCAGAGAAAATATACTTTGTGACGACTTTTAATAATTTACTTGTTTTTCAAATATCTAACAACTTATTACAAAATTTAAAAATAATAGCTAGGCGTTAGCTACTTTTATGCTTTAAGTATGTTTTGGTATTTTCATTTTATAACGTAGTTTAATAGTTGTCTTCAAATTATGCAAAAACTTCATTTACAACATAATGTTAAACAATTCCCAGATATAAGAGATTTTTACCCTCTAGAATTAGCTTAAGCTTTCAAAGAACTATTGCCATAACCAAAAATAATGTTTATGGACAGTGCTAGAAAACCCTATGGAATTAAATTTTGACATTTTCAAGATCTGTATATTATAATCTTCTAATTTGTTTAAACAATTTAAGGTTTTTTAAATATCTCTATTCAAGGTCGTAATGTTCGGATTTTAATCATGTTTTTATTATAATTGGGGTAACTGCACTGCGACCTAATAGATATATTGTGCCCATAATCATATTTATATATATAGTATACATATGAAATATATATACATATATATATTGTCTCAGTGTGCTGCTCGAGGCATGGCTAATTCACGCATTGCACAGGTAAAAGTTACTTTTATGTTTTTTGTTGTTTCACTGTCAACTCATTGGAACCTATTCAAATTTGACTACATCACGATTCGCTTGGCAGCTACACTATTTACTCGTTGTTGTTGTTCTTATTGTTGTGCTTCCATTGCTCTGCCTGCTTTCTGATTTTCTTCTGGGCTTCTCTCAATGCTGCTGATGTTGTTGTTGTTGTTAATCAACAGCAGCAGCATCATAGCATGCTGGGCTTCTTCTACAGGGGGCTCTAAAAAAATACCGGTCGTCGTCGTCGCTGGCCGAACCCCAAACAGTAACAATAGTAAGTAGGTACAAATGTACGGTCTGTAGGCACATACAGTGGTCACTCTCAACATATAACTACTACCATAATTTAAAACTTTGCACAAATAATTATAGACAACCAGGTACTAACTTTATTTAATCATTATTTCAAATAGAGCAATTTAAAAACCCTTATTTAACTGTTAAAGCTATTAAGCTTATTTCAATTAGTACATTTATTGAATTCAAAAATTGTTCGTTTGCAATTTCGAATTAGAGTTAGATGTTGTAATTGGCATATGGGTTTCAATACTATTCGATACCAAACCATTGTTGCTGTTGTTCCACAAGACAAAATAAACAACAACAGCGACAATAGTATCGCGTTGAAGACGTCATCAAATTTTATACGCGGGTTTTCTTCTCTCACACGTTCTACATTTAACTACACACCACACCAATTTCTAATGTTTTTATTATTGCTGTTGCTGTTTACTGCTGCTGCATACGCACCTTGTATTAAACTTTTTTGCAGATAGATATATTAGTGAATATGTATTTGTATTATGTACTTGAGCTGCTTTTGGGTGGCAAATGTTTTTATTGTTGTGGTCGCTGCTGCTGCTGCTGATTGCAATTTTATCACAAAATCAACAAGAGAGTGCGCTCACAGCGAATGGTGGTGGAGGCAGAGACAGAGTTGTAGTTGTAGTAGGATGAAGAGAGCAAAATACGCAATTTTATTACAATTTCATTGATTTTTCGTATTTGCGGCGCCTCATATGTTTTCGCGCAACATACATACGTATAACTGTTTATTATTAAACCGCGCGCCTGACGACTTTTTGCACCAATTCTCGAATTTTGCGATTGTATTCACATTTGCATAAGTATGTGTTGTTTATGTATGTGTTTATGTGTGTGTGTGTATGTGCGTGTGTCTTTTTAATTTCTTTTCTAAACACACTTTTCGCCTTGCTTATTGTTGTTGCTGTAATTTTTGCAAGTTTTCTCTTTACACGCTTTTCATTTGCACTGCGCTTTGTCCGTGTATTCGTCGTCGTTGTCGACGATTGCTTTTACTGCCTTCACTGCTGCTGCTGCTTCTTCTTCTTCCACTAAAAATCGGCTCTTTTTTGCCTGTACGACGAAATTTTCACGGCGAGTTATTCCGTTGAAATACATTTTAAATGAATTTCATTTCATTGGCAAACACTGCGTTTACATTTTCACTTTATTTAATTAATAATTAATATGATTTTTACACAATAAATTATTTGTATAAATATTTTCACTGCTACAAGTTGCGCTGTTGTCGTCGTCGTCGTCGTCGTCTTCTCGTCGTCGCGTTTCAAATGGCGAATGTGGTGGGAAGGAACGAACAAACCAACACTTTTTTCTGCTCATTATTTTGATAAGTGCTTTGCGCTTGGACACGCTGGTTATCTCGCTTGCACGCACATTGTGCAAGTAGCGCTGCCAGATTGTCCAATAAAGCAGATTGGAAAATTAAATCTCTGAATAACTTATCTAAAACTTTTAAACATCATATGATACAAATAAATAAATTTGAAATATTTCGACTATTTAATGAACAACATACATAAGCGCTCTAAACTTAAACTTTTCATAACTAGTGACCGGCTGTGCTGAATCTGGCAGCACCGCGGCTCCGGCATTTTACTCATTTTGTTTTTCCCTCATTCTTTACACGCTCTCTTTCTCTGTCTCTCATTTTTTGTGTACATGCATTTGTGTGTATGGGTTGGTACAATTGACTGCGAGTGCGTCGATATTGCATTCGGTATTGTTTCTTGATGTGTTCAAAAGTCGAGAAAGTGCAAATGGGTGAGTTCACAAAAATTATGTAATTAATTAGACTTGTACATAATTAAGATATTGCCCCTGATTGTTGTTTATTTTCATTTTGGAAACAAACTTGTCAAAATTGCCGCCAGGGATGTGCAAATAAATCGTAATATCGAAATATCGAATATCGCATGTGTATATCGAATATTTTTCTTAAATCGCCGCTTGAAATTATGTTCGCTACCAACTCAATTTTAAATTGTATTAATTTGTACTGTTGCTGAGTTTTGCGTTTACGCATTTGTAAATTTTAAATACAAACAAATGCATATTTATTTCAAATGCTAACAGCTATTTAATAAGCTTTGTGCAAACTAGCTTAATGTCGGTTGCAAAATAGCCGTTAGTTATTCAAAAAGGAAACTTTCGCCACTTGGCAGCCAGTGCGCAAGAACCTTTTGCCTTGCCGCCAAATGGCAGCAGCCGCGTGGCGTAAACAGAAAACAGTGCAACTGCAACTGTGCACGGCAGCGGTGCGAGCCACGGATTTTCTTTTTGAATCAAACGGATGCAATTACTATATATATACCGCGATATTCTCGAGCGTTGTTTGGTGACGCGAGCTCGCTTCGAAAGTGGAAAGCGATGCAGCTAATTAATGTTGCACTTGCAATAGTCTCTAATATAAATTTCAATTAAAGTAACATCTCACGTACGCACGGACATACCACAAACAGTTAAGTTGTCTTATTGCGAATATTGAATTAAACCTTTAACGTTTTAAATTTATGAACAGCCAGTGACCGAATTTCGACAATTGTTTTTTCTTTCAAAATCAGCTTAACTTGAAAACAATCAATTGCTCAATGTTTTAAATGTGTTTACAGCCCAATTCAACAAAAAATATTTTCGGGCCCCATCATTTATCAAATGAATAATGGCGCCACGCGACTATCTGTCAATTCCCCTTTTTCAAATTTTATTCGACATATTTTATTGGGCCAAATCGTTTAGTTGTAATCCGTTTCTTATTTGTTTCATTCAATATTATTATTATTATTTTATATTTGACGGCCACTCGACTCTTGTCAGCTCCCAAGGGCAACATTCGTGGGTATTTGCTTTTCTTTTGTTTTATTTTTTTTTTTGTAAGGATTTTCTGCTGTGCTTGTAATTTTCACTGCAAATCTGATTGTTGTCTCGTCCAGCTGCTGTTGCTGTTTTGCGTTACAATAATTTCCGCAACGAGCTCCTTTATCTCTCACGTATCTACCACACACCCACACACACTCACTCACACACAAGCACATACGCTTGCACAGACACAGTTCTAGCATTCAATTAAAATCGCTTCAGCCAAGTTGCACTAACGGGCTTAACTATGATTCCGTTATGAGTGTTTTTCTTTTTTGTTGAATTGAATTTCCGTTGCTAAACTGCACAATTTTCCAGGTTATTTCTCAAACAGAGTGCTTATGTCAGAAATGCTTGCGTTTTATTGCCAAAAAAAAACTAAGCTGTGAAATCCGCTTAACTGCAACGTTCAGTTTCCTTGAGCTTAAGGCATATATGTATGTGAGAGAATGATGATGATTTTATCATAATTTAATTTTACTTTATCATTTTCATCCGATACGATATTTTTTTTGAAGTATATATATCAAATTCCAGACAATTGTTGGAAAATTGGCACTCTTTGGATGAAAGTAAGACAAATTACAATTTTTTGTATTCCCCAATGGAAAATTAACCTCACAAACGAAGACAGCATTCACTTTATAGTTAAAGTATATTCTTAAATTGACTATGTTAAGACTGATTTGACAAACATGTATTTTTTTCCACCTTAAAATGTTCTTTACTATTTCAATCGATTTATTTGGCAATGGCTTTCCAGACAAGACAATTTCCTTGTTGCTTGTTGCATTAATGGCGCTTTCATTGATACAATTTACACCAGCTGCACATTAATTAATAATTAATCCCCCGACCTTCTGTAGCAGCTGTAATTGCACATGTGTTTAAAATTAAGATTTATGTGCTGCTCTAAGCCAATTTTAATGTGAACTGACAATTAAAGCAGAACGTGTGTTCTGATTTAATGAGTTCAATTCTTGTTTGTTTTCCCAGCTTACTCTGCGGAAATTGATTAGCAGCGGTCCCCATCCGAGTCAGCAACTTAAGTGGCATTACCAGAACGGTGTATAAGGAATACTTGTGCTTGTATAACAAGCAATTTGTTGCACACACTCCCACACACACACACACACAAACACAAACACACATAAGTCGCTGCCAGGCGCAGCAGCTACTCCGTTGAGCAATTGTTTGATGCGAGAGCGTATTTTACGAGTAAATGCATCTTGGGCTGTTCACGTAGACTGGCAACCAGGCAGCGAGCCATTGTCGCCTTTTGGTTGCCTGCCAGGATTTATGAAACTCTTGCCCCAAAAGACGACCAGTTCCGTTTCCTGCCGCTTACTTTCAGGTTGCACTGCTCGTAATTCAATTGCACTTCCACGAACAAAAATATGGCAGCTGATTTATGCGATTTATGGCGTAGTCCTTGGCAACATTGGCAACAATCGCACGTACTATACGTCCATATAAACATGTCTATATTTTAGCTAGCTTTTACTAAATAGCCTTTCAACAGAAAAAATAGTTGTAGGCTGGAAAAAAATAATAATGTTCCTGGGAAAATTTAAAAATATGTAGCCTGAAAGAAAGAAAACTGTTGTCTTGTGGAAATGTGATTGTGATTTGCAACTGCATTAAATACTTGTTACATATTGCACTGTTCAGTTTTAAACTAAATATAAACTCTGTACCAACAGAGAATCTGTGAATTATGCTTTAAAATGTTTGCGATATATTTATTTAAATAAATTTCGACGACAAATCTCGTTAGCCTGGGCCCACAAGTTGGGCAGCTCATTATCGTTAAATTTAAATTCCCTTTGCGTATGGCACACAATGTGACAACGTGACCTGCCCCCAACGTCCTCCTCCCCCCAACGTCCTCCTCCCCCCAAACCCGCTAGCCCCTCCCTTCGTCGTGTCATGTGTTATAATATAGGGTTTTTTTTTATCGCTTAATTAAAACTGCTGACAAAGTTAATTTACTTTAATTTTAATAGCGGCAAAAATGTCAATTAAATATTTCATTAGCATTGCATCTCAGGGAATATGAACTACAGCACATTTATTTAAACACACACTCTCACACACGCACACACACGCACACACACGCACACGCACACACACTCTGAACCGTAGCGCTGAAAAGCACGCAACTAATTAAGTTTTTGCTCTGGAATTTCATAAGCGCTCGAGCAAGTGCCTTAATTACGTACATACGTATACCACATATAGTAGATACTAAAATGAAAAAAAAAATAATATAAAAAATGGTGTATAAAGTTTAAAACAATGGCACGTGGTGTGCACTGTGGTTCTGCCCTGCCCCACCGGGATAGGCAGTGACAGCGGGGCAAAAGCCAAAATGTAAACAGAGGCAAAAGAGTTGCTCCGCTCCACTGACAGAAATTGAAAGCCAATGCCTGCGGGAAAGGAAGCAAGAGTGAGAGGGATGTAGGGTTTGTAGGGTTATGTGTTATGGGCACAAAGCTGCAACGTGCGGCCAATACACGCAGCACGTTGCGGAAATGGTGAGCCGCACTCAGACACATACAGATGATGCATGTTTCCGTTTTCTTATTCGAGCTGCTGTCAGCTCACATGGGATAGCCAGTTGAAGATGCTGAAATTTCAGATATGCAAATAATGTCCAATAAGCTAAATATCTGACATATATAAAGCTATGCTACACTCTGACAATAATATGCTTTATTATTTAGAAAATCTACATCTCCAGTTTTTCTTTTTTTTTTGGGAAAGTCAAATTGAAAAACATAAAGTTATTTCTTCTGCTAGTGTAGTTATTTTAGAAAATGTTAAACTTTAGCTTAAACTTCCAAAACTAACAACAATTGCTGAAAAGTATAAATTATTGAAGTGTTTTTACCCTTGCTGGCATCAGGATTAAAATATGTTCTACATTCAGAGAACAGTTTGTAAATTAAATATAAAATTAAAATATTCAATTAAAAGAAAAGTGAATTTAGATTCCATACACAAAAATGAAATAAAGAATTTAGCAAAATCCAGTCTAATTTAAAAGGAAAGTGATAAGTAACAAGAGAGAACTTTGAAGTCGGACGTAACCGACAGGGCGCGGTGGAAAGAACAATAACGAGAAGGTTACTAATAATCTTCCTTCCAAGTTTGGTAACTGTAGCTATTAAATTGCTGGAGATATAGGTATTTATCGGTGTTTTTGCAAGGGAAGCAGTCAGCACATAAACTGACTACTAGAAGGGCGTCGCAACTAGTACTTGAAACTAGGTGGACTACGGAGAGGGAGATCCAACGATGCGCACAGTAAAGGCGATGGTAGAAATGAGTGAACAGAATGAGATTCTAAAAGACACTGAGTTTATTGAGTACAAATGCATGGCTTATATACAGAATTCTTAGACGATAAGGCTTGCTTAGGGCTAGATGAGCTAAACAATCAATAATTATTTATGCGTGTACATATAACATAATCTAATTTATGACGCTGCCTATCTGCTAGCTGCAGGCGGCGCGATAGATGGTGTGAACATATTTATTATCACAACCCATGGATTAGCTGCGTAGCTGTGTTATCTGCAGCGTACGATGCTCTGCTCTTGATGAACTCGTACCAATGGCTTATGATTAGAATGAAACTAAACATTCTCCCGGCCGTTGCATCGGTGATCAACCATCATTTAGATCTAGTGTGAATCGTCTTGGGGATGATGTGATGATGGCACGGGTGTAATAGCAGCCTCATTCCTTGTAGCTGATGTTTGCAAGGTCCAACAGCGTTGCTTCCGTTGCGTATAGGCAAGTAGTATAACGACAGATACTACTAAAGCAGCATAAGCGGCGATATGATGATGTTGTACGAAACTTATTTGGTCGGGCAGCTCTTGTTTGTTGAGTACGTTCAATTTTAGCTGTAAGTCATCCAGATCCTTATCTTCTTGTACCTTGTCTCCTGACATGTTGAATTCCGTTAACGGTCTTTGAGTGGTGTTTGGCTCGATTATGTTGCCAAAATGAGCATAGCCCTTTCTCATTTGACTTACAATGATGTTGAAAGTGCTGATGCTAATTTCTGAGTTGCGTGCAGTACAACCTGATGACAGCGACAGTAGTCCGGTGTCCTTCAGGTGAATAGTAGACGGTGTTCCGTTGCATACGGCTTGTAGTTCCATTACAGAATGCGTTGCAAAGATCCAATTATTGGGATGGTGTGTTTTTGACCATACCATTTTGGTTGGTCTATGCGTCACTTGGCACATTGTTGGTGTTTTGTTGTTGAAGAGTTGAAACTCACACCGATTATTAACGTTAAACATAGCTTGATGGTCAAAGCATATGTATTCTTCATTTGGTAATGTTCGGCAGCGATGCAAATCGTCTGTTGTGAGTCCCATGAATTGATCTCTGTGGTTGTTAACAGCTATAATAGGTGTTTTAAGATCAAACAGTCGCCAGCTTGTTGAGTCCCACATCGGAATCGGCACAATGTTGAAAAGTTCCAATATTGATGTTGACACTAGTGGTAGTCTTATTCTAAATACTACATGAGTGTCGGTGACTGTGCCTTCTGCTCGCATAATCCTGTATAGGTGAATGACGTTAGACGATGTCACTGGAGGCATTTGATCTGGCGGCAGATGATCCCGTATTTGATCCAATTGTTCCTTTAATTGGCCGGGAGAAATCAGTGTTGGGCTTATTGTGTGGTGGCGAATTCCAGTAAGTAACATCCACTATTTCTGATTGCATGCGTTGAAGGCTGGCTGCTAACAGTGTTAATTGAGTTGTTAACGCCAGGTAGGTCTCCGTGAGACGTACACCATTGTGTTTTCCTCTGTTTTGGCTGATGATAGCAACTTGCTGCTCAAGTAGTCTTAGTCGCTTATCAGATGCTGATCTTGTCTTCTTGACAATGTTAATGGTTGAATCGAGTACTGAAGTTTGATTCTTCAGTAATGTCAGTAAAAATTCTTCGTTTGTTTTTACCTTCTCTATCACCTTGGTCATTTTATTTGCGTATTCCGAGTCTAATACTCCGAACAGACTGTTAGCGATGTTACCCACTGCATCAAATGGGGACCGGCGGTTTCGTGTATGTTGCATGAGTGAATTTGTCATTTGTAATTCATCATACAAGTGACGAAAGTGCTGAGATATGGAGACATATGGACATATGTGATTATTATCTACTTCTGGGCATATGTAATTGAATTCGTTTATGCCTGAATTAAATGTTTTCATTTTGCGCCAGTATGGTTCCAATTCATAGTATATTACTATGGTCCAGTCGGATACAGCTCTCTTCGTTGTTCCAATTTTTTCATAATAGATTCCAGGCTTCGTGTCGAATCGTGTCACAGATACTGAGTCTGTCAGTACCAAGGGTAACATAAAGAGCAGGATCAGCAACGACGCGGTTACGGTTGGCGACATTAGCCGTTTTCGTTGAACGGGTGGCGCATCATTTTCATTTGTGTCTTCGGTTTCCTTGATGGGGCGTTTTTTGGCCATGTCTTCTGGAAATAACGGAGCAAGCCTGGTTATTGGGCGCTTGTAGATCCCTGAGGAAGTTTTAACGTCGACTACACGAACGTGATTATCCTGGCCTGGATATGTGTGTACAATGCGTCCCATTGGCCAACTCATCACAGGTATGTTGTCTTCCTTGACTATCACAAGCATGCCTTCCTTGATATTGGGGTTGACGGCCTTCCACTTATGTCTGGTTTGCAATTTCTTGTAAATATTCCTGTGACCATTGCTTCCAAAATCCTTGCTTGAGTCTGGACACTAGTTCCCACCGTTTTAGTAAGGAACTTTCGTTGCGGTCTGTGTTGACATCGGGGGGAGCAGTCAGCGTTTCACCAATCAGAAAATGTGCTGGGGTGAGGGCTGTGTTGTCCGTTGGGTCATTTGACATTGGTGTAATTGGGCGAGAGTTTAAGATCGCTTCAATTTCGATGATCACCGTGTTTAACTCTTCGAACGTTAGAGATGCGGTATTTGTCGTGGTAACCAGTAGTCGTTTTGCAGACTTTACCGCAGCTTCCCACAGGCCTCCAAATGATGGCGCTCGTGGCGGTATGAATTTGAAGGCAACTTGTTTTTTGTTGCAGTGATTGATGATCTCTGCCTGAGCCTTCTCGCCAAATATTGATCCTCCTAATTCCTTTAGTTGGTTGTTTGCTCCGACGAAGTTGGTGGCATTGTCACAATGAATTGTTTGACATTTGCCGCGGCGGCTTAGGAAACGCCGCAGGGCTCCTAGAAAGGCATTTGTAGTCAGATCGCTAACCAGCTCGAGGTGGACCGCCTTCGTAGAGAAGCAACAGAATACGGCTATATATGCCTTATCAGGTCTTTTTCCGCGAATTTTATGATGAATCCAAATTGGTCCGCAATAGTCTACGCCTGTAGTGAGAAACGGGCGTGTTGGTGTTACTCGATCGGTTGGCAGATTGCCCATAATTTGATTCATTAATTTGGGTTTTGCCTTATTGCACGTCACACAGTTGTGAACGATATTTCTCGACATTGTTTTGTCGTTCAGAATCCAATATTGTTGTCTAGCAGTTGCTCGTAAGGCTTGAGCACCGCAGTGCATGTTGTCTTCATGCAGCTCTCGTAGTATCATCTTCACTATTGGATCGTTGTAAGGCAGCAAAATCTGGTGCCTTGCATTGTAAGGAAGTGGGGCTTGCTCCAATCTACCTCCAACTCGCAAGAGTCCATCTGACCCTTGTATTTGGTGAGAGTGATGCGATATGACTTTTTTTGTCCACTGTGTTGTGGCGCTTCAGACATTTTAGATCTGCAGCAAATTCAGTTTGCTGTACTGTTTGTAGAATTATTTTGCGAGCGTGGTCCAGTTCCGTTTTGCACAGCGTGGTCGTTGCTGATCTGTAACGCATGTAACAGAATCGCAACATGTAAGCCACAATGCGTTGTAACTTGAAAAATGAGTTGCTGTGTCGACAGTTATACAACTCTTCGCCTATTGTTGATTGAGTTGTGGCTAGGCTTATATGTTTTGTTTTCCGTTCCAGGTTGCTCGGCGAGATGATGGGAGGGGCTAACCATTTGTCTTTAGTGCCATGCAAAAAGAGTGGTCCATAGAGCCATAGACTGTGCTCGGGTAACTTTCGTGCAGATATTCCTCGTGAGAGCACGTCTGCTGCGTTATTGGCAGACGATACATGCCGCCAATTATTTTGACTTGTCACTGCCTGAATTTTCGCTATTCGGTTGGCCCACAAACGTATGGTATGTGGAAGACGGTGCATTGATCCATGAGAGAACGACGGTAGAATCCGACCAAAAGTATCCTGGCACTGTGCTGGGGTCAAGGTTGAGATCGCGTCGAATCCTGTCCGCGAGCTCAGCACCCAATAATGCAGCACATAGTTCTAGACGAGGTAGTGACTGTTTTGCGGTTGGAGCTACTCGAGACTTTGAGCATAGTAAACGCACAGATATTTGCCTGTTTTTGTACGTTGCGCGTACATATATTGCTGCGCCATATGCCCGCTCTGAAGCATCCACAAATGTGTGCAATTCCTTCGTGACTGGAGTTTTTCCATCGTATATGTGCCTTGGAATTTGCATTGAGTTAAGACTTTGCAAGTCCTCCCTATATTCCTTCCACTCGTTCTGAAGATTTTTTGGTAATTCTTCGTCCCAGTCGAATTTTGATTCCCAGAGTCGTTGCATGAAAATTTTTGCTTTTACCACGACTGGAGCGAACAGGCCTAGAGGGGTCGAAGATCTGTGCCAGCTCCGAGCAGACTACACGTTTTGTAATCCTTTTTGCTATGCTGCTTTGTGTGCGCCCGCAAAGTTGATCCCTCTTTGGCATCCAAATAAGGCCCAACGTCTTAACACTGTATTGTTCCAGTGTTTCGTCAAGCTTAATATCGCTTACAATGTCGTCCTTTGGAATTCCCTTAAGAATTTGATCATTATTTGAGCACCATTTCCGTAAATTGAATCCGTTGGGAAGCAGTATTTTTACCAACTCCTGTCGAATTTGGATCGCTTCTTCTATTGAGTCTGCTCCTGTGAGGCAATCATCTACGTAGAAGTCATCCCTTAAGGCAGAGGATCCTAATGGTGATCTGCCTTTATGAAGTGAGGCTAAGTGATTTAGACACTTAGTTGCCAAAAACGGAGCCGATGCTGTTCCATATGTGATCGTTTTTAATCGATAGTGCTTTAACTCATCATTTGGATTTTTCCTCCAAACTATCATTTGATTAAATTGATGTTCGGGGTTTATCCATATTTGGCGATACATCTTTTCAATATCTGCCGTAAATACGTACTTATGAGTTCTGAATCTCAATAGAATTGACATGAGATCACTTTGTACGGTGGGTCCTACTTGCAATATGTCGTTTAGTGATTTTCCTGTCGATGTCTTACACGATGCATCGAAGACTACTCGTAGCTTTGTGGTGCTGCTACTAGGTTTCAGCACACAATGATGAGGGATGAAATAGTGGTTTGTTGGAAGGAGTTCACGAGGGACAGCTTTCATATGACCCAATTGTTCATATTCGGTCATAAAGTCCACATATGCTTTCCAGATTTTTGACTCTGTCCTTCTTTCCAGTGCGAGGAATCTTTTTTCTGCAGTCTCCAACGAGGGCCCCAGGGCTGAAGATTGCTCAGCAAACGGCAATTTTACGATGAATCTCCCATCTTTAGCAGTCTGCAAGTTGTCAATGAAATGGCGCTCGCACTCCTTTTCAGTTGGTGTACGATGCCCTTTCTGCTGTTTCCAAGTTGTCCAGGGTCCAGAATCGCTCCATTATTTTATTCGTCTCTTCTCCAGTAGCTACTGCAGAAATGGCTGCTGACATCCTTGATTCTTTTATCTTTCCAGCCACAACCCATCCCAATTTGGTCTTTTGCATGATTGGACCAGAGGCTATTTTGTGTTGTTGTGGGAGCAATAGTGCATAATAGTGTTCCGCACCGATAAGCATGTCGATTTTGCCAGGTTTGTTGAACTGTGGATCTGCCAACGATAGTGTTGCTGGCATGTTCCAATCGTTATCATTTATGCTTTGAGCTGGCTGATCCGTAATTATGTGCGGTAGAATAAATGCTTCGATCCGCATTGTAAAGTCGTTGCATACTGACTTTACCAATAGATTTGCCCGAGCTCTGCTTGTCCTTTGCTGTCCACCGACGCCTTCAATTCGTAGTGTGGAGTCGTGTCGTTTTAAAGATAATAGTGAGGCGAGTCGTTCTGATATCACGTTAATCCTGAGATCCAGAATCCAGCAAAGCCCTGAAGGTAGCTTGTTGTCCATTATTTCCTTGGACAATTACCTTTGCTGTTGCAAGTAGATTTATATTTTTGCTACTTGCTGATGCTACAATTTGATTTTGTTGCTCCATTGAAGAATTTTCCAAATGCAGCAGCGTGTTGTGTCTTTTTTGACACTTGAAGCACTTAAAACGACTAGGGCAAACCTTTGCCATGTGATCTCCTTTGAGGCAGTTGACGCATAGTTTTTGTCGTTGAATCCAATTTAATCTCTCAGCGGCTGTCTTTGCACGGAAATCGTCGCACCGATATATGATATGGTTAGACTTCTTGCAATAGAGACAATCCTTCCTTGTAGTTGAGGAGGATACACACGATGCTCGCATTGGATCTTTTTTGGTATTGATGTGTGTTTTGCTTCCGCTAGCTAAAACACGAACTCGTTGTTCAAGAAACTGGAGCATGGTGTCCAGTTTCTGAATTTGTTTCGAGTTGCTTAGTTGATTGCTCGTACAGAGTTTTATTTGTGCTGTCCAGCTTGTTTCGGATGACCGCTATTAAAATTGGATCCCACGATGAGATGTCTAGTCCGAGTCCTTTGAGAGATGCAAGGGACTCCAACGTGACTATATAGAGTTCCTTAAGCGATTTTATGTTGTCATTAATGGCTTGTTGCATTAAAAATCGGTTCAGTACCGTTGATGCAATGTCTCTTGGATTGTCGTATGCGTCAACCAAGATGTTCCATGCGTGAAGGTAGTTATCCTCTTTTAAGTCGATTTGGCGTATTAATCTTTCTGCCTCACCGATCACGCTGGTTTTTAAATACCACATTTTCCGAATTGTTGGCATATTGGTATCGTGTACCATGGACACAAACATATCATAGAATTGTGTCCATTTTAATATGTCCCCATCAAATTTGGGGATGGTTATGCGAGGCAAGTTTATGTCATTGGTGCACTGCTTATCGTTTCTTGAAGCTAGTGCCCTTTGTACATCTTCTTTCTGCTTGTAGATACTTCTTTGTATCATATCCATTTTCTTCTGGGTTTTCAACTTCTTCATACAGCCGAAAATGGACCTCTTGAATTTGTGCCCATAGATTCCTAATGAGCTCTAATGCTGCGTTCTCAATGGGGGTGCTTTGGTGCAATGTGCGCTGTAGTGATGCGATCATTGCCCTTTGTCGTCGGCACAACGCAATAACCTTGGGTTCTAAGGTTGATTGCTGACGCTGTCCCTCGTCAAACTCAAGCATCTTGCTTGTGGCTTGGTTTACGGTTTCGGCGTCGTTTTTTATGACTTCTAGGACATTCAGAACTGTTGTTCTTATTTCCTCATAGAATGTGAAGTATTCATTATTCTTTGGTAGCTCGCCAGATTTTCTTATGACTTCGTCATTTTCCTGGACAATCTTCCATTTGACATTTAGAGCATCTGCTTTACTTTTGTGATAGCCAGTCTGAGACTTTCTCTCAGCGGAATCCTTTTTATAATTAGATATTAGCCGTAATATCTCATTGCTAATATCTTGCTGGACATCAAGTAGCTCATTGATGGTTACTTTTTCTGATGCCATTTTGACTGATTTTTTGTCGCTTGTTGGACTTTTACAGATATGTATTGTTATATCTGTTTCTTAATCAGTTTTTGTCGCTTGATGGACGTTGTTATAAGTGCCGTGGTCGTTTATTCAACGAGAGCACACTTTTATCCTGATATGTCGCCTAGTTGACAACTTCAGATGGTCTCACTAACGCAGATATAGTGAACTGTGTTAGGAGATTGGAGGTATCCCTTTGATTGTCGCCTTGTTGACAACTTCAAATGTGGAATTTTGGAGGTTGATTATCCCTTTGTCGCCTAGTTGACAACTGCAGGAGTCACTTTGATTGTCGCCTTGTTGACAACTTCAAATGTAGATTTTTCTTGAGGTTTGTTATCCTTTTTGTCGCCTAGTTGGCAACTGCAGGATAAATTCACGTCGGGGTCACCAAAATGTTTTTGCAAGGGAAGCAGTCAGCACATAAACTGACTACTAGAAGGGCGTCGCAACTAGTACTTGAAACTAGGTGGACTACGGAGAGGGAGATCCAACGATGCGCACAGTAAAGGCGATGGTAGAAATGAGTGAACAGAATGAGATTCTAAAAGACACTGAGTTTATTGAGTACAAATGCATGGCTTATATACAGAATTCTTAGACGATAAGGCTTGCTTAGGGCTAGATGAGCTAAACAATCAATAATTATTTATGCGTGTACATATAACATAATCTAATTTATGACGCTGCCTATCTGCTAGCTGCAGGCGGCGCGATAGATGGTGTGAACATATTTATTATCACAACCCATGGATTAGCTGCGTAGCTGTGTTATCTGCAGCGTACGATGCTCTGCTCTTGATGAACTCGTACCAATGGCTTATGATTAGAATGAAACTAAACAATCGGTTTGGAGGCGGGAGTGGGCGTGTTCCCAAATTTTTGTTCCAGATTTTTGAAGGGTTTTACTAGCAATATACTTTTCAAATTTGGTGACTTAAGCTTTAAAATTGCTTGAGATATATGGTCTTATCAAATTACACCAACAGGAGTATCGGTTTATGTAGGCGGAGTGGGTGTGGTCATCCAATTGTTTATCGATCTCTTAGGGGAGTTATCAGTAACATACTTACAAATTATGGAAGATATGCACATTTAAAAACTCAACGCATTTTCAAAAGCAAGGGCGTTTTAACCATAGTTTGGCTTCTAGATCAATCGTACATTTAAAGTTGAAATCGTGATTTTCGGTCGGAACATAAGTCAAAATTATAGTCCGAAAAACTGCATGGTGGGTGTGGGAAATGCCGATGTTTGAAGGACATTGCCAACAACCTACCAACCAAAATTGGTGACTGTATCCAACAAATTGTGGGAGATATGTCGCTTAATAGATTTGCGAAAATCGATTTTACCGATTTCTAGCTTCCTAATAGACGTGGGACTAAAACCCTTACACATTAACTTTTGAGGATACTTTCAAGTATATGTTCCAAGTTTCAAGTCTCTATCTCAAAGGGTGTCCAGACGGACAGACATCATGACGGACATTGCACAAGCCAAATTATAACTTCGGTATCATAGTATAAAAATGTGTATAAATTCGACTTAAAAATCATTTTCAAGACTTTATTTTTCCAACATGCATATTTTAAATGTTTGCAAATTTTAAATATTTGTTTCAAGAAGACAAATATTTTAATTACGAAGCCAGAGACTTTGATAAGTTCGTTAGTCTCTGTTCGATACTCTTTAATCACACCCCTTTCGCTACAAATCGATAATCAATTTGCCTTATTATTATATTAACTATAATTAAATACTCATTGATACTCTTAAATCAAATTAAAATCATCTTCATATAATTTAATTGAATCAGAGCTTAATAACCATTCTCAATGTAGGAAGAAAATCACTGATTACCCGATCGGTGTATAAATAAATTAACAGTTTGCTTAACTCTGGTTGCAATGGTTGCCACAACTCATTAACGTGTCCATTTGCAACAGACTCCCTCCTACCCCTTCCCACCGTACACTGAGAGTTATCGCAACATTGTTGCTGTTGTACAGTAACGGTATACTCCATTCAGAATTTCCATTGCAGTTCATGTGGCCTGTGGAAACGCATTGGCGCGTGGATGCGACGGATGTGGTAGATGCGTGTTATATTTGCATGACTGCGTTTTGCCGTCAGAGTAGAGGCATGAATGGGACAGGGCAGGGGCAGAGGAAGAGGCAGAGACAGTGGCTGGGGCACGGGATACGCCTATGCAGCGACAACGATACCATTCTAAAGTAAACAGTGACTACGCGCAGCAGTAGTAACAGTATACGTGCCACATGCAACAATAACATTTAAGGCAACTACAATACAAACTCCTCATTTGGCAGAGACGCAAAATGTGTTTCCATCCTTTCATGCGCCTCATGCAAAATGAGCTGCACCAGTTGGCCCTTATGACGAAGCGTCCTTGTTGCAGCGAGAGCAGATCCTGTGCCCAATTTGTGTCCGCTCACCGAACATAAACCACATTCTGTTGCCCTGCATATCCTTTCTTGTAAGAGCATATGCAGTACTATCATCCATTAACAGTAATCATCCATTCCATCCAACAACATCGATAGAATATAATTTAAAGATTTTAGTTAATAAATAATAGTTTATAAAAATTTAAAACATTATTATTGTTAGCATAGCTAAAGGTCTAATCGCTAGTGTTCTTACTTGTGTTGGCAATTGTGAAAATAAAGTTAGTAAAAATTATAAAAAATAGCGAGTTTATCTATATGGATTATATAGCATCGGATATGCTTCCTTCTGCCTGATGGATACTTTCGCCAACATTTATTATACCCTCTCTAAGGGATCCATGAAAAGCAACTGTTAAAAGATATTTTCTCTTTCTTTTGGTATGTTTGTTTAGGGTGTAAATTTCTACAAACTTATTTGCATTTATATAATACGATGGTGGGGGAGGGGATGGGATTGTTGGGGGTGTGTTGAAATTGTTGTTTACTGCTTTTGTTGCACTTAATTTGTTCAAATTGTTATAATTTGCATGGTAATTTAAGCAAATGAAATTAGTGAAAATATTTTAATTGCATGCTCCGTGAGAGACTTTAAAATGAAAATGCGCAAAAAATAAATGAATATTTAAATAGGAAAACCTCGGAATTGTTGTACATTTTTTACGTCCGCTTTAACTAAGTGTGTGTAGTATGTAGTTAGCCAAGTTTCTTCCCCTGGCTTAAACTCTTAAGCTGATATTTGCCTTTGGCAAGAAGATGAGCTGGAAAGTTGCGTCTCTGCATCCGCTTAGCACTTGTCGTTGCAGGTACAAGAACAATGCGGGACAACAATGCAAAAGGCACTTAATTAATTTTAAGGGCAGATTAAAAGCAAAGCAAAAAACATGCCCCGAACAGGAAGCCAGTTAAGCGAAAGCAGATGCCGGTGTTGCGTATCCGCCATGGCGACCATCATCATGACTGCACATTTATTTGAAGTTGATTAATTTATGTGTGTGTTCAGATAACAGAGGAGGCGACTCTTTGAGGCTTGATGCAGTGCGTGGCAAGAGAGTTTTGCGTGCTGCAGTTTATGCGGTTGTCGAACATTCGAAACAAATAGAGCTGGTCAAGTGCAGAAAAAACACAAATAGGAGTGCTCAAGACGAGAGAACTCGACTAGGAAATATCCACTATGCAAGTCGTTAGACTGTACATGTATAATAAAAATCGTTAATTAATGAAGAAATTAAATGAAATTTCTATATTTTTATCAATATTACGCCTAAGAAGAATTCTAACAAACTGGAATGCAATTTCTTTTTAAGTGACGGCTTTTAATATTGTCTGAAATCGATTTTGATCGGCAATCGATAAATGGACATAAAGTTGATTGTTCCTGGCTTTTATTTATGTAGACATTTGCACAACTTCAATGCAGGGAAACACAATTTTCAGTCACTTTTCAATTGTCCTGCCAAAGTTTAAAGCCTGACAGTCGCAATAGTAGCAAACTCGTATCTGGAAATAAAGCACAAAAACTATAGGAACAGTTACTGCAAAGCACACACAATAAAGTTCAATTCAATTACCTTTAAAGGCGTGGCCGAAGTGGCTTAGAAGTGCTCAACTCGCTTCTAGTTTCCCAAAACTCAACTTATGTGACAGTAACACAAATGAAGACTGAGCAACACAAAGAAACAAAAAATATGTCTATTTTTGTCGCACCGAAGATTACATACCCTTGAGTAGAGAGTAGTGTAAATTTAAATATAAATTTCAAAAAATACGACTGATTTTTTGCATAACAAATATTTGATGTGGTTCGATGTTGATCATATTTTATCGAAATATTAAATATTAAGAAGTTTGTTCCTATGGCAGCTATGCGATATAGTAATCCGATGCCAATGAGAGAAACACAACGGCAAACAAATTGAGTAAGTTTAGTGACGATAAAGCAAAAAATGCTCATATGAGAACTCAACTTGTTCCTATTGATTTCAATAATTTTGTTGTTTAATTTGGGGGAATAAAATAACAAGCATAACAAAAAGTTGTTATGCAAGAAAATATATATCGAACTATCGTTAATATGAAAATTATGTGATATAGTGTTTCGATCTACTACCTCAACTTAAGTTTAATCAGGATGGCTTTAAAACTGATTGAGTAGTTTGCATAGAAACAAACAGACTCGGCTAATCCGATTAGGAATTTGGTGGCAAAGGCATGTTCCTTAGTTTATCACAAACTTCACATAAAAGTTATAATACCCTCTACAAGTGTATATTAAAGAAAAAATGGTCACCGAGCTAAAGTTTTGTAGGTAAAATATATGAACCGACTTTGTGCTTCATCAATAACAATGCAAACAAAAAGTGCTGCAAGTTTGCTTTGCATTCCGCATCGGGGAATTAGAAATAAGAATGAATAAGTTTTTTATTGTATGAATATAAAACTCTTAATTTGTTACCTTGTTTGTGTGGACAAAATTGTTAGATGTTATATACATATATATTCTGGACTGTTGGCCGTTAAATACATGTTATATTCAATGTTATGTATTATTAGATAAAACCATTTCTATGTTTATGTTATAGATTATTAATTCACTGTCTCTTTCATACTGTTTCAAATCAATGTTTTATAGCCTTTAAGTAGTTTGATTAATGTTTAAATATAATTGCCACATAAAAAAAAGAGACAATTGCTGATATTTTAATTGCCTAACAAAAACCATTGTTGCTTTGTTAGGCAATAAATTAAATTTGTTTGCTTAAAGGATATTTATCTAATGTGTGTGCAAATTGGATTTATGGTTTAAGGACAAATATAAACAAGCACTTCTCGCTCACTTCGACTTGTATAAGTAAAAGTTTATCTTTTATTTTCCAACTCCTTGGGGAAAAGATGACAAACCTATGTTTAGAAACAAATTTAAGAGACAGAAGTAAAGTTTACCATACAATAATTAAATTTCGACCTGATTTGTTTATAAATTAACACATCAAACAAATAAATAAAGAATAAAAGAATTCAAATATGGTAAAAAACCATTGCAGCTGGCATAAGTTGTTAAATATTAAGTTGGAGAACATAAACCTTAACATATCCAATCTGGTTTAGGTAGCATGACCAGGTTAAACTTCATTAATATAAAAATAAATAAATGATATTATCATTTGTTTAATATGTGACAAATGTAGAAAATAATTAAAACTCTCAACTGCAATTCCCATTTAGCTCTAGATTATCGCATAGATTCCCATTTACGCTTTGCCGCATTTCGGACGGTGAATTCCCCATGAGCTCTGTGCTGAGCACTGATGCTGCCACAGCCACCACTGTTGCATGCAGCACAAATAGCATTGCTGAACAGCCACACAAGGATGGGTTAGCTAGGGCCAAACATTTATCTTGCTGCAGCTGTGTCTGTGCACTCTATAATTCATAAGCATCAATCAGTAACCAAGGGGAGGCAAGTTGCCAGAGTGCCTTCTGTCAGTCTCCTGGCGGGGCAAACGGATGACTCGTTAAGAGCACTTGATGCCATTCCATGCCATTCCAATCCTAACTGGGCCTCATATACAAATAGAGCAGCGCATCAACACTTCAAATGTGTCTGTCTGATTTGTGTGGCACTGTGCATTACATTAGTAAACATTTTGTTGTCAGCGCTCGTCATTTGTTGCCAACAGAGGACAGTTCAAAGCCAGTTCCACATCTCGTGTGGGGCAAATGGAAATGGCTGTCATTTGATGAAATTCCAGCCGCTTGACAGTCTGGCTGCAAAGAGACAGATTTTAATGGCTTTTACTGGAATTAAAACACGTTAAAAGCACAAATACAAACACAATGAGCTGCAAGCGCACAGTAAACAAAAACAATGCCACAAATACAAATACAAATACAAACTGAACGCAAAAGTTAAAACAATAAGAGAATTAATGATGCACCATGTTAAATTGTAAATATGTATGCACAAAATGTTCTCCACAAATTTCCATATGCAAATTGTTTATTGCAATGGCTTTAAGAATCCAACAATTTACAAACTTTAAAAGCCAGCTGCAGCAGCGAACAGGTAAAAGAGAAACACAAAAATAGCAGCAGCAACATTTAAAAGGATAATATTATTTTTTTTTTATGTTGAGTTGGATAAAAAGCAAAAAGTTTCAATTAAATGCGCATAGACCAAAAGAAGGTGCTCTTAACTTTGAGTACAAGTTTTCCTAATGGTATTTTTTGCAAAGTTAAAATGTAAATAAGAATATGTGAAATGGTATTATTCAATAAATAAATATAAAACTAAAGGCTTAAAAAATTTGTTTAAGAAAACTAACTTAACATATGCCATAAATTACATAACTGTGGCTTCATTTTTATACCCTTAACCGATCAGAAATGATTATAATGATTTTGTGCAAATGTATGTAACAGGCAGAAGGAAGCATCTCTAATGTATGTAATATTCTTAATCAGGATCAACTGCCGAGTCGATATAGCCATGTCAGTCTGTCCGTCTATCCGTTCGTCCGTCTGAACGTGATTGATGAATTGTAGCATTAGTTTTTTGCTGCTGAATACATTTTTCATAAAAATTGTGACTTCTATACCATCACAAAACAGAGAAAGTTATCGATAAATAAAACTTGAAGTCTCTAAATCGACTCGCCTGTTGATCCTGAAAAAAAACATATACTATGTGAAATTTTTTACTGATTATTACCTATAATGTAGTAGGCCTTTCAAAGTATAAAAATTGCCCATCATGCGAAAAGGGAACAAATGCAGACCAATTGTGGCGTGTCTACTTAGTAATTTTAATCTTTGAGATATTAACTGTTTTTTCGTATAGTTAACGAGTTATTTTCTTGCTATATAGACTACTGAATAACACAAGCAATTCCAGCAAACTGAAGGTGACAAAATGTGAAAAATACTGAATCTGATTAGCCACTTTCCATATATTAATAAATCAGGAAAATACTGAAATGAAAATGCCGCAAGCATTTTATATATTTTTTGTACAACTGTTGCTGTGTGTATATCTTTATGGGGCTATTATTATTTTCTAATAATACGTATGATATATATATAATATAATATATTTATTTATTGTAGACCTGCTCACATTTGGGTTCAAGACTTTTTAGGAGAAACTTTCCAACAGAATTACAATATATTTAACAACTTGGTTCAGGGGAGTCGAGCTCACTCGACTACAGAATTCGATCTTGTTAAATTTTAAGTTTTACGTTTGCACCACTGAACAAACAAATTGAAAATAATTTTAAATAAATCTCCTCATGTATTTTTATATACATATATTAACTCATATCAAACTGCAATTAATTCGTACTTCAATCACTTTTCCGATAGTATAATTTTTACTGTATATTTTGTACATTTTGGTTTCAATCCTTTTGAGGTATGTAGCGACAAAATTGGGCAAACTGAAACTTAATAAAAGGTCCAAAATGTACATAATCAATGATAAATGACACATTGGTCATTTAGACTACATGGCTGATATTTGTTAGCACATTGAACATGACACAGAACCGATTATCTTACATCTGCCAGGCCATTAATCAATCGGATAACAATGCAATTGTGAATTCAATTCGCCAATGTAAGCCCGGTCAAAGAACTGTGCCTGCCACATTTATAATCCCAAACACGTCTGGACGCCGAACAATCCCCAATACAAAATCGCTGACCACCACAATAAACAGCTAGTGCAGATACACTATACATACATATATATACATATATATATGTGTATATGAATATATCCTTTTTAGAAATCAGTGAAACAAACAACAAACAAGATGTCCAAATGTCTGTCGTCTGTGCTAAAATGCAGGCAGAAACTCATTTCAAATTATAAACACGAGCATCGTGCGACGTTTTATGTGTCCCAGACAGGCAGATAGACGGACCGACAGATTGACAGACATTCAGTGGAGCATCTGGCATCTAAATGTGCTGCAGTTAAAGAGTGCTTCACTATTCAAAAATACTCTGCATCAGCTACTTCAACATCATCATCAGATGTGCTTATTTAAGCTGAAGTCAGCGCTAAGAGCTACAAAATGTCGAAAGTATTCGCTTCACTTCTGCCAAAGCTAAAAACTACATTCACATGACATCAGCAAACAGCATTATACCAATAATATAATTTTATTTTATTGCAATGCAAAAAAAAATAAAAAATTTTGCACAAATAGGTAGTTTATTCAATTGTTTTGGGATATTACAGAAATGAAAAATAATGAAAAGAAGGTAGTATCTTAAAGTAAAATAACACAAATTATGTCAGCACAACTGGAAGCAGAAGAAAAAAATCAAAATTTTGTTTACAAACCGGTCACAATCACTAAAATACCCTTTGCCACATTATGTGGCAGGTATTAAAGTGTCCTTGCTATGGATTTCATCATAGCATTTGTGCAGTTGCCTTTTATTTTTTTTGCTCTCGCGCTGACAAAGTAAGTGTTGCATAGTTAGGAGCGCCGAGATTTGTGCCTCACTCTAATTTATTCCCACTCCTCGTTGCATCTCTGTCACTCGTATCTGTTGCACTCTCAGTTGCTGTCTAAAGTTTTTGCCAGTCTTAATGCGCTTACAAAATAGGTAGCTTAGTCCGCCCGACAGTTTTGGCCAACAAAAAATCAGCGCTCCATTGCAAAACTTTTTACGTGACAGATTTGTTAGAATTTTTTCAACAAAAAAACAAAATCAAATTTAAGTACATTTATATATACATATGTATATATATATATATATATATACATTTATGAAAGTTGACCTGTTCAGTGCTACAGCAATTTTCGTCTGATGTTGAAACTTGTGTAAAAAGTTTTCCAATTGCAATTTACATTTGGGTGCACTTGTTATTTGTTGTAGCATTTTGTGTCGATTTTGGGAAATAAGCAAACAATAATAAATAAATTTATATTTTTTTATAACTGCTATGAAATTCATATTCAAAGCCATTGCGCTGTAAATGGATCAATAATTGTGTGCAATTTTGTGGACCACATATTGAGGTCGAGTGGGATTAAGGCTTATAAATTAAATGCTAGCCCATTTGTGTCACCCATTAAATAGAAATAACCCATATTTAATTAGAATTGAATAGAATTCGAAGACGGTTAAATTGCTGGAATTTCATTTTGTAGCCTTGCCAAATATTTTACAATAAATAGAGAAAAATAAGCATAAATTACGTTAAAGGTAATATCCATAGAAAGGAGTAGAAATTATGCTGGTCCTCTATTTTGTAGGATTTAATTGTGCCTATAACTCTTCTACATACGCTTACACATGTGAATTTAACCCACTTCACACTGGCATCGTATTCAAAATTTATTAGCTATTGAGTATGAGGTCTCTTATTGATTTACTTCAACCATAAAATCTCCCTAAAACTCTCCATTTGATTTACCCACACAACTTGAGTGCTGAGCCAAGTGCTCGTCGCAGACAGGACAACCCAAACCCACTAACTCTCTTTTTACTCCTGCCATTTTGCTTGCTCATATCTTTTTTGCCATTTCATTTTAGCCTCGAGCAGCACTTGGTGCACATTTTCAGGCATCCCGGCAAGCTGGAAAATTTAAATGCTGAATAATATTCAGACTGTGAGTCAATGTTGCGTCAGTCGGTGCAAAGGGAACAAAACTGCGCCAACTAGCGGACGTTAATAAGGCGTCAAATTGGCTAATTGCCGATTATGATGGCCGAGCTAACGATAAGCCTGCCCCTGGCTGGTTAAACGACGTCGCACCAAGAGCCATCACTTAAATTCTTATCCACACTGCGATTATCCTCGCTCCCTTTCCCTAGGTTGAAGCAATTTAATGGTGCCACAAAAACAAGTTTCGGTACTTCATAATGTGATGCACGGCATGCAATAGCCGTACAGCAATAATAACAAAAATGTGCACCAAAAATCATAAATAGCTCGCTGGAGTGCTTTTCGAATAGGACAGCAACAACATCAAAAAAAAACTGTTACAAACGAAGCCGTTTTAGCGATTTTTGAGCAGACTTTGCAAGTTTTTTTTTTGACTACCCGCACTTTCTGAATTTTTGGGGTATATTTGGCTATAATTTTTTGAAGTGCCGAGGGAATTTGTCAAAAGTGCTAAAGTACGTCTTTAAGAGCTGGAGCTTTGCATGTGACTTTGAAATTTCTATAAAGTTACATAATTTTTGTGGATTTTCTTATAAATAATTTTCACATACATATGTAGATATTTTAAAGTTGAACAAGTCTTTTGTTAATTTCCTAACATTGGTTGATCAACATAACAATTCTAGCCATACAGGGTATTTGATATTCTAAAATGTGTGAAACGTCTTCATTCATTTTAAAACTAGTTTAAAACCGATAGAACTAAAATATAGAAACTTTTTTTATTTATTATGCTTAACTGATTAACAATTATATTTAAATAAAAAACTATCAAGAATACGCAATAAATTTGGTTAGAGTTCAGGTATTTCATATTCGTTTCGCTCGATTAAATTTGATTTGCTAGTTTTGTTTTTTTCTTCGTTTTTTTTTGTTACTGGATGCCCTTGCCGCTGGCAGGGAGCCAAATTGTATTTTCTGACGTGGGCGGGCTGCCAGCCAGCTAGCCAGCTGGAGGCGTGACAGCTCACAGCAGGCGAACTCCTGCCATCGGTCTTCATTGCTTTGAACATTTTGGTTCAGAAAATGTGCTGCATAAATTGCAACAAAATAGTGGATAGTGGAGAATTGCAGGCGGGCGGCAGACCGACAAAACGCCAGGACATGGATGCGAACCCACAGAGACACCAACTGCAAATTGGCCCTGTGGCTGACGTAGCAATTAAATTTCATTTTATAAACTGCTCTGCAAAATCATTGAAGCTGCACTGCGTGTGCAATTAGTGCCAGAAGCCAGAACAACAACATCAACAACATTAACAACAACGACAACACAACAACCATAACATAAAAGCATCAAATTCCATAGAAGCGACATCAAAGAGGAGGAGAAGGAGGCGGCGGAGGACAGACAGTGTGGCGCCCTAAAATGGGGACACATTAGGTTGACACCCCCTGCACGACATTAGTTTCTTTCCATTTTTTTTTTGCATTGTTTGTGTGGGGCTGTTGTTGTTTGTCTAGCTAAGAGTATATTTGCATCAGCGGACAGAGCTGAAGCACTTTAAGAATTAGCCTATGGCTTTGATGTAAGTGGATTGAGGTGTGGATCTCTGGGAAATCCACAACCACCCAATTTTACTTATTTTTCTTGGCACACGCCTGTGAGTCTGGTCATACAACACACATAGAAACTGTTGGTTGCTTGCAGCCTGTGGCATTGAAGTTGTAGCCAAATGGGTCAACAATTGAAATTTCCTGTTAGCTTGTTATTCCCAAAATGTAAAACGTGAGACTTGCCTTGGCTTGAATGGTTATAATAATCGTTGCAAATATTAAACTCAACAAGTCGCAAATTAGAACCTGCTGGCTGCTATAAGCATCATTATAATAGTTAAGAAAATTGGCATTGCATTGTTGAACAAGTCTTAGATAGTTTCCATAAATAAATTTGTTATTTCGCAATACTCCTTAACAATTCTCGTTAATAAATTCCTGTCCAATTCTAATTGGTTGTATATTTTAAATTTTATTATCAAATGCATTTAAAAACCATCAAAAGATATTGCTAATGCATAACAATAACTAAATATTGTACTGTGACATAAATAGGACTTTTATTAAATAATGCAAACTTTTGCAGCTATAGGAACGAATCATAAATGTATTCATATCTATCAGCATCATTTATGCCAAATAGAGCGAATAGCTCAATAGTCAATTACTGTTAAATGTTGGTTTAAAACAAAGTTTACTCTTTGGATAGGGTAAACCCAAATAGCATTCGTTTTTATGAAGATATTCGAATGTCTGTTCGAATGGCAACAAACAGACATGGGAATGGAATTGCACAAACTTGTGCAACTATTTGCGTTAACTGGAATTTACTGTGGGTCGCTTATCTCTGCTCAGCTCGAATCGTGAAAAGCGTCAATTCAATTTCCACCAGACAGCTGAATGCTGTTTCATTTCTACACGAACACTTGCATTTGTTGGCTGTCAAAGTAATGTCTATTGAGTGCCGGGTCGGGTCATGGCATCTTTTCTTGTTAACCGCATTCAGCTGCAGCAACATAATGGGTCATATATAACCAAATACACACATATAATATCTATATATACATATATGTACATATATTTGCCACGTCCACAGTGTTGTCTGTCTTTGTTGAGCAATAAAAGCAAATATGTAAAGCTTCGTTTTATTTTATATACATACATATATATATTGCGAAAATCACTGGAAATATTTTATGAAATTTGATCTCCTTTTTAATTTAAAATACCTTGAAGCGAAGTAAAAAAATTTTTTAATCATTACAAAATTACTTCTTACAAATATTGAAATGGCTCGTTATAAAAATTCAATGATTCTTCAAAATCTAATACTCTTGTTATTGAAAGCCATACGTATGTTATAATTATCGCCTGTTCTGTTTTATAATCATTCATAACTTTCTTTTTTTACGGGATAATATAGGTAAGAGAAATTAAATACTTGGTAACGTTTTTTTCTTACCGCATCCTACTTGTTTTATATTTTTTAGTGGCATTTTTTTTAATTAAAGCAAGCAATAAAACGCTGTAAAGCATTTCATTTCTTAATGATGTTTTCAAAAATAAACGAGGAAAATATCGTTGAAATTTGCAACACTGGCGCTGGGGAAAACAACTCATTTAAATGAGCTGGCAGTTTTGGGCACTTAACCAAGCTGCTGCTGCTGAATGCGAGCATTGAATTGCTGCCAGCCGGGCACCAACTAAAGTAAACACGTCATATGCACTATATATGTATGTGCCTGGTTGTGTATAAATATACACATATGCACACACTTGGAGCACACAAAACAAACCAGCATCAACAACTCTTAACCTCAATGAGCCGCCCGCCACTTGGCGTATGAGTAACGCAGCTGTTATGGTGCACAAGTTATAGCACAGCTCTGGGGGCTACTTGTTCTGGGTTCCTCAAATATTTATAAAAAGTGACAGAATGGGCCCGGGACCAGTTTCTTTGCGTCTGAATTTCACTCTCTCTCTCTCCCTCTTGCAGATGCACTCGAATTTGCTGATATTTATTTGGCGCCGCAAACTTTCATTTCTGCTGCTGGCGTCTGGACTGGTTTTACTAGGTCTCTGGACATGGGCCATACTTGTCGATACGACCAAAACGCTGCCAACAACATTCACACAACAACAACAACAACAGTCGAACAATCCACAGTCCAGTGAGGCAAATTATCAGCACGTTCACATCATTCAGAAACTGATTGCTCAGGCGAATCGTGTCCTGCGCGCTGATCGGCAAAAGGATATCGCTGAGCATCCATCGCCAGCGCAACGGCTGTTGGGCAACGTGCGCTTTGTGCGTCCCACACAGGCCAAGAAGGCACCACTGCCATTAGCCGACAGCTACCTCTTCGAACAGGAACGTCTCAAAATTCTCGCACAGCAGCAGCGTCAACGCAACGCCGGCATGGAGGAGCTAAATGCCAACGCCGAGGATGATCGCATGCTCAGCTCTGCGGAGCGTCAGACCCAATACGAGCACGAGCTGCAACGAATGGGTGTACCAGTTGTCGCGGGCATTGGTCCGGATGGACCACGTGCGCCCGCGGAGCGACTGGTGCATCTCGATCTTAAGGGTGCGCCGCCAAAGCTCAGTTTTCTCAAGCAAATGTTGCCCGTGCTGCGGGCACTGGGCGCCACAGGTCTGCTCATTGAGTACGAGGACATGTTTCCCTACAACGGCGTCCTCCAGTCACTTGCTGCTCACAATGCCTACAAAGAAGCCGAATTGAAGGCACGAAAAAATTAGCATTTTCCATTTCCTTTAATTCTCGATTATTATTCACCGTTTGCTTTTAGTAATCGATAACAGTTTCAGATTTAATTCCCTTTCTGTTTTGTTTTCTTCCATAGGATTTCCTAGAATCAGCTTGGGTGGAATATGGACTGAGCGTAATGCCGCTGGTGCAGACATTTGGGCACCTGGAGTACGCACTGAAACTGTCCGGCTTTGAACAGTTGCGTGAACTGGCCGAGAGTCCGCAATCGATATGCCCCAGTCAGCCGCAGAGCATGGCGCTGCTGGAGCAGATGCTCACCCAGGTGATTGAGCTGCACATGCGACCGTCGCCGGCAAATGCAACGAAGGCGACGCCGGAGCTGCCCATTAAGTTTACGCACCTGCACATTGGCTGTGATGAGGTGCAGCGGATGGGTGAATGCTCCTTGTGCCGCCAACGGATGCGCAGCGAACTGTTTCTCACACATGTGATTAGCTTGGCGCACTTTGTGCGCCGCCGTTGGCCGCAACTGCACGTCGTCATCTGGGACGATCAGTTGCGCGAGATGACTTTGAGTGAACTGCAGAACTCACAGATTGGCACATATGTGGAGCCCATGGTGTGGGTCTATGCCAACGATATCTATCACTATATACAGCCCCAGCTGTGGGATACCTATGCGAAGGTCTTTCCCAGTGCCTGGGCGGCATCCGCATTTAAGGGTGCTTTTGGGGAGAGTTTATTGGTGCCGCCGCTGCAACAACATCTGGAGAATAATATACGCTGGCTGGCTGTTATTGCCAAGGAGGGAGGACGCTTTGCCAAGGGCTTCAGGGGATTGGCGTTGACGGGTTGGCAGCGTTATGATCACTTTGCTGTGCTCTGTGAACTGCTGCCGGTAGGCATGCCCAGTTTGATGACATCGCTGTCTACCGTTGCCAAGGGTTATTTTAGCACCAATCCGCGCGATAACGAACTGTTGCGTGTGCTGCGCTGCGTTTTCCAACCAGATAGTCGACGATCCGGTCATCCCTGGTTGGAGCTGCATCCCAATGCCCACTATAGTCAACTCTTTGCTGTGTGCAGCTATCCGGGACATCTTGTGTTTAAGTATGCGCTCCGCTTGTACGACAAACTGGCCGAGGTGCGAAACTATCTGCAGCAGACGCAGGAGCACAGCGCCTGGCTCTCCAACTATAATGTACGGCACAATTTCAGTTCGCCGCTGCGCATCCTGGAGCTGACGGCGCGCACGCCTCAACTGATCGATGAGCTGCGCGTGATGGCGCGTGAATCACAGCAACTGCTGTGGGAGGTCTACGATGAGCATACGGTGTCGGAGTTTGTGGAGCAGCATATTTATCCCAGCATAAGTGCACTGCATCAGCAGTTGGTCAGCGGTCAATCTCTGCTGCAGAGACGCACTTGGCCGCAACGGCCGCTGCCCCTCTCCACAGAGCTGCAGCAGGATATGGGATTGATCCCTACACACGATGAGCATCAGCAGCAGCAGCACTGAACGACTTTTTCACAAATAGTTAACAGATAGGAGCAAGAAACATATTTTGTAGTCAAGGCGTTCGAAACGCCCTAAGCCTAAAGGATAATAACGATCAAAATGCACATGCAAATTAATGTATAACTTTTTCCAAGCTCACTTATTCAAAAATATGTATGTAACATGCTATTCTTAAAATAAATTTTGCATATGTCAAATAAGATTTAAACTTTCGCGCCTTATTTTAAAATGGTGACAGGCTCAGGGCGGACAAACTGATGCAACTTTAGGTAGACAGCTCTTTGCCATTTTAGCCTTGTCATTTGCATTTTGTGCACAAGAATAAGATGGAATAATCGCCACACATCTGTTGAAATCACATATGCATTTTATCATCAGTTAAATGTTGTATATACTTTACGTAAATTTTTGCCGCCATTTTCAATTTGAATTGGCGCTCTACAAATGCAATTGTCAAGCTTCCGGACCAGGGTTGCCATTTTGAAAGGACTTAAATTTTTTGGTATTTTGTGTATTTTTGGCAATGTCATGCGTAATTTAAGCACAGGACGAAACGATGGCAATGTGAACAAAACATGTGTTCGCGCAAAATCGATGAATAAACGCTTTAGCAAATTTTTATTATATTTAAAAGTGCTGTGTGACGAAATAAAAGTTAACACTTATTGATTAATTACAAATATAAAGGTTTCTGCTCATTTTACCGGCTGTTACTCAATTAAAAAATGGGCATCACAGAAGCGCCGAAAACAGGAGCAGCAACAACAACCACAGGCACCGCAGCGGCAAATGAAAGCAAAAAAGTTTTGACTTTGGAAACGTTTCAGGAGATTTTCAAGTGTGTGGAGCCGGATGTGCAAATCGAGGCATTCGAGGTATGTGTGTGCGTGTGTGTGTGTTTGTGTGTGTGCGTGTATGTTTTATTACGTGTGTATTTTATTTGCTTTAGCTAGCGCAAGGCTCGGGCCGTGGTGATAACTATACGGCAGCATTATATCGCATCTACCTGAGTGGGAAGCGACATAATTTGGATGGCAGCACACACAAATGGGAGCAGAATGTTATATGCAAAGTGCTGCCAGAGAGCGTTGTCCAAAGAGAGGCATACAAAAGCGATAAGCTTTTTCGGTAAGTTTTCTTATCATATATATGCCTATATATGGATATTCATTTTTTTTTTAATATTTTGCAGCAATGAGGTGGAGTTTTATACCACAATAATGCCGGAGTTGGTCAAGTTTCAGGCGGGCAAATCGGGCCTAGAGGCACAATTATTTAATTCCATTCCCAAATGCTATATAGCTCGACATGATCTTCTTATTATGGGTAAGTATGGAAAACATGATCTGTAGCTTTTGATAGCAATGCAAATGGGTAGAAATTTCCTATAGATTCTTGTTACATTCCTCACCATACATTAATATATCCACAAAAAAAAGTTATTAGCTGAGTCTTAAATCGAGACTCATAATTTTAAAGTTTTAAGCTAATGATGTTAATAATAAGATAATAAGAATTGCATTGGCTTATGTCGGATAAAGTTTTTAAATTTGTGCACTTATAATAAACCAATTCCTTTCTTCATATCATATATATCTGTAATCATATAATGTAATTTCTTGCAGAGGATTTGCGTGTTCGCGGCTTTGAGATGTCCGATCGACACAAGGGACTAAGCATGGAGGAGACAGAGTCTGTGCTGCTGCAGGTGGCACAGCTGCATGCTCTCAGTTTGGCCTACAAGTTTGAGCATCCGCTGGAGTTTACCAAAATGTGCAGCGTCATCAGCGAGGGCATCTTCTGCACTGCGAATACCAGTTGGTACAAAAACTACTACGATCGTCTGACAAAGAACGCCATCAAAATGGTATCCGATGTTCTGCCTGCCGATTCCAAATATATGCAGGCAATGTGCACTTTTGCCGAGGACTCCTCATTCTTTAGCCAAATGGTGGAATTGGCCAGCGCAGAGTCGCCGCTGTCGGCCATTTGCCATGGCGACTGTTGGGTGAATAATTTTCTATATCGCTATGATCCAGAGGACCGACAACGAGTGTTGGAGGTGGCATTGGTTGACTTTCAGCTAGTGCGCTACAGTTCCATTGCATTGGACATTGCCAATCTGCTGTACTGCTGCACCACCAAGCAATTGCGCGACGCTCAACTCCAGACGCTGCTCAAGGTGTATACAGAGGAATTGTACAAGTGGCTAGAAATGCTCTGCACCATTCTGCCAGAGCATTGTGATACACTGGAAAAACTTCAAGAACTGTAAGTTATTACTTAAGTCAATTTTAGTTATGGTAAAACGATGAAATATTTACCTAATTTAATTTATTTCGTACAGCTTTGCACAGGAATTGAAAACCTATGGACGATTTGCTCTCGGTCTGGCCATGGACATAATACCCATTAGTACGTGTTCTTCGGAGGATGCACCCGACATGTATTTAAATCGCAATGATGACATCGACGAGGATGTAGGCGCGCCCACATTAAACTTTCCGCCCAACGACCTGTGTCGACAGAAGATGTCCGAAATTGTAATTGACATGGTCGACAGTAACATGCTCTAGAGGATGGTAAAAAAAAATACACCAAAAAAACTACTGAAAATTCCAGAATAGATTGCTTTAGTACAAATTAATTGAATTTTGAGTTTTTGGTTAATTTAAAATGAATTCATAATTCATAATTTACAAAATGTAATTAACGTTCATTGATAAGTTATGCCCTCAATATTTAGGTTAGATTAGACATAAAATACTTGATCCCAATACCAAGTAATATGTTTAACGTTACGTTTCTCTAGCAGCCAACTTAAAAAGACATCGATTGTGAATTGTATGCGTAAATATAAAACTAATTACCATACATATATAGTTAACACCAACAGACAATAGACAATTTGTCGGGGCAAACGCGTGTTTTTCTATAGTACTGTGTTTACACAAAAGCAATAAATAACAAACGAACGATACAAAATAATATTACAAAGGTTATTTAATAATATCGACACGTTCCATAAGTGATTCTGATTGTCTCGGTTATTACTGTATTTTAATTATTTATTATTACGATCATTATTCTTAGCGATCGAGCTTAATCTAATTATTGTTTACTTAATAGTCCGCCTTGGCGGTCCAGGTAGCCTTGTTGCCCAACACGCCCTTGTCGCAATTATTGCGCAGAAATCTCAGACCCGCCTCAATGGAGCGCTCGAGGTCCGCCTGTGATTTGGCACGCTTGGCGTCTGGCGGTCCACCATAACCAGCATCCAGACAGGCAGGTGGCGGTATGGCAGCGCCTTGACTATGTGCCTGCATTGAGCTGCCTGCTGATTGATCTGCATCCAGGTCATCGCTAGCTTTCGAATAGTTGCGTCTCTGGAATTGTTTCTCGCGTTTGGTCGAATGGAAGCTATTAAACTCCTGTTCAGCATGTGGAAACAAAAGCTGCGACGGTGGTGGCATGCTATTGAAATTTGTACGTTTCGGTGGCATTTCTGGCATGGGTGCAAATTCTGGGGCACGCTGGGCGCGCTGCTTTTCGTTCCATTGCTCCTGGGACATGGGCAACCGTTCGGGTTTGTATTGCCATTCCTCTGGCTCTGGCTCTTCATCCGAGTGCTTCTTGGCAACGCCCGTTTTATCCCTATCCCAATCTCGGATGTGCTCCTTGCGCAACTCATCGCGTTGCGCTTCCTCGACTGCCTTTAGCGCTGCCTTGGTTTCATCTACTTTCGTCTTTTCACGTTCGATTTCAACTGATTTGGCAGCGGCCTCTGCTATCCTTAGTTGCTGCTCCTGCTCGTAGTCTTCCTTACTGATCGGCGGGAGACCATTGCGCACCCGTATCCGATTCTTGGCTGCGAGCACACGATCCGCAACGATTTTATCGCGATGAGCACGCATCCCATCGCGTCGCTTTTGCTCCGCCTCCGTTGCCTTTCGGGCCAGATCCAGTTCACGTTGCTGTTTCGTACGCTCCGCCTCGTCCGTGGAGAAGGCGTAGTAGCTGACGCCATGTGTGCGCGCCTCATCGAAGAACACATCCTGATAGTGAACATCTGGCTTGTCCACATTTTCCTGCTCCTTGCGCTCCCAGTTCACGCGCTGCTCATCGTGCTTGGTCATTGTGGAAAGTGCCTCACTAAATACACTCTCTGTGGGTCTCGGACCATAGCTGGGCTCATCGTCGTCCTCGTCATTGTCGCTCTTGTAGTGCCCGCTGCCTTTTGTATCTATCATCCAATTGGCTTTGGTTTGATCCAGACGTTCGGGCATGCTGTCTGCTAGCTGCTTGTCGCGTTTCTTCGCCTCGCTAAGCTCATGCCGCAAACATTTGCGTGTTCGTCCCAGACAATCTGTGTACTCCACTTCATCATCATCGTTGGCAGCCTCTGTGCTGTCCCTACTTTCCTCGCTGCTGCTGCTGCTGCTAATCAGTGGTTCTCTCGGAGCGCAATTTGGTGTCTCTACATCCTCTATATCCTGCTCCTGGCGTTTGCGATTGAACATCACTAGACAATTGTCATCGGAGTTGAGGGCGCCGCCGCTCCGACTCATACGATCATAGAATTTACTCTTTGCCTCCAGCACACGACGTGACTTCTCCAACTGTCCGGAGTCCTCTGTTTCATATACCTTGGCGTTCTCATTGCAGCTGATCTCCTTGTAATTGTACTCCTTTTTCTTACTGCCACTCGATCGAGACTTTTCCTTGTCGCTATCCACTTTAGTGGGTCGAAAGTCATTGGCCGTCGTCTTAATGGCCTTGGCCAGTTTGACTTCATGCTGTTTGCGCTGTAATTCTGCTTTTAAGCTGAGCAGTGATGACAAATTAACGCTGATTGCTTTGTTTGGGTCGTTCATACTCAGAACATAAGAATACGAAATAATGATAAAGAGGAGCAAACTTGAAAACAGCTGTTCATAAATTCTCGATACCCTCAGGGAGTGATGGGAAGTTATCGATACCAGCAAAAAACGATAACAAGATAATGCGAATGACGGAGATACTGCAACAGCAAACACACTTTTTTATTTACAAAATAGATTTCTTGGAATGTCTGGCGTTGGCAATGAATTTCAGGTGGTCACACGCAAGAAATGGATGGCGCGTAAATGCCTGAGCCGACGTAACCGCCACAAATCAGAAAGCGACTATTTAAACGATTGCCCCGATGTAAATGTGGACAGCTTTACAACGTAATTATCCTTGATTTACACATCCTTGCTGATAATTTGATTAATGTTGATTTTGTAGTCGCCTGGAGCGACTCTGTGGGATAATGAGCCAAAGTGATTATTTTATGCTATCAATGGAGACGCTGCAACAGCAACTGGACATACTCAAGCGGCCGCTGGAACGCATTGTCTGCCTGGGCCTGGGACCGTTCACACGCACCCACCAGGCACTTCATCAGGTGGCGTTTATTGTCAGCGCCCAGCGGCAACACAAGATTAAGGAAGCTCTCTACTACGACCCCGTGTTTCGTGATACCGAGAAAGAGTTGCTCGAACGTCTGAGTGGAACAGTGCTGACCGAGGACAGATCGGGCAGACATGAGGCCACAGTGCCCACACTTTATTATTTACCCCACTGTCCCTATGCGCTGATGCACAATCTGCTCTTGTGTAACTGGACTAGGGAGAACCTGGCAAATGTATTCCTAATTTCGAATAGTTTTGAGATGCTTACTCTGAACAGAATGAAGGCTACCGTTGCTGATGATCATATTACCCGCATTAGGGCCCACTGCACAGAAGCTGTCCTTGAGGATGACTATGAACAGCACAATGTATTCAATGATTTGTCATTGCACAGCTTTCCCAGTGACAAACTGCCAGCGGCAGATGATGACGTGTTTTGGACACGCTGCAGCCCCTTAAAGGTGCTCGAAGATGAATTAGCTCGTAGTCAAAGCTTATGGAGTAATTGAGGCAACATCTTATTTGAAATTAAATCGAATCGTAATAATTTTCACAAATGTTGGATAAGCAAAAAATAAATTATATGTTGTCAGATAAACATCCTTATTCTGAAATTAGTAATCAGAATAAATTTAAAAAAAAAAAAATACATTAAGACTTCTTTAAAATTCAAAGTTTAGTTTTTTTAAGCAATGTTTTTTATTTTATCAAAAGTATGCCCTTATATTGGCCTATAAGTCTGTCAGATTATATAAATATCAAAATATAAGGTCAACAACGATGTGCATATTTAAATTATAGGCACATAAACTTGTCTAGCTGCTTAGCCTGCTGCTTCTGTGCTTTGGCAGCCGCCCGTTTGCGTTGTTTCTGCTGAGCACTCTTTTGCTTCTTGGGCATTGTCTTCTTCTTCAGCGTACGCTGCACCAGAGTTGGTTTTGCCTCAATCTTTGGTTTGTTTTTCTTAGTGCCTCGCACTCCTTTCTCTTTGGCTGGAAAAGCGCAGGGCAACTGTTGAAGTTGCTCGTGAAGGCGACTACACAACTTGTTTGAGATGGGCAGATAGCTGTTGCTCTCGGTGAGAAAGTTTATGTCAGTGGGTGGCCTGCTCATGAGCAGGTTATGCAATTGAAAGCTCTGTGCCGTCGCCTCCAATGTTGGACGGCACAGTAGAAACTTGTCTTTGTATTTGGTTGTATAGCGTAGCAGATATTCCCCGGGCGACATGTTGCGCAACAGTTTAAGGAACTCGTGCAGCTGGCATAGTTGCTGTGGCATACTAATGTGATAGTATTCGTGCAGCTGCTCCTCGAGTGTATCCAGTGTTAGCTGTTGCTCCAGTAAAGGTGCAAAGTCGCGAAGTGAAATCCTGGAACAATAACCCACGTTGGCTTGCAGTAATTTCAGCTGCAGCCAGGCGCTGATTAGCTCATACTTGGTCATTATCTCACAGCCACAATCGGGCTTGTTCTCCAGCTTGATAAGGTGACAGCCCAGCGGATGTTTGCCCAATGCATCCCGAACGGCTGCAAGGGCGAGGCTGCTGTAGATTAACAAGGCATCCTCCTTATCGTCAGTCTGCAGTCTCCAGCTAACAAGCGCACCATTGCTTTTCGCATGCTTAATTGGATGCACTTGCTCATCGATCGGTTGTAGTTCATACGCAGGCTGCAGCTGACTTCGAGTTTGCTGCACATCTGGTTCATTGTGCAACTCAATGACTCCATCGTTTGTAAAGTTAAGCCACCGGGATGGCGCATATGCCGCATAGCCTTCGGTCAGGATGCGATTGTTTGTGTGCCAGCCGCAGTTGCGTGCCGGCAGAGGTTCCTTAAACTCAATGCACTTTTGCTCCCCGTCTGCTATGTGTCGTATATGCAACAGCATCTCAGTGGGCAAATCAACATAGGCGCCGGGCATTAGAAGCAACAACATCGCATTCAAGGGCAACACAAAAACATCCTCCTCTACATGCAGCAGTTGCCGCTCAACTTCTGAGGCCACCAAGTCGGCGGCAGTTTCATTGGCAACACCTCCGAGTGCATAACGATCCAAACGCAAACGTAATGTGCTCAGATGCTGCTTCTGCAGTCGCACCTCTGGCCAGTGACGCACTTGACCAGTACGATGAAGAAGTTGCACCTGTTCCATGATGGCCTTATCCACATTGAGACTCTTGCATTGCTGCAGCTGCGGCAGACCGGAATGGGTTATATAGCTGGCATTGGGCAACGATGGCAGCAAATGTTGCATTCGCAAATAAAACCATTTGGCGTAGTTTTGCACTAGTGGCTTCATCGGTCCAAAGATACGCTCTCTTTGTGTGCTGGCATAGTCGTAGAAGTGCTTTTGCGCCAGCTGCTGTTCGTTGCACCATTTGCCTTGCACGGCACGCCACACAACGAAATCAGCCTCGTCTATATCGGTGCCGTTCTGGAAGGAGAGCAGCACACGCAAACAGGCGGACTGCTGGGCGCGTCCCATTACTGAATAGCGTTCCTGGGGATTGGGAAATGTATAAGTCAGTTGTTCGTTGGAGTGATCATAAACAGTCTGCCCCAGAACTTCCTGTGTGCGTGGATCTTGTTGAGCGAATCGACAGCCATAGGATGCGAAGATTTTTGTTGGTTGTTGTTGCTCCTCTCTGAAAATCTCTGAATCCAACTCATTGAGCAAAGCGAAAAGTGAGTCGTCAGGGTGCTCGAACGACTTATTAAACACCTTGTAGGAGGGCTGATTGCGAAATGCTGAATGTCCCTGATGTAAGTTGGGTTCCATATTTTTATATTAATTCTGTATTTAGTCACACATTTTTTTGTTGTTTGCGTCGTTTGTTGTGGTTCCGTTTCGCGTGTTTCCCTCACCGTTAAGTTAACATTAAGCTGCAATGTTATTAACAGAAATCATGCGTAACGAAATAAAAATATCAAAGAATAATTTTAATAAAAAATATAATGTAGATATTACAGAATATAATTTTAACTGCAGTGTATAAAAAACCAAGCTACATTTTGTTGATAAGTGATTGAGCAATATAAATTAAATGTTGAGGTCATTTTCTCTTTTAATGGTCGTTAATGTTTAAATGTGATTTTCTATGCAACGTTAAACTTGTCTAAATTCACTGAAAACATGAAAGCTATTTAAGTCCAAGTTTTTAGCAATAAGTCCAAACTCATCATGTATTTTAACTATTTTCTAGTATTATTAATTTGTGTGCTGTCAGTTTTGAAAACTGAAGCTGACTCAAGCTGCGATATGGCAATAAACTCGAAACTAGTAAGTTCAATCAGTTTTTCATAGATGAGAAAATATTTAACATTAATAATATTTGTATGTATTTAGGTGCGCTCATGTTGTAATATTCCAAGAAATGATAAAATCAGTCAGGACTGTCGCAAGTCCTTGCTAAGCCAGTCCAAGCAAACTACCAATAATGGAGATAAAAGCAATTTGAAAACGGATAAAATTGCCTTACATGCTGTAAGTATAGAATTGTGCCGATACTCATTGATTGTCATAATTGAAATGAATCGTTTACAAGTGCATTGCAGAGTGTATATTCAAGCGAAATGGCTACTTGCTTGCCAATGGAACGCTTAATCTGCCCATCATTGAAAGTAGCTTGAATCAGCGCTATGGAAAAGATGATGGTCTGGCACAGCTAATGATGAAGAGCCTCGAAGTCTGTGTCAATTCTGGTATGTGATATAATAAATGGTAATAGTTGAAATTCAACTTTCACATGAAATCAATATCATCTATATATATTGTATATCTCACATATATAACATATTTATTATAGTTAAGTTTCCAATCCAAATTTACGAATGCCTTTTTAATTTAAAGCATAACAATTTTTATTTTTATATATTTTAAGTTAAAAATGGATTTTTAAAATGAATATTCATCGATATTTATTAAAATATATCACATTAAAAATTCATAAAGGTATCCTCTCCACGAAAAGTACATACAAAAGTCTTATAATTTATTGATTTATTTCTTTTTAGCGCAAGCTCGCTCTAAGCAATTCGAATGGCTGCATTCTAAGGATAACTGTGATTACTATCCGGCAACTTTACTGGCCTGCGCCATGGAACACGTTTATAATAATTGTCCGGCAAACAAATGGAAGAATTCCAATGAGTGTCTGGCCATACGGAAAAATTTAACGGACTGCGATGTCAAGCGTGGCAGAAAGTAAAGTGCATGTCATTAATTTGATTTATAAATACATCAGTTTAATAGCTTCAATTTTCAATTGAATTAAACGAATTGTACTTAGTTGTAAGTCAAGTCTGTATTTATTCGCCGCACACGTTGAACTTCAAGGTGGCCAGATCTGCCAGGCCACACTCGATGACATCGCCAGCTTTGAAGGCATCGGATCCATGTGGCGTGCCTGTCAGTATCAGATCATTGGGCTCCAAAGTCATATATTTTGAGACATAGGCAATGATATCGGGCACTTTGAATACCAAATCTGCGGTGCAACCACTTTGCTGCACTTCCCCATTAACCTTCAGCCAAAGAGGCAGCGCATGTGGATCCTCGACAGCATCGAAGGGTATGAACTGAGAGACAGGCGTTGAGGTATCGAATCCCTTGCCCAGTGTCCAGGAGCCGCCAGTGGCACGTGCCGCAGTCAGATTACATTGTGCTGTTAAATCCAGCGCCAAGCAATAGCCGCCAACATGTTGCATTGCTTGCTCCTTTGAGACGTTCTTGCAACGCGATCCGATGACGACGCCCAGTTCCACTTCATAGGCAACTTTGGTGAACACTTTGGGTAACTGAAATGATGTGTATTTAATCAGTTAAGTTGTTGATCTTAAGCGATTTCCGTATTTTCTTTCAAGAAACAAACCATCAAGTAATTAATTTAAAAAACGACAGTTCAAGAACTAAAAAACTGTAGAAAAACTTTAAAATGTTTAAATTATTCAAAACATAATGAAAACATTTTAAAAACTTTTAGATAAACATAAATGGCCTTAAATTATATTAAGGGCTTGGCAAATGAATTTACTCTTTATATTCCCTTTTTTCTTGTAAGGTCTGCTTTCATGGATTTATATTATTAAGAAATATATAAAATTAGCAAATTATTATGTTTTATTAAATATTCCTAGCAATAATTTGTTCTATTCGTATGGAAAAATCAACCACACTTTGAACGCTACTCACCACGATTGGAGAGCCCTCGCGTATATAAGAAGTTGTTGGTTTCAAAAAAACAATTGGCTCCTTGGGCACCGGGACTTTCCTGGCATTGACGGCGCACCTGTTCATAGTAAAGAAATTTAAGTTAATGATTCATAGTTGGAATACTCTATTAACTACATATAATTAAGCGCAACTCCAATAATCTTTTTGCCCTCAAATACAAAGTTGGCCGCATCCTGGTTGCGGTGGCAGGCCATAAGGCAACGAGCAGCAAGACGCACCACTTTAAAACGAAATGTAATAAAATAACGTTATTTTAAATATAAATGTTGACACAAGAATGACTGGATGTTAAAATGGGGCTTACAAACAGAGAGTAAAACTGGAGATTGCAACCGTTGCGGTCGAATGAATGTGAGCGAATGTAGAACAATGTTATAAGGCACTTACTTGCGTCAACGCTATATTAATTGGGTCCCAAGGTTATCTGGAGAAGTCGCCTCTGCCTAAAATAGTTTATCAATAGAAATTAAATAACATCAAAATCGAGTGATCAACAGTGAACTAGATCGGTGGTTCATAAGGTTTAGTGTGACCGAAACACGAGAAAAAAATATAAGCGTAAAGTCAGTAGCGTAAACGCAAGAAAGCCATACGTAACGCGAAATGAGTAACGTATTCCACTTCACTGACTATCGACAGCTGCGAGTTGCTGAGCACGTTCATGTTTTTATTCAGTTGGTTATACTGAATCTTTTTATCATTAACATATTTTTTTACTTTAGACATCAAATATTTAATAAAACTATATATTAATGTAATTAAAACAAAGAAAACTAAATTAATAAAATAACATAAGCGAATAAAAGTGAATTTAAACTAACAAACGAGCGAGATTTTAGCTCAAAAGAACAAAGGGAATTAAGGAACGAACTAAATGAACGATACTCAGTGAGTCTGTTCGTTCATTCAGTTTTATAAAGTCGTTCGATCGAACATATTCCAAACGATTGGTACAACTCTTACATTTACGTGCCGTCGCTTAGTAATGGTGGAGAAAAAAAATTATTAAAATATATAAATTAATGTGTAATAGTGTGAGAGTGCGAGGCAAACACACGTGCATTTGCGGGCCAATAGCACGGTGCTCTTGTAATCTTATTGCTGTGCTGAATTATAAAGAAGACAAGCATACAACGCAAAAGTCTAATGAAAAGTATAAAGAATGACTTGTCAAAGAGAATAACACGAATTTGTTGGAGGCAGTAACGCGCGGCGTGGTGAATAAATATAAGCGCGAACGAGAAAGCAATGAAATATATAAGTGGGCAAAAACGAGAAAGCGCTAAAGTCACCACCCTGAGAAGAGAGTTGTTGTAGGGACAACCTCAAACCTCAAATTTTTTGTAATTTTCTTGCAACTTAATATAATGCCCAATTTACAAATAAATGAAACATACATGTGCTAAGTTAAATTCGGTATTGTTTGATTTAAGCTATTGCGAAACAATAAATCCGTGCGCTACTGTGCTTGTGTGTGTGTGTCTGTGTGTGAAATAAAATAAAGAGTAGCAGCAGCCCAAGCAACTACATAAATTCAACAAACACAACAACAACACAATGATTAAAATGGAGACTGACAAAATGATGGACGAGACTAACTCCAATGCACAAGCAGTAAGTTCATCATTATTATTTTTCAGGTGTAGTTGATGAGTTGAGTTGTAAACGTACGTATTAATGTAAATATATATTTATATATATATATATATATATATATATATGTGTGTGTGTGTGTGTATGTGCAACGTTCAATACATATACAAATATATAATGCTCAAGGTGTCACATATAAACGAATTATGTTCATTTGTATCTGTGTTTTATTTTCGTATACACACACACATATACAAACATACATATGTATTTTGCACTCGTGCACTCTATTAACATTTTGTTAGCATTTCTTATTTGATGCTTAACCTTAAGTATTTTACATTCAATCATATTTGTATTTGTATTTGCCCTGTGTCCACTATAAAAATGGGTAATGTGGGTACAAATCTAGTTAAATTATTGATTATAAAAATGAGATCAACTGATTAGCAATGTCCGTTCACACAATAACAAATAAATAAATAATAATTATTTCAGGGTATCTGCTAGTCGAGCATTCTCCCTACTAGATCACTCTTATTGCTTAGTAATTTGAGGAGGAATTTAAAAAGTCTATATTTATTTGTTTTTTCCATGTTTTGGGTGTTTATATTATTTTTTTAATTAGCAGTTAATTGGCCTTTTTTGCTTTTAAGTTTTGTTTATGTACACAAATCAGTTACATATGTCTAATTGTTATATAGTAATTTTATTATTTATTGCGTATGAACATATCTAAATAGTAATATTTATTTTAATCTGTTCAATTTGATTTATTGTATGTAATAATGAAGGTCAGTCCCCTTCCCCAATCCACTTCAACCCCTATCTGTGCAAATCACTCAATTCATGTTTCTCGATTTATTTACTTGGTTTCGGTTTCTGTTTTTGTTTTTGGGTCAAAAGTTGATTTTTGGCAAAATAAATGTACGCGCTCAGCAATTAAGTTAAGCATTTGAGTCATCTTTGTTATTGTTGGCCCAAAAGCTGACATCAAGGTGAGGTAGCGGCCAAATTGTGCAAGCGTAATTTTTTTAATAATAATACATATATATATTTTGAGTTTACCATTAAGATTTCGCACCAAACTCTCACTCAAATTAGGTCCAAAGAAAAAAGGTCGCATACATCACCAAATAACATTCATACATATATAAGCAACAAACACACATACACACTAATACATATGCATACACAAGGCTGCAAACCGGTTCACAGTGTAACAGCATAGTTGTTGTGTCTCTTGATTTTGATAATCGTCTGAAGCGATTAGTCAAAAACACTTGAGTATGAGCAATATTTAATCATGTCCACATTGCTTCCACAGGGTTTCCTTAAATTAATTGCAAATTGGCTATCGTTAAAATAAATTCTATAAATACCAAATATCTATATACGCTGGCAACATAAATTACCATCCTGATCTGTGTACGATCGACGAAAAGGTGCTGAAAGTATTTCGAAGACATTTCGAATCAATAAAACTCATCTTATTTTTTTTAGATCCAATAGATCTTTGAGAAAGGCTTTTAAGCCGATCGGATGTGGGGTTTGGTACAGTTTTACACTCATTGTTCACATTATTGGGCGTGTATTAGTATGCAAGAACGTTGCTCAAGGTGACTAATGTGAAATACAGCACAAATAATTTTCGGCTAAAATTACCCGCAGCATGGGAATTCCATAATTTTATGAAAATTTGTAGTTTTGATTCAATACAAGTTTAACATTTGCGTAAACTGTGCTCATTTTTTTTATAAACTTAGCTCAGCGATTTAATATTAAACAGCCTGTCAAATTGTATTGAAAGACTACGAGCTTATCATAAGTTAAGCGAAAACTTAAACGGGCATTTACAAAACTGAATAAGACTTCATCGATATTCCAGGGGAAACTTTTAAAGCAACTAGCTGGTTGACCTACATATGCAGTAATTGTCAAAGTGGTAGGAAAAGCTTATACAAGTTTCAAGTAGAAAAATATTGTTAGCATTGTCAAGTGGGACTAATAAGCGTAATTGGAGGCCACAAGTAGCCGCCTCAACAGTTGTTACTTATACCAAAATATTAGTCTCAAAAATAAAAAAACGATTTTAACTTTATTTTTAATGCAAACGCAAATAAATGGCTATAACAAACAGCAAAAGCAAATGACAACAACATCAACAGATATGATATGCTATTAAATTAAGCCGCCAAAAACGTGTACAGACACACACACACACAGACAAACATTTACAAATAGAAGCGCGAGCAATTGTTCATTTACTCACACACCTGTAGTCAAGGTACTAATGCTACCACTACTACAACATACTAACTATATAAGCAATTAATAAACACACATATATACACAGGTGTACAAGTAAACATATACATTAAGTAAAAAATAAATTATTTACATTGAAGTTAACTTAATTGTTCAAAATCTGCACACTTATTTCACTTTTTTGGCCTTCACCGGTATTGCAGTAAATTTATTTAGAAATAATTTAATTTAATTGCTACAAAAAATAATCAAATCCAAGGTCAACATCAGTTGGTAAAAACAAAAGAATTGATTGGAAAGTTGATATAATATTTAAATGGCATATTATATGTCAATTGTTTGCGATTTATCTGGAAAATAACTATGCTTTGTTTAACTCGACTCACGAATAAGTTGTTAAATATATCAATAGAAAATTTCCCTATCAGGCACAAATATTATTGCTTACTTTTAAATATTGCCCAGCTCCAGTTTCTTTTCTCTGCTTGTCACAACACCTAATAAATAAACAAGTTAGCACAAAGTATACACAAAATTCTTGAATTGCCTTCTACACTGGTACGTATTACAGTTTTTCTCTCCTATTAACCAATGAATGATATGGAGTTGCTGCCTCATTACCCGTTCTCGGGTTGCGTTTATTTTTGCTATTTTTGTGCTAAATAAAACCAAAACTATACAAGTCCAAATTCACAAAACGAAACCAAAAGAAACATGAAAAAACCGAAAGACAAGCACAACTAATTGGCTAATTGTAAGCCGTAAGTTTGTTTGTTTGCTGGTCGCCAACTCGTCTTAAGGAGTTGCACAATCTCTCAACTTGGCACATAACCTGACCTGACCCGGCCATTACTCATGCCATTGCCAAGAGCTACCTACTTTTTCAGCTCGTACGAGCTGCCCTTTGACATCCAAAAACAGAGATAAACAAAGATAGAGAAAGAGAGAGAGAGAGAGAGAGAGAGAGAGAAACTCCACAAAGAGAATGAAAATTTCATAATTATTATAATCGTTTCGTCTTCTTCTGCATTTCTTTTCTATAGTTCACAACCACAATGCTGTACGATCCGGTGCGTAAGAAAGACTCATCGCCCACTTACCAGACGGAGCGAGATGTCTGCTTTCAGTACTTCACACAGTGGAGCGAATCTGCACAGGTTGACTTTGTGGAGCAGCTGTTATCGCGGATGTGCCACTATCAGCATGGACAGATCAATGCGTTTCTCAAGCCGATGTTACAGCGCGACTTTATAACACTGCTGCCAAGTAAGTCGTAAACAATGATAATACTAATGATGACACCACAATGATTACTAAATCCAATATCTTCGTGGGGTATTTTTTTACACTATTATTAATGTATCTGTGAGTAGAGCTCTATTAAAGAAGACTAATATATTTTTTTTTATATACATATATTGGCTCACATTTTTATATTACAAATCTTCTGCCAAAAGTTTGGTGTCTAGTAAAAAAAAAAAAAAAACTTGTCTTACCTTCAAAAGTTAGCAATTATTCACAAAGCAAATAGATCTGCGAAGAAAAAACCTATTCTAAAATGCCGCCTTTCTATGCCAATCGATCTTAAGTAAAAACATAATAAAATAACAAAAATTACCATGAACTGAAAGCAAAACGCTTAGGCGAACTAGTGACGCAGAAATAGGGTGCAAGCAATCAAATACAATGCGAGGGGGAACAACTCCAAATATGAGAAGGTAAAGGGAATCCCTTCTCCGCCCCCATCGTTGTTCCATCATTCGCTCTAAGTCGTCCTAGCCGTGACTGCGTTGCGTTGCCGTGCAACTGTTACGTATTGCGATAACGCTACTGCTGCAGGTGCTGTCTGCCGTCTGCTGTCCGTTGGCAGAGTTGTCGTCGTCGTTGGCGGCGCTGCTTATGTTGTTGACTGAAAGGTCATTGCTTCCATTAAGCGACGCGCTTCGCTGTCACAGAAATAAACAACAAAAGCAAAAGCCTTCGGAAATCGTTATGCATATATATGTAATGTAATCAATTCAATGAACAAAAATATAATTGTTTGGAAAATCAGCGGTATTGATTAAGACCCTTATTCCAATGTGGTGTATAATAAAAGCAATAAGAAGATCATAAATAATATAAGCCGTAACTTTATATATATCTGAAGACTTTTATAAACTCATAGCTAGACATCGAAAAATTAAAATTTAGCAGTTTGGCTTATAATCGACACTTGTTCTAGAGAACTGTAAAGTTGAATGTACTCAGGATGTCCTCAGGTAAATGCGAGCGAATAATTACATGCCCATTGTCAAAGGCTTACCTGGGGCAGTTCTTGATACCAAACAAGACAAGAAACTTATTTTTGGCATGTCGAAAATGAAATACCCTAGGCCCATAGCATTTCCAGGGCTTTTTTTTCAAGTATTTATTTCTTTATAAAGAAATACAAAGGAAGTGATTTGCCGATTGTTTAAAGAAACTTATTTTACTTTAAACTGCAATATTGATCTTGCAAGTAATTGTTAATTATTTCTTAGGTTTATAAACAAATCATAAAACGAAACGTCCCCAAAAATAACAAAAAAGAAATTGTAATTAGTTGTCAGAGCCATTTTTATCATATTGAACTCTGATATCAGCAGTGCTGAGACAATAACTTATTTTCTTTTATGATGTCAGATAGAAGGGGTTTTTTTCCTCAAATCTACGTTTAGTGCTCTGGTAGATATCTCTCTCAAGTCGTTACATCTTGCTTGACAAAGCGATAACAACTTGGCTGGAACAGTGAAACTGACAAGAGAGGAACAAATATTCTTGACAGTCTTGGGCTTGTGAATTTGTTCCTCTTCTTGTTTTTTCAGGATGAGCTCGTGCATTAAAAAATGCGAAAGAGACAGGGAAATAAGCAGCGTTGTTTCCTCCTCCATTTACATTGTAATGCACTTCAAAGGCAGCTAACCAGTCAGTAATACACACGCACACGCACACATTTATATGCATATGTGTATTGCAGAGGCAGACAGAACTGAGGATAGGCAGGCGACATGAACCGTTAGACGACGACGAGAACAACAACAACAGCATCGGCAAACGGCGACAACTTGAACTACATCAGCGTTGCAAACTTGGTTGCTTTGGTTGTTGGTGTTCTCTCGTTGTCGTTGCAAAGTCACTTTGCGAGTTATGCACATTTTTAATTGTGTTTGGCAAATGCTGCAGCAAGCACTTCACTTCACTTGCAGACCAGAAGGGCCACTTGCCCCTTACCTGATGACACCCTTCCCGCATCCACTGGTAGGTGGTAATCACACCTCTAACTTCCCTTCCCTGCTTGTAATATCTGTCGATTGCTCGCAGTCAATTCTTTTATCTACTCCGGTTGCTGCTAAACGCCGTTAGGTGCGTCTAAAGTTAGCGTCTGTAGGTGTAAGTCGCGTAATGTCTGTGAAGCAACTTCCCACTGATTGGAACTTGGTTAGTTATACATAGTGCTTCATTAGCGACAACAGATCACAATCTGCATCTGCGGTGAGTCACAACTAGACCTTATGCCACCGTACCTTCCTTGGTAGTATTTACTTATGCATCGTTATGTGTATACAGCCACAGTCATGGCCATATAAATAGCACTTATTATATGGATACGTTGGTTAGTCACTAACTCACTTGTCAGGAAGCGCAAAACGCACTCAAGCTAAACAAACTGAAAGTTGTGATGAGTCATCGGGGTTTTTATCTGTTTTATTTTTTTGTGCATGTATGTATTTCACGTAATGGGTTCATTCGCCTACGTTTATAATCTCAAGCAGATTACTTTAAAGAATTGCAAATAAGCACATAAAATCTGAGTGAAAACTTCTTCATTACTCACTTCAATAATCTACAGAAAAAGGTCTGGATCATATTGCCGAAAACATCTTATCGTATCTGGATGCGGAGTCGTTAAAGTCCGCCGAATTGGTGTGTAAAGAATGGCTGCGTGTCATATCCGAGGGTATGCTGTGGAAGAAGCTCATCGAGCGCAAGGTGCGCACAGATTCCCTGTGGCGCGGCCTGGCCGAGCGTCGCAATTGGATGCAGCATCTGTTTAAACCGCGACCGGGACAAATACAGAGACCGCACTCATTCCATCGCGAACTATTTCCTAAGATCATGAATGTAAGTACCAAAATATTTACAAATTCCATATATAAATATCCAAATGTGGTTTGTGATTTGATTGCAGGATATTGACAGCATAGAAAACAACTGGCGAACCGGTCGACATATGCTACGTCGGATCAACTGTCGCTCGGAGAACTCAAAGGGTGTCTATTGTTTGCAGTACGACGATGGCAAGATTGTGTCCGGCTTGCGGGATAATACGATCAAGATATGGGATCGCACGGATTTGCAGTGTGTCAAGGTAGGATGAAACAAGTCGCTGTTGTGGAGCCAGTTTTTAATCGTTTTGTTGATTCTATTTTAGACACTAATGGGACATACTGGATCCGTGCTTTGCCTGCAATATGACGACAAAGTTATTATCAGCGGCTCCAGCGATTCGACGGTGCGTGTATGGGATGTGAATACTGGTGAAATGGTTAACACGCTTATTCATCACTGCGAGGCGGTGCTACATTTGCGCTTCAATAATGGCATGATGGTTACCTGCTCCAAGGATCGCTCCATTGCTGTCTGGGACATGACCTCGCCCAGCGAAATCACGTTGCGTCGCGTCCTCGTCGGCCATCGTGCCGCTGTCAATGTTGTTGATTTTGATGAGAAATATATTGTGTCCGCCAGCGGAGATCGCACCATTAAAGTGTGGTCCACGTCGAGCTGTGAATTTGTGCGTACCCTGAATGGTCACAAACGTGGCATTGCCTGTCTACAGTACAGGGATCGTCTCGTTGTTAGCGGCAGCTCCGACAATTCAATCAGGTAAAAACATATTAAAATTTGTATACGTAACTTATTTTAACTTAACTCCATTTCCACTCTTCCACAGACTGTGGGATATTGAGTGTGGCGCCTGCCTGCGTGTCTTGGAGGGGCATGAAGAGCTGGTGCGCTGCATCCGCTTTGATACGAAGCGCATTGTCAGCGGTGCCTATGATGGTAAGATCAAAGTATGGGATTTGGTTGCCGCCCTTGATCCGCGTGCCGCCTCCAATACGCTGTGCCTCAATACCCTCGTGGTAAGTATAATTATTCTCTACCAGCTAGCGCTTACCAAGGATTATGATTACTTATTTGATTTGTATCTAGGAGCATACTGGTCGCGTTTTTCGTCTGCAATTTGATGAATTTCAAATAGTCAGCAGCTCGCATGATGATACTATTTTGATATGGGACTTTCTCAATTTCACGCCCAATGAGAATAAGACCGGCCGAACACCATCACGTAAGATTTAACTTTCACTTTTCAACTTGTGTGTATGCGTGTGTTCAATATTTTAATTTTATCTGGTTTTTTGTTTAGCGGCGCTTATGGAACATTAACATTTTGTGCAAAGGCAGCTCCGTGAACTTGAGCTGCATTCCTCAAGTGATGAGGAGGAAAATGGTGGCGAAAACGATGATGATAATGATGATGATGGGGATAATGATGTTGCTGATTACGACGATGCAGATGATAACATCGAGCTGGAGGATATCGAACATGATTACGTTTATTCCCCGCCAAATCATCATCTTAATCAAAATAATCCAGCTCTTGATAATGCTGAACACGATAACTAATGAATAAAACACTAAGCCAGCAAATAGCATTGAGACTCGTCCATTAAATTATGTTGAACCCAAGATACTGCGATCTCCGATTTTACTGAAATGCAACAAACACGAAATGCAAACTAAAAACAAAACAACAAAAATGAAAACAATTTATAATTAATGCAAACAAATACACACATGCGCATAATATGAATTAATGAAGTTATTAAAAAATACAAGAAAACCCAATAATAAATACAAGAGTATAATAAATATTTTTGCATAATCTGGCTGTTAGGTTTGAGAAATATACGAAACAGAGAAAATAATATATACATATATATATATAAATTGAATTATATACATATATATATGTATATATATATATATATAGTATATAATATGAACAGAATTATGTAATAGTTAATTAGGCATTATAGAAATAATTAAGGTCAGTCTGTGTAAATCGTTGGATCGACTGCTTATGCTTGCGGCAGCGACACAAAAGTTTATGTAACTAATGTTTAGCTCAAAAAAAAAAGAAGAAAATTAACTACAATGCATTGGGCTGAGCGCGGCTTTAAGGAATTCTTGAAATTTGTGGTACGTTTTTTTATAAATACATGCGATTGGGATATACATACTAAGTGAGCAAAACTGTCGGAGCGTACAGACCATAGTCCTTAGCATAGATGTTAGTTAAAGCTTCATGGACTTCTGGGCGGAACATATATACATTTTTTGATTTTTGAACATTACTAATCGCTTCTGTCATATTGCACATTTTGTAATTTAATTTGAATTCCTCATGTTAAAATTGTAAAAACAAAATCATTATAAATTGAATAATTAGGCCTTAAGAAATACTTATAAACAAATCTAAAGAAAATGGAAACTATGTGTGTGAGTGAGGTGACATGAAAGGCGTACATGTTTTCACTGAGCCTGTTTTTACAGTGCTGTTTGATACTGTTCATTAGGCAAAACTATTAAAAACAAAACTAAAATATTAATAAATATATACTGCAATAAAATACAAATTCTTTAATTGAACACTGATAGATGTTATACATATGTAGAAATTAGCTAATTGTCATGTCGTTTTTCAATACATCCTTGATTGTGATCAATTGATAATTTAATATATATTCCCTAAAATTTAAGTTTAAAATCTACTTCCGCGCTCGTATATTATGTATATAATGTTTTAATATAAGCATAAGAAAAGTACGCAATATGTGAAACTGTTTAGTGGAAATGAAGCCTGGTTGTTGAAATTGGCAATAGGAACTATAACTTCAGCAAATTGGTAATAAAGATTATATAAAATATATATTTATATATATAAATATATGATTAGAAATAATAAATTGTGTATAAACGCTGTTAATGGTGATTTATTTCAAGTTGTGTATTAAGATGAAGAAAGCACGCAATCCTGGGCCTTGAAATTCACTAAACGTCAAGCATCAATTTTTTAAAAGCTACCTATATATGTTGAAAATTAAGTTTTATTTTAAATAAATTGTTTAAGTAGAAAGCGATTTCAAAATTAACACCAGTCCAAATAATACATCGATATCATACTTCTTTCTCCGATAGCAGACTTTTTTTTTATCGATACTTAAAACAGCTGACTTTCTAAATGTTAGTTGTCAGCTATTTCACCATAGTTTTGTTGGTTGTTTAAAAATTTTTGATTTTGTTATTGAGCAAACAAGTTAAATTGTCGGCTTGAAGTTTTCAAATGCATGGTTCACGTTGCATTGCAAAGATACTGACATCGCCACGAGTTACTGCATCCATTGCCATCCGTTGCCGTCAGCATTTGAGAACATCTGCCAACCGCATGTCATCGCCACCACATAAAATCGCCAAAACTGATCTTTCGGCAGAGATAATCGCACAGCTTGGTAAGCCGCCCAGAATGCGTGAGAATCCTGCTTTCACAAAAGTCGACAGTGACGAATTCCGTAGCATTTTCACACCCGAACTGGAGGCACTCGTTGCGCTCTTCAAAGAATATAATTATGAGCTGCGCATTGCTGGCGGCGCCGTGCGGGATATATTGATGGGCATCAAACCGAAGGATGTGGATTTTGCAACGATAGCGACACCGGAACAGATGAAGGAAATGTTCACCAAGGAGAATGTACGCATGATCAATGCCAAAGGCGAGAAACATGGCACAATAACGCCGCGCATCAACAAAACGGAGAACTTTGAGGTGACTACATTGCGCATCGATGTCCGCACAGATGGACGCCATGCGGATGTGGTCTTCACCACCGATTGGCAATTGGATGCGAATCGTCGCGACTTGACTATCAATTCCATGTTTCTCGGTCTTGATGGCACCGTCTACGATTATTTCTATGGCTATGAGGATGTGCAGCGGCGTCGTATCGTTTTCGTTGGCGATGCTGAAATGCGCATCAAGGAGGACTATTTACGCATTCTGCGTTACTTTCGCTTCTATGGCCATATAGCAGCGGATCCCAACTCGCATGACCAGGCCACGTTGGCCGCTATCAAGTCAAATTCTGTGGGTCTGGCGCGAATTAGTGGCGAGCGTGTTTGGGCCGAGTTCCAAAAGATTATTGTTGGCAACTTCGGCCGGGAATTGCTTCTGGAAATGCATAATTGTGGCCTGCTTGAACATTGTGGATTGCCGGCGCAACCAAATTTCTCGGAATTTGAACGACTGTGCAACAGCTTGAAGAGTTTCGAGGAAGCTCATCATCCCATTCTCTACATGAGCGGATTGCTGCACACCACCGAGCAGGCAATGCATCTGCACGAGCGCCTCAAGCTGTCCGCCTACGAGCGCGATATGGCACTCTTCATCACAAAGCAGCGCCAGCGGGTAAGCTAAAAAGTGATTGTAAATTGTGAATTTATAAAAAAATAGATTATCTATTTTTAGATCGATACCGAGTATAAATCCCTGCGTGAGTGTCAAAAGCTGTGCATGCATTGGTACGTTAAACGCGACTATATCGAGCAACTGCTGAAGTATGCCAACAAGGTGGAGATGTACCAGCAATTGAAGGCGTGGCAGATACCAAACTTTCCGATTAAGGGTCACATGTTGAATAGTTATGACATGGTACATAGACAACGCGGTCTGGTTATAACAGAATTGCGCATGCTATGGGCAGATAGCGACTTCACGCTGACGGCCGAGGAACTGCTGGAAAGCATACCCACAATAATGGAGCAGCTGCCGCAATCACCACCCAGTACACCCACTACTAATAAAAAGCAGCGATTGCAATAAATTAATCTCAATATTTGTTATTTTTGATTTCTTGGTAATAATGATAAAACTCATAGAATACCGTTAAGCTCTAAGTTTTGCTAAAGATCTGTATGGGTCGCTTGAAGCCATCTTTGCAATGCTCCGGCACGCCCATGAGTTCCATACTGGCAAATCCCACTTCTGGACTGAGCAAGTAGGCCGTAAAATTATCTGGTTGAAATTTGATAGCTTTGTAATTTTCACGTATGCTTTCCTGCAAATTGGAGGAGTGATGTAGAGAAGAATACAGTAGGATTATCTTGTAATTGACTCACCGACAGATTCTTGCGACGCTTATACGTATCATATGATTGTGGCTCCAGGATTAGCTTACCGCCGGGTCGTAGTTGGAGGAACATGCGCCTGAATGCCTGCCTTAGGCCCGCATCACAGAAGTTAAGATGTATCCATTTGGTGACCGACAGACAGAGAATCACATCATATTGTGGACGCTCAATCTCGAGCAGCACATCGTCGTCCAGCACATAATTTCCATGAACAAATTTCACATTGTATGGAAATATGCCAGGAGTCATGTTGGAACGCTTCAGGTTATTTATCACCATTTGTGCACTGTGCGCCAAATTGCGATCAATGTCCAAGCCAACAAGACTCTTGGCCTCAAATTTCTTCGCAATCTCAATGGAAAGGCGTCCAGAATTACAGCCAATGTCCAGCAACTGTTTGCCGCGAAACAGCTCCGGCTGTGTTGCCAGCACATCTAAGCGTATATCGTGGAAATCCTTATCCAGTATACGCTTTCCATAATAGTGCCTGTAGTTGCCATACATGAATGTCTCATTCTTGTTGTGTCTGCGCTTGTCTGGGCCACTGTTGGCAACATTTTTTATATCCAGCTGAAGTCGCTTCTTCGGACTCTGGGCGGGTGCTCGTTGAGAGCAGCCTTCTTTTTTGTTGTTCTCCTCAGGCACGTGCGCCTCGCCGCCGGAGTCGTTTGCATTGGGCTTCAGTCTTTTGATTTGTTGTGCGCCATGTTCAACATCGGCAATTGCTGGGCGCTTTTCAGCTGGTACTATTGTATTGTTATTGTTTTCCACTTCCATTGTGGGTTGTTAAACGTTTTAAAACGTTTCATCCACAATAAACAAAATATTGAGCGGGATTAACAGTTTTGTTTGAAGCAGTGTTGAAAATTGCCGCAAATATACATTTTGCAGTTTATGTTCGTAAGGGCATCGATACCTAACAATGAAATTAATCAAGTGGCTACTTTTTAGACAAAGTCATCGCCGTTGTAAATTGATTTAAATTGCAAAACTTCTACAATACGCTAAAAACTCGTATTTAAAATTTCATTAAGTGCGCAACCAACGCCTGCCCTGAAGAGTAAATAGCAGCAGAAGAACAAGCTGCTTGCTATAAAACTACACATCTGTTAAGCTGCTGTATATTGCTGAATGCTATGAAGTACGTGTGCAAAAATGAACAAATCATTGAAGCATACTTTTAGGATGCAAATACTATTCTTATCCAGAAAATAGGTATAATTTCGACTAAACATCACATATTTTCGAATAACATAATGCATTAGAACCTTAAGGGCGAGCTCAATTGATGTGCATCCAAGGATTTTGGGGTCATCTAAGAACCCAAACGCTTGTTAAAATTTGACTTCAGACCCAATGGAAATGGTCCGAACAGAGAATTCTTGCTTTTTTAGAAACTACAATACCGATTTGTCCAGTTAATAGCCCAAGCCAAAACAAAATGTTTGACTCAAGACTCGACAAAATCCGCAAAGATATGGCCGAGATGATATGAGCCACTTTCTGTCTTAAAAGTCCTTTGTCGAATGCTGGAAATCCTTGAATGCCAATCGATTTATATTTTTCTCAAAAGTATGTGTCCTTTAGGCTTAAACACATATTTACAAAATTAGCTCTCAGAAAATAAAACAAAAGTGTTAGTTTATTTTTTATTTTTATGTGCGTGCGCACATGCACGTACTATTGTTTTTATTTAATGTACGTAAATATAATGTATGTATGTGTTTGTTGTATGCACTGATATAAATATAAATGTGGTGTTGATTTTAAACATAAGTGTAAATTAAAGAATTAATATAATGCACGTATGTATGCGTAGAAATGAATGTATGTCTTTGTTCGTTTACCTACAACAGGTGTGAACAACGCATTAATATATTAATATCGTAGTAGTATAATATTGGATGTAAGTAATGCTAGGTGTGGTATGGTATGGTATGGTATGGTATGGTATGGTATTTTGTGTTTGTAATCAATATGCATTAGAGCTTCCGGCTTGATAGAATTAAACATATTCCATTTAAATTTCTACAGCGTATTACATACGTATATGTATTCCATTTAGTTGCATATTGTGGTTGATGATTTAACTGGACAAACATAATTGTGGTTACAGCGATAAATCAATTAGCTTCAAGCGTTGATGAAGAGTGATTCCAAATATTTGTGTGGTATTGTGTATATAATAATGATTCTTGGCTTAGTAATGCTGATAAGATCCGACATTGAGCAATAATGTTTCGTGAAGTAAAGTGCTTAACCTCATCTCCGAAACAAGATTTTATACAGATATATAGATCTTGTGCGGCGTTATTTTCCATTCTTTCAGTACTAAGAACAAGGTTTTATTCTATATAAGAATTGATGCAGTTGTCGACTCGATTGGTGTTGGGTGATGTTGGCTTTAATGCTCTTCTGTTGCTGGTTCTTATTATTAAAAACGCTAGGGCTAGTTTCGCATATGCGGATAGTAGGGGTTTCGTTTTCGTTTCTTTTTGTTTTTTGTTTTTCTTTATCTTTTTTATGGTTTTCTTGGGATTATATTTGTTTGTTGGGCTGTCTCTTGCTGTGCACACATTCATCCGACCATGTTGATTTTCTTTCGTGTCTCCATAATTTGTAATTACCAGAGGCCCGATGAATATCCGCCGGGTGGCACACGATTCTTGTTGATAACCTGGTTGCTGCCGTTCATAGCTGCTGCTGGTTGTATGTAATCGTTTCCACCAGCTTTGTATCCCTCGCCAGTCACGGGATTGCCATCTGTTATTAATAGAAAGAATGGAAAAATATGTTATTTGCTAGAATTTTATTAATAATTCATGTCAATGAGTTTCATTTTTTGAAAAAAACTTATGAAAACGGTTTGACACTTAATTTTTACACAATAACAATAACCAAAAATTGGAATTATTTGCGAATGAGAATCACCCTTTAAACCAAAACTAATTTTCGATCGACCCAATTTAGTTTTATAAGTTAATTGTCGCGTGCTTGGAGCAATAAATGTGAATTTGTGCCGATGCTAAAGTGTGAAAAGCTTTATTTATAAAACCCCACCGCATTTCTTTGTGAGCGACCCCGAAAACTCACTAAGCAATGAAAAGCAACGTCAACTAAATCGATAATAAGATTCAAGATAGGACCTTGGACTGGCATTTGAAAATGGCTCTAAGTTTTAATAGTTTTGTTTGTGAATGTATTTTGGTTTTTAAATAAATTAAAAAATAATACTACTCATAATTATATATATCACAGTAATGTGCGAAAGTTAGTTCTAATTTACCTGATCGGTTGCCTCCGTTAATTTTTAAATTCTCAGTCGAAGAAGAAACGGAAGACGATGCCGACGATACCGAACCACTTTTGCCATTGTATTTTCCCTTGCTATTGGCAAGCAATTGCTGTGCGGCATTTGTGTTTTGTCCAAATGGAATGCTGCTCTTCATGTGGTTCTTGCCCGGCGTGATGGGACGTGACGGTTCACCAAATAGACGCGAATAAGAGTCAACGGGTTTTTGGCCCCTACGCGGTGCATCACCTGTATTTTGTAGAGTACGAGATTCATATGAAAACAATCGTTGATAATTTTTTTTTTTTCTTTTTTTTTTTTTTGAAAAAACCAAATAAGTACAAGACAATAAATTAGTTTGCTGTATGAGTGAATGTGCTTACATAACTACAATGTTGCATAAGTAAAACAAATTAAAATATGTTAACCATAAACTGAAACGATTAACAAGTAAATACTTAAGTAGCTCTCATTTCTGAAAGCATGAGATTAGGCCATTTAATTATAGTAATTAATAAAGTGAAATGATGCTGGGCTGCTGCTGGCTGCATATGCAAATGGATTTTGATTTCAAAATGGCAATCGATTAAAATTGCATGGTTTGAGTGGAAAACAGCAAAGAATAATAATTAGTGGTTTTTAGCAGTAAGTGGCTAAATCCAAGTTTTTAACTCAGCGTGTAGTCTTTGACCTATAAAAGAATTATATTTCTGATTTGTGTTCGATTTTCTTTCTTCTTGCTTTAAAACTTTGAAAATCCGGAACTTTCTTATAAAAAATCTGTAATTATTTTTTTTTTTACTTTTTGCTAAATGTTTGCTAAATTAAATTAAAATGTGATAATACCAATGGGCACTATAATTTAATTAAAATTTTAGTGTGTAAATTAGACTTTTTGTGAACAATTTTTCTCTTTATTAGCATTGTGCTAGAGTTTGAGGTGATAGAAGATTTGTTTGATTTAATTTGTTTGGATTGCACAATTAAATTAGTAAATGGAAAATCAACAACAGAATTTAAACAAAAGAATTGTTTATGTTAAATCGGACACTTTAAATATATGTATATATTTATGTACCAATGAAATAGAATCTGTGAGCTCCTTGCCGTACTGTAAAGATATATATAGAAAAAAAAGAAAAAGAGAGAAAGGGAGAGAGAGAAAAGTGGATATCGAGAAACATTCAGTAAAAGCTCACAATATCTTCTTTTTTTTATTGCGACAGTCACAATTGGTTGCAATGATAAAAATGTGTGGGTTTCCATCGAGACGATAAAACGATAAAGTATTTTGTTGGGAGAACTATTCAATTTAATGACTAAATAAACTAACTCATCATGTATGTTTTATATTTTTCTTAAAGCAATTTGTGTGTAATAAATAAAGAAAACTGCTGAAAAGCGTTTTTATAAGCTGGACTAGACAAATATTTGCTTCGTGTCTGGTTAAGATATGATATATATTTTATTTGTAAATCTTAAAATGCATCTTTCCTTGTATCTATTGACAAAATTCCATTACTTACCGTTGTTCTTCTGAGCTGCGTCTTTATCGGCTGAGAATATATTTGAGGCCATGCGATTTTTGACGTTACGTGGTGTCTGCGGCATATCAGATCCAAAAATGTCACTAGAACCACCGCCTGGGGTCCTCAACACCCTAGAAAAAAAGCAAAGAAAAAACGTTTATTTTTTTTTGAGGTCAGTTACACTTCCAATTAAACAATTATGGAGTTTAAGTTTAAGAAATTAGCCACAGACGTGCCATCCAAGCAAATTATAAGGCAATGGATATGAAGTATGCCTATGCAGACATTGCAATTATTCTGCTTGGCTTAGAAAAGTCAAGCATTGAAATCAGATGAGAAGCGCAAAATGAAATCCATGAAACAAAGGCACAGGCGGATAGAGATAAAGAGAGAGAGAGAGAGAGAGAGAACAGCAGTAACAGCAACCGCGACGGTTGGCACTTAACATCACGCCAGATTCTGGTGTTAAAGCTCAGTGCCTGGAGCCAACGGTGCGGAAAAGCTCGACCGGCAGAAGTTGCATTCACATTGCCTATGCTGAAATTACTTAACGAGTGTTCTCATTCTGTGTGTGTGTGTGTGTATGTTTGGGTGTGTGTGTGTTTGTGTGTTGCTGTTCTTGTTCTCATTGCTGTTGCTGTTATTACTACTCCCACATAATGTAATAAAATTTGTCATGATTCGCTTTGTAAATCAACTCGGCTCCAATTAAAAATGTGTTAGAAGGGTATATAGGAAATATAACCAGGACAAATTTATGTAACAGGCAGACACAGGAGTCATAAGTACATAAAGCAAATATGGAGCGATGAGGTATATGGGCAATATTCTATGAGAAACACGCACGTAATTACGGAATAAAAGAAGAAGAATAATGTAAACACTGGGAACTGGAACTGTGAACTGTCAAAGGCAGAGTGGAAGTTCCAGCGGTTGCGGTGTGATCGCCACCGCACACTACACTATAAATACATAAATACATACGGATGTCTCATATAAATACACACGTGAATATTGCTATGTGCCATTAGTAATTTTGTGTAAATGAGGCATAAATCATAAAACATGCCAACAAAATTCATCTTACACCACAGATATGGTTGCATCGCACCGCTGCAACTCTGCGGTAAGCACATGTAGCAAATGTAGCAGTAAAGAAAAGTGTGTCTTGTCTGAATCTATAATATAACGTCAAACTCGGCAAAGAGAGCCACCGAAAGTTGTGTAATGCCACATTTTACTGAATAACATATTACGTGATGTGCTCAAAATTGCATGTCATATTTTTTCTTAATTATTTATTTGAGCATTAATATCTCGGCTTAATTTGAATAATTATACACAAATTATGTTATCTTATATTTAATCACTAGTGATTACCATTCAAATACATATTATTCCATTATTCAGCAGTGATGCAATCCTACCTCCTCATGGCACACGTTATCATCAATTATAGGCAGATAAATTAATTGACTAATTGAGAGTGGTTGTTGTTTTGTTTATTGCATTTAGGCTTATATGATAAAGTATTTAGAAAGTATACCTATATGGAAATAGTTGCCCACATAATGCTTAATTAGTTGTTGTATATGTCATTTTTATACAACGACCAAATATTAATCGTTGCGGTAAAAGTTAACACACACAAGGATGGATGGAAGAGGAGCTCGAACTTGGCTTGTTGGTTGGCGCAAATCGGCTATTTACTATCGAATGCCTTTCACATGTGATATAGTAGTGTTTCAATATGTTAGCAGCAGCACTGAGGCAAATCAGAAATTAAAGTTTGCCTTTTTTTGGTTAGTTTTTGTTTTTGTTTTTGCATTGACCAGAGAATGTGAGAAAAAAGCAAACCTGACCGGCAGGTAATTTTGCGGTGCAGATGGTTCATATGCCATCGGCAAACGAAGTGAGCTCAACTTGCTCTCGGTGACAGCCGATCTGCACCACACGGAGAGTGAAGCTGGAGCTGTAAGCTGGGAGCTGGGAGTTGAAGCTGAAGTGCTTTTACCTAGTACATTGTGCATGCAGCCGCATGCAATGGAGACACCACTAAATATGTATTGAGTCAATGACAACAAAAATGTTGAACACTTCTTATCCACAAAAACAAAAAAAAAAAAAGAAAAACCTTACGGGTAAAAGTTGTTTTGTGATCACTTAAAGTAAAAGTGATAGTTGCTGCATTGATTTAGTTTAAGCAAAACACTAGCCCCTTTTTGGCATCTTTTTTCATTTTTATATTTTGCGTTGCCTTTGTTATTTTGATTGGTGCATAGCACCTTCCCAAAAAATGGACGAGTTGAATTTGTTTAAACTCTTATCGCTTATCACTTATCACTTATCATTTCTCGTTTTCCTATTTTCCCAATCATACTTACTGAGAGCATAATTTAAGTATCTTACTCTGGTGCAATCGAAAGCTGCCCACTACTCTTTTTAAATTGCAAAATCAGTTTCTTTTCGTTTTGTAAGTAAATATTAAACTTGTTTACAGACCTTGTTCAATTAATATCAACATTATTTGGGAGGATGAAAGATTTGTGTGTTCGATTAACTTTTGTTTGAACTGTAAGAAAACGTTTTCGTCTCAAAAATGTTGTTAAATAAATTTGTTAGCTGCTGTTTCTCCCACATAACGTTTAATAAGTTTTCAATGAAAATACTTAAACTTTCAGTTAGGATAAAACTTAACATGTACGTGTATAACTTTCCAGGCAGTGACTTTATTATCTTAGAATTAGATGAAAGCCGTTAAGAATATAATTTTGATGATCGTGCCCGATTAAGAAATAACCGCTACGCAACGTTCTTTCATTGTTCTGTTTGCCCGGGGATCGTCTGTCTAATTTTATGATTAACCTTTTTCTTACTCTCAACAATGCATTCCTGAGACCACAATGCAGGGAAAGAAGAAAAACAGTGGAATGACGGCAGTGATGATAACAATTTGTTGGACATTGTGGGTATTGCAGCTTCAATAACTTCAATAGTTCAACAAACAGTCTGTCAGCCGAAGAAAGAAAGCGGCTGTAAAACGAAACGAAACGAAACGAGTAGAAACCCCACCCTGTGGAAGCTAATTTTCTATTTGGCTGATTGCAGCTTGCATCGTGCAGCGTGCAGCTTGGGGCTCATGTCATCAAAGGTCTGCAGGTTGTTTCAGGTGCCCAAGCGCTAATTGCAACGTCAGCCGCTGGCGAGACTAACGAAAACCAAGTGACAGCAAAAAGTTTATACATTTATTAATTGCAATAAACTTTTATGATTTTGTTTAAACTTGACATGATGGCCGCTGACCGTCAGTCATAAAGATTTTCCAATGGTCAACATATCTTTCTTTTTCTTTTTTTTGACAGACAGATGTGAAAACAGGTGAAAATATTTCTCGCGTCTAATTATTGTAATTTATTGCTAAAATATATTATGAATAATGTATAAAGGAAACTATACTTAAAATTTATATTTAGTAATTTCCCCAGATTCAAGTTTTACAATTTGTAAATTTAAGTCCTAAGATTTAATGTATTGAAAATTATTATTATATCTGAAATCATAATTTTTAATTTTCTTGTATATGTGCTACCTGTCCACTATCATAGTGCACACTGTGGCTTCCAAGAGATCGCTACATGTGCTGCACTTATACATTTATTGGAAGTTGAATGAGTTTGGTTTTTAAAAGTTTCAGTTCATTCGTCTGTAACAAACAAATGTCCGAGTAATTGTTCATCAGTGGAGTTCATTTGTTTGATTTTTTTTTTAAATATTTCTTTTTTTTTTTATTGAGTTTCGGGTTGCTTTAAATTGGTTGCTGCACTGATCTGCTGGAGCGCATCAAACCGTTATTGTTTGGCTCGCCGGCTGCAGCATTGTCTCACTTAAAACGTGTCCAGCAGAAGCTCGTGCAACCGCAAACAAACAAAACAGAAAAAAGTAAAAAAAATAAAAAAACCATAATGAAAATTTAACTGAGGCACGAAAATTGAGTGTGGTTGCCTGAATTTATGCATGTAATGTATTTTTTTTTTGTTTTGTAGTATTATTTGGTTTTGTTGATTTCCCTAAAATGTTGATTAGCTGTATCCATTATAATTGCCCGGTATGCTAGAAAACAACAATAACAATAACAACAACAGCAACAACAACAACAATAACTGACGTTTAAATGACTTGCTTGATGGGGCTGGCCATGCTGCAATACTTTCCCTGCACGGCTTTCTGCTGGCTGCACTGTGGCAGTTAGCTGTGCATTCAAGCGGAGTTGCGACTTAGTTGATCAATGTTGCCGATATCCGATGTTGCACTTTTTGATGGATTGGCGCGCGCGCAACCATTTCGAATGTTCGGTAATTTCCTCGTAGCTTATAGGAATTTGATCAGGTGTGCCATCAATTTTGAAAGCGGTGAATAAAAAAATAGACAAAACAAAGCAAAACAAAGCCAAAATTAATGAGCGCTAACTGTTCGACCCGACGAAGATTGAATACCCTCTGATTTGTTTTGTTATGTAATTTAACCTCTCGCTTGTGTGTCTCCAAATTAATTACACTTGATTGCAGGAATTTTTACAGCAACTTGCCCCTTGTCCTAAATCCTAAAGTTTTGTAGTGCGAGTTGTAAACTCTTCTTATTGTTGCAGCTTTAATAAGACTGATTTGTTCAATTGTTACAGTTATTTCAGTTAGACTTGGTCAAGATTTTAACTTGTTAAACAATATTAAGTAAAATTATATAAATAAATTTCTTTAATAAGTCGGCACAGAAAAGAACGAAAACTAAAAACATATATTTATGCATATTCAATTGAATATTTAAAAATAAATGTAATGGTGTTATTAAATACTATTTTCAATTTTATGTTGCAATTATGCAAGACACAATCACGGTTGCAACTAATTGTAAATTTGTCTTATCCAATCATTATTGGATATTCAAGGATAATAATAAAGTTTATGTGATAATAAAGATAAAAAAGACATTATCTTAAGCCCGTTATGTGCTCCAGAAATACAGCTTTTTTTTTTAGAATTAAGATTCACTCATTTTGGAGAGTCATGTTTAAATTAAATGTTGCTATTAAAGAACATAAACTATTAACATTCATAGCGCTAATCAAGGTAAAGATACAGATACTTATGTAAGTATTTGTTTTTACCACGGCTACATATTGTTTCCCTCAATATATCTATATATCTATAATACAATTCCAAATCGCTGTGAAGCAATGAATGTGGCACCTCACAACACCTTTTCCAATTGGCCAGCTAACAATCAATCCAATTAACAAGACGCACACACGCACACCCAGTCACACATATACACACAGCTACAAATTGATACCAAGTTGCAGAGAATCTAGTGATTCACAGCTATGTCAGCTAGCTGGCTGGCTGACTGGTTGGCTGGGCTGACTGAATGTCTGACGGTGCACAACAGTTAGATTGTCAATTATCGATAGTGCTTTCCGCGCTTGATCAATAATTATCGATTAGCTGCGTAGAAAGTGTATATTGGCCGCCAAAGAGGAAAAGAAAAGTTGCCGAGCCACGTTGGCACCACTACTTAACAATTATATATGTGCATATGCGCCAAGATCGGTATTGCATACGCCAGCCTATCAGCTAGTCTTATTTTTTTTGTTGCGTTTTTGCTGTGTTTAAACTTTAGAATTAATGACAGTAGACGTCAGCTTAAAATGGCGAAAGTTGACAATTTCATTGAATTTTGATATACACAGGTCTAGTATATTTTAATTTTGTCACGCAATCTGTACCGCACTGAAAGAGATATCGGCCACTTCAAAAAATTGGCTTACGAGCTGCTAAGATCGATCTAAACCCATAAGTAATTTTTGGTGCTTATCGATTTATACAAATTATCAACATTTTTTTTAAAATGTTAACACAAAATTATATTTTAAATCAACTTCTTTACTTCATTCGAAGGTTATTTAATCATCGAATAATCAAAGCTTCAAAATATCATTTGAATTGTACATGTATCGAATGAAACAGTAAATGATTAACTTGGTAAATAAATAAGAATATAATTTAATAATTTATTAAGTTAATGTGGACTAAAAACAGTCAACAGTTTTTGAAAAATGTTGTAATAAACAAACTTTTAAAATTAAAGTTACAATTCAAAATTAAAACTAAAAAAAAAAAGGATTTAATTAATCCTGAGATATTCATAATGGCTAAATATTTATTACAAGGACTGGGGAAAAACCAGAAAATAAAATCAGACCAATTTTGATATTTTTATTACACTAAATAACTAATCTTTTTATCAATGCAAAAAATGTTAATGAACTATTTTAAAAGTTGCAAAAACTGTGTCAAACTTTGATTGCTAAACACATGTACAAAAGCCGTTAACATGAATAGTATTATTATTAGCAAACACAATGTTTCAAATGAAATATTGTTATTGGAATTGTAACAAAAATCGACCAAACATCAAAGCATTAAGCATTAAGTGCTTCGGGTAAGCAGCAAGTTCTTGCCGACAAGCACAAGAAGGTACGAAAATACTTCGGGAATGCGCAACAAAGTACGAGGAGCTACTAGTGTTCCAAGTAAATGGTGGTGAACTATGTGTCGATACCTGTATAAATATGTATATATATAAACATCTATATACTGACGCAACAGTATACCGTAAGCAGCAAGTATAAATGGAATTCGAAAAATGACGTTCACACAGATTTGAAAAGTGTAATGGGTGCTTTATTTGGTAATACTTTTCCTGTTTGCCCTAAATGAGCATATCAATACTGTTGACATAGTAACTATATATAATAATATATAAATGGGCAGCTACAAAAAGAAAGAATAAGCCAAAATAATTTGCCCTACAAACAAATATTGCGCTGCACACATAAATAAATAAATACGAATTTAATTGTATACAATCGAGCAAAAGAGTACAAAAAAAAAGAGATCACAGCAATTGGAAAATGGAATGCTTGAGTGATGTATTTAAACAAATTTAATGTTTATTAGCAATAATGTTCATTGTCTATTTGGGAGACAATCGCATGGTAATTACAACAAATAAACAATGCCATAAAAAAAATCTCATTGCAACGATTTCCGCCGCATAGCTCTTCACAAAGAAATACAGTTATGTGTATATATATATTTAATAATACTTTCGAGGAAAAGTCACGCCTTTAAAATTTAATTAAGTACCAACCATGAATCAGGCCGAAAAGGAAAGCTTACAAAATATTTCATTAAGCCCTCCCACCCCACCACAACACCATAATAAGTGCATATAAAATACCAAATGCGATTCATGCAAGTGTCCAAACGTGATAAAACTCATTTTCTTCAACAAATGCTAACTTTGTTAATCTTGATGACTTAATGCAGATGACAGACTTTTAATTAAAGTTTGAAAATTGTGTACTCTTTGCCAGAGGCTAAGTCAAAGTCGCATAAACATACTTGAAAAAGCCAAAGAAAAAAGTTTAATGATTGTTTCACGTTCTTAGCAACGACCTTAGACGGAAGTAAAGCATTTTTTCCATAACCTGCACCCATATTACCAAATTTGGTATTTTCTTTTTTATTGTTTCTTTCAATGATTTTGTCATACGCACATTAATTGTGCCCACACCCAAAATTAAACAATTAAGAACGTGCTCTTCTTAAAGCTGACAATTGAATCGAATTTGCACAATTTAAAATTGCCAAAAATGTTTTCATCGTAATTTTCAATTAACTGTTTACCTTGAAGTTAAAACCGTATTTTTTTCTAATTTTTTCCAAGACGGAATTGTTTAGGAAGTGAAAACGTTGTTTCATGGAAATCACTTTATGTTTTGTTGTATTATTTCCAGAAATGCGTATATCTTATTTCTATTTTCCATTTCGCAGTTCAGTTTATCTTATTTTTTTTTTAATAAGAAATTTTTTAATAGCGTTGAAATTGCTATTTTTTTTACGATTACTTTATTGAATTCACTACAAAATACGGGCTTAAAGACAAAAAAGAAATGGCCTTATTGCCTATGAGGGCATAGAGCATTTATATGCTTCTTCTTCTCTTTCTTATAATTATAAATATTATTAGTGTTACTGTGGACTCAAAAAGCAGCACAAGTCGACGTGCTCAAAATAGGCGACTCTGCTGCCGCCGCAACAGTCGCATGTAAAACAACAACAAAATCAGGGATTGGGGATTGGGACAAGCGAACCGAAAAATCGATGAACTGCTTAGGCTTAGAGGCAGTAGTAGTAGAAGTAGTAGTGGTCGTTGTAGTTGTTGTAGGTGCTTAATAAAGAGGTTCTTGGCAGATTACATGTGTGCGCGTTATATGAGTGACCAATACATTGAAACAATGTACACACATTTGGTGAAAGCAAAGGGTGAATGTACGATAAATTACAATACAACAATAGTGCATATAGCCACACATACACAGACACTGCATATATACGAATATATGCAAATGCATATAGGAACCGTATTGAGTTTGGGGCAAATGCATTTCATTCAACTTGAAACTTACCTCTTTTTGGCTTTGCCGACATTGTAAAGTTCGACATGTTTAAATGCAGCATAAGTAGCCATCCTTTATGTATTTCTTTGTTACGTGTATTTCTCGATTTGAATGATTTATTGTCTGGTGATTTTATTTTTATTGCAAAAAACCTAGAGACACAAACAAATTAAATCTTCTGCAATTAACACTAGGAAAATTTGCAAATTCAATCGTTGAGAAACACAAAAAATCGTCAGCAAAATTATATATAAGAAAAAAAAATAAAACGTGTATCAAGAGGAAGCTGCAAAGCAATGATGACTCATGCTGCTTGCTGCACGCTGCATGCTGTAGCAAAAACGACATTGCCTGCATCGGATGCTGTGCGCATAAAAGAAAAATCAATAAAAGTTTGTGTGTGGTAGGCAGGGTCCTAATTTTATGACCGTAAAAAATTACACTTGTTTCTGCTCACATTTTAAACGGAATTTGCAAACTTTCCTAAATGTTGTGTGTGTGTGAGTGTGTTTTCTTCTCGTTTTATTTATTTTATTAATTTTTTTATTGTATATACTTGTTAAGGACACTCACAAAGTAACCGACCTTATTTACACCTTTATTTTTGTTAAACTTCAAAAATATTTCTTTGTCACAAGTAACACTTTTTTATATCGTATACAAAAATATTTTGATATGATATGCGTTCGTTTTGATTTTAAGATACTTTGCTTGAATATTAACCGCAAAGAATGAAAGCTAAGTGCTTTTCAATTTTCCCATTCATGTACGTTTTTAAAAGTGTGCTTAAGCGTTAGCTTACGTTGTGAGCGCTTCAGTATGAAGCTGACGACTGGAGTGCATTGGGAAAAGTGAAAAGCATTTATTACCACCAGACCTGGCAGTTACACGACGAACGCCGCCGAGAAGTCTTATCGATCCATAAAACAAAAGCACCAACTCTCTCAGAGCGAATTCATGTAACTGCAAACAGAGAGAGCGAGAGAGAAAGGCAGAGCAGCGCACACTTCGTTTTGTAAGTGTATGTATTTATATGCAATATACTCGTACTCGTACTCATGCTGTATACTGAGTGAGAGAGTGGCGTACGGAGCTTCGTGTTGGGGCTGGCTGGCAGCTGTATCAAAACAAAAAACAAACCACAGCTGATTGAAGTTTAAACAGCAAAGCACGCTCTCTTTCTCTCTCTCTGTGTGTCGCACACTTGCTCATCTGTGAAATTCAACTCAGATGTAACGTAAATTTGGTACTGCGAATAACAAAATGCATGCAAACAGAACTTCACCAGACTTGCAAAATTTTCAAATGCGGTTGAATTTGTGTTGTGAATCTTACACATAGCTATAATGTTAGGTAAGTAATCATTAATATTAAAGTTTAATTTAATTTAATGTTTGGTGGATATGGGACTTTCCCATTCAAAATTAAACCTAATAATTATAATAGACTCCCATTTGAGTTACAGCTGAATGAATTCCATTGTGAACCGTTTGGCAACAAATGGTTGAATAATTGAGTTTCTATTTAAAGAAGTATAAGATTTCTTAAAACTAAAACTTTGTTTCACTTGAATACTTAACAGGCACAAAGCCTTTTTTGTTTTGAGTGTTTGAGTGCTTTCTTTTGCTTCTGAGGCAATCTTAAACAATCTCCCCAAATCAGACATATTGATTTGGCGAAAGGCACCCGTCAACTTTGCCTCTAACAGACGACCAGGATTATTAATGCGAACAGATTACAAAGATTATATATTTTAAGCCGAAAAAAGTGAATCGTAGTTCGTTTATTTGTTTTTAATTGATGAAACGGTAAAAAGTGCAGATGGCATCAGTGTATTATGTGCAAGAGTATTAAATGTTCGTCACGGCAAAGATAATTGGTCTTTCATGCTCTACCAATGTAAAAAGTAGTTCAGGTCTAGTGCATCTTATGTTTCTTAGTGTGGCTTTTCTATGGGTACCGTTAGAGCGAAGTCCATTAGAAGCTAACACTGCCAACTGCTAGCAAATTTCCAAAAACAACAAAAATGAAAATGCGAAAAAAACAAATCCAAACTGAAGACTAACAAACAAACGAACCAGAAAACATTGTGCAGCAAGTTGCATGCTTTATTCGGTTGTGGCGTCGACATAGTAAATCACTTTCATCATCATCAGCATCTGGGGAAACTTGATATGCTGCTGGCAAATTAATTTAAAATTCAACTCTGAATTGCCTGCATTCAAATCAAAATGCATTTATGTACCCACCATTCTTTAAAACCTCTCCTCTTTATCGCTATCTCTCTCAGTCTTCGTCTCTCTCTCTCGCTCTGTCATTCTTTGTAAAAACATTTGGCACACATTTCCGTGCAACACAGGAAGCAAGTAGTGTTGGTCCATGTTGTGTGGTGTCTCTTGTTTTTTTTCTCTTTTTTTGTTTGCTTTTATTTTTAGTTTGAAGTTGGCAGTTCAGTTCTTTACATGCTGGCACACTGTCAAAGTATGAGTGTCATTTGACACCGGCCAACATTCAACATTCAACATGCAGCATCCAACATTCAGCACCCCACAGGCAAATGTAAGCTATTTCGTCTCTAGAGCAATTCACTTGCCCACATTGTGGAGGAAAGCTAACCAACCCACTGGACTGGGTTAAAAATAGTTAATGTGGTCCACACACACGGTCCACAGTCGACCATTGGCATCTGCTGGTTGCTGCATCTCTGATCTCTGCCAAATGGAATGGCTTGCCTAATTGTCGAGCATCGTTTTGTCGGGTCAAGTACTTGTGTCTGTGTGCCTTATCTATTCAAAATCGTCTGTATCTCCCCCTGCTGTTTTTTTTTTTTTTTTTTTTGCTTTTTTGATTTTTGCAGCAGTTGCATCAAGCAGACGTTAACCAAGTGGGGAGTCTGTCTAAGTGTACACAACCGGAATGTGGACGCCCATGCCTTTCCTGGACACTGTGGGCGATCATTTTCAAGATTGAGCATCTGACAGACAATAATGGCAATTCCTATTACATGCCATTATGCTCTAAAGCTGTAGCAGAAATATTACTAAATAAGACATTCATTTTAGAAGGGGTCATTTATATGGGTTTATAATGACTCAAATGTTAGGGTAATTATTATTAGTTTTTCTCGGCTGATATCAGAAGTAGTGGATATTTCCGAGAAACTAAAGCTGAGTCTTAGGATTTTTTACATTTAATTGAGTATATTCATGTAATATATATTTAACTTAATAAAAAATATATATATAATTATGGAGTTATCTAGAATAAACAATTGTATCTTTTTGAATAGAGAATTATTTGAAGAGAGCGCTGAGAGTTATTAAAAATCAATAAAAAGGAGAAAAGTATATATAAAAAATAAATAGCAATAAAACCAAACAGAAATAAAACGGTGGTGGGAACATTCTGACTAATCAAAAAAAGTTAGTTCAATATTGAAATAATTGCCACAGTTTAATTTAACAACAAATCAATCATAAACTGTCTGCTTTTTCAAAACAATCAATTTTGGTGCATCTTAATAAAAGAGAATAAATTATAAAATCTTATGCATGCCAAATGGGAAAACTAACTGAATGAAATTAGATCTCGTTTTTAATTAATTATAAACTTCAGTTATTTATTATTTTTTTGTTGCCTGAGGAAACAACAATAACATAATTAATAATTCTCATGGAATGTGTACGATTTCTTTTCTTTACATGCAATATAAATATATCAATAGTCTCGTGGAATATATACGAGCCCATTCCCTTCCTTACATAATGCAAAATTTGCACAGCCTCAATACAAAACTATTTATTATTACACATTGAAAGAGTGCATGGTAAAACAAAAAAAAAAAACAAAAATTAAGGCTTTTAGACGCCTTTCCTCCGACAGACAACCCAGACAACTTTTCTTTTTTGGACTGTCTATTTTAATTATAGCTTCGGGCACACAACATTTCTTTTTGTTGTTTAGCCGGCTGCTTTTGATTTAGTCACTTTTTGGGTAAACATTTTCCACGTGTGTCTATAGAGTACATAGGGGAGACAAAAACAAAAAGGTTTACAGTTTTCACTGCATTTCACCAGGCAATTGGCTAAGCGGCCCATTGACTTACCAACCACTTAAGAGCCACAGATTAAATGGAATAATTAGCCGACCGTGCAAACTAAAATATAAACTAAGACATTAAACAACGAAAAAAAAGAGAAAAAAAGAGGCAAACCGGCTCAGCAAAGGTGACCGAATCCGCTCAGTTCAACAACATTTATCAGCGATTCCTTTTTTTCGAAAGTACTCGAGAAGAAGTTGGCTCAAGTGCTTAAGTCAGCTGAGGGCCATGTCGCTTTTCTATACAAATTTATTACACTTGTTTATTTTGTGAAGTAATAAAAAGTGACATATGATCTAGTTGGAGCACTAAATAGTCTGCTAATTGCCAGACAGCAAAAGCAACATTTAAATTGAGTAATCTGCATAAGTCGATCCTGTTAACCTTAAAGGTCAAGTTCTTTGATTTGTATACATAAAATGTATTACAATACTTTAAATTTGCATTAAATTTTACGAAAGATAAGTAATTAAGCTTAGTAATATTGACATTCTAGCAGCAATTAAGCAAACCAAAAGTATTGTTAATTCTTAACCATATGTCCCTCTTTCCTAAGCAAAGCTAAATTTATAAATAACATTCAATTAGAATGAAGACCAAGTCTAGCTACAAAATTAAATTCATTGAAAAGCTTCAATTAAAATGGGCGTTTTTATGGTATTAATGAAACTTTAATTAAACAATTGCTCGCCGGAGGATTTTTTATGTACCATTGAGTGATTTATAGATAGATTGAGATGCGTAGGTGGGCACCCCCAATGTTCCTTAACTGTGCAGTAAATGCAGTATGAAATGGAACAAATTGGATTGTTGCCAGTAAATAAAGCAAATTAAACTCTGGACTCTGCCTCAATAAAAGTAGGTAAACAAAAAATATTTACAGGGAATATTGAGTTCAAAATTGGTTTTTATTTGTTTCTTTTAATATGTGTAAATAAATAAAGGTAAATAAGGTTTGTCATCAATGTTCAATGTTAATAGAAAGTAAGATAAGAGAAACGTTTAGAAATTCACGCAATAAAATCAGCTGTTAACCCGAGACGCAATAAATTGTAAGTGTAGAGTAAATGTATGTACAGTCCTGAGTGCCATTTAACAAGCAACCTGTTGTCATAAAAAAATTAAAAAAAAAAACAATAACCGATATATACAAGCTTTTTTGAAAGGATATCAAATTGCCTGAGTCTAGATTTATTCGTTGCAGGTGCATCCAAGATTTGTTTCAGTTAGTCAATAACTCTCATGTTCCACTTCAGCTATGAAGACACCCAAACAAAGCACAGCAAAACTCCGCCTTAAAAAAAAATAGTAAACAATTGTCTAGAGTCTAGACTCCAGAGTAAATTGCCTGCACGAAGACTTTGCTTAGCGGCAACAAATAAAACTTTGCTGTTTATTGAGCGAAAAGTGAAAGGCAATTCAATTTGTGTACTGTGCACAGCTCCTCTCTGGATAGAATTTGTTACACTTTTTGCGTGTTCAATACAGCATAGCAGAAAGAAAAATAAAACAGACACACACAAACTGTTGTTAAATTTAATGAAACACTAATCAGTTTTCTGCACCTCTTAAATCACATGAAAGACTTTTTTCTTTCACAGGAAAAACTAAAAAAAAATAAAACAATAAAATGTAACACTTTAGCAAAGAGTTTTGCAGGCACGTTTCAAATTATCTGTGTATAATTAATATGCATGACCTATAGGCTTATAATTGTTTTTCAGAATTATGTGCATCACATGCAACTAATTCAACTGAAAGGCGATGAACACGTTAGATAAAAGTTATTTCTCTGTTGGATACAAAACCGTTAAGATGCCACACACAACACGCTTCGCGCTTAATTTGAAATCTTTGAAATGCCCGAAAATGAAATAAATCAAAACGGAAACAAGAAAACGTTAAGCACATATTTTTCCACACATAAAAGATAGTCATGCTACGGGCAGTGTTTGTTATTTCTCTTTTGTTTGTTGTTATTATTAAAAATATATTGTTATACAGAAAATATATATTTTTTTAATTCTTGCAGATTAAGGCAGTTGTCTTTATTTTTATAAATGTGCATTGTGTATTTAAACACATTTAATATATACAGAAATAAGTGCATAACTTTGGTAAGATTTATTGTTTTAATATCTTAACCCAGTTGGTATCTACCGAAGAGAAGCAGGGCTTCAGTCTAGACTCGAAGAATTTGGTATTTATGGTTTGTGTACTCGCTAGACTGCACTGCTTGCGTGCACTGCTTTGAAGTAGCACTCCTTTACAACTTCTAAAAAAAAAACTACAGCAGTTAACTCTGATTAATAAAGAGGTTTAGTTACAATTTTATTTATTAATACTTATACTAACATATGTTAAACTAAGAAACGGTCTCACCTATTCGACAATACGTTCTGAAATTATTTAAGGAATTATTTAGTAGTAAATTGTCGATCAGAGAAAAGAAGCATCACAGTCGCAGTCTAAAATTGCACTGCTTGCAGTTTTTACAGGGTATTTGCGTGTCGAACTCTCCAGTTTCTTAGATGCACTTGCCCACGTATAATTTCTAAGAAGTCTTTGAATAACAACACATATAATAAACAACGAATTAACTTGATAGCTTCACCTCTTCCAATACTAATCGTTTTTTACCCAAATTCCCATTAGCAAATGACAAACTAAACTTGAAACACAATAATGATGCCTACAGTTTTAAGTGAAGCTGAAGCTGAGGGGGTTGCAATTCAAATACAAAAGTGCAGTGTCATTAAAAAAGAAGAAAAACTTTCCCCTTACTGATTGCGTTGCCTACACATGCGAAATTCTTGGTTAAGTGTCAAATGCGAATGAACTCCAGAAGACATCTTCTCGCCGGCTCGCTCGCTCGCTCGCCTTGCATTATTCATGCATGCAAGCCCAATCATTTTCAGCTCAGACTGATATTGCCAGCTGTGTCCATACGCCGATCAACAACAACAACCAGAAGTTACATGCAACTTTACAGATTTCAGTGATGCTACTTATCAAAAAAAAAGTATTTTGAGAAATTGCAAAAGCTTTTCAAATAAAACAAAACATTGCAAAGCTATGTCTGATTGTCTACTCGTCTGGTCTGGCATTTCCGTATTTCTGTCGATAATCCACCCTGTTCCTGCTTTACTGCCATGCAATTTAATCAGAGCCCCAGTTGACTTTTGCATTGCGTCAAAAAACACCCCAAAAGTGGCTTAGTTAAATTCGTAAATCCGCAAAATGAATGCATTTCTACCCTTCGCGAAACGAAGCGTGCAAAGTGTTAAAATTATTGCAAAGCTCGTGCTTAATTTGCTACTCTTGCAGTCTTAACAACAATCTCTCATTCTGCTTGAGACAACTAATTGTGCCCCTGGGATGGATCCAGGCTGATACTGGCCAATTTCGTATTTTTCTATAACGAGAAAATTCTAGAATATTTTGTTGTATATGTATCTAATTTTAAGCTGTTGAGAGACATTCGCGTGCAGTTGGTAGTTTCTGTACGATTCTTTAGAAATGTATTTTAAGACGGAAAGAACAGATGGGCGGGCAGCTAAAAGACAAATGACAAAAGTGTTGCTGCCATTATTTATTTATGTTTGTTTCATTTGGCAAAGTTATAGTTCAATGGCTTAAACGTATATGTATGTGTAGATTTTAGCCAGGATTATTATAATACGCAGCTGGAATGCTAAAATGTTGCATTTATTTATAGGATTCACCTGGAGTTGCGTTTTAAAGGCGCGCCCAGATACATATTAATGATTCATAACCAGCCAGGCATAGTCTTTTGTTAAATGCCTTTGTCATGCACTTCATTTTCATCGGGCATATGCATATTAAGTGGCCACCGCAACAAACACACAAAGGCGCATTGAGAAACTCTGACTGGCTGGATTGACTCTCAGCAGACTGCAAACTTAATACCCTTAATGTTGTAGATTGCTGGTGCTATCAAAGTGTGTACATTAATAATCAATAAATAAGTCAATATATTCACAATTATTCTCTTTGAGATTTCAGATTCATTACAGGCAAAACATCTTTATGTCTACCCCCCAATTAAGGAATACCCATATGACACATGATTGCAGTAATTAAGCAGAAAATATTTACTATATGTGTGTTTGTTTGTTTGTTTGGTTTCTTATAAGCAATTGGCAGACGTTGTTCAACGACCTCCTCCATCCATTATTCAAGTCTGTGCGTTTTTCTGTGTTCAACGAAGCGTTCGTATTTGTCAATAAAATTTAAATAAAAAGAATTAACGCAGTGGAACTGTCACCAAGTAAGGACATAATTGGCAACTCATTTTTGTTTATGTTGTTTTTAAACTTCATTGATTTTTGCCAGTATTCTTATCTGTTAGCAGCTGCTGATTTGGAATGCAGACCCAGAAATTTTAGAAACTCTCTTCAAGAGTAAACAAATCAAAAATATAAAACATATGTTTATGTATTTATTCAAACTTTTTGGGTGTGGCATTGATTTGATTATTAGCAAATTTGGACTTAATTTCTTTGGCACACAGATCCATATCACTTGCATACATTTTGTAGGTGTTTGACTACGTTTAAACAATTAAATATTGGTGTCAGATGCGTGTTCGTATTGTATTATTATTTTGAGCAGTTGAATTCGACACGCGCCCATTGTAATTATTGTTTTTGATTGGATTGTCTAGCCGCAGCAGCAAGAGGTATTTATCGCTGCATGAGTCACATTTATTTACACATACGTGTGTATGTCTTCTCCCGTTATTTGTAAATATCACAGACTTGAAGACTTGTATCGAATCCAGACAGCCAGCCGGTTGCACCTACCTAAGATTCAACCATTCTCTTTCTTTGCCTATCTCATTCTCTATGTCTACGTCATTGACGATTAGTTCTAGAAGCTCAATTAAGGAGTAAAGCAAAAGCCAGTAAAAATCAACAATTGTTCAACGGCGAAAAGAACAACAACAATAACAACAACAACAATAGTGTGGCAAACACGTAATAACATGCAAGGCACTATGGATACTATATAAATATGTAGTGGGAAAGTTCAATGCACTTTCCCGCTACTAGCGCATTGGCAGCAAGCAGAATAGGTACAAAAAAATAAAAACAAGAACAAAAAACACTATAAAGTCGCGTGACTAGTTACCGCTAATACTTAAACAAACCATGTTAATATATGCATATATAAATTGGCTGAGAGCCCACCAAGTGTAAAGGCAGCCCAATACTAATGCATTTCTGAGCGCACGCTCAGCTTACAAAAAAAAAAATTACTTTAGTGCTTGCTAGGAATTTTGAATTTTTCAGAAATTCCAAAATGTATCTGTCTATTATTCTCATTTTGTTTTATTTCTTTATATGTACTTCAACTTTTATAAAAATACATTTGAATGTAAAAAAAACTATATGAATTATCTTCTTTTTGGAAAAATCAATAATAAAATGCAATCATAAATTTCGTGTATAAGGAATAAAAGAACTGTCGGCAATTAGTATAATTATCAAAAAGAGCAATCAGCAAATCAATCCAATTTACGAGTGTTCACTGTATGGAACAAAAAGAGAAAATGAGTGAAGTGAGAACAGTAGCGGGTATTAACCGGGTTGGTAGATGGCCGGATATTTCTTGGGGTTGTTGCTGATGTCCATCATCAATAAATAATACATTTTCTAGCAATGACTTGTCCTATTTAGAGCTGAGCTCGTGCCGATGTCAGGGAATTTGTTTGCACATATAAGCTGCCATAGAAACAATCAGCGGAAAATGGAGCGGAAATATAAAAACCGCCACTGTGCATGTGTGTGTGACTAAGATCATCAAGGCATCGCTCATCTGCTATCTTAAATACACATTAAATCTTCGGCCCCCCAAAGAGAATGAAACTCATAAATATTTCAATTCATATCTCGCGCCTATCAGTAGTGTAAAAACAAAAGCAGCTGGTCGCAGCTGGTGATAATCGATAACAATTAACAATGCTCGCTTCTAAACTAGAACGTTTAGATTCAAAAGTAATGCGAGTAGTTTTATTTTCAGCTAAACCGATTTCTCGGAACAACCCACAAATGAGTAATGAATGACAAAAGCACTGAAATAGATTTCTTATTTGAAAATAATGCGATCACTGTATTAATCCTAAAATAAAGAAAAATATCCAATGATTCATCATGCTGTATTCAAAATTGCCCTTTGCTATCGTCGTCGTCTCCAAATGTTACTTCCTGAAGTGCAGCACACAAATGGAAAAGCAGATAACATACAATTTGAGGGGTCGGGCACTAATATCCAAAATGCGTGGTAGTATGTGTATGTGTGTGGGATATCGGTTGTCAAGGGTGTTTACTGCACTGCTATGGGTTTCAGTGCAAGTAAAAACAAAAAAAACGAAAAAAAGACAAATAGTGGTGGCCATTGTGAAATGTAACAAATTAGCCCATATGTACAAAAAAAAAAAACAAGTCATAGAGGAAGAAACCGATTGACTTTAGTTACAAATGACATGATCGTATATAATATAAAATAAGAAGGAAGTGCATGTGGATTACGCTGGTTATTTCATTTTAACTTACTCTACACACATAAGAAAAAAAACATAATTTGCAGCCTCGTCTTGAGATAAACCAACACTGATCGCATATTGGTAAAGAAACTGCATGCATATACACACACACATACACACACTCGTCCATGCAGATATTAGTATTTATGTATGTAGATACATACAAAACAGTTTAAGTGGGCCGACAGCCATTTAGGACACCGTTAAAAAATGTTATTCTACATATACATGTGTACAAACGACTGACACATACACTGACCAAATGACAGAAAATTATGAAAAAAGGGCAAAAACTTACTTGCTACTTGGTTTGTTGTCGGCAATATCAAAGTTAGCGATCATTTTGTTTATTTTCGATGGTTTTTCTTGATTTGGTAGATTGCCAATAGTTTTGACACTTAATATAACAAGAGCGCTGCAAACTTGAACTTTAATTGAAATTTTATTTATTTTAAAAATGCACACAAGAGCGGACCGGCTAAAAATGCATCCGCACAGACCGTTCAATCGAAATAGAATGAGGAGTGATTAATCGATGTATTAAATGGTTGACATATCGGTGGCTCAATTACTAAATATTCTCGGTCACACTGTTCGGCTCGTGTTCAAATGTTAATAACCATCGATAGTTATAAATCCCTATAAATAACGTTAGCTAACATTATGTTATGAGTGTTTATATTACTGTAAGCCCCTCTTTTACCATGCAAAAACATTGTCAATATTGACGCGACCTTTAAAATCTAATAATATAGGCAACCTTAAAATAGAAATTGAATCGAGCCAAACGTATAACGTTCCCTCAAATACTGAGGGGTATTTAAATAAAATTAATCGCACAATTTGGCTCATGTTAACGCGACAAGGAGCCCCAATCGAACTGTTAACGCTTAAGAGCCATGTTATACATTCGTATGTTGTCCAACACACAAATTATACACATGCACATACACAAATACAAGCGTACAGTCGCAACATCTTAAAAAAATTGAAACTTATATTTTGCAGCGTAAAACTTTACCAATCAAAAAATTTCCACAAGAAATTGAAAATTGATTTTTGTAATGAACGTGACCGCTGCGAAAAAGTCAATGTCTTAGGACCGCAGATAGCAGAAGTGTATAGCAAAAAAACCGCCAACATGATTGCATCCGAATCGGAGGCAATAAATTCGGCCACTTATGTGGATAATTATCTGGATTCCGTGGAGAATTTGCCCGACGATGTGCAGCGCCAGCTGTCCCGCATCCGTGACATCGATGTGCAGTACCGAGGTAAAAAATTTAACAAACAAAATGAGTAGGAAAGATAACCTTTATATACACACGTACAATAGGTCTAATCCGTGATGTGGATCACTATTATGACCTTTATGTGCTGCACCTGAACTCACCGGATAACCAACGTCGCTGCCGTTCCATAACCCGTATGCATCAGAGCCTAGTACAGGCCCAGGAGCTGGGCGATGAGAAAATGCAGATTGTCAATCATCTGCAGGAGATAATCGATGCGAAGGTGCGACAACTGGACACTGATCAGCAGAATCTCGACCTAAAGGAGGAGCGTGAACAGCGTTACATTCTGCTTGACGATAGTCCCGCCTCCAAATTGCAGCGGCTACAGAGCCCCATGTGTGATCAGGGCAACGGTGCCGGCAACAATGTATTAAATAGCACAGGTTTATCCGCAAGCATTGCAGCCAACTCTGTAGCCAAGGAACACTATAATGCACTTAGTTTTGGTGCCGTGATTGCTGTCGCGGCGACGGGTGTTGGCCTAAGTGGGAATGGTGGCGGCGGCTCAACGCCTACATATGATCGTGGCAGCCATTTAACGAGCAGTGCAAACAATGGATTCAATGGCACATTCTGTGGCAGCAACAGCAGCGATCTTCAGCGTTCAGGCAGCAAACGTTCGCGGCGGCGCAACGAGAGTGCGCCCAACAATGGCAGCTCCAACGAGATGGGCGGCAATGAATCGAATTCAGCAAACGAAGCCGGCAGCAGTGGAAATGGGAATAGTGAACGAAAATCTGTAATGGCTGGAGGTGCTTTGGGCCAGCGCAAGAGTCATGTCCAGATGGTTGGAAGTGGTGTTGGCGCTGGTGGTAGTGGCAGTGGTGGTGTCACCGCTGGTGGTGCTGGCGGCGGCGGTGGTGTTGGTGGTGTTGGCGGTGGTGTTGGCAATGTCGGCGGTGGCGGAGGTAGCAACTCGGGCAAGAAGAAGAAACGCAAAGTGCGTGGCGCAGGCGCTTCGAATACGGCGGCGAATGCACGGGAAGAAACGCCGCCACCAGAGCCCATCGATCCCGATGAGCCAACGTATTGCGTCTGTAATCAGGTATGAAGTATATCCATATTTTATGCTATTCAACAAAAGAACACGACCATCTGCTAGAGGTATTTGTTATTGATCTCGGGTTATTATTTGCAGATTTCTTTTGGCGAAATGATACTCTGCGACAACGATTTGTGCCCCATCGAGTGGTTTCACTTTTCGTGCGTTTCACTTGTGTTGAAGCCAAAGGGTAAATGGTTCTGCCCAAATTGTCGCGGCGAGCGACCGAATGTCATGAAGCCGAAGGCACAATTCCTTAAGGAGCTCGAGCGCTACAATAAGGAGAAGGAGGAGAAAACCTAAATCCAAACCAAACCGGGTTAAAAAAGAAAACAACAGTTTTGTGTCAAACACTTAGCCGTTACAATTAGACATTACAGTCAGGGCTCTGCACTATGTAAATTATTCGCTTCTTCAATTTGTGAAACTTTCAATTTGTCTATTGTTTGGCCCTACGCCCCTTTGAACCCACATTATGAAAAAGTGGCTTAAGATATATTTTTTTGTATAAACGTTCTTGCTACATTATCTATAAGAATTACAATTTAACAAATGCTAATAAACATTGGTATTCATACAGAATATCGCAAAGTTATGTGCCAATCTATTAAGGGCTTGCAGCCAACTTGGCTTAGATCAACATTATGTTGACACGGCATTATTTCAAATCACTTACAGACACCCAGAATTAAAAACATTAGTCGCCTATATATTAAAGCTTCGAATTATTATTTGTCTAGAAATTAAATTTGCAAATTAGGGGTACATTTATTATTAAAAAGAAAAGAAATTGTATATGATTGAAACAAATACTCTATATTTAATTTACAGTATTTTATGATTAAGGTATAGTGCAGGCAGAAAATCAAATCTAAGTATCTTTCCTGTTTTCGAGGGACTATTGTTATATTTTATGCTAAATAAGCGCCCAGATTTACATAACTATATTCATTTTAACATTTAACATAAAATCGAACATTTGTATAGTAAAATAGTAAATTTATTTGTATAAATATGATATGAAAACTGTGTAAATATACACTCGTCGTGTTGTATAAAATACATACTTATAAATGGATTATTTACGTCTAAGACACATTTTGTAGTCAAAAATAGAATGTCACTGAATTTTTACTTTGTGGACGGATTGGTTGTTTAAATACTTCTAGATTAAACGCATCGATTTTAAATGCTTTACAAATAGTAAATATTCGATTAGTTGTCGAAATCTCCAAAAGAATGAGATTCGTCCTTATGGCATTAAAAGTTCAATGTTTGGATTCTGTAACTCCAGGAAGATTTGATATTGCGAGAAGACAACGAGCCAGCAGTACATCTGAAACAATTTGTATTTAACAACAAATTCCAAAGGTTTGTAATTATTTAAGTAACTTACATTATAAGCCATCCAAATAAAGTTCAACAGCGCCGAGAATGTTTGCTCCAGCTATTACAAATAATAATAATATTTACAAATTATATATATCTTGTAAGTGTATATAATCTTACGTATATGTAATAGCCTCCGATTAACCAGAGGCTCCAGGCAAACTGGAAAAGGATGGCGAGTCCAACAAAAAATAGCCATGGCAATAGCCATCCACGAGTACTGTGGAAGAAATACATATTATTTATTTATATACTCTCCACGTCACATTTGTGTAAAACTCACTTAATTTTTATGCCATGGTAAACCATATAGGAGGCGATTATAATTAAAATGAAGTAGATTATGTAGAAACCACCTGCTATCGGCATGGAACTCCGGATGTCAGTTTCAAACAACGGCGAATAAAGTTGTCCAGATTCTCCACCAGCGAGCATATAGCAAATTATCGTAATTAATACGAAACTTAATGCTGCCGTATAAGCGGCAACTGCATAGCTGCCAGTGCGTACATTGTTTGACCAGATTATTGGTGACCAACAGGAGCTCAATACTACCATTTTTAATAAATGAATTCGTTGTTATTTACAACTGGTCAAATGATGTTTATTAACTAATAACAACGCTGTCAACGCCCTGACAGTGTGACCGTATACGTCTGAAATAAGAGATGACATGTGAATATCGATTATTCGGCATCTAAGAGATAATCGGGGCTAATCGGAGCTGATCTTTAAATTTTATAAATGCAAATTGGAATTTTGTACAACAAATTAGTTAAATAACAAAGGTACCGTATTTCAACAGTTCAAATTTGTCTCTTTCTTATATAGCCCAGTGAAACATCGAATATTTAAAATGCCGAGAATTTTAATTATTATAGTTGTGAAATAACCAGTTGCTGGCTAAGCAATTATGAAAGCTAAAATATTTATTTATGTTAGTTTAACCGAAATGCCGCAGAAAATACATTTCAAGAAAACGGCTAAGCTTTAAGTTCCGATTGGAGTCATTTGATTCCGAACAGTTCACTCGCTCGTACATTACAAAACTATCGATATTTGTTAGCACTAGCTGCGCTCTCGAGAGAACTGATAGAGTGCAATCGAACGCGATTGACAACGGTCATAGCCGGTCGAGTGCTACGGATAAAACCACAGTTGATTTAATTTTTTATTTAAGATACGGCATTCGTGAATAATGGCAAAGTGACAACAACAATTGACCAGTGTAAAAGTGCGCGAAAATAAAAAAAATTTACGAATAAAAAAATGTTTAGGTGTGTATTTTTAGTCGTTTGCATTTAATTTAATTTAATTAATTTTATATAGGTATCGAGCTTAAGTTTTGTTTGTGTGAATCCTTTAACTAATATAAATATAATATAAATATATGCAAACTATGTGCAGTGCTTAAATTTAGAGACAGATCTGCAAAGAATGCATTAAGATACCGCAAAGCTTAAAATAGGTCACATTAGCGCATGCGAATTTCCTGTATTTAAGTCCGCTCAAGAAAAGTCCACAACAAAAAATCAAAACCTAAAAAAAAAAAAAAAAAAATTATTGGGTTCAATGAAGAGTACGTTTCACTATGGTAATTTGGTTGTTGTATTTTCTTTGCCAATGTGATGGGAAGAAGTGTGTTTCGAGTTCAGGCTCTTATGTCTGGCAGAAAGATCATTTGGTAGCAATCACAGCACAGTCGCAGCAGCAGCGAGCATCGACCTATATTTCGATTTCATTTCATTTACAAAAATACGAAAAAAAGGCGGCCAAAAAAAACAACAACAACAACAACAGCAACACCAACCAAAACAAAACAAAAACAACATGAAAAGCAACTTTTGCTCACCAAAATGTAAAAAAAAGAAGAAAAAAAAAACTACTCGGTACTCAACTGCAGGCAAAGAAGCCGAAAGAAGATAAATGCTGTAAAAAAAAGGCAAAGCATGAGTGTATTTTGAAGATGCTTTTTCATCATCATCATTTTTGGACTGCGTGTTGGCTGTTTCTGCTGCTGCTGCTGCTGCTGCTTCATCTTCCTCTTATTGAAGAGGCATACTTTCGCTATTCATATTGCATATTATTATTGTATTTTTTGTCTTCTTAAAATAAGTGCCAGTCCAGCCAGTTTCTAAATAAACAATTTTTTGTCTTTTCTTTCGTATTTAAATATTGTTATTTTTACACACATTTGTTGTTGTTGTTGTTGTGGTTGTTGTCATGTACTCGGATATATTTTTACTTACCGCTCAAGTGGCAACTTGATTGTCGCTCTACTTAGGCGGTTTAGGCTGTTTGTCATATTTTATTTGATAAGCGCAAATAATGCATGCTTGAATACCAATACTAAATAGCTTAGTACCAGTATGTGTATGTATATATACACATGAGTCTGTGTGTGTGTGTGTGTGTGTGTCTAACTGTGACTAAAGAACTACAGCTGTAAGTTGAAGTTAGTTAATGACTAAATTGCTTATATGCGCTGTGTTTGATGTCCGCTAGCCATTGCATTTAACTTGGCAAACCGCTTAAGAAATCCATCATTTTACAACAGATTAGATAAATGCTTAGTTACACGTAAAAGCTTTTGAATGTAATCATCAGTCTTTTAAGCAAGCACAGCTAAAGACTTTTTAAAATGTATAAAGAAATCATCATTACAATTCATTTTATATGGTCAGTAAATGTAAATTAGCTATCAACCTATGTTTAAAATATTAGCCATAACGAAGACAAGCTGCATTGCGAGGACTAGTTATTTCAATAAAATAAAAAACTTTAATTTTTCTTCATTAATAATAAAAATTTTGTAGACAAATTAAATTAGAAATTTACTCAATCAGAAAATTAAAACATTAATTTTCCATTAATTCACCATCTTCAATATTTGAAATATAGCAAACGTTTTCATTTCATTTGCTGTTTAATTTTTTTAATAATTACATTCATTTTTATTTTATCTGAAAATTAAAAAATTTGTTTCCCAATTATATACAATTTTCAATGAATTACATACAATATGTAGTCGAAATTGATTGCTATAACTAAAAGATCTTATGTTTAAAAAATATATTAAGTTTAGGCTCACAATTTGATATTTTGGTCAGAAAAAGACATTTCAAACACAAATCTCATATTTTAATAGGAATATGGAAAATGTTTTTTGTTTCGAAATAAAATTGTGTTATATTGACTTAACAATTAGCAAACACAATTCAATATATATAAATATTTGTACAGCTGTTTAAGGGGGCTTACCCAACTTATCAGCTGAAAAACTATTGCGCTTTAAGTGAACGATTAATTTCAAATCAGTTAAGGGCTGATCAATTAAAATGAAAAATGATCTCGAAATAAGATTTTCACACATTCATTAAACACAGTTATTAAAATATTTATAATCTTAAATAATTCCTAATATACCAAATGAAGATCAACTTAAGTCATCCTATTGGCCACTGTGTGGCTCTCTGTCGGTGTGTCGCTTGCCACCGGCATTCATAATGCCACTTGGAGCGGTGCCATTTGAACGGCTGTTGGCAATAGTCGTAATGTGACTATTTAAAACCTTATGCTGATGTCTTATGGAGTGAAAACGTCCTGCTGTGCGAAAACAAATTATAGGCATGTAATGTTGCATGTTATGTTGCGCCTCTGCCACTGCCTCTGCCTCTGCCACTGCCACTGCCCTGCTGTTTGAAGAGACCCATTGCCTAGGCCAGCCACTCACTCGACCGTCAGACTCGGCCACTGGGAGTGGGAGTGGGAGGGGCAAGAGATCAGACTTAGTTAGCCGTTGTTGTTGTTGCTGCTGCTGCTGCTGCTGCTGTTGCTGGTGCTCGATGCTGGTGTGGTAACACTCAAAAGTCAGCCCGGTTTGCCCTCTTGGATTTAAGCTTTATTTCGTTGCAGTTGCATTTTGTGCAACATTAACTTTTGAGGTTTGTGTGGCTCTCAAATAAACTCCTATTTGGATTTGTAATAATTGTTCGTAGCAATTTAAATGCGCATTTTTTTCATTATCTAAAGGATAAAAGTTAAAGTTCAAAATATTTTAGGAATACCTATAAGTCGTAAACATAACACATTAATATCGCTTAATAATTAATATTTATGCAACTTAAAAGCTAAATTTAAAGTAAAAAAAAAAAAAAACTTAAATCAATTATATTTATTAATCGCAGCACTATTAAAAATTAGTATTTTATTTAGGCAAGTAGACTGTGTCCTGTGCAGTTTGCTGCTGCTGCTGCTGCTGCTGTTACAATTTTTTAGACCAATGCATTTTTGCAATTACATTTAGATATGAGGATGACTAATGTAAACGGCTATTGGAGAGCAAAATAAATACTTACTTGTGTTGGCCGGACGAGAGATATGGTTAGGACCTGCCTACAAATCGAGCAAGCCAAGAGCCAAGAGAGGCATAATCAGCTTTTGTGTCGGCACGTTACGTTACTGTTGCGGTTGTTGTTGTTGTTGTTGCACACTCAAGCAGCAAGTTGTGCGATACTCACGACCTCGTCAGTTGCAGTCACGCCCACATTGAAACTGTCCGCCTGCATCCGCATGAGTTTAGCTCAAAAAGCAAAGAAAGCTGGTGCAAGGCTAATGAAGCTTCATATTAAAGCACGTATGTGTATATGTATCTACAAATGTACAAATCTATGTTTGTCTGCATATGTATATTCATAATCGGGGTGATTTGGAAGTGGCGATTAAATTTGATGAGACCAATTCCTTATCTAACCTGGCGCAACCAGACGGGCTGCGTTGTGAAAGCGCAAGTATCAAATGAAATGCGATATCATTTATTAGGAGTGACGTATGAATAATTTTCAAAATATTTAAATTTTCTTACGTAAGTCTGTAATTATTTGTTACTTTCGTATATTAATATACTGATTTTGATTAGCAATCAGTCTCAAGACAACATTTCAATTGCCAAGAAGTACGAAGTTTAAATTATAAACTGTACCCCCATACAAAGTAGAATCTTTTATTTAAACAATAATTGTTTTCCATTAGTTTGTTTCGCTCTTATTCGCTTTGCAAATTCCGTTTCATCGGATTTTTTATTTTTTCTTACTTTAAGATTGATTTCATAGCATTTGTTAAACATGCCGATGCTACGATTAGCTGTCGCAGTTATGCAAAGTTAAAAATTGGTGAAAATCGCAAAAAATATTAATTTGGTAAAAATTTGCATATTTAAATTGATCGCCGCTGGTGGTGTTGAAAGCCCAAAACAAATGTTGCATAAAAAAGGGTCTTAAGAATCTGTGAACCAAAGTCGGATGCGCCTTTCTCGCTTCCCTCATAGGCAACACAGGCAAACAATGTCACTATATATACAAGAGAAGACAACAAAAGTTGTTGATCAGTATCTCGTCTGATCTATGGCTATGCTATTTATATGTAATGAAAACTTTCACAAGTGTCGTCGTTAAGTTACCTGGCTAATTTTGTGGCCATTTTGCTGGCCCCCGATTATTAGTTTATAAGGCGACCAATTGCTTATCTCTTGGATTTCATCAACAAACACAATAACGTTGTTTTTTGGTTTTTCTTCGATTATGTCTGAATTGTCTACGTATTTTCTTCCTGTTGCACTTTCATAAAGCAATTTATCTAACGTTTAGCGTAAAAGATGCAGAGCAAAAAGTACAGATACTTTCCATAAAAACTTAAATCAAGTCAAGTTCCGCCTCATTGTTTGACTGCAACAAAAAAAAATGTATATATATGTATATATATAAAAACGAAAAACAGCAACTAAACTTTAAATTTACTAATTGAATGTTGTGCACAACTGAATATGCTTCATCGTTTTTTATTTATTTATTTTTTTTTATTTTTTGTCGTTCATTCACTTGAACTGTTAGGTCACTCCACAGAAAAGGTCGTGAAAGTATGACTCCTGAGTGCAACCTAATCGGAAATCAAAAGAGAAACGAAGCTGCTTAAACTGAAGCAGGCTGCATTGCCATAAAATACTTTTGACGCTTTATTTAATTAAACTCAACAATATAATGAAACTAGTAGAGATTACTCTGTTCAAGAATGCTATGGGAACAACCTGTTGTAACAAATACATTTTAAGATTTAATACATTACTTAACCTCTTTTTCTTAATCGTGAGACATTGAAATACATCAAGCGAAGGTGAATTGTGGTTAGTTAGCTAGATAAACTTGTGGCTTATCTATTGTAATGATGTTGTTGATATGTAAGCAAATTAAAATTAGCACAAAAGTACGATCTAGTTATCAAAAATAAACTTCATTTGATAACATTCTTCACATTCTTGGATTTGATATATTTGCACAACTTTATAATTAGCTCTTTACACATTTGGCCTATTTGTATATACATATATATTTGACTATATACAAATAGTCAAGAACCAATTTCTGCTCAGTTGAGTATTATTAATTTTAAACATAGGCAAAATATTTTTTTAAACCTTTTGCAATTTATTTTTAATCGACGTTGAACTTGAACTGATTGATTAAATTTCGTGCGAACGTTAAACTTAAGTAAGGCCAAGGTTTCTATAGATTACTTTGATTTGGTGGTTATTAACATTATTGTTCAATATGTATTAATTGCAACATTCACAGTGGGAACAGCGCCTTTATCTGATTGGTTAACAATAATATATATCTGATAAGATATATTGGATCGGTAAGTGTTTTAACAACATTTTTTTGTTCAGTCACACAATTAGAAAAGATTTAATTTCATTAGCACCATATAAACGAGTATTTTTTATATATGTATGTACACTATGATGTACATATGTATGTACATAGAGGAAATTGTTTTGAGCATTTTCATTTACATATATGTCCAGACGAATGCGCATATGTATATATATACAGTGGCTTGCAGCCCCAATCGCCCAGTGTCTAGCAACAAATTTAAAGTGCTATAAAGTTTAAACAAGGACACAAATTCAAAATGTTTAAATGCCAATTTGTTTAATGTTATATCACATTTGAAAAACAAACTTTAGTTTTTATTTATATATTAATTAATTAATTAAAATTAGTCAAAAACTGAAAACATAAGCCAAACTACATATGCAGCTCATTTCGCCCAGTCTTAAAAAAAGTTACATATTTGGCGTATAAAAGCTTAAATAAGGATGTTAATACTAAGTATGATATCCTTTAGCCTTAACAACTTCCCTTAATCTATTATTCATGGAAGGTACCAGCTTCCGGGTAGTTTCTGGACTGATCCTGCTCCACTCCTCCAGCAGAGCAATTTGAGATCCGGTTTGCAGGATATGTTGTGGTTCCGGATATTATTTTCCAGCAGAGCCCACAAATTTTCAATAACATTTAAGTCTGGAGACTAGGCCGGTGGAATCATCACGTGGGGGCAGTTCAATCTAAGCCAGGACTGTACTATTCCGGCCTTATGCTTGGGGTCGTTGTCCTGGTAGATCCGGAAAGTACGTCGGTTTCCAGATTCTCGGCACTTTGGAGTAAATTTTCCTTTAGTATATCAAAGTACACATTCTTGTCCATTGTTGTTTCCAAAATCACAAAATTTCCGACACCGGCTGCCGAGATAGATGCCCATACCAAGATACTTCCTCCGCAGTGCTTGACTGTTGCCTTCAATTGTTTGGGATTTAGCTCAGTATTGGAGTGTCGCCACACTTAATTCCATTCGTCCGGGTAAAAATGTTTGAATTTGTACTCATATTCACATATGACTGTGTTCCAGAACTCCAAATCCTTGCCCAAGTGGATTTTGACGAACGTCATCCTATACCCTCTATTTTGTGCGCTTATAAATTTCTTTTTTTGTGGTTCTCGGGCATCAAAGTCATGGTTGCGCAGAACTTGGAGCACAGTTCCCATACTGAACTTTTTCCTTATTTCATCCTGCACCTATTGAGTCAGTTTTTGAGCCGATAGCTTAAGATTTCCCCTTGAAATCTTGATGATCCTTGGCTCGTCCTGCTCGGTGAAAATCGGATTTGGTGCCGTTCCGCCCTTGTCCTCTGTTCGATTTTCGTCGACGAAACTCCAAATGATGAAGAATACAGTTGAGTTGTTTAGATTGACCATTCTAGCTATTTGGCGATATGAATATCCGATTTTTAAGTGTTCCAGGATGAGTTTCCTTTGCCCAATGGTAGTCAGTTTGCCCATGGTCCTTGTTGGCTTGTTGCACCCGAATTGCAGGAAAAAACTAAACTGACTATGGAGGATTGGTCTATTAAAACCGAAAATATTCAATCTGTCGACAAAAATCCGGGTTTTATGGCACCCAGGTGTCCATAAAGTAACTGGGCGAAATGACGTGCATACCTAAAAAGAGGTACTTTCTTACATAACCCTACCTAGCAGGTGGAAAAACTACAGTTTAATAGGGTCATATATTAATTTTGGTGGTCAATAAATGTACCTGTCATGGGTCTTTGGAATTTTTGAAAAATATTGAATAATGAGTTTATGGCAGGCAATTGAAATTGTTGCTAGACACTGGGCGATTGGGGCTGCAAGCCACTGTATATATATATATATATTTTGTCTGTTGTTTAAATCTTAACGTATTATTTATTTGCTTACAAAATACTTAGATAAAAAAATCGTAGATAAAACGAACGATTCAACTTTTCAAAGCCGCAAAGATTCTGAAAACGTACGTCAGCAGAAAACAAAGTTGAATTAAAGATCACTGCACCGAAGTTTTGATGCCCTTGCAATTTTTTTCAGTTTACCTCTAAACTGAAAAAAAATGTATAGTTTATATAGCTTTTTTTCTTTATTATTTCGATATTGCTGTTGTTTATAATTTCAGTGTGAATTTTTAACCATAAAAATGTTGAATGTGAAATTCCAATAAGTTTTTTTTTATTCGATTTGGCTTGAATAAGCAAAATTCAATTTAAAATAATTAAAATGTAAGCCTTCAGAGTTTTATAAATGATCATTAAAAAGCCATAAAAGTTTTGACATGTTGCGAACATTCTGCAGTCGGGATGCAAAGGCGTCTCACCGGCTGCCATCTCAACACTCAACAATAATAACAATTAAGCCTAGGAACGCGATATGTTACATGCTGGGATTGGGACTGGGACTGGGACTGGGACTGGGAATGGGAATGGGACTGGAACTGCGTCGGTTTCTGCGTGATGGAAACTGCGATAGGCTTGCAATCTATTTTTATACATTTTTATAGGCCGTTTAATGCCTTGGCTGTTTTGACTGACAAGTGACAGCAGCTCAACGCTGCGATGCATTGCAGTGCAATACTTCTCTTTGTAGTGTGGGCCTCTATGATTAATCTGCGCCGCGCTTCAGCAGCACGTCAGCAACACCTTCTTCATCACAATCCCAATCTCAACACAATGATCGCAAAAGAATTAGGCTGATTAGGCAGCAGATACCCTGTACATTACTAAGCTAGCTTTGGCTAGGTAAGTCACCAATACACAATTAATAAGGCAATGACTTTGCTGGGAATTTGGGTAATTATTAATACTAATAAAATCAATTAATAACAATAATAATAATTATAATTTAAACTTGTAATTTTGAGATTTTTAAGTTGAATAACTTATTTTTATTTCAGTATTAAATAATTAATGCCGCACTTTTTATGAATAATGCAAAGGCATTAGATGAATGAATGTGTATATATTAAGTTTTTTTATATTAACTATTTAATATTTTATGTACAAATTTGTTGAACATCATTTTATCAGAACCATTGAAACTAATTGGATAATAACATTAATACAACAACTTAATAACAATCAAGCAGATAAATTGGAAAAAGCGCTTCCGATATTTCTGCAACATAATTACAATTACTAAAAACAAAAGTATGGATTGTAATGAAAAACTGCAACTGAAAAGTCAACAACTGCTATTCATTTTCAATTGTTGTGATAAAAACAAAAGAAACCTTTCTCCGGTAACAAAATGCGATTCAAACCGGAAGAAACACATGTCTTTAATGTCATGCGAGCGGAACAACTTTTGTTTACAAATATGCTTATGCAGTTGACATCTGAAAGTGATGCGACGCCTAGTTTAAGTTATGTCTTTAGTCAGTTCTTTGAACTTTAATCAAATCCAGATAAATTGAATTTTTTTATATTTTTACGGTTTGCAACTATAAAAAGGGCAAAATTTTTTCTTCAAATGCTGTTCTGTTTGGAGCTCTGCAAACCTAAAATTTCAAAATAAAGATAAATTAATGCAAATTTGTTATATTTCATAAATACTTGTATTTAACAAATTGATTGCCAGCAAATAACAATTTTTATGCGGCCAGAAAGTGTGGCACACTTTGCGGCGTCCACAAAAAATTATTTTTGCTATTCGACACATTTTATTGGCAAAAAAAAAAATTAGAAATTGCAGCTTTTTTTAGGGCCGATTCATCACAGACTCTTTTTTACATCGTTTTTTTTTTAAATATTCGAATAGATGATTCTAATTCTTATTATTCTCTATATTTTGACAAATTTAATTTATTTTAAAATCACAAAACTTAATATAAAATGTTTCTATATATTTAAGGACATCCAGGACGACGTGACAAGACAGGGAAAATATGCTCCAAAATGCGACCAATTGATATATAAATTGCTACTGTAAGTCTGCAAAAAATCATATTAAGAATTTATAAATTATGAACAAAAATGTACTTTTTACAGGTATAAACAACAGACAGAATATGTTGAAAGGATAGGCGGGAATACCAATATCAACAAACGAGCACAAAATCAAAAAAATAAACCCAATTAAAATATAACAAGTAAAAAGACTACTTAAAACGATAAAATCTAAAGCGTCAGGCATTATAATCAATGATTTTCAAAAATATATCTCTGTCAGAGAACTTACCACAACTGGGCAACAACAAAACGAACGCCAACAACCACAACAACAACAACAACAATCATAACAATGAGGATAACGATCCGTCAAATCGAAAACCAAATCAGATGCAACGATTGTGTGAAAAGCTTCGGCGCCCAAACGAAAATACTGACGAAAGCTCGCGAGCATGGGCCTTCTGCGAGCGGTGCTGTGGAGAGAGACACCAGCAGCAGCAGCAGCAGCAACAGCGGCAGCAGCAACAGCAACAGCAGCAGCAGCAACAGCATCGGCAGCAGCAACAGCAGAAACAGCGACAGCAGCAGCAGCCTGGCGGCATCGTAGCTTTTTATCGTTCGTACACGGATTCAGTGTCTGATTTGTCGTCGTATCGTTTTGTCTCCGATGAGGAAGAAGCCAATGATAATGATAATGATGTTGTTGTTGCCGATGATGATGATGATGATGATGACGTTGGCGTTGGCTCACTGTCGCTGTCGCTGCCGTTTATAGAAATAGAACAACGCCAGCCAAAATCATCAACTATCGCACAAGACAGAACAACAACAACAACAACTACAACAACAACATCAACAAAAACAGCGCCAACGGATAAGGCCTTAAATGTTGAAACGTCACACGCGTCATCGACAAATCGTCGCGTATTACCAATAATTTGTTGTTATACGATTAACAAATTCACTCAGCAGCAGCAGCAGCAGCAGCAGGAACAATTATCCGAGCCAAATGGCCGTCGCACAACACTTGAATATTATCCAAGTGAATCGTGTCGCGCGAATAATTTTCGATCTTATGTACGTTGTGATCGTCGCCAGCCGCCGCCGCCCGTGCCGCCCAAACCGAAACCACGTATTTGTTTCGAGGTGACCGCATGCAGTGATAGTCCATCTGATCCAGCCGAACCTGCAATAAAGACACGCCGCTTGGAGCAGAGTCAAAAGCGGGAGCAACTAATCTACCCCTTGGAGCACACGCATACCCAGCAAATAACCAGCAGCTGTTCGAATTCAACGTACGCCAGCGGATCCACACCAGTGCCAACTGAAAATAGCTGCAATTTGCATGCATTTGACAGCAACCATAACTGTAAACTCGACACAGCACCGCAATCGAAAACAACATGTGTTCTTCGCTACGATCGTAACGGTTATCTCAAACAGGAGTTCAGTCTAAATCCAAGTAACCCAGAGAGAGCAACGGATCAAACGGAAAACGATTTAACAACCATCCAATCGGAAGTCGCGCCAAATAGTGACGCAATTAGTGAATATAATAAGGTGTCTAATGATCTTCAAAACGTACACTCAGCGAACAACTGTATTGAATTAGATAAAGCAGCGAAGCCGATTGACTATGAAACACAATTGTCACAAGCGACATTAGCGATTGCTGGCGACGAGTCGGATGTTCATATAGATTTAAATTTACCAGATGATTCAATCTCGAATTGCAGCGAGAAAACCGTCTTCATTCACAACTTGGACCAATCGAATAGTTCCTCAAATGTGTCATTGCACTCAACATTTGCCAGCATCTCGGTGCACAATCTAACATATTGTTCCATACCTCAGCAGACGATCGCAGTAACTCCATTGCAATTGAGGCACTTGCCGATCATTCAAACATTTGACTGTTCCCCCTATGCGTATTCAACAGTTGGACTTAACGGTGACAAAGATGTAAGTCCATTCAAAATATTAAATATGACCAATAAATATAGTGTTTGACTAAGGAATACATTCTTACTCACATGTGATCGTACATAATTACGCATACAACAAGTTAAATACAGTGTTCACTCGCATATGAGTTCCGAGCCTATATGTAAATAAACAAATGTAAGAATGTTTCTAATCTAAATATTTTTGTTTTTGAATATAGTTCGAAAAAACCATTAGACAAAGAATCGCACAATAGGAAATTAGCGTATAAATTTGGAATTGATAATCATTTCCAAAATCGAAATTATATTTGAAAAAACAACTAATTATAATTTTTATTTGGGTTAAAGATTAATATAAGCCCCAAATAAAACCTTTAGCCTTAAAGTTTAATATTCTACTTTAATTGAACTGAAATAAATTTAAAAATTAAAACGTAATGCAGTTCCTGGGAAAATTAACAAAATGCCTAGGAAAATGTGTTTATTGGTTTGCTTGAGCTTAATTAATTTTTATGAACTTTTCCTTTTGAAAACAAAATAAATATTTGAGAGGTGTGAAAATTAAGAGAAACCTGTAGTCTGGGCATACTAAGAAAGTACGTTCTCCTAGTGTCCATTCATGCATGTGTTTATGTATGTATGTATGTATGTATGTATGTATGTATGTATGTATGTATGTATGTACATATGTATTTATGTTCGTATGTGGATGCAGGCATATGGATACAAAGCAGATAGAACATGTAAAATTGTCAGTTTTAATTACGTGCTTATATGCGCATTTATATGTGTATTTACTTACAAACATAATTACGAGTTATACACATGCATAATACTATATACATACATACATACATATATGCATATATTATTGGGCTAATGGTGCCACAATTTGTTTGAGTTTTTGTTGTTCTCTGGGATGCTGCTCTACGGTGTGCTTTTTGTAAGATTCTTTTAATATGTGTCTAAGGTACATACATACATCTGTACGATTTTGAGTTTGTCTGGCTGCTCTCTCTCTCTCTCTCTTACTCTCTCTCTTACTCTCTCTCTCTTTTGTATTTGGTATAAATTCTTGTTGTTTATACTAAAAATATCACTGTGTGCGTATATACAGAGTTTTTATTTTTTGACTTCTGTACATATACATATAGACACTTTTTTTTTGTATCCATAGCATTTCTGTTTGCCTTACATTGTGTTTTATGTGTCACTGTGCACTGAAAAATATAATCACGCCTAAGATGATCTGGCGCCCAAAAAAAAAAAAAATTGTGGCAAAACTATTTACTCTCAACATCGGCCACTAGTCGAATTTAAGTGTTCGCCAATTTAGATTTGTAAGTGCCTCAGATCGATGAATGGATGTTGAGTAAACATAAGATTTGTGTACTTATTTCCTTGGATTTTCAATGTTTTGATAAAAACATGTAGTAAGGGTACGAATTAAATTGCGTTTCTAATAAACAGCGTACAGCTACTTGTAAGATCCCGTCTATATGCAAACAATTATATACATAAAATTTTAACATACTAATATAATATTTAATATATTAAAATAATCACTAAAAATAAAATAAAAATCAAAGAAAAAGAATAATTAAATTTTAATACTACTTAAATAATATTTTAAACTTTATTAAATATTTATTTTTATAAAACGAATTTAAAAATTAATTTCATCTTTTGAAAAGCAAACACTTCTAATTATTAGATTTTCTCTAACAATTTGCAAATGTATTTAAAAAAAAATTTGCAACTTTAATAAATTGATCTTATTTTAATATTAATACAACGAAATTAAATTTGACTTCGTTTTTAGAAAAACAAAACAATTCTAGAGCATTTTTAGGTCTTCTGCAAACATTTTCAAATTCAAAATGCACATGTTTATATTTAAATTTGAAGAGAGGAGAGAAATGGGAAAAGAGAGAGATGGAAATGACGTCGATCCGTAGAACAATATAATGATTATATTGTCGCTTTTGTGTGAACTGGAAAAAATAATTCGATTAACTTTCCTCATCAATTGATTTCTGATTCTTTCAGCAGACAATGGAAAAACGACGTAATACGCTTGATCGTTTTCAGCGCCTAGCTTTTGGACTCAAATCAAGGCCCTCGGCCTCCACAGAGGGGGGTGCCTCCAATTCGAGATCGAGTAGTGCGGAGAAAACACGCAAAACTTCCGATAGATCCGAGCGACTCAGAGAGCTAACGGAACTATTGCGCGGCGGTGGTGGTGGTGGCAGCAGTTCACGTGCCTCATCGACACCAACACCACCGCCGGTGCCACCGCCACGACGCCCCCGACTTCCGCATAATAATTCAACAGCAAGCAGCTTGGAACTGCAGGACACATTATGCCAGAACGTGGGCGATCAGTGTCAGCCAATCGAAGATGCGGAGCCATCCATCTGTAGTCCGTTACAAAAGCAGAACAGCACAAATAGCAACAGCAACAATAGCATTGGTGTTCCCAATACAGCCACACAGCGACTCTTTCACTCAATGCGGCCAAACGCAAGTCTCTCCAATTTGGAAACTTTCATGTTGTGCACTCGCGAGAAGTCCAAATCACCACCGCCACGAGTAGTAGCAGCAGCAGCAGCAGCAGCAGAAACAGCAGCAGCGGCAGCGCCATCGGCAGCCCCATCAGTGGGTGACGGTGAGGTCGTCGGTGAGGCAGGCAGTAGCGAATGGGCAACGCAACTGTCCAGAGCGGAGAGTCGCACAGCGAAAGGGATTTTACCGTTTCGTTCCGTTTCATTCTCACAAATTGATTGTAAATCAACATTAAGTGCGTGGCGCGATCGACTGCGACGGGACAAGGCCATTGAGAGCCCCCCTCTGCAACAAAGCAACAGCATCAGCAGCAGCAGCAACAACAACAACAATAACAACAAAGTAAACGAATTGCCGGATCCGGGTTGGGTGCACATACCACTAAAGAGTACGGGTGTGTGTATTAACCTGAACTACGGACAGGAGAAATCACTTGAGAACGTGCTGGAAGACGTGCCCGATTCGATAGCCGAAGAAGATATATTCAATACGGATAACTGCAGTGTTGCCAGCGTGTCAGCTGCAACAGCTTGCAGTGTTATTGCAGCACACGCCACAATGGAATCACTATCGGATACCATACACTCGGAGAGCGAATGTAATGTCAAGGAAGAGGAGCCCCCCACAATAATGGAGCCCAATTTGGCTAAACTTTTGGAGGAGCAAATGCCGCTGGAATCGCCACCAGATAATATTTTACAAACAGCCACAACATGTTTGATACCTGTGCCGGTTTATGAATGCGCCGCCCAAGAGTGGCTGGAAACACCTGCTCAGGAATGGGTGGAGTTGGCGCCAGAGTTTGGCATGGTGCCGGAAACAGTGCAACCACCCATTGCACATGCAGCATGCAAAATAATGCAAACGGAAACGTTGACAACGCTGCCAACAATCTCTGTGAGTCGGAGCTCCGACGAGGGTGACATAATTAATCCAAGCCCAACCGAACAGTCAGCCAATCCGTTGTACGATTCTGTGGATGATCAGCAACGCCAAGAGGATCTGGATTTGGAGTTGCGCGGCACAGAGGCAATAGCGACGCCAAGGCACAGCACTGGCGAACGACACAAGCGACACCTGGACAAGTCCACCAAGCGTAAGGGCATGTATATCGATAATTCCGATTGGCATCAGCCGGCTGCACCACATCGTGGCCTTGCGCTGGATATATCCATAGCCAACTTTCAGGCGATTAAGCCAGATTCACCAGATGACAGCAATAGCCCACTAATGTTTGAGATGAATACGCCAGAGCTGGAGAAGTCATCGCCCTCATGGCACGGATCACAGGACAAGCCCCAATTGCTGAGCAGTTTCAGCTGTCAGAGCAGCGAGGAAAAGGACGATGCCGCTAGCAATAACCATAGCAAAAGTAACAGTTTCCTCCAAACGGATTCTATGTCAGATACCGAGGAGCGCGTCAGCTGGAGTCCAACACCCAGCGGTGACTATGAAAGCAAACGCTATTCGAAGCGCCCGCTAACCGTTCGTGGTCCATATGGACAAATGTTAGAGGCGGAACTGAAGAAACCAAATCGCATGCACTTCGAAGAGATACTCGAGGAAATGCGCGAATCTGACAGGTGAGATTTGAAACTATTTTTATTGTAAATAACAATATTTTATAATAAAAATAATATTTCTTACGAGCAATTGAAATTACCTTTGAATTTTATCAATTAAAAATTTGTACTAAATCAAGAATTATTTATATATTTAAATCAATTTTTGAGAACCTTTGATAGAACCAAAAGTGATTACAAATTAAAGAATAGTAGTGAGCATTTATCATTGATACCTAGTTTGTAATTTGATTTAATTTTTGTTTGTTTACACCTTATATTTAAACAAAATCATAAATAAGAATTAGTATACTTAATATTTTTGATCGTAAGATACACAAAACTGAAGAGTTAGTTTAAAATTTAGTTGTTTATCAAACATATGAGGAATATAAAGGAATTGAGTATTCAGCAGTCGGATACTTTGCACTATAAAAATCGTACTTATTTTACTGCAAATAAAACAATAACATTCCAATTCCTCCAGCTTGCATCCGCGTCGTGACGCAAAGCCATCACTTGGCTCGATACGCAACAATAAGCCGCAATATTCGAGCTCGATGCGGGTCCGTAAGTCGAGTGCCTATTTGCCGGTCCCGACGCACGCACGCGCCGCGTCGACTCCATCGCAAATCGATCATGTGAATAGTGCGGGTGCAATATTGCCAATTTCGGTGTCTGCCAAGGATCTGAACGAGACGATATCAGCGGCTGATAAGCAGCCGCCACATCAAATGAAACGTGCCGCGTCCGAGGCGCCCCAACTCAAATCGCATCACACCAAGCGCAGTCAATCGATGAGTGGCGAATCCCAAAAACCACATCTACACCAACATCAGCACCACCATGGCCATCACCATGGACATCATACAAAGCGCAGTGCTGAGCCCAGCAACGCTAGCAGCAGCAGCAACAAATCCAAGGCGCCGCCATCAGCTGCCTTGTTGGCGGAGCTGCTCCAGGGTTCCAGCGAGAACATGCTCTCTGAGCAACGCCAGAAAACGATTGCGGTAAGTAGCTATCAGCCTAGCATATATATATATTTGAGGGGGCAATGATCTTCACAATTCATTTATTCTATAATATTTTATATCATATATACTTATACCTAACAAAACACATTTTTTTTCAAAAATTGAGAGCCAATTCTGTATTTTTATCCAACAATATCGAAAATTGAATTATAAGCAAGAGAGAACGTTACAGTCGGGCGTAAACGACTGCGAAATACTCTGTTACAGGAATTACCAGTAAAATAAAGCTTACAAATTGTGGAAGATATGCCTTAAAATTGTAAGAGATTTGTGATTATCGATTTTATCGATTTCCTAGTGGACGTAGCATTCCAATTTTCTGAATTTTAATTGTATAACGAGGCCAGTATATGTTCCAAATTTCAAGTCCCTATCTCTAGGGGTGTCAGACAGCATGACGGACATTGTATAAATACCAATATATTATGATACCTACGTTATCAAAGTATCAAAATCAACAACATGTAAATTTAACTTTTTTGTGTTGAAAGGGAAACAGTTCAAATAAGTTTGAAAATAACCTATTTTCATTCAGAACAATTAACGCATCTTTGCTAAGACTAAAAGTCGGAAGGTAAAAAATTAGAAAAAAAAAACATAATTTAGCATTTATGAAATCTCAGAAATATATAATGTAAAGTATTGTAATTGTTGTCGAAGCAAATTTTATCATTGATCTCCGTCTACAAACTTCTTGATTTTCCACCGTCAACAAAAATGTGTCGGTCATTGGGGAAAACCGTTTGTATATACATACATACATATGTACATGTGCATGAGCGCCAGATTTTGTATTGTTTGCAGAGCATTTGGGAAATTGATTGGAAAACAGACAGCGGATTTTGTGCGCATGCTCCAACAACCACTGCGCATTGGAAATGTGTCACTGTGTTAGGAAGAGCGCCACAGTTGCTTATTTCATCTCTTTGTTTCGCTCCATGCACCGTGGTTGAAGCTAAAGCATTATTTCTGAGCAATTAGTGGTCTAAAGCATATGATCATAAATATTTATTGTAATGGTTAAAAATTAAGCGTTGTTTAGTCATGGCTAATGTACAATAATCACTTGTCTGGTTTTTTTTTCGTATTTAGTTAGTAATTGTTGCGACTAGGACTCAGTTGGCTAAAATCGTAAATAAACGCTAATTTTTTTTAATTAAGCTGATGCCTTTCGTTTGAGAAGTTATTTGACTATTTGCTTTTTAATTGTTAAATGATTACTTGATTGCCAAAGTGCATAAGTGAAGTGCAAATTAACTAAAAAATTCGAATATTTAAAAGTAAAAAATTTAAAACAAAAATTTTATTAAAAAAAAATATACATTTTTTTAATATTTTAAAAACAAGAGATATTTATATTAATCAGAAAGTAAAAAATGAATAATTGAAGAAAATGCATGCTTCCGTTTAGAACGCTCATATACACACATACATGCATCGTCTTGGCCACTTGTCGCATGCAGACCGAACCGAAAAGTGTTCGTGGTATTCCAATTGGTATCGTGAGAGTTCGGCTTGTTGGGGGTGGGCTGCTGTCTGCTTTCGATTGGAATATGAAAAATGGAATTTAAGTGTGTATTTGGCACAATGGAATGTTTTTCAACGTGTTGAGTAGCACACTCCTGTGCAGCTAGTTATATGCGCCCACCAACACAATGTGAGTATTAAACCGCATCACATACACACACACACGCACACAGACAGAGAGACACTCACACACACAGAGACATGCATAAGTATTGTCGCTGCTCTCCCGCGCGCAGCAATAGAGTCTTCTCCGCCAACGCCAATGCGCGCGTTTAAATTCTTATTTGCTTTTTGTACCTCAGTTGAGTGGCGAAATTTTTCGTGTTTCGTTTGTTTTATTTTGTGGTGTTGTGGAAAATAGATTAACCCAAAACAGTCGCACAGATAAAACAGACAGGCAATAGCAATAAGCCAAATAATAATAACAGCTACACTAACGCGGAGTTTTGAAAGTATTTAATGGTTTTCAATTCAATAAAATCGCAAAAGAACAAACAAAAATTCCTTTGCATTGCGAGCATATACATACATGCTTAAAAAAAACAGTACATTTGTTAATATATATGTAAGCATGTTCGGCTAAAATCCAATTGGAATCCAAGTGAATGCATTGAAATAAAAGGATAACAAAATGAACGACTAACTTTATGACAAAAACAAAAACACAAAACAATTAAATACATTTCTCCATGTATTTGTGTGTGTGTGTGTGTGTGTGTGTGTGTGTGTGTGTGTGTGCGTGTTTCTGTGCGTGTATGTGTGTGGGTCTGTTAATGTGTTTATGTAGTGGATACATATGTATACACAAAGGCATTTTGGCTACCATACCCAACCTCTTGTTGCGCTGCGCAGCTCAAAGAAAAATTGTAATTGTATTACATTGTGAATTATATTGTGTTGTGTACTTCTAGGAAAACGCACTTAAAGCGTTAAACTCGCCAACGAAGAGCAATTCAATTATATTCTTGCTATATTTTGCGCAAAATACAATCAAATCCCTTCGGTTTTCTATTAGCGTTAAACACTTGGATGGATACACATTGATACAAGCTTTATTGAACACATACACGTACATATATGTGTATACATATAAAAACAAACAAGTTTTATATAAAATACATATGTTTAAAAAATTAAGTATTGCGACTGAAAGAAATTTAATTAATGTTGCTCGCTAGTGTATTTTTTTGCTTTTTGCAATAACTTTTCACAAGAAAATTCAAAAATAGTTTCTCAATTGTTTTTACAAATTTGAGCTATTAATTGCTAATCTAATCTGATGTGAATTTTGAAGTGCGATAAACATGTAAAATTGAGCATAAAAATAAATTTAAAGCCGTTTTGATTTCCGGTTTCCTGTTTTCATCGAAATCAGATCTGACAGCGTACATCCTTGTGTGTGTGTTTTTGTGTGTGGTTGGTTTTCTTGTTGTGGCAAATACATTTTTTTTTTGGGCGAGAAACCACACAAACAACTTCGTGTACCTCGAGAAGCCGCAAGGTTACTTAAATCTTCTGTTGTTAAGAACCACATAGACTGATTGTATGTATTTATGTATGTACATCAATACATGTGTAGAATGTAGTACTTATGTGGCACGTGGGTTGTAGTTGTTCACCCACTCGACATCTACGCAGATTTCTTCATTCCTGCTACTCCAGTACTACTTATTACTTGTTTTTAAAGCACTTTTTGGACCAATAAAATTGTTTGCAATTTTAGTTACCTACCTTTTATCGATGGGCGAGCACGCGACTTTAGTTTGTGCCAACAAATTCTAAATAAAAATCCATTATCTCAGAAGTAGTGACAATTAGTATATTAAATGCTGAACAATACAAAATAATAATCAGTGTACAAATCAATCAAAGTTAACAACAACAAATAATCATTAAATATAATTTAAAAAAATGTCGCATAATCGCGAAAATCTACGTTTAAGTCTGTTGGATTTACAAGCAACAATAACTGCACCCTCAAATACCGTTGCTGCCCCGCTGTTGTCACAGACACTGGCTCAGGCTGTGATGCAACAACCGCTGGCGGCAACAGCAGCTGCATCCACATCCACATCCACATTGCCGGCGAGCAGCAACAGCAGCAGCACCAGCAGTGTGTCGCAAGCTGTCTCAATGGCAACAACGACTGTGGCACGGTTGAGTAAGGCTGGGTTCGCTGCGGCACCCCATCAAAATGACAAATGTGATAGGCTCAAGAAAATGGCTTCAATCACTTGCTCCGACTCCGAGGATGATTCGGAGAGGCGCGCTCAGTTCGATATTAACTGCAAATGGAATCTGGGCGGTTATGATGGCGTAAGTGTGGGTGGATGGATTTTTCAGAAAGGCTTATACCAATAATCAGACAATCTCTAATAATCATTCGTATATTGTTTTTTCATTTTTTTTTTTAGGACACACGCACTTATGTTGTACAGGAGATTTATCGTAATGAGCAGTCCTATGTGGAATCTCTGCAAATCGTTGTGCTTAAGTATCTCAAAGTTTTGAAGTCACCGGAACACGCTGGCATGATTGATACACGCACTGTGGATGAGATATTCTTTATGGTACCCGATATTCTTGAAATACATGAGAAATTCTTAGCTGAGCTCAAACACCGACTCGACGACTGGGATGTACATCAAAAAGTTGGCGATGCCTTTATCGAAACTGCAAGTATCACATATAGTTAATCAAATGTTAATCAAAATGCTAACAATAAAATCGCAATCCCCAATTAATTGTGTAGTTTTCAAAGCTCGAAGTCCTTGAGGTCTATACATCTTTTGTAAATAACTGTAATCGCGCCAAGAATGCCATTCGTTCGATGAAGCACCAGCGACCCTCTTTTGCCAAATTCCTGGAATCCACAGCTCGCGAGCACAAGGGAAAACTTACGCTGGACAATCTGCTTATAAAACCCGTACAAAAATTTCCCAAGTACGTATAAATTGCATATTAAATGTTTTCAGAAGGTATCAAAACTAGATACAAAAATATACATTGTATATGCATTTTTGGTCAGCAATAATACATGAGTAGATATAGCCCTGCTCTATGGTCTTTCTGGTTGTTCATCTGTCCGTTTTTGTACAAAGTAACTTGTCTGTTTTAATGAATTAAATTGTTATTTAACCAATGGAATTTTAAAATTATTATTTTTCAAAAAGAAATAAAATTCCTTAAACTTATTTTGGAAAATATTTATGTAAAATAAATATCACAAGGATTATTCATAGTATGCAGTTAGTATTTGAAAGCTAAGGGAAAATAATTCAAAATAATTCCTGATCATATTCCTTGTAATTTTATTTATATTAGTTGGTTATTATTTTAAGAAATTTGAAGTTAATGATTAAATCAAGATGTGATCCATCGGTCTCTGGTCCGCATGAACATATAATTTTCGAGTTGAATATGAATCAGATTTTATAATCTTTTTTAAATTTTCTCTAGCTACGAGCTGCTCTTCCAACGGCTCATCAAGCATACAGATCACGATCATCCCGATCAGAAACATTTACAGGATGTGCTCAAGCTGGTGCACGACATTCTAGTTCACATCAATTGCAAGGAACGCGAGATAATGGAAAATGGACAGCGCGAAGCAACGTTAAGGGAACTGGAAGGCGTCATAGAAGGGATCACCGATTTAATAGCTCCGGAACGTCAGTTTTTGTTATTCGATTTGGTATCTATGCCCTCGGGGCAGGGTGCTCGCAAGGATCGCGGCTTTTTCCTGTTCAATGATCTGTTGGTCTTGACAAGCATCAAGAAGCGCAGTGGAACCATTAGGAAACCAAACAGCTCAATTTGTCCCGGCTCAGTGGCAACCACTTTGGACACCAATAAATATAAGTTCCTTACAAAAATATCTCTTGACTGCCTCGAGATTGTCAAGTGTGAGTATTTTTTTAATTTTGTCATATAACAATAATGCATTGCTAGATATTCAATTAAATCTAGCTAAAGATGAGAACATAAAGCGCATCGTTAGCGAAATAGAAAACCTGTCTGAAGACTGCAATAAGCTGCAACAAATAACTGATATCGCGGCATCATTAAAGCATCCGCATCAATATCTGGAAGATGTCATTCGTGAACTACATCGCGACATTCAGCGACAGCTGTCCGAGCGTCAAACAAATGACACTCAACTAAATATGTTGGAGTTGACAGTTAGCTCACCGTAAGAAGACAATCAATTAATAAACTAATATTTAGTAGCAAACCAACAAATCATCTGTTCTTTTTTCAGCAATGGAAGCCAAAAGCTGACTGTGGTATTTAGCAAGACAGAGAAGCGCACAAATTGGGAGGAATCGTTTAATGAAGCTAAACTTAAACTGGGTATGTTAAACACAAATATATTAAACAATATTGTATTGCCAATTGTTTATATGAGCATTTTGTGTATAAAACTTTAAATTGGCTTACAATTATTTTTTTAAATTTTCAAATAATTGTAGTGCTGTCCTTGTATTATTATTTAATTTATTTCATTGAAGTTAGAAAATGTTTATGAGGAAATGTGATTTTTATAAATGTTTACTCGTCATTTGTGCAATACAAATTATTATATTTTTCTTCCTGCTTAATAATTTACAGCCGCCACACTCGAGCGACATCCCATACCAGAATTCCTCACATCTATACCAATACGGAAGACACGAGCGGGTCTTCAGTTCACTTGTGCGGCAGCAACACTGAGCGATAAGCGAGATGTTTGGGTTTGCAACAGCGATGGCTATGTGGGCCAAGTGTGCATCATGTCCCTGCATCCGGAACCAAACGTAACCAGCTGCAATGGTGTTTGCAATGCGCGTATTCTGTGCGTTGCCTCAGTGCCAGCCTACACAAGCAGCAGCAGCAGCGTCGATGATGGACAGGAGTATAAACAGCAGACTTTGCGGAGCAGTACACCACAGCATAGCTACACTCAGCAGTTGCGTGACTATCGCAAAAGCATCTCGCCCATTGCTCAGCCTGCATCCACTTTAGCGGCGCCAGAGAAAAAGAAAATAACAGCGGCGATTATTGGCAATGGGGCTGATGCGACCAGCAATCAAAGTGATACTCAGCTAGATTTAAATTTAAGTTCCAGCGATGATGAGACGGATGCCATCTCAACTGCGCCCATTGAACAACAACGTATGCCCAGCCCTGCACCCTCATTACAAGCCCCATATCATCATGTGCAACAAGTAAGTACACTTTACATAATTTAACCCCAAAGGAACATGAGCTGCTCCTAATAGTTGATATATAAACTTTGTACTTAGCTTAGGTATTCTTCCTTTATTTTGTTTGTTTGTTTTAATTGTTATTATTTTCTAAACTTTATTTTTTTATTTATGCTTAATTCAATATTTTCATACTTCAAAAAGTTTGCCAAACATTTTACATATGCTTTTACATCACACATATATTAATACTCTATGGTTTATTTGCAGGACTCCAATCCCGATGAAAGCGAATGTAATCAATCCACAATGTGGATAGGTACTGAAGATGGATGTATTCATGTTTACAATAGTACTGACAATATACGCATTAAGAAGAATCGTATTAAAATTGAACATCATTCAGCTGTATTTTCCATATTGTAAGTGCACATCTACTAAAATTGAATAAATATATGTCTAAATATACACACTTCCATTGCAGATATCTTGACAATCGTGTTTTTGTATCCTTAGCTAATGGTGATATATGTGTTTATCTCAGAGATGGTGGTAAGTAATCTAATATGTACATAAATTATATATACCAATCAATTCTTGTTTTCTTTTTAGCCACATCTTGGAATACGTGCTTATCGCATTGTCTCTCAATTGGCACAGTTACGAGCCCAGTGACTAAGCTGTTGAACGTAAATGGCAGATTATGGTGTTCCATACAGGGAATTATAAAAGTATTGGATACTGAATCATTTTCGGTAATATAACTTAATAAACCAGTTGAAGAGAATGTCGAAATTAACATATTTATATTTGTTGTTATTTTCCAGGTGGTCAATCAAATACAAATTTCTTCAGACTCAAAGCCAATTACGAACATGACAGTAGCAAATAATTATGTATGGATATCCATACAAAACTCAGCTCATATTAAATGTTTTCATTCCAATACGTAAGTAATGTATTGATCTTGATTTAGCTATGATTGTTTAATTAACTGTTTGCACTATTAAACAGCCACCAACTGATAACTGAAGTAAACCTCGCACCTGCCGTTAATAAGATGTTGTCCAATTGTGACGAAATCATTCGGCAACATAAGGCAGCTTGCCTGCGTGTTACTTCGTTGCTCTGCTGTAAGGATCTCATTTGGATAGGCACCAGTGCTGGTGTATTGCTCACCATACCAGCCCAGGGCTATGAAAAGGGAGCCCCCAATGTGGTGCCTACTGGCATTCCACATGGCCATACGGGACATGTGCGTTTCCTCACCTTTGTGGAGACACCGTCACATGGAGCAGAGGGCTGCTCCCAAGTGATAGCTGCAGCGACATCTGCACGCGAAACTGGAAGCAGCACCAGCGATGAGTACACAAAACAGGGGTGAGTTCAAAATTAAAACTTGTCATCTAACAGAAATTGATCTTACTTATTTTGTCAAATAATTTGTACGCATCCTTTAGTTCAACGAAGAACAATTCAAAATCCAAATCGGAAACAAAAAATATACTTATCATATCTGGCGGTGATGGCTATGAAGATTTTCGAAATTCTGGGGCCAATTCACTGAGTGAAATCGCTGGCCGCGAGGACAGCACCAATCATTTACTCATATGGCAAATTTGAAGCAGAAGACGTAAAAATCGCTGGCGATTATTGCTTTCAAGATGGAAAAATAACAACTGAGATCAACCTTGATGATCCTAAATCATCTAAAATTGAGTTGTTATTTGGAGAATTCTAAGAAGAACAATCGAAAGTAGACTACAGCGATTTTTATTGTACCAAATTGCCAAGAAGCAGAAATCGGATAGAGACCAGTGTTACAGCAAATATATGCTTTTATTTAATTTAATTTAAATTAGCCTAATATTTCATTGTTTAAATATATAATTCTAAAAATATATATATTATATTCAACTAAATAGCTAGCAAGGTTCACAATTTTTGTATTTATGCAAATCTATATATTATACTAAAAAAAAAAAAAATACAGAATTATTAGTGCCAAATATACATACTTATTGCGCCAAAACATTCGGAATGAATTATTAAATGTATTTAATCAAAACCAATAGCTAGGCCCAATGGCGCTATATTCCAAAACCAACACACGCATAACTACAAATTTATATAGAATAACAAATATTTTTATAAAATATAATATGACTAAATACATTTATTTATAATTTGATATACATATGTATAAATATGCTACATACATACAACAAATAAAAATATGTACATTTAGTACATATTTTCATACAAATATTAATATGTACATAAGGTATGTCCTGATGGCAATTTAAATACAACTAATTTACCCATTTGATATCGCCATAAAAATTCATTAAATTAAATGAATCACTTTATCGAATTTATTCTAAAAGTAATCATTCAATGTACTTAAAAGCATACTTCACATACAAATAAATACAATGGCGAAAGATTAAACAACTATGTAAAAATCAAGATGTTAACATTAAGTTAAATTCGATGTATGCAACCAAATAACTTTATATAAATGCTAATCGTTTTAATGGCGTTTTAAAAACGCAATGTAATACAACTTTCATGCAAGAGAATTGAATTTGAAAAAAAAAACAAAAAAAACTAAAAAACTAAAAACAAAAACAAGCAAACTAACAACCCATACATGCCAAGTGATATTCAAATGTTTGGGAATGTATTAACTAACAAAATATGTATGTATATTTTTCGAAATAGCATATTACAAATCTTGACTAATGCTAGCGATGTTTACAGACTTACCTATTAATGGAAAATCTGTTTCTTAAAAAAAAAAAAAAAATAGAACCGTCATTAAAGCTCTATGGTCAATAAAAGTGTGCTTTCTAATTTCTAGATCACACTTATTGCCTAATAAGTGATTTCACCCCCTTTTTATGGGGTGGATGAACACAATCTGTCTATATATTTTTATTGAACTGGACGGTATTTAAATTGTACTTAAATTTGTGTATACTCTTTATGTAATAAAAACCATAGTTAATATTTTCTTTAAAAAAAAAAATCATATATATTTAAATTCGTTTAATCAACTTATTAGCAGATTTATGTCCGATTGCGGTAAGCTGCTAACTACAATACGCATTTCTTTTTTTTTAAATGGCATCTGACAATTGTTATCCTACCTCTATAAATACCAGCAGGTGTTAGAATAGATATCGATATACATACTTATACCAGAATAAATCTGAAACAGAACTGTAATAATAGATTGTGAAACAATAATTTCCCCTTTACAATTTGCAAAGTAAGATTAAACAATTAAAATTAAAGTGTAAAATGTAAAAAATGCGGTTATATGTGTACGTTACCTGTTAAATAAACCAAATTTTCAAACTGAAACAAACAACCCATAAATTTGTTTTATCTTTCTATGGCTTATTTAAAATATTTCTCAGAAGAATCTTTAGATGAGTCTGTAGCAAAACATATGAGAATTTCGATATTTTTTAAAACTCTTTTCCAGATATTTAAATTTAAATGCACGTAAGTACTTGATAATTTTAGATATTGTTGTTTTTTATATATATTCAAATAGTAAGTTAACAGTTATTCATTCGCATATGCAGATTAAGTTATTTTTGATATATTTATGGAATGTTTAAAGCTTATAAAGTTCAGAAATAGATACTGAAAATGATACAAGTTGAATTGCAAACCCGAGTCTTTGACTTGTCACGGCGTAACGTCCTTCTACGTGAGCATAGATTATTCAGTCGCCTGCCATGGAAATATGTACATGTTGACCTAGACTTACAGCTCGGCACTCAACCGCTCGATAGTCATAAAGTTTACACAAAACTTTTGCCCTTTGCCCGTTTGTTTGTTGTTTTAGAGCCTTTGAATAATTGAATTTTACGCATAATTTTTGTTTTTATTTTACCTATGCATACGTACCGGAATCATGTTCATGCCCTGCTTCCCATAAAAGAGGTACATAAAAGGATGTAATAAAGTTGCTTCAACTTGTGTAAAACAATGTAACGGCTTCATCTCTAATCACATTTGGTATCAATATTTAAAAAGGCCTTCTCTATGCAGGTATGTTTATACTTTTATTTCGTCTGTATGTTTTAGGTGTTTCCATGTTTGTCAAAAACAAAAGCCGTGTTATGGACACATTTTGCAAACAGGGCATCTCTTTGTCAATTCCACCTTGAAATATCCAACTTTAAATCATGGCGGCCGACAGGAAAAGTTGCACAACATATAGCAAAACTTTTCTTTAACTAAAGTAAGGAACAATTTTGCGCTTCTGGTCTTTGTGCACTTTAACATTTAGCCTTAATAAAATTAATTAAAATTTAAATGCTGCGCTCACAACCTTTTAGTGCGCAAAATGCTGTATATAGCTCAGTCTATTGACTTGGTATCGGGACGAAACAGTATAGTAACGTAAACTACATAAATACATATTGGATTTGGTGGTGAAATAAACAATTAAATCATCAAGTACCGTATTCATTTAGAATCTATTTATCTATCTACGAGTTTTTAGTATATATATTTTGTGACACTGAAAACTGTCCCGTTCACATAAATCTCGTTGGTTTGATAAGTAGTTCAGAGATGGCTTTGCTTTTTGATATTTTCAGCTAGTGCCCACCACATTATGCAGTTGTGTGGCTTTTGCGGCTTATGCACTTCGTCCTGCTGACGATTAATTTTTTATTTCCCCCGTGATTACTGCTCACGTGCAAATGCTCTCTGTCGAATAGGTTTGTGTGTATATTAGGTATGCTAGATTAGATGTGGTTTTAGTTTTGTTTTTTTTTTCCAGCACAAATCGTATAATTTTTGTATCCTTTTACCAAACGTAATGTCATACTCAGCGAATACTTAATATACATAATAAAACGAAACGTCGTTATTTAAGTAACCTTAAGCTCTACAAATGCTTAACCTATATAAGCCATTAACTTCTGTACTGCATAATGCATTTGAAGTGTAAGTTGTAAAATGAAGTGCACAGAAGTGCTTCAGTTACTGTTGCTGCTTGTTTATATTAAGGTAAACAAAGTAAATACAAGTTTTTGCTTTTATTTATGTGTTGTTTCTTTCTTAAAAAAGTGTTTTTATTTATATTAATTTTCCTTTTTTATTAGTAATCAATAATTTATTCAACGAAACAATTATTAACCACATTATTAAGAGTGAGAATTTGTTTACATTAAAAAGGCGATAAGTCTGTTTTATATTCATACATATTTTTTTTTAATACGTACCTCCGTGTTAAATCTCCTTAGGCTTCTTGTTTTGGGCACGACCATAAAAAAAACTTGGCGGTTGAATGTATTCAACGTAAACACGTGGAGACTTTCGATTCTAAAAACTCCTCAATATTTATTACCTGCCGCAGAAAATTCTTAAAGCAATAAATATTAAGAATTTTATGTGACTCACTGATTTACATCGCGATGCATGTGGAACATTAAAATATGCGAACCCTTACATGCATGTATGTAGTTTGTTTATATTTTCTTATCCCAAAATAATAGGGAACTTGAAGTACTTCCACCTCCTGTTATTCTTTTTAACAGCAAATCAATAAATATGCGCAAAAATAAATGTGTTGTCATAATATGACTCATATTAATTGTGGCCATAAACTCTTGTACCCTGTGACGTCTGCAATAACTTAAATTATACTTGTAACATGAAGGTATTTTCAGGGAATTATAAGGTAATGTTTTCAAGTGAGAAAAAGTTTAGATGTACATTTACCTCTGTTAATGTCAATTTTAATAAAAATTAGATATTATTGTTCTAATTGGCAAGTAAACATTTGATAATCTAAGCGTTAGCTAATAACTAGCAAGTAACAGTTTATTTAATAGAGGGTATTCAATCATTGACGCAATATTTTAAAAAGCTGAAAAATGTCCAAACTAAGGTTTTGATAATCAAATCTCTTGATTTTGGCTTAAAGCACATATGTATATAAATCAGAGGAATGTATCAACAGACGCATCGACATTGATCGCGTTAGAACTAAATATAGAATGAACTTAAGTAGGACAGGCTCTGTAGGTATCCTTTTGTAGTTCCTAGTGATATATAATTTCAGTTGCCTGTTTCATATAATTTGCAATTATATTAAAAAGAGTTGGAGGTCTTGCGTGCTAGTGTCTAATTATGTGCATACATTGTCGATGTTTACTTTAATATATCAGTTACAATTCAAATTGAAGCTAATGCCTTCCAGTCATTATTTCTTTAGAAATACGCATGCGCTTCATTGTGCATCTTTTCCGCTGTCTCCTCCAACCTACGTTCCACTTTGCACCTTATTAATTTCCATAGTAATGGAAACAGACAAGGTTAATTTAGCAAGTTAACTTTTTAACCACGACGACAAATACAACAAAAAATTGTCTACTAGTAAATATGCTTTAATTGGTAGTCATTAAATACAAATTTATTATTTCATATTTCATAACTTAATAAGCTAATATCGGGATTGAAGATATACTAATGCCATATTATCTTTCAGATAATTTAAACCGAATTCCAAAATCTTGGACATATGCCAAGAATATAAACCTTAATAAATAAAAAACAACTACAAACAGATTTATTGCAATCCGTATGCTCAAAATGTACAGCTGTTTGCAGGGTATTTCAAAGTTCTGTTCTTTCTCAGAATTCTTGAATTGTTGATGCGGTAGACCGACCATAAAACATAGAAACATACAAATGTTAATACATTTAAGTGCTTATGAAAAGCGCACATATACAAATAAATGTTTTAGGCACTCATCAAAATTTGTTATTAATAAATTGTACGTATTTGCAGTTAAAAAGAATCTGCGAACAGCAAATACGAAACCAAATAACAACCACGATAAAAGGATTAAGAACAGGGTAACTTTACGGCTCTAATCACAAATATGCAAATACACATGCATGTTTGTACATATGTATGTATGTATGTGGTTGTATAAAAATGGGACCCACAAATTGGAAACTGTTGTGGGACGTCTGCCTTAAATGCACAATGTAAAATTTCCCCACTAGCACACACACACACTCGCACACGCACACGCATACACGCACACGTACACGTACATTCGCACTTGGTGGGAAACGTGCACAACACTCGTGGCATGTATCTTTCGGATACGCGAGTTCGCTCTGTTGTGTGTTACGGTTGTCAAAGCAGACGGCAGTTCTGTAAGAGCTCTGAACCGAAGCAGTCGCGTCTGTCGAGTTTTGACTGAGCGAACGGTATTTTAACAAAATCGTTAGACGAATACGTCTACGAATTGATCATATGTCGTTGCTTCATATTAATTAAAGTGAGCCCGGTGAGAGGATACAATTTGATTACCGACGGTTTCTTGCCAATAGCCTGCGATGTCTACCATCAGTGCATGTGAAATACAATTTAGAAAGAGTGCAAAGTGGACTTAACAGGAAACGGAAGTGTGCAATTAAAACGAGTACTATCAAGCTAGTTACCAATACTAACTTGATGTGAATCAACAGACATTGCAGCATTTGCATAAAAGTCCATTTGCCTGCATTTGGAAATTATTGCTACATGGGGCACCTTGAACAAAAATACTGTTAGTGCAATGTTAAGTGAATTGTACTTGTACATGCACACACACATATATATATATATATAAATGAATATATATATTTGATAGTGCTTGTGCGCATAATTAAGGAAATACACTGATAATGATAATGGACAAAAGTTATTACATTTAAAAAATAATGTGTAAAAAGAAACTGAAAAGAAATGACTGATAAATAATGAATGAACGAAGCGGCAACTGAGGTAATGATTTATTGAAATACTTAAAACAGATTTATGTAACGTCTTTTGCCTTAGAGACTCTCCGCATTACTCCCCAATAAAAAACATATGCATTTGCATGCATATCTAATTGGTATCTTTGAATATGTATGTGAGATATGTAGGCTATGTTTTAGACGATTTTAATTAAAAGTATACTTTTATGCATTCAGTTTTTAAGGTGAATTTCAGTTAGTAATCCAATATGCAAGTTCTCAAAATATGTTTAGCTTTAGTCATGAAATGCATATAATAATAAGCATTTGCATTGTCCGCCAAGTAGTAATCGTATTTTGTGGCAAATGTTCCAACAGCTGTTCTTAAAGCCATTATTGACAGCTGGCATTTTTAATGGCATTTTAATGCTCAGATACAACCCAAATAAAGTGCTTTCGTTTTTATTTTCACAACTTTTCTAAATGATACATATGTATATATATAAACGCCCACACAACTTTGATATAATTTAGCTTTGCATAAATATATCTAAATATGTGGATACAAGAATTTATGTAAGCATGTTTATTTGGATTTGGATTGGGATTGGGATTATGTGTTAGTATATAATTTTTAATTAGAGGCTTTTAATGTAATTAATGTATTGTTGCTGGGGAATTAATTACAAAAAGGGAAAAGGGTACACAGTCAGCTGTCTCTCCATCCATAAAAGCCAAAAGGCAGATAATTTGCCGCAGACACATTTACGGAAAATACAACAAAAACGTTAGGGAAAATTTTCATAAATCCATGGCCATGTACGCATATGTATACATTTGCATATACACAAAACCATAACCACAAAAAACAAAAAAAAAAAAACTAAATTGGTACAAAACCGTGGTTTATTTGTAATCTAGTTTTTAATTCGTTTTGCATGTTTCTATCGAAACTTTCAATTGCAAATCGACAGTAACCATTACAATTTAATTATTTAATTGTAAGCTTGTGGGTCTGTGCTGTTGCGTATAAAGCATTTCCATAGATTTTAATTAAAAAGTTAGTTTCGATAAGATGTCACTTAGCATTTCAGCGATTTGGATTTGCTGAACGCTTCCACATAAAGACTGATCTGCATATAAATGTGTGTGTTTTCATCTTCATTTGAATTTGCATACGTATGGGAACATTTGCACATGTTTACGATTGCTTCCTGTTCCTCCAAAATCTTTTAGTGTGAAATAAATCTTTCATTGGCACATTGAAATTATGATGATGGCGGTATGCCCTCAAAACAAAAAAAAAAATAAAAGAAAAACCAATAATGAGTTTTCCCTTACAAAACTGCGATTCATAAAATAAAAGTTCTTGAAATCTTAATTTTACACAACAATAATGTATACAAACAGACAGGCAAAGAAATTGTCTGCCTAATTGTACATTGTACACGCTTGACAGAAGAAACCAATTAGTTTAATTCTATTTTATAGTTCTGAACCTACGTCATAAGGAAAAAAATCTTATCGAAATAATGCAAATAAATATGAGCACACAAAACAAAAAATATCTCTTTGCATGTGTGCTGAAGAGGGGGTTTTGTAAATAATTGAGTTAGAAAATCGCTTGATTTGTTATCAAATTTGCGATAAGCGATTCAGTGACGGCTTGATGATGATATTTACCACTCTCTCTACATATAATCGGAGTAATGCCATTATATATGAATGGAAAGATTTTAATATGAAAATCACTTGAACAAAATACACATTTAAGTCATAAAATAAAAGTCAGAATCTCTTAAGATAATCCTTAAGCTTGCATAAGGCTCTCATATATAATACTTACTGGCAAATGCCACCTTGTCTATCTTGGTTTCGGTTTTAATTTAGTTATCACATACATACATAGGTATGCAGGCACACACACATTTGTATAAATATTCAAATACATATACACGGGCAATGGCAATCTGCGACAGCAAAGGCATTTGGCGAACGCTATCAGACGCTAAATAAATAATGCCTAATTCCACATTATTGTCAGCACGAACGTCGGCGACTGTCGATTTGAGGCATGGCGGGTGCCTTTTTCATTACTTTCCATCAGTTTACCATTATTTGTCGGTGCGATCCCACTGGCAATAAGAAAAAAGTTCATACAATATATATATGTATATACATTTATACAATGATACATAAATATATGAGGGAAAGAAGCGTCGGAAATACCATCAACATTTTATTTATGTTTATAGCCAAGCACTTCTTCAGCAGTTTTTCTCCCTGTGTTAATTAAACGGTTTATATTGTGTACTTATGTGCAACTATAATTAAATAGTTGATATGATAAAGTGTGTTTATTTCTATTAGTATTTTTTTTTGTGACACATACATAACGAAAAGTGACGTTTGACCAATTTAAATTCAATCATTTAGATTAATAGGTGTTTATTTCTATTATTATTTTTTTTTTGTGACATATACATAACGAAAAGTGACGTTTGACCAATTCAAATTCAATCATTTAGATTAATTTCAATTTGCCAAATCGATAAGGCTAAAGAAATAGGTGGGGAAATACAAATTGATAAAAAAAGCACGAGGAAAAAAAAAATGAAATATCAATTCAATGTGTCATTCACTTAAAAATAATATTCCTATTCCTGTACAGAGGGCAATTCTATTTTTGTAATTAAATGCGAATTCACGTGAGCCCATCCAAGTGAAACTTGATATAAATACCCCATTGAGCTTCATAAAGAATATTAAATTTGAAATTAAAGCTTCTGCGGAAATACTTATTTTTGTTTAACAATACCCTTGACAATAATTAAATTAGCAAATTGTTTTTTTTTTAATTATATACTTTTTCTGAATTATTATCCACGCTTTCTATTTAGTTTTTGACTTAAACAAGATTTAAATGAAGTGAAACGTTACACTAAATCTATCTCGTAATCCAAACTAATCCAAATTGGTTCGTTTTGAGCTGGGAGTTTGTAATTAACTGTTTATCTATCAATTTATAAAAAGCTAAATGTATTTTTTCGCTTTGCCATCATTGCAGAATATCATAAAAAAGACACATAAATTATCAAATCAAAAAATTAAAAATATGTTTAAATTAAACAATGACAATTACGATGATAATATGAAGCTATCATCTATTTACAACTACCAAAATTGTTCACTAACTCTGAAGCTTGAACTGTGAACTATGTTGATTTGGCAAGAATAAATACTGCATATATGGCTATCCACCCAGAGTCGGATAATTCTACTGCTTTATTCCCGCCACTAATGTATGCGGCAAGCACTTTTCTTGCCACCAGCGGCGTTCTTGGATTGCAGCCGAACATTTCCGTTGCCAACGATGACTTCCTCGATACATGGAGCATTGATAATCGCTCCTTATCATTGCCATCAACTACATTCAGAGATAACTATGCGAACAGTAGTACACCGACGTTGCCGTCTAATCTAAATGAGTCGGGAAATTATACCTTGGGCGATTCAGGGCCCGCCTCAACAGTGTTCAACTACTACAACGAATCTGCCGGAGCGGTCGAATGGCCGCCGGCATGGCAGGGCATCTGTTTGATTGCTGTCTTCTGCACGTTTATCGTTGTCACCGTCATCGGAAATACCCTCATCATATTAGCTGTTCTAACCACTCGCAGACTTCGCACCGTAACTAACTGTTTCGTTATGAGCTTAGCCATTGCTGACCTACTTGTTGGCATTTTCGTTATGCCACCCGCTGTTGCTGTTCATCTCATTGGTAAGTCTAAAAATTACTAGTTACATCACAACAATAATGAAGTGGACGCTAGCAACGTTACTTTTGTGTCAAAATAAATATCACAATCTGCTTCTATAAATTTAAAATTTCATAAAGTTATCTATTTATTATATATTCGCATGACTTCATTTGATTAGTAAAAGCTTATTTTTCAAATGAAATTTGGTAAATAAAACATTAGAAAAAGTCTAAAAACAAATTTATGAATTATTCACAGATAAAAGAAATTTCTTAAATTAAATTCATAATATTTTTCTTCAAGTCTTTAAAAAAAAAAACCAAATCTTATCAAATTTGTGTCTAAGGATGTGAGTTTGACTTTTGTCAAAAATTCTTTTTGAAGTTGAAATAATTCGGCAACTGTGGCATTTTGTCTATGCATAAGAATTTCTCTGGAACTTTTGTTTTTTTTTGGGAATGGAATTTTTTACTCCCATAAAAAATATATTTATATATTTTTTCCCGGTTTACCGTAACCATGCATTTTTATATGTATGTCTGCTTAAGAAACCTTTCATGTAAATGAGCACTTGCGCTAATCGAAAAATGGGTACTATTTTCAGGTTCGTGGCGACTGGGATGGATACTTTGCGATATTTGGATATCCTTTGATGTGTTGCTGTGCACGGCATCTATTTTAAGTCTATGTGCCATCAGTGTTGATAGGTATAACGCTTTGAAAAGCCCTCGCAAAGAAGGTGCTACAACCTACATCTTAAACATTCTAGATACCTGGCTGTTACACAACCACTCACCTATTCGAGGAAACGACGTTCCAAGCGCCTAGCGTTTTTAATGATTCTTATCGTTTGGATACTGGCATTAGCAATCACCTGTCCGCCCATGCTAGGCTGGTAAGTCGGGGTGTATATAAATTTAAAGAAAGTAGTTCATTAGCACACATACGTACGTATAAGTATTGCTCTATGTTTAAGATAAGCACTTGAAAAATTAATACATTTCGAACAAAAAATTATTTTAAAGATGCAAACTGACATTTTTAAGTTTTTTGCTGTTCAAACAAATATATATATATATATTTTTTTTTTTAAAATGAATAAGTTAAGTTAATCCTCTAAATAAATTTGTTTACGAATATGTTTGTAAATACATTTTAACTTAAAAAATAATACAGATTGTATATTTAAGATCAAGAAAGTTTATAACTTCCAATCAGTTTACAAACATCTTATGTGAATATTGATTAAATATTTAATGGTACATGACTTTCTTGAATTTATATATATATATTTTTATATCTCTTGTAGGTACGAGCCTGGACGGCGGGATTTACACGAGTGTCGTTACAACCAGAACGAAGGCTACGTAATTTTCTCAGCGATGGGTTCATTTTTCATCCCAATGGCTGTCATGATTTATGTTTATGTGAAAATATACTGTGTTATAGTAAAAAGACACGACAATATGACCGATATTAATATTCCCAACAAGGTAAGCAATATGTGAATTTATTAATGTGCCTTACATATCCTCTAGTATTCTCCATATTCATAATTCATATGATTTATCTATTGTATTTGTAAACATGTGTAACTGCTATCGATTATAGCGTATCTTAGATTGTTTTCACAATATTTTGCATAGTTTAATAAATACACTCAGTTCGATATTAAATCAAGTCTCTGAATGTTTCGTTAAGGCACAAGCTTATATACATATACATATGTAAAGTTTTTATTAAATTAGGAATTAGGTATTGTTTTGTTGTTGTTAAAAAATATAATTGTAAAAATGCACAATAGTTTTCAGTTTAAAATAAACATTTTTTCTAAAGTTTTCAATGCACTTTGGCAGTTTCAATTAAAACTAATGCATTCCAAACTTTTGCCAACAATTTTAAGTTTGTTTGAAACTGCTGTGCTTTGCGTAATTTCAAAACTATCCCATAATTAATAATTTTAAACATTTTGTTAGCATAGCTGATTATTATACCCTTAACCCATTAAAAATGGGTAAAAGGGGTATAATGGTTTTGTGCAAATGTATGTAACAGGCAGAAGGAAGCATCTCCGACCACATAAAGTATATATATTCTTGATCAGGATCAAAAATCGAGTCGATATAGTCCTGTCCGTCTGTCCGTCCGTCCGTCAGTATGAACACGCAGAGACTACAAAGCTAGCGACTTCAAATTTTGAATATAAACTCTCGTGTATCTGAATTATCGATACATTTCGATTTCGATTTTATTGATCAATGTCATTAAGATCGGATAAGAAATACCAAAGTTATAGTCGAAAATATATTTTTATATTGATCTTGCTGTCAGCAGCCTAAAAGCATTTTCTGTATGCATATAAATGTGTGAGAAAGAGATGACATGATAATCGACGCTAGCGTCAATATATTTGTGTGTATTCTGCAGAGCCCCGATAACTACTGTTTCGTGTACGTATGTATGTCTGTATGTATGTTTGTAGCCATTTCATTCGGGCATTTGAGTGCAAATCATCTTAAGAAGAAATTTGCCAATAAAACTAGAATATATTTAATAACTGGGTTAAGGGTATATCGTAGTCGAGCCAACTCGACTACAGCATCTTACTTGTTTAAAATTAATTTTTCTGTTACACAGAAATTTAAACGCTACACCGCCGCCGATGTTGAAAATGAATTCTCCGAACAGGATCACAGTATTGGCTATAAGAGCAAACAGACCACGGCTCGGACATTTTCCAATCATACAATATCAAAGGAACTACATGAAATCACACTGGGCGATGCGGACAATCTTGGAGTGGCAACAACTGTTGGAAATTGTCAATCACTGCTGGCGCTACCATCCTCAAAGGAGAGTGGAAGCAGTGGGAGGAGCAGTTGCTATGAGCTAACACGTCCAGCCTCATTATCGATAAAACGCACCTCGACAGCTTCGACTACAATGACCACAATGGCCAGTGGCATTGGACCCAGCAGCAGTCTATTAGATGCCCAGTGGCAGGGACAGCAACAACAGCAGCAGCAACAACAACAACAACAGATGCGCACACACAGCTTTCGGCACTCGCATCTTAGTGTTGGTGGTGGCGGTGGTGGTGCTGGCGACAAACAGCGTGGCCATCAACATCATCATCATCATCAGTCAGCTGGCGGAGGAAGTGCATCGGATGCAACTGCCACAACAACATCAGCCAATATTAAATCTCTATCAAATCGGATTACATTGCTAAAAAAGGAGAATAAAACCACACAAACATTGAGCATTGTCGTTGGCGGCTTCATAGCGTGCTGGCTACCGTTCTTCATCTACTATCTTATAACCCCATTCCTGGCCGAGCATCAAGTTAGCGGCACACTGGCGAAAGCACTCACATGGCTAGGTTGGTTCAACAGCGCCATAAATCCATTTATCTATGCATTTTACAGTGTCGACTTTCGTGCCGCCTTCTGGCGCTTAACCTGCAAGCGTTTTTGCAGTGAGGAGCCAAAGCCACAGTTTCCCACAAACACCATGTCCATCAGGCGATAGTCGTGGCGTGTCGCCACCTCACATTCCACCTCACGCCTACGCACAGATAGGAATAGGATGATAATAGGGATGGGGCGTGGCGACATGGCGGCAGTTCCTTCAGCTAGTCGATTATACAACTAGAAATTTGCAAGTCGACAATGTGGTTGGACTTGCATATTATTTCAAGTCATTCTTTAGTATTATAAGGAAATACACTCGAAAAAATGATATGCCCCGCAACTTTGATTACATCAGCAGAAAGTGACACCCTTAAATAGTTGGCTTAGTTTTATGTTTTCAAAGAATCTTAAAAATTTAAAACAATCTTCCAAATAGCATTCATTTACAATTAAACAGAAACAAACTCCCTACTGCATAAAAATAAGGGAATTACCAATTTTCTTTTAACAGCTAAAATAAAATTCTAAAATTTTACAACTTTTCCAAAAGTACACTTAAGTCAATGGTATATTTTTGGGATTGCATATTAGGGGCAATTATTTTGTATTTTTAAGTAATGTAATTCATCAAAATTCAAATTAGAATTTGCAGTAATTTGTAAGAGTGTAACTACAAATACCTTCCACAAAAACATTAAATGTAAATTGTAGCTTAAGTTGATTGTTGTGTTTTCCATGAAATATAGCACAATTGTCTTCAGTGTAAATTATTTAATACATAAAGTAAGCTTAAAGTCTAGAATCTTTCTGTGATGCGCCTCATTTCACATTCATAGTGAGACGCACACTTACACTTGTACATAACACATACATACATATATATATAGTAATTCATTCAATAAAGGACATTTGCCAGGATGACATGAATCGATTTAGTAATTTCCGTCACGTATTTTTTTCGCTTTTCAACCGGGTATTTGTCGTATTGCAATTATATAAAGCCTTTGCAAACCGTTCAGAGTTACAAAACTGAATTGTGCATCCAGTTCATTAAGTTTATTTGTGTTATATACAAACAAAAATAAGAATATACATACATATATATACATTTGCCAACTAAGCGTCTTTGTAATGGAAATTTAGGATTCAAAAAGACAACTTCCATAAGAAATGTTGTAGTATTGTTCTTTGTAAGCATAATTAGATCAAAATATTATAAAAAAAAAACTACATATGCATACATATAAAAATTTTATTGTGATGATAGCCATAATCAAACCAGAAAAAAAATGTAACATTTATAATCTAATTGTAGTGCTATGTCTTGAATCAATTTTTTATTGCCTTAGCCTTAGTGATAATAAATTACACAAGCAAATTGCAGTCAATTGCGAATTATTTAATAGTTGTAGTAGCAGCTAGATCAATCCAATGTATAACAACAAATACACACTATATGCAATCATGTCAAGCATTAGAAACATATATTGAATAAAACTAAATCTCAAAACTCAAGCATTATCATTTAATTATATACCCCAAATAACTTATTATCAACAAATTTTGATACAATTAAATATAAATTTTTAGCAAAAGGACTAAATTTATTTATTTTCAAATTTAATTAAAACATTAATTTTTTTAGCAAAAAGATTACTCTAGTTTAACCATCAAGAATAAAAGCCAAATATATATTTATTTATTTATTACACACTTAAATATTTTCTTAAAAATTGGATTAAATTAAAATATTAATTTTTTTTACTCATTTTAAATTAGACTTAATTTGAAATTTGAAAGGGCACTCATTGATTCTGAAATTAAAAACAGGCAGTGTAACTTAATAACTCTTAAAACCGTTTTTAAAGGCCTAAATGAAAATCTCAGTGTAATAAATAAACTAGCGAGGGATGACAAATGTAGTTCTAATCCCAATGCCTGCGCACTGGTTGACATATGTACATATGCAAATTTCTGTGGTTTCAAATACATTTGCAGTGTGACGGTGACAGTGACAAAATGTGTTGTAATTCATTGGAGACTCCATTTCCCTTCGTCCTTCGTCATTAATGCCGTACTAAATACATATACACATTTGTATGTATATTAGTGTGATTACGTAAGTACAAGTATGATGACAACATTCTCTTTGTGGCTTTCAAGTTTACCACAATACGTTTCATAAAGACATTTTCGAATTTCCTAATAACAAATATTTCTTTATTTATTCAATGATGGAGGCAAACAGGTAATTGAATTTGCAAGCTTTTAAGAATTTCAGACCAAGATTATTTCAATATACAAAAATTTATTTTATTTTGTTACAATTTTAAAAACTTTAATAACATTTAGATTGACTTAGTTGTTGGTTGACTATCAAGACTATCAATTTATACACAAGCATTATTTAAATAAAACGATTTGTCTTCTTCAGGCTATTTGCATAGTTGCATTTGTGTTACACATAAATACAAGCTTTAAATAAATGGATTTATTTTATATGTGCTAAAAATAAACATTAATGTATATGTTTAAAGCTGGATTTGTTGAACGCTTCAGGCTCGGAACATGTTAATATGATTCCGAGGCAGTTTCTGCTTACAGATGCGGCGGCATGTTAAACGCCAGAAGGCCGCTCGGAAATCCGGATTAAAGGCATAAATGAATGGGTTTATGGCGCAATTTAGCCAACCGACCCAAGTGAAAAAGGACATGAGGCCTTCGAATTTCTTTAGCTGTGGCAGAAATGGTATCAGCAGATAATAAACAAAGAATGGTGTCCAACAAGCGATCAGGCCACCCATAACAATCGTAAGTGTCTTAGTTGCTTTGGTGGTTTTGATTTTGGTCGAGACACGCATTGTCACACGATGATTGGCCAATTGTCGCTGCAGCTGATGCGATGTGGTTGATGCTCTTTTGGCCACATTATGAATTGGCGTTTCCAAAGAGGTGGTACCTCCAATGGATTGACCATCGTTGTAATACATTGTTGGTATGGATAAGGATGAAGCACACCGCTTATGATATCGGCAATTGTCGGATGTGCATTGAATAAGTGATGACATTCGTGATATTTCCATTAGTTCATAGAATGTCGGTTGATGCTTCAGTTTCATGCGCTTATCATTCGATTTTGCCTCCTGACATTTACGGCACTTAACGCTACCGGTGCTAAATATGGGATTCGGATGGGTTCTCATCACACTGCAGCGAGCTTCACAGCATGGCAAACATTTGTGTTGATTGCAACGATACACTTCAGATTCCGACATAAAATGGCCATCGGTATCTGCATCATGGTCAGCTGTGCGTTCCGAGTTCTGCAAGAAATGTGTTCAAATTACAAATAAATATTTGTTTCATATATAGTATGAATTGTTATACTTACTGCATCGCGTACAATTCGCTGTCGTCGCGATGTGAGGACATAACCAATCCGTACGTAAACATATAGCATCACTGTGAGTGGTATAAAAAATGAACCCATCGCCGAGTAAATGACATATCCTTTATTTTGATTGTAGCGACATTCAACCGAGTCTCCCTGATGGCGATTCCTACCATGCTCGTACCTGTGAATTGAAAGATTGACAGCTTAAATAGAAATACAGTTAATAAAAAACGTTGAACCTTTAATTTCTTTTTAATCAATTCATTTTTTGTCTACTATATTTTTGTTTCAGATTTGCCGTTCTTATATTGAAATCACAAAAGCTATCTTTGAAAACATGAACAATTATAAAAATATTAAAAAAATATTTAAGTATAGGGAATATTTTGTCATATTCAATTATGGATACTCACCAGCCGAGCATCGGTGGGCAAGTAATACCGAATGCGAGTAGCCAAACTCCAAGAATCATTAACAATGCCAATCGTTTGCAACGCCACTTTTTCGAATATGTCAACGGTTGTGTCACTGCGAGATACCTAAGTACAAAGCAATAAAAACTGAGTAAATGAAAACAAAAAAGATGCGGCATATTGTTTATAAAGCTGTTGACAAACGTCCCTAGCAAACAGTGCAGCATGGCGTCAACAGCAAAGTTGGAAATGCCATTAAAATGTAATTGAAACTTCCAACAAAAGCAGCGAGCCCCTGCTTACCGCCCACATATATATTTTTTTTTTCTTTTTTTTTCACTGACGGGTTGTTTCTACCATTGTGTGTGTGTGTTGGCCAGAGCCCCTTGAAGTTCACTTTAAACGCCATGCACAGGATGGGTCAATAAAAAATGCTTTGCACAGTATTTTCACCTTTTTTATGCGTATATGACGTCATGCAAATGAACTGGGTCTTTTTATACCAGCAAATTAACGTGTGACATAAAAATTAAGGGTTTGTTGGCTTAGCCCGCTAATATACGCCTTCTCACACCTACATATATTAGTCATTAATTAAGCTTACATGTACCAACAACGCACCAATGGTTTATGAATTAAAGGCATTCGTTGTCAAGGGAATGTGTATGCAAGTCGTACTCCTTGACATATGGAAAGGTATAAAAATTATTTTTAAAATTTTCTTTTTAATTACTTACCTGTCTAAGCTGATGGCACACAAACTAAGAATGGATGCGGTGCATAGCAATATGTCGAAGGATATCCAAATATCGCAGAGCACCAGGCCAAGTTGCCATGAGCCTGCATAAGAGAGAAATTGATATTAAAACAACAACACAATAGCAATGCAATCTTTGGTATGCCAAAGCTCAGATACCCACTAAAAGTTGGTATATATAATTTCTATGAAAATCTATGAGTTTTTCAAATTATTTCTGTATTTAGCGTACATATACATACATATATACATATATACACATATATGTACTTAATTTGTATTGTCAAAGATACTTTTTGCTGATTTCTCCAAAACTAATTTTAAACGAGATTCGAGAACTCTGCATTCAAATGTGTTTTGAGCAAGAAGATAATAATAATTAGCATTGAATATTATGATTTAAATGTTTGAAATCTAATTTGTGATATATTTTAATATTTTAACTGGATATCTTGGCAACATGCGACTTTCCTAATACTTGTTACTTTAGCACGATGCTTAACAATTTTGTAAGCATGTCAAGCCGTGTAATGTTTTACAAGGGCTCAAGAATAACAATGGCAGCTCCCAACCCACAAAAGGGTTTGTTGAATGGCAAAGTTTTTGTTTTTAGAAGCTGCCACCGAACTTGTTGTTGGCTACCAAAACACCGAGCATACCTATAAGCGGATAGTACATAGATTGCATTTTTTTTTAATTTACCCATTTGTTTGAAGAAAGTTTTTAAAAGTCCAAAGTTTTCCTACTAGGCATTTTGGGAATCATAAAGGCATGTAATTACCTTTTTATTTGCTCGGGGCTATTGAATATTTTGTACTTTTTTCAGAGTGGCAAAAGTTGCTTCAAGAATTCTTTAGTACAGTGGACACCATGAATTATTATACTAACATATAAACGTTATACAAGTAATAATTTTAAAACTGGTAAAGAAGTCATACGACTTGATGTTTATTATTTTGATGCCGAGACAATAATATTCACTAACACAAACAAATTACACACATTCAAACCTATCATAATTTTAAAACCAATAAAGAAATATTAGCAATTTATTTAGATATATGTATGTACATACCAATGACGTGAACAGCTACTGCGGGCGGCATAACAAAAATGCCCACAAGTAAATCAGCCACAGCTAAACTCATCACAAAACAATTTGTAACCGTACGAAGTCTTCGGGTGGTCAAAACAGCTAATATGACGAGCATGTTGCCAATTACGGTCACCAATATAAGTAGCAGGAAAGTAGCCACAGCCAAGGACTTTGGCCATTCCATGCTTGTCCAATACGAGTTCATAATTCATATCATTATCCGCAGAGCTGCCAGTTGTTAATCATTTTCACATAGTGTCTTGTTTATTTTTCGTTAATTTTTATTTGTTCTTGCATGTTAAAAGCATGTTAAATAAATCTGCTCTGATTACTGTACACAGTAATTAAGCTTTATTTATAGAAATAAATCTACCAAATTATACACATAAAAAACACACAGATTTCTTACAAATAACACGTTGATTTTGATTTTGAATTCTAATTTAATTACTTCTGTTCCATAATGTGAAGTAAAGTCTCTTGGGAAACTTTTGTTTTTTATCCTTAGCATAGCATAAAATTAAGTTAAAAATGGAATGTCAATCGCATATGAAATCTTTTCTATTCCAAAAGATTAAGATTCGCATTAATAATTTGTTTATTTTATAAAGTTCCTGGAACAGACCATACAATTCAAGTATGCACTTATAATTTAAGTGCAACCTTCAGTCAGACAAAAATTTATAGCTTATGTTTGTTTGTAGGTAATGTTTATTAATTTGCTATTTTGACACACCTGTTAAGGCAAACATATTCACATACATATCCAACTCAACGATTTCGCATATAATTTTTGATTGAATTTTTTAGTTGAGATTAAGTTTCCAATTAATAAATTATTAAAGTACACAAATATTTTCAAAAATAATTAATGTATAATCCAAGTGTCAGTTATTTATTTATTTATTTTCGTAACGAATGTCTGCGAATTAATTTCACTTGTACCAATTCCACATGCTTATTTATAAGCAATTTTGAATTGTTTTTATTATTAGTTTGTATATGTAAAACATTTGTTGTAATATTTTTTGTTTAAACTTCGGCTTTAGCATAATAGTTGCTTTATTTTGAAATTAGCACCAAAACCAAAAAAATAAACCATGCGAGCAAAAATATCCAAATGCACCGCGCACAGTTGCTAGAAGCGCACGTTTATGGAATACTGACGGAGCAACTTGTTGTCGATTGGCTGGCGTCTGGCGATGTGAGGAACTGAGCGCAACCAATGCTTCGAATGAGCAATTTTTGTTGTTGTTGTTGTTGTTGTTTTTATTGGCGGCTAAAGTACACAAAACACAGCGCACTAAGCCAACAACGTTGGGAAATTCTTTAGCATTTTTCACTGCTGTTGTTGCTTTTGGAATTTTTTTATTATTATTTTTAGCATTATTTAAACGGCGCGCACACATTTGTTTCTATTGCTCCTATGTCTGGAATATATTCAAAATATTGTGAACAATGAAATTGAAGAAATCGAAAAAGTTTCGGCCAGAAAAAAATACATATATCCGTAATTAATCTTATAAAAAAAGCAACGAGTAAACTTTTAATTTCGCTGGGTAAAAGAAAGTTTATTTATAATTTAAAATTTTGTGCGAATGCAATTAAATTAAATTCATATTGTTTTATATAGCATTTCAATCGCAAATAGAAAATGTTTTTATTTTCCAAAATATGCCACAAAATAGTTTCACTTCTCGATCCGATTGAATGTAGCTACAATTTGATATGAGATCATAGCCGTTAGATTGTCTGAAGTTAATTGATAAATTTATCAGTTAATTAAAGCTTATATAGCAATTAACGTATATCTATTTATATATTTAGTGCATTATTAATGGCTGATAGTCATTTACACGTACGTATTAAATACATTGAATAATATTCACATTTCCTTATTTATTATAATTATAAAATGTCAGTTGGATTTAAGCACTTTTAATGGAGTAAAGTTCCCGATTTATTATTAATATTTAATATAAGTTTATTTTCTCACAATTTTAATCAGATATTCTTTATTTTTTTGTTTTTGCAACCAGACGCCAGGACGTGTCGAGTACGACTAAAACAGTTCGGAGCAGTACATAACATTTTGCTAATTATAAGGGTATAAAAATTGGTAAAAAGGGTATAATGATTTTGTGCAAATTTATGTAACAGGCAGAAACAAGCATCTCTGACCCCATAAAGTATATATATATATATATATGTCCGTCTTTCCGTCCGTCCGTCTGTACGAACACGCGGATCTCAGAGACTATAAATGCTAGCGACTAGCGATAACAATAAGTTCCACTATTTAGGAGACAGAGGCTTCTAATTAATACATAATATGCTTATATATATTATTGATCAATTGCCCAAATTTCATCAATATCGAAAAGAAGCTTCTAAGTTAGGGTCGAAAATATATTCTCATGTTGATATAATTTCTATCTATTTGTATACATTTAAATAGGCGAGCGCATGTGTGAGAGAGAGATGACATGATAATCGACGCTAGCGTAAATATATTTGTGTGTATTCTGCAGAGCCCCGATAACTACTATTTCGTGTACGTATGTCTGTACTTCCAGTTCCAGCCAGTTCGGGTCAGTTCGGCCTTGTGAGTAAAAATACTCTGTAAGAAATGCACTTGCAGAACTGAATATTTGAGTGCAAATCATTTTAATAGGAAATTTGCCAATAAACTAGAATATATTTAACAACTCGGTTAAGGGTATATCGTAGTCGAGCCAACTCGACTACCGCATTCTTACTTGGTTTCCACTCGCTTTGGTGTCCGGGGTTCCTTAACCTCTTCGCTTAGTGTTGCCCTTTATTATCGTGTATGTGCGCTGCAAACTTACATACACATACACATACACATACATATAAACATATACAGTACACTGTACTGTAAATATGCGTGCCGCCTTTCACAAGTCGGATAATGCGAATTCGTGTTTCCCTTCATGCTCCTTAGATAATTACTTAGTTAATTAGAAGGGTATCGCGGCTGCCAAAAGCAGGTAGAAACAAAAAAAAACCATATAAGCATTTAAACTATTTATTAATAATATAGAGAACAATAATAACTAGCAGCTGACACTATTCAAGATAAGCGTATTTCTAAAAGTGAATACGCTTAACGCAACATGATGTTGATATGAATTTTGTTATATGTATGATTTTACCTAGTACCGCCACAAAGCTATTTGCTTTAATTAATTTTTGTTTAGATCCTGTTAATCAACGTACAAATAGGCATACAATGTCCAACTATCTGGTAAACATTACAATGACACGTGTGTCACACACATGTATATCTACTTCAAATAATCATATTAACTAAGTATATGTCTTTCACTATAGAGAACGCTTGTCAATTTGCATTATACTTTTGTTTTATATTATTATTATACATTCATACATACAAGTAATCATTTATCAGTACGCTTATTTTATATTATTATTATGCATTTATACATACAATTTATCATTTTTCTGTATGACTAATATAGTTTGAAAGAAAACAATTAAGAATGCTGAAGTCGAGTTGGATTTACACAAAACCATTATACCCTTTTTACACATTTTTAATGGGTTAAGCGTATAAAAACTTTGAAACTCGTTTAGTTGGGACAATAATATTTATTAAATCCTAATATACTGCTAATATAAAATGTACACATTTTTATTATATTGCTCTCTTAGTCTAAGCTTATTTGTTTACTATGTTTATCCTAAGGTAATATATAATAGGCATGATGTGATCGACTAACAAAAATACTGGGCATCCAGTTGTGAGTGATGCCGATCACAAACTTGGCCCTCACAAATTTATAAAATTTGTGATACTATTTAGTATGTGTGTTTAATATATCATACTACTGATTTATGTAAGAAAATCTAATTGCTTTAGGTCCTTACCAATTAACTTAAATTAACAACTAAACCATACGACAATAAAAAAGCCGAGCCTATATCCATTTATAAATATACTCTGATATCTTCAATTGTAGCTCCTGCAGATAGTTTGTCAAATATAAACGATGTAGGATTGGGGCCTTATGCTACATGCGCTGTATAACACAACCCTTAAACGAGTTCATCCTCACATCGATTTCGCCCTCCTCAAGCTGCATAAAATGCAATAAAAACATAAATTAATAATTATGGTACAGACAATGAGCAAAATGCACACATACCTCATCGAATGCATAAATATCCTGATAGCATGATGGTGAAATACATTGTCTCAAACAGTTCAATTTGGAAGCCATCGCAGGATTGGCATTGACACACAGTGAATTTTGACCACAGGCTAGCTCGTAATCATGATAGGTAATTTCCTTAATAAAAAATAAAATAAAAATAAACAATCACAGTTAATTTGAAAAATCAATAATCAATGTTTCAATTACTATAGGTACATTTTTGCTTGTTTCCTTGTAGGCATATTCCGGAAAATGAAACGTCGCTGCCTTAGATAGAAGTTTACCATTCCTGGGATTTTCTGCAGCGCAAATAACAACTTTTAATGCAAAGATTGCAAATAATTCAAAAAGACGTGACATTTTCACCCGGCTGTCAACTGTCGACAAATGTTGGTATTTCTCGTTTGGTATGTTTTTTGCCTGATGTTTTTGGTTAAAGGGGTGGTTTCTTAACCATTTTACATTTCATACATTTCCATTTTACCAGGGCATAGGACGGAACCAATGTTAACATTGACTGTTAAGTTCTAACATTTGCTAAAAATAACAGAAAGAAAGTAACCGTTATTTTTAAAACACAATGCTTATGCTTTTACATATTTTTGCATAAATATATTTGGGTATATTTTTGTACAACATTTATTATTATGCATTATTCGTATACATACATTAAATCACATAAATATATAATGCATTATACACTTATAAGGTTCACAATAAAATACATGTGCATATTGACCTCTAGTCCATTTGAATACATATCTATCTGGCATTTGACTCAGAATGTGTAATTTTATGTTCACTTTTTAAATATTTTATATGTATCATCGAATACAGTACATACTTTTAGCAATTGTTACATTTATTATATTTGTTATAGTTTTAAAAATGGTTACTATGTCCATTAGGAAACACAACATTAAAACTGAACCAGATAGCAATACTGGATTAAAAAGGTACATATTTATTAATGTTTGCTTGCAGAAAGCCTTAGGTAAGAAAATATAACTAATACGATTATCACAACTAGCAATTCTCTATTCGCCACTTTACAAAAAGTTTTACTTGCTTCTCCACGAACCCTTCCCTACTGTTCGTAACTCAGAAATATATTTATCAGATACTTTCGTATAATACATTTGTTTTCCTTTTTTTAAAACAATAATCACAAATAGTCTTTTTAGGCTCAGTATGAATTTGAAAGAAGCAGATATATATTTCTTATTATTTTAAAATTGGCTCTGCCAAATAATTAGCTCATGGTTAAAAATATTATATCTCTTACACATAATCCTCATTATTCATCAGCATTATCTGTGTCTCGGCGCCCGCACCATTTGGACCCTTTTGGGGAAATGCGTTTGGTTGTTCAACGGAGCTGCGTATGGTGAAATGCGATGTGTGCGGAATCGAGTCACTATACTTGTATTTTAGCGCGTTCTTACGACAAATTCCCAATCTGCAGAAATAAATGCGTATAATATTGAGAAACCGACAACTATTTTTTTTCCATAGATACTCACTTGGAGAATAAGAGGAACAAATCCTGACGGTACTGAGATGTTAGGATGGCATACAAATATGGATCCGCACACGAGTTCAAGGGATAGAAGAATACCAATAATATTTTCGATTTTGTAACATTGATCAAAGGATAGCCTGCTAAAGCGGTAAGTCCAAAAAATGCAATTGGTGCCCCACAACTAAAATTGATGAATACCTGTGCAAAGAAAAAAAGGCTTAAGAATAAGTATTTTTATAACAGATATTCACTAAATTTCAATTGATGAATTTCGAAAAACCAAGATATTATGAATATTTGAATATAAATAATTTAAATAATATATAATTATTGCAAATATATATAAAGCAATAGTAGTTGGTCAAAGCTAACGATTTCTGCAGATAAACTCACCAGAAGCGCCATTTTCTTAGCAATACTCATCTCGCCGGGATTGTTCTGACGTGCATTACGCGTTTCTTGGCCAAGAGATAGATAGATTTGCGAATAGCATATTGCAATAATAGTGAATGCAATAAAATTGCTACCCAATATCAATAGCAGATATACAGAATCGTATATATCGCGTTGCTCCATGGGCAGGCAAATACTAAACAAAGTTCAACTTAAAAAGAATGTTTGGAATTTAAATTGTGTGCTTAACTCTCACCTAGTTGATGAATAATTACTGATACCAAATAGGGGTAGGGAGGACATCGTTATGGCGTAAAGCCAACCAGTTATCATAATTATAGCAGCCCGACCCAACTTGATACGTTTATTTAGATACATTGCATGCGTGATGGCAAACCAGCGTTCAATTGTGATGACAGTTAGGGTAAAGACCGACAAATGACTTGCAAATACGGTTAAAAATCCGGCGACCTTGCAACCAAAACCTGCAGAAAGCCTTATGAAAACCAAAGAGATTTGCACAAGTTCCAATTAAGACTTACCGTATTGCCAATCGTAGGCGTAGTTAAAATATTGTCCCATTGAGTGTGCATCAATTGATGCAATAAGCAGCAAATAGAGGCCCAAACATAAGTCGGCAAAAGCCAAATGGCATATTAGGAACCGTGGCACAGATGGGCTCTCCGATCTAAAAATACATATATTATTCACTGTAAATTGGTACGGCTTCAGAAACTTACTTAATCGATAGAATTACAGTTAGGACTGCTACATTGCCCACTATAGTCAAGGCAACAACTATCCAAACAGCAATGCGCAGCCACTCATAGCCCATGACATCCTCGCATGGATTTAGGGCATTCGGCACAGGATAACACTCAATATTCGGTTTTCTACATTCAAATGGAATATTATTAAGGAACTTAACACAAATACATTGAATAGGTACCCACCTATATGTGAAGTTGCCGCAAAACTCGGCCACTTGATTATCATCTGGATTTATTGTAATCTCAGGATGAAAAACTCCAAGGTTGTTCATTGTCGCATCAGCCATGTAGTCATATATATTTGCTTCAGGCGAATCAGTTAGCTCATTATTGTTCCAATCACTATTTTCCATGCCCCAATTACTAAAAATTAAATCAAAATTATTTTATTAGAGGCAATATTATTTTGGATATATTGTATGAGAAGTTAGGTTGGGCGAGGACTGGAATTTAAACAAGAAATATTTAAGTAAGAAAATCATAGCAAAAAAAAAATATTTTAAAATTTTATAAGTAAAAAAAAAAATGAAATGGTCTAAAATGATAAAGATATACCAATCAAGTTGTCGAGTGCTCAACATGCAAGACCATCTATAATAGGCCATAGCGTACCCATTAGGCATCCCAACCGTATCCATTAATCCATCCATTGATTTGGTAGGTTTTATAATGTTTGTTGCAACATTATTCTGCATATCTCGATCACTTTTGCACTGTTCTCGCAATTTACGCAATTCTTCCTCGTGCTTTTTGTGCCTTTGGGGATCGTGTCTCGAGGGGAATTTGAACGCGCAGCAGTGGAAGGAGTGAGTTAAGTGCGCTATCTGCAAATTCTGCGAAAAGTCAAATTTTTATTTGATCATTTTAATTTATTTCAATGAATTTTTGTTAATGTTTACCTGAAAATTATATATGGAGGGTATCGTTTTCAAAGTGTGCGTATTCATTATGCTTAATACTTCGATGGTCTGGAGACCAGCTGATGGCAAGCGGACTAGCGATGTACTCGAGAGATCACTGTGAGTAAAATATATAAAATATTTAAAATAAACAGATTTCGTTAGATTATTGTTACTTACAGTTCTGTCATATCTATGATGCCATTAAACGCATTCGGATGAATCTCGCTAAGTCTGTGATTTTGCTTTAATGAACTATATACATTGTTAATAATTTTCAACGATTGTTAATTTTATAAAATTCTTACAGTTTTGCTATTTTGGAGTCCAAAAAAGCGGAATCATCAATGTAGGTTATGTCATTGTTTGCTAAAACGCTACACAGTCAAATAAAGACAGAATTATTAAGAGAACTATTTAAATAGATTTACTTACAATTGTGCAGTCTTCACTTGAATAGATTTGGATTCAATTCGAGAAATTTGATTATTATCGAGATCTCTATAAATATTTTAAAATAATTAATTAATTAGAATAATTTCCATAACAAATAATACGCACTTACATCATTTGCAATATAGTATTGGGCGGTAGGTGTCCAAGATCGGGTACGCTTGTTAAACCACTATTTATAATGCGTCTATATGAACAATGATAGTAAAAAGTATTAGGGTTTTCTAGAATTTAAACGAAAAACTATACTACGATTTTTGTGTATAAAAATAAAAGTTTTTTTCAACCGTATCTAAGTCACTGCAAGCATTCCAAAATACAATTTTTCCGTGTTGCCTTAATCCGTGACATAAATGTTGGACTAATTTACTTTTTAATTACCACATACATATAAAAACATATATATTTTAATTTGCAATTTAGTTTGTTTACATTAATTTTCGAAATTTTAATTTATAATACTTTTAATCTAATTTAAATTATATAACAAATAATATAATTAATTATTTAAGTCAACTATTTATTTATTTAAAGCGGTGTTTATTAAAGAAAAAAATAGATTTATTTCTCACTTACATAATATCAATTTTATTCGAAATTCCCTCGAAAACATCTTTGGAAAGGTATTTTAGTTTTGGCGCATTTGAGATATAGCTAAACAGAAAGAAAAGTATTTATTATATATATTTTCATATGCATTTGGCATCATTTGACATCATTTGACACATCATTTTGTACTTACATAGTGCGTAGAATCGTCAAATTGGAGAAGGCACCGTTCTCTATGGTTTCGAGTTGCGGACAGTCCGTAAAGGCACTACAATGATATCAAATAATGCACTTATTTCGCATAAGAACGTTGACCATTGAAATGGAATAGCTGCAAGGTCAACTCACACATCCAGCAATGTGCTAGCATACACCTTCAATCCGATGGAGCGTAACCTCGGCAAGCCCGCTGATGCAATTGTTAGCCTTTGGAGCGGCAACTTCAATGTTTGCGGCACACGTGTCAGCGCTTCACCCTCGCAACGGCACTCGGACTCATCCTCCGGAAACAGATTCTGCATATAGGTTAGTAGAAGGAATTATAATTTTGTTTTCAGATTTGCAACGCATTGAAGGTAGACGTCTCCGATTCCATAAAGTATGTATAATCTTAATCCCTAGTCGAATTGATATAGTCCGTTCATGCGTCTAACCGTCTGTTCGAATTTTGAACCTTATATGTGTAGAAATACCTCAGCCTAGAAGCAATTTAGCTGAAACTGGATATATATTTCTCTTGCTGAAGACAGTAATTATCATTTAGCTGACATAGGAACAATCGGTCGAAAGATGAGTATTAAGTAAAATGTTAGTCTACGCCCATCAAAAAAGAAGATTTATCTAGAGAGATACCGGAAAAGTCACTTACTTGATTGGATATAGTAATTATTATTATAATACCCAATATAAAAATGACAATAGATTCCTGCTACATAGTTCTCAAGTTCCTAACTAATACCTTCGCTTAAGAATATACTACGTGTTTAGTCACTGGTTAAATACAATTATTATGTAGTGGTCTCAAGCACTTACTTGATTGGTTGCTTCCCAGCAGCAACACTTCCAAACGGAAGCATCGATTGTCGGCATCGTTGTCGTGTCTGAGGTATAAGTTTCATTGCCATCCTGAGCTGGCAGAACATTTGGATTGGTATTGAAACCACTGCTGCTGTCATAGCAGTTGGTGCTTGCCTGATGAGCGGAGCAGACGGGCAGCCAAAGCATGAATAATGTTAAAAAATCAAATTTTAATCCAAATGATGTGCACTTCATTTTTGTGTTCAGATGCACTTTTAATATTATTCTTATTATTGTTGTTATTTTGTGCCTTTCCTCAGCTTGCCGCTTAATTAGTTGCCATAAGCAAATGTGTGAAGACCAGCTAGATACTCAACCATGTAGTATAAACTAGTTTCGCAATGCGTCTTCGCATGGTTCATTTTGTTTGCTTCGTTTTGGACCAATAAGGCGTATTATTGCTGAAACGGGTTTTGCAAATAAAAAGTAAATTCCCTTAATTAATTAATTAATTAATTGTTGGTAGTATGCCAGATAAAATAATAAAATAGAATAACATATTAAAAGAGCACAGACTTAAGAGTAAAGCATTATCAAAATAGATAGTTTATGAAACAAATTATTCACAATTAAGAATTACACCCAAAACTGAATATTTCGTAATCAAGCAAGGGTTATAAAAATCTATATGACTATATATAGGTACATATATAATATAGTGTATATACTCACAAAGCAGGCATACAAATATATAAATTTACAAAACTCACAAATTTTGCACCTATTGATGAAGATGTGAATTAAATTTTCACGTATGGAGACGAGCGCATGTTTGATTGACTTTTCAATTTATACAAAGTTATGATTCGAATCCATGAATATTGTTTAACATGCAAACTGTGATCCATGAACGAATAAATAAATCAAAAATTAAAAACACAAACAAATATATGTTCAAACAATTATTTCACTTAATTTAACAGTAAATGGTTAGTGTATTGAGCACCGGCATTAAATTATTGCTTGTCATGGGATCAAACGCATCATAATTCAACTTTGTAGATATAGTATAATAATTATATATAAAGACTAATTGATTGTATTGTCTGTTTTTTAATTGTTCAAAATACGTGGGACTTTTTTTATCTTGTCCATGACAAAACACACTGAACCCAATATATTTTTGTTTATACTAATTTTTTTTTAACATGTATACCCGATCTCAATCTACTTTTCCAATTAACATATAGGACTGTAAACATAAAAAAATTTGCACTCGTCTTATCAGTTGTATTTATAGATGCACATGCCTGTGTAAGTCTTATTGAATTGCCGTGAATTTTATTTATCTTTAATTTATCTTATAGTTTATAGGTAAAAATAGGAAAAATTCGTAATATTTAAGTAGTGTAAAAGTCAAATCAATATTTAGCTAATGTATATTCAACCAGCTTAAAGATAATTTTTATTTACAAATGAAGCTTAATGTTGACAATCTTCCATGGACTTGAGCAATAGTACTTTTTTTTAATTATATCCCAAGTTCATGTGTCTTAAAACAAACTCAAGGGCAAAAATGTTGCTTCTAGTAAAACAAAGTGGATACAAATGAAAGCGATGCCGACAAATGTGCGCCGATTTCCACATTTCTTAATTAACGCATATTTGTATGTCAAATATACACAGTCTGTTTTGTTGTTATTTTTTTTATTTTTTCGACCACCTGATTAGAATCTTAATAATTTAACATGCTAATAAATACTTTTTTTGTGTGTGTAACTAAATATATTTCATATATTTCGTTCTATTTCATAGCACACATGCTGTAAGCTACATTTTATTCAGTTTTTAGTTTTATTAAGTTAAGCCACTGTATTGTACTTTTTAATTAGCAAATAACTGAAACTTGCACTTTGAGCTTCATTTGATAATCTGATAATCTTTGGGAAGCACAATTTAAACAAATTTTGTGTAGATAACTTAACAAAAAAATCACACAAATTTACATAACAAAACGTGTTTTCAATTAAATTAAAATATCCAAACTTTGAAGTCAAAAATTTTATTACAATCACATTGATTTATGGTATATACAAAACAGAAACGCTTCTGAAAATAATCGCTTTTCAAATCACTGAATTTTCTTGATTTCTATTTGCACTAAATTTTATATTTGGCGCGTTTATGCGCCTATTTTGTGTTCACTGTAAACTTTATTATAACCGATGCAATTTGATAAGCACATCAAACTATATTTGATTTTCACTTACATACATGCACAAATGCACCTGTGTGTGTATGTGTGCACTTTTGACTTTTGACTTTTGCGAAATGCACAAAATATTCACACAATTTGAACACAATTTAAACACAATTTCTATTTGGTCTACTTATGCAATTTCTTTTTGTTCTATTTGAAATTTTGTAAAAATATATCTATAATTTATAATTCACTTACCAACGCGTTTATAATTAAATTTTCAATTAAAATTCGATTTTAACGGGAATTGTAATAGGAGATATGTAAATAGAACAGCATTAGCAAATACAAAAAGCTCATCTTGCAAAAAAATTGTGGTCTGAATAAGTTCTATTTACGGAGTTCGGGGTGTTGTACCGTCCGCGACTCTATGCACCTGTTGAATGGCGACAACTGAATTAACTGCTCAGCAAGAGCAGCTTTATTAGAAACCGGAAATTACAAATTTCACGAATCGTGAGACATCGTCTCGATATGAAATAAAGAGACCCGAACACCAGCCGAGAGCACTTTCCAACCTGGCCGCGTCGTATGGCTGTTATATACATATGTATATTGAGTAATTAAGCGCCGAAAAAAGCTTTCTGTGTCAAAAAGTGGGGTGCTTTTACACAACAAATGTGTTGTGTGGTGAAAGCTTTCCCTTGCGTTGGCAGCTTCGTTAGGGTAGCTCCTCGTAGCTGGAATCGAATTGTTCTCATCATAGTAAGCGTTTGAAGGGGATTCGATTTTGTCAATATTCAAAAAATAACATTCACAAGTTACATTCGAGCTCCGACGATATTTACGAAAAATATTTTAACTAATTTTTCCTTTTCATTAACTCATGCACGACAACAACCGGTGCCACGATGAATATGAACTTTCAATTTAAAAAGGATCATTCGTTTGAGAAGCGGCGTGCAGAGGGTGACAGAATACGAAGTAAGTATCCGGATCGTGTGCCCGTCATCGTGGAGAAGGCACCGAAGACACGCCATGCTATGCTGGACAAGAAGAAATTTCTGGTGCCCAATGATCTGACAGTGGGTCAATTCTATTTTCTTATACGCAAACGCATTCATCTGCGACCGGACGATGCTCTATTTTTCTTCGTGAATAGCATCATTCCACCGACATCGGCTACGATGGGCTTGCTATATCATGAGCATCGCGAAAAGGACTATTTCCTCTACATGGCCTACTCCGACGAGAATGTCGACGGACTGGAACAACAGTCTCCGATTTAGATCGTCAACACCGATACCAGATTATCCTTCAACATGCTTACGGATTTAGATAATTCGATCGTTTACATAAATTACAGTCTATCAATAAAATTTAGTTTTACAGTTGTAATTCAAATTCAGTTTAACGATAATTATAAAATAAAAGCAATAAAAAAAATAGATACAATTATAATGTCCTCTAGTTATCATTATAATTGCGTCCTAATAGATCTATTGTGCCCAATGTCCTCCAGTAACAATTACTGATAACAAATATTTAAAAAAAACCAAGCATTTCTCGGTTAGTTGATGCGTAGTCAGTAATTAGTCTATTACCAAAGATGTCCCCTATTAATTAGACTAATTTTAGATAACTTAAATTTCTAAACGAAGTTATCACATAACTTTTATCTTTCCATGGCATTTGTCATAAATATACAACCAGATAAGATGCTCATTTTAAATTTGTTTTTTTGTTTTGTAATTTCTTAACCAATTAAAAATTTACAAGTTTCCTGTTTCATAGAAAGCCTTTATTCTGGTTATTTTATATATTTATATTTTAAAATCATTTTGAAAACGCAAGAAATAAATAAAGCAGATTAAAATGAGCAAATTAATGCATTACACGCGCCAGGCGTTCAGATCGACTGAGGAAAGTCGCGGATCATCGCAATGCAACAGCTTATTACTGAAAAGATGACACCAAAGAATCCTTAAGCAAATTTATTTACATTTGAAATTTATTTCAGTTGCTTACCCGGGAAAATCGGCACGCACAAAACCCGCTGTGGGCACCGTGTGCAGTGTCAAATGATCGGCATTATCGCATATTAAACGTGTTATGGTCGCCTTTCGAATTTCCTGCAATTGTGCCGGCCGAAAGGCACCTGGATTAATCTTCTTATCATATTCGTAGTAGAAGCGATCGCCATGCTTGAATCGTGCAAACTGATCGGCAATAATCTCCGAAAATGTAATGCCAACGATACCATCCTCAACCGCTTGCTCCAGCAAGCCTCCAACCCATAAATCAATATCATCAGTCGAACGATAGACACGCGACAGCTTGTCACCAACCTATTCAAAGAGAAAGCAAGGTTTGCTTTTTTTAAAATATATTTTATCAATGCAGCAAAATGAACTCACTTCCTTGGGAAACTGATTAAAACTTCGCAGCTTTGGTGCACCCATCACTTCGAGGTAATCGTTATAACAGCGCAGTCCCTGATCGCGACCACGTTGTATATTAATGGCAGCCAAGTCCAAGCCAAAGGGACTATCACCGCGAAACAAAAATCTGCTCAGCTATAAATATAAATATAAATCAAATTCAAAATTAATTTTCATCTTGTGATTTGATTTGACAGACTTACACCCTGGGTTATCGAGCTGTCTATTTGCTGCATTGGCTGTTCGAAAAGCGTTTGCAGCATATCATCGAAGAACTCTCGTTTGCGCATCCGCGAAGGATTAAACATAACATCGGGTATATTAATAATCTCATCCCGTATGCGAAACTTGCCATCGACACTGAAAAGCAGAGAAATCAGTATGTTTTTATTAGATATAATACTTTAAAATAATGATTTTGGCATTTTTTTTTTATGCGCACAACTCCAATTTGTGCAACACCTGCCTCGAATGACCCATGCGAAAAGCAGCGCCAGAGAATTCATTTGTGATCGCTGGATTAACATCAACGCTATAGTCCGTGGAATACCCCTGATGTTGCGGCGTCAAACGGAATCGCTTCATTTGCTTGGGTCCAATCACGGATGGTAGATACTCGTTGTATGTGATGTGCTGCAGCTCAGCGATCACAATGCGTCGTGCCTCCTGATAAAGCCACTCATCGGTTGCCGTCGGATTCAGTTTGGCCAAAACATCGCAAATGCGATTATGTTCACGAGCAAACACAATTTGCAATGTGATCAGCGAGATTATTTGATTTGTGCGGCCATCACCTTGATAATTTTAACACATATACATATATATATGGAATATTGATAAGAAACCATTTCACTAGTTAAACTCACCCGACTTGAAACAGGATTTGCCCGGCTCATCGCTGCCACAGGCGCTCTTGTCACTCGTCAGGGGCAACAGATCGCGACCAAAATCGTTGAACATGCGCAAACGACCGCCTTGGAAGGTGCGCAGATCGCGTGCCGCCTCCTCATTGGAACCATAGACGGGCGAGGCATCGAGAAAATGGGTCACCTTGCTGCGCTGCTTGCCATAACTCAGCTGGCAATCAGCACTGGGTACCAGGGATAGACGGACCAGATTCAGACAACGCACACCGAATGCGCCATAGAATTCATCGTTCTCGGCCACCGGAATGGGCAGGCACGCAAAGTGCTGTTTTTCGCGGGGAAGAATACTTTTGCCACCCGTCGAGCAGCACTGTACCAGGCCACCATTCTCGTCCAGACGAATCGAGGACGACTGGGAGACGTCGTGAGCCAAGAGCTGGCCAAATTGCATGATGAGCTGGTTGCATTTGTGATGTGGACGATGTACATCCTCGAAGAGAATGCGTGAGATTTTACGGGCACTCGCCAGTGGACTGCCATCCTTTGCCTTGGCACGTGGCGTCCAAATACCATCCTCGTAGGCGGGCGGCAACAGGCGTTCCATCGCCTGTCCGGCGGCACCCCAATGCGATCGCTGCGCCAACGGATTGTTGCAAGTGCCGTCCAAACTCCGCAAATTTTGCAGGCCACGACAAATAGGCTGTGCCTGGCAATGATGAGCCAGCGGTGTCTTTGAGAACTTAACCTGCACATTGTTCGTGATGAAATCATCGAGCGGCACCTGTTCCTTCTGACTGAAGACCTGTGTCGTTATCACCTGCTCCATGGCACTGTTTGACAGGGCAAAATTGTGCAAATCCTCTTTGGGTGTCGAGTGGAAAACGATGCCGTGAATGAAGTCGGGATGACCACGTTGCACAGGTATTTGCAGATGGGCGACGCCATGCATCAGCTGCTCGAAATTCTTGCGCGCCTCCTCGAGCACATCTGCCGGCAGAATGGTGGGAAAGGCGGCGTGACGTTCCTTGCTCTCATGTGCTGTATGATTTTGCCCCGTTTCGCAGCAGTAGCCAAATTTACCAGCGGGCAAATCGCAAACTTGCGGCTTCTCATGCTGTTCCATTCGCACATGGGCGGGACATTGGATTTGCGGCACGCATTTGACTCCCACTTTGCATGGTTTGCACTTTTCCATCAATCCACTTTTGATCATATCTTGAGAAATTATTTATATTTTCAATTTTAGTCACACCACTACACGATTCTAATTTATCCAAATGCGAGTGTTATTCGAAGCTACTCCGACTACAAAGTTTAGATTACAATTTGAATGAACTCTTTTCGCTGCTGGGTTTTTAAAAGCTCTTTCGCATGATCAAACTTCGTTGCTTTCTCTCTATGCTGTCGCGATCGCTCTCCTTATTCGTTTCTCGCTAAGGAGAGAACAACTCTTACTCTGTGCTTTGTAACTATCTCTGTCACACTTAGGCGCTATATCAGCCATTTAAATGTTCTCAGTGTTATATAATTGTAATATTACAAATTTAGTTTTGTTATTTTAATAAAATGTCCAAATTACATTTTTAATTTTTTATCTTTTCATTATCTTTTATTAATATTCAACTCAGCTGCAGAAAATAAACATTTTTTTTGTCATGTGCGAATTTTTTCGAAGTGCTGTAGTTTATATGTGTATGTAGCATAGATGTGTAATTGTGTAAGTTTAAATTCGAACAATAACCGTACGAAAATATCCGCCATTTTTAATTGCGGTTGATGCAGCCTTATGTGTATATATATATATGTATACGTCGACATACATACACACATGCAGAATATAAAGTTCAAGTTGAAATGTTGCCTGCTAATTTGTAATAATACCGCCATTATCAAAGAACAAAACATACCTGAATCCTCATTATGCTTTTCATCAGTTTTTAAATCATTTTTTCGTATTGAATATGCATCCACAAATTGTAATGGCACATGTGCAACAAAACAATATAATAATACAACATATAAATTGCGCATTTTACGCTTTAATTTTAAAATGAAGTTGAAACTTGTACTCAGAAAATGACCTAGCTTTTGCTGTTTAACGGTGCTTTTTAACAATGTGACCAGGTGCGGTAATAGTCCAAACACCCCAAACTCGGCGTAAGAATCCAATTTATAAAAAGAACAAGCAAGCCATTAAAAAATACCGAATAATATAAAATAGGGTTATATTGTATACAATAAAACAATCTAGTCAGCATCATATATATGATATTGCTTTTAATGAAGTCTGCTGGTTTTAAAATGTGTATTTTTTATTTTAATCGTCGTGACTAAGGTCTGTGTGTAAATCCGATTTTTGAAATGCCACACTGCTAAAATTGATTCATACCAATATCAACGCTGGAAGTTTTAAAATTATCGCATCGGAGCAAAACGAATATCGATAGTATCGATAAAAGATGAAAATCTATCAGTCTACTATCCGCCATATTTGTTCGCGTCAGTAGAGATGTCCGGCAACGCTAAAAATCGCTTTGTACAGGGCCAGCTCGTCGTCATGCTGAGAAATAATAATGAAAAATAAGTGAAATACACTGGATTCAAGAGAAAATATGCACTAATTGCATGCAGAATATGTCAACCAATTAACCGATTGTGAATTAATCAACAACCAGTCGCTTTTTCACGCGCCCAACAGTAATGAATAGTTTTTTTCGGCAACGCAGACAAGACTTGGCATACAATTTATGGTTCGTACTCGTACCGAGCTTGTCTTCTCACGCGAGTTCGTCGTTTTTAGTGTATATAGCCAGTCTATGGACGGTCGATGCGTGAATATATTTCTATGTGTAAGTGTGTGCCTGTGTATGTGTGTGTGGGTGTGTTGTACGTACACATAAGTATGTATGAATGTGTGTGTGATGTCGATTAGTTGAGAAAAATGACTTGAAATGAAGCAAGAATTTACCGCAAAGTGAAAAGTAGAAGCGAACTACGTAAAGAAAAACCAAACATCTATACACATACATAGAGGCTCAAAGTTCGCTACAGATACATGTGTATGTGTGTGTGCGTGTGTATACAGAAAATATAAAAAAAGAAAAATTATCCTTGCATCATCAGCCACAAAAATATGTATCAATCTGTGCGCCAAACCAAAGAGATAATCGCACACAAAATGAAAAAAAAAAAAATGAAAAAACAAAACCTCTTAAATGTAGCATAAACGAGACGACGACGACAGCAGCAGCAGCGACTACGACAAACGTCAGCAGCAGCGAGCAATGCAATTACAACTGTTGTTTATACGATGGCAAAGTCAAATGCAACAGCAATATATTATAATAACTTGACGCCTCCAATTCAGATTAGAGCCACAAGAAGAAATGAATGTACTTAAACCATAAAGAAAAAGCAGAAAAAAAGTAGAATTTAGCAAAAACAATTTGTTAAAAACGCGACAGCTAAACTCGTTTTGTTCTCACATTCGGCATTAAAATTTAAATATAACAACAATGGTTGTCTCGCTCTCGCACACCTATTTGCATTACGAAAAAAGGCCGCATATAATAATACAAGCGAGATAAATAGCACACACACCACAACCACACACAAAACGAAACGAATTCAACGAGAGAGCGCGCAAAAAAAATCCAAAAGCAAATATACGAAAAGAAATCGCACGCCAAGTGGGATAATGGAAAATGAAAAGAAAAAAATGTATAAAATTATTTCTGCAAATTGGAAAAGTGTCTGCAAAATGTTATTAAATCGCTCACGCTTCACTTCTATCCCATGTGTAACAAATATGAAAAATACAATCGCTTAATGAAATGTGGTGTTATTATTTTAATGACTCCTTATATGTTCTAAAGATAAACACTAAGTAAATATCTAATTTTTCACAAATCTTGCAAAGAGTAAAGAGTGAGAATAGAGAGGAGAGAAGATCTATCCTTATTACTATACACATGTATATGTTTGCATATGGAAATCATCGAGTGCAATAAATATGCATTCCTCTTGTTTTTTGTTCTATAATTGCAATTGAATTTGGAATGTGATTCAATTAGCAATTTTGAAATTTGGAAAACATTCGTCACTTTAATATTATGAACGCCCATATAATGATCATAAATGTTTTGAATCAAATTAAGTAATTTCATTGTAGAAGTGGGCGCCTTTTTTGGCTAGCTTAACTGGTGTACATTTAATTGATTTGCGAATTTAATTTAAAAATAATTAATATGAAAAATAAATAATTATATGTGCCATATTACGACTTATTGTGTCTTGTGCAGAAAACAAATGTTTTGTATTTTTATGAACACAAGAGATGAAAGACTCAATTCAACATTTTGAACAAAATATAGTTAATGAATAATTTACTCTGCCCTTTTGCAAACAAGAACTAATACAGACACTCCGTGCCGCGCACAAGTGCGAAAGAGAGGGCGAGAGCGTGAGAGAGAGCGCGAGCAACACTCACATGCAAGTGAGATGGCGGCGGCGTTGCCAAATGTAAAGAGCGCGAGAGCCAAATTCATGGAGCGAGAGAGTGTAAACGCGCGAGAGAGCAACGCGCTCCCTCTCCCTCTCTCGTTAACTGTCAACGCGCGACAATTTGTAAACGGCGGACAGTTTGCAGAGAATGCTGTGGTAGCTGCTGACTTTTCAATACACAGACACTGACACACACACACACATTAACAGACAGACACACACAAGAATGAAGAGTTACAAAATTCTCGTTGGCGGTGTGCGTGTGCGTATGTGTATGTACGTGTATGTCTAGCTGGTGTTCATTTTGCGAGTGTTGTTTGTTATTATTATTATTATTGTAGTAGCAGGAATTGAAAACTAATCTCGAATGCTTCTTAAAAAACTTGCAGCTAACATAACCTCAAACTTGCCGCTGCAGTCGTCGGGGAAGTCGTCGTCATCATCAGCGTCAGCTTCGCGTCAGCGTCAACGTTGTTGTTGTTGTTGTTCTCCTCTGTGCAGATTCTTCAGCAAGCGCAGCCAAACGATTTGTTAAGCAGCCCAAAAAAAAAAGTACACACACTCTGTGGCTATGAATGAAAAAATAAAATCGCCCTCGGCTGGTGGTGCTGGAGGTGTTGGTGGTGCTGCCAATGCGGCCGCAACGGTTGCAGCCAGCGCTGGTGCTGCTGGTGGTGGCGCCACACCGCCCACCTCGGGCCCGCCCACGCCAAATAACGGCAACGATCCCAACATACAACAGCAACAACAACAACAGCAGCAACAACAACAACAAGGTGGCCCCTTGCCCCATCCCTATGGCGGGCCACCAGCGCCAGGTGCACCAAATGATCCGGCCGCCGCAGCCATGTCCCACTATCACCATCTACATCAACAGCAACAACAGCAGCAGCATCCACAAGGTCCACCAATGCCGCCACATATGCAACATCATGGTGGACCACCGCCGCCTCCGCCGCAGGGACCACTGCCGCTGCCGCCAGAGCATGCGGCCGGCGTCAAGGATGAATATGGATCCTCGGGTCATTTGCCACCACCACCGCCGCATGCACATCCCGCCTATGCGCGCTATCACTCTGCCGATCCCAATATGGATCCCTATCGCTATCAGCCACCCCCTGGCGGCAAACCGCCGCACCAGCAACAACAACAGCCACAAGGTGGTGCTCCGGGTGGCTCACCAAATCGACCGCCGCCACAGCAACAACAGCAACGCTATATACCGGGACAGCCGCCTCAGGGTCCAACACCCACATTGAATTCACTACTGCAATCGTCAAACCCGCCGCCCCTGCCGCAACATCGTTACGCCAACAACTACGACTCGCAGCAGCAGGCGGCTAATGCAGCTGCAGCAGCGGCAGCAGCAGCCCAACAACAACAGCAGCAACAACAACAGCAGCAGCAACAACAGCAGCATCAACAAAATGCACAACAGCAGCAGCAACCGGTCGGACCACCAGGTGGACCACCAATTCCTGGCCATGGTCCACCACCGCCGCCGCCACAACATCAGCCATACGGTGCGCAACAGGGCGGCTGGGCACCACCAAGGCCCTACAGCCCACAGTTGGGCTCCACGTATAGGACACCGCCACCGGTAAGTTGAGCTCCAATTTCGATTAGTTCCCAAGCAAATATAATCTAGTTGTGTTAATCAGATCTCGAAGGATAATTCTGAGTACATAATGTATGTGCATTATAGAAATTAATCTTTATAAACGTGGCCTGATAATCAGTGACTTTTGTAACTAGAGACTTGAAATATGGGAATGTTGATTATCGTGTAACTAACACAACAACACGTTGTAGTTAAACTGCAACACATAATAGGACTGCAAATTACAAACAAGGAAAGACAGAGGCGAAAACGAAGCTGTGCAGAGGTGCCAGGGGTCCGTCAAGCCAAATGTCTTGGACGGCTATCATCATAAGCGCTTTAATCAAGTAATAATAGGCTTGGAATACTCACCGTTTTAGCGACAGTACATTGTAGGCTAAGAAGTCACCTATCTAAACTGTGTATTTTTAGTAGCGAACTATTGTGGTTTTATAAAAACGAAGAAGGGTTCTCAAAGCATATACTCGCAGATTGTGTCGCAAGGATGCAGTATCCTGGACATACAAGTTCTGAGCTCAGAAGGCATGGAAACCCTCAACCCGACAAAGATTCCTGAATTCGTGCAGCAGGTGGGGTTGATGAAAAAGCTTTTGGCTCAGAAGGGGGCACAATGTATCAGATCGCAGTGCATGAATTCTAATCCTAATATTAATAACTATAATTTTCTGTCAAAGTCAAATTTACTTGATCTTTAATTTTAAATGCCTCCTACTTTTCCCAGTCCCCAGTCATATTAAATCGGCAAATATCGCTTTATATGCATATCTGGATTTGATATAGTATAACAAGACATCGCTGTGTGATGTTGTGTAAATTGAAATTGACTACAAAAACTTAATGTCTTCACTTTTTTATAAGAGAGATTATCATTTGTCCAGATTTTAAAACTACATTTTCAATACTGTATATTTGAAATTCATAGATTTGAGAAGCAGATTTAACTTTGGCTGTAAAACTCAATACATACAATATCGTTTAAAATTAATAATAATATTTAAAATGGATGCATTTGGGGAATAAGAGGGGAAAACACAACTTAAAATCATAAATGGGCATTTTATTTGCCTTTTTGATACCTTGTAAATGTTGCAACAATAAGGCAATCGACTCATAAGCTCAATAATGAAACAGTTTTTTTCCGTGCATTATCAATTTGCCAAGAAAAAAACATATATTTTAAAAAATGTATCAGGGTACTGGAAAGTCGTTCACTTTTGCCCTTCGTAGCACTTGCACTTTTCTGTTCTGTAGACATTTGCGTTGTGTTGTGTTGTGTTTTAAAGGTTGCCCAAATGGCGGCGCGTCTTGTTTGTGTAGGTTCCACAACATGCCGCATGCCCCATGCCGCAGACATACTGACACATATTAAACACAGATTTCGCTTGCGACCCAAAGTCTGCCCACATTTTTGCCCAAAAAGAACCTGCATTCGCTGCCGGAAAACAACAACAAAAACGACACCAACAATAACAAAACATGAAAAGGCGGCACTCTGATGTTGGCAAAAGAGAAGCAGAAGAAGAAGTTGCCGGCACCATCACCACCACCACCACCACCAGCATTATTATTACCGTCACTATCAAGAGCACCACCACCACCTGAAGCAGAAGCAGAAGAGACGCGGCATTTAAACATACACACATACATGCATAAATACATACATACATACATATGATATTTGTTTGCGTCTCAATGCATATATATGTGTGTATGTGTGTGTTTTTTGTTTTTGTTTTGTTATGTGCTCATTTTTTATTTCTATATTTCTTTTCTTGTTGTTTGTGTGCTGCTCCTTTGCTATAATTATTATCAAATGCTTTTCTTAATTACATTGTTGCGGAATTCAAAATAACAAATTTTAAATTATTAAATTATTCGAATTGCCATTCTTTTAGAAAAGTATAATTTGGCTGGTAAGCAAATATAGACTGAAGTGGGTTCTTAGTTGAAGTTGTTGTAAATTAAACAAAAAGTCAGTTCTTTGGGAATTTAAATTTTAAATTATTACAAAATTCAAAACGTCCTTTTCTTTCATAAGGGGTTGAATATTAAAAAAAAAAAACACAATTTAAATAAAACAACTACTTAATCAATATTTGTGTAAGGGCATTCAATCGTCGGCACTCATGCAATCTTTGTTAATGCTTTTAATTAGTGAAATATAATATATAATCAAATTCAGTTTAAAATGTAGGTGTCTGAATGAGACGACTAACACAAGTCGATTAAAAAAGGCAATGAACTTTGGAAGCTAAATTATAACTGTGCTTCAAGAAAACACCTATAAACAAAACAAACAAAAAACAGAAAAGCAAGAAAATAAATAAACAAACCAAATTTGCGCAAATCTTATCAAGACCTTGCTAAACATTATAGATTTTATTTGTTGATGGCGTTTTGCAATATCCGAACGTTAAAAGATTTCAAGATAACTAGTTATAATACATACACACAATACTTATACTATGTACATTTATGTGTAATTCTCTCTTTACTAAATGCAAACTAGTACGAATAGACTTATTCCAAGTGCTAGAGACTTGTTTTGATATTAAATTGTTCAACGGAAACAAATATATTGACATACATTTATATTTGATACTTTGTTTAATCAATTTTATTTAAATATATTTCAATTTGATTGTTTAAATGATAATCAATTGAATACCAGATTCGATTCTTAAGCTAGAACAATTTCAACTTTTTTTTGTGATATTTTTCTCGACAAAAATGTGTGAATAATGATTCTGAAATGCAATATTTCAAATTTGATTATTTCTATAAAACAAACTAATTTAAAAATTTTCCAAGTAATTGCATTATAGATTTGTATAATGGAATTCTCAGCTCTCTTGTCTGTCTGTCTGTCAACAGGTGTTGCATATATGTATATAATCAACGTTCTATTTCACTTAACGGCATCAGGCTCTGTGAACCTTCTCTGACCTTTGAACGATTATGTTTATTGGCATTTGTTTTGGTATTCGCCGGTCTTCCCTTTCCATAGACATTATTTCGGGCAGATACTGAAACTTTTTGTTGTTGTCTCTCTGTGTTTTGTATTTTTATTGTTTGTTGTTGTTGTTGTTGGGTCGTTTAAAGTTCTTTTAAGGTTCGACCTTCAAAAAGTGGCGCACATAAAAAAGAACGCTGCCTTTGGCTTTGTTTTCCTCCTTCTTATGGAGTTGCTGCTGTTGCATCGGGGTTGTTTGTACTGTGGCACGTGTAGTATATATATGTATATATTATATATACATGTATTTATATATTTATGTATTGTTACACATTCGCACAAGTTATTGTCAAATCAAGTATCTTCAATTTGCAAATAATTGTCAATATTTGTTTGCCATGCTCAAATATATCACCATTTACACAAATAATCCCCTCAAATTGCTACTGGCAATCAAATTTGTATATGTATGCATAAATATATTTATGTCTGTATTAAACATTCCCCTTTTATTGTTTTTGTTGTTACATACAAAGTTATCCTGCATAAAAACATGTCTGGCTCTGTATGTCTATAATAAAATAATAGATACAGGAAAGAGATAGCTCTATATACACTGTAAAAGCAATCTTAATGATTAAAAGAGAAAAATAATCATATTTAATAGCATCAATGATAATAAGAACTATTAGTTTTACTATGTGATTCCAATTAAAGTTAAGAAGTATACATACATATATTTTACCCTTTTACGAACGGAATTTGTATTACCAATATTAATTGCAATTATTGTATGCTGCAAATAGTATCTTTTGAGAGACTTAATTCCCGCAGCTAGAAAATTTTCCACATGTTTCCCTTTTTTATTTTTTTTGCTATTCAATTGGATCTGCTGCTCTGCTGCTTTTATATTTTGAATCCGTAGCCGGCTTTTAACCTACCACCGTTAAAAACAGCGCGCACACACACACGAAATGCAATTCCTTCCACATCGCTCTCCCCTCTCTTCTCTTTTCCATTGTCTGTCTATCTGTCATGCACACAAACGTTATTTTCTCCGTTGCGCTGTCATTCGCTTGCTTGCTCGCTCACTCGCTCGCTTGTTCGTTCGCAGCACAGCTTTGCCGACCCTTCCTCTCTTCTTTCAGTGAGTTCCACTTCAGCCCTGCTTTTGGTGTTGTTGCCGGCCTGCATGGCTGCCTGCTTGGTTGGCACACACACACACACAACATACAAACACACGCACACAGTCATTCCTGCTTTTGATTTTCATCCATGATGAGTTTTCCCTTTTTTTTTGCTTTAGTGCTGCTTCGTTTGCGAGACACGGACGCACGAACACGAACAACTCACAAGCGCACATAAAAGTCCCTCGTCGGTATGCAGTAAAACCATCCATTCATGTTTCCTGTCACCCTGTAGTGGACCAAGCGACGTTTGCCGCTGCCTGCCTGCCTGCCTGCTTGCTGCTTGTCCTGCCGGCTTTAGCGCACACAAACACAATCGCAGACACACACACACAAACACACGCTTGTGCGTCCATTGCTGGGATCTCTCCCATTAGATTTATTGCCATGTTTTACTTCGGTCTGGCATTTGCAACAATGCTACAACGACGACGACTTTGCAGTTGTTGTTGTTTGCTGCTGCTGCTGCTTTGCCATTTGTTATGGCCATTGCCGAAGGGTTTGGGGCGTGAGTGCGGGTGTTTATATGTATGTATGTGTGTATGTGTATACATGCATGCATGAGTATGATTGTGGATATATGCTATGTATGTGTATCTATTCTTCGCCTCTTCACTTGTCTTGCTTGCGCCTTACTCATGTACACGCATTTCCATTTTTGTTTGTAGTTGTAACAAAACTTCACTTTGAATGTGAAGCTTTTGTGTTTCTCTGTCTTGTCTAAGGTATCCATTTATATTTATATTTTTTATTTTGTAGGACACATGAATAGTCTCTTCGATTATTAAACCATGTTATGGGAGTATATATTATTAAAATGAGTATATGCAAGTCAGGTTATATAAGCATAATTAGTCCTCCCCCCAATCAAAAAATTAAAATTTCTTTCACCATTTGATGATTTTGTTTGACTTATTTCTAATTTGCGTGTAGTTATGAGTATATTCAATATTGTATACACACAACAAACTCAAGACTTCGTCGTAATGCATTATTAATGAACACACGAATTGCTAAACAATTATAGTTCGTATATGTCTCAATTATATTGTAATCATATTGTTGATTAAGCTCAGAGACCAAAAGCAATCAAACGTTGTACATACACATACAAATGCACATACGTATGGATGAATGTATGAATGTACGTGTGTCTCTGCACAACTTTAGTTACACACACATTCCGGGCTAAAACATTGTTACATGCTTGATATGCAAATTTGTAACTGTCAATCGAAAATTTCCCACCAGGACCCCCAAAAGCTGCTGTAGAAATACACAGGGCTCGAAGCTTTGTGTGTGTGTGTGAATCGATTGTGGAAAATCGATTAAAATAATAAAACGTAAAGAAAATTGAATTGAATGTAAAATGATACTTATACAGGGGGACAGACAGACTCACTGATTAAATAAAATAGCTTTCAAATAAATGTCTGAATATTTATATATATACATATATTTAATAGGCAAATGGAAATAATCAAAATGAAATGTTTAATCTTAATTTAATTTACCCAGTCAAATACATCCAGAGGTCAATCACCATATCCGCCAGCTCACAGTCAAAACTCAGGTTCCTATCCAAGTTCGCCCCAACAACAACAACAGCAGCAGCAGGCCCAACAACAACAGCAGGCGGGACAACAGCCCGGCGGAGTTGGCGCACCCGGAGCGCCGGCCCCACCACCCGGCCCCTCACAGCAACAACAACAGCAGCAGCAAAACACACCGCCCACTTCTCAATATTCGCCGTACCCGCAAAGATACCCAACACCACCAGGTCTACCGGCGACCGGGCCCAATCATCGAACTGCCTACACAACGCACCAGGTGAGAAAACAATTTAAATCTCACATCAGTTCAACAATTGATGGCCATCAATATACCCTATAAAATGAGTAGACATGTTTGCAGTGACTACTAGCCCAATGGCAATTACGAGTTTTATTTTTAAGAAATAAAACTACAATTGAATTATTAAAATTTGCATTTCATGGAATTACTAATTTCAATAAAAGAGTTGTCTATTATAATAATAATAATATTTTCTACAATGTTAAAAATCAAAAATATTGTTAATTTTTTTCATTTAAATATAACTTGTGAATCACATTAACTTTGAGTATTATTAACTTGATTTTAACTTTTACTTGCAGTATCCCGAACCAAATCGACCGTGGCCGGGCGGCTCATCACCAAGTCCTGGTCCTGGCCATCCATTGCCGCCTGCCTCACCGCACCATGCACCGCTACAGCAACCGCCAACGCCGCATGCCGCTGGTAGTGGTCCGCCACCCAGCAGCAGTCCAGGTCATGCGCCGAGTCCATCACCGCAGCCCTCGCAGGCATCACCATCGCCGCATCAGGTAGACATATATTTAATTGTTGTGCTTTGATCTCTGAAAGTCAAGTCGCAGCTGATTGCCTCCAAGCAAGCTAGCGCACACGTTGAGCTGGGCTGAGTTGTGCCTCTTGACTGATATGCGCTATCAGACAGTACAACCACTTTTATGTTGTGATTGCCTCACTCCATTTCACTACATACATACTGATGTATATATACATGTATATATGTGTGTACATATTTGGGTTTTATGTGTGTGTATGCGTAAAGCCCCATTTATTCATTCAGAATGTCCGTGATGATGGTCGCTGTTGCCGCTGACGCTGCCGTCGAAATTCCTCATACCATTTTTTTTATTTTTTTTTTACTCATTCCCTTTATGTTGTTGTTGTTGGTGTGTGCACAAATACATAGATAAAACACGGGGTACACTCTCAAGATCTCACAAAGAGCATCTGTTTTCACATATATGCATGTATTTGGGTCAATGCCAAGGTCATTGTTGTTGTTGTTGTTGTTGCCTGCCGGCTATTCACTTTTATATGCCGTGCTAACAACACAAAACAGGAACTTGATTCACTTGCTGCGACACTTCTTCGGCATTTTAAGGAAATCATTCACTGATTGCTGCAACGTGTGCTCGTGTAGTATTTATTAAAATACTTTTTTTCGATTGAGCAATAACTGCCTAATATTTTTGTGTATAAACACAACTTCCCAGATTAACAGAGTTGAATTTCAATGATCGATTGACTTCGATGTTAAGTTGGTTGAGCTTTGATTCTCTTTTATAAAGTATATTCGTTATTCGCTTTTGTTTTCAGGTATTTCCTTGTGGCCTTGCCAGACTTATTTGTTTTGGTAATAAGTTTAGTTGGTTTCGTTTTCCTCTTTCATAAATTATTATTATCATTTGCATCCAATGCTGTCAAGCTTGTAAATTTTATTCAAAGTTTCACTGTGCTTTGTGTGTGTTTTTTTTATATCTCAAACTGCAATCAGTTGCGTTCACTAAGGTCGGTATCTTTAATTAACTCAAATGCACAAAATAACAAAATTAATCTTCAGCTGGCGCGGTCCTCCTTAATGTCAATTATGCTATATGCACACACACACGCAATCGTTTTACTCGTAAATTTCCAAGTGTGCACAAGCAATAATGCTATTGCATACTCATACTTACATATATGTATATGTGTGTGGATTTGAAAAACAGCTACAAAAAAGCGCGCACACACCCAGAAATAACTAATGAATGTTCGTTCGTTCGTTCACCAGATGCGGTGGGGTTTTTTTTCCAACGGTTTGGCGCTGATTTCAAACAGCTCAGCTGTGTCGAGCAATTTTTGCTTGCTTTCGTAGCGGTATTTGTATTCACACACATTGCATGTAGTCTGTATCTGTATCTGATGAAAATTGTGCATTATGTATGTATGTATGGTGTGTGTGTGTGAAGTTTTAAGCTAATCTCTATCCACACAGTATGCGGTTTGAGAAACAAAAACACATTGCTTTCATATGTATAACATCTTGTCACAAACAACTCTTATAAAAATTAATGTGTGTGTATGTGTGTTTAAATTGCATATGCATGTTGTACATTAGGTGGCAACGTTGTTTGCTTTGATGTGCGTTGGCTCATTTCTATACATTTGCACTTTACAGTGTAAGCTTTTAAGGTTACATTTACGGATTTTGCAGTTTGCAACACTGGCCCATTTAGATATGTATTTTGCTCTCAAGTTTCAATTTACAAAATCATTTGCTTCTATTTAAAAATTTGCAAGTTTCTGAAAATTGCAATTGTTTGTACACAAAATTCTATTATTGTTGCAATTACGTTGTACAATACTGAATACTACAAGTACATATAAAAATACATCGATACATAAATATGTATGTACGTAGATGAACGCATGTTTGTTATAAATGATTTCATTGTGCCATTCCCGCAGCGCCTGTTTTTCTTCCCAAGTAATTTTTTTCTATACACCGAGCGACCGGCAAGCTTACATTCAACACACACTTACACATTCACACACTTACTACTAAAAACGTGGGCCGCCTTTAGCTTGAGGAGCGTCGCCCCATCGTTCAAATACACACACATCTCCATACATACACACACATAACAAAACATAGCTGGCTTTTTTAGCTTTGCCTTGCTGCCTGCTGCTGCCGCCGCCTGTGGTGGCTTTGCTATTCTCGTCATCAACGCGCCGCAGCCGTTGCCGTCGCCGATTCTACTCAAGTATACTCCATGCCGGCGCTCCCCCATTGCTCCCTCCGCGAGCGCTCACTTTACCCACAAACTAAACAACACTCGACGCGCTCTGGCACGAAAACGAATGAGCAGAGAAACGACGACGAGCAAAGAAACGAATGACTGGCACTGTTGTTGTTGTTTTTATTTCTTTTTTTTTTTATTATTATATTTCGACGTGTAAATGTGTGTACGCGTTTGTGTGTATAAGTGTGTGAGTGCTCGTTCACGTTGCTTTTTCTTATCTACGTCTTTGTCATCGTACGTTGGCTCACTCAAAGCGCGCCATAACTACCACTGCCACATCTCCAATCCGGGACCCCTCTGAAACGCTTCAAGTTGCTGCTGCTGCAGTTCGCGTCGACGACTTTGTCGTTATTCGTTCGTTCCACATAGCTTTTGCTTTTGCTCTGGTCTGCCCTGGCCTGCCTTGCCTTGCCTGCCTGCCTGATGTTGTTTTTGTTTTTGTTTTGCGCTTTGACTTTGCCGTCGCCGTCGTTGCTGGCTGTGTTTCTCCGTCAGTTCGTCGTACATTTCATTTCACTTCACTTAATTTCTCAGATACCAAAACGAACAGCGTCGTTTTGCCGTCGCGGCCACCTCTACCACCCTCCCCTTCCCATTATATCTCTCTCTCACTATCTTTCTGCTCTCTCTCTCTCTCCGCACCCTGCCTCTCTCATCGTCATTTATATTGACAATGTTGATCCCGCGCCGTTCGTTTTACTGTGCTTGCGACTCGAATTGCTGTCGGCTTAAGTCTCTGTATTTAGCTTTATATATATTCATACACATATATATATATATATGTGTAAGTGCATTTGTGTGTGTTTTTACTCGCTATCTCGGTGTGTTTCTTATGTGTGTGTGTATGTGTGTGTTGTGTGCTCCCTTGTTGGTCTGAGTTGTTTCTTTTTTTTGCCTAGTTTTCTTATAAGCAGGCGGCTAAAAACTAAGTTTACAATCGACCGCTTAGAATTTCAGCATGGAAACTCAGTTTTGTTGATATTCTAATACGAGATTTTGTTCTAGAGCTCTCCACTTCACTCCTCTCCATATGAGTCTGTGGTAAGCTATCTGGTTAGAATTGCGCAACGTTTACAGTGCGTGCTCTTTAACACCACATGCTGCAATATGCGTGTAGTTAAAAATAGTGAGAGAAATCTAATGTTATTGTATAATGTTTGAGCCATATCTAAGGAAGACGCTTGCTTGCTGAAGTTGCCTTAACAAATGTGACCAAGTAATTACCATAATTGTATTTTCGGAATAAGCTCTTTATTAAAAGTTAAATTATTGTATGTATTTTAATATTTGTTATGTTTGCAATTGGATATTGTAACATATTTAAAAACTGAAGATTAACAAACAATCATCCCAAAAGTGGTTTTCATATTCCAAATGTATATCTGTTAAATCTTAACGATGATTTATAAATTGATATTGTCTTAAAAAACTGCTTTAATTTGGATTTAATTACTGTAGTCAAACTTAACTTACATGTAAATATTCTTTGCAGGAGATGATTGGACAGAATAGCAACGATAGTTCAAGTGGCGGAGCACACAGTGGCATGGGCTCCGGTCCGCCAGGCACGCCAAATCCACAGCAAGTGATGAGACCAACACCCTCTCCGACTGGCTCCTCGGGCTCTAGATCAATGTCTCCTGCAGTGGGTATGTATATCGATAAAGGTTATCTGCATACAGACATTGATTAATTACCCTTTTTTCTTCTCTTTCTCCGATTCAGCACAAAATCATCCAATCTCGCGACCGGCGAGTAATCAGTCAAGTAGTGGCGGTCCAATGCAGCAGCCAACAGTGGTTGGTGGCCCGCCACCGATGCCACCACACGGTCTACCAGGTGGGCCACCATCTCAGCAACAATCTCAGCAGCAGCAACAGGCATCAAATTCAGCATCGTCGGCGAGTAATTCCCCGCAGCAGACGCCACCGCCAGCACAGCCGCCAAATCAAAATGTTAACAATATGGCAACGCCACCACCGCCCCCACAGGGGGCAACAGGTGGCTATCCCATGCCGCAGCATATGCATGCCGGCTATAAAATGGGCATGCCGGGTCAAAATCCCGGCGCACAAGGATATCCACCACAGCAATATCCTCAAGGTATTATTTATTGATACGATTTGTTTATATTTCAATAATTAATTATTTTGTATTCTGGTTATTAGGCAACTATCCGCCACGCCCTCAGTATCCGTCGGGTGCGTATGGAACGGGGCCACCACCGCCGCCGGGGAGTCAACCGGCTGGCGGTGCGAACAGCATGCCATCCAGCGCACAAGCTGGCTACCCACGATCCATGCCCAATCACAGCGGTGGCAGTCCACATCCGCAGTACCCGCCATATCAGTGGGTGCCGCCATCCCCACAACAATCGGTGCCGGGTGGAGGTGCCGCGGGACAAATTGGACCAGCGATGGGCAACCATGTGCAGGGCAAGGGTACACCACCACCGGTGGGACCACCGCCACCCCAAGGCAGTGGTTCGCCACGCCCACTCAACTATCTGAAACAGCATTTACAACACAAAGGTGGATACGGCGCCAATCCAGCAGGTGGTCCACAGCCCCAGGGCTATGGCAATGGACCAACGGGCATGCACCCCTCAATGCCAATGGGTCCGCCCCATCATATGGGTCCGCCGCAGAGTATGGGGCCGCCGACTAGCACACCGCCACAGTCAATGCTAGGCGGACCGCCTGGCAGTGACAGCGGCACTGAGCATATATCCCAGGACAATGGCATCAGTTCGTCGGGCTCGTCACCAGCGACGGGTTTGCATGCGGTAACCGCTGTGGTCACAACTGGACCGGATGGCACCCCAATGGATGATGTTAGTCAACAGAGCACGCTCTCAAATGCATCGGCTGGTGGGTATAATTAATAATGTAGACATTAGAGTGCTTAACTGAGACTCTGTTCTGTTTGCAGCATCGGGCGAAGATCCACAATGTACTACACCAAAGTCGCGCAAACTTGATCCGTATAGCCAAAGCCATTTAGCTCCACCGAGCACTTCGCCACATCCAGTTGTAATGCACGGAGGCGGCGGTGGTCCAACTGGCGAGGAGTACGAAATGAATTCTCCCCCAAACTGGCCACGCCCAGCTGCAAGTTCGGTGAGTGTGTGATGCATATACATAAATATATATTCTGAACTAATCATAATCCATAATAAATATTTGTTTTTCGTTTACTATCTGTATAGCAGGTGTTCAACAGTCATGTTCCTGTTCAACAAGAACCTTTTCGTAGCACGATTACGACCACTAAAAAATCCGATTCGCTGTGCAAACTGTACGAGATGGATGACAATCCGGATAGGCGTGGCTGGCTGGATAAGCTGCGCGCTTTTATGGAGGAGCGTCGGACACCGATTACCGCGTGTCCGACCATCTCAAAACAGCCACTCGATTTATATAGGTTATATATTTATGTAAAAGAACGTGGCGGATTCGTCGAGGTATGCAAGGTGCCGTAGTAACTCCTTTTACTAACTTCTTTTAAGATTTACTAGCAAAACCAAATCAAACAAACCAAAATTAAAGTACAACCAACCAATCAATCAAACCACCAAAAAAAAAAAAAACACCACCAAACCAAAGTAAAAAGAAAACTGTAGCTAACACCGAAAAGTACCATTTTTTAAATTCTTTTTTCAAAAAAAAAAAATGTCCACCTGTATTTTTTGTATATGTGTCAAATTCAATTTTTCCATAGCATGACATTTTCCACCACAATCAGCGTTTTGTTAAAGTCTTGAAAGTGTTTTAAAAGTTTTTTAAATCGTTCAAAGAATCAGAAACTCGATAGATCTTTTAAAACAAATTTGCATGCGAATTTTGATAGCATGTGCGATATAAATTTGGTTATCATTTGATTTGTTGTCTTTTTTTCTATTTCAAAGACACTTTAAATATTTTACTATAAACTAAATGTGTCAACATTTGTTAATCGATCTAAAGTGTTTACAATTTTTCAATTATTTTTGATGTGGTGTAATTTCTGTTTCATCATGTTTGATTTCCACTTTCCATTTTCCTCATTACTAACACAAAAAAAAAACAAAACAACTTTATATTTGAATGCGTTGAATGCGTAACGCTTTCATTTGCTCGCAATATTTTCCATATTTTCTTCAACTACTACTTTCCCAACTTAAATCGCACTTCTAAATAGTCGAATTTTGTTGTATCTTAAAAAAAAAAACGAAATACACGCATATATATATTCATTGTTGTGCCACCAGGTGACCAAGAGCAAGACCTGGAAGGATATTGCCGGTCTGCTGGGAATCGGCGCAAGCAGCAGCGCTGCGTACACCCTACGCAAACACTACACCAAGAATCTTTTGGCATTCGAGTGCCACTTTGATCGGGGCGACATCGATCCCTTGCCCATCATTCAGCAGGTGGAGGCGGGCAGCAAGAAAAAGACAACGAAGGCAGCCTCGGTGCCATCACCAGGTAAGTGTCTATCAGGCTTTATATGCGGTCGTACTTTTGATCCGTACTTTTTGCACCGCACTCTTTTTAAAATCTTAATCTGACCATCATTAAAATGTTTTCATTTGTCTACTTTTTCTTCGAAAATATTACAAATTAATTGCAACCAATCGGTGGTGCGCATTTGGATGCTGGCACAACAAATTCGACAGGATCATCGAACTCGCAGGATTCTTTCCCAGCGCCACCGGGTAGCGGTGCACCAAACACAAATATCGATGGCTATACGGGTTATACGGGCGGTGGTGCATATCCACCAACGGCTGGTCCACAGCCAGATTATGCTGCAGCGGGCCAAATGCCAAGGCCGCCATCGCAAAACAATCCGCAGGCACCACATCCAGGTAAGCAGAGCACTATACACTATATACTATATATACCTAAACATATATATACATATGACGTACATGATGTATATCATTGATGATTATTTGTTGTAATATTACATTTGTAATTTGTCCCCCATTCAATTTGTGTTATTTTCAATGTTTTTACTACGTGTATTGCAAATAGTTAATGCATACTTATAAATACATATAAATATTTATATTTTTTGTTTGCCTTCAATTTTAATTTCACTATTAATTTCTCATATGTGTGTGTGTGTGTGTGTAATTTGTTTCATTTTTATGTTTGGTTACGTAAATATGGGCGCACTACTACTACTACCACTACTACTATTAAAAATCACAATCACCTGAAACCACAACCACAACCAACAACCAACACCACATCGCACCACCATTAAACAATAATCAAACAACTTGGATAAAAAAAAAAACACAAACTTAACTTCATGTCAACAAACAACACAATTGAACTCTTATTATGTTTAAACTGTGCCATTATTCATTCATTTCTCCATCAATCCATAATGTATCATCATCAATGCCGCTTGCCGAATTAAATTAGGCACACAAAATCAAGCCGCTGGCGCTGCTGCTGTTGTTGCCGGTGATAACATAAATGTGAGCAATCCCTTTGAAGATCCAATTGCTGGCGGTGTGGCCGCTGGTGGTGGTGTTGCTGCTGTTGCAAATGCTGCTGCTGCTGCTGCGGCGGCTGCTGCTGCTGCTGCAACTGCAGTTGGTGGTGCTGCGTCGTCACACGGTGCTCCACCACCGCCCCCACATTCACCGCACACAAACGCGCCACAAACGGCCAATCAACACCACCAACAAGTCGGCATTCCAACGCAATTGCCATCGCCGTCACAGCAACCACCGGTGCCACCACCACAGCAGCAACATGGTCCGCCATCGTCGCAGCATGCGCGCCCACCACCAACTGGAGTACCTTATCCACCAGGTAGCTCTGGGTATCCAACGCCTGTGTCTAGAACGCCAGGTACATTCATCTTGTTTTCTGTTTTTCTCTCCTCTTTTTTTTTTGTTCGTTTTCGTTTTCCTTCGTGTATTTTCGTTGTCAAAATTATTTAATGATCCCTTTTTTTCAATCAAAAACCGAAACAAAAAAAAAAAAAACCAAAACGAACGCTGTGTTTCTCTCCATTTAAGTTATTGCAAAAATTGGTCTGCATGTGGGACGTGTAGTGTATTTAATTGCTTGTGTACACAATTATAATTATATCGTTATTACACATACAATGTATTCCATCCGATCATCTAGATCTTTAAGAATTATATATGTATCACAGTAGTAACAAATTGTGCCTAATTGCTGAATTAATAATTTGTTTTTCACTTGTGTTTAATCTAGCTTTGGATCTTGCCGATCTGCCATAAAAGTAGATTACAATTATATTTATTATATGACATATTATTATAATTAATTTATTTAAGTATTTTATTTATAAAATTCAAACTGCTAATTTAAAAATGTAATTCTTCCATATTTATTTATTAAAAAAAAAACGAACTAAAAACCACCAAATGTTAGCTGAAGGCCACAGTAGCTATGTTATAACTCCCCTTTAAGCTAGATTGTTCAGATGCTAACTGCAGTTTGCTGTATTTAATATTAATAATAAGTACAAATTTTATGCAAATATTTTGTGAAGAAGAGTTCATTATTCTTTTTTCTATTTGACTTCAAGTCTGATTTATGTACATTCTACAGGATATCCGCTAGTCCAACACTCAACTCAATTTATAAAGTAGCCGTTTGCTTTGTGATATTTTTCTTATAATTTATATCAATCCTTTTATTTATTAGATTAACAACATGCTTATTTCCTATTTAATGCCTTTAACACTATTTAATCGATTTTTTTTTTAGATCGAATTACAATTTACCTTTGATTAACTTGTATTTTATTTTGTGCATTTTCTTTACCGACGACTGTCACTTGTTGTACTGCTGCTGTGCTTAGCTTAAGTGTCAATTTTGTAATGATTCACATAAAACTAAGAATATATTTAATACATTTTGCAGGCTCACCCTATCCAACACAACCCGGTGCTTATGGCCAATATGGTTCTGCCGATCAGTATAATGCCGCTGGCCCGCCCGGCCAGCCATTCGGACCAAATCAGGGACAATATCCGCCGCAGAATCGCAATATGTACCCTCCCTATGGTCCCGAAGGGGAAGCGTGAGTGCTCAATTCATATAACACATTCACACACTCACAATACTCACATTCAAATTCATACACAGAAATTGACAACACTGAATTACAACCGTACTGAGCCTAATTTTATTTACACCTCCGCATTTTGTACATTTGCTAAATGATTATTAATCGATTTTTAAATACCTTTGCTAGTTGATGTCAAGAATTTAAGTAGTCATCTCATTAGACTTATATATCTAATAACATACAAAAAGACATGCATATATCTGTTTGAATAAGTGGATTACTCAGTTGTCATCAGAATATTAATCGGCAGAAAATGAATTTCTCTAATTTAATAGTTTACTGTTTGATGTTGAACATATCGTGAACAAGCTAATCCATAAGTAACTGCGTTCTGCTTTCAAAATTGGGGGTAAAGTCGATCAAGATCGGACTACTATATCATTTAGTTGTCATTGTAACCAACGGCAGAGAATATAATTATTTGGGCTCCAAAAAAGCCTTTTGCTCGCTTGATTTAACTCCTATTAAAAATATATTTTTTGCAAAGGTATTTCATTTCGGCAATCCGAAATTTACTGTTCCAACTTGTGGCTAATTAAGGTTTTCCTGTTTACTTTTTAAAACAGTCCTCCCGCTGGTGCTAATCAGTATGGTCCGTATGGAAATCGACCCTATAGTCAAGCACCGCCCGGTGGGCCACAGCCACCAGCACAAGCCGTTGCGGGCGGACCACCGACTAGTGGAGCGCCAGTAGCACCACCAAATAGTGGTTATGTACCAACCACTCCCAACCAGCAGGATTACTACAGGCCGCCGGATCAAGTAAGTTGAATTATTTATGATGAAATACCCAAAAGAAAGCTAACATTTCTACATTTACAGAGTCCTCAGCCGCGACGACATCCTGACTTTATAAAAGATCCACAGTCTTATCCGGGATACGCTGCGCGGCCTCAAATTTATGGTAAGCCTACTTTGGATAATACTTGTTCCAAGCAAATATTTATAAACATTCTGTATTTTTTAATAGGTGGTTGGCAAGGCGGCAACCAGCAGTATCGTCCTCAATATCCCACAGCGTCAGCGCCACAATCGTGGGGCAATGGACCGCCACGAGGCGCTGCACCACCTGGAGGACCGCATGGTCCGCACGGCCAGCAGCAGCCAGGTGTGGCACAGTGGGAACAGCATCGTTATCCACCCCAACAGCCACCACCACCGCCGCAGCAACAACAGCCGCCCTACCAGCAGGCTGGACAGCCGCCTGGGCAGCCCCCACAGCAGCAACAGCAGCAGCAACAGCAGCAACAACAACAGCAGCAGCAGCAACAACAACAACAGCAGCAGCAACAACAGCAGCCGGCACCACCACAGTGGGCGCAAATCAATGCCGTTCAGGGGCCGCCACCAGGAGCGAATATACCGCAGCCGGGCGCATCACTGCGTCCGCCAATGGGCACCGCACAACAACAGCAGCAGCAGCAACAACAACAACAGCGCATGCCCAGCGGAGTCCCAGTGATGCCGCCACAGCAGCAGCCCGGTGGTCCGCCGGGTGCTGTGCCACAAGTGCCACACGGAGGTGTACCGCCAGGAGGTATGCCGCCAGTTGCCGGTGGCATGGTGAAGCCACCATATGCGATGCCACCGCCATCACAGGCGAGCGGCACCTCGCCCGGTGTGGTGGGACCAATGGTGGTGGGCAATCCGCCCGGCGCCATGATACCGCAAAAGCAACCGCCCATCGTTGGACAGCAGCAGGCTATGCTGCAGCAAGCGCAACAGCAGCCGCCGCATCAGCCGCCACACCCGCAGCTGGCCCCCAATCAGCAGCAGGTGCCACACCAGCAGCTGCCTCCCAATCAGCAGCCGAACTATGCGCCGGTGCAAGTGCCTCCCGGTGCTGCAGGTGCACAACTGGTGAAGAAGGAGCTGATCTTTCCGCACGACAGTGTGGAGTCGACAACACCGATGCTCTATCGACGCAAACGCCTGACAAAAGTGGACGTCTGCCCCGTGGATCCGTGGAGAATATTTATGGCGATGCGTTCGGGTCTGCTAACGGAATGCACCTGGGCATTGGATGTGCTGAATGTGCTGCTGTTTGACGACACCACCGTGCAGTTCTTTGGCATATCGAATTTGCCGGGTCTGCTAACACTGCTGCTGGAGCACTTCCAGAAGAATCTCGCCGAAATGTTCGACGAGCGTTGCGAGGATGCCACAAACAATGACGAAGCGGCCAATAACAATGATGACGATGCGGACAGCGGCACAGTCATGTCCCTGCAGATGGATGACAAACTGCATCAACGACAGCAGCCACAACAGCAGCAGCAGCGACAGACGACGACGCGCTGTGTGCGCAGCATCTGTAGCTATAATCGGAAGCGACACTATGAGAACATGGATGTGAAGCAGCAGCGCGAGGATTCCGATGATGCGGATGAGGGCATTGATCTGGGGCAGGTGCGCGTTCAGCCAAATCCCGAGGAGCGTTCGCTTCTGCTCTCGTTTACGCCCAATTATACGATGGTCACGCGCAAAGGTGTCCCGGTCCGCATACAGACTGCCGATCACGACATCTTTGTAGATGAACGCCAGAAGGCATGGGATATCGATACGAATAAATTGTACGAACAACTGGAGCCGGTGGGCAGCAACGCCTGGACATATGGCTTCACGGAACCGGACCCACTTGATGGCATCATCGATGTGTTTAAATCAGAGATTGTTAACATTCCATTTGCGCGATATGTGCGCTCCTCCTCCTCATCCTCCTACTCGTCGTACTCAAAGCACAAGGGTATCAAACCCGAAATCGCACAGAAAACTACCACCAACAGTAGTCACCTGCGGACGGAGGATATATCGACAGTGCTGCTCAAGCAGGAGGACACCACGAGCAGCAGCACCGAGGACAGCAGCCTACTCCAGCAGACGTACAACAAGAAACGACGACTCGTCAGCAGTAGTGGTGGAGGCGGTGGTGACACCAAGAAATCCAAACTGGCCGACGATGAATTCGCCCAGCCAACGGTGGAGGTGAAAAAGGAGGCGACCGATGGTGATAATCTGACCGTGGATAGTGATTGTCGTGCCATCGACATGGAAATTGAATCGCCGCAACAGCAGCAGCGATTGACAAATGGAGTCGCCTCACAGCCGAAGGGATTTGATCCGAAGTCAACGGTGCGCGATGTGGCGCAAGTGTTGCAACGTCGTCGCGACTCCAGCTACGAGGATGAGTGCTATACGCGCGACGAGGCCTCGCTGTATCTGGTCAACGATAGCCAGGACTCGTTGGCCCGACGCTGCATCGCCCTTTCGAATATTTTTCGCAATCTGACCTTTGTACCCGGCAACGAAACGGTGCTGGCGAAATCGACCAGATTTCTGGCGGTACTCGGACGCCTGCTGCTCCTCAATCACGATCATTTGCGGCGCACGCCCAAGACGCGCAACTATGACCGGGAAGAGGACACAGACTTCACCGACTCGTGCAGCTCGCTGCAGGGCGAACGGGAATGGTGGTGGGAATACTTGATAACCATACGCGAGAATATGCTGGTGGCCATGGCGAATATCGCTGGACACTTGGAGCTGTCACGCTACGATGAATTGATTGCTCGTCCGCTCATCGATGGGCTGCTCCACTGGGCGGTCTGTCCCAGTGCGCACGGCCAGGATCCGTTCCCGTCGTGCGGCCCCCATTCGGCGCTATCGCCGCAACGTCTCGCCCTCGAGGCGTTGTGCAAGCTGTGCGTGACTGATGCGAACGTGGATTTGGTGATAGCGACGCCGCCGTTCTCGCGACTGGAGAAACTGTGTGCGGTGCTCACGCGTCACTTGTGCCGCAACGAGGATCAGGTGTTGCGCGAATTCTCGGTCAATTTGCTGCATTATCTGGCAGCGGCAGACAGTGCAATGGCCCGAACGGTGGCCCTACAATCGCCGTGCATCTCGTATCTGGTGGCATTCATTGAGCAGGCGGAGCAAACGGCGCTGGGCGTTGCCAATCAGCATGGCATCAATTATCTGCGCGAGAATCCCGACTCGATGGGCACCAGCCTGGATATGTTGCGACGAGCAGCCGGCACCTTGCTGCATTTGGCCAAGCATCCCGACAATCGTTCGCTGTTCATGCAACAGGAGCAGCGTCTGCTCGGCCTCGTAATGTCGCATATACTGGACCAGCAGGTGGCATTGATTATATCGCGGGTGCTCTATCAAGTGTCTCGTGGCACTGGACCAATGCATTCAGTCGAATACAGATTGCTGCAGCAGCGACAACAGCAACAGCAGCAACAACAACACCAGCAGCAACACCAGCAGCAGCAACAACAACAGCAGCGGCCCAGTTCGTCAACGACACCAGCAACAGCTGAGAAGCAGCAAAGTGCGCCCATAAAAACTGAACCTGAACAATCAATGTCATTGGATGTAAAAGCTTGCAGCGCTAATGCAAATACTACTGCTGCTGCTGCCACAAACACAACAACAACAGCATCAGCAGCAGCAGCAGCAGCAACAACAACATCATCAACAAACGCTGCTATCAACGATGACAACAGCAACAGCAGTCAACAATTGCCACCGGCTGCCACATTCAACGATGTGAGCAACAGCAGCACGAACAGCAGCAGTTGCGGCACAGTCAGCAGCAATCAGACAAACAGCAGCAGCCTGGGCAGCAACAGTCAGACGACAACGCTAAACAATTTGATAACGCCGAGCGAACAGCAGCAGCAGCAAGTGGTTAAAATGTCAACTGCCTCCCCCGCATCAGCGACGTCATCTTCCGCATTGACAGCGAACACGTTGAGCAGCATAAATGCAGCAGCAGCCACATCGATTTCAACACAACAACAACAACAATCAACAGCTCAACAACAACAATCATCGGCGGCGGCGGCAGCAGCAGTGGTGGCACAACAAACGGCGGCACCACCGCCAACAAATGCGAACACAACCGCCGCCGTTGCGTAGTATACAACAATGCTGCCAGCAACGTCTTACTATTGGCAACGTGATGAAATTTGCAAAAGAAACTAAAATCCAATAAATAACGAAAACATTTAAGCGAATGCGTACAGTGGATATAGATATGGATATATGCATATATCGAATATCAAATCTTGTAAATTAACAAACACAAAACTGAATAAGGGATACGATGATGATGATGATGATGACAACATTGTTGGTGCGTCTTTTAAAGCGAATCACTTATGTACTATGTAGCATAGCCACAAATTGTATATGCTAAAAGTAATATTATTCTTGACATTCATAAATCATCAGGAATAATAATAACAACAACAACAAGAAGATGAACAGCACCAGAATCAACACCATGGCCAACTTAAAAACAATTGGCCACAACACACACAAACACACACAATAACTGTATATTTTTTCACTCAAATCTATAGTTAATATATATATATATATATATAAATACATATATATATATATATATAAATCATATATAAAAAACAATAACTGCGCATCAGAAAATATGAACAGAAAATTAAGGTCTGTTAGGCCCAATTTCAAATTTTAGCAATAAATTTTCAATGCCAGAACTTAAGGCAGAAGGTTTAATTGCGTACAAAACAGATGCATGCGTAAAAAATAAGCACACAACATACTTATGTATTAAATTTAATAAACACCAAGAAAATAACTAAAAACCTAATATACACACATATGCATACGATATATATACATACATATATATATGTAAAAATATATATATATGTATATATACATATTAACACAAAAACAAAAATTAAAAGAAAACAAGAAAGATAACGAATTATGTGTGTTAAATTAAACATATACATATAGAGGTTAGTTTTTAAACAAAATTCTAAAATATAATACTTATAATAAATATTATTATTACAAATATGTCATATGAAGTCATATATAGTGAACATAAAACCTTAAACCGTCTGCATATAAGCCTATATATGCAAACCGATAAGAAGAACTATGTAATACAATTAAATGGATATTTATGTGGACAAATTGAAATGCAGAAAATTGTAACACACACATACCCACAGACATTAAAACAAAAAGAAAAAAAACAACCACAACAAAAAAAAAAACAAAAAAAAAACAAACAAAAACTGTACATACTTAACTATTTTGTAAATTGTATCCTGTATTTTGTTTTCGCAATTGTCATTTCGTATTATATATGAGAGAATGTGTGTGTGAATTGTCGACGAATGATTCAAACTCATTGAATAATGTTCGAAAAACATTTGTTTTATTTTTATTATAATTTTTTTTTTTTGTTGGCAAAAACACAATGCACAAAAAAAAAGAAAAAAGAAAAGTAAAACAAAAACATAAGCAAAACCGATATATGCGAAATGCGAGCACTTAATGTTGTAATTTTTTATGTTGTTTGTATTATTTACTGAAGTGCTGCTGGAACAAGGTTTAATTTTATATTAAACATAATTTAGGCGTAAATGACAAGCTTAACTCATAAGTTTTTATCTTAATTCTTAATTTAAAATATTCAATCTTAACGAAAATACAGTACATAAAAAGCTAGAAAAGAATACGAACTAAGCTATATAGAAGCACGCAAAATTAACTAAACATGCTTTATATCACAAAGGCGTGAAGAAACAACCAATAGAAAACAACAAACACACAACAAACAAATGAGAAGAAACAATTGCATTAAAAAAAAAACAAACAAAAAATCATTGAGCACCTGAAAATGGACATGTGCGAAATGTTGTAAAACTTATTTTGATGCATATGCAATTAAAGCTCTTAGAATACATGGCAATATTACAAAATGGACTGCTGTTTAAAAAAAAAAATAAAAATTAAACAAAAATATATAAAGTCAAGTAGACTGGGCTAGTTTAGCAAGCCCAATATACTTACAAAACATATGTATGTCATGTCGATCAACAGGAATACAAGGATCAGTTGAAGCCCTAAAGATAAACGTTAATTTATGTAGTTGTTTTCCAAAACACAAATATGACTCAACATCTCGATATCGATATATTTACTTGTAGTTATTAGTGTATAATTTTGCTAGGATGTAAATGTATGTCCCTCAAACTTAATTTAATTATTTAATTAATATACATACATATATAATATACAACAGAGCGTTTTTCTGTCAGACAACGAATTAGCTTACAGAGCATTTACCGGTCTTCTGCAAATATAGACCCGCAATCTGTTCCCAGCAGCGAAAAGAAATGTTACTTTCAGCAAACTGAACTACAAACTTACAGCCAAAAAAATTATCATTTAACCCGATTAAACTTTAATTCCAAAGGTAAATTTAATAAAATTTAAACATAGAAAAAAGATACTTTCAGAAAATATAACAATTGCGCTGGAGAATTCATAGAGAACAAGTATTTTTTCAGACGTCGCAGCTGCAGCGCTTAAGAAAAAAGCCGTTACATTTTTTGGTTTTCGTAAAAATGGGTAAGCATTGATTAATGGCAAAAAAGCGGCCACACCAGTTTTCAAAATGCGGGCACACTCTACACAACACGAAACATCGATAGCAAAATATCGATTAGTGCATCAGTCTTATCAGAATTTTCTCTGTAAAAGTGGGTGTGTACTGCTTCTCTTGGCTAACAATATAAAATTTCTTGAAATTTCAACGGTAAAAGTCATGCGAAAATTTTACATTGTTAATAAATATGTATATACCTGTCGCTATAGTAAAATGGTTTGAATTATTGACATTTTAAGTGATGATTGTTCTGCTCAATTCAACTAACATATTCGCTACATACATACACAGTTTTGTGTATTGAGCTATGTAAATATGAATATTGAAAACTGTATTACCCTGTAATTTATTAGATACGTGTATGTAGATACTTCTAAATATCTGTATGTATTTATGTGAATATATTTACTTGTGTGTAAGATTGTGCCGATAATGTAATAATTTTTTTTATTGTAAGTATTTATCGATTCAACAAAAGCGGAAAACAGTATTACTCTTTATGGATTTACAAATGCTCAATTCTACCGTATATGTTTGAATGAATCGGTGTATTGGCACGAATATCAAATAAGAGAAATTATTTGTTGATTCCCCAATCAGGTTCCAGTTAGGATATTGAAAATAATTTAACAGAGAAAAAGCTCAGCCGATGACGTAGTCGTAGGCCTGAAATGGGGTCGGCATTCATCAAGTACTTGAAAAGCCGATTATCATTCAAGCATATTAACATAACAGTAGTCGAAATGCTTTTTCCTGCCCCACAAATACAACGTGCATGAAATATACCACTCACCAAATGGACTACAATTTGTTGTATTCTGTGTTGTTCTTTTCTACATTTATATATATTTTTTTTTAATATACAAAGCACCGCATCAGAGCCCACAAAGTTCAATGCTCGCTTGCGTGTTTACTCCCATAGTCGTATTCGTATTTTGATGACGCTTGTAGTTAGAGACTTGAACACACACACACACTTATGTATTTATGAGTGTGCAAATAACAAACATACATAGATTTAAGCTGTCTGCCTCTGCAACCTACGAATAGTTATTTGTGTCAGTTTTAATTTATATGTGCTTTTTATGCAAATGGAGAAAACTGTTTGTGCTAACTGACTAACTGTCTGCCAGCTAGTTTCCTTTTATGACGTAAGCGAATATAGTCTTGCTTGTCTTGTCGGAGCACATAACAAGTAACTGCTGAGTGTGAAAATTGTTGATCGCTTTTAATGTATCGATTTTGGATAAAAACCACTCCCCAGTTTGTATAGACGAAAGTGCATTTTCAATGTGATACGCAAGAAATCAATTAATACGGGTTTTAGCCGATTTCGGTTAATCTACACTCATGGTTGAAAAAACGGGTGAGAAAATGTTGCAATGAATGCAATTTATGTAGTGATTTTCACTTGTTTTAACTTAGTTTAAAAAAACCACGCATGGGTGGAAAAAGTGATTTAGAAAAAGAAAAAAAATATATATATATTTAACAAAATTTCTTTTCTTTTCTATCTCCACAAAATAATGTTTAACAATTTATCAATTGCAGAACTAACTGTTTTTGGAACAAAATGTCAACCAGCCCAAAGCCAGTAAAGAAAGTGCCGATTCACTTACAAAGCGCCCAGAATCGCGTTTACATTAAAAACGGTGAAATCGTCAATCATGATAAGAGCTTCAAGGCGGACGTTTACATTGAGGATGGCATCATTAAGTATGAGACTAAGGATCCTATAAAAATGAAATAGTCATTTAATTAAGTTTCATTTGACTTGCTGCAGATTCGTTGGATCAGCTAGCGATATAACAATTCCGGGTGGCGTACGTACCATCGATGCATCGGGCAGGATGATAATACCAGGTGGCATCGATCCCCATACACATCTGCAGTGTCCATTTGGTGACACGGTTACCGTCGATGAGTAAGATAACGATTTGTTAATCTTTTTTTTGTATTTGTAAAAGATTGGATTATTTTTGACAGTTTTTATCGGGGTACAAAAGCAGCTGTTGCCGGTGGGACGACTATGATAAGTATGATTCTTAAAAAATTAGAGATATTCTCGTTTCGAAAACAAATATGTAAATTTTTTTGAAATTAGTCGATTGTGTGTTGCCCAAGAAACACGAATCAATGATCGAGGCATACGACAAGTGGCGCAGCTGGGCGGATCCTAAGGTATGTTGTGACTATGCTCTCCATGTGGCCATCACCTGGTGGTCCAAGTCGGTGTCCGAGGAGATTGGCATACTTTGCAAGGAGCTGGGCGTCAATTCGCTGAAAATGTATATGGCCTATAAAGATCTCTACATGCTAAACGATGCTGATCTTTTGGATGTTTTCGAGCGAATTCGAAGCCTAAACGGTGTCGCAATGGTAAGGTACATACACACATTATTGCAACAAGATTAATTACCCATCTTTATTTTGCCAGGTTCATGCTGAGAATGGTGATATTATAGCCAAAAATACAAAGAGCTTGTTGGCCGAGGGCATCTGTGGTCCCGAGGGACACGAACTGTCGCGCCAGGAGGAGGTCGAGGCCGAAGCAGTGCATCGCGCTTGCATTTTGGCCCACCAGGTTAGTGAAACCAGAGAAACAAAAAAATCAAATCAATAAATCAATCCAAAGTTGTATAAAACCAAAGCTCGTGGGATTTTGGGCAATGTTGGAATATGTATACAAATGTACATACATACATACATATATTCAATGTTACTATAATTTGTTTATGTTTTTGATTTGTTATTATTTCCATTATGTATGATGCACCCTTTGTACATAAGATAAGATTGTATGCGGTATGTGGCACTTGATATAACTCCAATATATATAAACCCTGATTGATGCTGATGCACATGCACACAATAATCACAATGCTCGATTGTGGCTTATCAATAAATCAAGTCCCAAGTCGAAGCAAGCCGAGTTCCCGATCAAACTACTGGCGATGTAAGTAAGTTAGACACTGGCTAACAAATAGTCCTAAACTATAATCGCCCAATAACAACTCTGGTCACGTTTGTTCCTAACACTTATAATCATCAAACGTCCAACAAATGGCTTAACTCTTAGTTCTTAGCGCAAAAAAATGCATGAACTTTTATTAATTATTATCATATGAAACTTAGATGAAGACACCGCTATACGTTGCCGGCGTAACCAGCAAATCCTCCGCTGAGCTCGTGGGTCGTGCCCGTCGCAGTGGCTACTCGGTGTTCGGCGAAACCCTGGCCAGCTCCATTGGGCGGAGTATGAGCAGTGTTCGCAAGCCAGAACGCGTTTATTACATTACTAGTCCACCAATTCGTATGTCTGCCGAAACGCCCAGGCAATTGATGAAATCCCTGGCATAGTAAGTAAACCCTTATATTTGTAATTATGTATTAATTTGCTTAATTTTCTATTTGTTACAGCGATGATCTGCAGGTCACTGGCAGCGACAACTGCACGTACAACAAGACTCAAAAGGAGATGGGCTTGAAGGACTTTACCAAAATTCCAAATGGCGTTAATGGAGCCGAGGATCGCATGTCGGTGGTGTGGGAAAAGGGAGTCCAACAGGGTCTACTCGATCCGTGCAGATTTGTTGCTGTAACTAGTACAAATGCGGCAAAAATTTTCAATATCTACCCACAAAAAGGCAGAATCGGTAAGTTGACAGCTTGATATATATATGTATATATTATTAATAAATAGAGTCTAACTTACGTCATGATGATTCATATTTTAGCTGTTGGCTCGGATGCTGATATTGTCATATGGAATCCACTGGCTACGCGCACCATCTCCAAGGATACCCATCATCATGCATGCGATTTGAATATTTTCGAGGGCATGACCGTGCATGGTGTGCCCGAAATTGTAATGGTGCGTGGACGTATCTGTGCCGAGAATGGAACAATTCGCGTTGCCGAAGGTCATGGACGGTTCATACCGATGCCAGTGCGTCCGCCATTTGTCTATGACATTATTGAGGGCAAAGTACAATCATCCGAGGAGCAGCAGCAGCAGCAACATCAACATGAGGAACATCACAATGGAAATATGATCAAAAAGTTTGCAGAACTGGACATCCTCATACCAGCACCGGAACCGCTTGCTGAAATGCTCGCTGGCAATTTACCAATGCCGGCGGAAGGTTCCATTTGCAGCACACCTTCGGTGCGTGGCCGTGTCGATGGCAAACGAGATATGCAGGAATCATCTTTCTCGATAAGCGGTGAGTTTCATTCATCTAATCTTATTTCATTGTATTCAGCTTATATTGTGTACATTTTTTTTTGTACGATATTCAGAGGAATTGGACAGATCCGGTGTTCGTGCTTGCATTAAAGTTAAGAATCCGCCTGGTGGGAAATCTTCTGGATTTTGGTAAAAGAAAAAAAAACACCAAACGAAAAAAATAAAAAAATAACATCTTATCGACGCTTTAAGATACATAATAATCGCACAAAGCGGTCTTCATCAGGCAGAATCTGCGCTCATTTAAAATAAGATTTATATATCCACAAAAAAAGATTTATATAGCCACAAATTATCTTCGCTATTTATATTAAATGTTTTCCATTGATTAGCTTAATTTAATCACATTTACATATATATTTATGTAAATATATAGCAGAATATTGTTTAAATCACGCCGATTTCCAAGTTAATGGGATGTCATCAACGTCCTTAAAGAAGTACCAGTGAATAGTCTGAACAAAATCAAAAATCGTTTTTTCAGCTAAACAAATAGATCCCCCTTCCCCTCCCAATTATGTTTTTTTCGTATGTCTAAAATTAAATTAAACAATTTCTTTTGATTTAATGTTACGTTGTAGGTATGCACTCTTTATTTTTAAAGATTATGATTGACAAACTATGCAAAATTATATGTTTCATTATATATTAACTCAATATAAGTAATATCATACACAGTTATTTATGCTGAATATATATAATTACAATTGTTTTTATTTTATTTTAACAATATACATAAATCATGCCTGTTGCAAATAAAATACACCTATAACTGTCTAAACAGACAAATTGCGTAAAACATCTAACTCCAAATCAATTCAGAGCATTTAGGTAATCTATAAATGTGTACTCAAAAAATTTCATCTGATTTATTGGGTAATTAATAATTTAATGTAATTTGAATTGATTAACTTACAAGAGGTAAAATACAATTTATTGGTTTTGCCTGTCTGCCTTTCATCTATATAATTACATTTTGTTAACGCAAAACAGTATTAATAATCATTATAAAAGTCATACAAATAAACACACTAATCAACTAAAAGCTGTTAATTTAATAGTTTTGAGTCTGCTGTGGTGCTTTAAGAAAACGAAAAAAAAAAGTATGGAGAGACAAATTTTACTGCTTAATGGATACTCTTTCTTTTCTGTATTGGCTTAAACACTAAAAATCATTCGGAGTGTAACCTAAATTGGACTTAACAATTAAACTTCAATAGTAATGACAATTTATGTATTTGCGCTTTACGGGCGGCGATTGTGATTGATGGAGGCGTAGGAATGCATGCGGCCGTTGAACGAAATTGCGTGGTATGTGAAGAATACGCTGCATTACAAATAAATATGATATAAATAATTTTACGTTTTCAAATCGTATGATGATACAAATATTCACCTTCCCCCTAATTCCACTCCTACGTTTGCTTATAGCTTCTTTAAATATGCGGCACATTTGACAGCACTGCTTACTTGCCCCGTATTCAGCAGACTCAACTTCTTGTGCTTAGCGCGGAACTTCCTCACGTAGGCATCAATCAAATTTTTGATTTTATGTGGATTTATTTCACCGGACCGACTGTGACAGATCTGTAATGTTTGCAAACAAATTAATCAAATACCATATTCTATTTATGTTATATATGGTGAGGAACACATACCTTCGGTACAGCGCGTCGCATAATATCTTTGTAATCTTCTTTCGAGATGACTTTCTTATTGAAATGTGGTTTCAGCACCAATTTCACTTCCTCAACAACTCGTTCCTGGCGATTTAGTTTACGGATAAACTGCAATTGAGATCGATCATTGCATAAATTTTGATGAAACACAAGTTGGATTCACTATTCACTCACCCGATCTTTGACTTGCAAATCGACTGCTGAATTAGGCACATCATCATAGAGTTTGCCGTGCTCCTCGTTTGATTTGGTACCTGTAATCAAAAAATCACAATGAATAATTGAGTGTTTTATAGTATTGAAACCAATCAATGTTTGAGAAATGGCAACCAGGCGAAAAGTCTTAGGAATATGGCTTAAGCTAAAAACTGACTCGAAAATACTCTTTAACCAGGCGGAACCTTGCTACATTTGTAAGCCCAGAAAAGCCAGCTTTGTTCCCCAACATAAAAGTTATTTTATATAAAAAAAATCAATGCTATATATTTCTAGTTTATCTAAGTAAGAAGAATGATATAGGATCAATTATAGAGCCGAAAGTGTTATCCTTCTGCATTTTGTATAATATACAATCATTATTAATGGAGGCAGTGTAATCAATAATACAAAAGTAAATTTTTGTTTTAGATAGAGAGATGAGACAAGTGTTACCCACCTTTGTTTTTCGATTTGCGTTCGTTTTTATTATTAGCACGCTGCTGTTTCCTTCCCGTCGAGCTGTTGAAGCGCGAAGATATTCGATGGCCCACCGGAGGGGAGCTGCTGCCAAATAGATTGTCAAAAATTTCTGCTTTGCCGCCTCCGGCAGCGCCTGCCTTCGCCGTCCGATTACGTATTGAACCGATAGCATTGCCATCTGGCGGCGGTTCAAACAGATCCTCGTAGTCCGCCGAGCCCGGCGAATACGGACTTTCGATTTCCATGTTGAACGATTCGTCCAGAATTGTGGTGGATGCAGTGTTGCCATTACGCATATTGTTACCGCCACTGCTCGACGGGACATTGGCAATACCACTACTACTACTGGCGACACTGCCACCGGCTTTGGGCAGCTTCCTGACCAGGGTCGCTGTCGTCGGACTAGATATCGATGGTATGTGCTGTGATGAGGAGACTACGGTGCTATTGCTCGTAAGCAGCACGTTCGAGAGCACCGTAATTGCATTGGAGCAATCAACGGGTTTATCTTCCGCATTGGAGGACACCGCCAGGGATGTACTCATTGTGGTGCTGCTGGTTAGATACTGTGATGAAGTTGCCACATCGCAAGATTTGCTCGCCAACTCCTGTTGTATGCTGCTGGTGGTGGTGCTGCTGTTGCTCGGCTTGCTCATCAGCGCCATGACCAGGTCGACGGGATTAATGCTGACATTATTGGCGTTCGTTTGGCTCGTCGAATTGCTGACGCTCGACAAAGTGGGTGTGCCCAGATTAACATCGCCCAGGTCATCGCTGCTGTTGTGACTGTTGTGCTGCTTCTGTTGTGCATCGAGTATCTCCGCACCGACACCCACACTCACACCACTTACACCGACACCACCACCCACCGCACCACCGCTCGAATCGAGGCTCTGCGCCGGATTTGGTGTGGGTGAGCGCGGCGAGAGTGAAGGTGACTTGGTTGGCTCAAACGGATCGTAGGCATCGGGCGAACATGGTCCCGATTCGGGTGGCGTATTTGGTCCAATTTTCTGGCCCTCATTCGCATGAAGGGCCGGTGTCGCATGCAGATGTGGTTCGTTGTCTACGTTGCTGCTGCTGCGCATCGAACATACCGTTTCCAGCTCATCGGCCGAATGGATATCGTCGGCATCATCGTGCAGCGGATTATTGCGCACCTTATGCTGCTTCTTGGCGGGCAGATTGAATTTCACCAGATGCGGTTCCGGCGGCGTTTTCGGCCCGGTTGTCTGCGTTATCGTTTCGTAGGATGTCTCCAGTATCGTATCCATGCAATTCGCTGGCGGCGTCTTCTCCCGCTGTCCATTCTCCCGCATCTCGCGCTCATGATCTGTGGCCGAGACGGCGCTGCTGCGTCGACGTCGCATTTGCAATAGTTGATTGTCGGTGGCATCCTCGCTGTCCGTCAGCACAATCACATCCGCCGGCTCCTGATGCACCTGGAACGGTGAACGCTCCAGATCAATTATAGCCACCGGCTTTGCGTCCAGTTTCTTGCGTTTACGTTTCGATTTCTTGCCACTACTGTTGGTCAGGCGATCAATCGAGGTGCGCCGATTGCTGAGGAACTCATCCCGCGACGCCGGCAATGTGACAACGGTTTGCTGTTGTGCCGCCGCGCACGACGCGGAGGTGGCGGATGCCGCCAAAGCATTCGCCTCTTTGTTGAAACTGACACTGACCAGTATATTGTTGCCCGAGGCAAAGACCTCCTTGGAGGGCAGTGGTTCCGGTGTCATTGTATGGCGTTTGCGTTTCTTCTCCTTGCGCTGTTGTTTGTCCAACGGTTTCTTGTTTTTGTTCTTCTTGCTTTTGTCCCGTTTCGGCTTCACTTTCTTCGTCGCCAGGGGCGTCAGGCTACGAAGCGAGTGAGCAGCATGCGCGTGGCTGTGACTGTGACTGTGGCCATGGACATGACCATGTGTATGGGGCATCTGGCTGTAGTGGGCACCAGACGCCAGTGGCGATGCCAATGGTGGCGTCCATGATGCAGGTTTTTCACCAGCTCCACCGCCGCCGCCCGCACCGCTGTCGTGCATGAAATTCAATCGATCCGCCGATAGACTCGGCGTCGGTGACGGTGACCAGTGCGAGGCGGCTGCCTTCTTCGATTTCTTGCCCAGTTGCGGTCCCAGGAAATCATCGGCATCAGCGAACGGATCACGCTGGCGGGAGATACGACGTTGTCGTGCCGCAATTGGACTGCTGCTGGCGGGACGCTTTTTACTCTTCTTCTTCTTGTCGGCCTTCTTTTTCTTCTTCTTTGGGCGCGGACTCTTGGACCGACTGCGACTGCGACTTATGCGTGGAGTATAACGCGGGGAATAGCCAGGCGAGTGCTGTTTGGTGCCCAGCTGCAAATTCCGATTGCCATTGAGACGCGCCGGCGTATTCGAGCGGGATCTCAATGAAATGGAGCTATGCGGACTGCTCCGATGTGCCTGCCCAGGTGCAGATGATGCTCCGGCTCCTCCGCCAGTTGCTGATTGTGGATTAATTGGTGAATGTTCGTATCGTCGTCCGACGGGCGACATGGATCGTCGATGCTGCTGCTGCTGGTGATGATGATGCTGGTGATGCTGATGGTGTTGGTGTTGATGATGTTGCCGCACAGTGCCCGGAGGTGGCGTTGGCGACATGCTAAAGCTGCGCAAACGTCGCGCACCCGACGCAGAACGTGTCCGCGATCGGGTCGAGCTGCGTGAGAAGCTGCGTGGCGAATGCTGCTGCCGGCGCTCGTAACTGATGGAGCGACTGCGTCCAGCTCGCGCCGCATCCCGGCCATAGCGATCCTTGTGCTGGTGACGCGACGCATTGCTCACCACATGCCGCACATCGTAGCGCGGCAATTCTCGCCGTTTGGGTCGCTGATACTGCGGCTGCATGTTGTAAGGTTGATGCGGCTGCTGCTGCTGCTGATGGGAATAATGCTGCTGGTGATGTGGCTGCTGCTGTTGATGGTGTTGCTGCTGCGGCTGCTGGTAGCCTCGCTGTTGCTGAAATGGCTGATTGCGTGCACTGAAACGTTGGCCAGCGCTGCCAGCGCCACCGGTACTACTGCCGCCACGACCACGTCCAAATCCTCCACCTCGAGCATAGTCGCGAGACCTAAATGCGCCGCGCTGCCGTCCGTGCGAGTTGCTCCTCGAACGTGAGTTGCTTCTCGAGCGGCTGTGACGACCGCGACGTGGACGCAGTGGCGAAGATCGGCTAACAGTGCGACTCCGACTGCGACTGCGAGTCCGAGTGCGTTGTTGTTGGGGAGGAGTGCGATTTAGACTGCGATGAACACTCCGATTCGGAGTGCGAGTCCTAGTTCGACTTCGACTGCTTCGCGAGCGACTCCTTGAGTGTGGGGAGCGACGGGAACGACTGCGCTTGTGCTGCTGCTGCTTATCGCTGCGATAATTGCGATCCTTGCGTCGCTTGCCCACCTTCTTGAATGTCTCGGCATTCTCCTTCCCACGCTTGGAGTTGCGCTTCGATTTGTTTGCGCTGCTATCGCCATGACGACTGCGACTGCGTCGCTTCAATTCGGGCTCATTTGTTAGATCCTCATCCTCGGATATTTGTTCGGTGCTCATGCGTGCCGCGTGTTCCGCATCCTCATTTCGCTGCTGCTCATCGCCCTTATCGTTTTCGCCATCATCATCGCCATCGTTGTCCGATTTTTTTGCAGCACTCTGCTGCTGCTGCTGCTTTTCCTCATCACCAGTCGCAGCAGCTACGGATGCTGCTGCTTTTTCCTTTTGTTTTGCTGCCGCCGCCGCATCCTCCTCCAATGTCTTCTCATCCAAGCAAGGCGTATATGAACGTTCTGGCTCGGATTCGCTGTTCGAGGTCTTTGTGGCCGTTTTATTTGCCACCTTAGCCACTGTGTCCGCCCCCTCGGGTGTTTCCTCAATGAGCGCCTTTTCAAACTCTTTCGGTCGGTCAATTTCTAATTCCTCCCAATCGCTGTCATCGTAGAGTTCCAAGACACCTTTGCTTTTGTGCACGGTGCGGCTATCCTTGTTGATGGGACTGGGAGTGCTGGTCGATTTTGTCTCATCATCATCAGCAGCATCGGCATCAGCATCAGCACTAGGTTCTTTCGCTGGCGAGCTGACTTCGGGTTTATCATCATTGCCATCATTGCCCTCATCAGCATCCCGCTTTGGCTTTGATTTCGCTTTACCATCGCTGCTATCGTCGTCGGGCTCATCGGTTGGATTTTCGGGCTCGTATAGATCGGCGCCGGCATTGAGCGAGAGAGAACGAGGAGGAGCAACCACTGCATCGGATGGGGGCTCTGGTGGCAATGGTATGTCATCATCGTCGTCTAATTGCACTAAATCTTCATTCATTTCGTCGTCGTCCTGAGTAAGTAAAATATTTGTAAAATTGAAAGAAAGAAAATAACACATCACGGTTAGTATGCCAAAGATTCTCCACATTTCAATAGCAGCTACAATACAGGCATAAGGACTAATGTACGGTTCTTTTATACCCTGTAGCCATAAGAAACGGGTGTTTTGGGGCAGTTTTAATCAAGTTGGGCAAGAAAAGAAATATTTACTTCATTATTCCACAAAATACTATGTACATTTATATATTCGTGATCAGTTCGATCGGTCTAAAACACTGAAATCGAATCTTAAACGATCAGATTCGATTTTCGATTCTTTTTTTTACTTAAAATTATTTTTCCTGTTGAAAACTTCCTCGCTTACCCTAAACCAATAAGTATAGTTTCCGAATACATAAAAGTTTCAGAGTTCTTCTTCTTGTAAATCAGCTAATTAAGGTGAATTTCTTCTTTAATATGAACATCATCCACCCGGCTTCTTCTATAGCTGAAATTGGGATTTTAGCTTTGACTTGAAACTAATTTCTGCGAACCGACTGCAAAATACTCTGTTCTCTAGAACAAAGATAGAAAATAAAATATTGTGGTAACTTTTATATATATGTATTTTCACCCTATTAATTATTTCAGAAGTGAAAAAGACAATCTGGCGCTACTATTTACTTGTCTCTACAGCGAGATTGGATACTAATAAAGCCTTAATAAATCTATGGTATGTGAAATTCAAACTAAAATTGACAACGCAACAAATTGATACTAATTTATTTTGCAAAACGGCAAAGATAATTCTGAAAAATGTGTGTTCAGCTTAAATAATGCAAAAATAGTTTCCATTCAGACGGACATAATGGAAAATGCAATATACTATGTTTTCCATTGACAACAGAGTACAATCTTGATCAAGATATACACTTAATTAATAAAAGCACCAATGCCGTCAGCTACTTTATACAATTCTTATTAAATATCAATAAAACCATGTAAGATATGCTGAAAAATCGAATTTTGAGCATTTGAACAGTATTTAAAATTCAGTCGGACAGTTCAATTTGTTATTTAATGATGAGAATAATGGGAGTTGAGAGCAAAGATTATGGATATTCGAGTTATTTTTCAGATAAACTAAGTACATAAAGATACAACGGCAGTTGCAGATCTATGTCAGAATAAGCATGCGCATCACTAGTTAAAGATCGTCAAACTAAAACTAAATAAATATTTGCCATTTCTCAAACAGTAGATTTTATAGATAGATATATATACAAAGATCCCATTGATTACCTTATCGGAGCTCCTGGCGGCTGGTTGGGGTTGCGCGAATAGTTCGGTGGCAACCGCCTGTGATTCCTGTGAGTATATAGAGAAATTCGGACAATTGTCATCGTCGTCGTCGTGATCCTCCTTATCAGCAGTATTAGTTTTGCTTCCATAGTCGGTGTTTAGCTTAAACAGAGAACTATTCCAGGATAAGTTGGGCGGCGGTGCCGGTGGCGGTGGCACAGTTAAAAGCGGTGGCATCGATAGTCGTGCACCCAAAACTGGAGCATTTATCGGCGCAGGCAGACCAGCGAAAAGTTGTCGCTGTGCCGCTTGCTGCTGCTGCTGCGGAGGAATGAGAAAGCTGTTTCTGCTGGGGCCACCTGGCGATGGATTTGCACCGCTGGAATATTCTGATTGGAGGGATGTCTGCTGAAGATTTCGATTGCGCTGTTGTTGCTGCTGTTGTTGAGGATTGAGTGAATTGAAGCGTATGTTGAAGGGCGTAAAATTTGTGTTTGTGGGCGCGTTGCTGTTGCTATTGAAGCTTGGACTGTTGAAACTGTTCTCGGCAGCATTATTATTATCACGCTGATAGGGATTAGCACCGCCACCGCCACCAGCACCACCCGAACCAGCTGAGGCAGCTGCACTGCCACCACCACGATAGCTGTTGTTGTTGCTATTGTTGCTGTAGCGGTTGTTGTAGTTTCCACCACCAGCAGCACCACCACCACGACCGAAGTTGGGTGTTGCACCGCCGCGCTGATAGAGTGGTGCCTGTGTGATATGTGTGGCTGTGTCCTTCGCTTGCTTAACCGGCAAATCGAGTGTGCCATCGGCATTGATGTGCACATCGCTCAGATTACGCGACGCATTGTGCCAACGATCCTGCAGCTCCATTATGCTGGACAGAATATCACTTGTCGTCGTTGCCGGCGTCGCCGTCGGTGCAACCGTTGTTCTGGATTTGCCCAGTAGCAACGCTTTCCGCTGACGCGTCGCACCAATGCGTGGCATACGTATCGCTGTTTGAACTGCTGTCGCAGCTGCAGCACCATCGCCATCCCCGTGTTGAGCTCCACCAGCATCATCGCTGTCGGAGAAATAATCCAAATCGTTGCGATTGCCAAAGAGCGTAAAACTAGAAGCACTGCCGCCTCCCAAATGCATCCGATGTACTTCGTCCCGTTTGACGCCCAACTGCTCAGCCAAACGTTGGCTGGCCGACAGACGAACACCGTCGTCAGCAACATTACTGTGGCTAATTGGCTTTCGCCGGCGACGACGACGTCGTCGAATAACCTTTTTGTTCGTCTTAATCGCAAACTTCTCATCAAAATTGTTGAGATCGTATTCTACCACATAGGTGCGATGTTGGCGTCGATTGCGTCGCGTTGTTGTCGTCGTTCTGGTTCGGGTACGGGTTCTTGTGGTGCGCGTTGTAGTTCGACCCGTACGCCTTGTCGTTTGCCGCGTTCGCGTCATTGTTGTGGAGGAGGTGGAGGAGCTGGTGGTTTGTGTGTGCCGCAAAACGGCTGCCCGTATCCGTTCATTTTGGCGTGTGCGTAAAATGCGCGGCTGTTGCACTTGCCGCACTCGCAGACGCGTCTCGGGCAGTCCCATTCCCCGTATATCCTCGTACAGTGTGTGCAGATCCTCGGCAAGTTCCAGATCTTCATCCTCGGCCTCGTCCGCAGAATCGATGCAATTGTCACAGTACCACGAACCGGCTGGTATTACATCCAGAGCTGGTTCCAGACAGTCCATGTGATAGCCCTGATTACAGCTGTCGCAGAGCAGCATAATGTCCTCGCGATCCGTGCTGTGGCATATCTGACAATTGGTGTAATCCTCATCTTCGACGACCAAAACATCATCATCATCGTCCAGCAGCAGCTCCTTTTTTGGTTGGTTCGCATCCATGCGAATCTCACGCACATTCTGGCGTCGCTCGACATTGTCCAGCACAATGATGCGATCGAAGGCAAGTCGATCGATGGGGCAGGTTTGTACATTGTTCGCCCAAGCCTCGATGCAGGCCGCGCAGAAGATGTGCTCACACGTCACGGGTCTCCCGATCTCCTGCTGCCGGAACGTCAATAGGCAAATGGGACATTTCTCCAATAGCTCGTTGCTGCTGCTGGCGCTGCTGTGACTGCTGCTGCTGCTGTCCGTACTGAAGCCGTCGGCGAGTTCAGCTTGAGCATCTGTTCGTTTGACATCATTGGATGCACTGTCTGCTCTTGCTGCGGCTGTTGCAGTTGCTTCTTCGCTAGACTCATCCTCGGAAGTGATCAATTTCATTCGCTTCTTTTCACGTTCCTTTTTTCTCGCCGCGCGCTGATTGATCTGAGTGAAAAAAATTTTAAATTAAATTAAAAATAGTTAACATTTATCAACAACAACGCATACTGAATATTAAAAATTAATTTTAAAAATCTCACTATTCAACATTTTAAATTTCAATACCAAAAATATACCGTAAAATATATCTAGAAGCAGTTTAAAACCTTGATAATAAACTAACAATTTTAAAATTTTAGTATTACAACAGACTATAACTTAATGTTGTTACAAAAAATCTTTAATATTTATAATTATTTTTAGTACATAAAAATGTTCGTTCTTATTGCAATTGGGTAATTTGAGCACAGTTTTTTTCATCTTGTCAGTGTTTTCTTACTCATTGATCAATCACCAAATATAAGTGTTAAAAATAATCAATGGTAATTTTGTATATTGTATATATACTTATAGTATTTTCTACAACTTTATGAAATAGCCATGAATCATAAATAATCTAATAGCGTATTTAGCAGTTGCGTTATCTCTGCAACGCTGACAAATCTAAAATACAAATCTTTCGCGGTGGGCAAAGTATTTTAGATTTAATTCGTGCATATGTTTAATAAATGAAATACAAACGAAGATAAATATTTACCTCACTGCCGCTCGACGATGACGGCTCATTGTCGGATGGAAGACGATTTGAATCTGGCCGTCTTCGGAGTTGGCGATCAGAAATCCTTGACGGCGGCAGTTGCTGGCGATTGGAACGTTCACTGCGGCGTTGTTGAGGCACCGCAGAGCATTTTGGCAGCATATCAAGGTCAATGCCCACACTCACAGATGAAGCGGCGGCGGCGGAAGGGGTAGCAACATTTTCATCGGCGTCCGTGTCATCGGAATCGTTGAATTCGATGCGCATGACGATGCGACGTTTCCTCTTGTCGCGATCGCGATCATTATTACACTGTGTCGTCTTCCTGCTGCAAGACGGCTGATTCATCTCTGCATCGCTGCAGTCGCCGGAATCGGGCATGCTGATGCAACTCCGTGTGTGTTTGTCAAATGTGTATTGAGTTGAAATTAATGTACAATTCTCGTCTCTCTTGTTAGAACTTGTGGAGCGTTTTCAATTCGTGGTTTTTTCGGTATTTCTATGTTTATTTTCAACTTTTACTCCTTGTTCATATACGATTTTTCTACTTCTTCGCAGCTACATTTTTCTGTTAAGTTGGCTGCGCTTACGCAAACCTATCGATTTACTTAATAATAAGCTATTGATATCGGCACTCTTAATGGCGTCTAAAACTGTTGAGGCCGCTGGTCTTGAAATCTGTATGAAACGACAGTGCTTTGAAAACTGTTATTTCAACTGGTTGTCCCTGGACGTCAATAAATATTGCAATTTGAACTATCCTTGTTACCACTAAACACTTTTAGTTACATTACTTATTTTAAACATTGCAAAACGTCTCTAATGAATATTTGCACGTTTAAACAAAAAATTTTCTTGTACAACTATTCACACATATTCATACACACACACTGCGAGTGAAGTCAAGAATTATCGAACAATTGTCTCTGACCACTATCGTAAATAACAAAATTCATCGCATAAAAATATATATTATTAGCTACGCTGTGCTTGGTCACACATATTTATAATTTAATTTATTTATCGAGATAATTCAATATACACTTACCTACTCGGAAAATACATAGTATAATACAAAGCTTAAACTATAAAAAAAGAATGCCAATTGTGTAAATTGTTTCAATAAAATTTAAATAGTGGCTCATTATAATGCTGAACGCCGATAAATTGTATGTTGAATTAATCGATTAACCGATAGGTCATCTGACCATATTCGTAGATTTCCGTGTCGTGTGCGCGCTAAAAAATAATTCTTGGGGTGCAGAAGACATAAAATTATATCCATTTAAGCTTATTTTAATGAGCATTAATAGTTGTACGAACCCAAAAGTGAAAACAATAAAAGTCGAACCGAATCAGACGTAATAAAAACAACTTCTTAACAGTTCGTTTCCCGCCATCGCCGCGTTCATGTCAAGCGAGAACGAGGCACATTTTTGCGCAAGAAAAAGTGAAGAACAAACGACATCAAGAAGCTTTTTAGCAAAAACGCAGCGATGTTCACATCTCGTAAAGCCGTCGACGAACATGTCCACAAAATGTTGGGCAAACTTCCGCCTGGCAAAGAGGTAAGCCGCATGCCACAACTTCTGCTTGTGCAATGCTATTTTACTTTTTTTTTAGCGACGCTTGCGAAATAATGGGCGCCCGCCATTAATCTACATGCATACATACAGGAATTTCTCGTTGTGTTTGTGTGTCTGCGTCCTCTTTGCGTGTGTTTGCCGCCAATGAAAATATCAATTGCATTTTTTTATGCAATATCAACAATCTTTGCATTTATGCTGCAGAATTAAAATTGTTGAACAATTCACTGATGGCAAAATAACTGAAATAAATGCCAATACAAGTTGGCAATGCTTAAGCAAACAAAAAAGTAGAATTTGTACTTAAATTTTATTTAATTTACAATATATTATATTTGCAATTTTTGATCAAGCAAAATTCCTTTAAGACGCCGCTCTTTGGCTCTTTCTCAAGAGTTCAATGGTGCAAGAATTTAGAATTAATATTCAACTCGCAATTCACAAAATACATTTAATATTTATTTAACACTTTAAATCAGTAGCTACAGCAAAAGTATTCTTATAATCATTTGTTGTCTATTCTTATTTTGTGAGGTTATGTTTAAATTGCTCTTCTCATTTGGTTTCGTTTCACTTCTACTCTCAGCGCGATTTGAAGGGTTGGACGGTGGGTCGACTGTATGTCAAGGTGCAAGACTATACCAAGGCCATTGAGTATTTGAAGGCCTTTCTGGCTGTTAGCGACGATGCTGACGCCCATAAGCTAATCGCCCTTTGCTATAAGCAGCTAAAGAAGCCAGATTTGCACAAGGCATTGGATCACTATCAGCGCTCCATTCAGCTGAATCCCAAGCAAACGGATATCATCAAGGATGGTTGCCAACTGCTCGTAGATAACAAGGCATTATTTACTCCAGAGCGTGCCGTCTACTGGAAGGAATTGGGCAACAAGGTGAATGAACTCCAGAATAGTGATTTGCTGTTTGCCGTACAATTGTTCGCCACGGGCGCTGACTCGACGGACTCTAACGATTCCATGGAGATGATGATACAGAAGGAGTTGCTAGCGCGTCCACACGATACGCATCTGCGTGTGCGTTTGCTGCACAACTATTTGGAGAGCAAACGCATCGAGGATGCATTCAATTATGCCTACATTACAGAAGTGGAGACGCCCGGACAGTGTCAGTTGAGCGAATGGTACAATGTCATCTGGACGGTGCTGCAGAAATGCGAACAGTCCAAAGAGACGACCAATAATTGGCCATACTGGCAACTGTTGCTCATCACCCTCGACCGTCTGATTGAGTTCAGTCTGCTGTCCGAGTCGCCATCCAGTTTGGGTGATGGCATCGCCCAAATTTTCAAACTGGATCAGCATTTGTATAAATTTAGCCAGCTGGCCAATAATCTGACAATCAATGGTGGACGTGAACTGCATCAGTGTTGCCTTCAGCACTATTCCGGACAATTGCTTTTGCATGCCGCAACGGTGCTCTTCAAGCGTGAACTGGTGGCCAATAAAAATAAATGGTCGAATACGGTGCGTTCTGCTTTGCCCCTTCTTCTGCTGGGCTATCAACAGAACACGCTAAGCGAGAAGTCACCATTCTGGCAGCGTCACTGCAGCAGCGTCCAAAAGCAGCTGCTGGAATTGTGGCGCAATCAGGCATCCTTTCGATCAGCCCAATTGGGCCGCACTCTGTACGGCTGCCTGCAGACGAAGAGTGACAATGCCGCCGAATGGCTAAACAATTGGAAGCAGCAGCAGCAGGATCAGCTGCAGGGCATCTGGCCGAATAGCGATGAGCTGTTGGCCACCGCTCGTCAGCACTGTGCAGATAATCAGTGGCGCTCGCAGCTCTATCTGCAATTGTACACACAGCCCGAGCACAAGCTGAAGGAGCAATCGTCGCAGCTGGTGCGAGATACTCGTTTGCAGCAGCCACTGTACGAGTGGCCAACACTCGCTGAGATTGAGACGCATGAGCAGCAGGCTCTGCTGCTCGCGCCGCCCACACTTGAGCATCATGTTTACCTTGCACTCGGCACCGATAACTTGGCCGAAGCGCCACGCATACATTTCTACAAATTGTTGCAACGCGATTGCAGACAGCCCGTGAATCACAGCGCTGTGGATTCGCTTAGTCAACTGGATGCGGATGTCTTTCTGTATGCAGTTGTGCTCCAGGCAAAGCGTAAGCTGCAAGTGCAACGCGAGAACTACAACAGCCTTCATGTGGGTAATCGTAATGCTACCGCTCGTCCTCACATGTTGCCCTTTGCCAATGTAATGAGTGGCAGTGGATTGATTACGGCTGAGCAGAGCCACTGGTGGAGTCTGGTGAAGCGATTCCAGGACAACATCAATTTGGCCGAACATCGCGATGCGTTGCAATTGGGCCTGGAAGCGGTGCGTGGCCTCAGACCAAAAGCGGACATCATTCTGGTATTGCAGTTAGGCAAACTGTTGGCGGCCCGCGAAGATCGCCACAATTTGGAGTCACGCATCGAGACTTTCTTCAAGCTGGGCATCAGCATGCTGCGTCGCCATCAGCATCACAAGCTCGAACCGTTCTACAAGTACTTCGAGTATGCGAATCCCGAGGAGAGCAATGTCTGGCTGCAGACGCAGCAGTTCGCCGAGGACGCTGTCGCCCATTTGAGTAGTCGTGCCTTTAAGCAACACCATTACCAGGAGTTCCTCAACGAAATCCGTGGGCTGCAGTTGCCCATGGTGAGCTATTTGCAGGCGGAAGCCTATCGTCAGCTGGCCGATTCTGGCCAAACCTCGCGTGTGGCACGTCAAAACTTTCAGGATCGTCGCATGGAGTGTTTGCGTAACACAAAAGATCTGCTCGACCACTATACCGATCATCCACTTAACTCAGTGATTCAGCGCGAACTGAATTCCACTATTTTGCGGGAGGAGCGCTACGGGTCGCCTGATAATCAGCATAACAATTCCAGTGCTTATGAGGATGCTGAGGATGATTTCTATGCGAATGCGGCACACTCGCTAAATCGATCGCGACGCCAGCTAGAGTCGCAGCAGACAACACCGGCGGCGAATACGTTGCAACTGGAGCAGAGGATCAGTAAACAATTGTGTGGCATAAAGGATGATTTCGATGGTGGCATGGAGGCCATGCGACATGAAATTAAAATGCTCAGCGAAAGGTTCGACACCATTGAGGAGCTGCTCAAGAAGCTGAAGATTAGCACCGCCAACAGCCAACAGAATTCCGAAACGCCCACTCGAGATGTGGACGCGGCTGCTGCAGCCGCCGCCCTCGGTCTCGATGAGTTCCTCAACATGGATGATGCACTACAGACAAATTATTTTAATGGCATGCAGCAACAGCAGCAGCAGCCAGCCGGTATTCACAATACGCCGGAACGTTTCTTTACGCCACAAACTGCGGGTGGAGCAACACATCCCAATGCTGCTGCTGCTGCGGCGGCTGCTGCAGCTGCTGCTGCCCAATACGGAACGCCCATGTTTAACCAGGACCAGCAGATGTACAACTATTTCGCCAATCAAGCGCAATTCATGAGGTCAACTCCCTTGGCACCAACGCCGGCTGGCATTCCACCCAGTTTCTATGGTAAGTGAGAAAACACACAAACTTATTTAATTTAAGTTGAATTTAAAATACCGCATTTAACTGCAGACATTAATTCAGTTCAGAGACGGTCTCCTTCATTACAAATGCAAACCTTGAATATTAACAAATTCACTCCACAAATTTAACGCCATTTTTTCAAACATTTTTTTTTTATTAATAACATTACTTTTTCAGGACCACGTACACCTGGAAACTTTGGCGTGCCGCCCAATATTTATGGCACTCGGCCCGCTGCACCATTTATGGATGGACTCAATTATGGAATAACTGCATCGCAGCACAGCCTGGTGATGCCACAGGTTTCACAGGCGCCTCCAACGCTGAATCAGACTGCAGTGCAACCAGCAACCAATATACCAATTGCGTCCACTGGCGTTTTCTTTAATAGTGCACCATTTGCGCCACCGGCGCCAATGCCGCAACAAATGCCACAACAGATGCCACAACAGATGCCACAACAGATGCCACAGCAGATGACGCAACAGATGCCGCAGCAGTTGCCGCAACAGATGCCACAGCAGATGACGCAACAGATGCCGCAGCAGTTGCCGCCGCAAATAACACCAGCGGCGCCATTGGTGCAGCATAAACCCATATTAGCACCTGCTTCAGTTGCTGCACCAACACCAGCGCAAGTGATGCCAGCTGCTCCCGCTCCGACTGTTACTACCGCTCCGTCAATTGCTCCTCCTTTGGCGATTTTCAATCGTGCGCTTAACAATCAGCCCGTGGAAAAGGAGCCACCGGCCAATGTGGTCATCACCAGCTCCGACCCATTGCCCAAGCCTGCCATCACCAGTGTGCAGCAGCAGACTCTAAGCGTCACTATACCGCCGCAGCACATTAAGCCCAGTCTGGTGCCGAACACGACGGAACCGCCTGCTGTTCTGCCGCCCGTTGCCAGTGCCAATTTCAATTTTAGTCTGGGTGGCAACAGCAACAATGTCAGCAGTGGCAGCAACATCTTTGGCGGTGTCTCGTCGTCGTCGGGTGTATTTTCATTCAAGAAGCAAGTGGAACAGGCAGCTGCCGAGAAGCAAAAGGAGCTGGAGGCCGAAGCAGCTCTCAACGAGAGCGCTGGCAGTGAGCAGCAGCACAATCAGAGTGCGTCTGCTGCCGAGGCATCCGCTGAGCTCGACTATGATCCGCGTCCCGATTTCAAGGGCATTATACCGCTGCCTGATGAGATTGAGGTGCGCACCGGCGAGGAGGATGAGCAGATCAAGTTTAGTCATCGCGCCAAACTATTCCGCCATGCCGACAAGGAGTGGAAGGAGCGCGGCATTGGCCTAATTAAAATATTGACGAATCAATCGACTGGCGACGCACGCATCATAATGCGACGCGAACAGACTCACAAGATTTGCGCCAATCACAAAATTACGCCGGGCATGTCGATCAGCACACCCGAGCAGGACAAAGAGGAGAAATCGTTGATTTGGGCGGCCAATGATTTTGCCGACGAGCAGCTCAATTTGGAAAAGTTTCTGGTGCGCTTCAAGCTGCCCGAATCGGCGAAACAATTTAAGACGGCCTTTGAGGAGGCAGTCAAGGATGCATCGTCATCAAGCGAAGTGCCCAAGCCAAAGCCTCCAATATTTGGCAGCGCTGCCGTTAAGAGTTTTGTGACCAGCACGCCCGCTGCATCCAATCCGCCGGTCAAGCAAAGCGAGCCGGTTAAAGGGGACAACAAGGTATTGACGCCAAAACCGGATGCAGTTGTCGCATCCAAGACACTATTTGGCAGTAATTTGACTAGTGATTCAGCAACAACAACAACGACAACATCAAGCGCTACTAAACCGACGGCATCTCCCTTTGCCAGTTTCAACTTTGGCATGCCGAGCTCAACAAATCTATCCTTTGCAAGTCTGTCTGCGGTGGCAAACAACAGCACCACCCCTGCCTACACCACGGCCTTCAACTTTGGCAGCAGTGGCTTCAATACCAGTCAGCAGCCAGCAGCAGACTCCAGCACTCTCCAGCTGCAACAGCAGCAGCAGCAGACACCTACACAATCCGAGGTAGCCGCTGATGCGGATGCCGATGAGGAATATGTGCCAACGGCACAATTCACTCCAGTTATTCCGTTGCCGGAATTGATTGAGGTGTGCACGGGTGAGGAGAACGAACTGGTGCTGTTCGAGCATCGGGCGAAACTATTGCGCTTCGACAAATCGACTAGTGAATGGAAGGAGCGCGGTTTGGGCAACATTAAGCTGTTGCAGCTGAAAACGGATCCGCAGCAGGTGCGTCTGCTCATGCGACGCGAACAGATCTTCAAGCTGTGCTGCAATCAGCGTCTGCAGCCTGACACTAAATTCAGCTATGCGAAGAACTCTCAGAATTCACTAACATGGGCCGGTCAGGATTATGCCGAGCAGGAGCTAACCACTGAGTTGCTTTGCGTACGCTTCAAAACCGCCGACACTTGCAAGCAGTTTTACGATGCGGTCCTAAAGGCCCAAGCAGCCATGACAACGGAGCAATTATCCAATCAGCAGCAGCAGAATAAGCAGCTCGGAAAAAATGATAAACAGCCGCCAGCAGCTCAAGGATTTGGTGATGCCTTCAAGCCCAAGACGGGCAGCTGGAGCTGTCAGGGTTGCTACACCAGCAACGAAGCCGCTAAACTTTATTGCTTAGCCTGTGAGGCGCCCAAGGATGACTCAGTGCCAGCCAAATCCTCATCATTGAGCCCAAGTGGTGGTGCCTTAAATCTCAGCAGCAGTGCCGGTAAATTCACTTTCGGTTTCGGCCAGTCCACAGCAAACACCTCAGGCTTTACGTTTGGCACGAGCAAACCAGCCGCATCGGCTTTACCATTTGAGAGTGTGGTCAAGGCGAAATCTGCCGAAGCAACGCCAGCGGCTGGCTTTGGGGATACCAACAATAGTGTCTCGTGTGAGGAGCCTAAAGATGATACTGTGCCCAAGAAGGAGAACAACACACTTGGCGGTGGTGGTGGTTTAACAACACTCCCAGCCTCTGCTGGTAAATTTACATTTGGTTTTACAACCCCAGCAGCCGCATCTCAAACTCCAGCTACATTTGCACCATCCAAAAGTAATGCGGAAAGCAGCAGCTTTAGCTTCCAGCCAGCGAACAGCAACAATCTGCTCTCGAACACATTCAGCTTCTCGATGCCCAAAGTGCAGATGCCGCAACAGCAGCAACAGCCAAAGAGTCCACCTGGCTTTGGCGTTGGTGGCGCTGCCGATGTGAGCAACGAGGATGAGAATATTCTCGACGAGGAGGAAAATAACGCTTACTTTGCACCCGTTATTCCCTTGCCGGATAAGGTGAGTCTTGGTCAGAAAGAGATCATCAAGACTACTAATTAAGATGAATTTCTTTTTAAACCGATAAAAAACAATCTGATCAATGAAACCACAAATTCTTACAGATTGACGTAAAGACTGGCGAAGAAGATGAGGATCTGTTGTATGTGCAGCGTGCGAAACTCTATCGTCTGGCCGAGAATAGCGAGTGGAAGGAACGTGGCTTGGGCAATGTGAAAATTCTCCGGCACAAGGAGACCAAAAATCTGCGAGTTGTCATGCGACGCGAAAAAGTGCTGAAGATCTGCCTGAATCATGTGCTCAACTCGAACGTGGCCTATAAGACGAAAGATGAGAAATCCTGGCTGTTTGCCGTGCACGATTTCAGTGAGGGTGAATCGGTGTTGGAGCGTTGTGCGCTGCGCTTCAAGAATGCGGAAATTGCGCAAGCTTTCCTCAACGCGGTGAATAGCGCCCTCAACGGCACCGCTGAGCCCATTCAAGAGGAGGAAACGGGCTGCCAACAGGCACCAAAACCGGAACTCCAACAACAACCAAATGAAACATCGAATAAGGAATCCGTCTCCAATGAGATACAAACGCAGGCCAACAAAGTGATGCTCAGCTGCGAATATCTTACCAGCGAATCCAAGTGCAGCGGCTGTCGTGGCTGTGAACCAGATAACTTTGACTATGGCCAACCGGGCAGAATGGAGGCAACGATAAAGCCGCTTCCAATGACGTTGCCCGCATTGAAGTTGCCAATACCCATTACACAGGAGCCGGCTGCTAAGGACCAGGAGGCGTCACCCGGGGATACGAAGCAAACGCTGCTCAAGGCAAGCACATTGCCATCGAACATCACTGTTGGCACCTTAGCCACAAACAATTCCGGCAGCTTTGGAGGTTTCAGTACCGCTGTCTCCGCTAATTCAACGGTCACAGACACAATCGGAACGATAAACAGGGAAATCGGTGGATTCGCTTTTGGACATGGAGGTCAGTAATGTGCTTAATGTATTTTTTAAATAATTACATCTATGACAAGTCCGTTTATTATGTAAATTTATATATGCGTATTGATATTGTTTTTTCAGATAAACCCGTCTTTGGACAAGGGCCATTGTTGTTTGGAGGAGGAAGTGCCTCGTCCAAGCCTCAGCAGCAGTCGATCTTTGGCGGCGTTTCTGCTGCTGCTCCGGGCATCAAGGGCGGTGAACAACGTGACTCGATCTTTGGCAGCGGCGTTGTAGTAAACAAGCCAGCAACAACAGACGAGACGTCGGCGTCCAAGTCAATCTTTAGTTCGTTTACCAAATCCTTGTCGAACAACCAACCGCTTACCCAAAGTCCGAGTGGATTTATGTTTGGCAACAACGCTGTTGGTGGTGGCATCACATTTGGAAGTCTCGCCAAGGATAATGCGGCCATATCTTTTGCGGACGTGAACAGCAGCAAGGATAGGGTCCTTAAGGACAACAAGGAGAATGTTGCAACGAAGTCCGCAACACCCGAGCCAAAAGCGGACAGTTCCAAAGTATTCTCGGATTGGGCTGCCAAGTCGGGCGATGATTTTGCCAGTTTGGCTGCGAAAAGCGGCGGTAAACCGATTGGCTTTCAAAAATCCGACACTGGCGGCTTCTTTGGACTGACGCCAGACGGCAAGAGCTTCAAATCGTCAAGTAACACATCATCATTATCAACAAGAGTCGATGACAATAGTACGGATAATGTCAATGATGATAATTATGATCCATACTACGAATCGATAATTGCGCTGCCCGATGAAATTGTGGTCAGTACCGGTGAGGAAGACGAGAATAAACTGTTTGGCGAACGTGCGACATTGTATCGATTCGATGCGGACAAGAAAGAGTGGAAGGAGCGAGGTAAATGTTAATGTAAATGTAAAAAAAAGATAAAGAAAAGTAAACTAATGACTTTCTATTTCTTGAATTTAGGCGTGGGTGAATTGAAGATCCTAAAGCATAAGACGTTGAATACACATCGCATGGTGATGAGACGCGAGCAAATTTTGAAATTGGTGCTCAACATGAAGATCGGCGCTCAATTTACAATTGACCACATGAGCGGGCACCAGAAGAGTTTCGTCTGGGCTAATTTCAATTACGCTGAGTCCACTGACGGCCTTGTGGAACGTCTTGCGGCACGCTTTAAGAAGGAAGAGTTTGCCGATCAATTTCTACAGACGGTTAAGAAGTGCATAGAGGAGGAGGCATCGAGTCCGGCGAATGATTAAAACTAATATGTGTCTATATGTGGCTATAATTGGCATAAAATACTATAAACGCACTTAACTTAAGCTATGTAAATGAAAAATAAATATGAAGAAAAGACGGAAAAATTGCGAATTATTTTAAGCTCTTATTTTGTGACAGTCTGGTAGCGCTTGAACAGTGTACACAATAGGGTAACACTGCCTGTCCAACACTGTTCTGTGTAACCTTGTGTAGCACTTCATTTATCTGACAGCTAGTATTGCGAGAGCGAAAGAGAGAGTGCACTCCTTCATTTGACATAATGACGTGGTTGAAACTGTGTGAAAAAAGAACAATAAATTACTGATGCCGACACGATTAGTAATCCTATTAATTAATTAATTTTGATTTGTAAACAAGCTTTCTTTATATATATATATATTTATATAAATCAGTAGCAGGCAGTGATACTTAAAACAACACATTGACAGCTGAGTCAAAGAGGAAAACAAGCATTTTGTAAGAGCAAGAGGAAGAAGGTCGGATTCAGGCGGAGAACGTCACAGCCAAAGGCAATGAAATAATTTCCAGCTGAACAAATATGTTTTCGTTTTTGCTTGTGTGTGCAACTAATTAATAGACGACTACGTGTGACAACGCAACAGATTTACACAGCAGCAACGACGACGTTCACAATTGCTGCGAGAACCAGCGAGCGAGAGAGAAAAGTAAAGGTTGTTGTGGCTGTGATTGGGATTGTGGAACGAACAGCGGTACGGTGCACGACCAACAACAACAACAACATAAGCAGCAATGATGAATGAAGACAACGGTAGCGGAGGATCGACGTCGTCCAGCGGCGCCGGTGGCGTTAAAAAGTTCTTTGTGCGCCTAACACAGGTGAGTGTGACCTTGCATTTGCATTTAATTAATCAAGTAAAATTCGAATTGATCGATTGTTTGATTGCAGATCTATCAATCGTCACTGGATCGGTCCACGCCACACACACGAATGCGTTGGGTGTTTGCCGCCTTTCTCATGTTGCTGTTTGTGTTGCGCATCTTTATCTACCAGGGCTGGTACATTGTGTGCTATGCGCTGGGCATCTATCACCTTAACCTGTTCATTGCATTTCTAACGCCTAAAATCGATCCGGAATTTGATCCGTATGCACAGGACGATGAGGACGATGGTCCGAATTTGCCAACGCATAGCAATGAAGAGTTTCGGCCATTTATACGACGATTGCCTGAATTCAAATTCTGGCTTTCGGTGGCGAAGAGTACGGCAATTGGATTATTCTGTACGTTCTTTGACTTTTTCAACGTGCCCGTGTTTTGGCCAATTCTGGTGATGTACTTCATAACACTGTTTTGCATCACAATGAAGCGACAGATTAAGCATATGATCAAGTACAAGTATTTGCCATTCACACGCAACAAGCCGCGATATCAGCGTGTCAACGAGCCAGCGACTGATGGCGCTCATCTCATCGGCAATTCAAAGTGACAATTAGCCGCACAGACGCCGGAAACACAAGCGACAACATCAGCAGCAGTAGCAACAGCAGCAACAACAGCAGCAGCAGCAACATCTGCAACGGCGATAGCAGCAACTCACGACAAGTCAGCGGCGGTTTCAACGACTGCGAGCTTGTCAACAGCTGCTGCTAAATCACCGCAAATCATAGCAATTGAGGATTATTAGCAAGTTAGGATCGTGAACTAAGTGAAAAAAAAAGAAAAACCCAAACAGAGAAGAATTCAACATTTGCTTTTAGATTTTGGGTTTTCATTGATTTAGGTTGATTTTGATTTGCTAATTTATTGAGTTTGTCGTGCGGCGTTTTGTGCAAAGCATTGTTTATTGTTTTCTTTTTAGTTTGATGATTAATTACTTTACTACATGCATACATATATATATATTTATATTTGTTCCCCAAAACAAACAGTTCAAGCTTTTAGCCAGAAATTCTAATTTAAATTTATTGTATTGTACTACCTTAAAATATGTAAACATTATTTTATGTTTCTGAAATCCAAAAAGTAGATTTACTCTATTTAACAAATATTTTTTGATTACACACATTGGATATAGATGTATTTTTTGTATATGCATATATATATTTATATATGCATATATATTTTGTTAGCGTTAACTATACAAAATGTTAGAATGAAAAACGAACTAAAGCAGGTCTAAACTGGGTGCGTCATATGAATAAAATGAAAACAAATTGAAAACTAACGAAAAATATCTTCATTTCATCAGCAATTATTTTTTCATTTCGATTGTGGCGCTAAATCTGTCACAATGTGCCCTGACATTTCAAACGAGTTGGTAGCACTGTTTACGTATAAATCTTGCGAATCTGGCCACTCTGTTTAGACAGACACCGTTGTTGCGAAACTGCACCACGCAGTGTGTTGTGATAGTCCAAGAAAAAGTAATTGTTTTTGTTTTCATTTTTGCAACTTTAAGACGCTGTTATTTGGGTTGTATTGCGTTCAAGTAATGCAACAATGTGCCATAGCTTTGATGGGCGCGCTTGCTGCTGTTGTTGTTGCTGTAACCAAAGTAAACTCGTCAACGCCGTCGACGAGGCTGTCGCCGACATTGTCACAAATACCACCAATTAACAGCTAACTAAACATTACGCTGTTCCTCCCTACAAACCCCCAAACATCATACGTCACAAACGTATAATGGGCATACAAAATGATGATGATAATAATAATGAGAAATGTAGCACGATAAGTCGTCGTCGCATAATCCTCTGCACCATGCTCACGTCCATTGTAACTGCAGCTCTAGCAATACCTACATCGGCAGCAGAATCTGATTTGCAGGAGGCAGCGATAACACCACCCGCAATACCACACTGTGTGGAACAACAGGAGCGACTTATCGGAAGAAGGTATGTCTAATAATACAGAATGAATAAATGAATGCATGCATGCATGAAGAAGAAGCACATTAACAAGTTAGGAATTCTAGTGTAATCGAGAAAGTTCGAAAAAAATTAAATGAAAATAAAAAATAAAGAAAAAATTATTCACAATAGTTTTTTAAGCCATTGATTGGCAGACATAGATAAATAAATGCATTTGGTAATTGTTCTGCTAATACAAATGTAATTTGAGCATTAAAATTCATCAGTTTAAACGCTATTGCATTTCAAATTTATCCTGGCACAAAAAGCAAAGCACTACTAATGATTGCAAGCGAAGACGAATTCGACACTTTTTTGCCCTTATCAAAGCGACGGTGAGTCATGAACCAAATAAAATAAAGTTAAAAGTTTTAAACTCTCTGTTTACCTGCGTACAACAGAAAGAGCAACAACGAAAATATCTACATAAGTGAAGCGTGTTTTGTGTATTTTTGTGTTGAGGCTTTCGGCTTATTTAACGCAATTTCGAATTTCACCATTCTTGGGACTTTTGCTTTGCTTTGCTCTGTTTTGAATATTGGCCCTGCGTCGGTGCCAGTCTCTCTCTCTGTTTGTTTGTGTGTGCGAATGTTGTGTAAGTTTGCTTGTGTCTGCGGTGAACCGACACTTGTTGATTCCTCTTAGGTTTTGCGCATATTCTTGTTTATGTCCGCCAAAATCAGCTGAAAATAAAAGCTCCCTCCGCAGACGTCTTTTGCCTGCTTAAACCAATGATGTGGTGTTTTATCATTGGTGGGCCAATGTCACCTGATGGTAGTGTGCCCTTTTATTTTATGCGTGCGATCAAATAAGATACATACATGTATATTATTATGTTTAAATTTATTTATTTGTAGTTAGAAATTGGTTATCTATGTACAGTCATATATGTACATATATATATATGCATATATGTATACCTTATTAAGTCACATTTTATATATGTACATATATACATATATATGTAAATATTCACATTCGTATGTATTGACCAGAGCTTTTAGTGAAAAAGCTTTTCTTGCTTGTTTTTATTCATTCAAATTATCGGATATGCACTGTAACTGAATACTGGAACCTTTTTACTACTTGAAATTAAATCAATCATACAATTAACAACAGAATAATTTTTCTAATTTTCCACTTTTTTTTGTCAGAAAAATCATTTATTATGCTAACATTTTTCAAAAATTTTAGAAATTAGAATTTGGCGACGTGAATTGAAATGTCTTTAAATCTTTAAGAGCTATTCTTGCAATTTATTAATCTATATTTCAGTTATAGCTAAAACCGGCCTACGAAAATTAGTACATTAATTTTTGATAAATACTGAAATTAAAGAGACAGTATGATTTCTGTATTTGAAGTATTTATTCTAAAGTTATAGTTAAAAAAATTTTTATAATAATGTTTTTATAAAAATATACAAAACTATTTATAATAATTTTGTCTGCATCACAATAAATTTTTTTCTGATTATGTTTCATGCATTCTCGATCATGAATCATAGTTAGCACTTTTTGGAACCCTGAAGAAATGCCATCGTTGGCGACTGTCTCAGTAAATCGAACGATGACGGTAGTGATAAGCGAATCGATTGAACCACCGAATTATTGATCATGGTCATGGTCACATGTCTAATTGGTATTATCTTTTTTTATCTGTAGATTACTCTACATAACGACACTCGATGGCCGCCTCAACGCATTGGACATTTCCAAGTCTGGCAAGATGCGTTGGAGCATTGAGACGGGACCCGGACCACTCATATCGTCGAGTATCCATCGCCTGGAGCTGACCAACAACGGGCAATTTGTGCGGATGATTCCATCGTTAAGTGGCGGCATTTACAAATTTGATGGCGATTCCATAAATCCGATACCGATAACAGCGGACCATTTGCTTAGCTCCAGTGCGAAATTCAGTGATGATCTTGTTATCTCTGGCGGCAAGGAGACCCGCACCTATGGCGTCTCAGTGCGCACCGGCCAATTGCTCTACGAGTGCTCTATCAATGGCTGTGTGAATGCTACGAATGGAGGTTCTTCCATTAACGACACAATCGAGGAGTCACCAACAAGTGCAGGGGACGATAATCATGATGAACAGCAGCAGCAGCGGGAGCAAAACGATGAACAACTGCGTGATAAAGATGGTTACATTATTCCACACAATTCCCAGCTGGACGATGTCATTGTCATCCGTCGCCAGACGCAAACAGTGCGTGCCGTGGAATCGCGGACGGGAATTGAACGCTGGAACTTTAGCGTTGGCCAGCACGACTTGGATCTGTTGCCCCCCGAAGGTTGTCACAAGCAGCCGCGTAACGATCTGGAATTGGCCGTACTCGATGTCGATATTCGAGTTGTTGTTCCCGACGGCATCGTCTGTGCATTCAGCAAGAGTGATCCACAACTATTACTGTGGAAACATCAGGTGAGTTAAACATTTCCTCTGTGTCCATCTAAGAATTTATTTTACTATAATTTATAAAACCGTATGTTCCATTTGTTATTATTATGATATCAGAAATATTAATTAATAAAATATTAATATAAATATCTTCAGCTTATATTAATAATTATATTATTTGTAATTGCAGTTTAACAATCCCATTGTTAGCGCCTGGCAGACAAACGCAGCCGATGCATTGGAGTCCATCGATATATTCAGTTCATCGCATTTGCACAACGAGCATCGGCAGCAGGGAGAGGAGAAGCTACCGAGTCGATCGCCTTCGATGTACCTGGGCATGTATGACAAGCAGTTATATATTCAGGAGTCCATACGATTGCGTGAGGAGATTATGTATCAGTCGCAGCACTATCAGCCTCTAAAGGGCGAGACAAGCCTCCTCATGCCAAAAATACCCTTTCGACCCATTGCGGCTAGCAGCAATTCAATGGTGCTCTTTCGAAGTGAGCGTGATGCGGTTGTCATTGAAGACGGGAACAATGGGAATAACAACGAATTGATGCCATATGATGACCAGAATTATGCAGTTGCAGCACAATCTGTGCTGAATGCTTCCGAGTTTGTGAACGGCAATGGATTCTATATCTATGTGGATGACTCACCAAGTGGGTCACTGGAATGTGGCACTGGGGAGTCACCGTCACCCAGTGGACTGCCAGCCATAGAGTCGACACCTGGTGGCAGCAATGAGACGACTGCTGCTGGTGGCAATCATAGCCTAAACGATGATCTCGGCTTCAGTTTGGATGATATCGATGCACCCGTCAAGGTGGTAATATTATCGCTGTGGTTCTGGTGGAAGGAGATTGTGGTGATTGCGTTTACATCAGCGGTGCTCCTCAACATGTTCATGGGTCATCGGAATCAGCGTGTGGAGCGAGAATATGTTGTCATTGAACGGCATGTGCCCGTTCAAACGGCGATCGAGGCAACGGAATCATCCACACAGGCCCTTTTGGGGCCAGTGTTGCCGTTGACTGTTTCGCGCCCCAATCGCCTCAATTTCACGGACGGCATACAGCGGTCAATTTCGGAATCGACCACTAATTCTGGCGAACTCTATACGTCCCGTTTTCAAACTGATTTCGATCTAATGCAGTGCCTGGGACGTGGTGGCTTTGGTGTCGTCTTCGAGGCCAAGAACAAACTGGATGAGAATCGCTATGCTATCAAGCGCATCACATTGCCCAACAAAGAGTCATCACGACAGCGTGTGCTGCGCGAAGCCCGAACTCTGGCCAGCTGTGAGCACCACAATATTGTGCGGTACTTTCACGTGCGTCATTTTCTTCTTTCAGCTAATCGAATTTTATATATACAATGGATACATTTTGTTTATTGCAGTCCTGGACCGAAACACCGCCAATGGGCTGGCAGGAAGAGGAGGATCGCAAGCTGTTGGCCCATGAGCTCTCCACTTCCATACAGATCGAGACGCCAGATGGGAGTACGCTACCATCGCTGCTTGACCACACACAGAATAAGCGTCATCAGCTGATCTCGTGGGTCTCGGACACGGCGAACAGCTCAGCGCGCAATCGTGAACATGGACAAGGCGATAGATCGTTGAATCACATTCGGGAATACATCGATGACGATGAAGATGAAGATTCCCTTATCGAGTTTCGCAGTGAATCCCAATCGGCGGCGTTGCGTGCCGAACTGGACGATACCCAGGACGACGAGGATGAGGAAGAGAAGGAAGAGTCGAAAGAGCATCAGAACCAACTGCAGAAACAACCACCACCAAAACGTATGCAGCAAGGCTCGATCTCGATTGATATTCACTCGGCATCCTTTGATTTGAAGAACATTAACTATTCGCAACATCAGCTGTCGAATTCTTTTCAAATCGAATCGATTCGCTCCAAGGAGAACAGCAGCGACACAGATGACGATTCACAAGCTTCGCCCAGACGCAAACCGACCACGTTGGCACTGTTCAACAATCACAATCAGCAGCAGCAGTCGCAGCAACAGCAGCTGCTGCCACATGCAACAAATGGCAATCCGTTAACAAATGGTTGCCCAACGAAGCCTAGTAAGGTCTATTTGTACATTCAAATGCAGCTGTGCCGCAAGGAGAGTTTGCGCGACTGGTTGCGTGACAATCGAACGGAGGCGCGTGCCACACATATTGCGCACATATTTCATCAGATTGTTGATGCAGTGGATTATGTGCATTTGAAGGGTCTGATACATCGTGATCTGAAGCCGAGCAATATATTCTTCTCGCAGGATGGCCAAATAAAAATTGGTGATTTTGGTCTCGTTACCGATATGGCGGATGGTGGAAACGAATGTGGTGATCAATCCTCCGTATTGCCCTCGTCCGCCCGCCATACGCAACAGGTGGGCACACATCTATACATGTCACCGGAGCAACTGCGCGGCCAACACTATGACTATAAGGTGGACATCTATTCGCTGGGCCTGATCTTTTTTGAGCTGCATGTTTACTTCTCCACCGAAATGGAGCGCATTAAGACGCTGCGTGCGCTGAGGGATGGCCAGTATCCGAAGGATTTTGTCAGCCATAAGCCGGAGCAATATGAGTTGCTGCAGCGTATGCTCTCCTCGCAGCCAGTACAGCGTCCGCAGACCAAGCAATTGAAGCAACAACTACACGAAATTCTTCATTTGCCCGACCATGTGGTAAATGGACGCAGTGATCATGCGGCGATGGAGGCCGCCACGCGACGTCTCAGTAGAAGTCGGACATTTAGTAGCAGTAGCGAACAGCAACTTCAGTGATAAAGTATACCAGCCAGTCGGGTTGTCTGGTTGAATGTGTCAACAGTTAGCTCCTAACAATTACATAAGTCATTCATCCCGTTAACTCTTAACACATATAAGTAATTGATCCGTTTTTTTTTAATTTGAAATGATAGCAATTATTAATTATGGCAATCTGGCTATGCTTTATCTGCTCTGCCCCTGAAATGACCTCTCAGCATTCGGTTTCTGTTTTATGTATGTTTATTTTTAAGTTCTAGTTTAGATTAATTTTAAAGCTATGCAGAAAGTTAACTTGGCTTAAATATAGAGATTATAAATAAGTGAGTAATGATTAATTGCATAGAATACAAATATATTATTTACCAAGTCGTTATCTTATAATATGGAAAGATTTATTATGCCCTTTTACCCGAAGTAATTGTGGTTTTAATGATTTTGTTTATAATACCGATTCAACCTGTATCTGATACAAAATTTATTTTAGTCTAAGTGAAAAGCTAAAAAAAATAAATAAAAAACTGTAAAATGTCAAATTTCAAATCCGATCGGTTTGCGAAAATGTAAACAATTTGTGTAGGTTGCTGCTTATGATATCATGTGCTGGAACCAGAACAATAATTTGGTTGCGGTATAGGCTAAACCTACCTTTTGTTTATTTTTCGCAACCTTTGGCATGTTAGCAGACTGATGTATGCGCAATTTTCTGGTGGAAAAAAAACATTTAAATTCAACGGCTCGTATTTTATTATTGCATTGTTGATTTGTATATACTTTTTAGATAAATGGTTAAGTTCAAAGAAGCTTTTGTAATAAATATTCTGCTAGATTCAGGACCTTTGGCAAAGTACATCCACGATTAGCCGTCCCTTTGCACTGTAGCCAAAACCACAAACGGTTCAATATAACCTATATAAACATAAATAAATTATTATTTTTTGTAGACGTAGTTTTATTTCTTTTGTATCCTCTGATAGGTAATTAAGAATCGTTAAACTTATCAAATAAAATGAAATAATTTAAAATGTAAATTAATTTTGAGACCGGTTTTCCATTTGCAAAAAATCGGAAATCGCCCAAGAAATTTTCAAAATGACTTGTATAACTTTATTCTATTATTATTATTTTTTTTATTATTACTGTTTGCGGTTTTCCAAAAACATTCTCTACATTGCTAACGGATTAGTCGTTATATACTTTGCGGGTTTAGCGCAAACAGATTGCGCAAACACAATACATACACATGGCAATATTATAAGCACATACATATTTATTTTTTGTATCGTTACTATAACTATAATGATTTATTCTTTCTTTCTATCTTTATTTTGTCGGTTGAGGCCTTGTTTTGCATTGCTTAATACGTAGTTACGGTGTATTTGTGTTATCGTTTGGGTAGCTCTTGTCAAATGTCAACTTATTTTATGTTTTAAATTGATTTGCATGAGGATTTTTTTCCTTCATTGCATTAAAAAAGAGATCATCTGTGTCCTAATAATGTATGTATGTAAGTACTTTTGTACTTGTATATAATAAGTGCATTTTTAATATTAATTGCTACCACTTAAATTAAATTGTTTTTATTTTTAAACGCGCTGAACAAACAATAAGCAGTTGAAGCTTATTGCATTTGATTTATATATATATTATTTTTTCAATTTTAAATGTTCAGATTTAAGTACATAGCTACAAATATTTTTTAGTTTTACTGTTGCAGGCAACGTGTTGCTTAAATATAACTCAACAACAAATTGTTTCGCATTTATAAATTATTATTTTTTTTTATCGTGAATCGTTCTTAGCGTTTTTTTTATTTTCAAAAATTAACAGCCATTTTGACGAATCCGTAATCGTTCAAAATCATAGGAGAAAACTTGAACCAAGTACATGCTAATAGTTTATTATATACAATATATGTATTGATGTATATTCCCTACAAATACGTTGATGTCCCGCCTTGTTTTGGATTTCTTGTTTACTCTGAATGATTAACGATTGAAATAAGAATTTCTGTATTATTAAAGTTAATTTAATGAAGTTTTTGGAAATCTAATGAACACATTTCAACAAGTCAACGTATTTGGCTGCACATTTGCAATAATAATTATAACTTCGGTTAATAGTACTTATATGTATATATATACTATATATTTTTCATTCATATCAAAGCATCAATGCTAAAATGTTAAGTTTAAGTTTATTTTCAACAATATTTGAAATATTTTTGTGTGTCGTTCGAATTAAAATATTATTGCCTATAAGTGTTACCCTTGACTAAATTCAAAAAATCTATGCGTCCATTTAAATTGTAATGGAAATTCACATTATTGATTTGGCTTGATCCTTAAACTGAGCACTCAACTTAAGTGGATACTTTAGACCAGATTGGCAGTGCGCTCAGTTGTCTTCATCTATATGATGTATGTATATATAGTATAGGTAGACTAGACCAGAATGACTAGTTGTAGTGCCGGTTCACAGTTCACACAACTACATATAGTACACACACACACTTATTGCTGTAAACGTTAATTATATTATTATACTATATATGTATGTAGTGTGTATGCTTTATAGATTGCAGTTTACTAAGTTCTTGAAATCTCTATGTACAAAGTCAGACTTGATTGCTTATCTTTCGAGTATTGTTGAGGTAAAGAAAGAGTTCGGTATAGAGTTAGGTAGACTTGCATGTGAAAATAGTAATACGAGTAGTTTTCCTCTTTTGTATGTCAGCAATTTTATCATTAGGAAAACTTAAATGTTACCTAACTAGTGAGCTACTCAATATACATATATCACTACAAATTAGACAAATAAATATTGCGAATTGTGTTTGGATTTATTCTATAATTAGTAATAACACAATATTTTATTTCATGTTGTGCGCCTTAGAAAATTGTCATCTTAATTTTAGTATTAATCCGCTTACTAAGGTTTAACTTTCGGCTTGCATTGGTTTAAGGCTTGATGCTTAAATTATGTTGATGTTCGATTATGATTAAAAAATCTGGTTAAATTCAATACAGCGTTATAGAAATTGTTTAAAGGCAACAATTGTTGGTGTTTTCATTTATTTTTAACGTTATCTAAAAATATTAAATTCCAATGCTTTCCTATCGTAAACAGAAAGCAATAACTATTAAAGTTTTCGAAAAATTTTGCAACTGTTGTGGCTGTAGGCAGTTTTTTTTTTTTTGCATCTGTATTAATTGCTGCATTTAATCAATTTCTTTTACATTAAAATTTCTGCAACTTTCATAAATTTGTTATTGATTTGTATATATATATTGGTGACCATTAGAGGACCACTTTACTTGACTTTCAACTGACGTACTTATTTATCGTCATTTGCCTAATAACTAATTCTTGAAATGATCACAACGTTAATGAATGTTTATATGTTTATATACATATGTATATATGTATGTATATCTACTAATATCGCTTAAATATAGCTACCGTATAAGTATACCATTTATACTGATGGGTTCTAGTTATAATTTTAATTCGTTCGCACTTTTTATGTTAACAACAATGTTTTAATTTTTTTTTTTAATATTCATAAAATGTATTGTAAATTATGGTGGGATTAATTGCCTATTACGTACAAAAAAACTATATTAAATAACGTAAACTTTTGCATTGGCAGCTTTTTATTTAACAATTGTTACTTATCGTAACTCTATATATGTATATATATACATATCTATAGTGTGTATATTTATTCTTGCTCAAGTTGTTCTTTTGTTTAATACTCAAAGCAATTTGCAAATGTGAAGGCATACAATGTTCGCAAGAGAGCTGCAATAAGCAAGCAAAAGGATGCAATGAATGTTGGCCAAAGCGCTTGTGGCCCAAACAAACAAAGCGAAACAAAAGCAGCGAGCAGAATCTTCCATTAATGACAAACAAAGTGACCAACAACGATGAGATAAAAGACATGAGCCAAAACCTGCAAAATGTTGGTCGACACCAAGATATATATATATATATATATATATGTGTGTATATACATATATATGTAGTTTGTATGTATGCATGTATGTATAAGTGTATGTGTTTATAAGTATATGCTAAAATATGCATCAAACAGCAAGCGTTTACCAAGATATTGTTGCCGTTTATATGCTAAGGAGTGTAACAAGGTCCCAGCTCAACTGAACTCAACTGAAAAAGTTCGCTTGGGTATATACATCTATATATGTATATATATTATGCATTTGATCAAAATGTTTGCTTTAAAAACTTATGCAGCATTTGCTAGAGTATTGTACAGCGTCCTTTATTCCTAGTTGATTGTGAGTAGTCAGTGCCAATAAGACCGCCAGCGATGCCGCCGCCAGCTGTGCCGCTAACTCCACCGCTGCGACAACCCATTAGCTCTCGAAATACGTCGCCGATTTTATAGTTATATCTACAATTAATAAACACGAACATAATTGTTTAAAAATGTAAATATTACGTATTTAGAGAGCAACTCACTGCGCCGAACACTCGACATATCCACAACGCCAATGTTTACGGACCAGCGTAGAAATGTCCTTGAGCTCCTGAAAGGCATAACATTCAACAATTATTGTTTTTGGCCATAATCCTTAGAACAAACAGCTATCTTTTGATTACGTCATTCACTTTAGTGTGTGGCAACTAGTTATGGGATACAGCATAAGCAACGCTTTTTCATATTTGTACACATATAAAAACAAATGGCTTTAATTATTTGTTTTCTAATTTATTAATATAATTTAAAGCATCCCCTTACGCTGGTAATTTTCTAAGATAAACTGCTCCCAGCTACGTCTTAAAGCAGTCAAAATAAACTAACCTATTTCTCATTTTATTTTTAAAGAGTATTCATTTTTTCTAGTCTTCCATTGAATATTTTATTCATTGTGTGTTTTTAATTCATGCAGCTTCTCGTAGTACAAAAAATTTCCTTGAAATTAATTGCTTTTACAAAGAATTCAGTAAAAATGCTGGATACAATTTTATAGAGGCTTAAGCTCCAAATTTAATCTGTGCTTTGCTTGTGGTATATTAAATTTCATAACAATTTAAAACACTGATTAAAACTGAATTTTTACATGTGCAATTTAGATAATTTTAATGACAGTATATTTATTAGTCTTAAGCCAAAGATAACTTAATTTGATAGAATCAATAAATGGCTTACATTTATTGTCACATATACTTGATATCCATTCTTAAGTGTGTGCAAACATTGTTTGCTTTATTTGCAGAATAAAATCCATTTGGGGCACTTAAGCAATAAGTGCAGCAAAGTGGCAAATCAGATAAGTGAATTTTATTGCACAAGCATAAATCATTCAGAGGTCTAATCAAAAGAAAACAAAAAGACAGCCAAGCAGAGAATAATTATGCAACACATATAAGCTGTGTATTATTAATGGAATTACTTGTTGTATGGTTAATATTATGTAATTAATCATGTGGGCCTTGGACATACCTGCGAGTTAGCCTGCGCCTCAGTCACATTGTCATATTTATTGCCCACCACAATTATGCTAAAATCACGATGACTGAAACTATCCAAGATTTGATCTCTTATGGAGCGGCAGTACTGCAAATGAATATATAGAATATACACACATTATTTCATATTCGATTCTTTGTGTGACTCCAATTAGCGAGGTTGACCCACCTGAAACGTTTCCAAATTGCCCATATCATAGACGAGAACGTAGGCGTGCACCGTTCGCAACCCCAGCGGATGTCCATTATTCCATTCAGCAAAGTTATCAGCCGGAAATCGCTTCTGGCAAGATTGCCATGCCAATTTGTTGAGTGTTTGTTTTTCATCAGTGCCACATATGTTTTATTGTTTGTTTTTTTTTATTTTTTTTTATTAATATTTTTTTTGGGCACGTGCGTACATGAATTGGGAATAAAGAGTTAAGAAAAAATCAGTTCGATAGACTTTTTTTCACAAAAAATACAATGTTTTTATACTTCTTGTATTTATATATACTTTATACTTCTTGTCAGGTATTAAAAGTCATTAACGCCATTTTAATCTCGTTTTTGTCAAGACATTAATTGGTTTCAAAAAATATATTTTACACATTTTATGACAGTTGTGGTAAAGAGTAAACAATATGAACTTCAGTGACAGTTGGTGCAAAAGAAAAAAATAAATAATACAAATTCTACTCGCATGCTGTGAAAATTGCACTTTAAATGCTGTGAATGTAAATAAAATAAATGCTTTTGCTGGCAATGTAAATATTTTCTTTTAAATTATGAATTATGAATTATGAATATATACATATATATATATAAATATTTAAATTTTACACCAAAAATAAATAATTTGATTTCGAAACATGTTATATATGTTTGTATGTATATATTGCCAATGAACGAACATTGCAAACGTTATAATAATATGTTTGTGACGGTGCTGGTTATGTCATCTGTTCAATGAATTCGTTTTAGTCTTCTATAAGTTGTCAAAACAACAGCTTGTCTAATGAAAATACTACAAGCGTTGCAGAGGCCATAAATAAATGTCATAAATCAATTTATGCTGCAATCTTTAAGGCGCAAACCAAACCTAAACGCAGAAACAAACACGGACACAGAAACAGACTCCGGGTCTGTCACCATTCTTAATAATGTTGGGCACACAGCCTAAAGAGTCTACGCTCCTTGGCGCCATTGCCATTTCTCGTTTAGTCCTTCGACCAACAGCGATTTGCCGCCATTTGTCTGGCCATGTCATTCTGGCAGACAGCCAGTCGAGTCGACGTCTCTTTAACGTGGGCAGTAAGTTAGTTAGATTTACGTTTTTGATTAAATTTCATTTAATTTGCGCTTTCCCTGTTGATGTTGCCATTGTTTTTTCACTGTTACATTAATTAACGGTTGTGTGTGTGTGTGTGTGTGTGTGTTAGCCTGAAATGCGAGCAGCTCGTTAGCCAAACTGTCCAGCTATCTGATTGTTGCATTCCACGTATATTATTGTGTTTAGCTACTGATTTTTGGTTCAAATTCCTATGCTGTCAGTTAATGTGTTTGTGTGTGTTTGTTGACTTTTCCTGCTACAGGAAATATCTACCCTCGGCTTTCTAATACAAACAAGATAAAAACACAAACATTCAACGAAACACGGATGGCTTCCAATTAATTAAAATAATGATAAGTAGATGAGTATGGCGATGAGCAGAAAAATTGTTAACCAAGTTTTGGAAGAGATAAATATTGACTTGACGGGAAACAAGCACAAAAATAAATATCATCTACATTGTTTCCGGCTTTTTGTTAGTCTTCACTGTAATATTCTGAGCATAACTAAAAGAAAACAATCCTAATATCCATTTTTATAAATGTTCAGTCTTGATTAAAATTTGCATATACCCTTGTAAAGAATAATATTACAATATTATTTTAAAGTTCAAAAGATGAGAACGTCTACACCTATTTCAATTATAAGTTCAATTTTTTTAAAATGTACAAAAAAAAATAGTAGTTCAAACTCCAAACTAAAATTTCGATATGAGCAGTTTAGCTGCGGTCTACAAGGATGTGTAATCTTTGGTGTATCTTGTTTTATTTATTTAGTGGGGTACTTGCCAAATTTATGTAGCCAAATAGTTTTGATATTTTGTCGTTAGGCTTGTGTCCAAATCTGTATAATATCAAAACAAAAACACAACAAAACTGAACTTCAAATGGCCAGCCAACTCTGCACTTGTAGTGGCCACTGAAACACACACTAAAATGCCAAATTGGTGGACACCATTCAGAGCAGTCTCCAACATGTGTGTATTTTTGGGTGTGTGTGTGTGTGTGTGTGAGCGACAATCTGTTGGAGAACAAAATACTGTTTACACAATTGGCAGCCATTACGACTGACTTTGAGTAATAACTGACCGACACTGCACTTGACGATGAAAAATGTGCCCCAATAAACAGAAGTCGGCCAGCCATCTAACTGGGATACCTGACTGCCAACTATCATGTCAACACAATGACTATACCAAAAATAAATATAGCGTTTGCAGCAGTAAAATATATATATATATATATTAGATAAAAAAGCCACAATAAATGCTCTGTACAAATCAAGGCACACCTTCTATTAAATCTGAGTAGATAGCATAAAGAAAGAATTTCTCACAGAATATCATTTAAACTTTATTAAAAATATTATTTCATTAATAATAATAACTTTACAGGGAACAAAACGTATTTTCTCTATAGTATACTATATACATAATAAATACTATATAATATCAGAACGATTGTCTGTCATAAACCGCCTTTATAACCACAAAATATAGGGTACAGAGGCGAATTCACGCCAAAATGGACATGAATAAATTGAAAGGCATTGAAATCTGGCACTGGATACGAGGAGTAGATTGGGGGGCAGCTGAGTCCTGCCAGAGTTGCTCTCACCTGCTGTGGTAGTAGTTGCTATAACAATGGAGGTTGGCCAATTGTATTTCAACTGCTGCCTGTCAGTTCTGTCAATACAAATTTCTTGTTGTACATTTTGCGAATTTCTTTTGTTTTCCTTTTTTTCTTTTTTTTTTTTTTTTTTTGGGCTGATACTTTAAGCGAAGCGAGATAGATACATATGTGTGTGTGTGTGTGTGTGTGAGTATGTATGCATACATATGATACATACATATGTATATAGTTGCCTGATTGCGGCTTTGTCACCAAATCAGTTGACTCAACTGAGCTCAAAGAATGTGGTTCTTAAAGCCTCTTGCCAAGTGGTGGTCTGAAGCCTCCCACTTGTTTCTTTTCCAATTCAAGGTATTTTATTTTATACACATGAAATTCTCATCATCGTTAAGCGAGAACGCTGAAAACAATTTTAGCAATTTCAGAACAAAAAAAAAATGTAATTAAAACACAAGAACACTAAATTAAATACATATACTTAAGTGTTGTAAAACGAATTTATTTTAAATGCACAAAGTATGCATGAAAATGAAGTACGCTTTCAGGGATCTAGTTTTATTTAATATTCAAATAATAATATTCATGTGCGAGTAATTTATTCTAAAATGCAAAAATTAAATAAATATTAAGTTGCTCTGCTCGTGATGTACCAGAGCCCACATTTCACACATTTTTGGCCCATCAAGATACAAATTATAAAGTATGCATACTATATTCATGTTGCACAGTTTTTATATGTAAGATTTATTATGCTCTTTTACCCTTTTGCTAGCTAGGATCTTACATTTTAAATAAACTGTTGAGCACTCACCTGGGGTGGAACGTCCAGTACCATCAGCTCCCGTATGCAGGTATCGCAGACCAAACAGTTTTTATAAATTTTGCGATGAGTTGTCGTCTGATGAGTTTTGGGGAAGTCATGGTAGAAAAATTGCTGTAATGCACATATAAATAAATATGTTATTTAAGGGCAGCACATGCATAACTGTAAAAAATATTCGCTTACAAATTATGGTAACCACAATATTTTCATTTCATTATAAATATGCGTTTTTTTACGCAAAGGCTTTTTCAAAGGGGTGGAGAGTTCGCTTTTGCTGGCTGACTTTTTCATTAAAATTAAAATTATAAAAGCATGAAAGGATATGCAATTTTTTTTAGTTAATGTAAGCAAACATTTGACTGCAACTATAAAATGTATATTTAAATTACAGAAATTTGTACGGGCAAATGAACAGAACAAATTTTTGCCGAATGGGACATTTTAATAAATTCAAATTATTTTATAAATAAAAACCCACATCTGGCAGTTAAATCTAATTTGATGTTTTCTCACGAGTGCTCTAAAAATAATGCCCACATCAATTGTCAATTCTGAAAGCTATAATTCAAATTGCGCACATGCCATGATTAAAATCGAGTGCGAATTTGCTACCAACTAAAAGTGTCGGAATACTCTGAGTTTTGCACTTAACCGCATTTATTTATGTGGCCAACAATATAAAGCACTTTATGGTGGAGCAGTCGCGTTAAAAGGCGCAAAGTCGGACGGCAGGAAAAACGCAGCTGTCCCGATGGGCATAAACGTAATTTCTTATTCAATTACCAGCTCAATAAAAATAAAACTCAATGAAATGCGAAAGGAAGCAACGGGAGACTGCATATAAAAAGAGTAGAATCATGTGCAGTATATACATATATATATCTATATATATGTATATATAATTTACAATGTTAAAGTTAACTTGGCCACTAAAAGCGTTTCACATTTTGCAGTCATCCACTCTTTCTATTCGCTGGCCACTTCCGTTTCCTTTACGTGATTGAATTGTAGCGAGCATAAATTATCCTTGATTTTATTTATTCCATTGACAATAAAAGAGCTGATTGGCCTGAGACATTTGCATTTAAATGTGTGTCGAAAATGTCGCGCTGATAAAACATTCAAAATGATTTCGTATTTATTATTGACTCATGCGATTGGACGCAGCTTTCGATTGGATTAGATGATGCTTCGTCTTCGATTTGAAATTGGATAGCCATTGCTATCGCAAGTCACACACACTCGACACACTCAACACACTCGACACACTCGGCACACTCGGCACTAGTCAATCTGTTCGATGAATGCCTTCAAACTTGGTCAATGAGAACACATCACTTTAAAATGCAATCAGACGTAAAAAATATCCTCCCTCAGCCGGTCGCTCATTTCGCTTTTCTGTAGCAATTTCTCATAATGTTTTATTTCCATCCTTCGGAAGATGTTGTGTTTTCTTTTATCGGATAAAATGGATATGCTTAATAGCTTTTGGCCAAAGAAAAAAAGTACATAACCTGCCTTAAACAAATTGAGCACCAAAAACTGCCTGGGGGTTAAAGGCATCGTTTCGGCCACGTTTTCAAGTAGATTGTTTGGTCTAAGCTGCTAATTTAATGGAGCTTGGGCTTGAGTTATGAACGCTTTAGGCTTATTCAAGTCATTTTTCTTTTTTTTGCAGCAAAAGTTTAGCAAAATTTTCATTTGATTAATTTCAACTTGAACAAGAGATGCGTGGCGTGTGGCAAAACATAACGGATAATTAGGAAAACAATATCTACAAGAAGAGAAAGCCAGCGCTTTTCAAAATCAGTTCCATTGATTCAATTTCATATATTCTTAAATGGAAAACAAATATCTCTACTTAATTTCCCATTTTCTGATATATGTATGAATATGTGAATTTGCGTCGCACGCGTCAAAATGTTGAATTTTACGGGTCAGCGGCTTTCATTCTGCCGAGCCTGCAACATCATTAAAGAGACCACTTAATTGATTTTTCAACAGTTAAACTACCATTAAAATGCGGAAAATCTCGCATTATACACAATGAAAGCCGTGACCGCAATTAATGGCTGGATGTAGTCATAAAGACAACTAGATATATGAAAACCATTTGGCTTAATACCGACCCACGCATATAAGCGCTCCTATATTGGCCACCATGTACATTAAAAGCATAAAATTAACTTAACTTGAGTGAGCAGGAAAACGAGAACAGGAAAATAGCAAAAATGGCGAACTTCGACTGACGACTGCAGTTAATTGAATTAGTAGAGCAACAGCCGAGACAATTTAATGAGCACAAGAATAACAATAGTTGGCTTTTTAATTAGGCCAAGCCCGGCGGTCACTTTAAATCAGGCAAGTGTACAAAATAATATTTAATGAAATTCTTGATTTAAGAAAAAATTTATCAATAGTCAGCAGAGCTGAAAAATTGATTTATTTATTGATTATGCATACTCAATTTCTTTACCTAAATATTATTTTTGTACTACGTGAATAATATATGCATCAAAACATTACAAATCAATTCCAATTCATTATAATTTTTTAATTTATGCGCATTTTATTTTCCTTAAATTAATTATTAAATAATGAATCACATATGGAGAAAGGAATTTTATTGAATTTAAATCTATAAAGAAAATTATCCCACGAACTTAACTAATTTTTCCAACAAATGGAAATTTTCCATTATATCTACATCGTTTGGTATCATATATATTGTTATAGGTATGTATAGTTCTTTCTGCGATAGTTGAACGCAATAAGACAGCTCTTGCACTGCTCCCTCTGTTTTTCCCTCATCTAATTACAAAGTCAAATCCTATTAGTGAATAGTTTGAAGAGAAAGAGAGATAGATAGAGAAAGAGAGAGAGAAATAAAGGGAGAAAGCTAGCTGCAGCCGCTGCTGTCCTGTTAAAAGTTCAACTTTTCAGCTTTCATTGCCAGTCATTCATAATTAATGAGTATTAAATGCAAAGGTGCAACCACGTCAGCTGCAGGTGAGCAGTCAGCCTCAATGGACGTGGCAACAATTTAACAGACTTAACAGGTAAATTGATTTACATGAAGTTGCTATTAATTATAAAATGCATTATAAAAGTAACATTGAAATTACAATAATATATGAATATATAAGTAGTCGGTTTTGTTTTAGTTATTGTATAACTTAGCTGAAAATAAATGTTCTCTCAATAAATACGCTTATGTATAAAAAAATAGATGTATTAATACACAATAAATATATGTGTTAATACGCATACATATATCATAATGATAAATTTAAAATGTTATGATTGCAAAGTTTAAAAATACCAATTAAAATAGGTTTTATAAGCAAAGAAGAACTGGTCAGCGATAATGTTCATTATGTTTTAATAATGTACTTACCGTTAACCAGTTATTCTTTGCCAAATTTGCATATGTTTAAAGTAAATAGATACCTGTAATATGCTTGTTTTGCCGACGCCAGTAGCCCCCAAAAATGCCGCTTTAAGGGGGCCCTGCAGCCATGGCGGCTCTGCACCACCCTCCAGAGTGATACGCTATGCCGAAATGCACTTATTTTGTATATGTAACTGCATTTCAATTGAGATTTTTGTTGTTGTTGTTGTTGTTGCTGTTGTTGTTGCTGTTGTTGTTGCTGCTGCTGCTGCTGCTTTTTGTTGCGCTTTTGTCGTTGCTCCTTTGTTGGCTGTGCCTGCACCTGCTCCTGCTCCTGCTCCTGCTCCTGCTGCTCCTGTTTTAATATTGGCTGCTGCTGCTGTTGTTGTTGTTGTTCTCGCACTATCACCGACATAATCAACGCTTCGTGTACTACCGATCAATAGTTTCTTAGAATTTGTTGGCGATATTGTACTACTCCACATTATATTGTTATTGTAATTGCCTATATTGTCGTTATTTCGCTTGAGCGACGCCAGTTTGAATGATTTCCAAATGTTGCTTGTGGCGAAAACAAAAATGATTCCAATTATTATTTACTCGTGCCGCACTCCACAAATCGAGTAGCTTCTAATGTGGACTTGCAGCAAAGGCATATCACGGGGAAGTGGTGTTGTATTCGCCTGCTTGGGATATCCAAAAATTATCTGCAATAATAGACGATAATTATAATCAATAAAATATTTAATTTTGATTGAAAATTAAACATTTAGAAAAAAAAACAAAAGTTAATTTTACTATGTATATGTAAGAAAAAGACATGGTCAAATTTTCGTACAGGTTTGTTAAAGTTTTTTTTTCACTTTGCGTTGTTCTAATTGTTGCTGTATTGCAGCTTATACATTTTATGTCATATTTGATTGAAAGAAACAAATATTCAACAATTAAAACTTTTCACTTTGCTATTTTCTCTTTTCGACATGTGTTCGATAAAAATCCACATTTCCAGGTTGGCATTTTCCGCTGAGAGCACAATTAAAGTCCAACAATAGTTGCCTACTTATTGTTCACTATTTCCCCTAACCCAACGGCTGTTTTGACAAACACTTACTGTATATATATATATAAACATGTATCCGTGTTCAAGTAGGATATCATTCTCGAACACGTTCTGCTCAGTTTTTGCTTTCTTTCGCTGGCAGTCTTAGTTTAGTTATTGGAGCCTCTGTCAGTTTGTTGTCTTTGTTTTGCTTGTTGTTTTTATTTGAGTTGGATGTTTTATGTGCTCCGTTTCACTAAAATTGTGTTGGTTTATTTATTGTTTTTTTTAGCAACTTGCTACAATTGTTTTACTTGTTTGTTGTTTGTTATTTGCCTGCCAATTTCCTTGCAAAGAGCTCCATCATATCGTAGAGTGCCTTAAGCACTTGACGCTCGACAATCAATTAAAAGTTGTTTTCCTGATTTTAATTGCGTAGGCCTCTCTGATTGCCAGTCTTTTTGAATGAACTGCTGTCTGAAATTGCAAAAGAAAAGTGACAAAGTTTTCCTTCTCAGCAGAAATATTGCTCAGCTGGCTCCATTCAATTCAAACAGCTGGTGGATGCTCTACTTTGTGTTCATAAGTTTGCAATTTCTATTCTATCTTGTGCTTTTCATATGAAATAGTGTTGCCAAAAGTGTTTCTCCAACTATGCAAATTTTCGGCTGAGATGCTCAAGGAATGACAACAAAACGGAAATGAAATGGGAGACTTTTCCTGCCATCGCGTTGTGTTCTGAAAAGGATATTGATTTTGGCAAAAAATAAAATTCATAAGAGTTCCAGCTCAAAGATTGCAATAATATAAAAAAAAAAAAAAAAAAAAAACTAACGACTAATAGTTACTCTGCACCCTTAGCGAAAGTGACCTAACAATATTTTGACTCAATACATTTTTTTTTTAATATATACATATATACATACAGAAGAAGTTTTTATATATATATTTTTATGTAAAGAAATGCTGAGAAATGTTTTTTGCAGTGTTGAATGTATTTTTCGAAATAGATAAAAATCGAATTACCAATCCATAAACATGTATAAAATTACCTAGTTTTGTAATGTATTTCACTTTAATATAATGCCACTTTAAAATAATAATTGTGTCGTGTGATATTTGTTGCTTATATGCGAGTATCTTTTGCGGGACATATGATTCCCTATTGATTTATTTCAGCTTTGGTTCGTTTCGTTTGGTTTTGTCTCCTGGCATTTTTGCTTCTTTTGCATTTTCTCGAATTTATTTTTGGCAATATCACAAGGCAAGTTAGATGGAAATGTAGCTGCCAACAGAGAGCTTAGGTACTTGCTTTGTGATTGAATTTCTTCGATTTGGTTGTTATTTTGTTCGTTAGGCTTGAAATAAAAGGGCTAGAAGGATCACAGTTTTTCAGCAACTAACTACGTTTAACTCCTTTGCGCCTGCAATTTGGCTGAAAAAGTCCTTTTACAGTGCTTTTTGATTGCTCAGCACTTGCCACGGCTTACCACAACGATGGGACAATGGACTTACGGCCAAGTAGTTTCTTTGGCCCTCGTAACTCGTTAAGAATGGAGCACGTGTCACTGAGCTAGAGTAAACAATACTTTTGAACTGATTTCAATTTAAACTCGATTTAAGTCTGCTTAGTTTGGGTCTAGCCATTTTTGTATTTGAATGAAAAATAAAATTGAAGAGAATGACCTTAATATTGCTTCTGATGAAGAATGTGTAAATATCTGTTTAAACTTATATATGTATATAATACTTTGCTTTATATAATTGTGTGGAAATAAACTCCAATTGCTTTAACCACATAGCGAGTCGAAATTGGCAATGAACTGTGCATGGCAACTGGGAGTACTTAGGCACTTAAGCCAAGATTGTTAGCTGTTTTGGTTAAGGCAGCATCTGTTTGCTTGGATTACTTTGCGTGCTATTTAAAGAACAAGTACAAAGCTTAAGGAGTTTATTTTTTTTTTTTTTTGTTGTTATGAAAAGTCTTAAGAAATATATGTTGAAAAATCACCGTGTGCACCCACGCAGTATTCAAGTTGAGTCTGTGACTGCTGAACGTGTGATAAAGTGTAACTCAAAATTGCATAAGTGACACGTGCTGAGTTTTGGCCAAGTGTGGAAGTAGACCGGGCTGTTTCAATGAAGGACATCATTAACAGTTGTCAAGAAGTTATCGGAAATTACGGATATCCTTTGAGAACACACAAAAAGAAGGCCAAAAGTGAAAATGGCCAACAAATTGCAAGTTGTGACAAACAGTCGTAAAACATTGTCACTGCGTGTGTCTATTGTATCTGTTTTATAGAGTGAGTATCCATGAAGAGGAATCTTTTCCCATTAAAGGACGAATGCTCGCGCCCATATCACAAAATCAACGAGGCTTGAGCGAATGTCAACAAACAGAATGTCACAACTGTGGCTGTCAACTTGGTTTTCTGCTTTTAGCCAGCCAAGACACGTACAAACAAACACACGTCAGCTCTCATGAGAATAAGAGGAAAGCGCTACGCACTAGGCACATGCAAAATTAAATCTTGAAAAAATTAAAATGCAGGCCAGATGAGTTTTCTTTCTTTTTTCTTTATTTTTACAGCTTAAACTGTTTTGCGCACGAGTTGTTGTTTATAAATACACACACACACACACACACACACCACTTACATTCACAGCGACTCAGACAGACACAGAGGATATCCCATCGTGTCTGTGCCTAAGTAGATATTTCAGCTGGAAGTCTCACAGATAAAACGCGTAAGAATGCTTTTGTATACACAGTGCTAAACTAACCAATACCCTGTACAGAATAATCTAAACAGAAAGTGCTTCAACTGCCATTTGCTCAAAATAAATACACAATTTCTTAACAACCACTGATGATGAACTTTCCTTAGTTCCTCAGTATTATGCCAATATATATTCAAATCGAACTGGCAGCCTATTTTTATGCATTTTTGCCTTTCATTGCTTGTTACATTCATTTGCATAACTTGGTTAAACCATTTTTAAACATTTTAAATACTTGTGCACAGGGTATCAAAACATGGTAGATATTTAAAACGTTTCAGCTGTATGCAAAAAGGGGCGTATCAAAAACATGGTTAAAATAACAACGTCAACGACTTAACAAAAAAAAAAAAAAAAAAAAAAAAAAAACAACAACCACAACATCTACACACAGTGCTTAGGCACCCACAACACGAGGGTATTTAAATTAAAGATGCGACTTAAATGCATGTTTGACTTTTCAAAGGAAACTTCTTAAATGACGCTTGACCTTTTTTTTAAACGAAAACTTATGTTTAAATACAATGTTTTTAAAAAATGTGCAGTCCCTGTTTTGGTATCCTAACTTAAGCTGAATTCAAGATATTAATGGTCTATTATCATAAATTAAAAGGTTCCTTATAATTTCACATTTAAGGTGAAAAATGTGTATAAAATTATAAGCACTTTTTTTGGTTTTTTTTTCTTGTACCTTTTTTAAGCATCTTTATAAGTGTACTTTCTTACATTGTTAGGCAGCTAAGAAATTGAATTTTAGTGGGCGCTATTGAATTTAAAAATAGCTAAGCGGTTCTCGACAATAGCAACAACATAAGGGCGATGGAGGCAGTTGGAGAGTTGGAGGCGTGGCACGCCCACTGAACGTGTCCAAATTGCTGAAACGCGTCAAAATTATGTTGATGTTGTACGTGACTGGATGTCGGTCTACAAATTGAATATGTATTTAAGAATTTGTTTACATTCGAGAAGTAAAATGAAGTAGCCCAGTTTTTATGCGACTTTAAAATTTGTAGTTGGTAAAAGAGAAAAAAAATTAAATTTCAATTGAAATTGTAAATGAAATTGGAAATTTAAATTTAAAAATGATTTTTGGCAACATTTATTACAGAATTATAGATTTCTAAAGCAATTGTATTGTGAGCAAAGTTTAAAATAACACAAACTCATATTTAATTTAACTTAGTAAACTCAGTGAGTTGTTAAAGTTGAAACTAACTTAAATGTTTAAATGTTTAAGCTCAAACGGAACATGTCCCAATGTTTGAGCGTAAGGAATATTTTTTTTTTCTCAGCGACAAAATGTAAAAGATGGGCACCTTTTAAATATTGTCAAGCAATAAATACATAAATGGCAACGTTCCACGAATACGTAACATGTGCTAACAATTTGTTCATAACCTTTGGCAACATATCAACGAAACGGGAAACGGAAACGATAACTTATCGCAGAACCAACATTTTCAATCGCCGAACGGTGTGAAGAAGACGTGAAAAATTACGTGTTTTGCCAAGCCCAGAAGCCTGTGACTAGAACAGTTTTTTATACTATTGCTATTTACAAAAAACAAGAGCATAAGTATATACGAGGGTGGTTTGATGAGTACCTGACCTACATAAGAAAAACGAAAATTTTTGGAAAAATTATTTTTTATTTTTCAATATAATCCCCTTTCAGCTCTACACATTTATTCCAGCGATGCTCCAACTTTTTTATCCCCTCTAAAAAATATGATTTCTGTAGATCCGCAAAATACGTCTCCGTAGTGGCAATAACCTCCTCGTTCGACCGAAATTTCTGCCCAGCGATTGACTTTTTCAAATTTGGGAACAAGAAAAAGTCGCAAGGGGCCAAATCCGGAGAATATGGTGGATGGGGCAGCAGTTCGTAGCGTAATTATCATGGTGGAAGAGCACTTTCTTCTTCACCAAATGGGGCCGTTTCTTCTTCAACTCGGCGTCAAATCTTCCCAATAGTTCGGCATAGTAGAGCCCTGTAATCGTTCTTCCCTTCTCTAGGTAATCTATGAGGATAATACCTTTCGAATCCCAGAAAACCGTGGCCATCACCTTTCCGGCCGATGGAACAGTTTTCGCCTTCTTCGGGGCAGATTCGCCAGGTGAAGTCCACTGTTTCGACTGTTCTTTGGTCTCTGGTGTGTACCAGTGAATCCATGTTTCGTCAACAGTCACGAATCGACGCAAAAATTCCTTCGGATTACGCTTTAACAGCGCCAAACCATGCTCCGAAGTGGTCACGCGGTTGCGCTTATTGTCTGGTGTGAGCAAACGCGGCACCCATCGCGCCGATAGCTTTCTCATACCCAATATTTCATGTAGGACATGAAACACTCGTTCTGTTGAGATGCCTACTGTCTCAGCTAACTCGCGCACCTTCAACCGGCGGTCTGACAATACCAGATCATGTATTTTCTTCACTTTATCCTCCGTGGTTGCTGTTTTCGGGCCACCTGGTCGTGGCTCATCAAAAACGGACGTGCGACCACGTTGAAACTCACTAAACCAATTTTTGACGGTGGTCATCGAAGGAGCAGAGTCACCGTACACAGTATCCAAGCGTTCTTTGATTTCACTGCGTGATTTCCCCTCCAAAAAGAAGAATCGAATCACCGACCGATATTGCTGGTGAAAACAAAACTAAAAGTCCGATTTGACTGAAATTTTCACTGTGGCTGTTTAGGTTTATGTACTATACGATAGTCACGTCATATTGCAGTAGTGGCGCCATCTGGCGTCAAGGTCAGGTACTCATCAAACCACCCTCGTATATCCCTCTGCAGTTTATAAACATTGATGTGATTTGTTTCAGTAGAAGAGAGAACATTGCAATCGGACGTAATCGATAGCGAAATACTATGATACCATAAGTACTGTCCAAGTTTGCCTTTCAGATTATTAAATTATGGAAGATATGAGCTTATTCAGATTTTGGTGGCGGGAGTGGGCGTGGCTGACTAAATTAAAGAGAAGGTTCCTAATAATCTTTCTTTCAAGCTTGCTAACTCCGTTTTTGGGGGCGGGAGTGGGCGTTGCCCAAACAATTTATTTCCAGTTTGATCTTGGTAATATACATTTCAAGTTTGGTAAATATAGATCTTAAATTGAGGGAGATATGGGCATTTATCGGTTTTTGGGGGCGGGAGTGGGCGTGACCGGCATATGGGCATAGGTCGAACCTTCAAAATGCCATAACTTCGTCAAAACTCAACGCATTTTCAAATGCAAGGGCGTTGTAATCATAGTTTGGCCTTTAGATCAATCGAACATTTAAAGTTGAAAACGTAATTTTTGGGTCGGACCAAGAGTCAAAATTGTAGTCCGAAAATCGGCATTTGCCGATCTTTGAAGGACATCGCCACAACCAAAATTGGTGTCTGTATCCATAAAATTGTGGGAGATATGTGGCTTTATCGTTTTGCGATAATCGATTTTATCGATTTTCTAGCTCCCTAGTGGACGTAGGACTCCAACCTTGACACCTTAACTTTTGAGGGTACTTTCAAGTATATGTTCCAAGTTTTGAGTCTCTATCTCTAAGGGTGTCGAAGAAACGCGCGTTTATACAGACGGACGGACGGACAGACGGACGGACGGACAGACGGACAGACAGACAGCATGACGGACAATGCACAAACCCAATATACTATATTCGTTATCATAGTATAATAAACATAAACGGAAATTTTCATCATGCAAATGAGATAGAAAAATCAAACAACTGACAACAATGTTGAGATCGTTTTAGATTACGTCAAGCGTGGTAAAGTACCGGAAAGCCTTTTTGTCCTGTTATACTTATATTTGTATACCCCAGTTATAAACTGAACCCATTCATAAAGGACAATAGAGTATACTAGTTATATGCATACATATTTTTGTGCCGCCTTAGTATTTTTAATTCTTTAGTGCCTGTGACTGTCATAAGAAATGAGAACACTTTTAAAAGTTAAATTTGGCAAAATAACATAGAACATATTTAATAGCTGCGTACAGGGTATATCGTAATCGAGGTAATTACAAAAAATCTAAACATGCGACAACAATGAGGGCAGCCAATCATTTTGTTATCAATAATACAGTTGAAGGAATTTTAATTAAAATTATTGCGATGTAAGCTTAAAATAAATGCCGCCTTTTAAAAAGGCTCAAAAGGGAGAAGAGCATGAGCCTGTTAATGTCGAATAGAAATATGCACATATGTATTGCTAAACCGTATATCGTATGTATTACATATATACATATAAATAGCTGCTGCTAATGTAGTTTTCTGTTTCCTCTTCCGGATTCATAAATAAGCGCAGAGATTACATTCGCATCCGCAGAACAGTAAACGGGTTGGTTTGGGTTGCTTTCTGCTGCCGCTTGCGGAGTAAATTGTGTACTTAAATTGCCAAACTGGCAGCTTAATTTAATTTATTACAGTTTATAAGCAGCGAATTAATTGCACAGCATTTTGCTTTGTCGCTTACACAGTACATGTTTACATACATATACATATATAATATATATACATATATATATATATAGAGGAATAGCATTAAGGGCAGCACAATGATGACAAACAGCAGTGGAGCAATTAATTTGAATTCAAATACATCAGTGCAATGGGTGTTTTTTTAAATGATTTTTATGGTTTGATCTAATAATTAAATTTTGGAGCGTATTTCTCACAAATATTGTCCTATATCATATTTAGAATATGATCTGTTTGACACATCAAAAAAAACAGATGGAAATGTATTTAAATTTTTTTTTTTTTTTATTTCTATCGCCCACATTTAGTTTGGTAAAATATATATAATTCGTTTATTTTTTTGGCTAGATAAAGCAGCAATATCCTTTTTAGGCTCGTTCGGAAAAACAAAATCTGACAGTTTTCACTGTCAGCGATTCGAGTTTAGCTTAATTAACATTTTTATGTCAGTGTACTTTTTCAGAAAATTCTTAGTTTTTCAACAAAATTCTTAGCCATACTCGTACAAAAAAAAACTAATAATTTTACATAAATTATATGTCTGCATGGGTAGTTAGTTATCGGTAACCCGAGAAGGCAACTATTCTTGTTTTGATTCTGATTTGACCCAAACTAGTACACAATACTACACAGAACTATATCATTGACTTTATAGACACAAAACATAAGATAGTAATTTCGTTATTTAGACATAACACATTCTCACACAAGTAACGCTAGGCTAGTAATGCCTAGCAACACTTAAAATACACTGAAAATTGAATGCAAAAGGATGCCACCAAAAAAGAAACCGAATGAGTTCGCAAGTTGCGCTGAACTGCAAGATAATGTTGTTGGTGGCAAGTATCGTCTGATGGGTCGCATTGGCAGCGGCTCCTTTGGGGAGTTGTATCGAGCCACTGGCCTGGAAAGTGGCGAAGATGTGGCCGTAAAACTGGAGGTTAGTACGGTGAAATATCCACAATTGCCTCGAGAGGCAAAGATCTATAACATTTTGCATGGTGGCGTTGGATTTCCGCATATGCGCTACTTTGGCACGGAGGGCAACTACAATGTGTTGGTGCTGGATTTGTTGGGCCCCACTCTAGAGGATCTGTTCAACTTTTGTTCACGCACCTTCAGCTTGAAGACAACACTAATGCTGGCAGATCAGATATTGAAACGTGTCGAATATTTGCACATGAATTGTCTGCTGCATCGCGACATCAAGCCGGAGAACTTTCTGATGGGTCTGGGCAGTGAGCGAACTCGCCTCTTTATGATTGACTTTGGCCTGGCCAAGCGTTACTATCGTCCCAGGAACAATACCCATATCAGCTATAATGAACATCACGAGCTCATCGGTACCGCCCGGTATGCATCGGTGCATGCCCATTATGCGGAGCAGGGACGTCGCGATGATCTGGAAGCTGTGGGCTATCTGTTGCTCTACTTTCTACGTGGTCGTCTGCCCTGGCAGGGCATCAGTGCGGAATCACGAATGCAAAAGTACGAGAGAATTGCGGAAAGCAAATCGACACTACCATTACAGGTCCTATGTGCTGGCGTTCCAAGTGAGTTTTACGTGTACATCAAATACTGTCGCAGACTCCAATTTACCGAACAGCCGGACTATATGTATTTGCGAAAGTTATTTACGATGTTATTTCGAAATAATATGCTTCAATATGATCATCTGTTTGATTGGGTGGACATCGATTGGGAGATGGAAAAAAAGAAGCGCTTGATGGCAAAGAAACGTTCGAAAAATCACCATAAGAAGGACACTCAAGATGATGTCGAGCAGAAGGTAGATGTTAATCCGTGCGAATATCGCTTACAGCGGGATCGTACGATGAACTGTAAAGCTAGTTCTGTCGTTGCTTAACTAGCATACATATATATGTATGTGTGTATGTATGTATACTTGGCTATTGTTAATTGTTTATGTATGTTCGAGTGGTTGGGGCGGTATATATTATAACATTTCTTTGTTAAATCAATAAATCGGCTGCTGGCATAATTGGTTGGCAACGTTAACAACCATACACAGACTTTTAGCTTATTGGCAAAATAGACTGAAATCAAATAATCAAATTTAAAATATATTTATAGTAGAATGGAAAAATTTAAAAAACATGAGAATCATTTAATTTAAATGGAGAATGTAATTAAAATGTGCATTCGCTTTTAACGTCATTATTAATGGATAAGCTTTTAAAATAAGAATCCAATAATCAACACCAAAAAAAATACAAAAGCTCAATACATTCAGTTAAAACACAAATTGGTATGCTTTCAAAAATATTAAAATAATTGAATGCAATAATATTAATTTAAATGCTTATGGCTTAAAAACTGCTGAATGTATATTGATTTTAAGGTGTTTTAAATACAATTCCACTTATATAATATTTTAAAGCATTTATTCACTCAGACTCTTTTTAAGTTTAATTCAAATTTATTGCACTGCATATTTAAAGATAATTGAAGTTGTTATATAAAGCCATCGTCTTATGAAAATATCTATACAATTAGCAGAGGGTAGACGTTATGCCAAGTCCTAGACACCAAAAGGGCGGAGATGTGTAGCAACGGGGAGAAACATATACAGAAACACACACACAAGTGAGATTGGCAGAGGATGTTAATAAAAGGGTTAATTACAAGGCAAGTCGGGCCGTGTTATGGACGTTGACATATACACACATAAATACATAGGAGGCTAGAGCGAAAGAAGGTCAGATTGAAGGCAAGACAAGTAGTGTGCTTAGTCGCGTTGCGGTATTGCGAAATGGAGCACACACACATGAACACACTCTCACACTCTCACACTCTCACACACACACACACACACACACACACACACACACACACACACACACACACACACACTTATAAATAGCGACTTAACTATTTGCTGCCCCAAAGCGATTTTGCTGAGCTCTCTTCTCATATAAGACTCCATATGCGTGGGTGTGCTTTGTGCGTGTACATCTATAAATAATTTTGCCTGGTATCACGTAGTACAACAGTCTCACCGACTCGACTCACGCCCACACACACACCCACACACACACCCACACACTTACACACGTCCACAAGCACGCTGCGCTCCTTGTTGGTCCTTTATTGTGTGTTTTCGCTTCGCTGAGCAGCGACTTGAAAAAAAAAAAGAAAAAAAAGAAGCCAAATCCCTCAAAATGCCACATATCAGATCCGCAAAATTGCCACGTCCTGATGCATGCCTAATGGGCCAGCCGCTGCACACACAAACAACCGCCCACCGCCCACCCTCAGTTCGCTGAAGCATTATAATATTTGGTTTCCATTTGGTTTTGGTTTTCGAAATTAAGTTTTTGCCTTTGTCTGTCGGTCCGGCCCTTCAAAAAAACAAAATGGCTACAAATTTGTATTTTATTTATAAGTTGAGCAGCTGGCAATGATCAAGCACATTATGCAATCTGATGAACCGATTCTGAATGAACTTTGGAGGGGCGACATTCATATTGGCCACTTAACATAATGGGGCGATTTGCAGGTCAATGGGGATTTAAGATGACGGAATGGAATTAGTTAAATGACCAGAGATGAACAGATGATACCCTTCAAGGAACGATGATGTGCATAAGTAAGTACATAAGAGTCCTAAACGAAAATCGAATAGTTTTATATAATTCAATTTCGTATTTGTGTATTTATAGTGTTATTAAAGACGAATTGATATTTATTTTTTAATTTGCATATTTCCATCAACGTATTCACAGAAATTGCTGTAACATTTAATATAATATCCACTAAACTTAATTATTTTTAAATAAATTTAAAATTTAAATAAATTATAAAATAATAAATTCTCTTTAAATATCTTCCTTAATAACTATTCTGGTCGTTAGGTGAACGAAAAGTATATTTTCTAGTTGAATCCTCTAAAATACATACATATATGTACATATATCCTTGTTATAATTTCAGGTACACGTGTCCTGACCAACATTGTCTCCTACAAAGCTGTCATCAAATCGCTTCAGGCACCTGACACATTTCCCATTGCCTATTTTCTGAGTCATTTTCGCAGACTTGCATTTTAGCCCATTTATTCAAATTAAACTGACATCAAATTTTAGCATTGGTGACCGCTTTTTAATTGCAAATGGTTTTTAAGTCACACACAATTAATTTCAAATGTGCACACAAAAATGTATTAATTAAATTAGCACAAACTTTTTAATATGAAAATCAATTATAAATGTTGCTAATGGAAATGTGTGAATAAATTGTTAATAACAAAAATGGTTTCAGAAAATGTAATTAGCAATCTAGAAAGAACTCCTATACTGGCTTTATACAAACATTAAATTAAATTGATTGCTCAAACACATTTTGAAGAATGCTGACAAAAATTCATTTGTGTTTCTAAATTCTGGAATATTGCTTTCAGTTTCTTTTTATCGTGCAGATGTTATACAGGTAAATTCAATTAAAATCATAAACAATAAACGGATTTAATCTGAGCCACACAGCTGCCAAGATGTACGTAATATATTAAATTGTTAGTATTATTTTGGGTATATTTGTGATATTGTTATTGAGAAATTGGAAATTCAATAATATGTTATTTTATCGAGTAGTTTATTATGCTTATGTGCAACTTTCAAATGTTATCGGAAAATATTACTAAGAAATATATTTTGTGCGATTGAATAGCAAATTGAGCAGACTATTTATTTAAATAACTTTTGAGTAAAAAGCAAGTTGAGTTGGGAAATAACCGCTAATTAGCAATTGAGTAAGTTACATTTTGTTAGCACCCAAGGGAAAACTTAACTCGACATTGAGTTAACGGGAAGACATCTCTGATTGCATCATTTTGTGGTCATGTGGCTTACCACCAGGAAGCAGTAAGCAGTAAGCAGAATGCAGCAACTGCTAATGCAAATCAGTCAAAATGGCAGTAGTTTCATCTTAGTTGCTCTGAAATTGGCAGCAAAAAGAGAGAGAAAATAGCAAGAGAGTGATAGAGAAGGAGAGAGAGAGAGATATAGAGAGATTACCAGCAGTCGTCGTCACGTTCATGTGGCGTATGATTAATGTGTCTGCTCTGAGCTTAATGCTTTTAAATACGCATAAGTGATTGCCAATTCGCCATTTGACATATCTGATGTTGGTAATGCAGTTTGTGACATATGTGTGTGTATGTATGTGTGTGTGGTTGTGTGTGTGTGTTTGAGTGAATTTGTGTAACGGGGTTTGCGTTGCAGGCACTCTGTCTTTTATGTGATTAGTTTGTCCCAAGTGGCACTCACAAACCACGGATGGTTATTTTGCTGCCAATGCAACTTGTGTCTTGTCTGCTGCTGCTGCCACTCACAAAAACTCATCAAAGTAAATGTTGCGCTACAAGGCAACAATCTTTTAGCACTGCAAGCTTAAAGATTGCTTTAAGTTCAGTAATTTTTAGAAATATTTTCTATTCATGATATTCTCCAAATTCGCCAGATTCCATCCGGGTCTCACCTTTTGCTGGTTAACTCAATTACTTAATTATTTTCCCTCCACAACTGAGCGCGCAATTAGCCAAATGTTGTTTTTGTTGGTTGCTTTTAATTAGACAAATATTTGCAAGTCAAGCTATTTGGTGGGGGAGAGGACTTGTTAACCAATTTCTCAAGTCCAACGGTAAAACAATTTAAGGTTCGCTCACAAATCTAATAGGTGCTCAAAACGCGGCTTTGATTGCTCCACAAATTGAACGTTTAATAGTCAAGCAAAGAAAATATTGATTTTATTGACACATTTCATCGGGGCTTGGTACACGAACAAACCAACCAACTACAACAACAATAACAAGAAAGGTACTTTGGTCAAAAGCTGTTAGCCTGGATATGTGTATATACATATGTAAATGTGCGATTGTCGGAAATTAAAATTGTGCAAATACTCGAATCGTTATTGCAATTTCATTGCAAATCCTGTTTAACATTTGTAAACAGTTTTCTGATATGTAAAATGTTTGATTTGGCGTTAGAATGAAATTGATCGATAAATACACAGGTTTCAAATACTATGTTAAATTATGTTTGTATAATATTGTGAACAATGTTAGCTCATTTGTAATACGTTTATATTGTAAATATAAATTTTAGAAATTAAACCCAATTGTTAATAAGTAAAGCCTTCGATTCTATTATTAGATATTTTCATGTGAAATGTATAATTTTTAATTGTAGCTTTTATAAACTTGATTCTAAAATTCATTTTTGAAAAGTACAATTATCGATTAAAGTACATCAAGGACCTCATTTGCAACTACATTTATTAAAAACATGCAAAGTGAAGCAGTTTTGGAAAAATATTAAGATTTATTGGCTTGTTTATTTGAATTCCCGTTGAAACAGGTTTTTTTTAGTTCGGCACTAAGAAAGTTTTTTGGATAACTTCTGTGCTTATTGTTCTAGGTTTGTCATGAATTTTACAGGGCTTGGAGATGACATGCCAAAAAAAAAACTTTCTCTACCACCTTTTGTCTTAGAAATCGACTTTTTATTTGGAACTGGATATTCTCGTTTGCTGGCAGAGATAAAAATAAATATTGTAGATACATTACTCATTTATGAGTAGAGGGTAAACAAAAAAGCGAAGGTGGAGAAAAGCCTTTTTAACAAGTCTCATTGTTGTATTGTTCGCCAGGTTTTTATAGCAGGCTTCAACAATGCATTGGGTTTTTTTTTTATATTTAGAATGGAACACTCAGCATAAAATGCAAAGAAAGCAGGGGAAAAACTCGAAAAATGCGCTTTAATTTTTTGTTCTATTCATTTTTATTGTTTCTGGTGATCCCAGCCTATCAAAGTAGATATCTGACAACCCTTTTTAATTGGCCAACATTAGTGCCTAAAATAAACTGTGCAGCTGTAAGGAAATCACTTTTGTGCTTTTGTTATATTAATTGCTTTGATTGTCTTCCTTATAGGCGAAAAATGCTTTGACTTTTATTTTTTATAGGCGAAAGTATTCATTAACAATTTTCAATGTTGACTTCAAGGACATTCGTTGTCGATTTGTTGTTGTTGCTGCCACGTGGCCTTTATTGCAAGTTTACAGGTTGCATTATTAATGCAATTCTTTTAGGTACACATTCCCCTCCTCTCTCTCTCTCTCTCTCTCTCTGTGTTTGACTGCCTTTGTTTCTTTTACTTGCCTTTTGTTGTGACTGCGTCGCATGCATTGACGTGTCTTAAATTAAATATGCGTTTAAAATGCTCATTTAATTGCCTTGGTGACTTGCCACAAAATATACATGAAGCACCTAGTATTTCTACGAAATTCAAAGGCACCTCATGCGACATTTTGAAAATGTCCTTGGCACGATTAAGCAACAGCATACTCAATATTAACTTCATTATTTATTTAAAGTGCTTTATTGAATTAAATTCAATTCCATTTGAAAATAGGCTATTTTTAAAGCAACAGCAGAAAAACACTGTTTTCATCAGTACTTTTTCAGACCAACTGTTAAAAATTCATTTGATTTAATAATTGAATTAGTGTTTGATTTACTATTGTTGAAGTTATACTTAAGTAAAAAATGTAATGTGCATCTAAAGCAACATCAACATACTGTTGGGTACTTCTGCATCTGACTAACCCACTTAGTGTATAATTTTAATATCCTTCACAAAGCTCTAAAGCAGGATATAAAGAACTGTTATAGACACAACTACTAATTACAAAGTAGCTTTAATGACATACAAATGTTATTGGCTAGAGTTGACAAGGACTACATGGGGGAAATTAATTTAATGTCGGGCAAGAATCCAAAAGGAATTACTTAAAGTTTCCGATGGAAATGGTCCAGCTGATAAAACTACAAGCAGCAGAAGTTGTTTGCCAGATCAACAAATTTATTTTTTATACCCTTGACAAACTTAATAATATATAGTATAAATATAGTATGAATGTATATACTACATGCCCATTTTATTAAGTATCTGCGCCAGACTCTGTTTCAATCTTTTTTTCTCTTTTTGGTTTGGTTTTTTTTTATGCCCTGAATTGTTTGCTGCAATTTGAGCTTGCTGCTTGTACTTGCTAAAGCAGCTTGTCTCGTATTTTTATTTTTATTTTTATTTTTATTTTATTTTACTTTGCTTTTGCATGTTGTGCACTTGTGTTTTAATGCATGACTGCAAAAGCTTGGCCCACGTGGCGCATACTGAAAATGAGCAATGATTTTTTTAAATGCTTGGATAGTTTTAAGTGGATATTTTTATGTGTTTAATGCACATGTGTTTCGATACTGATAATTTCTTTTATTTTAATTATTTGCATTGCGTAAAGCTTTGTTTATTTCCATTTTTTACGATATATTCGCTTAACAAAAATAAGTTAATTTATGTAAAAAATTCTACATTTTTCGTTCATTTTTAGACTTATTTATTTTTTAAAAAAGTCGATATAACGCTGAAAAATTCAAGCTTGTGGTTCAAATGGAATTTTTAAATAAATTTGTGACAGTAAAATAAAGAGCCTCTTGCCGCTAGCATCGATTTATCAACTATAACAATAATAATTAAATTTAGAAATTTTAATCGAGCTTTAATCTTTCACGTCTCTTTAAATATAAGGATTATTTCTCTAACTCGTTTAACATTAATTGATTTTGAATCTTTCCCATCTTTATTTAATTTTATTCACTATTTTTCGTGTCCACAAAAATAGAAAAAAAATAATATGTTTAATTTAATCAAAAATACCTGAATACATAAAATAATATACTTAAATACCTAAATTCTAGGTTACACAGCAACATAAAATGCTATAAATTGTTAACAGTCTCTCGTGTAAGATTCTATTTTTAAATAGCTATAAAGAATAAAAAATTGTTTTTTTACTCAACATAAATTACTAACAGCATTTGCGAGCAGGTTGAGCTGCTCAACATAGCAGCTCGCATTAAGTCTCATAATTTTGTACATAGCCTGTCCAATTTGTGCATTACAAGCATAATCTTTGCTGCTGGCCCAAAGCACGTAAGTTGGCCAAGATAAATGATGGTCATCGTGGCCATCTCTAATGCACCTTCCAACTTGTGGATTGCGGTAAGTGGGTGCATACATTTAAATAATTAATGCATAAATAATGATTAATACAAGATCTAGTGGCGTGCGGTTAACTCGGGGCACAGCGCCAAGCCAAGCAACATACATATACATAGTAAGGAGAAACAATGCTAAGATGAAAATGGACCAAAGACCAACCTTTTTGTTTTCTTTTCTTCCTCTTTTTTTGACTTTGTTGTTGTGTTGTGTTCGTGTTGCTGCCACTTGCACTTTAAATGCCGCGAAGCCACGCAGCTGTTGCCTCCTTTCTTTGGTTGCTGTACTGACTTTAGTTTCCGCTTTTGCACGCACACACACACACACACAAACACACAAACACACACACACAAATTGCAAACAAAACAGTTAATCCATCATCATTATGAATTTGCTGATTGTTGTTGTTGTTGTTGTTGTTGCTGCTGCTGTTCTTTTTATCTCTTATTTTACGTTCAGTTCTGTTGCGTAGTTGTGGTTATTATTATTGTTGTTATTGTTGTTGTTGTTGTTATCGCTGTTGCTACTACTGTCGCTCCCCTCATGTTGGCAGCAACATAATATCCTTTTTTGTTTAATGTTTAAATAACAGCAAAACGTGACAGCGCAGCTGCTGCCACTTGGCTAACAGTTTTTTCTTGTTTTGGGGGGCGAACAGCTCAGGGTTCAAAAGTCTGCAGGTCGGTTGTTTTATATTTTGTTATTGTGGCTGTTGCTGTTGCTGTTTTTGTTACTTTTGTGTATGTCCGCCTACAAAATTCAACAATAAGCTGACATTTAAAAACTACAGCATTTTTACTGTTGATTTAGTCAAATATAGGTTTAATTCAATTTTAATTGCTCTTGTTTTTCGCTTTCCAAATCGTCAGATATTTTTTTTTAAATATGTATGGCCTACTTTTGGGTGCTGGTGCGGCAATTTTTGAAGGCAGCTCTTGGAAGTGTCCACAGCTGCGTAAATACATTAAATATATAGTTGAAAAATATCCTCTATACAAACCATAAAATGTTGTACTCTAAAGAATTTTAGGTAAATGTATTTTGGCCATGTACATGTTTAAGCACCTCCGCCCACTAAAGTGCGCCCAAGCGCCCCAAATGGTAGATTTATAGCTCAGCTGTTTTTGTGCCTGTTTTTTTTGTTGTTGTTGTTGTTGCTGTTGCTGTTAATGAGCTTCGTGTGGAAAAAGAATGTTCAACAGTGTATGCAGCATTGGGATTATCTGTGGGTGTCTATTGATTTTCGGCAATCACTTAGGCGAAGCTCAGAAGCAAAAGTTTTAAAATGCCTTGCGCTTAAATTGAATAGTAAAACTGTCTAGAAACCCATTTATTAACTTGAATAGTTAAGCATTTGAAAAGCTATTTGAATACCTGCTATAAAAAAGACTTTCCCACTATTGGAGTCGTCCTTTCCGATATCAGAAACAAAATTCTGATAATAGGGTGAAGTTTGTGAAACAATTTTAGAAATTTAGTGGTATTTACAAGAGAAACAACTTCTGAATTCAAATGCTCATAATATGAGGTGACAATTGTATGATTAAATTTAACAAAAATGTAACTCGGCTAATAGGGCTTGTCTAATGCCTATCCTTAAATAGAATTTGTCGCACAACGAGCTCGCAGCATGAAATAACAATAAAATAAATATTTATATATATAAGAGGACAATATGACAGGCACTTGACTTCGAATGTACACATATGTGTTTGTCTAACTACAATCTTTCGACATGCAACAGTGCGTAAGCGTTATAATAATGTAACTCGCCAAATTGTTGCCATGGGCAACATTTGTTGATGTTGCCTATTGCTGCTGCTCGTGTTCGTTTAATGCGATTTTCATAGCTATTGTTGTTGCCTATTGGTGGCATCCTTTGGGTAGCTCATGCACAGCGCCAAAGGCCCAAAGCGAAATCAGCGCAACTTATGCGCGCCAATAGGCGGCATTGATGTTAACGATGCTGTCTCTGTTGCTGTTGCTGCTTTCACTGCTGCTTATTCTTCTGCTGCTGCTGCTGCTGCCGCTGCCGCTGATGATGATGATAACTTATGTAACTAACGCTGCATAAATCCGTGCACAAGCACAACACACCCACAACAACTCCCGTCCACACACACGCACGCACGCACACACACTGCCTGACTTGTACTAAGTTTCTCTTGCTTAAGTTTTTATTAAATAACGTTTTTTTTTTTTTCTTTTTTTTTGCTTCTTGCTTTTTTCTTTTATTTTTATTTTATCTTATTTTTTTGGCTCGTCTTATGGAGCTTATTAATATTTTGAAGGAATTTCGCTTATGGTATTTTTAGCTGCAATACTTTATTTGCTTGCCAGATTCGCGCTCTTAACTCTAGCTGGCGGCGGCAGCAGCAGCAGCAGCAGCAGCAGCATCGACAAGAACTCACATTGCCATGGAGAACCCAGCACACTTCACATTTGGTCTGATTTTGTTGGCAACGCATACACAGACACAGCCATTCACACATAGACACACACACACAAACACACACCCGCACACGTTTTGCGAGTTCGGTTACCGAGGCTAACAAGGCTGCGGCTTCGGATGCTGCTGACGGTTCATGTCACGTCGATGGACCATTTTTGACTGGCTTCGAATCGAAGTTATTTGGCATACTGAGATCTTATAACAGTTGCTGCTGCTGTTGCCGCTGCTGCTGATGCTGCTCATTGTTGTTATTACTACTACTGCTGCTGCTGCTGCTGCTGCTCTGTTCCTGTTGGGCATCTGTACCAAGAACAAGAGAAGAAATTGAGAGACAGCGAGAGAGCCAGGCTGAGAAAGAGAGAGAGCACATATTGGGAGAGCGTGACCCTTGTTGCATATGTTGCCTGTGTGTGTCTGAGTTTCTTTTTTTTTAGTTTTTGGAATAACGCACGTGAGGAATTTTATTGTCACAGAAAGTTGCCAGATAGCTGGGAAAATAGCGTAAGTATAAATAGTATAAAAAATGTTCCCATTTTGAAAAAACATTTAACTGTATAATATTATAAAAACAACATGCAGTTTTTGTAATATTGTGATTAAAAAAGCAATAAAAATAATAAAAGCAATATAACAATAGTTAATATCTTTACGCTTCGATGACGTACATATGAATAATTATGAGACTTACTTAAATAATAAGTAGGTATTATAAAACTTAAACATATATGTGAAATCCAACATTTATTAATGTGGTTTGTTGTTTGAAAATTGTATTACTTAGTTTAAACTCTTGATAATTCATTATTTATGCAGTGCGATTGCGCTAGACTTATATAATATATTTTTAAACAATCTGGCATCACTCAATTCTCTCATTCTGCTTAGGCACTCTTATATGTGCTCTTTTCTTGCCCATTCGCTCTCTCCCATTTTAGTTGAGGGACATGCGCACTTGAACAACTTCAAACCCAACACTGGCGACAACAACAGCAACAACAAAAACTTTTGTCTGCCAGTAGCTACAATCTACTTATATAGGTAACCGCAGGACCAAAACCCGTTTAGTTTGCACGCTGACAACTTTGTGGGCAGGCGACAAACACACACACACATACACAGACGCACACACTTAGAAATAGACACAATGCATATGTTGTAAAGTAGTGGGTGTTGAGGGTCAGCAGGGCGGGCAAATAGTGGGGACAAAGCAGCGACAATTTCTTTATTTTTGTTTTTTTTTTGTAAGAAGATGGACAAGCGTTTGGTAAAAGCATTGACCTGGTTACACACCCACACAATACACCAGGACGAAGATTTATGTTGGGCGGTGAATGCCTTGACGTTGTAATAACAATAACAATAACAACAACAACAACAACACTAATAACGAATGCCATATAAATCTAATGTTACACTTTTGACACTGTCTCGGCATGGAGCCATGAAGCTGGGAGTTCCTTCACTTCCGGTCTTCGCTCTGACTGTTAGCGACAACAAAAGGCATCCCACACAGACACACACACACAAGCACACACACATTAATACTTACACACATACGCCACTCGACAACAACAGCTAGAATTTATGATCTCTCACTCCTGGGGTGTTTGTATTTTTAAAAATCTTTTGCAGCGCTACGAAATAAATAATAATAAATATCGGCGCTTTTTATGCCAATTTTGTTGTTGCCTTATTTCTCATCTGTTTCGCACATTTCTTATGACAATGTCAACATTTCTTTGGCGTCGCAGACAAACAGATAGACAGATAAACAGACAGACAGATAAACTCTTACATGTATTTTCAATCAGTTTGTTATTTGTTTGAGCCCCGTTTCTGCAGGGGCGCAGCAGCTTAGAAGTATTTTGCGTATATATTCTGATTTCTTGTGGTAACACACACACAAACACGCAAACACAGCCACCCACCCACCTACCCACACACACACGTACAAGCACACAAACACTGTCACAGCAAAACACGCACAATGTGGCGCCATAAAAGTAGCTAAAGCTGTATCGCCTTTTTTTGTTTGTCATTAAATAGATTTTGGTTATTGATTTCTAATTTTTCGTGAGGACCTTAATTCACTTGGCAAACATACACACGCACACTCGCACACACATATCTGATGCTTGTGTATCGCATTGAGTTTTGATGAGTTATGCAAATAATTATGGATGCCGATTTTGCAGTTTTTTATTGTGCCGCTCTTGAGCATTGTTATCAGAACTTGATTGGCTCGAGCTGGCCATTTTTGTTTCTGGCTTGACATTTTCAGCCCACTTGTATTTTTGGTACTCCTTGAGTTCAATTTGACAAAAATGTGTAGCCTACATCATGGGGCAGCTGATATATGTATTTACATAGTACACATATATTTAAATATGTCTACAGTTTATTAAAAAAAATTATAATTAAAAATTATAAGTAACTATGAGTTCTAAAACCAGTTTTTGGAGTTTTGAAAAAGAGAAGATATGAAAATGTCTATCATATCACAAGACAATTTCGATTCCAAATAATCTTCTGTTCCAACTTCGTATTGAGTATTAATAATAAATCTTACATAAATCTATCAATATTATTGTTACTGATGGATGCAAAATTGTCAGGTTTTTCTGTAAGCAAACAATAAATATTTGTATATACATAAGTGCAATTAGACAAACAAATATTTTATTGAAAGATTACGCATGCCAATTATTACGAATTAAGTGGAAATCGATTAAAAACGAATTACTTTAGAGTTTGCAACACCACAAACGATTGCTGATTATTCATTTGCATAATGATAACTGAATCAGGCTAATTGGCAAATGTGGCATCACACAAAATCCACTGATAGTCACCTAATCAAAAAAATTAATATTATTTCAGGGAAATTTATTGGATAATTTTCAATTGGTGTCAATGGAGGTGCTTGTCTTATTGTATGTTGGTTGGGTAATTAGTGGCAATTAATTTGAAATGAATTTTAACAATTGCATGTAAATAATAAATGAAAATAGTTTTGTGGTTAAATGAACACGTAGCTTAATTACATAAAATGCTATTTATATAAGTGCTGTACTTTTAATTGTATATAAAAATGTGTACAGTAGCAAAGGTTTTTACAACTTGTCAACATTTTTGTTTGTGATTACAACCACATAGGTGAATTTAATTTGTAAGTGTACTGAGTCGCCAAAAGAAAAATCAATATATGTAATTTAATTAAATTTGTCAAAATAAACTATATATCTACATATTCGGAGTAGTAAGCGGTCCACTGATGTATATTTTAGACAAATTTGTTGTTCAATTAAATTGGGAAACCATCCAAGACTGGAAGATTAAATAAAGGTCATCCAATACTACATATTATAATAGTATACATATGTACTGGTACAGTTGACTCAATATGCATTATTTAAATACATTTTCATAACTTTACTGAAACTTTTTTTTTTTAAATAAATAAATAATATGCGACATTAATACAACTTGTGTTGAAATGGGACAAATGTATGTTTTATCTCCCATTTCTCATTTATTGATTAGTTATTCTAATGTAATTGAAACTTACTTGTAAAATATTTATTATAAATATCTATATATTAAATGAATCAATCAATTATTTTGTTCCTTCATTCGAAATCATTTAATAAAACGAGCGAGAACGTTGCAGTCGGACGTAACCGACTGCGAAATACTATGATACAATAAATTGTGTGCAGCCAAGAAATACTGTCCAAAATGTTTCTTTTATCAATCTCTTAAGGGAGTTACCAGTAACACTTTCAAAGTTTGGTGATTCTCGCTTACAAATTATGATAGATATCGGCATTTAAGTTTTGTTACGTCACATGAGCATAGGTTAAACCTTCAAAATACCAAAACTTCGTCAAAAATCAACGCATTTTCAAAAGCAAGGGCGTCTTAATCATAGTTTGCCCTCTAGATCAATCGTACATTTAAAGTTAAAAATGTAATTTTCGGTCGGAATATAAGTCAAAATTAGCGTCCGAAAATCTGCATGGAGGGCGTGGCAAATGCAGATGCTTAAAGGACATTGTCTGTATCCATAAAATTGTGGGAGATATGTGGCTTTATCGATTTGCGAAAATCGATTTGATCCTTTTTTCTAGCTCCCAAGTGTACTAAACACTTACCTTTACACTTTAACTTTTGACTTTTTGCGCTCATACAGACGGACAGACAGCAAGACGGACATTGCACAAACCCAATATACTATTATACCTTCGGTATCATAGTATAAAAATCACACTATGAGAATCCCTTGTATATATATAATATACACTACTTTTCCCACAGCTACAACATTATATATTAAATAGCAATAACAATGGACATAATGAGCATATATTGGACTATCAAACTCATTCATACACACTGGCAATTGAAAATAATCAATGACTTTAAAATATGAATAAAGCCGATGCCTTAAGTTGAACAGGAACGGTCAATAGCTGTATTGGCACACTGTGGTTCAGGTGGCTCTAGCCTGGCGTTCTTTTTAATTGTGGGAACACCGCAGCCTGGTCGCAAACATTGAAAATTATATGATATATGAGTGAAAAGCTGAATGTGAAAGTAACTAAGTATATAGTGTATAGATTCAGCTATAGGCCATAGATTTTCATTAACATGCACACGAACGATGAGAGTGTCAGGGACACACCAGAACTGACCAATGAAGATACTTTCCTTAATGGCACAGACCAGACGAGTCCTTGCCTTATGTACTTGGCCTCAGAAAGTGCGGTTTTTCAGTGGGCGTTGCGTGTGAATTTTGTCTTCAAAGCACACATACCTCCATGTCTGGGATCCATGTGTACTCGGCTCCGTCACACATGTAGATGAGTACACAACCAATTTTGTGGGTAATAACAGGCGGCTTGAAATTTCAATTTTCATTAACAACGACGACTCGAAGGAGGCAAGTTAACTAGTTTTAAGTTCTTGGGAATAAAGTGCGGTAGTTTAAAATGTATATTACAACGATTATCTTAAAGTATTAAAATATTATGACTAATGGGAAACTTCATAAAATCAGTAACTGCGTCATTAAAAAATTAAAAATAAAAAAAAATACTTTTAAAAAAAAAAGTATTTCTTAAAATATATACATACATGTATGTACATGTTGTGAATAATGTGAAAAATGAAATAAATAGTAAAAGTAATTCCTGAAACAAAATAAATTAAATATTATAAAAAGTTTTTAAATGTTTTCCAAATAATTTAAAATAAAATATATCATAAATTGCGTTCTTGAAAATTGCTAATCCCAATAATATTTACAATCCGAATGCGAATTACTCATGCGGGCACTTGGATACTAAAATGTTGTAATACGTTTTTAAAATTTCTTGTTAATATCTGCAGTCTGTTATAATTTTTGAAAACGGAGCACATATTTCGTAGAATTTCAGATTTTGTAAAATTGGAATCGGAAATCGTATGTTTGCTTCTCTAGAACCCCATTAACCCCATTTTAGTGCAGTAATCATTTGTATGAATTTAAGAAGTAGAAACTCAGCATAAAGAATACAAGTATTTTTTATTATAACTACCATAATGTAAACTTTATTGATTCTACGAAAATACAGGGCATTCAAAAGGAAATCATTTAAATAAGTTACGTATATTGTGAGCTTAAGGGATGTCTACATCAATGCAGCCCAGCAAGTATACGGGGCTGGTGGCCGACTTGATGCCAAACATACTGACCATGAGATACACTGGATTATTTATGCATAACTTTACTGGAGGCAGCTTGTTCATGAAGAGAGTCTACTCGTCGGTGCATTTGGTAATAATTGTGCTGCAGTTTTGTTTCATATTGGTGAATATGGCACTGAATGCCGATGAGGTCAATGAGCTGTCGGGCAACACAATTACCACTCTGTTCTTTACGCATTGCGTTGTCAAGTTTGTCTACCTGGCCGTCAATCAGAAGAACTTTTACAGGTGAGCGAATTAATGGAGTTGATCAGGGACAATGACACTAAAGGAGCCTGTTTGTGTTAGAACCTTAAACATCTGGAACCAGCCTAATTCACATTCATTATTCGCCGAATCGGATGCACGATATCATTCAATATCCTTGGCCAAAATGCGTAAACTCTTCTTTCTGGTAATGCTAACCACAGTCGCCTCGGCGACAGCCTGGATAACAATAACGTTTTTTGGGGAAAGTGTAAAGTTTGCCATGGATAAGGAGACGAACTCTACGATAACCGTTCCGATACCCAGACTGCCGATAAAAGCATTCTATCCATGGAATTCGGGCCATGGCATGTTCTATATGATTAGCTTTGTGCTGCAGATTTACTACGTCCTCTTCTCCATGCTGCATTCGAATTTGTGCGATGTGATTTTCTGCTCCTGGTTGATATTCGCTTGCGAGCAGCTGCAACACCTGAAGGGCATTATGAAACCGTTAATGGAACTATCCGCATCGCTGGACACTTACAGACCCAATTCGGCTGCATTGTTCCGATCACTTTCGGCCAATTCCAAGTCGGAGCTGATACACAATGAGGGTGCGTATTTGTTGCACAAATTGCATGCCAAGCTTCAATTTCATTTGCAGAAAAGGAAGCGGACATGGATCTGACCGGCATATACAGCACTAAAGCAGATTGGGGTGCACAGTTTCGAGCGCCAACAACATTGCAATCCTTCAATCCGGGCGCAAATGGCAATGGCATGGCCACTAATCCCAATGGCCTTAGCAAAAAACAGGAAATGATGGTTCGTAGCGCCATCAAGTATTGGGTGGAGCGGCACAAGCACGTCGTCCGGTAAGTCCAATTCCCAAATACCCCAAATGTAATGACAAATTGTGTGCAGCATACAGAACCAATACATGCAGCTAGTTGTGGAAGATTGAGTGTGCTTGTTGCATGCAATTGATAGCGTGTGAATAGTTGAGCATACAAATTACGACTTTCAAATAAATCGATATATTTTCTTATAAGCTATTAAAACTTAAGGGTTTTTATGTTATTTATATAATGAGAGATAAGGAAAACCGGAAAAGCAATACTTTTTTTTTTTAGTTTAAATTTCTTTCTTAATAATTTATATTAAAAAAGCTATTTTAGACAGTTCTCAGCTTGTATAATACAAATTTATAATTAGAATTATAATTATATGATAATAAGCCTCTGACATCAACCTCAATATCAACTTAAGTTTTCTAATTCACTTATAATGGTGATCAAATTCAAAAGTTGGATTTAAGTTGGCATATTTTTCATAGTTTTGTAAAAAAAACTTTTATTAATATTAAAAGTTAGTTTAATACAAATATTAATTAAAACGCAAACAACAGCTATTAAAAGTGATTAGAAGTTCTTAAATTCAATCAAGCAGCAATATTTTTCTAATGATGAGTTAGATTAGCTGTTTAAACATTTCAATATAATTTTATAACGTATATAGTATTTTTGTAAAGTTGTGTTTATCTGTCATTACCATAAATTTGTGAAAAAGATTTAGATTTCCATTATTTCTTGGGGATAATTACACACACAATTTTATACGTGTTGAAAAGGAAATAAAATTAACATAAGTATCGAATAAAAAAATCTCACACGTGCATATGATATTATCCGAAATATTATGAATTTTTGTATTACCTTTTCATTTCACTAACCAATTAAGTGTCTAATACAATTATCGTGATTTCCCACTCATGTCGTGTCCAAATAGGTTGGTGGCTGCCATTGGGGATACATACGGTGCTGCTCTACTATTGCATATGCTTGTTTCGACCATAATGCTGACACTGCTCGCCTATCAGGCAACAAAAATCAATGGGGTTAATGTCTATGCATTTACGGTAATTGGATATTTGGGCTATGCACTGGCGCAGGTGTTTCACTTTTGCATTTTTGGCAACCGTCTGATTGAAGAGGTGAGTGTACAAAATTCTTCAGTAAACAACAACAACAGCTAAACACACACACATACACACGCATACACACACATATATACAGAGCTCATCTGTTATGGAGGCGGCCTACTCCTGTCACTGGTACGATGGCTCTGAGGAGGCCAAAACTTTTGTGCAGATCGTTTGCCAGCAGTGTCAAAAGGCAATGAGTATATCAGGTGCTAAATTCTTCACTGTCTCGCTGGATTTGTTTGCCTCCGTAAGTATTTCTCTTACCCCACCCCCACCTCCCGCTATCGCTCTCCATCCCTGACAATTTACAACTTGAAACTTTTTCCAGGTGCTGGGCGCTGTTGTCACCTATTTCATGGTGCTGGTGCAGCTCAAGTGAGCAAAAAGAACAACAACAACAAAGTTGATATATTGTATTGCTTGTTGTCCGGACCAACAAATTGTGTCAAAGTTTATGCTTTATGATAGCCCCAGACAGCCTTTAAATTGCGCAAACAATAACCAGATTAAAATATTTAATTGTTATCGTATATCAACAGCAAATCTGTACTAATTTGCAAGCACATAGATACCTATATATTTGATTGATTTATTCACCTGAATATCTTTTTAAATGTAATGCTTTGATTGTTAACTCAATACGCAAAAACCAATAAATGTGTAGTACATACTTTAATCAACGCAAGAAGACATTGTTCTATTTTAACAAGTTTATTTTGGCCATTTCAATTATTACTTAAATTTTGTGAATTATATGGTAAGTAAATTTAGGTAAATTTTGAATTTTGAATTTAAGGAAATTTAAAAATTTAAAATATTTTATATAAGCAAAAATCATTTATCATATTTTTTTTTTTTGTGGAGAGGAGTGTAACTTTGTCCCTCAAAAAAATCATATCACACAAAATATAACTCTCCTTTAAATAACGCTCCAAAAACTATGAATCATAGAGCAACCATAAAACCAGCTCTTTAAATTTACGTTCAATTTTTAACGCGATATTTTTATATAATTCAATATTTAAAATGTCTCAATATATATTTTGTCTGCACGCTCAAGATGATCACGAAATATACAGTAGCTTGATTACTCCCAAAAGGCCACGCCCACCTGCCTAGTATTAATTGGCCACACGTGCAAGTACTTTAAAGGATTGCATGCCTCGTTGCATGCCAACAATTTCTTCTTCGCCGGACAGATGAGCAAAACTCGCTTAATTGAATATAAATGAATAATGCCGATTTCTAGTCTGCCGTGTTTTGTTTTTTTTTCTACAGTTTTTTACTTTTTTTTTGGCAGCCACATTAAAAAGCTGTTAGCTAAGCCAGTTAATGCAACAACAATTGAAGTTGGCAATTAAAGTGTGTTGAGTGTTTTAAACGAAATGTGGCAAAAATGTAATTTCAAATCCAGCGTATACGCATACACACACACACACATTGTGTACACACATAGTCCACACATTTTGAAAGCGCGCTTTATGATTACTTACGGTTTCTTGGATTGCCCAACTTTGGTTTCAACTGCAACTGAAGTGAACCGAGCTGAACTCACAAACAACGCTACACAACTCACACTCTGCTCAAATGCGGCCACGGTTGTGGGCTTCTTGTACATCATAATATATATTTATATATATCTTCTTTACAGCTACTTCTGGAATTTTATTTCTTCCAACAGCTTTCATGTGCCTGACACTAAAACTGCGCAAGTCAGGAAATACACGCAACATACATACATATGTATATCTGTACGTTGCTTGCTTGTTGCAAGTTACCTTCTTTTTCTACGTTATAGATATGTACTACATCATCCAAATATCTTCCTCTTCCTCTACAAGCGCTTAGCTGCTTAATTTCTGTATGGCTCCGACTTTCGTCTGACAATGAAAGTTTCTTGACTTGTGCAACAACTACAACAACAACAGCAACAAGAACAACAACAACAACTACAAAAATGGGTAGCAGCTGCTTAATTTATTAGTCTACTGTTTAATTAGATTTCTTCTTCATTATGACTGCTGTTGCTTCAGTGTGCAGAATGGTTGGAAAAGTGTGCAAGGGGAGGATAGCATTTTTTAATTTCTTATTCATGTATGGTTTTTTTTTTATTGTCTTTAACTCGATTTGTCATTGTTTTCAGTTTTGCTAGAGCTTCTGCTCAAGTTTATGTGAATACTTGTAACAAAGTGTTATAATTGCAGGTACATCGTTAAATTGTTTGAGACTGTTTATTGACTCCAACATTATATGATAATAAATAAATGACATAATTAAGTAGCGAAAGCTAAAGCAAATTTTTTTTAAATATTTCTTGAATTCAAAAATAAAAATATATAATTTTAAACATAGAAAACAAGGTATATGTTCTTAAAAATCGACATTTTATGCCTGGGCAAATTTTTGTTCCGTTCATAGTTTTAAATACTAGAGTAGATATAAGTTTAAGAGGAATAATAAATAAAAACATATTATATAAAATAAAAATGTTTAATTAGCGGAATCTATTTCACTGAACAAATATTTGTAAGATCAGGGAAAATTTGAAATTTTAAAATTTTACCACTTCCATTTATTTTAATTTGTGCAGCATTTTTGATGTTCCCCTCCGAATCCCCTCAAGAAAGTGCAGTAGCTGGTTTAATAAAACGCAAATCGTTAATAAAGCTGAGTTTGGCCCTAGACAAAAGCACGCTTATGAGTGTTAACTGTTGGCAATCATCAAGTGGAACAATATAAAATAAAAAAAAAACTATTCGTAAACGCAATCCAAGGCAACATTATGGATTATGGAAAACGTATTTTTTTTACTGTTATTTTATTTAAATTACAATGAGGAAATGCTAGTGGCACCGCCACAAGTTCAACGACTCTCAGAGTAGAGTACAAATCGCAGTCAATATTACGGATTACTCACTCAAATTGCTTAATTGAAAAGTGTCGAAAAAAGAGAAACAACGAAAAATAAAAACTGCAATAATTATGGCAAAAGTGATTTTGAGTTTGAAAATCCATCGAAATGTGCACGCTAAGGCGTTTCGATTATGTTGATCAATTTGCAGCTACATTTTCGCCATAGCTAACGATACTTAGTCATTTATTTTCAGATCGATAGAAAGTGGAAAATAATATGGTATATATGTATTTTCAAACGAACATCAGCTGATATTAATGCGCCTGCTGAAGAGCCGAGGCATTGCAGCAGCAGTCAGAAGTCCAACAGAAGACTTAAGGCACAAACTTTGCCAGCGATGGTTGGAAACTTGGCTAAGCAGCTGACACAAGTTTTATTTATCATTTGACTTTTCTTTTTTTCTTGTTGTTGAGCTGCAAAGCTGACCGCTGTAATATATTGCTGGCTGAATGGCCGGCAGTGAAGCGTGGCAGCCGTTGTAGCCGTTGTAGCCGTTGTGCGCTCATTGAACTTCTCTTGCGCAAAATGACAGACGAATCCAGCCCCTTTCCCCGCTTTTCCAACCAACGGAAAAACTTACGCAGACGCAGACACAGCCACAGACAGTCGTTGGTTCGTGCCCATTTTTCTCTTTGACCGATTTTCGTGGCATGATCTGTTTAACGGCTTTCGGTTTTCTTCTGCTCACGTTGTTGCTGCTGTTGTTATTGTTGTTGTTGGTATTGCAATCGTTGTTCGTTGTTCGTTACTCGTCAGCTGCTTCGTTGTCGTTGTTCGTCGGCAGCTTGGCTCGCTTGAGTATTTATATGCTCCGTAACTTGTTTCGAGACGTTCAGATTCAGTTACCGTCTTCAGCGCTTCGGTTGAGTTTTTGTGTCTCGATATTGTTCCTGTGCCTTGCCCATTGGATACTCCAAAAAAAAAAAACAAAAATAAACACAACCCCCCCAAAAAAGGATTACCAGCTGACTAACCAATTAACAAACTATAATCAAGGTGAGCTGTTATACACAGGAAAACATTTCAATAGATTCGGCTATGCAGAAATCAGAAATGCAAATTGCGCTTTTTTCAAAATCGCCATATCCAATATAAATCTTTACATTTTATAAGAATTGAAATGCACACCAGCCGAAAACTGAAATGCAGCATGGAATTTAAATGAGTGCAACAATAACAATAATACAAAAAAATATGTGTGCAAATATGTTAAAGCATTTAAATTGTGCGACGAGAAGAATAATTGTAAATATGAACGGTTTTTTAAAGAAGAATTGGACAGCAGCTTAGCTTGGAATGCGTATAAATTAAAGCCAATTGTGCTAAAGCAATAATCGAGAAGAATATCAAAGACTTCACGAATTTCAATTGAAATCCAAAATATGTATGCTGAAAATATACTCCTTTTTTATGTAAAGTGCACAGAGTTGTCTGAAATTTTTTGACACTTTCATATATATATATATATTCAGATTAAAATGTAACACTCATTGCTTGACACATTTGTGTAGAATTTCCTCATACACATTAAGTGAAAAACTCTGCCAACAAATGTGCTGAACAACCACACAATTACAAAACAAACACAAATAGCATTAAAGTAATAATAATTATGACAAATATGACCAAAGAGAGACACAGAGAGAGAGAGAGAGGAGCAGTTTTAGCCAAAAGACCAAAAGCCAGGCAATAAACCCGTTTCTATTTTAACCGCCTTACATTTTGGTTTTCGCGAAGATTTTCGCAATATTTGAAGTTGTTGCTGTTGCAGGCAACATTTGCAATAAACGCAATGACCATTAACAACAGCAGCAGCAAAAGTAACAACTATTAGACAACCACATGAGTGTACATAGAGCAATGTGAGCTTAGTTGCCACACGATGCACAAGCCACTACCACATCCACATCCACTTCCAGATCCAACACATTTATGTCGAATGTGCAACCGGTAGTAATTGTTGTTGCGGCTCTTGATTGTTGCACGGCACATTCGATTGCTGTTGCAGGTTGTTTGCGGCATGTAGTACTTGCCACGAGATTTGGCTTTGCTCTTTCGGTATTCTTTTCAAACCATAAAAACATTCGCTTATCTCACTGGTTGGCCTAAATGAGGCAGGCACTCTTTTGTCTATTACCACATGGTTGCAGTTTTAAGTTGTTAAAGACCGTTTCACTTTTAAAAAAAAATAACAACATTTAAAATTGTAATTTCTATTCGATTCTACAAACACTACATTTGTAGCTAATATTATGGCACTAAATGTCATTAGGACAACAAAGTTACTATAGTATGTATTAAATATCTCTTTAACTGTTGCGAGCTGCAGCTGACCATAATAGAGTGATTAAGCCCATTTACTTTACATACAGCACACACAGGCCAATCGACTCAGATAAACAGCACAATATTTACGCATTACGCAGTGCCACACACAAGTTGGGAGAATAGTAAAAGCGAAATCAACAACCAAATAGCAACAACAAACTAAAAATGTAGACAGAAAATGTGGGGAGGTCAAGACCAAAGCAAAATTACAAAATTAACATTTTAGAGGCTAGTGTTTAAGCCAAAAGTCTTTTAAGTATAGCTTTCCCGGATCATTTACGCACGGAACTTAGTTTCAACTATTGCTTTGCTTTTGCCATTATTTATTCACAATAACGGTTACAGAGTGTGTGTGTGTGTAATAGTGTGTCTCATATATTTTGCACTTTATTTTATGGAGTCTTATATAGTATTGCTGTGGCATTTGTTGTTGTTGCCGCAATCGCTGATAGTACATCAAAAAGTCAACCGAAATGTGAACAATGAAAAGTTTTTATTTTAAGGTCGCTTCGCAGTTGATTTGGACTCAACTGAATACTCTTACGCAAATGGGCGTGACATTACTGACTGTCTCTTTGCCCGTGATCCGTCTTCGGCTTTAATGAGTACTGCAACACTCGAACAATATACATACATACATATATATATATATTTATAGATATATGTATAGATTCGTATAAGGGGTATCTGGCCATGTTAATGAAACGACGCAGTCGCCTGTGACATTAAGTGGAGATTTCATAGTAGCTCAATTAAAATTAACAAAAATTTACATATATGTATATATATATTATTAGATAGAAGATAGCACGTCAAAAAATAATGATTGGCTAAGTTACAGATGGCTTTAATGGGGTTGAATTTAAACAATGAAGTGAGTCTGGAACAAGTAATTTAGTACTTATTTTACTATATACAAAAATTATATTTGTACAATGGAATAATTTGGACTTATGTTTATTTTTTTAACGAAATGTCCATTACTTTAGAGGAGAGTATCGTTCAACACTAGAGATTTGAGAATTGCACTCCTGAACCAAAAGCTATAGCTAACTTCAGAGGTGCAATAGATCCAAGATCAATAATAATATAGCTAATAAAAGTAAACACCTTATGTACACAAGACGAATAAATAATAGATTTTATGATAATAAATAATTACTCACTAAAGATTTGCCATTAAATTCATTACGTCGTTATCTTTCTAATACAACTATCAAGATATAGATGGCATCAGCGATCTTCGTTCAGATCGGAATATGTATTATAATCGCAGCTTCCTATTTTATATTTTTTCTCAATCTCTAATTTGTATGTATTTGATGTACAAACAAATCTAATCATTTATGAATTTCTTATTTTTATGCTAAAATCAGATGATGATGCTACATCCAACACCGGCACAGCGCGTGAGCATCCGCGAGGAGCTGCGCGAACCGGAGGATCCAGCTGATATTGAGCGTGACATTAAGCTGGTCCGAGAGTGGCTGGAGACGCAACCACATCTGCCCAAGGATATGGACGATATGCGTCTGACGACATTCTTGCGCGGCTGCAAGTTCAGTCTGGAGAAGGTCAAGAAGAAGCTGGACATGTACTATACGATGAGGAATGCGGTGCCCGAGTTCTTCTCCAATCGCGATATCAATCGCGAGGAGCTCAACATTGTGCTGGACTATGTGTAAGCACCAAAGATATAAAGACTAAGAAATGAATCTTTATATTAAATGTGTATATATTTATCAAATGTTAGTCACTGTCCCACACTGCCTGGAATAACGCCAAATGGACGTCGGATTACGTTTATACGCGGCATCGATTGCGATTTCCAGCCGCATCATATTCTCGATGCAATGAAGGTGGCTCTCATGATCGGTGATGTTCGTCTGGCTGAGGAGTCTGTCGGCATTGCTGGGGATGTCTTCATTTTGGATGCAGCCGTTGCGAGTGCATCGCATTTTGCCAAATTTTCACCAACGGTGGTGAAGAAATTCCTGATTGCCGTCCAGGAGGCATATCCCGTCAAGGTGAAGGAGGTGCATGTGATTAACATTTCGCCACTGGTCGATACCATCTTCAACTTTGTCAAGCCTTTCGTCAAGGAGAAGATCCGCAGCCGCATTACCTTCCACAATGATGTGGATAGCCTGTACAAGGTGGTGCCACGTGATCTGTTGCCCAATGAGTACGGTGGCAAGGCTGGTCCCATTGTTGAGCTGAATCAGTGGTGGAAACAGAAGCTGGCCGATAAAACCGAATGGTTCAAGGAGCAGGAGGACAAGAAGGCCAACGAATCCTTGCGTCCGGGCGCACCAAAGACCAGCGATGATCTATTTGGCATGGAAGGCACCTTCCGTCAACTGAACATCGATTGAGATTAGACAGCTCGCTTTTTCACATGTATTTTCTACACATGTATTTTATATTGCATATTTTATTAACTCATATTAACCAATCATTTTGTTCGCTTTACGCTTCATTTCCCCAAACTACTTTGTCTGTTTTGTTTATCTCAGTGCAGTTAAAAAATTACAAAAAAATAAATAAAAAGAAACGGCAGCATATTAAGGAATGAATAAATAAACATCTCCTATCTTTTACATTCATCCTCGCGGGACCGCATTGCAAATGGCTGTCATTTAACTGATGGCTGGCAAATGACTGTTTTGCTGATGCGCATTCTCAATTGTTCCAACATTCTCTTTAGCATTTCATTTGCACGCTTTTATTTAATCCTTCTGCTCGCATTCCGCTAATTGTCCTTGTTTTTGTTTGCGTTTCGCACAGCACCCATACGCCATGATGCAGCGGAAATTTGTCGCATTTCTGTTTCTATCTATTGGCCTGGTATGCTACCCCCCTTGCTCCCCACCCTTTGCTGCTCCCAATTAACTCAACTACTGCACATCTGGCATGGAATGTTGGCCCATTGTTCGAAACTTAAGTTCTGCTTGCGAATAGCATTCACAACTTGTGCCTTTTAAGTTGACTACCAATAAAAGGCTATTTTATAATTTCTAACCTACAATTTTCAACGCTGAGTATTTAATGTGAAGTATACAAAAAGTAGACACAAGCAAATAAATGTAATATATATTAAAAACAGAGTTCAATTATATAAACCATAAATAATAACAGGCAAAATCTCTAATCACACAAAGGACATATGCACTATATGTATAAATAAATATATATACATTAATTAATCACCACAATCAGTTTAATTGAAATAGCACTGAACTTCGGGAACTTTGCCAGAAGCCAATTCGGCACTGTCGGAGAAACACACATTTTATGTCTTAATCAATAGCTCAACACTGTAATTATGATATTAAATTTGTAATTACGACATTAGTGCCTTGCTGCCAGACTTAAATTTGTTGCAAAATATCCCAACAGCTAATTAAGCCGTAACGAATAAAATTTTAAAAAGATACTAATATTTTTTAAATTTAATTTTATTATATATTATACGCAAGACTCTTTCAACAACTGGCGTTTTCTAAAAGTGCTTTTGCTATTGCAGAGGCCTTCAATTTGATGGTTTACTATCTAAATTAATTTGAGGGTGTGAAATTTAAGTTGAAAACTTTTGATTACTAAGCAAAAGTTTTGATTGAAAATTAATATAAATCATAAGTGGCAGACTTTGTCAATACTTTTGATTGGCTGCCAATTTACTTGTTAAATATTAAAATAACATTTAATTTCAGTGAGAACTTTTGACAACAACTAATAATTTATGATAAAAATACACAATGTACCGCCCACAAAAAAACCACCAAAAACCTATATAAAAGGACGTCAAAATATGTCAAACTTTAAAGGATAAAGCATGAAGCACTCAGATGAAAATATTGGGGAGCAAATCGAGCGTCGCGATCTGTTTACTTTCACACTCTCGACGATGCGTGTGGCAGCAATGTATCCATTGAGTTTGAGGAAGGGAAACAACTGTTTAAATAACCTAATACGAATCTCAGATTGGATCTACGAGATATTCACGTTATTTGTGTGTGTCCACATAGCGGCATTATTTATCACCACCATCTACATTTACTATGGCCAAGGTGATCTGGAGTTTCTGGTCAATTGTCTGCTGCAAACGATCATCTATATGTGGACCATTGCAATGAAGTTGTACTTTCGTCGAGTTGGACCCAAGCTCTTGACACACATAGTTAGTTATATCAATGATAAACATCAGATACGTTCGGCACCCGGATTTACCTATGTGACCGTTACGGGTGCATTACGTCAATCGAATCTGTGGATCAAGAGTTATGTCTACTGCTGCTTTGTTGGCACGATATTCTGGCTGGCATTGCCCATAGTTTACAGAGATCGAAGTCTGCCCTTATCCTGTTGGTATCCCTTTGATTATAAGGTAAGCCATAATAAATATCACTTTTTATGGATTTTAATTTGTTTGTTTGCTTACAGCAACCGTATGTCTATCAATTGGTATTCTTTCTGCAGGCGATGGGGCAGATTCAAGTGGCAGCTGCATTTTCAGCTTCCAGTGGATTTCATATGGTGCTGAGTATTCTTATATGTGGACAATACGATATCCTGTTTTGCAGCTTGAAAAATGTGCTTGCCACCAGTTATTTGAAAATGGGTGCCAATCTGGAGCAGCTAAGGTTATAAAAATATATAAATGGACAAATTATTTCATAAAACAAAAATGGATATGGGTTTAAGTTCCAAACAAATTTCTAATTTGCAAAGAATATATTTTTCTTTGCAACAAACATATAAATAATTATGGTTTTTCAACAATTTTAATTTCATATTTTTTGTGATTACCGCAAAAGTTAATAGTGAAGTATTTTTAGTTTTATATTATAATTGATTTTTGTTATTATACCTAGTTGTTTATAAAAATGTATATGATTTGAATCAAAACCTGACTTACCCACAGTAAACTTCAAGAGGCGCAATCCGTGGCAGACGCCGAGCCAAATCAGTACAGCTACTCCCTGGAAATACAGACACCGCCGGAAAAGCTTATTGCGCAACGAAAACCCAGCAACAATCTGGGTTTTTACAGAGCCTTCCAACAATCATTTACGGGCTGTTTGCAGCATCATCGTTGTATACTATCAATGCTGCAAAAGATGGAAAGCTTCTATAATCCGATTTGGTTGTTCAAGATCGGTGAGGTTACATTTCTCATGTGCCTGGTGGCATTTGTGTCCACAAAGAGTACTGCAGCCAACTCATTTATGCGCATGGTGTCGTTGGGTCAATATCTGCTCTTGGTGCTCTACGAGCTGTTCATCATCTGCTATTTTGCCGAAATCGTCTATCAGAACAGTCAGCGTTGTGGCGAGGCACTGTGGCGCAGTCCTTGGCATCTGCATATGCAACAGTTGCGCAGCGATTATATGATGTTCATGATAAACTCACGACGCGAATTTCGACTAACAGCTGGTAAAATTTACAATCTGAATGTGGATCGCTTAAGGGGGGTGAGTGGCTAGATTTTGTAGAAGCATACATCTTATTTAAAGACTTTATCTTACAGACCGTAACTACGGCATTTTCTTTCCTCACACTACTGCAGAAATTGGATACTCGTGGTTAGAATCTACACGTTTCGCAAATTTACATTTTATTTGTTTTTCTTCTTTTTTTATGATACAATTGTTAATAATTAAAAAAAAAAATAATAATAATAAAAAATATATTAATAACAAGTATGCACAACACTTCCTGATAGCAAATTAATAGCCGAAATTTTTCACATTTTAACAAATTTACAAGCTAATTAAAGTTAGCTTTAAAAAAGGTTGCACAACTGTTATTATCTCAGCAGCTCTGTTAAATGTGGAGTCAAGTTAACAGTGACCGGGAACGGGGTTAATAGCTACGTTCACAAACGACTGCCAAATGAAGATTGTATTTTGAATTGACCTGTTGCCTTTGTAGCTCAATTAGAAAACTACATGTTTTCCAGTCATCGGCATTTAAAACGCAGGACACCAGCGGACGGCATTGATCGCCGGGAATATATTGGCCACTTGGTGGATGAATATTACACCTCCACAAACGTTGGTTAGCATTTAAAGCATCAGCGCCGGCACCATTCTATTAACGATGTTGAATATATTTTCCAGAGGCACTCGAGCAGGTTACTGCTAATTTGGCCAATTTCGCCTACGACCCCATCAACTGGCCCCATTTGCACGAGGCAGATGCGTTGGACGTCTTTGTGGCTTCATTAGACACCCAGAATCCGAATCTTCAATTGCATTCGGTTGCGGCGTTGTGTAATTTTTGTTTGGGTCAGTTTGCAGGATATGATGCAGAACTTCAGATTTTTTGTAACTTTCTGTGAAATTTCAGACAAAACCGCAGCTAAATTTATAATAGAAAATATTGCAACAATTCGGGACGTGTTGCTACGCACTGAACACGCCGAAATTGTGCTGCACAGCCTGGCGCTGCACTATCAGTTGCTGAGCAGCGGATTGGGAAACAAGGAGTTGCTAGTGACGCCGCCATTACTAAAGCGTGTGCAGCACTGGCGACAAGAATCAAACGACGGACGCGTTGTTCAACTGTGTCACGTATTTCTCGACGATTACGGCAGTCGCACCGAAATCACAGAGCTAAGCAATGCTCCTTCTCCAGCTGTGCAGCCAAGCTCGGGACAAACGCCTACAGGAGGTGCAGGTGATAAAACGCTTCACACAACAGGATCTTGAGACATATGCGCAGTTCACCGGAGACTATTACATACACACCACGGATATACCAATCGGAGAGCGTCGTGTTCATGGTGCCCTGCTAAATGCAATTCTGGCTGGCATAATAGGCACCAAATTGCCAGGACCAGGTACCGTGGTGCTGGAACAGAACATTAAATTCCTGAAACCCTGTCGCACTGAAACAGGCACCATGGTGACGTCCGGCTGCTCCAGGCACGCAAAATAGCAACAGGGGAGTATGAGTGCCGAAAACACGACGATGTCGTCTTTGCGGGCAATGCCAAGTTGTTAACGCGCAAATAGAGTTAATAAATGCAGATTGTTTGTCATATTTTTTATTACATCTATTTCTTGGAGGCCCGTTTGCCCTCGCCCTTTTTAGGTGGCGCCTTGCCACGCAGCTTGCGCAAGCGTTTCATTTCCTCCTTGAAGTCCTGATGCTCATCACGGAAGAGTCCATATTCACGCAGGTTCTTCATCAGCAGATGCGTTTCCACATGCCGTGGATACCAGTTGACCACATAGTCGCGCTTATGTATGGGCTCCTCTGCGAACATACGAACCACCTTAAAGTATATAATTATTAGTATATTTTATTGCTGAACATTTCTATGTGCAACCTTCATGGATTTGTCGTTTGTTGTGCGCGCCACTTCGCCAAATATGCGATTTGATAGATAATTCATGCGACTCGCGTACTGCGTGCCAAGCTTAATAAGGTCACTGTACTTGTACGAGGACATTTTAAGTCAGCTCAAGTGATTTAGTTTTAATAATCTTACAAAAGTTGGGGTTATGTCATTCCGCCGACAACACACAACAAGAAACAGCTGTGCAGCGACAAGACTTCAATCGATTACTTTCCAGGCGATAGTTTCTTATGTATCGCTGTTAACAGCTGTTAACTGAAAAGTAACGACCTATTTTACAAACATTTGTATTCTCTTAAATTTTTAATACCACGTTTTAAATACATCAAATCAACTTTTATTTGTTAATGAAAACTAAAAATAACATTAGTTGGAATAACAAAATTGTTGCGGCAATTCAACTAGCAATACTTAAGTTTTGCAATAATTAAAATTAAACCGTTTCAATGGTGCCGCGGCCTTTGCGTCTGCTTTCCACAACCCCATCAACATCATTGCCTATGAATGAAGTCTCCTCGGAGCTCTGGACCGGCACCACTTCTCTAGCTATGGTCACACCACCATTCAATTGGCTCAAAATTGCATTTGTGCCCATTAAGGATGGTTCCCGCGGCGAACCACTGTGCACCAATAACTGATCGTGGTGCAGCGCCCGAGAGGGCGTCTGCGAACGCGAGGATGGTGAGGGATTGGCCACATTACTGCGAGAGTGCGGACTGTTATTGCGTGAGTGTGGAAAATCCTCCAAAGGGATTTCCTCCGATCTATCAGAAGAAACAGTTAGTCATGTTATAATTGATATTTGAAGATAGACATGCTATTCGCACCGTGGTCTTGGCATACGTGGACTGCTTTCACGGGATCGATTCCCGGAACTGCGAGCCTGTGAGTGTTCCCTGGACTGCGAAGAACTGTGGCTGACACCGCTCACACTTGGCGAACGATCGCGATCCCGATCCAGTGCTACGTTGCTTGGCCTCAGAGACGATGGTGAACTGGAGGAGCCGGTGGCTTGGGGACTGCGACGACGTGAGCGACTGCCGCTCTCATTTCGTATGCTAAAATAATGTTAGTTTTGTTAGTTTTGCACTAATATTAAATATTGTGGTCGCTCGAAAATTAGAACACTTTGGTTTCTGAGTTTTTGATTATAATTTGTAATTGTACCTTTAATTATAATTTCCGAGGAACACACCATATTATAAGACACCATATTGATAATACTATGTACAATACATTGACAATTTACCCTTCGAGCGATCGATTTTGCGCCATTTGAGTGCGACTAACGCCGGCGGTATTATTGCTGCGGAGAACGGCCGCAAAGCCGGGCACCCGATTTGCGGACAGACTGACGCCCTTTTGCACCAGTCGTGCATTTGCCGAATGTGTTGATGTGCCGGCCACCGGATATAGTGGCGAATCCAACTGGCCGGGTATCTCAATAAGTTGGGCGATTTGATACATTTTCTTCTGGCGCGCCTTGCTGCGTCCCTTTGTCAGCCGCTGCTTGGCCGCCATGCAGCGAATGTGATCGTCAAACAGAAATTTGGCCGAGAGCAACGGCGTCCGATTGTGGGTGACTCCGACGCGGTGCACGGTGATGTGCAGGCAGCGTGAATCATCCTTATCGCCCTGTACCTCAACGTCCTGCAGAAAACCGACAAATTTGGCAACGCCCCAGCCCAACAGTTTGGCATCGGGCTCCACGAGTATCAGCTGCAAAGCATCGATGACGAGAAATCGCCGCTGCTTCGTATTTTCCTTTGACACAACCGTGCAGGCAATCAAATCGCTGTTATCTATAAAGGCATAATTTAAGCAAGTGATAAAACGCAATTTCAAACACACAACTCACTCAGATCGAGCACATTCTCCACCTGCACCAGATTGACGACATTCGTCAGCGGCAGAAGCGATTCCTTTTCGTTCAAAAACTTTTGGCACGTGCGACGCAATAAGAAGTAGACGCGTATAGCTCGACGAGCCTTTTCCACTTCTCCACAGGGCAGACGGCGGGTAAAATCGATGCGGGTGAGTGGAGTGCCCGTAGGCGGCAACAGAATTGTTGAGTCATTGCACAAAAACTCTACTCTCAGCTCGGTCTTGTGCATCTCATTGTACTCATCCTCGAACAGATCGAGGAATATATCCTCCGACTTGTAGAAGTTACGCAGCACAACCATCGACTGATTGCGTGCACTGAAGAGCAATCCCTGTTGCGTTGGAGTTATGCAGTGAGTTTCATCCGCCGCAGGCTTGGTGAAGGTCAACAGCAGCTCCAAAGCAATCTCAACGGTAATCAAACGAATGCGACACGCTGCATACGGATAGAGTGAATTACAATTAATAAACTAAGTCTGTGGGTAAAAGTAAACTTAGTCTACTCACATGGCTGACTGGATTGGGTGATAATGCTGAGCAAATGCTCAATTAGCGACGTCTTGTAGCTAAAGGAGCCACGCATCGACTTGGAGAGCACCTGTTCGAACCACTCGCTCTTCATGCCTGTGAATAAATTTTAATCGAAGATTTTCGTTAATATCAAGTTGCACAACCAAAACATATTATGAAACATATTAGAACATGGGTAATGAAACAAATTACATACCATCTGGTACAGGGTGCCATAATGTTGTTAAGCATATTATTATTATTAGTATTATTATTCGTTAAAACCACACACAAAAAGCAGTGAAATGATCGGAGAGAGAGAGAGAGGTGAAAGAAATACAGAGTGTTAGCCGAGAGCCGAGCATGTGGTGTGGATCACCAAAGATTCGAGCACCGTCGAACTCACCTCGATTGTGGGACATGGCGTAGATGAGGCAGAGGGACAACAGCGCCAGATAATCATTCTCTGTGCAGTCGAGTGCCTGCAGCACGGTGTCCAGAAACGGCTTGGCCAGCTGAGGCTGAGTGAATGCCGGCATCGAAGTCGACTGCTGCAGCCGCTGTTTCTCCTCGTCGGTTATGTTGCGCAGCCTGTTGGCTGCAGCCACAGCCGCAGTTTCAATGATCTGTCTGCTTGTGGGCGATGATGTTGTCGCTGGCGTTGATTCAACGCCACTATCCTCGCTGACAGCATCCGCGCTGGAACTTCCGGTGCCATGTCCAACCACCGTGTCCAGTGTCTGTTCGAGACTCTCGTGTGGCTCCCCAAACCCAGGCACGACCACCTTGCGATGCTCCACATACGAGTTGAGTATCTCGGCAGCGCCCTCTTTGAATACGCTGTGATCACCATTCATAATGACCCAGGCCAAGGCATGCACGAGCGGCGCATGTGTGATAACAAGAAAGACCAATGATAACAGATAGAGCGCAACAATTGAGCTCACGCGCGGATTATGCATTTCCTGTATGTCGATGTTGACATTGCGATTCAGCACAGCCGCCAGATTTTGGGTAACCACTGCCAGCGATGGTGGCGGCGGCGCCGGCGTCAATGAAAATATATACAAAGGTACGAAAAGCTTGTGCAGCAAATGTTCGGTGAGCACTGCATTGAGATCCGTAATGTCCAGCAGCAGGATGTCGCTCAAATAGTGCAAGTGATCGAGATGCTCGGCAACCAAATTCGAAAGCTTCTGATTCGATTGGTGACTGTAGTGTGAGGAGAAGAACATAAGTTATAGCAATAGTAAGGGATCACTTTTAAATCCCTTGGCATCATTTGGCCTCTACTCACTCGATATCTGTGCGTACGCAGGTGTCCAGCTCTAATATGTGCTTTCCAATGAACCAGACCAAGTTGCTAAAATAGGGCGCCGCCGTTCTGCAGGAGACGAAAAACATTTAAATACATTGTTTCCTTTGTAGGGTTTTTCGCGCTTACTTGTCTCTAATAAAACGCAACATGCTAGCATTTTGCACCTTGTAGACATTCAGGGAGATTGTACGCACAGCTATGCGCACCATAGACTCCGGATGGTTGAAGAACTTAATGGCCTCCGTATAGAGAGGAAAGTCATTCGTGTGCTAAATACGAGAAGACAACAGATTTATTAAAATATTATATGTAATCTAGCCCAGAATAAAGCCCACCTCGTTATAGAAAAAGTGTATCGTGTGTGGATTCAACTTAAGGCTTAGCGTCTTCAGGAAGAGTATGTAATAGCCCATGACATCCTCGTCGGAGAAGTCAAACTTGTGCACCATTATGGAATTCACATGGTTATTACTCAACAAATAATCTGCAAGAATAACAAAGTTAAAATCCAATTAGCAAATAGCTAAGCGATATTATTAGTTACACACAAATGAGCAGTATGTTAGATTAAACTATATTATATATATGTAAGCGCTGAGTAATTGTTGACGTACACAATGAAGTCTCTTTCCGGATATTCTCGAAGAGAATGTTGAGGGTCTGCAGCAGTTGGACGCAAACGTAACTGGAGCCGCCGCTCTTCTGGCGCATTATGTGGAGAAAGTACGCCAACATGTTCTTCTCCAAAAAGAAACTGAAAAGCGAAAGCAAAGCAATTATATCACAGTGAAAATCAACAAATACGCCACAAACTCACTCAAAGACCAATGTGTCATGTTGATCGCCCCAGATAAGAATTTCGGCAATGCAGCGCAAGGATTCAACAAGTAGACCGCGATTGCTTTCCGAGACGGTTGTGTTCTTCTCCAAAATGCTGTACAGGTACTTTAGGTGCTCCAGAGACAACCGATTCTTGGGACGTCCACCCCAAGGTCCACCGAACCAGCTACGACTGCGAAACATTGTTGAATACACAACACACGCAACATCAACTGGATGCACTTAATGCTAAATTATATTATAGCATTTGTCTGCTAGTTATTATTAACAGCGTCATAAAAAAAAACACAAAAGACTTTGCAAATAGGTCATTTGGAAATTTCCTCAAATTACAAATGCAACACTGCTAGTCGCGATTACCGCACAATAATTGGAGTGCTTTCCAAGCGAAACTAAATTAATTTTGTAATTTTTTCGAACGAAGAAAAATAATATTTTTAATTTTCAGTAAATGATTCTTCCTCTTGCGTTTTTGGAACAGCAGGCGTCAAAATCAGCTGTTGATCGAACGCGTGGTCACACTGCTGTACAAAAAAAATATTCCATGTACACACTGGCAACCCAGCTGGCAGCAACAATTTCCACATGCATTTCACATATTTTGGACTTTATTCTCAGAACATCAACAAACATGACAGTAATTGATATTAACTATTATTCTGATTAAAATTAATGGAATACGAGCCGGAATTGGGATCCTGTTGCATTTGAAAATTGGCAGTGGACAATCCAAACGGTTTCAATATCATATCCCCCAATCCCTTCAGCCCATTCAACATATCCGCCTTCAGCTTCTCGTTGCGCGCATTGATTACGGCGGGCAGGCGAACTTGAGCCTCGCGTGCCTCCTGCTGACCCGGATCGATTTCGTAGACGCGCTTATAATCCGTCAGCGCCTCGTCCGGTCTGTCATCCTGCTCGTACAGTTTGGCGCGCCTATTAAGAGATTTGGCAATTAATATTTTTAATTCGATCAAGCTATGCATTTAGAATTATATACCTTAATAACGCTCGCACGTATTCCGGATAGAGGTCGATGGCTTTGGTGCAGTCGTCAATGGCCGATTTGTTGGCCTCCAGTTTCATTTTGGCCGCTGCGCGATTGCCAAAGAGCACAGCACGCGCCTTGCTGTTGCTGGATGGGCAAATGTTGAGTGCCTCTGTGTAAATCTCCACGGCACGTGCAGCCTCATCGCTCTTGAAGAGTTCGTTGCCTTCCAGTTTCAGTTTGTCCGCCTGCTCTTGGTCGGCAGCCAGTTGTTCGGTGCTCATATCTTTTTCCCGCAGCAACAGCTCCTCCATGCTCAGCTCTCCATCAGGCTGCAGCGCCTCTTTTTGATTATCATCGTCTGTTCCATCGTTGCCACCCGGCGCACCCGCCGCTTTCTCCTTCTCATCATCCTTATCATTGTCGTCCTCGAGTCTTAGGCTGGTATTCTTTTCTATTATTTCATCTATTAATTTATCCTGTTCGGTTGGTTTTGTTGTTACTTTGTGAATGGGCGAAACTGGTTCACTCAGCGCATCCTGGAACTCGTCCTCACTGCCAGCCTTCTCTGCCATGTTGTTCTCGCCTTGTTCCCAATCACAATATTTACTCGAAATTTCGTTTGCAATGATTCGTTCTATTGTGCGCCTGCAGATTTATTTATAGTTCTCATAATGTGGGCACACTGGTCGACAGCGCTGATTGTTGCTCTTTTCAAGTGCAGCAACACTCAACTAGAAATGGGGCATATTTAAATATAATTAACGATATTTGGGTTTAGGTTTATTTTGCTTGATGAACATATCTACATTTCATTATATTGAAACTATTTTGTCATATATATACATATATAACATACATTTAGAAATTTCTATTTGTGACTTGTTGATCTTATCTTGAATAGTATTTTGCTCTTGCAAACTTCGGTCACACTGACATATGCGTAAACAACAACATGGTCGGCGTTGAGCACTTGGATAATTCACTCTCTGTGGACATTTCTGCATATATACTGACTGAATACGTGCCTGCCAAGCCACTGGAAAGTAATCTGGAAGTGGTCATTTCAAACACCGACGAGGTGAGTCTATTAAGTGGTCTTTGCTGCTTTTATTCTTTGCTCAACAATGTTGCAGGCACTCTCTGAAAAATGTGGTCAGTTAAATTGTGGCGACAACTTAAAATTCCCATTTGCACGTGCCACCTACCCGCCTACAGAAGTCTACATAGAAGATGCAAAGGAACTGGTGGTCGCCGATGCTGCAACGGAGACGAAACGCGTTGTGGAACTAACGCTAAACATTTCAAGTCTGGGCGAGCTTGACTATGAGCCCGGTGACACTGTTGGCATACTGCCGAGCAATGATACACATGTTGTGGAGCAACTGTTACAACGCCTGGACATAATGCAGCAAGCGGACAGCGACTGCGTCGTGAGACTGTCGCTCAACAGCGCCAAGAAGAGCGCCAAAGTGCCCGCTCATCTATCAGCGACAACAGCTAAAACTCCGCGAAAGATCTTGACAGATTGCCTGTCGCTGCATTCAGTGCTACAGAAACAGTTCCTAAGCGCCCTGGCGCGGTGCACCAGTGACTTGAAGGAGCGTGCTTTTCTCGCCAGTCTCTCCTCCAAGCAGGGAGCCCACCACTATCAAACACTCATCTTGGAGCGAGGATTGGGCCTGTTGGATTTTCTAGAGTTGTGCGCCAGTTGCCAGCCAACGTTAGCACTACTATTCGAGCACTTGCCTCGCCTGCTGCCACGCCCATATTCGATATCGAACAGTCCCTTGGAATGTTCCAAGCAACTGCTACGCATAATTTACTCAATACGCACGCACAAAGCGGGCATCACCACAGCTATGATGGAGGCCAAGATTAAACAGCACGAGGAACAACATCAACAGCAGCCAGTTAAGCTATACCTTTATCCACGCATACAGAATGCATTCCGTTACACAGATCAAGAGCTGACTGGCAATCAAATACTGATAGCTGTGGGCACCGGATTGTCTCCATTTCTTGGCTTTCTGGCGCACAAACAACGGAATCGACAGCAGCAGGCTATAGGTCAAACCTGGTTGTATGTGGGCGCCAAGACGCCGCAAGCTATACTTAAGCAGCAGCATCTGCTCGACTGGCAAGCATCCTCGATCCTACAGCGCTTAAGACTCTGTTATTCGCGCAGCTCGACGCCGGAGGAGTCGAAATATGTGCAACAACTTCTCGAAGAGGATGCTGATCAGCTTGTCGAACTACTCCTGGAACCATCAACGATTTTATATGTCTGCGCCGATGGTGCCAAGATATCCAAGTCCATTGAAGAAGGCCTGCGTCGCTGCCTTCAGCTGGCCTTACAGCTGGACGAGATGGAGGCAGTGCAGCGGCTCAAAGAGCTGCGGACGCAGGGCAAGTACCGCGAGGATCTCTGGCTTTAATATAACATTCAATAATACTGTCATTTGAAATTAATCTTTGCTTTTTAAATAAATATAAATAATTAGCTGGTGCTTTGACAAGTTGTGCGCATTTATCTTTTACAAAATAAATCGAATCAGCTATTTTTAATGGGAATCCCCATTAATTATATCACTGATGATTCAGCAACAATTGAAAGAGTGATTTGGTCGAATAAGTAAATAACGATATATTTAACAACACAAAATAAAAATTACAGTGCAAACTAAAATAATACATACAATTGTGCGTATAAAATTGTAAATAACCGTATGGTTAAAATGTGTGCAGTATCTATTTATTTATAACTAAATATAAGCATAATCTTCTCTCACAGCTCGCATCAGCTGTTATTTGTTTAAAATAATATATATGTATACATATATATATATAAATTGCAAAAAATTATTGTAATCATTACAATTAAAATATGTAATATATGTTTACGACTTAGGTATGCAAGCGAGTGCAAAAAAAAAATAATGCATTAAACAATGAAATCTTATTGCATGGAATTTTACACTGTGCAAAACGAAAGCGGACTATGCGTAAAGAAAAACGAATCTAACCATTGGATAAAACACATTTTTCGTTAAGTTCCGTTTTGCAGTAAGTATTTGGATTTACTTATTATTATTATTAATATTATTGGCGTAAGTAATATGCATAATATGTATTTAAACTACATTTAATTGAAATAGCGCCAATTGTGTTTTTATCTATATTATGTATGTATGTGTGTATGTTTGTATACATCTTTGCTGGTTTTTATAAGTTACGAATACAACGGATTAAGGATTTATCAAAATTTTTGGATGACATACAGTTTTCTCATAGTTCGTTTTGTTTATTTTTTTTTTTTCTTTACAATTGCAATAAAAATTGCGTATAAAAAATTTATGCTACCATTTGAAAGACTTAAGTTTCGTTTCATTCAATTGTTATCATTGCCATCTTCTTCTTTATCATAATTATATATTTTTTCTTAAATTGTTTAAATGCGCTTGGGATTATGTATGTTCGGGTATGTTTCCGTTAACTGCCAACTTGGCTCAGAATACTCTTCTATATTCAATATATCCAAAATACTTTGCGTTCGTTGCCTTGCCTAATAATACACTGTCCATTAAGCGATCTAATCATACAATGCATTAACTTTAATTTAAGCTCTAAATTATGCAAAAATGCATTACGTACTTATTTACTGAAAGTATTTTGTTTTTCTTTTTTCTTTTATAGATAAAATTTAGAGCAAACTGCAAATGTAAGACAAGAGTAACGAAGTAATAATAATAAATTATGGGATTCTATCGATATCGATATGAAACTCATCAAATACTACAAAGAAAAAATGTAAATATTTAAATTTAAAATTGTAGCATTAGTTTCTTACTCTTGCATTACATTTACAGTTTATTGGATTAAAATAGGACTTTTTAAAAAATTTAACTATGACCGTTCTTCAGCAGCAGTCGTTGTTCTGAAATCTAAGCCGGCCCTGTGTGTATATGTGTGTGTGTGCTTGTGTGTTTGTGTGTGAAAACGAGTTTGAATAAAAACCGCTCACTACAAAGCTACTGGGTGCATAATAAGCCAAAAGTTGTTTCTTTGTGTATACTTTAAATGCATATATAACAAGTAAAGAAAGCTAATCACATCGGCCCACCGAAGATATCCATACTCTTTCCAACTCAACTACACATTTCTATATATTTTTTCTAAACTGACAGTTTGATCATATTTTGGAAAGAGTATTTAAACATTTCAACTAAATTGAATGAAAAAAGGAGGCCAAAACGTAAACTCGACGACTATTTCGGCTAAGGTATACATAAATTTTTGTAATTACATTTTTTTATTCTCTCTCTCACTATTTCTTTCACTTTATCGTCTCCTATTCCATTCTATTTCATTGCTATTCTTATTTGGCATCTGCGCGAACAATTTCCATGGGAACTACATTTTAGTTATGTGCCTTGTCTACATACATTGTGTGTGTGTGTTTGTGTTATACAAGTGTATAACACATACTCTATTAAGAATTATCAATTAATTTTTTGTCACACACATTACCGTTATGCGCAAGTATTTTGTTAGATTAGCATTTATAGTTTGTGCGCTTAGTTTATGGCATTCAATTCGTTTATGCTTAGCAAATTTCAATATCGTCAACTGCACTCTATGGATTATTATTCATTTTCGTTTGTAGCTTTAATCTTATGTTTGTACTAATTTAAATGGAATATAGAACGAACCACGTCAACATTTTCAATTTGTATGTGGGAATATTTGTTGATCTGTAATACGTTTTTTTTTTGTTGTTTGTTTTTAGGTAATGCTGATAATTTGTAAGATTTGTATTAAGTAACTATTTAACTAGGGAATTTGTTGTTAGTTTTGCTTCTTGATTGGTTTTCGATTTGTTATCGATTAGTTGTCGAATTGTTATCGATTTGTTGCTGATTTGCTTTTGTGTCCTTCTCACTGCTGCTAGTTAGTCCTAATGGCACTTGATACACTCATCTCTCATTTCTACTTGTTACATTTAACTTTTGTTTCTCAATTTGTTTTGTTTTTGGTAATTTACAACAAGTATTGCATGCTTAGTTTCAGTTTATATCTTTTTGCTGTTTCGCACTTAGAGACTACAGACGAATTTTATGTTGAATTGCATAATGCAGCTTTGATAAAATCGCTTAAATCACATTTATGTATATTTATATACTATGTAAACATTTATCCATCTAGTCTCGTCTCTTAACAAATAAAATAATTATACCACATATATATAAATGTGTGTGTGCGTGTGTGTGTCTGTACCCATTTTAATTAGCACAACACAACACACGTTCGTTGAAACATAATTAAACTATTGTATGTTTATCGATAGATTGTAAGTGTAATTATAATCGTAATCGTAATCGTATTGCATATACCACTTGGGTATACACTCAGGGCACACTCAGCCAGTCATATATACTTATACTATATAGCATATATATATTTATATTATTAATGGATGTATTTGTATGCATGTATGTATATCGTATGTATCAGGCTAACTAAAAAAGGTTGGCAAACAAGTCGAGCAAATCGTCGCTCGTCTAATCAACACCACAACAAACTTTATCGTAAAAGCTACTTTCTCAAATCGGCTTCTGCCTTGGATCCCTGCTTCTGTTGCCGTCACATTTTATCGCTGTTACTGGGCTAGTGACGTCACTGTGGTTATCCTCCAATTTCATCATTGTGGTCTGCTCCTTGTTGTTGTTCTTGTGTTTGTTGTCAAGTTGGCCGTGTGCTGAAATTAGAGATGAGCTCTTCTGTTATTTCCGTTACACTTGTGCATACATCGATTATGAATCAGACTTGAAAAATATACAATTGCGAATTAAATAACAAGAAATGAAAATCATAATTATTATTTTATCATTATAAAAAATTATAAATAAACGATTTCTATAAATTAAGTAGTGCTATTATTTTTTCGCTACTTTTCCCTTCAAATTAAAAAATAAACATAATATATAAATATATTTTTTGAAAAGAATGTCAGCAGCAGTACTAGCTTTAATTTATAGGGTGAATACTAAACAATATATTAAAACTCAACATTTGAAAAAATTGCAAGGCGAAAGGCTTTTATCATTAATAAGAAAAAATATCGCAGTTGTGTTTTTTGTTTTGCAAGTGTATATAACAAATTATTGCTTAATTTTATTATGACTCATTCTTAAGCAATTTTAAAATCACAATATAGCATAGAGCCCGTACACGTGCCATAATAATGTTATCTGTATCTGCATAACCAGTAGCATTTCTTTTTCGTTTCCAGGCCAGCAAAAGTACTTAAAAATGGTTTTGTATATATACAAACATGTATTTTAATATCCGCAGAAAGAGATTAAAACATCGAACATTTCAACAGAAACTAGCAAAGAATTTCTATATGCTTTTGTTTGCTTGTTAAACAAATTATTTATATTAGATTTTAAGTGGCGCTGTTTTGGAATACAATTGTTATTTTGTTTTGTATATGCCATACACTATTGCAAAATAGCTTGAGAACATTGCATTTAAATGTATGGCAGCCGCTTAAGTTATATTTAAAGCCAACTGCCGGAAACTAAATGTGAAACCAAAACTTATTTTAATTGCTTTGAGAAAAAACAGTAAACATTAAAAATTTGAATTCGAGGTCTAAAATCGAAAACTAGCAATTTCGACACAAAGTTTTTGTAGACTTTCTGACCAAACTTTTAATCTGGGCGTAAATATTTGCAGATGTCTGCACAAACACAATTTACTCTCTCTCTCTCTTTCTCCGGGGCCATCGAACGGATTAAGAGTAAATAAAGTGAGATGTGCTTTAACAGAGCATTTACACATACACATATTCTCTGTATGCGTGTGTATACGCTTGAACTTTATTCCAATTAACATTGTGACCTTTGTAAATTGCGATAACAGTTGCATAATTTCAAACCACACATACTACATACAACACTCAATAACAAGTGACAAGTTTGTACACAAATTCTCTATAAAATCCGAAGCAAAATTCAACACCGCAAATAAGTATTTTGCTTGTCTTATCAATTGGTTTTGTTTTGCTGTTTATCACTGCGATTACGATATTGACTTCTGATTAAGTTGGAAAATATATGAACTCGAATTACAAACACACTTGCACTTGTCGGCGTAGCGAATGGCAATGGTATAACAAAGAAGAAGAGAAGACCGGTGCAGTTTAATTGACCACTGTTATACGTGCACTTGCTCTCTATGCGATTTTCGCCTTTTGCATAACCAACTTCATAGTTTCCCTAACATTTATTATTATTATTATTATTATTATTATTTTATTTGTGGGTCCGCTAAGCGCAACAGGTTTGTTTTATTAGCAAGTGTATGGCACGGCATACAAAATACAAAACACACACAGAAAAACGTTGCCTTGTTTATTGTTATTCTTTTTTGGTTTTTTTGTTTTTTTTTTTTGTTATTGCTATTATTATAGCGATGGGAACGCATCACATACAGCCAATTATCAGCGCAATAATTGTCTACATGTGTGTACATATGTGTGCACATGTATTTATGTATATGCATCTGTAGGTGTGTGTATGCTCACATTTATCGGCATGTGAAGCGCCCGCGCTAAAGTCACGCTTAAATTTCAATGCAAAAAAAAAAAAAAAACAGTGACATTTGAGTCCGTGTCCCACTCGACTCCCATTGTGTTGTTATATTTATAGTTGTCCAGATAAGACGCGATGTGCTCTTCTCTCCGCGCTACTATTACACAAATCAAATTTTCCACACAATTTTCCATTGACAAAAATAACAGTGCGGAAGTAGGTGACTAACAATAATTTATTTTCATTTTCCCATTGCATGCAACATTTTATCGAGTTATCGAAATCTTACACTCAAAATGCAATCCAATGAACCGGTTACTTTGAACTTACTTACGTTCGAAAGATCTACTTTCTTTTAACTTAATTATATTCCACAGGGAATCTAACAAGGCACTCACACAAAATGATCTAACTGAATATACCCCTTCGCGTACATTTCAATTACAGTGTATAAGCACAGTTATGTCGGCGCAATTATCTGTAGCTTTTCATGAAAATTAGTACAGAAGGCATCGGGGCAGTAGATGCCTAAAAAAAAAAAAATAGAGACCTGCTCCAGTTTTAAGTGAGAGTGAGAGAGAGAGAGGGAGCAAAAACAAACATCATTGCAGAATTTAGAAGCGCTACAAAAAAAGAATCTCATTGAATTGTGTCATGTACGTCATGTACGTGGAGGGTGGGCGTACGGAATTGCGGAATGTAATGCTGAATAGGTCACCAACATAATAAAAACAATGTTATTAATGAAGAATGCCCGGTGTAATCGCTTATACATAATGTAATTATAAATCCAGCAAAATATGATAATTAATAAGTAGTTGGGTCATTTGCGTGATATGCGTGTATGTATACAATTCCGCACAAATGTGATTGCTTAGGCAGCGCTGGCGACGGCGGGTGTAGGAAGGTCGCCATGTTTGTTATGAAAAACGAGCTCGCAACACGAAGTTCCCCCCCGAAAATACATTGTGAATGAATCATCTACAATTCCGCGTACAAACAACAACAGCAACAACAACGGGAGACTACTCATATGGTTCAATAAACGAAACAAAACCAAAACAGAATGAGGAAAAAAAACCAAAACGTAAAACCTTTTTGTGCGGGGCACACAAGGTGAACTTATTATCAAAAAGGCGAGAGGGGAGGGGGCGGGCGCCGACCAACGTTTGAAAATTGAACGCACGAATGGATTGGGTTTAGTCATTCCTCAATTTTAGTTGCTGTTTTTCTTTTGTTTCTTTTTTTTGAGCGTTTTGTCTAGGCAAACACAGATACAACTACAACTTACATGTGTATATGCAATACATACGCATACATGTGAATGGCTGCCATTCAATGTCGTTCGCAGAAAAAAGTACGAATTTACTCACACAGATGCATGCGTACACACATATGCACACATGTATGTATTTATAGGGCCATATGCAAGGTTTATATGCATGGAATTGAAATTGTACTTTGGCCCCAGCAGCGCCACTCCCTGCCACAACAGCAACAGCAGCCGCAGCAGCAGTAGCCGGCAAAAAGACTGCAGAAAACTGGAAATGCATTCCAGTGTTGACAATTCCTCTTTTTTGCCGTCAAACTTAGCTTTCTTTGACAATGTGACAACATCGTGGGCAGCGGAAGTTTTGGCTGTTTTTTCTAGATATTTAGTTTTCTTTCAAACATATATTTCTTTATACTATGTACATATGTATGTTCGATTTTTTTTGTGATGTTTATATGTAAATAATCGTTAGCGTTAAATTACGATTTTTTGCTTTGTTTCTCCAATGAGTTAGCTTTTTTACTCTCCAAATGTTGGCAGCACTGATGTATACAAAGAAAACTTATGTACTTTTGTTTGTATGTGTGTACAGATGTGTACATGTGTATTGCACATGTAATTTAAAAGCCTATATTGATTTCCTGCGCTAAATATTTGCAAAGTGATTATTCATTGCGCTGCTGCTGCTGTTGCTGCTGCTTTTGTTGTTTGTTATCATCGTCGTCACTTAAACATTTGGCAAGCACACAAAAGTTCAAAAACAAAAACAACAAAGCTTAAAACTTGGCGATCAGAAAGTGACACTGAACACACACACACAGAGTACACATACAGCTGCTGCTTCCCCTTTTGTGAGTAGCTAACGCAAAACAGAAAGCAAAAGTATTTGCCGCTAATATAAACAAATAAACAGCCAAAGATCCGGTAGAAAAGTGCACGCACTCTCCTCCAGTGAGTATGTGTATGAGTAGGAGTGACAAAGAGAAGAAGGAAAAGAACGTGTGAGTGAGTGAGTCTCTCGCATAGTTACAGTAAGTGAGAGCATAAAAATAGCGCAGCACGTCTGCCTGTGCGTCGTTCAGCCAGCCAGCGGTCGCAGTCAGCGCCGACCGAAGCCACTGCACAAGCAATTAAATTCAATAAGTGGATGGCGGTGAGTGAAGAAAAAATGCAGACAAACGGAAAGAAGAAAGACAATAGTCGAGACAACAAGAATTAGTAGCTGCACAGCAACACTGACACTGCGTATAAATATGTACGCTTTGTGGCCAGACAAAGATCGCAGAAGCAAGTTTTTTTTTGCGCTTATCAGTCTCAATTTTAAATGCCACAAAAAAAAAGTTCCAGGAATTTGATAAAATAGCTTAGAAGTATCTATGTGAGTGTATATATGTACATGTATGTAAACTGCGCGTTTGCTTTTTGTGCTGCTTGATAAGAAAAGAAAAAAAAAAAACGACAACGGAGCAGCTGTGTAGGTGTTGCTGTCTGCGCTTATGCGCAGTGTGTGAATTGAAGTTTATTTTCCCATTTTTTTTTTCTTTATTATTATGTATGAGTTTTTATTTTATTTTTTTTTTTGGCAGACAAAGCGATATTTCAGAGTCTTTTCTTTGCTGTCCAACAGGAAATGCGAACGAGCGTATTTAATGGCGTTTGTTAGCTTCTGCCTCTTCATACGTAATTGTCGTTGTTGTTGTTGCTACAAATTTGCATTTGCATGTGTTGTGTATGTGCCAGTGTTTATGTGCTATTTTTCAATGGATCTTGCGTTTTCAGCAAAGCGCATTAAAGCTAGCTTCTAGTCGACGTATTAATGCTCTTTTCATATGTGACACACATGTGATCGATCAATAATTATAGTTTCATACTAATTTCATTTCCAGTGGTATTGCCGCAACCACAATTGCGTAAGCCTCTTTGCTAAAAAAAAAACGCTGATGACTCAAATGCAACTCTTGCAATAAAACTGAGTCTGTTTTGTCAAATATGTAAACACATATGTGTATATGAATGTAAAACAAATATATAGCTTAAAATCGACCTTGATCGAGTTTTATCTGTTCCACAGATATTAAGACAGCAACTGCTTAGGGCAAGTCATTAAATTTTTGTGAACAACGTGTCGCAAACTCTTCCCCTTCTCCCTCCTCATTTTCTTGCCCTTCACTTCAAACCTTTTCTTTTCTTTTTTTTTGGATTGTATTGAAAACCAGTTGGCGATGACCAATTTTTATTGTGGTGATGACAACGGCAATTAAATAAAAATTTTCGAGTATTTATTTTGCTACTTAAGCAGCTCTGATAACAACAACAGGTGACTTATTTAATTATCTTGGACTTTTTAAATGTTTTGTAATGTTGACCTTTGTTAAGAACACAAAGTTTTTCCTGCCTTCGCTCTTTAGGATTAGGGTTTAACTAAAGACGTTGATTTAAAAATTTGATAGACATATTAAATTCGCAGTCAACAAAGCCTTTCAAGTTCTTGGTTTTATTGGGCGTTGGTCCAAAGATTTTTTCACTGATCTATATATCGAATTCTTGAATTCGGATTCTGTGGGTGGTCTTCACCAATGCAGATAAAAATCAGTCATAGACTCCGCATTATTAATCTTTATTACCTAGCTTATCGGAGTTTAATGTTTGCAGTTAAATTATTAAATGGTGAAATACATTGCGCTGAGCTATTGAGCCATTATTCAGTTTTCTTTTAGCTTCTTTCTTTTCTTAAGCGCTGCATAACTAGAATTATTCCTTAGATGAACCATTTGTTCACTCTGTAATGATTACAGTAGACTCTGTCATGTCATCAATTTCTATATATTTCTATCAACAATAAATAACATTTTTATATTTGAAGTTTTTTTCAGTATATCCCCAGTCTATGCAACAAATGTTTAACCAATTTTGCATTCAAAAACCCCCGAAGTCTTATACTAAATACTTCCTAGATGAAATTATATAAATAAATATATAGTCTTTGGTTTAATTTTTGTATTTTTTGTTAAAAAATCGATAATTGACGATCAGACTTTTGGTTTTCTTATCTCATGGGTAAAAGTTGAAGCTAGTTTTTATCTATAAGAGGGTAATACTGTATTTTTATAGTGCATTTGGAAAATTGCATTTAAGTTTATTTTATTAGTAACTGAAAAGATAACATTTGATTTTCTTATCTTGCGGATTTTAAAATCTTTATCATAAGAATGATAACTAATAGTTGATTTGAGACTTACCAATTAACAATGTTATCGGCCAGCGATGCGCTATATTTAACCATATAACAGAACAGACTACAGACAGATAGAAGATTTCCAGTTGTCAGTTTGAAGATTTGATACGATTGCTGTTTTTGTTTGTTGTTGTTGTTGTAGTTCCGAGTACACTCTAATGAAAAACTAATCAGCATTTTGTTCCAGTTCCAAATTTATACAATCCAATTTACACACAAAATGTGGGTGGGGGCGGAGGAGGGTAATTAATTGGAAAAGGAGATGGAGATGGGAAGATGGATTGAAGGTTTTTAGATCCGTCACACATCACATCACGCATAGAGGACTTTGGCCGTCCGATGATGATGATGTTGATTGGACATTAACTATACATTGCGTCGAAGGACCTTCTTGGCTGCCTTGATGTTGGGCACAAGAGCCTTGACCTCGCTGCAATCGTCAAGGAACGGATGCTTGAGCAGCTCATCAGCTGTGGCCCGTCGATCGACCTCGACCTGCAGACACCGGTCAAGGAAATCCTGTAGGCTGGGACTCAACTTGTCCCAGCTTTTGATATCGGGTCGTCCATTCGCCGCGATCAAATAAAGGGCACGCAGCGGAGTCTCATACAGATATGGCGGCTGCCCGTCAATCATTTCGATGGCCATGATGCCAATCGACCAGATGTCAACCTTTTTGCCGTACTTCTTGCGTGTGACGACCTCGGGTGCCATCCAATACGGTGTGCCGACCATTGTCTGACGCTTCTCATCGCCCTCGATGTTGGCACAGAAACCAAAGTCAGTCACTTTGACACAGCCATCCATGCCGAGGAGCACATTGTCCGACTTGATATCGCGATGAATGATGCCCTTGGCATGCAGGAAACTAATCGCATAGAGTACCTCCCGGCAGACACAGGCAATTTGGCGTTCCTTCATCACGGTTTCGGTGACAACATCGGTCAGTGGACCTCCGTCCATATACTCCATTATCACCCAGAGCTGATCCTCGGGTTCGAGCAGATAAGCGTCGAGGAAATTCACCAGATTCTTGTGATTGAAATCCTTGAGCACACGTATTTCGGTGAGTATGAGATCCTTAGACGACTGATTCTTCATCTCGATGGTTTTCACAGCTACCTGTGATTCTGATTGATTATCGCCGGCGATAAAAACTACGCCCGATGCACCCTTGCCCACCTCCTGCGTTGTCTTGTAACGCTCTCGAGGATCGTCCGGGTTGCAAATAGCGCGTAACTCTTCGTAGATTTCCGCATCCGTTTTCTGAGCACGCTTCTCCTTGGAGCGACGCAATATCGCCTCGTCGGGCGCATCAGCATCGTGCCCCTCATGGCCGGGACTGCAGGCACCTGGCGCCGCCTTAATGATGATCGTGTCCGTGTTGATCGTCTTGTTATTATCATCATCCAGGGAGCGGAGATCACGTGAGAATTTGTTCGGCATAACGCTCGATGGCTTTGGCTTGATCTGTGGCTTCGGCGGCAATTGATGTGGCGATTTTTTGGGCGGCACAGGTGGCGGCACCAAACCATCCCCTCCCGCCTTAAGCGGTCTCAGTGTCTCCCGCCCTAGATTGGATTCCAGCTCTTTGATGACATCGTTTAGAGCATCCAACGGGATAAAGGGCTGTTGACTATTATCGTTGAGGCTGCTGCTGTTGCTGTGCCCCGCCGAGCTGCCACATCCGCTGCTGCTGCTCGTCTCGGTGGCCGTTGAACTTCCACTGCCATCGTCATCCGACTTGTCCACCTCCTGTGATTTGTGTTTGTTTTTGTAGTTGACATAATTGTCGATCTCCTTGGACTCCTCGTGTATAACATCCTCTGTGATGAAGGGCTTGAACACCTCCTGCTCCTTCTTTTTGATGGAGTAATTGTAATATTTGACCGCATGATATGCTGCATCTGGATTCTTATCCTGCTCATCGCGTGTAATCTGTGTGTTCATCAGGCGGACCCATGGCGTTGGCAGACCTTCCAGATCGCCCGTCTCCTGGTTGCGTGAGACATGGAAATGCCTTTGGAAATTTGTTGGTCCACTGATCTCGGAGATTTGATCCTTCTTCTTCCACCACTTGGTAAAACTCATCTTTGTCACGTTCTTTTTTCTCTCTCTCTTACGCACTTCCTCGAACGCTTTCGACTCTTAAAATTCAACACTATTTTTCTTTGTTTCCAGCGTGAAACACACGTTGGAAATTTCCTCAAATGCGATTTGTTGCGCTCAACAACGGGAATTTCTATTCAAGCGCGGCTCTTCTGCTTCTTCTACTTCTACTTCTTGCTGTTGTTGTTTTGTTGTTGACGTAGGTAACGCTTCGCCTCTCACTCGCACTCAGAGTTGCTAGCAAGCTCACTCACAGGGCCAGCCGTGAGTCATAAAAACACACGCACGCACGTATGCACATATATATTAATATATATATATTTATGTATGTGTCTATTTATGTATGTGTGTCTATGCCTTAATGTACGTTCGCTTATCGCTTTTAGTTAAGTTTGCTTTAGCTTTTGCAGACAACGGCGGTGCTAGCAGAAGAAATCCACTTTACCATTTTAGAATTTTCACTTTTTATTGCACACTACTCCGCTCACTTGCTTAATTAATGCAAGTAATTTTCTACCACTTTTTAATTTAATGCAGTAATCACAACTTTATTATTTTTTTCTCTCTTTTCAATTACAACACTCTCGCACGAAACACTCACACACACACACGCACACATTACTTTTCTGGAACGAGACAACAACGGGCACAAAAGGAGTGGCCGTCGTCACAGCAGCGTCTTGTTCTTTTCTTGCTATTGTTGTTGTTGTTGGGTGTTGTTTTTTTATTTTGCTTGTGCCGCACTTAATTTGCTTTTGGTTCTCAACCATTCCTGTGTGCCATTTTTTGTTCAGTACAGAAGCGATTTTTTTTCTTTACTTTTTTTTTTTGATTAATTTGCTGCAGCAGAAGCTTGCTTTGTAAATTGACTTCTTTTAATTTTCCTGCTTTACTGCAAGTCGCGCTGCACTCGGCCGTACTGCTGTCGCACTCGCACGCACATGAACAAGTGACTGTGTGACCGTACGCGGTAAGTGATAAAATCCTCGATTTACTACCTAAAATACTTTCTTTGATAACAGATTATATAGAAATTGTATTTATTATTTTAACAGTAAATATAAACTAACTGTAATGCTGAATGTTGCTATAATCTTATTTTCATAAATATAAAATTGATAAAATTATAAGTTATTTTTTAAGAACTGTAAATACTAGAAATTTTTAACTGAGTATTAAAACAAAAATACATATTATTGCAAAATTAAGGGTTATTTTATTTAAAATAATCGATTACTAATGTCATTTTGAATTTATATTTACGTATTTTGCTTGATTTGATATTCCTAAAAAGGAACAAAACGATTAAATATGCAGGTGCAGTGTGGCCGTTTATGCTAATCTACTAAAAAGCATCGATACTCTGCTGCTGTGGATGCGTTCAGCAGCGATACCGAAGTAGCATATCGGCGGTAACGTTTATTTGTAGCAGTATTTCCAATCCGTCGCTGGAATACTAAAAGTTATCTCTTAACATTATTCATTTTCAAATCGTAAGCTAATAGATCGAATCATCTGCATAAATATCGTCGCCGTCGAGCGGATCCGCGTGTCGCGGCCGTATAAGCATACGAGATGCTTTCACCGAATATTCGTTGTGCCCGTTGTTGCCCCAAATTATGCTGTGCCCGTTTAAATTGGATTGGGCATCCTGGCAGCGATCGAACCACCAGCCACCATTGCACTCAATATCCCCATTACGGTCGTGGGCACGGAAATCCATGCGGTTCTGATTGATCAGTGCATCGTGCATGGTGCTATTTCCATTGAGTTGGCCAATCACCAACTGATAATTGTAACTTTCGGTATCCAATCGAAAGAGTCCGTATTCGGCCCACATTTGCGTTCCATTCTGATCCTGCAGCTCGATTCGCAGAACGTAATCATCGCGATCCACAATGCGATGAATGAATTCGTTGCCAAACCAAAAATCTTTGGCAAAATCACCGAAGCCTGTGCGATATTCGTTCCAGCTGCGATTGAAGTTGTCCAGCTGAAAATTCCCAACACTGCTGCGTCGCTGAATTATCGTCCATGCGGGGCCAGTGGTTGCAAAAGCACAGCTACGCTCATGGAAGTCACGATGCACTTCATTCCATTCGGGTTCTAGCAGCTTATAGACACCATCCACACGCAGCTGCTCATCCAGCTCGGAGCAATCCGCTAAAGCTGGCTGGAAATATGCCGCTTAAGCCAAATAATACTCAAATGGCAGGTGAGTGTGTATTACGAATAGTTTTTAATCTTTAATTACTCACCCATTTCCAATGCTTTCGTTAAGTTGTTCTCATTGGTTAACTCCAATTTGCTGGCTCCTTCGTTGTGCTCAGTGCTTTGGCTGTTCTTCACGAGCAGCGCAAGCATTGCATGCATCTCTTCCAGTCTGTTAATGTGATCGTATTTCGCATGTTCGCTCTGCCAATTCTTAACTTTCTGTTGCATTCTATTTAGTAGTCTGTTGCTGCTGCGGTCAAAGCGTTCCATGGCCGTGTTCCAGCTGGCTGCGAACTGCGTCATGGAATGCTTTCCAGCAAAGGGCGCCTGCTTTACATGTGTGAGAGAGATGAGCTTGCTAAGCACCTGATTGAGCTTTAATTCCATGCTTAAAAGCTTGCGCTTTTGCTCATCCTGTGCCCTGCTGATCAGTGTCAGTTTCTGTTGCTCCCATGTGGACATTACGCTCTTTGATTTCTCGACTCCTGCGTACGTTTGAGCATCACCATAAAACGTGACGCACAATGCGAGCATAAAACTCATGGAAAGCTGTTAGGGGGAAAAAGAGGAGTGAAAGAGAAGCCTTCCATTGGGAGATCAGCCATTTTTACCAGCATCTCGTTGTTTTCACTCCAAAGTCTCAACTCAAACTGAAGCAAATGTTGGACGCAATTCGGTGACAGAAAATAGATATTTGGTCCACTTGCAACATGTGTTGCAAATTAAACAGGCTTTAGTGATTTATGTTTTTTTTTGGTTTTGTTTTGTTTTTTTTTTTTTTGTATGGTTTTTTTAATTACGAATATAGAGTTTTGTGTTTGCTGCTTAGATAGTTATTCTGAATATACACATTTCACTTTTTCAAATAATCAACTCGTATGAAAATTGTGAGAGATTAAACACACAAAAGCCATTTACAACGTTATAGATTAAAAGCAAATGAAAAACAAAATAATAAAAAAAATATAAACATTTCGTAAAATATCGCATGTACGCATGTGTGTTTGTATATATATATATATATGTGTGTGTGTGTGTGTGTGTGTGAGTGTGTTTCCAAAGTTAAGATTAAGCTTTACATTTAAATGTCTACAGTTAGCAACTATTTTTGCTTGTGCTTAACAGTAGGTTAAGAAATTAAAGCGCCTATACTAACTAAATACATGAATTAATTTGACGTGGCGCATTTTACATATATATATATATATTTATATATATATATATGTATATTTTGCTTTTGGATATTAATTGTGAAAGATCGCCCGATCTTAAGGGCGACATTCATTAATTATTGGAAAAAGGGGGCAATAACTTTTAAAACGGCATTAATGTACAATTGTTTGTTTTTTGTTTTGTTGCTGTTATTATTTCTGTTTGTTGTTGTTTTTGGGGTGCGCAAATACATTTTGAAATCAACATCAACGTTTTCAATTTTTTGTTTTTCTATTTATACGATAATAACTATGTTAATATTTATATATATATATATATATATATTATTTTTTCCTTCTTTAAAAATTACACACTTTCGACTTGTAGCCCAAAGTGAGGTTTTTTTCGCAGTTTTGCCCAAACTTTTACGTTAAGCGAACTTGTGTGTTTCTTTGCGTGTGTGTGTTAAACTAATTTAGTATTAATATTATTATCATAAACATTATCCGTTAGTTTCATATATATATATATATATATGTATCCTCTATTATCTCTTAACGCTTAGCTCGTTTATTCCTTTAGTTTTATATTTACATTGAATATTTCAAGAGTGGTTTTTATTTAGAACTAAATAACTAAGAAATTTATTAGAAATAACCAGCAATGCTATTTAAGTTAAGTTTACGAGTTTTGATTTTATTTTTTCCTTTTTTTTTAGTTTTTCTTTGAATGTGGCGTTTTAACAATAAACAAAGAAAAAGAAAAAAAGAAACAACAAAATCATTAAAAACAAGCTAAAATATGTGGGTGTCTTCGAGCGGTTACTTTTTAAAATTTGACGAATTATTTGTAAAAAAAATTAAATTCATTCCACGTGGTGTTGATAGCTTTGGATTAGCTTGGATGACAGCACTCGTTGCCCTCTGCATGTTACTCGCTGCTAGTTACTCGTTAGTCGCTGCCCGTTGCTGGTTACTCCCTCGCTATTTGATACTCGCTACCCGCTAAACGCTGCCTGATACTCGTTACTCGCTGCTTGATACTCGTTAGCTGCAGTCTGACCCTCGTTACTCGCCGCTGCTTTACATTCGCTTGCGAATGCGCACACCAATGCTTCGCTTCCATTCGGGATCATTGGGATCATCGTCCATGAACGGATCATCCGCCATTTCCTCCTCGTCGAGCCACTCTGGCTGGCCGATATAAGCATCGATGCTGGCATTGTACAGACTCGTCTCAACGGCCTTGTTGGCGGGCTGTTTGTCATCCTCGGGCGGCGCTAGATGATGATGATGATCATCATCCTCCTCCAGCAGCATTATATCCTCCTCCTCCTCTTCATCGTCTACTTCCTCCTCATCCTCTGGCACATAGTCAATGACATCGTCATACCCAACAGCGTCGTCATCGCCATTGATATGTGGCACTGCTGCCTGTTGTGGCTTTTGGCCACCATTCAATTGTGCCATTGTTCCCGTTTGGGCCAATTTGCTGATGTTTGTGGCTTTAGCTTTGCTGCCGCGTCGGCTGCCGGCATTGTTTGAGTGGCCATCGCCGCCATTCGAGGAGGACACGGATTTGCTCTTGCTGCGTTTGACTGTCGTAGGTACTGTTGCCGTTGACTGAGGCTGCTGGAGCTGGGCATTCATCTCGGCCAGCAGTCGCTCATTGACTTCATCGGCTAGCGGAAAGTGCAGCGGCTCAAACGGAGGCGGCTCCAGTTGAAGCTGACAAATAAAGAGAAATCAGGTTTAGTTTTTTAAACCCCTCTTTTTTTATCGTCTAGATATTTATATATATGTTTACGTATTCTTAATTGAGCTACGTTCTTATAATTCTTGAATTAGTCTTAAAGTGAACATATATTCGTGATAAATTTAACTAGCCAAGTCAATGAAAACTGATATTTAAATCATAATTCATCTTTACTTTTGGTCAAAAAATCATTAACATCTGGATAACTTTCATAAGATCTATCAGTCTGATTTCAATATATTATGATATTTAGTTGTCTGCTGTTGGGACTCATTTAAGTTTTCTCGTTTTTAATCAGATTTAACGACTTTTTCCCCTTAAAATTAAATATTATTCTCATATATTAAATTCTATTTAGGCACTAACATTAATAACAACAAAATTTGAAAAGAGCAATGCAAAGCAATAAACCATGTTTAATTTAAGAATAAATATAAAGTTAATTTAACCCAATATTTTTTTTATTTTCAACCTATTCAAATGTTGTAAAAAAAAACTAATTTGAAAATGGTACGAATAATAACAGAAAATTGTATTATTAACCAAATTTAGAGTGAATCTTTAACAAAAAAAATATCTGTACTTGCCAAACAAGGCTTCTATAAAATTTCTAATGAATCACAGTGAATAATTAAAAATAAATGCTTTTAAGATTTGCAATTAATTAAGGAATACGCTTTCGTCACCTTTCCGCTTGAACACTTTAATTACTAATAATCTAACGACAAGGAAAAATTCTAAATTTGTGCTTTTGATTGAGCTACAAATCGTAGGAATTGACTCACATCTCGGACATCTGGTGTGGTGCTGCGGCGATCGCGATGGTTAAGTTTGCTGGATGTGGTGCGCCGGCGCTCCTGGCGCTTTGTCGCCGCAGTTGCTGTTGGCACGCTATCCACCGCAATTGTGTCGAGCGGATGCAGCATTGTTTGCGCCAGCGGTGAGGGAATGCTCTCATTGTCAGCGTTGGCGAGCGGTCCAGCTAAATGCGAGGCTGCCGCCGGCGAGGCAGGATCCGGTGTGTTGGCGCCACTCGATTCTGCCCGGCTGTCGACACGTCGATTTGCCCGCGAACGTTTGTTGCACGGGAACTTTAGGAGTGTCTCGAAGCGACGTCGCTCCTCGAGCAGCGCACGCTGATGTCGCATTATGTACGCCTCATCCGTGATGTCCTCCACCAGGTCATCCTCATCGGCCAAGGCGGGTTTTGTTACTCCCTCCAATTGCAGTTTGGGGCGTTTGCTGGGCGGCTTCAGAATTTCAGCTGCGTCTTCTTTTCTTGTATTCTTGCCGGCAAAAGGAGGAGGAGCAGGAGCAGAAGCAGCAGCTGTAGCTGCAATTGGAGTTGAGGAAGGAGCAGGAGCAGTTGCAGTTAATGCTGCATTTGTCTTATTTACATTATTCACAGGGTTCTTTTTCATTTTGTGCTTTTTGGTTTTGCCATTAACAGTAGTAGTTAATGGTGGCTTTGCCGGCTGCTGCTGCTGTTGCTGTTGCTCCTGCTCTGGATTGCCATTGATTAGCCCATTGTTGAGCGGCTGCTCTGCTTTTTCCGGTTGCTTGACAGGCTTTGGCAGACCCTTCAGCTTCAGCTTCAGCTTTAACTTCTGTTTTTTTTTTTTGCTCGATGACTGCTTAATGCCATTGCTCTTCGCAGCCTCCACTTCTGTGTTGTTATTTGACTTGGCAGCATTTTGTGTTGTCGTTGTTGTTGCTGCTGCTGTTGTTGCTGCTGCTGTTGTTGCTGCTGCTGTAGTTGCTGTTGCTGCTGTTGTTGTTGTTTTTGTTAATGTTTCTGCGGGTGTTTGCGTTGGAGGAGCAGGTGTTGCTGCTTGCCCTTTTGTACATCCATTGCGAAGCTTTTTAGTGCTCTGCTTTGATGGACTCTCCGATTGTAGCTTCTTATTATTATCACTGTCTACAATGCGCCACCTGTCGATGAGTAGACAAAACAGACATGATCTAGATATTTTATAGATGAGAATTTATGAATTGTACTCACTTTGGTGTTGGTATCTCCTTATAGGGCAACAACTCGATGCGGTTCTGGGCCATGCTATGTATCACGATGTTGTCAATGTCGTACTTGGGTCGACTGCGTCGATCTTTTGTGCTGTGTAAGGTGTAGATATATATTATTGATTTATTTAATGAAGACACAGAAAAATAAAAAAATGTACGAAGATAAACTCAATTAATAAATAAATGCAATATTTAAATTTAATTTGAATAAATAAGAAATATTAAAAAAATTTATTGCATTAATTAAGGAAAACCCAAGATAAAAAACCCATTCTGATCAATAACAAAAATACTTAGAACGAAAAATATGCGTTTTAAATTGAGTTCTTAATTTTAGATATAGAAAACCCTGAATTGGTGACATGGTAAACTCTATTGTATTCATTACAGAGTACAGAAAAAGGTTCATCCACGGAATATAGTAAAACAGCGCTTAAGAGAAAGTGCGAAGAATTAACTCGGCGGAATCTACTTCACCATTTAATAAATTAATTATAAATAATTGTTAATAAGGAGGAGACTATGACTGGAGTAAGAAATTCTTTTGCATAGATTCTAATCTGCTGTGGAGATCATACACAAGATCCGTATTCGGTATTCTCTAATATTTCGACTATATATGATAATCCCTTGACTACACGAACACACCCCCCACTCACCGTTGTCCGTGCGTTTCGGCGGAGCTACGTCGACTGTTTTGACGCTGCTGATCCCACTGGGAATCGCCGGTGAAGCGACTGTTGCTGTTGTCCCCAACGCTGGCCTTTCGACTGTTGCTGCCGCTGCTGTTGTTGTTGTTGATTTTTTTGTGATTGTTGTTGTTGTTAATGCTGTGTGTTTGTTGTGTGTTTGAGGTTTTCGATTTGCGTGGCTTTTTATTGTTGCTGGTGCCATTGCTGGAGATCAGTGAAGAGGTTCTATTTAGCTGGTGTTGCTGACTTGAATCCGACAACGGAAGAGCTGCTGTGGTCGCCGACTGCCTTTTGCCCACTGTGCGTCGTTCCACAACAATTAAGACATACATATTTATAGAGAAAGACAGAGAGGAGTGTGCGGCATACGCACAGAAGTTTGGAAGAAAAACGATAACAAAAAATAAAACAAATGTTGTTCGTTTCGTTTGTTGATTTTTTTTGTTTTGTTTTGTTTTGTTGTTGTTTTGTTGGTGGTGTTGTTGTTGTTGTATCCGGTGTAACATAAAAGAAATGCGTAAAAAAGGAAAAAAGAAAAGAAAAAAAAGAAGATGCAAATTGTTGTTGTTTTATGTTAATAATCAATTATCGAATTTATCATGTTTACAATAATTTACTGTTGGCCCCGAGGGGCGTTGTAGTAGGCGTAGTAGAAGAAGTAGAAGTAGTAGCAGTACCAGTACCGTTTCCGCTATCCACCAGTCCACCTCTGCTGCTGCTGCCGCTGCTGCTCGTGTTGTTGTTATTATTGTTAATGTTGTTGTTATTGTTTTGTAAGGTTGCCATTGTTGTTGTTGTTGTTTTTGTATCTTTGTTGTTCCTTCGGTTGCTGTTATTGTTCTTGTTATTATTATTATTGCGCTCCTTGCGTCGCACATACGCACGACGCTTGACGGGCGCGCCGTTGCCTCCGGCGTTTCGACGACCGCCAGCGCCAGCGCCGCCGCCATTCGAAGCGATCGCCTCGCGCTCCGCCTTCCACACGCCCCTAACAATCGCCTTGGGCTGGCAGCGCATCACGCGATATTGCCAATCCGGCTGACGGCTAACCGACTCAAAGTGCACCGACTGGCAAACATCTGCGAAACGATCGTAAGTAAAATAGAATCGATTAGCGGATGCGAAACAAATAATAAACAAAAACACAAAAACCCCACTCACCATTGGAGAAGCTCAGCGCGGGATGATAGCCGTGATCGAGCAGGGCAGCTCGTATTTGAGGCATCAGCGTTTCGGGCAAGTCGCGCGGAGCGGTCGGATCTGGACGGCCGGTGCAGAGCGTGCAGGGCCCCTGCGGCCATTGGCAGCCACATTTGATGTTACTCGGTCTGGCTGCCTTCTTCGATATTGTGTGCATATTCGTGGTTTGGAAGAGTTTGCGCTTACGGAACTCGGACAGCACGATTGGACGCGCTCGACTGCACGGATGATCACCAGCAGATGACGCTTGATCCCCGTCTATTGGCAGCGCCTGCAGTTGTTGCTGTTGCTCCTTGTAGCCATTCTTTGGCGCCGGCGTCGATTCGAGCAGCACTTTGCCCTCGGAGCGACACAGATCGTTGTACACATCGTTGTGCTGGCGGATCTTCATGTCCAGATCGCTCACCTGGGTGCATAGCCAGGACCAGCGCAGAGCTATATTGGCACGATCTCTCGAGTATCGCCAAACAGCTCGTCGTGATCTAAAAAAAAAAAACAAATACAAAAATCAAATGTTGGAAAATTTAATCAATTGTGGACTTTATAATTACTTATTTTTAGCTCACTAATTCTTCTATTACTGTTATTGAATGACAAGCTTTATCGTAAAACTGTAGACTTAATCCTAAACCATCAAACTCATGCTGGCATTACGGACGAGGCAAATGAATACAAGCTCTGTAAATTACTATAATATTGATAATTAATTAATAATTTGTATGGCGTATAAATGATAATTAACAGCCATTGGAAATATTACATTAATTACTTAATTACAAGAAGAGAATATGGAAAACTAATCAACTCTTTAGTCTGCCTAAATAATACGATTTCTATGAAACAAATACAATGCTTTGTCGCCGTTTTGACCAAGATTTGCTTGCTATTAACTTAAAATAAGCTAGCATTAACAATGTTTACAACAGATAATTGCAAGGCATATCGAAAAGTGGATCAACTTACATTGGCAATGACAACTGTTGAGAATTGTTGTAGTTGACCATCTCATCGGCCGATTCGCCGCCAGAGCTCGACTCTGTGGCATCCGAGTCGATGGCATTTTGTACCTCACGCATTTCCGTGTGCAACATACCCGAGACATGCGTCAACTCGCTGGTCACATAACTATCAAAATTGGGCACAATTTCATCGGTACGCGTCGTTATCGTCGACGCCGAGGACATTGCATCGGCACCCATAGCTGTGCTGCCGCTGCTTCCCGTGTTGGCTGCATCCAGCACTGGCTGTGCCGTCGTTTTGCGTGGTCGCTTGCCCGGCTGGGCGGCGGTGCTGTACCACGACGATGAGGAAGCCAGCGACGCGGAGCCACCGCCAACTGTGTGACAGATTTGTTGTTTTCGCGCCGCCGCCTCAATGTGACGCAGCACGTTGCTCATTTGGTTGGCGGGCACTGGACGCTTGATCTGCTCCTCCCAGAAGCTGCTGTCCGGCCGGCCGGTGACAGTTGAGACCACGGCGGCCGCCTGTGGCGTTAGATTAACGCTACAGTGCACCGGTGCAGCAGCACTCGTCGCCTTATTTGAGATGCGTGCCGACCATTCGAGCAAGCCGGCCACTTCGTCGCTGGCATGGCGACACATGTGGCGTCCCTGCATTATGCGCATGCGTCGCACCAAAGAGTCCAGTTTGCGCACCAGTCCCTGCTGCTGCAACACCAGCTCCGCATGACACTCACCTAAGGGGCGAGGAGGTTTGCTGATGCTGTTGCTGCTGGCGCTAAAGCTGGCCTTTGAATCATCCACATTAAGTGCGGCGGCTGTTGCTGCGATTGATGCTGGCCCCGCTGCTCCTCCTGTTGTTGTTGTCGATGTTGTTGTGCAGCCGCCGGCTGTTGCTGCTGTAACGGCGGCCGTATCCTCCTCGTTGTAGGGGAAATCACTGAAGAAATTAAAATCGATCGTATCCGAATTCACATGATTGCCGTCGAACGCTTTTAGCACCTCCTCAATATCCTGATCTAGCACGGCATTAGCAGCGCCATCCTTCAGGAAATTGATCGAGCTACTCGTGCTCTGTGGCGTTAACAGTGCGCTCGCCTGACGGCCAACTGTTGCATGCTGTGGTGAGTTGAGTATCTCCGGCTGATGTTGCTGATGCTGTTGTTGCTGCTGCTGCTTGATGGGTGTCGTTGGCAGCGATACGCTTCCAGCTTCCAGCGTTGCCGCGCTTATGTCAATTATGTTAGGGCTGCCATCGAGCTGACTTAGCCGTTCTGTGAATAAAATATGAATATTTATAAATCAATAATTGTGGTTCGAAAATAAAAATAATTAACTTGTGGGAGAACTTTTCTATTCGAGGCTTTGCTTAAATATTTGCATGTTTTTTTTATATTTTATTTTATTTATTTATTTATATATCTAATTAAGTTATAATCTAGTACATTTTATAATATGAACATAACTAATAAGGTTTTAATTAACATTTTGTCAGTTTTACTATTTGCGGCTGCTTTTATATTTGCGTGTTTTACTTTTATTTTATTTATTTAATGTATACTAAAAAAATAACAAAACAACTAGAATAGAATTTGGGAAATCTTTCTGGACCAGAATGTGTAGAACTCATTTAAATTAGGTATATAATATATATCAAATATTATTAATAAATAATATTATTATACATTATATATACAAATTATAAATTTTGTTTCTATGATTTCTTTGTCAGACCAATTCTCAATCATATTAGTTTAAAACAAAGCAAAAGCAGATGTCATTTGAATATTGTATTCTATTAAATTTCATTCGATCACAATTATCTGATTTAGTAATTCCAAAACGTTATATACTTGAGGGACTGAGTTTTTGTAGTTGTGGTGTATAAAATAGTAACTACTCGTGACCAATCTAAACGTTTTTCTAAAGCCACAATTTGGTCCCATATTCATTAATTTGAGTTGAAACAAAGACTAACTATAAATGGCGCCCTGTTAAGCTGACAGTAGGTTTTACTCAAAAAAGAAACCTGGGTCTTTGGAGTTGAAGAAAATCTTGCTACCAAACACATCAAAAACAAAAAAAAAACAAACTAAATTTCAAGAAATTAGCTTTTGCTGATGGCGGGAATTGAAAAAAACTTGGAGAACTGCTTACCTTCGATATTATCTGTGATTTCAGCTGTGATTTGAGCCGCCAGCGCCGCGCTGCTCAGGATGTGTGGAAGTGCCTCCTCCTGCCCTTGTCCCACCAATTGTTGTAGGGATTCTGACTCTGGCGTTATCACTGGACTTGGAGTTATTGTTACAGTTGCTGGTGCTGCTGTTGTTGTTGTTGCCACTGCTACTTCGGATTGGGACACGCCTGCGACTGCGACTTCTGACATGGGCACGCCCACAACGGCCAACAATTGCTGTTGCAGGGTTTGTTGTTGTTCGGTAGCTGAAGTTGGTGTATCGGCGACTGCTGTTCCTCCTCCTCCTGACGTCTGGTCCTTGCTGAGGCTCACCTCGGGCAGTGTTTTACGCAGGCAAATCTCAGCAGTGATTGCCTCATCAAAATCACTCAAATGCGCCAGCAGCTCGGCCGTTGAATTTTCCTTGTTGCAGTTGTTGTTGTGCTCCTCGCTGGCGGCGACAACTGCTGGCGCTGCTGCGTCGCTGCAGCTACTGGATGTGGCTGCAGCTGCAGCTGATGTTGCTGCCGTTGCTGCTGCTGTTGATACTGCTGCGTTGCCGTCGCTTGAGTGTGTTGCTGCTGTGCTGAGGCCCATTTGAACCTCAGCTGTTTTGGGTTCGCTGCTGATGCTGAGGCTGCTGCTGCTGCTACTGCTGCTGTGGTTATTATTGTTGTTTGTTGATTTGCGCTTGTTGTTGACCTGCTGCACACTTGGCGAAACAGTACGCTTTGCCGCTTCCTTGGAGCGCGTCACACGACTCGTTGCTGTTTTTGTTGGGGTAGTTGCCGCTGTTGCTGCCGTTGTTGTTGTTGCTACTGCAACTGTTGCTGTAACTGTTGCACTTTCGCCGCCGACGCTGGTGGGCGCATCCAGTTTACGCACAGATTGTCGCGTCCCTGTGGCCGGCGAAGCGGTGCTCGCTAGCTTCTCCTTGGGATTGAGTGGCTCCGCTGTCAGCGCTGGTGCCATGCTTGTGCGGCTCTACTGCGACGAGACCAGCTGCATTACAGGCTCCGGGCTACGTATCACTTTGGCCACTGTAAAACGCGGGTCTCCCGTCTTCAATTTCCAATGTTGATTCCGGCTTGGCACTTTTATGCTCTGTGCGAGTGGGAAACTTGGGTGATCGCTTTAAAAAGAGATGTGAAATCAATTTTTCAAAAGTCAATTTGATAATTTATTTTGTTAACTGACACCGAACTGAAACGCACTATGTTATAGCACAAAAATACAATTAAAAAGCACAAACACACACACACACACACTTAAAAAGCTGGCACGTTTCGTTTGGCCTACTGTGGGAAAATAATATTTTGCAGAGGTGGGTAATTACTACAATTAACAACAATAGCTAACATAAGCCGCTTATGTTATTCTCATTATATCTGTTATTCCAACTCCAAACAGAATGCTTTATCTAATTTTGCATACATTTTTTTATTGCTAGGCGTCTCGATAAAATCATGACACTAACTAAAAACGATAAGAATCGCTGCTGTTATTTTGGTTTTGTCTTCTTGCTCTTCCTCTTCCTGCTCCTTCATTGTAACCTATAGGAAATATTTTCCGGCGCCGCTTGTGCGTATGTGTGACGCACACACAACTAGCACGCAGAGACACGCGAGAGCCTATGCGTGTCGTATGTGAGAGAAGAGAGAGAGAGAGCGCGCGCTATTGCTTCTTCTATTGCTCATTCACAATGATGCGCAATAAATAAAAAAAAATTGTAGAGAATACGGCCGCTGCTTCGGGCAGTCCGCTTAACAAATGCAAATGAAAAACTACTGACGAAATCTCTGACAGCGCGCTCGAAAATCCAAATTATTTCGTCATACGTTGGTGTTCAGCATAACTGCATTATAGCGTACTGATTGCAGTGATGTGCCAAATTGCAGTGCGTGGTGGTCGCTTGTTTTCCATGTTCCTTTTTTTTATGTAATTTCGTTTATTGAATTTTTCATCGTTGGCAATTAAGTACCTCGCGCCTTTACAATATGCGCGCACAAAGCACACAAACAAATAAAACACACACACATACACAACACATATAAAGAGAGACCACACACACTCTTACATATGGGTACAGACCCATGCATGAGGCTACTGATTGTATAGATGTGTGTTATGTACATACACATACACACACACTCCCATGCACATATACACACACATAAATATCGTCTAGCACTATTTTCAGTTATTTACACAAAAATTTAATTATTTTTCCGCTCACACCGCAGCCATAGGCACATGCTAAAACGCCTCAAAATTACAAAATATATTAAACAATTTCGCTTTTATCGCAAAACACTGTGTGTATGCACACATACATATGTATGTACTTTTTTCCGCTTTAGCGAAAAAGTAGTAGAAAACGTTTTCAGCGCGAAAGTAACCAAACTGTGAACTGCACACATACACACGGACATACAGAAGCAAGAAGCACGCAAGAATTTGTAATTGCTTAAAAACTATAACTATTTTATACACACAATTTCAGACGCTTGCACAACGTTTGCAATTATTAAATCTGTAGATTTTTTTGTACAGCGGCGTGGCACGCGCTTGGTAAATCTGTCGTTCTTGTTCCACGAACTTTTTTCATTTATATATTTTTTTCATTTGCTGTCTGCTACGCTTTTGGCAAAACGACGTGTATTCGGAGCTGTACTCGTTTTTGTGCTGCCAGACCAAAGTACGCATGCTGGTCATACGCTTGTCTCGCTCGCACTCATGCCGCTACAATGGCGATTCCGCATCAGTGTTGCAATGCGTGTAAGTGAGATGTCGTTCTAAATGGTTACTTTAAATCGTTACTCGGTCGCAAATGGCAACACCCGAACGTGAATAAAAGTTACTACATAAAATGCAACTCTGCGATTCAAATAGCATTATATTTGTTATTGTTCTTGCCAGAATATTGTATATGTAATTTAAATGAATTGTTCTGCAAAAAATAATATTTATAATGCCAATTTTGCAATTTTAAGTGGAAATTGTATTACGAAAATATTAAGTGCTAATTCTTATGTTTTTTTGTAGGTGTTTTCCAATTTCAGGCATCTAGTGGAGAAATATCTTTATAGACTGACTTGAATGGACCTTACAACTGATAGCTAACTAAACTAACCAAACAAGCTCAATTTCCGGATGATGAATTAAATTTTATGTAAGCTACTCAATTCAAAATAAAATAAATAGCAAACCAAATACATGAGTTTTTGGGATTAGGGATCACAAATTGACGGTGCTTGTTCCGTATTATATTTATATTTAGGTATTAGACGAGTCAACGTCTGATCGAGAAGTCGTTGTAGCTGTAGCTGCTAATCTCCTTGGTATCCGTAAATACAGCCTTATCAATTCTTGAGGAAGGACTACCTGTGGTCTGCAACCAATGTTTCCTGCAAGTGGTTTTTTACACAAATAACTTTTGAAGAACATTAAAATGAGTTTTCAATTACATTTCGTTAAGGGGCGCTAGCGGTGACTCCAAGATACCCTTTACGGTGTCATCTTTGGTATTCATGCACCAGCCACGCACTCCCAGTTGATTGGCCTGCTTCTCTGTGTACTATAATATACCAAAATAAAGGCCGTTGCGGAAACTCTCGGCTCGCGGATTGAATTGTAATCTACAACTACAACTTACCTTACGAAAGAAAACACCTGAAAACAAGAAACAAAATGAAATGGAAATTCGCAACAAATTAGAAAGGTTTTGCAGATGTGGCTTGCGATCAGTGAAATTTACCTTGCACTCGTCCAAAGACCTCAAAGGCGCACGTATATAAGGCTGTCATATTGAGTGTAGACGATTTATCTGCACTAATTTCAGTTGACATTGCGAGCACAAATAATATTGTAATTATTTTGAGCACTAAATCTGATTTGTATGAAATCACCATAACGACCGACTGACAGAGTTGCCAGCTTGTGTGACACTTTCCCAGTATCGTAGCCAGGCTGTGTTGCGTGATTAAAGTTCACAATGTGAATGTAAGGTTGACAAAAATTCAACTTTCCCCTCAAAATGTATAATTTTAATTACACTTATTGCAAATAATATTATCGCAAACTTTTTGTTTGTCCATAATTGCCTACCCATTAACACCCATATTTACAAAACAACATTTACTACGAAGTTTTCTCCTTCATAACGCAGTTTACCCGCAAAATGTTAAATAATTTAAATGACGTAGTAAATGGTACACAAGCAATGAAATATACATGTACATATGTATTTATATAAAACTTGGTCTATATTAATTTAACTAGTACGAATCAACCAAAATGTGAACTGTGATACAAATTTGTTTTGGCGATAAAAGAAAAATAATGCCAAAAATAAAATTATAATTACACAGTTATTTTATTATTTTACTTTATTTATCACTTGTAAATTTTCGAGTATGCTGGCAACTCTGTTGAGCTCCTTCATGAAAGTGGCCAAACCGAAAGAAAATTTGCTAACATTTTTTGTTTTGATTACATGTGACTGTAGTCTATTTGATTGTTATTAATATATATATATATATATGTATATGTGGTTGTTATGTTAGTGGCTTATTGTTAACACGATTGCTTACTAATTATTAGTGGTTTTAAAAAACAAAATACTATGGCCCGGCTGCCCAGGCAGCAGATATCAAATTCGGTATAAATTCGGTTACAAATGCAAACCGCGGGCTGTCGTCGATTTAATGATTGCGCTTGCACGCGGCGGCCTGCATCTTGGCGGCTTTGATAGTGTTATGCATCAGCATGGCAACGGTCATGGGACCAACGCCACCAGGCACTGGCGTAATGTGTCCAGCAACCTGGCGAACTTCTGCAAAACAAAAAAAAAAGCAGAAAAACCAATAAATTCGTAATTCATTTAAATTTCATCTTTGATTTTCCACTCACCATCGAAATCGACGTCACCGACCAGCTTGACTTGGCCCGCCTCATCAGTAAGTTTGGTGATGCCCACATCGATGACACAGGCGCCAGGCTTGACCATATCTTTGGTAATTAGACCCGGCTTGCCGACGGCAACAACAATTATATCAGCCAGGCGGCAATATTTGGCCAGCTCCTTTGGCGGCGTATAGCGATGACAGATGGTGACGGTGGCATCTAGCGCTTTGGTCGCATTCTTACCGTCCGAGCTCAACAGAATGGCAAGCGGCAGACTGACATTCTTGGAACGACCGATGACGACAGCATTGCGTCCAAAAGTGGTTATATTGCTGCGCTCAAGCATCGTTTTGATGCCGAGCGGAGTCGCCGGCACAATTCCCTCCATGTCGAGGGCCAGACGGCCAATGTTCAGCTCATGGAAGCCATCGACATCCTTGTCGGCACAGATGGCATTGCATATAGTGCGCTCATCGATGTGCTGAGGCACCGGCAACTGCACCAGGACACCGTTCACATTGTCATCGTTGTTCTTATCCTTGATCAGCTGCAGCAGTTCCTCCTGTGTGGTGGTAGCGGGCAACCGAATCGTCTCGCTACTCAAACCGACATAATTGCAAGCAATCACTTTGTTCTCCACGTATTTTTGGCTAGCCGGATCCTCGCCCACAATTATGGCCGTCAAGTGGGGCTTACGATTGCCAGCGGCGACAAATTGTTGCACCTCCTTACGCAGATCATCTTTTATATTGTCGGACATCTGCTTGCCATTAATTATTTCAGCCATGTTACTGTAAAGGGCATGTTTTTGGTTAATAACAATATTTAAGGAATTTCGAGTATAACTATTGGACTGAATCATCAGTTGATTCATTGCGGTTGCTTGTCAACGTCAGATATAGATTTAAATAAAAAAAAACCCCCAACATAATTTTGTTCTGGTTCAGGGACTTTTATTAACATTACTCAATTTGAATATCCATTTTAATTGTGGGCATATTCAATTTGAGCAAATGTTTCTAGCAATGAGAATACTTCGGATTCAAAAAATATGTATTCCATATATTCCAGTTTTAGTTGATTATATAAGTTAGTGATTATATTTCACAGATTACACAGCTTATTATGTTCACTATTTGATAAGAATTACTTAGTTCACAGAGGAAAGATAAAATATGTATGTAATTAATATTTTTTACTTGGTCAGCCTAAGGGGTATCTCCCATTCGATCCGTCCTGTTATTCCAATAACATTGATAAGGAAGTACACTCGGGGGAAGTACGTACAGTGATAGTCCGGTAAATCCCCATTGTATAAACATTTTTAGAATGTAAGTGACTCACACCTGTTGTTTATTATGGAATTCACATGAAACACACACACACACACACATCTGTACTTGGAAAAACAAATCGGGTGATTACCCAGTTCCAGAGATAATTGTTAACTTTATTAAACAACGCATATTTCTAGGTAATGCACAAAAGAATTGTACTGGTTATTGTAAACTTAAGATCTATTTGTGTGTATATAAAATTATTAACTATTGCATAATTAGTTCTAGGCATTTAGCATGCCCAGTTCCTGTAGCGCTCGGGCAAATGATCTGCACTCCTCATCACTCGACTTATGGTGTATATATTTTAGCATACCCTCCGAATTGGACCAGAGGAAGACCAGTTGACTCAGCGATGATTTGCCGGCGATCTCTTTCCATTTACTCAACTCGGGATTATGGCTACTCGGCTCATTCAGCAGATTAACCAATTGATCAAATTTGCTCTTGTTACTCAGCAATTGTTCCAACTTAATTTTCGGGTCTATTGACGTCTCCGCCTGCTTTGCATCTTCGTCATCTTGCTCCGATTTGAAATCCATGTCGATTTCCTCGGTTTTGATCGACGACGACCATGACGACATCGATGGCGGCGGCACATCTGGATTGCTTTCATCGTCATCTTCAGCTGACGAGGAATCCATTTCCTCCTTAACATTCAATGGTATCCAAGTCATTGGGGATTCTCCCTTATCAGTATACACCTTCTCCAGCAACTGTACGCAGGTCTCATTGGCCTTTGCCCGTGCCAGCTCCAACGGTGTATAACCAGCCGAATTCTTTGCCATTAGAATATCGGTTAGATTCTGTGCATCCAAAATGAGGACAAGCAACTCAACATTCTGAACAGCCATGTGCAACGCATTGTTGCCATCGGTTGTGTTCGATACACTAATGGAGCTGCGATCATAATTGATTAGCTTCTTAGCCACATCATAACTATTCTGTCGTATGGCCATGTGCAGCGGCGTCAATCCATCATCGTTTTTCAGCGACAAATCCAACCGGACACCGTCCGGTGCATTGAAAAAACAATCAATACAATTCGTGTAATCCTCCTTGACGGCCAAATGGAGAGCCGTATTGCCTATGTGATTTTGTTGATTGGGATTACAGCCGAGTGACAACAGTGGCCGTATATAATTCGGTCGATCATGTTGACAGGCGACATGTAATCCACTGTCGCCATCCGAATTTAGTACACTATGTGCCAGCTCCTGCAGCTTAAAATATTCGATAACTTTAAATGTCTTAATGGCAAGCTTCAGGTTATCCGTCCGCTGGCTAATCACCTCGTGCAGCAGCGTATCATTGTTCACATTCTTCAGGGCATGGGCCGTAAACAGATTCTCCACTTTGCTGCAGGAAGTTGCAAATAATTCCTGTGAATTCTTGCCGGCAAGTCGATTGTCATCGTATATCTTAAAGATCTCGGCCAGATAGGTGCCGGTCAGAGAACGATTTTGTCTAATGCCAGCAAAGCTGGACTCTGTTCGTGCACCACCATGACCATCATGCTCCAGGGAGCCCATGTCGGGCACACAGAGTTTCTCCAGCTCGGAGGAATTGGGTTCAAGTATTTTGCGAAATGATTCAGAATTGAGCAACTGATCAACTGTGAATTCTCGTCCAAATTCCTGACTGATCGTTTGATCGTGCAACGAGACATTTGTCACGCCCATTTGTGGCACCGTCTTCGGCAACTCCATCGAATTGTGCAGACTGCCACTGCTGTTGCTGCTGCTGGTTAGAGTGGAGCAGGTGCGTCGACGTTTGCGCGAAATTATCGCATCGCGTGGCTTGTAGCGGAAGGGTAGCGGTGGAAATGAGCGCTCATCGTCCGATGGACGTATTAGCTCAATGGAAACGGCCACCTCACGCTCCACATCCTTGTCCTTGTAGGCGGGCGTTTGGCAAACAATCGCATATTGATGATGCACATCGGATTCACGGAATTTAGCATATGCCTCCCAAACGGTCTCCCCATCGTCGTTCTCCTCAAAGAAGCGTACTTTGATGTTCTTCTTGCTGACCTTCTCCACAAGCAAAATGAGCTCATCGTTGCCCATAACACTGCCAGTGGGTTTACTCAATCTGGTTATGCGCAATTCACCCGTCTGTGCGGATTTGCGATTGTTTATGGGATTGCTAAACACGGGCGGCGCTATCGGTGTCCACTTGTGATTGTTCTCAATTTTAAAGGCCTCAAAGCATAGACGCACCTGCAAACAACCGCACATTTGGGACAATTAATTTATATAGGTAAAGAATAAATCGGCAGAATGGACAAACCTGATTTAGATTCATATCCTTGGCTTCGCGTTCCGTTTCCTGGTGCAGCTCCTGCAGCTGCTTGGTGGACAGTTCGCGTCTGCCCATTTGAAAGACGAGACGATCCTGTTTCTTTTTGCAGAGCTCATCGAATATGTATTTTTTAGCCGTGTGTATGATGCCCATATTGATGAATTGTGCCACGTAGCCGCGCTCCTGAGACACATGCAAATCGTGTGGATCGCAAACATCGCGCTCATCCTTGCGCACCACCAACTGATGCGAGTGAGGACTGTCCAGATTCGTTTGGAATAGGCTGCAACGAATTACCGCCGGACCCGTATAATTGCGCAATATTACCTCTGGAAATGTTTTTGGCGTACGCTTCGAATTGATGCCGTTGAGGGAGCCATGTGTTCCGTGCATTTCGCTCTTGTAGCGAAAACGAAACTTTTCCACCGGCTGTTCGGCAATGTGTAGCTGGGCGCAATATTCATTTTTAATGCCACCCGCATCGATTTGATGGAATCCGCCAATTGTTTGCGGTGTTTGCGTCGCATAAAAATGATCCACTGGCATGTGCTGCATACTATTGATGTTCCCAAATGTTGCGTTGCCATTTAATAGATTGCCAATGCTGGCGGCGCTGTTATCGATTTCCATGCAGAGGTTGCCATTTGCCATCAGTTGATTTTGATGATACGGTGAACCGCCCAATTGCTGTAGCCGTGGTGAAGGTGAATTCGACAGAGCGGGCAAAACAAGTTGCGCGAACTCATTCTGCAAATTTAGTGTTTCCGGTGAATGTGAGGGTGAAAGAGACATTGATGTCGGCGAATTGTTGCTACTATATCCGCTTGTACTGGAGCACTCATTAACATATGGTATATTCTTGCCCTGATCCAAATCAAAGTATTGCTGCTGTTGATTCATTTTGACTGCTGTCTAGCAATAGTTTTCTTCTTCTTTTCACGTGAGCGCACTTGTGCTTCCTCTTCTGCTTCGTCGCTGTTTTGTTTCGTTATTTATTGTGGTTTGCTTTTGCGTCGCTGTTTAGCGCAAGCTTTTCGACCGTTTCGCTGCTCATCCAAAACGACAATGAGACGATCGTTCCACACTTCGGCTCGAGTACAGCTATTGCGGTTCGTTATAGGTACTTCCCCGATGTTGCCCGACTGCCAGTAATAATCAAATACACACGCGCACATATATATATATATATAAGTAATTATCAGCCACGTCAATGTGACTCATGGGTTATTTTGATCGCGCTGTGTGATTTTTTTTTCGTTATTCGCAATATGCAGCAGCAGCAGGCGACTGCTTTGTTCGCTGAATTTCCAATGTTTACACAACAACAACACTAAATCGCGAATTGATATATTTGCACATTAAAACGCACACATACAATTGTAGGTTTTATACACAAATAAGAGTTATGCACGCCTCGCTCGCCATTCAGAACGTCAACTCTCCACTGCACGTACAGAAATGAAACGCAAACGCGCAAAATCACCTTAAACTAACAAGCACGTTAAACGAAGCAGCGCTGATAACAGGTTTAAGCTTTGTGCTTGAAGCTTTAATATGTCACTACTTAGCGAAACAAATAAATAAAAAAAGCACAATTTCCCAAGCTATGCGGAGATTTTCACCACGATAAAGAGAACCAGATTCAAAACACGTAAATTCAACAAGGGCTTGCGTTACCATACTTAGTAATAATTGTCACAAAAATAGTGGCAACGCTGCAACAGCTGTCTAATGCTGTTACCCACGTGCAAGTGTTTTAATCTATTGTTTACAATAAATATTTTTACTAAGTATGCAGTTATAAATACACACCCAAATCTGTCTGCACATACACATGGCAACAGATCGTTTCAGATGCATTCCATTCTATGCCCAAATGTTTTTGTTTATTTACGCAATTTTTTAACTTACTGTTTTGTTTCAAGTGCAAGTTTTTTCATGACACAGAAATGTTTGCCAGTGTAATGTGGCACAACAAATGCGCGGAACAGTCGGCTGCACATTCTGCACAGCAGTAGCAGTGTAAATTTCCAGTAAATAATTTGCAAATATTCAACGTTTCACAATAATTATAAATATAGATAATAAAATCGACACTTGAATTTTTGAATTTTTCTTTTAATTATATTTTTTGCAAAAACAACAGAAATAAAGTCAAATATGTTCACGAGGAGAAACGATATCAAACTGAATGACTTGCACACACACACACGAACTTGAATAATGGCATACATACATATACACACATACTTGATAGAAAGGTGTTGGGCGGTAAAAACAAACATTTCTAGTCTGATTAAAAAATAAATGGCACAAGCTGTGAACTTTTTGTCTAAGTTTGTGTGTGTGTCATACCCACATTGTTGGCGTTATCAGTCTAAGCTTGTTTTTTTTTTTTATTTTTTAGTATTATTCAGCTCATACCAAACAAATTCGTAGACACGGGTCCTACCTTGTTTTGGCTACGTGCACAATGTATTTTCTTACATATATACATAGACATGAACATTCACTTCACCTGTTTTGTGCACTGATTTTCCTCCGTTAGCAAAAATGTGAACTGATCCGCTTGGGGGCTGTGAATGAACTACGTGCAATTGCCAATATCAACAGAGGGCAACACGTGTTGTCTGCAAGCTTTTATCCAAAACCGTGCTGACCGATGGCAGCCAGAGTGAGAGAGAGAGAGAGAGATAAAGAGAGCGAGACTTAAACAAAAATCAGCAGCTAAAGCTACAACACTCGTCGCCAGCAGTTAACGGCCACGCAGACATTTCGTATCAGCTGCACGATGCACGAGTATTTTTCCAGCTGCTCTTTGTTTTTCGCATGCGGCGAATGACGAAATCGGAAAACATGATTACTAATTGCAACGTAAGGTGTCAACTGTGACGTTAACAAAATCTCTGGGGGATCGTTCGGTTGTCTTGAGCTGATAAGCCACCTTAAAATGCACCCCATTCGCAACCCCATAGCAACGCTCAATTCCATATTTGCTAAAGTTAAGTAATAATAAAACAACAGCTTATGCGTCATTACAAGTGATGTTTTCGCTGCTGTTGTTCCCAGGACAGACGAGTATTATCGATCTGTCGTGATTGAGATTGAGTTGAAAAACATGTTATTTTCGAAGTATGTATTGTCTGATAAGCAAGGAAAAGTGTGAGTACAAAATATATGAAACCAATGTCAGTCGATAGCGCATTATAAAACAATGATAACAAATCCTTCAAAATGGAACACGATTATTGATCATTTGAAAAAAGAAAGTTTGCACAGAATTGTTTTAGATTAGATTATCACCAAAAATATTTGTTGCGCTGGTTTAAACTGGTTTAAAAATGACCGACAATAAAGTGTTTAAGATTAGATTATTACTATAATTATATATATTTTTTTTGCGCTGGTTTAAACTGGTTTAAAGGAAGAGCGACAATCAAAGTTTAAATAGGTCAATAATCTATACAGCAACTTTTATCAACAGCTTGTATATAAAAAGAAGGCCCTGAGTGAAATTTTAATATGTGAATACTCTATAAAAATGGCGCGACTTTTATTCACAATTTATATATAAAAAGAAGACCTTCAATTCAATTTCATAAAATGTAAAAATATATAAAAGCTCCATAAAATTGCTATTAAATTATTTTTCATTTTTTATTTTAAAACATTAAAAAAAAATGTGATAAACCAAATGAAATATCGTATGTAGTTTTTGAAATCTCCCTGTCATCAGAGACCGCTTTTATATTGTATTTTATATTATATTTATATTTATATTATATTAATATTTAGAAGAGTTAAGAAACATACCTTGTATAACGCATTTTGAGTTTATAATTGTTGATTTATGGCACACGAGAATATTACACTATTAAATGATTATTTAATGATTGCACTTAAGTGATTTTATAATTTATGCACTTGTTCACTGGCTGGTTGGCTTACAATATTTATTTAAAATGCTTTGTAGCGTCGCGCTTTTTATAATCCATATTTGGGTATTTTCTAGTACGTTCTGTGCCAGTATCGAATGGGGGCAATGGTATCGATACTTCAGCATGCACACAAGTGGCAACACCAACGCACATCGAAAAAGATACAGGAAAACAAAATACTACGAAAACTTGACTAAGCAAGCACATTCAAAATTCAACACAATCAGTTGCAACGCGTGGATTTACGTGTGAAATGCAGTAATTGGCGAACTCACATTCTATATATATATATTTACATAAATATGTAAACCAATTGCAGGTCTTACGACGGCCCCGACAATCCAAACAACTGTCACAAAGCGGAGCAGCGCGCGGTTTTCGCCTATCCGGCGACACATCCTTGGCTGCTCGATGGGATGCCGTGGATGCTGGCGACAACGAATGCACCACAGCCCGGTGGCGTTATGCAGTTCGGCTCGAATGCCAATTACAACAACATTGAGGCTGATCCACAATGCGGCAAGTGGCAGCAGAAACGCAAATCTATCGAGCAATTCGCCTCCGCACTGTAAGTAGTAAACAGAGAGACGTGTGTGCTCGTGTATGTGTCTGTATGTGTATGTTTACAATGGTGGCACGTATAATTGTCACGCTTGTATTGCACAAAAATTTGTGAAATATTTCGAATGATGCATTTCCTTGATTTGCAACAAGATTTGAATACTTTAAATATGTAATGTAATACATATACATATATATCATAATTATTGTCATTAATTAATCATCGTTGACAGGCCGATGAAACAGCTAATCACCGAGGAGCGCATAACAGCACATTTCAGTGGACTGCAAATCTCTGGGGATGCGAACGGTGTTCGCGCTGGTCGCAATGCCAAGAACAATAACAGTGGCGCAACGGTGAATGGTGGCCTGGCCACCGATGATATACCATCGACGAGCACAGGGAAAACACATCATCCGAATCCGGCCTATCAAATGGCCGCCATGGAACTGGAACAGAAACTGCGCAATGCGAATCGTATCGTAATCTGTGATGAACTGAAACAGGGAGTTACGAGTCCCGTGGCCAGTGGCGGTTCCATTCCACCTGAGTGGCTGATCAAATCGATACCGCGTCCATGCACTGCACTGGTGCCGTGGCAACCGCCGCCGCTGCAACTCCAGCTGGCTAAGGACGAGCAGCAGTCGTCGGCGCGGGGAGCGCGGAGTGCGGCGGCGGCTACTGCTGTTGCTGACGCTGCAACAGTCGACCTCGATGATTATGATGATGAGCTGCAGTTCTTTAATAATAACAATACATGCAATGTGAATTTAAATAAGTCTGATGAGCAAATGGATGAGGACCTGTAGCAGAGGGGAGCAAGCTGATTGATATATGTTTAGTGCTAGTTTTAGAAGCATTTGTGTTTATAATTTGATTAATTTTTACAAAGAGTATATATTCATAATCTATACATATATTTTTAGGTGTTCTAATTTCTTTGCACATTTTAAATCACATTAAAAACTAATATGCTAACATTGTGAGGTAAATTTTACATGCAGCAGCCTGGTAATCCTGGCTGCTCGTTTAACAGCAACGTTATTGCTACAATGCTGCAAGGACAGTTTTTGAAATGTAACTTATTATTTTTTCTGCTTGGCAAATAAATGGCAATAAATGTTCTGTTATATAGTATTTAATTTTTTGTATTTTTAATTTCATTTAAGCAGCTTCTTGGAGGTGTGGAGCAATGCTGTTGAGTACCATTTAACAGTATCTGCAAATGCGTAACAGTATCGGACGTTAGCTGATTAACATAAATAAAACACACAGATGGCATTTGTGCAGCTATCAAGCGCGGTCACACTAACCAGTCGCAGTTCGTTTTTCGTCAAGTACGGATGTGTTTTGCGGACGTGTTGCGACGACGTATTAAAAAAACTTCGATAAGTGCTAAAATGGGTAAAAATATAATCTCTCGTCTCCAAGGAATGAATTTTTGCCAAGTGTACAAATTAAATTTCGAGCTGCATTTGCGTTACATTTGCACTAATTGTGTCGGCGCTTTTAATAGATTTCATTAATTATGAGCCACATATGTGCACATACATATATATATATATTTATGTATATATATACATATATATATGTATATATGCACATGTGTGTGTACGGCCGGGTCGTTGTATATATGTACACATATATACAAATATATACATATGGATCTATACCTGTCCAATATATACATGCATATTAATTATAATTAAAATTCATTTCGACGCGTTAACCAAATGAGTGTAATTTGGTAATGCTAACCGCACAAAATCAAATAAATAAATAAACTCTGCCCAACCAAATCGACAGTGTCGGCTTCGTCGTCGTCAGCTAGTTTCTCAGTCGCAGTCGCTGTCTCAGTCGCGTGGTGACGCTACCACTCAAAGAACGAACGATCATGAAAAAAGACACCAAAAGGCAGTCACCACTAACAATAACAATACGAAAAAATAAAAAATAAACAGCCAGCTATCAGAAAAGTGAAAAAGTCGTTGCTGTCAAAGAGCAAATACTCAAGTTCAAATTTAGAATATTTATTACAAGTTCATGGAAAATGTGAAATGATAAAATAAGCATTATGTGGGCGTGTGTGAGGGGCAAATATGATAAGTGAGCTTTTGTGTTGCTGCTGTCGATTTGCGAAATATGTTCGTAATATGTATGTAGATGCCAGATGCAAGCAACTCACTGCTTGCAGCACAAAACATACTTTGATGCAAGCGAGACGAACCCATGCAGCAGACAGACAGGTATCCAAGCCCAACGCTGCGCTGCGACTGATGAACACACCACGAATTTATTTTTTCTTCCTCATGTTGACCTGTGAAATAATAGCAGCAGCGGCAGCAGTGGCGTAGCTGCGCACACACGTGGGCGCTATACGAAACCCCCAACGAAATCAACGCCGAGCCCCTGACGTAGCAGCACAGAAGTAGGCAGGCAGATAGAATCGTGGTGAATTTTACACATAATAACAGAAGCCCACTGTGTTGAGTTCGCTCGCCTTCGAGTTGCTCTGCTTGTGGCTGGGCTGTGTCGTCTGTTCGGCGATTTAGTCGTCTACGTCGTGTGTGGGAGTGAACAACATACAACGCGTGCAAAGCAAATGCATTGCTGCGCCCAAGTGCCCGTAAATTTGCGTGCGTTTGTGTGTTTGTGTGAGAGTATTTTCGCCCTGCTCAATTTTTATGAAGTAATAAACGCTGTCTACAATTAGTATTTTAGTGCGTGCTAAACAAAAATCAGAAAAATCGAAATAAAAAAAAACAACAATAACAAACAAGTGCATTGTCTGCAGGTTTTTCCATGCATCAGTTTCAGTTTGTTTTTCTCTCTAGCTTACTCTCTCTCTCTCTCCTGATTACACCAAGTAATTAAAAGTGAAAAGTGGCAAGTGAAGAAGAGCAACAACAACAGCAGAAAGGAAGGAACAACAACAACGTCAGCAAACCGCAAGCAGGCGCTGATTAGGGAACGAGGCGTACAAAAAAAAAGTGTTGGAAGAGTTTTTTTTTAACAACAAAAAAAGTACAAGTGCAAATATATAAGATAAAACGATTTGTGGCGATGTCCACCGCCGAAACGGGGTCGTCGCCTGGTAAAAGCAACACCAACAGCAACAATAGCAGCAGCAACAGCGTCCCTGCAGGCGGCACTGTAAATGCGAAAGGTGTGCAGCGCCGACAATTGGTGAGTAGCAAAACTAACATTTAAAACAAAAACACCAATAATAATAAAAATAAGAACTTCAAGTTACATGGATTGATGGCGGCGCCGTTGGGCTTGTTGTAAACTGTTGTCGTCATTGTGTGATTGGCAAAGCGTAAATCATCATTAGCAATCTATATAAATAAATGCACGCTCACACTCACACATACTCTCGCGCTCTCTTTATATGAAGCTCAAGTTCTGCCTGTGCACCTCTCCCACAAAACAAACACAAAAATGGAGAGAGAGAGAGAGCGTGAGAGAGGCCGTGCAGGCGGCACTGCGCCCGTTGAGCACTGAAGCTCAACTGATGCCGCCGCATGACCAAAAGCAGTTTTTCTTTGCCATTTTGTTTGTTTGGTGATGGCTGTCGTCGTTCGCATTTCATTTTCAATGTGGTTTAGTTTTTTCTGTTTTTTGTTTTTTATTTTCTTCTCATTTGTTTGATTGTGTGCGTGTTTCTGCTGGTATCGTCGCTGTAGATAACAGAGCCGTACCATATTTACATATTCTTTGTGCAGACGGTCACACTACATTTCTAGTGTGATTATTTGAGTACTTCTTTCTGTGCGCTTTGAGCTAACTCTCTTTCCCTCTCTCTTTCTCTGTTTGCTTGTGCATTTGATTAGCACCAAATTGGGACAGCAGCTGTTGCTGCTGCTGCTGCTCGTTGGCCAGGCCAATAACAAAAACAACAACAGTTACCTTCTCATTCGTCTGCCGCCGCCTTTGGCAATGTCATCCAAATTCATGAATATTTCAGTTGGCATATAAAACATTGTACATTTTAAATGTGTCTTTTCTGCGAGGTTGCGTGGCTCTTTTGTGGCAGGAAACCCGCTTTTCTGTTTTGTTCTTGGATTTGTTTAGAGATGAACACACTGCTACTTATTTACCGAATATTATCTTTTAAATTCCCTCACTCAATACGTAATAACACGATTACTTGACGGTACAATTTTATAATCAAATAAATTACTTTAAAAAGTTTTCTTTTATATTTTTCTTGGTGGATTTTCGTGCTAAATAATATATAACAATTTATAATTATATTCGATATTGATGTATTCATACTTTCATACTTACAGAATATACATACGTACATATGTAAAATAAGAAATTTCAAATAATTTGTACAGAACTTACAACATTTAAAAAAGATAAAGATAAAAAGATTAAAAAGATAAATAAAAAATTAAATCACTCGAACGCACGACTCCGCTACCATCTCTAGACGAGTTTTAGTTTCATAATTTTCATGGCTTATGAAAAATTTATAACAATAGTGACTAACCCAATCCAATCCCAGCCGGGCACATGCTGCTCGCTGTTAACGCATATTTATCGCTACCTGTGCGTGCTTGTGTGTGTAAATAGATAGCCGTAAGCAATTCCGTTGTGTTGCGTCGCTGCTGGGGGGTGACCCTTTCCCCCTCCTGTTCGATCCTCCCTCCCCACGCATGTGACAGTGGCGTCCGTTCGCAATTAGCACTTTAATAGAATACATTAAGCGAGCCAAAACAGCAATCTGGCAGCCGGTTAGCGTTACGCGTGGTGACGCCACACTCAACACATACACACACATGTATATATAACAACAAAAACAATAAGTGCACAGCGTCTTATGCTCACACACATACACACACATATATATATACATTTACGCACTATTGTGCTGTGTTGTCTTGCTTTTTTAATTTTTCTACCTGTCGATTGTCCCCTGGCGTTGCCAGACGTCTTGCAGCCAAAACAAGCTTATTTTTTTCTGTCTGACAAAAACCACAACAACAAAAGTAACTGAAAAATCGTTTAGAACACGCCAAACAAGTTTCTGCATTTTGTTTTGGAGCATGGCGATCGCAGGCGGGTGGCGGACAGCAAGTCGCTTAAAAAGGATATATAAAAAAAATGCACACAAAGATATGCTGCAACCAAATGAGGACAGCCCCACAAAACAAAAGCAAAGACACACACGCACACACACATAGAACGTTTATAGATTTTTCGATACAAGTCCACCACAGCTGAGATTTACAGCGCCTGCTAGAAATGCAAAAATAACTCGAAGCCACAGCCACACATATACATGTATGTATATATACATACACATACATATGCATACACTCACAGTCGCCTGTACTTGTTGTTGTTCTTGATGGAGCTGGTACCAAACGCAACAGTCGTTTTGGCTACCACCCGCTAGCCGGCGCTGCAGCATATTCCATAACACATACAGACATGCACACACATGCAAAATTATTTAAAGTGCAAGGCCGGTGCATGCGCACAGAAAGGAGATAGCAACAGGAGCTGGCGTTACACATTGCCCTTTACAAAAGTGCATGAAAAGCGCTGCTGCTACTGCTACTGCTACTGTCTGGCCTCAAAAGAAAAAGGCCCTCTTCAGTTGCAGCCCAGCGCTGGGTGGATTGTATTATTTTAGCTTAGCTTTTGCCGCCGAAATTGCCAGAAAAATACGACCATGAGATGAAAGTGGCGGCAGTAACAGCAGCAGCGCTGCACCAGCTTCCTTTTAATACGTCGCCGACAGAGGCGAGCAGACGAATGAAACCGAAATGACAAAAACGGCGAACTTTAAACGAATGTGGCGAGCCCCATTCGGCTCTGCCAAAGGTTGACCGAGTGCGAGAGCGGGCAAAAGTGAGAGAACGCCCGAATGGTGTGGTGAATAGAGCGAACGCCCGCTGCGCTGGTAAAAGAGGAGCAACTGTGATTCATTTGATAGCATCACCAAGTGTAGTAGTATCATCAGTGCTAGTGGCAGCGGCAGTGGCAGCAACTGCAGCGTCGACTGCGAAATAGGCAGTAGCACTGTTGCCGCCGCCCTCTGTATTTTTAAGGCATTTATTAGCTCTTTTGACTCCCGCATAGTAATTTATTAATGTATTCCGTTTTCTTTCTCTCTCTTCTCTCTATGTTGCAGCGCGAGCGCAAGCAGCGCAAACTTTACCTTGAGGAATGGTCATTGGGCGATGATGATGCGGAAGGCGCGCGCGGATTCAGCGTCGCCGAAAAGCTCGAGTCCTCCAAGTTTGCGCAGGCCGGCATGGTTCGAGAGATGCGCGGCAGCGATCTGACAGTCGCGTAAGTAAAATTAAATGCAATTAACTAAAATGCACACAATTTTTCAACGATTACAAAGCTTTTTTTATTTTTTTTTTTGGGTATTTGCACAAAAATATTCATTAATTAGAGATACCATTTTCAATAAATATTAATAATATTCTAATGATTATTCAGAATAATCTTTATATCTAAATTCTCGAATATTTCTTGGAAAAATATTCCTCCAATTGAGGTTAAAATTTGTTATCAAAAAATATTTAAAATTCAATTGCAAATAATTAAATATGAAAAAAATGTAGAACCATTCAGCTTTTTATATTCCTTATGCTCTACAAATTATATTCCGTTTAATTTAGATCATTATTTTTCCTCTAGATTTTCAAATATTTCTTGGAAAAAATATCCATATGAAATCAAAATGTGTTATCAAAAAATATTTTAAATTTATTTGTAAATAATTAAATACGAAAAAATGTATACCCATTAAATTTTGTATATTAGCTGTACGCTCTGAAGATTATATTCCGTATGTTTGTGATCATTATTTTTCCTGTCGATACTCAAATAATTGTCGGAAAATATTGATTCATTTGAGAAGAGACTTTGTAAAAAAAAAAAATGTTAAGTTGAATGGTTAATTGCATATTCTAAAGATTATATTCGTATATGCTCTCTTTGCCCATGTAGTTTCCTGCAGCAGCATGGCTTCAATATACCGCTGCTGTTTAGGGATAAGACTGGACTGGGACTGCGCATGCCAGACTCCCAGGAGTTTACGGTGAACGATGTGCGATTGTGTGTAGGATCACGTCGACTGCTAGACGTGATGGATGTGAATACCCAGAAGAATCTGCAGATGACAATGAAGGAGTGGCAACAGTACTACGACAGTCCGCAAAAGGATCAACTGTTGAATGTCATCTCGTTGGAGTTCTCGCACACACGTCTCGATCACTTTGTGCAGAGTCCGGAGATAGTGCGCCAAATCGATTGGGTTGATGTGGTTTGGCCCAAACAGCTGAAGGATGCCCAAAAGGAGGGCACTAATCTCCTTGGCGGCATGATGTATCCCAAGGTGCAAAAGTATTGCCTGATGTCCGTTAAAAATTGCTATACAGATTTCCATATTGATTTTGGCGGCACCTCGGTTTGGTATCACATACTTAAAGGCAGCAAAGTCTTTTGGTTGATCCCGCCCACCGATCGCAATCTGCATCTATACGAAAAATGGGTACTGTCCGGCAAACAGGCGGACATCTTCTTTGGCGATACAGTTGAGAAGTGTGCACGTGTCTATCTCACGGCGGGCAATACGTTCTTTATACCCACTGGCTGGATACATGCCGTCTATACGCCCACCCAATCCCTTGTCTTTGGCGGCAATTTTCTGCACTCCTTTGGCATTGTTAAGCAGTTGAAAACGGCCAGCGTTGAGGATAATACAAAGGTGCCGCAAAAGTTTCGTTATCCCTTCTTCACGGAGATGTTGTGGTATGTCCTGGCCCGCTATGTCTACACCCTGCTCGGACACTCGCATCTGCAGGGTGAACCGTCGGCGAGTGAGGCTGAAATGACAGCTCGTCCGCACACGCATCTAACGCATTATGAACTGTTTGGACTGAAGGAGATCGTGATGTATCTATATGATCTGCCGCCGCAGAAGAAGAATGTGCCCAGTTTGGTGCTGGATCCGGTTGCTCTCATCAAGGATGTGCGCACCCTTGTCGAACGCCACTGCAAGGATCAACAGGATATGGCAGTCACTGGCATGTCCGTACTGCGACCAGCCACAGATCAGCCCTCAATCAATATTCAATTGTATGATCGAACGCGTGTCAAGCAGGAGATCAAGCAGGAAATTGTACGCAAAAATGCTGAGGTCATCAGGGAGCAACAGGAGCTCGAGGCGGCGAGGGAGGCCGAAACGGCGGAAGCCCAGGCCGTCGCCGGCAATCACAACAACAGCAGCAACAACAACACCAACGGTTGCAACAACTTCAGCAGCAGCAATAGCAACAACAACATCAACAACAGCTTCAGCAGCCAGGGCATTGAATACAGCAATGGTGTCCTCAAGAAGGAACAGATCGAGAATGGCACAACCCCTGGCCATGGAACGCAGCCGGGTAAGTTTTAAGATAAAAAAACAAATTTAGGTGAACTTTTGAACTTTTGAACTTTTTTTCGGTATCCGGTTACTTATTGGTTTGAAAAATAAATGAGAACTATTCCGGACGGGTGTAACTGACTGCAAAATACTCTGTATACCGGAAAAGGGAACTCGTCTTGCGATTGAGCAATGTTAATTATCAACATCAGATATATTAAATAGCTCGATTGGTATTTTAAATGTATAATAAAATCGAGGTGTCAGCAGGTGGACTGAGGTCTCCAAGAATATGTAGGGCAGAAGAAAACTTCTCCCATTAAGTATATATACTCTTAATCAAGATCAAAAGCCGAATCGATCTTTTAGCAATCAAAACTAAACTATCTTTTTCAAAACACGTCTGTTCTCTTTTCTTTATTCACAACGATTCACCCTTCTTCTTTGATGGTGATCACACAATTGATATCGATCGACATCGATATCAATGTTAAGTACATAGTTGCATGTTAGGTTACACATGTTATCTTACAGTCTTAACTCGAGTGGCCTGTTATCTACATTACATAAGGCCTGCTATAATCTATACTTGTAAGTCTGTCTAGCCGTCTTTATGAACTAATGGGTTTTAGATACTATAGGAAATAGAGTCTTCAAGTTGGGAATATAACAGGATCGACTATGATGATGATGGCCCCTACAATGTTTTCAGTATTAATTTAAATTTTTAATCAGCTTCTGATTCTGAATACGATTCTAAATTTCAATCGGTAGACACGCGATATCGTTTTCTGCTTGATACCCTGATCATAAGTATATATATAGTTAATAGAGTTAATAGAACAGTCATGATGACTATTAGATATATGAAATATTTATAGGTAACAAATCTATCTAAAGAATTAACAGTCATCGAAAAGTCATTTGCTAAGATTTACACATTAGATTAAGTCCAAAAGAGAAGAATTGTTAATTCAGCTTTCAGTTAACAGCTCACGGGGAGAAACGTGCACTTAAGTATTACAGTGAAAACTCGGAAGGGCGAACAACGAAAGTAGCATTAACTGTCCATCATTATCAAAGTTTTCAGTGTACTACTTTTAATCTGTTATTAAAATTTCAATTAGGAAGTGAAAAACTTTATTTAATTGTTGAATTTCACAACCATTAATCTTTCCATATACTATTAAATGGCATAATTAATTTTTTATACCTATACGCGTATTTCAGAAGCCACCTTTGTGCTGCCCACGGACACACTCAAGTATCGTCCGCCCAAGAAGATGCACTTGGCTAACGCTGTGGCAGCTGCTGCCAGCAACAACAGCAACAACAACAGCACCAACAGCAATAATAACAACAGCAACAGTCCCACAAATATTGGCAACAACAACAGCAACAACAACAATAGTAATGCAGTCAGTGTGATTGCCACCTGCTCGAGTTACGTGGATGGTGCTGGGAGTGGAGGAGGCATCGCCGCACCGCTGGACAACTGCCACTCGCCGGGTGGTGGCGAGATTGGTGCGAAGCTGTCGCCGCATTTGACCGGCACCGGACAGCCAAGGCGACGGCGCACACGCTGCAAGAATTGCGCTGCCTGCCAGCGTTCGGATTGTGGCACGTGCCCCTTCTGCATGGATATGGTGAAGTTTGGGGGACCGGGTCGCGCAAAACAGACTTGCATGATGCGACAGTGTTTGTCGCCAATGCTGCCGGTGACGGCGCAGTGCGTGTATTGTCATTTGGATGGCTGGCGTCAGGCGCCAGTGTCGCCACAAACCAAACAACTTGCCTCCGTTGAGGGCCCCTCCGCGCTGATGGAGTGCTCCGTTTGCTATGAGATCGCTCATCCGGACTGTGCCCTGTCGCAGCTCGATGGCACTGTGGATGCGGCCGATGCCAAGGGCATTGTCAACGAGGATCTGCCCAATAGCTGGGAGTGTCCCAGCTGCTGTCGTTCTGGCAAAAATTACGATTATAAAGTGAGTGAAAGACGAGACTTCATACTATGTTAAACGTTGAATGACAGTTAATGTTAGACTATATCTGTTAACTTTAGTTTAACAGTGCATTTACATTTAATGTAACTTGTGTTTAAAGTGTCCATTTAAAGCTTAATTTTGTTTGATTAACGTGATTTTTTGTTGTTTTTTTGTTGATGATTTTTCTTTTGCCTTTGGCAAACAACTAAACCGTTCTAGTCTTAATATTCACTGCTAGTGCTACTCCGCTAAGTTCTTAATATTAATTTTAAATGGCTCAAGATTTCCCAAAAATTGCTGTACAAAATGGAAAATTTAAGAAATTCACTGCACATCTAGTCAGGATGTTAATGACATGACCATATCATATCAGCTGTTTAACATAACATGCAAATGTTAATTTCAGTACAGCTTTCACTCCGTTGAGTTCTTAAAATTAACAAAAAAAAAGTTGCCAAAAAGTGCTTGTTTAATTTCTGTGCACATCATGTTTATTTTTTTAAATTCTTTGATTAATGCCATCTCTAAGAAATTTAATAATGATAAACATTTTAACTTTGAAATCATTGATATTAAATATTTGTCATTTTAAAATTTGAATTGTTAAACATAAAATGCAAATGTTATTAACAGTACTGATTCCAATCACTGTCAACTGTTTACAGATATTAATAACGTCAATACTGCAGCCAAACAGCTGCTCAACATAACATACTTATGGCCACTCAGCTGCTTAACATAGGCAGCGATTAAATAACATTAAACGTAAACAGGCCCTAAATTATTATTATTATTATAATTCCCTAAGGGAATAATGTGTTGCTTTTGTTGTTTTTAAATTAATTGCTTTTTATAATTAAATTGCAGCCACGCCATTTTCGGGCACGCCAAAAGTCATCGGAGGTGCGACGCGTTTCAGTTTCGCACAGTAACAATGCAGGCGAAGGTCACGAGTCGGCTGGCAGTATCGGAGGAGGAGCAGGTGGAGCAGCCGGAGGAAGTGGCAGTCTGTTGGCGCCACCAGTGGGCCAATACAACGACTTTGTGTTTACCAGCGAATCGGAAATGGAAACGGGCAGCGGCAACAGCAGCCAAATGCATACAACACACTGGAAGCACGGCATGAAGCGCCACCATCAGCTGGAGGTGAAGACAGAGCGGAACAACAGCAGCGCATGTGAGACACCCTCGCCGGGCATATCGCCAAATGCACAGCATCTGCTCGCCCTGGGCGAGAAGGCGATGAAGCGGCGCAAAAGCGATGACGGCACTAGCGTCAGCAGCAGCATCCACGATGGCAACGATGCGCCCGGCTCCACTTCCATGGATGCGGCCAACAATACGACGCCGGCTGGACACTCTGCCAGTGGCATTAGTGGTGGTGGTGGTGGTGGTGGCGGAGGCGGAGGTGGCTCTGGTGGAGGAGGCGGTGGTTCACGCAAGAAGAACTCGATACGCTCGCAGTTGGCGCAGCAAATGTTGAACTCGTCGTCGCGTGTGCTGAAGAAGCCGCAGTATGTGGTTCGTCCGGTGCCAGCGAACAGCAACTCCTCCTCGCTACTCTCCAGCGGCAGTGGGAATGGCAGCAATGGCGCCAGCAATGGTCTCAACAATGGTGGTGGTGGCGGTGCCACTGGCAGCAGCAGTGGAGCAGGCTCTGCGACTGCAAATGCAAATGCTGCGGGTGCAGCAACTGGTGGTCAGAGCAGCGCTGCCAGCAATGGCGCGAATGGACATACGCATCATCATCATCATCATCACCATTCGCATCATTCGCATCATGGCAGCAGTGGAGGCGGAGGTGGAGGTGGAAGCAGTAGCAACAGCTCCTCACAGAATCTCGCACTGGACGCGACCGTATTGAAGATCATCTTTCGCTATTTGCCAGCCGAAACGCTCGTCACATGCTGCTCGGTGTGCAAGGTGTGGTCGAATGTGGCTGTGGATCCTGATCTCTGGAAGCGCATGAATTGTGCCGAATTAAAAATATCCGCCTCGCTGCTGACGGCTATTGTGCGCCGTCAGCCAGAGCATCTCATACTCGACTGGACGCAGCTGGCCAAGCGACAGTTGGCGTGGCTGGTGGCACGTCTGCCTGCCCTAAAGAATCTCTCGCTGCAGAATTGCCCGATTCAAGCGGTGCTGGCACTGCACACCTGCCTCTGCCCACCGCTGCAGATACTCGACTTGAGTTTTGTGCGCGGCCTAAATGATGCGGCCATTAGGGATATATTGTCGCCGCCAAAGGATTCGCGACCGGGTCTCAGTGATTCAAAGACGCGTCTGCGCGATCTCAAAACATTCAAGCTGGCCGGCACGGATATATCGGATGTGGCTGTGCGTTACATAATGCAATCGCTGCCGAATCTGAAACACTTGGATCTCTCGTCGTGCCAGCGGATTACGGATGCGGGCGTCGCTCAAATTGGTACATCGGCAACGGCCATTCTACGGCTGGCCGAGCTCAATTTGAGCGCATGCCGGCTGGTGTCGGAGAACTCGCTGGAGCATCTGTCCAAGTGCGAGAGTCTCGTTTGGCTGGACTTGCGGCATGTGCCGCAGGTGAGCACCCAGTCCGTCATCCGCTTTGCCAGCAATTCCAAGCATGATCTCTGCGTCAAGGATATCAAACTGGTCGATCGGCGACGGCTATCCCAAAGCAATAGCTGGCATGAATGAGCCCAGGCCTGGTGACGTCATCAGCTGCAACTCCATCTGCAGCATCAGCGTCGACAATTGCCCCCATTCACTGGCTGAAATTCAATGGCAAACTCCGTATTTGTCTGAACACACACACACTACTAACACACACACAGTTTTTGTCTCGTTTTAGTTCTCTTAAATGTTCAGGCGGAGTTTGGAGTTCCAGATTTGTCCTGTTTTTAATATTTGTTTTTAAGCACTCAATCCATTATTCAGATACAGCAATAGCCACATATATATATCAATACATATATATATACGAGGGTGGTTTGATGAGTACCTGACCTACATAAGAAAAACGAAAATTTTTGGAAAAATTATTTTTTTTTCAATATAATCCCCTTTCAGCTCTACACATTTATTCCAGCGATGCTCCAACTTTTTTATCCCCTCTAAAAAATATGATTTCTGTAGATCCGCAAAATACGTCTCCGTAGTGGCAATAACCTCCTCGTTCGACCGAAATTTCTGCCCAGCGATTGACTTTTTCAAATTTGGGAACAAGAAAAAGTCGCAAGGGGCGAAATCCGGAGAATAAGGTGGATGGGGCAGCAGTTCGTAGCGTAATTCGACCAATTTGGCCTGGGCGACGCCGGAGGTGTGAGCGGGAGCGTTATCATGGTGGAAGAGCACTTTCTTCTTCACCAAATGGGGCCGTTTCTTCTTCAACTCGGCGTCAAATCTTCCCAATAGTTCGGCATAGTAGAGCCCTGTAATCGTTCTTCCCTTCTCTAGGTAATCTATGAGGATAATACCTTTCGAATCCCAGAAAACCGTGGCCATCACCTTTCCGGCCGATGGAACAGTTTTCGCCTTCTTCGGGGCAGATTCGCCAGGTGAAGTCCACTGTTTCGACTGTTCTTTGGTCTCTGGTGTGTACCAGTGAATCCATGTTTCGTCAACAGTCACGAATCGACGCAAAAATTCCTTCGGATTACGCTTTAACAGCGCCAAACCATGCTCCGAAGTGGTCACGCGGTTGCGCTTATTGTCTGGTGTGAGCAAACGCGGCACCCATCGCGCCGATAGCTTTCTCATACCCAATATTTCATGTAGGACATGAAACACTCGTTCTGTTGAGATGCCTACTGTCTCAGCTAACTCGCGCACCTTCAACCGGCGGTCTGACAATACCAGATCATGTATTTTCTTCACTTTATCCTCCGTGGTTGCTGTTTTCGGGCCACCTGGTCGTGGCTCATCAAAAACGGACGTGCGACCACGTTGAAACTCACTAAACCAATTTTTGACGGTGGTCATCGAAGGAGCAGAGTCACCGTACACAGTATCCAAGCGTTCTTTGATTTCACTGCGTGATTTCCCCTCCAAAAAGAAGAATCGAATCACCGACCGATATTGCTCTTTTTCCATTTTTCTAAAATGCGTGGACACGACTGCTTTGACACGTGGTGAAAACAAAACTAAAAGTCCGATTTGACTGTGGCTGTTTAGGTTTATGTACTATACGATAGTCACGTCATATTGCAATAGTGGCGCCATCTGGCGTCAAGGTCAGGTACTCATCAAACCACCCTCGTATATATATCAATACATATATATATAATATAGAAAAACCAAAGAATTCTTTTTTTCAGTAAACAGCGAGCAAAATGAAAACCTTTCGCATTGGGTACAGAAGTTGTATATATATATATAATATATATGTATATATATCGAAAAATCGAAACGCTTCTCTTAACTTACCTTTAAAATGCTCAAGCAAAGATTTTTCATTGTTTAGAAAATGTTGTATTTGATATCAAAAACAATCAGTTTTAAAAGGAGTGTAAATATTTAGTTATTCATAAATCAAGCAATAATTAATTTAATTTGAATTAATATAGAACAAAGATTTGAGATAATCAATAATGTTTTATTTTTATTTTTGAACAATTTGAATACATTTTTATTGTGTGAGTTTTAATTTTTATCTAAATTATCCATAAATTTGAATTTTAATTGTTCTACAAGTTCTTTGGCTAATTGAAATATCACAAAGTTAAGGCTTTGTTTTAGGCCACACAACCAATGCGCAGGGTATACAAAATTCGGTGTTGCCGAATATGAGACGAGTAAGCTAAAATATGCAAATGTGTATTTTAATTTCTATTGTCATTTCATATTTAGTGATAGGTGAGATTAGCACATATACACACACACACACACACGCACATATAGACATATGTATATACATATACACATAAACACACATATATATATACATATATATATTAGCATTCCCAATTAAGGATAAAATGTGTGTGTTTTTATGTGTTGAATGTTTAACTAACTGTTATTCGCATGCAAATCGGAATAGTGTGTCATATATATATACATAATGTAGTCTCTAAGCGTATATAAGAATGCCAATCTAAAAGAGAGAAACAGATAAACACACACACACACTCACTCATACACACTCCCACACACACACACACAGAGAGACACTGAATAATAAGTATACAAAGAGCTGGAATTAATCGTAGCTTAGTGAAGTTAATTTGTATGCATTTGTGTGCAACTAGCAACCACAATCCACCAATCACCCCCCCCCATATATATATATATATATAAGTATATGTAGTCTGTAGTCTGTTGTCCCGATTTCGTACAGTTATAATTCCCCAGCAATCAACCCCAGTAGGAGCTCAAAAATCAGGCACACAAATCCGAGCACGACAAGTGAGAAATTAAAAAATTAAAAAATATCGTTAAAAATATCGTTAAAAATATGTAAGCATAGTGATAATGTGTCTAATATATATATATAGAATATATAAAATAATACATTGATGTATTTGTGTGAGCAATTAAGAATATTATACTTGTACACCTACAGACAAACTTATGTTTAATGTTTTACAACAAATTATAATAAATAGTGCATAATGTTTAAATCAACTCAAAATCCAAAGTTTTTAAAATTTTTTATTATTTGGGGACCTCTTTTGGATAATTGAAAAATGTTTTTTGCTGACTCTTCAAATCAAGTGTTTTTTATTTGTACTCAAATATATTTCAATTCCCGTAGGGATTCAAAAATGAACAACACAAATATATTTTTATTACAAATCTGAATTTTTTAATTTGCATATTTGTCAAATGAATTGTTTATGATTATTTCAAATGATGCATAAATTAAGTATTTTTTAAATCTATGCTGAAATTTGAAGATGCGCTTTCCATTTTGGCCAATTAATATTTGGCAGATTTGTAGTCGGGTTCATCGCCAGCACCACCACCACCGCCGCCACCTCCGCCTCCACCGCCACCGCCATCCTTGGGCAACTTGCGTTTCTGGATGATAGTCTATAAAGAAAGGAATTATAAGACAAATTATATATATATATGTATATATAGTCGCACCTGAATCTTTTGCCATTCGCGATCGAGTTCGGCTTTTTCGTTCTTCTCGGTTTTGTTTTTGCGCGTCTTGCGGCCATCCTGCATCTTGACGCCATACTGAAAGGCGGCCTTGGGCAGTGCCTCCTTGGTGCTCATATAATCGGAGTACTCCTCCTGCGTATCAAAGTCCCAGCGACCAATGGGCCCCTTCTTGTTGCCCAAATCCATTTTGGTGTAGTCAACCTCATCGTCCGAATCATCGATGGCATCGTTCATCTCCTCCAGCCCCGGATAACACTCTGCATAGCCTTCCGGTTCGTTGGCAAAACGCGACGCCATCGCCTTCGAGATTTTCGGTGGTGGTGGTATGCTTGTTATCACCGGCTCCGCCACCTCCGCCGGTGCATCGCCAAAGTAGGATTGAGGTGCGCCGGAGCCGGCGGAATTCGATTTGGATTGATGACGTTCGCTGCGTGGTTGCATTGTGGGCTGATAATCGCCCACATCATCGTAGATGTTGTCGCCTGATGCTTTCGAGGATTTGATGCCACTGTTGCTGTTGGCAGCTGCTGCTGCTGCTCCTCCTCCTCCAGATGCACCTCCTCCTGCTGGCTGGCTACGGACATGCTCCACTTCCTTGTCGTAGAACAGGGGCTTATCCTTGTCGCGTTTCTTGTTCTTTTTGTTGCGTCCGCCAGCGCGTAAATAGCTCAAGATTTGCGACAACTTATTTATGACAATATCATTGGTGGTCAGGGTGGCAATATCCTCGCGTGCAACAGGCACCTCAAACTTGGAGCGCTTTAGTGTCGTCGGTATATCCATCTCCATATCATCCTCCATATCGATGACGTACGCCATCCGCCCAGGTGCAAACAGCTCGTTGCGCGGCACTTCCTTGGAGCGGCGTGCCTGGATCAGATTATAGATGTTCCTCGCTAGTGCGCCATTGATCGCATGTATGTCCTCCGCCTCGCGACGCTCCGCCTCCAGTTGTTGCGCTGCTGCGGCGGCTTCGGCGAGTTTCTCGCGAGCCAAGGCGGCAGCCAGCTCCTCCTCCTCGGCCTCCTTGGAGTGCAGCTCGGAGCGCACCTTTTGCAACAGGGCATAATCGAGACCCTTCACCAAATGCGTATGCTTCATGTCACCGCCCAAGAACTTGGATTCCTGGATGATGCGACGGCGTCGCTCCGCCGCATCGACGCCGGATTTCATGTCGGGGGCAACGGCCCGATAGGCGTTTGTGTTGCTGCCGTGACCGGGTGTGCTACTCGGATTCTGGTAGTCGGGATTGACATTGTCGCGACGCTCTCGAGCCCGATCTCTGTACTTTTCGGACAGTTCCTGCAGCTTGACATCCTCCTGTTTCTTAAGGGCCGCATAGAAATTCTTTTTTTTGCGTCGCAAATCGTTGCGTTCGCTGCTGCTACTGCCGCTCGAGCTTTTTTTCTTCTCGCCGGGCGTTGCGGGCGTGGCAAACTGGGCGGTGGCCAAATAACCACTTCCAGCACTGCTGCCGCCGCCACCAACGCCTCCACCAGCTCCGCTGCTGGTCGAGGAACCGGGCGGAGGGGCACGCGGTGTGGCAAGCAGTTTGCGGAAATCATCGTTAGTCAGGCGCACCGAGGGTGGTGCTTCCAAATGTGCTTCCGACATTGCAAAACACTACTCCTTGAAAAACTATATTTCCGTATAGATTTTTCTTGCTCTAATTCTCGATAATATATATGCATATCGATAGCAGAACTATCGTTGTATTGTCAGCTGTTTGCTGTTGATAACAGTTAGGAGAAATGTTAAGCTGCTGTTTATAGCAGCAGCTGACATTATCAGGGCTGCTTAATCACATGGTAAACAAATTGCCAAATAAAAGCAATTGCAGCGAGCGAATAAACAAAAAATGAAATATCTACGCGAAATACCGAAAGTGGAGCTGCACGCACACCTCAACGGCAGCTTAAACATCGAAAGCATCAAGCAACTGGCCGAGGAGCTATATGGCGAGCAGACAACCGAATTTGCGGCACTTTGCAAACGTTTCATCAAATTTGAGGAGGGCGCCAAAATGAACGATTGCTTTGAAAAGTTTGGCTTTGTACACGAACTGACGGCCACAAAGAGGGGCTTGCAACATGCCACCGAATTGGTGATACGCGATTTTGCCGCAGATAATGTGATATATGTGGAGCTGCGCACTACGCCCAAATCAAATGATAATATGTCTAGACGCGATTATCTGCACACGGTAATCGATGCCATAAAAAGTGCCAGCAAGCAGTATAAAATTATGGTTAAATTGCTGCCATCCATAAATCGAGGAGAGCCATTGGCAGTGGCTGAGGAAACTGTCGCTTTGGCCGTGGAATTTGCGCAAAGTGAACCAGATTTAATCGTTGGCATTGATTTTAGCGGTAATCCAAATCTGGGTAAATTTAGCGATTTTACGACGGTGTTGAATTTGGCTCGAAATAATGGCTTGCAATTGGCCGTGCATTGTGGGGAAGTTGATAATCCCCGAGAAATCGAAGAGATGCTGAAATTTGGCATGTCCCGCTGTGGACATGGCACCTATCTCACTGGAGCTGACTACGCTCAACTGAAGGAACTGAATATCCCAATTGAATGTTGCCTAACGAGCAATGTTAAATCGGGAACCGTTGCCAACTTTAATGATCATCATTTTAGGCAACTGATGGCAACAGATGTTCCCCGAGTGATCTGCACGGATGATTGTGGTGTGTTTGATACAACGCTGTCTGAGGAATTCCATTGGGCCATGAAGAGCTTTGGTCTAAGCCGGAATCAGTGCATCGACCTCACAGTGGAGGCGGTGAAGCATTCGTTTGCCACACCCCAAGAAAAACGAATTATGCAATTGCTGATTACAGAAAGAGCTAAATAAAATAATCTAAACATAATCGTTTTCATTTTAATTGCAATAAAAGTTGGCGGTTTTATCTCTTTGGTAATTGTTCCAGTTACAGGCTGTTAACAGGCTGTTACTCTCTCTTGCTGATGTTGCTTTGCAAACAGTGAGCGAACTCGGCAACATTCCTTCTGTTGAACTAACATACATTCAATAAGCTAGAATTTGATTTAATGTTTGCTCACTTCGGTAAATGTTTTATGAATTTTGCTGGAAATAATATATCAAATCATTGGTAAATTTATTTAAATAAAATGGTTGTTGTAAGCACTTGTGACAGAAGAGAGCGTGCATTTTTAAAATATTTTATATTTCACACTTTAAACTTTTAAAAGTGCACATCTCTAGTTGGAACTGTACTGTTAACTTAAATTAGCGCACTCTGTGTGCTGCACTCGTGCTCAACTTTAGTGCACGACATGATAATTCTATTCCATATAATATATAAATTCTTATTATATAACTATTTGGCAGCGGCGCTCTGATGTCGTCTGCACACTTTTATATTATAGTACTGCACAATTTTCTATAAATTAAGTCACATTTAATGACACGTCTTTCAAATATCGATGCAACATCGTGCCATGTTGGTACACGTGTCCATCTCTATTCTGTTAATGGCGCGCTCTTATAAGAAATGTTAACAGTGTTTTTCCTCAGTTATATTTCTCTTGTCCGTGCGTGCCGTCGCGACACTGTGCCGCTCCGTTTGCCGCTGGTGTTTCGCTACGTTGTTCGCTGTGCGTTCGTAAATAATAATAAAGTGTCAAATAGTTTGAGTATATGATCAAATAAAATGATTATAAGCCGCAAAAGCAATTAACCGCTATGAAATATTGAAATAACATAAAGCAATATATTTATAAATGCCGCATTTAATAACAACGACATATGCTTTTATTTCTTTGTATGCCAAAATAACGGTGCATCAACATCATTAACAACAACAAAAACAACAACTGCAGAACAACAACAAAAGTTTAAATCTAAGCTCCATATCGAAATTAGAAAAAGAGGAAGAAGCTCAAAGTGCAGCATACAAGTGCTGTTTATTACCGCTATAATAGTGCAGGCGTTCGTATGTATTAGTGAGCGAGTGAGGCGCGAACGTGTGTGCACTGTGCATGTGTTTGTGTTTTGTGTTTCTGTTTTTGATTTCATGTTGTTACTTCCCCCATTCCGCAATCAAAATATTGTATAATTGCAAACATATTTCAGCATATAAACAATCAATGAATGAATAAATTTATAAATATTGCATAGTGCAATCTACGTGAAAATCAAATCGTGCCCGCCATTTACAGTTAAAGGTGAGTAATACAAAAACAAACAAAAAATAAAAATTTTGAGAAATCACAAGTGATGAAAGTACCGTTCCTGTGTGTGTAAAGGTTCTCATGTTTGTGTGTGTGGGTGTTAAAGAGAGCGCGCGCTTTTGTTATTGTTTTGCTAAATAACTTGAAATGCGGTCAACAGAAATACACAAAAAATTACTCAAATATTTGCGTTAATGGGTAAAAATACGTAGCTGCAGCTTGTTGCATGCAACGCCGACGCCGATACCGATGCCGACGGCTGCGGGGCAATTCAGCTCCCGTTTTCATTTAATTTTCGTCGCCAGTTTTGCTTTGCTGAACCTGTCAGCATGCACATTTTCTTTTCTTTTTGCGTTTTGTATCTTCCTTCATTGTTGCATTTTTGTCGCTGTTGTTGCAGTTTATTTATTATGCGGAGCTACATCATTTTCTTATACGCACACATCCATATATTCATGTACACAGATATTTATATGTATCTGTATGTTTATATGTTGCCTGCGTATTTGTTGTTGTCCTCTTTTGCTTTTTAGTTTGTTTGTTTGTTATACCGGTTTTGCTCTCTCTCTTACTCTCTCTCCCACTGCTCCGCGTCTTCATGGTGCTCTCAGCAGCGCTTGGACGAAACGCGCGCTCTTTTGCACTCAATGTGCTTGCTATTGTTGTTTTTATTATCGCTCATGTTGTTGTTGCTGCTGCACAGGTAGTTGTTGCTGCTCAGACGTAGTTTACTTTTAGATTTCTTTTCTGCGCTTCTGTGCGTACACCTTGTTGGTGTTGTTATTATTTTTGTTAGTTTTTCTCTGTATTTATTAGTCTTAATTATGATTTATTTACTCACAGCAATTATTAATCTGATTTCTGATTTCTGTCTTTGTGTTTCTCTCTGCGTCCGCATATTAAAAGTTAATTTTCATTACTTGTTTGAGCATTTTAATCTTGATTCTCTTCTTTTTTTCGTTTGCTTTGTTGTCTTCTATTTTATTGTTTATTCTATGTTTTGTATATTTTAAAAAATTGCTTTTACATTTTGAGTGTCGTGTTGCCAAGGCTGTTTAACTTAGTTAATGGATTTTTTAAAGTTTTTTTTTTCCCCAATATTTGCTCAACTTTCAAATCTTGGCAGCATCTTTCGAGATTATTTTTTGTTTTGTTTTATTATCGTCTGTTCTGCACTTGTTTCCAGTTTCATTGTTTTTATTTTCTAAAATTCGGTAGCATCGATTGAGAAAAATCACGGAAAATAAATATTTCCATTGTTTTCTTGATTTGTTTTCTCTGTAGCCTGTTGCCATGTGTTCGTTGTCTTGGTCATTTGTTTGCTGACGTCAGTTTGAGAGAATATCTTGATTACTGCGTAGACAAAATTACGATTAAAAAAAAGCTCGGTACAGTGATCACTCGTTAATCGAAACGCTATGGTTTTTGTTTTTTTTATATAAATAACTGTCATTTATTATGCTCTATGATAAATTATTTTTAAAGAGAATATTATATTTGTTTAATATATTTTTTATAATAAACTAATATATTTATTATAATAAACTAATTTATTTGCCTGATAACGTGGGATTAATATTTATTAACATAAACATATATATGTGTGTATATAGAAAATTAATAATACTAATATTCGGTGTTCTGAGTTCATCCACAAAAAGCTGAGTTCGAAGTAACCGAAATATACTCAATAAATACGCAATAAGTGAAAAGCTGAAGACCAACCGAATTATTCATCTTTTGCATTGAGTACTTTGACGTCTGACGCGTATTGCGACCGACAGAGCGACCGCAATCGGAGGTCTTTCGGCTTGAGTGGGGCGGATGGAGGTGCCTGGTCGTCTTTGCCTTGTTGCCTTGTGTACATAAATCGTGTCCAATTATAAGCATATTAAACACATTGTGCTGACAAAAAGCCCAATAAATACAACAATATGAGTGTGCGTGTGCTTATGTGTGTTTGTGTGTGACTGTGTGTTTGAGAAATAAAAGGCAAAAATGATTAATCTATTTATAGTACTTAATTGATGTGCCATCGAGCTCTGGATCTCTTGTGGCCAAAATATTTAATATTAAATTTAATATCAGTCGACACAGAAAAATGCAAATAAAATCATTTAAATATATAATTAAATATATTATATTTATACTTTCTTAATTAAAACTAAAATAATACAAATATTTTATAAAATTTCATGAGGTTTTTAATTGCAAAATTAGTATAATTGTATCAGGAATTGCCAAACCCCAGAAAAAACCCGATCAGATTAAAAATAAATAACAGTTAGTTTGAATCAGCGTGGTTAGTTTGCATGCGAAAATGTTATTCCCCAGATAATAAAATCTGTTTTTTTTTCTTTCTAAAAATGACAGCACAAACTTGTTGACTGCACTTAGAAAAAAAACGAACTGTCTTTAGAAATAAGCCATTCTTTTTGAGTCTGTGTTTCCTCACTTTTGTATACAGAAATCGAAATTATAAAATTTAAGTCTGTGGCTTTCTAAAAATCAGGGCATGCACTCCTTAGTATAAAAACATAGACAGCAAATTTTATTACCATTTTCGGAGTTTCATAACGGACATTTTCTAAGAATCTTTTTTTTTTTAAATACATTTTTAAATATCTTTTAAGAACTAGAAGAAAATCACCATATGTTTTGGGTTGTCGATTTGGGGTAAGTCGTTTTCCAGGTCGATTTTAATTTTATAGCGATTTTCTATATTTCATGACTTTTTTTTTGATTGTTTGTACAGAAACCACAGCTCGATTTTGAAGAAATCGCACTGAACACTGAACGAGAGAAAAACCCAAGAAAAGAACGAGAGCTGGTCCAAGAAAAATTAAATTTAGATATACGCAGCAAAAGTAAAAGAAAATCACAAATTTGCTGAATACAATGTGCTATAATTTTAGTTTAACCTGTGCGCACAATGCCAAGAAAAAAATGTATATATAAATACTATATACATACATATACTATATATAATGTAAATAATAACAAATCGGACACAAATTTCACACGCCTTCTACACAATATAACGAAAAATCGCATTGAAAATACGATTTAATTTTCGCACAATTTTCTTGTTGGAAATTTCCTAAAGAATTTCGATTCTTTTGTAGCGCGGTTTATTTTCCAATTTAATTTATTTCTGCTCTCTAATTTTGTTTAGTTTATCATTTGCCTTTCTGGCCTTTGTCCATAAGATGCTCAACTATTATTAAATACAGTTATTTACACAGCGAATATTGCCTGAACCACCTGCTGTGCCTTGAATTTCTATTGTTTATTTTCCTGGCGCACCTTTAAAATATGTAATAAATTATTAAAACTGTGTCGAGAGGCATCCAAATACAATGTGTGCTTTTGCTCAGCTGACTTTTCTCAGCTCCCATAATAATTGGATGCGGCTTGGGGGGGGAGCCTCAGTGAAATGAGACCTTTGCTCTCATTGTAGGGAAGTGTGTGTGGAAATACATACATATATATCCACAATTATGTATACATATGTGGTACAACTGTCGTAATGAAATCATCTAAAACTCTAACGATGGCAATCAATTAATTAATTAATTTTATACAATTTTGGTCAACACTAATTAGCTAAATTGCTCTTAAATTGATTGAAAAAAACAAATAATAACGCCTTTCTAAGACTTGCCGAAGATTAAAACCAAAAGATTTTTGCTAAGGTATATAGATATAGTAGTTCGATCCAAAAGATTTTGGGTCTTAATGTGAGGTGTACGTTTTTGTTAGGATATCTTCGTTAAAAATATTTTTCATACATGAAATCATCTTTGGACTTTGTTAAACAACCAAGTTCGAAAAGGGATTAAAATTTATGACATTCAAAATACAAAAACAATGTTAAATTCTTAAAAATGTGCTTTTATTAAAAATTATGTATAATTTTAAAAATAATATATTTCTATTTTTAAATTAAATTATATTTTTATAAATAAAAACTTTAATTTGCCAGCTTCTTTTTTCTCAATATTATTTTATGCGCTTCAGACTGTTTTTGTTAACGAAATAGCTGCCACATCTACTTGCAACATCTTTGTATATGCCGATTGCGTTTGGCTGTTGACTTGACCAAAACAACAAATGTAATTTGACGGGATGTTAGCGGCATCAGACAGAGCTATGATGTATGTATGTACGGATGTATTTGCTTGCTTTTAACTGAAAGACTGGGGCGTGACTCTCTAGATAGATGAGGGCTGCACGAAGTGGGTGTGCCCTGAGGCGAACAGTTTTGGCGCGTGGCCAACTCTAAGCACAAAGAGGAAAGTAATAATGACAGAGATACAGAAAGAAAGAAAGAGAGACAGAGAGAGAGGGTGAGGGCAAAAATCAAGCCAAAAATGTAAATAAGCAATTGTTACATGTGCGCAAACCCAAAACTGTGCTTAATGAAATGCTGGCCCAATATTTGCAGATGTATCTTTATGTATACAATAAGGCGGTATGTCGGTCATTTAGTTACATTTTATTTTTTTGATATCTATTAAAGTAATGAAGTGTACAAGTACAAGTGAACAAGTACAAGTGTTTGACTGCATAAAGTTTATATATTCATGATATTCACAGGTGGGTCATGGCTAAGTTCGTCTGTATGCACAAGCTAATCTCAGAGACTATTACAGCAATAGACTTCAAATTTGTAATCATTTTTATCGATAACTGATTAGCGATAACTGGTTAGCGAATATCGATACAAATCGATACATACTACTGATTAAAATCGCCTAAGAAAAACGTATTTTGCTAACCAAAACATATTTTCAAATTTTTCACATGTACTTAAGGTATCTGCTAGTCGAGCTCTCTGTCAACTAGCTTAAGCTAGGACCAATCACTTTGGCAATATCGGCGCTCAATGAATTTTTCACAGAAATGCGACACGCACGCGACATTGACAAATAACAACAGCAACAGCAACAACAGTTCGTCGTCTTTTCACGTCCGCTTTTCAGCCTTGACGGCAAATTACAAACAAATTTTTTCCAATTTACCCTTACTCCCTCCGCCCATTTCCACCTTGCACCTTCGCAGCATCTCTTGATGTCGACGGCGGCTTTTTCTTTTGAGCTGCCCTCGACGTGCAACGCATGGCAAAGTGAGGAAAAAGCCGGAAAAACTGTTTGACATTGCCATTGTTTGTCTTTGGCAGTTTCCAAAAGGCGGAACCAGCCACACACATACACACACACACACATGCAGTTAGTTAGTTGGCTGCAGCCTAGTTTCTCATTTCGTATTTTGTATTTTGTATTTCGTATTTTTCTCCATTCGCGCACCAATTCAAACTGTCTGCGGCGATGACGCAGCAATTTCGTTTGTCTCTTTTCTTTGGCCAGAAAAAAAACGAAAGGGAAAAGGCAACGACACAACAACAAGAACTGGAACTGTTCACACAAATTACCGGATATTGCAGATTTTGCGCATCTTTCACTTCAATTGTGCTCTCTTTGCCAACATTTTCGCAGAAATTTTCTTTTGAAGTTTTTCGCACTTTGCACTTTTTGGCCCTTTTAGCAAATTTTTGACTGAAATTCGTTTTTTTTTTCCTATACTCAGCATTTAATGATTTCGAAATTAAAGCGGAAAAGCTCAAAAGCTGAACTCGTGAAAATTTATAGAAAGGGTATATTGATAGGCAGAGGGAATCATCTCTGACTCCATTAAGCATATAGAAATTATATTATATTTTAATGCGCTCACCACGGAGACTATAAGAGCTACATCGTTCTTTATAAAGGCAATCCTACCTCTACTCTGTTGTCTCTTTCAGAATAAAAGTCAAAAAGTTCCATATGCAGAATAATTTTATTTTATTTTTTCGATAACATTCTTGGGTACTTCTAGTCAAGCTCTCTCGACTATTGCATTCTTGGTCCTCTTTTATTGGTAATCTGAAAAAGGAACTTAAATCAGAAGCTTACAGACTGAAATAAATATTTGTGTCTAAAATAAAGCATACAAATCTGAAAATATAAGTTAAATCAGAATCTTATAGACGGTATTAAATATTTATTTAAAATGTTGTAACTCACTTTTTGCACACACTTCTTGCAACTTGCACACTTGCCAGCAACTTTCACACACGCTGTACGCGCCCCTGACATATTGACAAACTGTTTATAAAAATAATATAAAATGTGTAAACATTAGATGGTAAAAATGACTGTCAGCCAAGCAGCTAAAATATTGGGAAAATATGTATAAAATAAATAACATACAAAAAATATGTAAAACAAAAAAGAACACAATAATATTAAGAAGTAATTCTTTTGATTGTTTGTCTTTACAAAACTCGAAAAAAAATAAATTTGCCTTCAAGTCCAATGGTGCCTCCATTTTAACAGACGACACCTTTTTTTAGGGAAGCTTCTGCAGTTTAACACTTGATTTGATATGCAAACATGAACAGAGAACAAAGAATAAACTTAAACAGAGAGACCAAAGATATTTATGTGAAATAACAAAAATTATGATATTTGTTGTGACGGTTTCGCTATTTTTATAATTTTTTTTTTTTTGGGGGGAACAACTTTTTTGTGCAATGCAAAAGTTGTCGTGGTATTTCCAATTTTACTCTGTTTCTTATGGTATGTGCATATAAATATTTAAATTTCGTTTATGCAACTGGGGAAATGGGCCTGAATAAAACCAAATAATAATGAAAGTATGGAAAATAATGTTTTGTCTGAAAGATCAGAAAATCCAGGAATTAATTTTTTTTCATTTTGATAAATATTGAGAAAGTACTTTAGATGTAACGTGGCATTCAATAGATGACTTAAATTTTTTATTTAAATTTAAATATTATTTAATTTATTTTGTTATTTGTTGTATTTGTTTGTGTAGATAGCTAGAAGATTCTTTAGTTCTACAATATCTATCAGAATTTATGTATTTTTTTTCCACACAACTGTATTTTTAATTATTTTTAACAGACAAGTTAGTGTATTTGGTCTGTTGGATATGCTTGGCTGCCAAATGCAATTCTCATCTTTCGCTTGTTTTGCACTTGTTTGCCAAAGTTACACACTGTGCTTTATATGCTGTATGTACTTTTTGGCACGTGACAATAAATTGTTGTTGTTTGCACTTGTGTTGAGTTCTGCTCTCTGTTGTTGTTGTTGTTGCTTTTGGTGTTGTTCTTCGTTCACTTCTTCTTGTTGTTATTCTTCTTTAAGTTGCTTGGAAGTTTTATGTAATTTTGGAGCCAAGTAAGAAAGTGTGTCATAAATGTCATAGTTAATATTTGCTGTTCAGTACTTTTTGGCAACTGGCTTAAAATGCCAGCCATGTAAGTTCAGAGAGCTGCCACAAAAGAACATGCCTCACACTATGTACATATACATGTATGTCTATGTGTGTTTGTTTGTGAGTCATATGGTTTTAAAAATAAAAGCATTGCGCGCTCTGTCAACCTTGACCCGTTAGTCAATTCACTTGCCGAACAAAGAGCAAAAAAAAAAAAAATGTCCAAAAAAATCCATGTATAAAATTGCAATGCAGAGCATTTATGGGAGCAGCCCACTTGTAAGTTTGTGTGTGTGTTAGTTTGTGTCTGTGTGTGCCCAATCCATAACCAATAAACCACAAAAGCGGCAAACACACACACACACACACACACATCTGAGTGCCTCATACCTTAAATTAGATGATGGCCAGCCGAAGCAACCAAATGGAAAAACAACAAAAGCAACTAAATAAAAAAAAAATTACACACAAATTTTATTGCAATCTGTACGAGAAACAAGTAAAAGTGTTTGGAAAGCGCGTGCTTGAATAAAAGATACCCTAAACGCCAACTTTAGGAACTTCATCTGCATGGAGTATAAAAATAGACTAGTTTTGATTAATAAGAATAGCTGTACTACAAAAAGAAAAATAAGACAAGTCTTCCCCCTTTTATATACAAGTCGATCTCAACGACTATAAAAGCGAGACGCTTCCACATTGACATCTAAGATCTCGTCTACCATACGCACATCATGTTTTTTTATCTATCGATACATATCGATTTCCGCTACCAATAAATATAAAATACCGCCTTTCAATTGATATATTATATACTTTGATATATTACTGAACAATTGTAAAAATTGCATCTAAATCTTATAAGAAATATAGGATATTTTAAAGCTGGCTGTGTTGAGGGTATCTCTATTCGAGCTCTTTCCACTATGGCTTTCTAACTTGCTTACTCTTTTCACCCATTTTCCATGGTAGCTGGCAAAAAATTCTATCTCGGTTGACAACAAAGTAAAAATAGACTAAAGCAAAGTACATGCAGTGAAGTTAAATGCACAACTGAATTGTATATATATATATATATATGTACTTGCATACATGTAATTAATCATGTGGCAAATGTAATCGAAATACCTTGTGTCAGTGATGAAAATTTCAATGTATTTCAAGCTGTCGATTTCAATTGAATTCAGTTGCTGATATGCAATGATATTAATAGCATTGCAAATCTATACATAGTATACAGTCTAGTATATATCGGATATAAACTTGTTTTTCCAGACAGTGCTGTAATTTATATTAACAATAGTATCGGTTGATAGAAATATGGAGGTCAAATATTTATAAAATGTGTGGAAAATTTGGATATTTTTAGGTGACATAGTGACATAGTCTAGGATTGATATTATAATTGATAAAATATACAAATATATATTTGTTTATTAAAAATTATTTTTAAAAATATATCATAAATCTTTAAATATTGTTGCAACTGGCACTTTTTTTCTTAAACTAATTGATAGTAATTAAATTAAAATCAAATTCACATTTTCAACACGATATCGTTTGTTTTATTAATGCTCAATACTCGATAAATGTCCTTCCCAAATCTCGCCAATAAACAATATGCCACAAATCAACATATGACAACTTGCAACTTGAACACCCCACAATAAAAGTTCAATACCATAATCCGTTTAAAGCTCTTGACTCAAATCGATCAAAAATTGTGAGCAACGAAAAAAAAAAAGAAAATGCATGAAAACGAGTGAAATTTGTTATCTCGAAATGTTGAAAAGTGCAACGTGCAACTTGCAACAATAAATTGTGCACCTTATGACGTGCCAAACACAAAACTACTCAACGAACATTTTTCATTATGCTTTTTAGGTTGATTTTTTAACCCTCCACCTCCCCTCCATTTAAAGAATTTTTTTGTGTTTTTTGTTGTTATTTTTTACTTTTTGCTGCTTTTAGTTTCTGATTGCGGGCTAAAGTTATGGTTGTTGCTGTTTCTGTTGGTTGGTTGACTGCACTTGGCCCAAAGTTGATTGCATGACATTGTTCTTAGTTTTCGCTTACACATCGTACCGTAAACATATATATATATAGCTCCCAACAAAGCTTTCTCTCTTCCCCTGTATCCAACCCGCCTCAAACCTTACACCACACCACAGCTCACCTTGCTCTTGTTTGGTAAGCGAACGATTTGTTTACACTGATTCTGTTGTTGCCATACACAATCAGAGGCACCGCCCAGTTTTTTTTTTCAGCCCCAGTCAGAGCAATTCGCAATATTATTGAAGAACACAAAAATAAATAAAATCGAGTAAGAAACAATGTAGCGAGAGAGAGCTGGGCCTTAAGATGCTCTCAATGTGGAAAGTTATCGATAAAATTAAATGAAGTTAATCTTTCTATGGCGAGTGAGAACTTTTTTTTAGCTACACAGACGCATATGATGATTCAATTCGATATTTCATGCTCAGGAATATATATATATATATATATACACTATAATGTTGGTGATGCGTTCTATTTTTGTACTATACGGATGTGGTTTTTAATTTTGTGGCAAGTGTGCCAGGGGTTAAGTCAACTATTTTAAACACTTTAAACTTAATAAAGTGACTGACTTGAAGAGCATTTAATCTTCGTCTAACCAAGCAGACCAAATTTTTTCACCAATTTTTTTTTTATTTTTTATTTAGCTTCAAAATACTTGAGTGCATTTTCTATTCATTTTGTTGCATTTTGTTCGGACCATTCAATGATGAATGTTCAAGTAATAAACTTTAGAAATGCCCATTGTAAGGCGGCATACGGGTCGATGGGGCAGGCAGGCAGGAGTGGTTGGTGGTTGCGCTCGTTACTTCCCCTTCAATTCTCAAGTGTTAAAATCTTTCGTTGTGGATATACATATATTTCCCCTACACATATTTGGGCCAAAAGCCGTGTGTGAGTTGATGATGACTAAGACAAATTGTTTTCACCGCATGTGTCAGTGTGTTTAAAATAGTTGAAATATGGCACATTCGAATATATATAGTTCAGTTGTTTTCTAAACTTTAGCACTTAACGAAGTTCTCCATCAACATGAGCATTAAGTAGTTGACGTAATCACGTTTAGTATAATTAATGTGACTAAAAAACAGGTGGGCTGCTGATTAAATCTTTGTCGCAACTTGCTGTGAGAGTTCCGCTCTTTAGTCAATTGAAAAATGGGGAACTTGAATTATTACCTTAAATAGAATCACTTACACATTATTTTCCGTTTTTTTAACAATGCTCAATTTCAAATTATTCCATCAAGTCTTTAGCAAAGTGCCGTTTGTAAATTTCAGTTTTTGTTTTGCATTCATTTTTTACAGCTTCCATTCTGAAGTTAATGACGCATTATGGGTCTCAATAAATTTAGTTCAGTCATTGATACGAGACCATAAAAATGATTGACGCTTATGCAACATGGCCCTCTTTAAATATAATGAGAAAGTGGAAGTCGGTGTCAAAGTCGATGTCAAAGTACAAGTACTTGTATAAGTAGAAAATGCGACAGAGGAGAGACCCATTTAAAAAAAAAGCGACTTCATCACTTGACTCACATTTATTGCAAAAAAATTATATGAACATTGCTTGAAAGAGCTACAAGAAAGTTTTGTTTTGTTGCGTTGCCTCCCTCATCGGACAGCAGCACGCTGTGCAGGAAATAGCGTTTAATGTGTATAATGTATATATATATATATATATATGTATATATGAATAAAAAGTGAAGTGAAGTTTACTGTACTTTTCAGGACATTATCATTGGTTATCAAGCGCTTCAATAGAGTTGCCGTCACATTAACAGAGTTGAGAGCGTGTCGAAAGATGTTTAATATTTTAAACATTAAGATTAAATTAAATATGGTACACATTTTAGTATTTTTAACCTGTGTAGAGCGTATAATAATTTGTTTGTGAAGATTGTAACACATTTTAGGAAAGTCTGTAAATCCATAAGGCAATATGAACAATAGGAGTCAGATCAAATAGCTCCTATTGCAATCGGTCGAAAGTTGAGTATGAATAATTTTTTTGTTTACCATGATATTCTAAACAAATTCAATAGCAGGTAATTACCTGTCTATTGACAGGTCATTGTTAAAAAAAAAACAAAATAAAAATATGTTGTATCTTATGGATACATATTCTGAGCTCTAGCGACACACACAATAGATCCAGATCTTATATATCCCAACAATAATAATAATAAAGCGTTTTACAAAGCTTCTCACATATTGACAAAAAGTCATCTATACAAAATTTATAGTGAAATTAAAATGGCGGCATGTTAATTGTTTTCTCTTTAAGAGTATGTAAACTTCGGTGTGTCTCAGATAACCTTTCTATCTTGTTTTTGTTGCACATTGAGTGGCACGAAACTGGCAACATTTTGGGTTCAGCCCCTTTGCTGTTGCTGATGTTGGTTGACTGTTGCCCGATGACATGTCTTTGGCACTCTGCCGGCTTTTATTTCTTGCTTGCTGCATCTGTACAAAGCTGAGATTACTGCTGAAATTAGTCACGATGTGTTACAGTTTTTGGACTCTGACATTATTTTCAAATTCCCCTTTTTGAAATATAAATGTACGTATTTTTGTAAATTTTGATAATAAGAAAGTTGAATTTTAATTTAAACTATTCATTCGAAAAATTCTTTTTTGTAAGGGTATGTCGCGTTTGATATTATTCCCTTTTGTTGCACTCTGACACTGCAGCATTTAATTAAATTTGATCATGGTACTGGTGCTTTATAAAATTGCGTTTTGCGGTAGTCATTGTTGCAGTTGATACTGCTCCTGCTGTTGCCGCTTAATTGAAGTGTCATTAATTTGTATGCACCAACATAATTACACATAATTATGAATAAGTCATAAGCCATTTTGTTCATTTTGAAAGAGTTTCGTGTATCTCGTCCCTTCTCCTCTTTTTGTCGACGGGAAATGCTTTAGGCTGGGTTGCCCCAGTCACAGTGACCCGCTTCGTTGACCCCACTTACTCATTTCCCATTGTTTTTATTATTATTCTTTTTTTTTTTTGTTGCTTTTATTATTATTTTGTATAGTTTTTGGGTGCCTCAGTTGCGCGTCAGTGATTTACATGCTTTACACATAGCTGGGAGACCCACCTATCTTTGGTTTTTTATGCGGCTCGCTGGTGAGCGCAATTTTCCGCGTGCTGCTAAAGCCAACAAGTTGGAATACTCTAGTCGAGACAGCTCGAACAGGAGATACCCTTGATTACATAATAGACTTGCTGTTCAAGATACGAAATGACGTCTAATTTTTATAACAATTATTACAGCTTATCAACAATGTATAGTATAAATGATTTGGAAGACAATATCTTTACAATTGTATATTTTATTGTCTTCGGAAATCGATTTGTATCGATATTCAGCAAACGTGATACATTATCGATAATATAATAATACATTATCCAAATTTGAAGTCTGTAGCTCTTATTGCCGCTGAGAGGATGATTTGAATCTGCCTTTTAAGCTGGTAAATAATATACATATAATTATATGGAAAGCTTACAAAACTTTGCACAAATTCAATATACCCTTCTCCCCTTATTTTCAATGATATCGACGTAACAAAATAAATGAATAATAAACAAATTAAACAACCTCCATTACAATATCTTCTCATGTGCATTATGTTCATTTTTATTGTTGTTGTTGTTGGTTAATCTTTTGACTTTTATTTATTAACATTTGTTTTTTTCCAAACACTTAATTTACTGAAGTTTGTTGAACTTCCTGTGGTGCGTTCTAGTTAGTTTAATGTTTGTCATTAATTTTGTTGAATCTATTGTGATGTTGGTGGATTTTTTTTAGTGTAGTAAATTAGTACTTTGTTTTTGAGATATTCCCTGAGCTATATTTATCTCATATCAATCTCTTTACTGTGTCTTGGGTAATTTTGTTCTAATTATTTGCATGGCTGTGCAAGTTGTCTATTTGTTTCATGAGGCGTATATTTAATGATTGCTGGATTGATATGCTGTTAGGCTGATATATCCACTAGAGTCTAGTCCAACCTGCCACTACAATGTGTTTGTTGCAAGTTTGCTTATTATAAACTAAAATTGGCAACATCCTCACACTTACTGGCAGAGGGTCACTGTACAATTCGATGGTCTTGTCTTAACCAGAAACCCTAGCTATCTCCCCAGCGAGCCAAAAGTCACGTACCAGATTCAAAAATTGACTTCACACAGCAGCAGCCGCAGCCGCAGCAGCATTTTTGTGGCAAGTAAATAATCAAATCAACTTTTGCCATTCATCGTCATCTCTACATAATATGAGAGCGGCGCCAGGCACAAAGCATCAAAATCGAAAAAAATCAATCTTTCGGCTTGGCCCCAACAAACGGAAAACGCCCCAAAAATTGTAGTCATTAGTTTTGGCAAAATAAAATAAATAAATAAATGAGAACAGCAAAACCAAAAGCCAAAAATTGAAATTTGTGTATATACATATATATCTTATGTTATATATATACATATGTATATGGCGTAAAGATCAGGACCACAAACACAACTACTTAGTCATGTTAGGAGTCGGGCCGCGGATTGGCATTGTTTTAACTGCAACATAGCGCCACATTTCTGCGCATATTTCTGTGTGTGTGTGTGTGTCTACCTGATGAGTCGCATCAATCAGCGCTGCCATTGTCTGAACTTGAAATCGATTTTTAAACAGGCTGGCAGCCCAGTCCAGGCCAGGCCAACATCAGTTAGGCAGGCAGGCAGGCAAACATAAAAGCCTAATGATCAGCGCCAGCGATTGAGTTACATGCAGCAAATCTCTGACGATCTGACTGGATCGCAACTTTCAACTCGCAACTCTGCTGCCGTCTCGTGCCTTCCTCTTAACTGTCCACAGTTAATCACGAACTGGCCAAAAAGAATGCCGGATTAAGTCAAGAGAGAACCAGTTTTTTTTTTTTTTTTTTATATTCCATTTTTATTTTTGTTTGCTGGAGCGCCGGCACTGAACTACCTTTGTTTGTTGTTATACCCTAGGCGGAGGGGTATAATGGAATCGGACATTAGCTGTGAAGTAGTTTCTTAGTAGGAATTGGTTGATATTTCTAATTATTAACATTAAAGCTGTGTATAATCTTTTTAGCTGCAAACTATAATTTATAAAAGGGTTCCATTAAAAATGACTGGTATTTCGAATTATAGACTGAGACTGAAAAGAATGAGAAAGAAATATGTATAATGGCAGAGAAGACAAAGTGAGAGAAAAAATATAATAAAATAAAAAAGACAGGAAAATATAAAACCAATTTATTGACTATATTTAAATATTTAAATATTTATCATTCTATTCACCTTACTTTTAATCGTCAGCCCTACTCTTTTATTTATAAAAGATGCATTAAATATAAATAAATTTCCCTTCACTTCTGTTAATACTGTATTAATTTCCATTTACAAATAATATGTAAATAAATTTTAGAGAACCCATTAGCAAGCAAAAATTAATATTATTAATTAATTTAGCTGGCAAAAAAACATTTTTAAATTATATTTACTAAGCTTTGTTAAAGTTAAATAATGGAGCTAAATTTTCATACATTTTTTTCTAAATATTCTTCGGCTTTAGTTTTTTTTTTTTTTTGGTAGTACAAAAAGAAAGCAAAAAACTTGTTAACATTTAAAAGGATGCAAAACAAGTTCAACTTTCGTGGTGAGATTATTAAACTAGGCTTTTGGGGTTGGCGCTAAGAGCATTGCAACTTCGACTTTGCAGCATAGTTTAGCACTTTGTTGGTTTGTTTTTGTTTTTATTGTAAATCAAGTTTTGCAGTTTTGGAGTTGTGTGTTGGTTGGCGCTGCTCGATGTTTGTTATTCTGCGGAACGTGGCGCAACTCGTTTTTTTTTTGTTTTTTTTTTATTTGTTGTTTTTTTTTTGGTCTTGAGAGCTGCTTTGGCTGCTTGAGCTGCCTGGCATATTTGTTGCCTACAACAACAACAGCAGTCAACAAGCAAAACGTGCACGCCAAAATATGCAACTGCAACAAGAACCGCAACATCAACAGCAACAGCAGCAGCAACAGCAGCAGCAGCAGTAACAGCGGCAACAACAACAACAATTGCAACAATGGGCAGCGCCTTGGGCCGCGTCGTCATTCCGTCTAGCTATGTTTTGGTTGACTTGTTAGTTGCTTCTTTTGGTTTTTAGGGTCGGCACTCGCTCGCCTTGGCTATCTGCCAATTGTTTGGCAAATTAACAGCGAAAAGGAGTTGGCAGCAACACATACACACACACACACACACATAGACACACAGAACAACACACACACACACCCGCCCGCCAATGTTGCTCCTGCTGTTGCGTGTTGTCCTTCTTTAGCGACTCTTCCTTCTCTTTCTCCCACTCCTTCTTCGACTTCTACTTCTTCTGCGCGCAAAATGTTGCCAAACATTTAAATATGCCTTTGTTTGGATTTCCAGCTCAAATGAGCTTGTCGTGGCCAAAAGTTGCCGCCGCCAGTTGCTTCGGCGTCTTTTGCGTTCCACGATAATCTGCTGCATGCCACGTTTGTTGTTGTTATTGTTATTTATGCACCCTGGAGCAGTTGAACTTAAGCCGGGTATACACGCCGACTAACTTTCATGCTGTTTACGCAAGTTTAAGTAAATATTCGATAAATCTGATGAGAAAATCAGCTACGAGCAGGTTGAACTTTGAAAACACATTGAAAGCCACCAACAAATCTAAAATGAGATTAAAACTTTTATTATATGAACAAACAAACAAAACAGGCCAAGCTAAGATTAAGATTTTCTCTTTTGAGAAAATAAGCTAAAAGTGAGAATGCACAGGTCGAACTTTGAAAGCACTTTGAATGCTTTTTTGCTTGAAAATCAACAAAGTTTAAAATGAGATTAAATCTTGAATATTATTTTATTCTTTATTATATTTTTATAAATAGGGTATTTCGCTGATTGGCATATTTGTAGTTATAGCTCTTCGGTTTGTTATGGCTTGGGTTCTTTGTTAGTGGCAACGTCTTTGGTCTTGGTTTAGTGCGTTTATCTTCATTATGCCATTGAATTTATTCATGCATCCATATTTAGTTAAATTACATGTTCGCGATAAGCTGAGCCCCGATCGTTTTCGCAGCCACACGAATCCAGACCGCAATTCAAATCCTTCATCCCAGTCCCAATTCAACTCGAACTTCAACTTCAACTTCAACTGCAACTGCAACACTCAACTCGTCTTTTTAAACTAATTAGTTGAGTGTGCTACTTTTGTGTTTTGTTTGTTGCTGCCCCTCATTTTGGTTTCCAGGAAATTCTTCGCGCCGATCTCTTCCCGTACGTACTTACTAATTAGGCAACCCAGTTTGGCCTGTACCTCAATTCTATTCAATTATATTATTAAATTATACGACCAGCATAAGAAGCGTTTTTCTTACTCATTTTTTTTTTTTGGTTTTCTTTGCAGGTGAGCAAACCATTTTCCTTTTGGACAGCTGCAGTACAACAACTTTTTTTTTGTGGCGAGAACTGGGTAAATATTTGCATTTCTAAGAAGTTTTCGAGTGTTTTTTTTTGTCTCTTTTGTAAATTGTTGGTTTTTAGCCCTGCGACTTAAGCTTTATTGTTATTGCATCCTTTTTTGTTGTTGTTGTAGCTGGATTCTTTAAAGCGTTAATGAAAAGCAGCGCAATGATGCGATAGATGAGCTGATGAGTAAAAGGGCTTATAGCAAAACGCATTCACAGGTATTATTAAAGCATGTGGCTTAAGGGAACGACAAGTTAATGGTGATTGAGTTTTTTTTTTATTATAATTAGTTAAGATTCTGAGAAATAGAAAGAATATGCTTAGTCATCCATAAAAGCTAACTGAGATATGTTTTCTTTATTTAAAAAAGTATGTATATGGAAATGTTTTCTTAATAATTGTATTTGAACTCAAATAAGTTAAGAAATATGTTTAATATAAAAACTTTTGATTGTCAGAAATACATATTTAAAGAAACTATTTAAATAAATATTTATTTTATGAGAAAGTTAGTTAGAAAGTTAAGACATGGTCAGTTAATGAAGAGCCAGAAAGTTGCTCTAGCATTATAACTACTATCAATCGGATCTTATTGTTTTTCCGTTCACCAATCGAACACAAAAGTGACATGAAAACTGCAAATAATTTTGGCCATGAATTTCCGAAAGGTTTTCCACTTCTTTAGCCGAACCGATATTGTGGACACAGAAGAAAAATAAAATAAAATTTTAAAGAAAATAAAGCAGAACTAAAATCAAAATCACTTCATCGTCGTCGACAACTGGCTGAAAACCAAAATGTCAGCAAGTTTGCAGTTGCATTTCGTCTTTGGGGCTTCTGACGATGCTGCTTTTATTTTTCTACATACATATATATATATATATATATATGTATATATGTATTTATATGTGCTATCTAGAAGCATAAAAATAGATGGCAGTAGTATACGCTTTATAGGTTAACTGCTTTGGCTTTGGCTGACTTCACCTTTTTACGCTCGATCGGCTTACAACAAAAAACTATATATAGAGAACTATCAAGGCAAGAACAAGTCGCTCGAGTGGCGTAACAATAAATGTGAACCATGCTCAGCTTTTTGTACTTTAACGCTACCAATAAAACAATAAAATATTGACTTATCTCTACACAGCAAATCAATTGCAAGAAAGAAGTAGAAGTTGTGGCAGCCAGCACAAAACTTGGCTCAAAACGGAAATAGACGGTCTGTCGGCCAGTGAATGGCAATTGCTTGGCTCTTTGTGATTGTGGTTGTTGTTGTTCTTCTTTTTGGTATTGTTGTCGTTAAAGTTTTGCAATTAAAATGCCATTGAAGTGTTGGCTATATTATTGTTGTTGTTGCTGCTGTTACAAAAGCACCTTTTTATTCATTGGTTTTCGATGGCTTTAATAAGCCATTGGCCTGGGCCATTTGTTACCAATTCAATCTCAAAAAGTTGCCTAACAACATTTGGTTATTTGACCTTAGCTGTTGTCGATGATCTATCAAATGGCATTAGAAAGTCTTTGTTATAATATGCTTTTAATTTCAAAATATCTGTTTTTGTTGTATAGAATATTTTAAGATTGTATTTATTTTCTTATCTTTGAAAGCAAAGGTGGAAGAGTATATTGCCTCTCAAGCTGTCTGTCGAGAGGCTCGGAATAAATGTTCGTCTATGCCTGAGTTAGACAATATGTTAAAATTGGGGGTTTACGTTAAGAAATCGATAACATCGATAAATTCCAATTGGTAAAACAATTTGTAAATTAGAGTTATCAAATTTGGAGTATAGATTGTTGATAGATGGAATATAAATATTTATCATAAATATAAATGTTTCCCATTTACAATCTTTGAGATAGAGTCAATAAGTTTCAAAAGCAAATATCGCGAAATCCTGCATCTCCCACAGTTATATATATATATATATATAGTTGAAATAATTAAATTCTATTGGTACGTATTAATTTGTTATCAGAGTATTTCACATTCGGCTACGCCCCACTGCAATGCTCTCATTTGTTTCTAAATCCCGTTTGAAAGCCTTTTTTTTAGAATATGCTAAGCTATTGAAACAAACTCATTCCATTTTTGTCGTGTCTAGAAAATTCTGCTCTCCTCTCCAGTCAAAAGTATTTGCCATGTTGGTAATACTTTAAGTTAACTGATCTCAAAAAATGGCTAGATATTTATCAACTATTTGAGGTAATTAACATTAAAAGCGATAATTAGAAATAGTCCGTAGTTAGAGTATAAACTATAGTCTTGCGGCAAATCGATAATTGCTTTGCAACGAATAAGCGCACATATTCGTGCAGCTTTCTCGAATTGCAGCTTGCTAAACTGATTTGCAACAGCCGCAACGCCATGTTGACTGTCTCAAAAAGAGTGCAGTAAACTAACATGCAAATGTCAAATTCATGTTGCATGTAGCAGCAACAATAATAAAAGGGAGCCAGTCAGTGCTCGAAAGTAGGCTGAGTGAGTGGGAGTGTGTAATAATATCCATCAATGGATGTATGTAAACTTGATGGCACTGCCAAACAAAACGGTACTTGTCCCATTTCCCCGCATTTTCCGTTTCCCATTGCCATTTTTTTTTTGTGTATTTTTTTTTACATGGCTGTCAACGGCAGCTCGCGACTGCGACAGCGACTGCTGCAGTGTGTGAGAAATGTAACAATAATTGAAATTTAATAGCCACGACGACAGACGCCCGCTCTGCCACAAGGGGCATCATCATAAAAAATAAAGTTGCAAGCCCGAGTCTCGCGAATGCCTGCAGGCAGAGCATACTGCCAAAGTAGAAGGAGCAAAAACTCATTCACTTTTACTATTCATAGGCAGAGCAAAAAAAAAATAAAAAATAAAATATATATTTAAAAATAGTAAAAAAGATGCTCACACGTCGCCGAAGTTGCCGCTGGCTGTGGCTCAAAATAAAAGTAGGTCAAAAGCTGTAAATGATATTTGTACTACTTGGTTTCAAGATGCTCTGTGCGGACATCCAACCACCCACAGCAAACTCCATTTATGCCTCTTTACATTAAAAAAAGAAAGAAAACCAAAACTGCATAATCATCAGATATCTGAACAAAAACGCAATCACAATCAGCAGCCTCAGTTCAGCTCAGGCAGCAGTCATTAAGACGCTGAAATGTGCTTTTATTTATGGAAAAATAAGAAGATATATATATATTTATAAATATTTATATATATCTATATGTGTCAAATTTAACAAAAATTTGATTTTTTTATTTCAATTTGCATTTTCTGTTTAAATGCGAGCGATGCCATTGAACTTTCATTGGGTTCGTTTCGGGCAATAATGCAATCGGTCAATATTAACATTCACCGGTTGTTGTCTGCCACTTCAAAAGATCGAACACCAGCAATTAGCACATGACCGCTAAGTAACCGCATCTCATGTGAAAAATATAAATAATGCATATTCGTTCAAGTAAGCAGAGTCCTCAAAAAAAAATAAATAAATAAAAAAATACCAGTTTCATGAACCATGTCACATTTTACAGTCAGTCGTCATAGCTGGCCAGCGGTTTTAATTCATGTGTTAGACATGTTGGCAAGGCGAAGGTCAAAACTCATATAATTTTGACAGATAACCAAAAGCCGACAAATGAATAACTTAGGTTAGCTGATGCATTTAGGAGTAATGCCACAATCGTGAATGGAATAATTGTTGGAAAATGACAGCAATTAAGTAAGAAACTCCGAATATAACTGTAGTTGCAAAATGCTTAAATTTTAATTGCTATTTAGAAAAGCTGTATAAAATAGTAGTCTTTTGTTGATATTTTTGTTTTGACCAAGTTTGGTAATCGAAAAAGTTTCTTATACATTAAAAATCGGCTTACGATCGATTGTTTCAATTGGAGTTTTAATATAAAGTAGCTCGATTTTGATCAAGAAACATAGGAAGAGTCTTTTGATGCTGATCAAAAATATATATAGATTGAAGTGACGAAGGTATTTCTTAAAAGGCATACAAAATGTATTATAAATCATAAATATTTTTATTATTCTAGGGTATTGAAGATCTAGAAAGCCCATCTGGAACATTAAATTGATTAAAACTGGTTTCATTCCCCTCTGTCAAAAATCGCATAAAATTGCAGTTACTTAGAAATAACGTGACTTACTAATTTGCCAATAGTTATAGCATAGCACATATTATTATAGATCAGACCACAAATCGCAACTAACTTCGAATACAAATCGTTTGAAATGTAAAATAATTTGAAATTTAAATTGTTGTCAGCTCATTAAAACGTGACTGTCTGGGAAATAATGCACTTGACATTTGCAATTATCAAATACGTCAAAAAACAGGGCACTCTGACAATGATGGGAGATTAGCAAATGGGAAAACATTTGAAAATGACGTTGGCAACTCTGGCAAAACAAAATCGTTGCGTCTATTTGCAAAACTGGAGAGAAAACACAAAAACAAATAGACAAATGTACATAACATGAAAACGTTTCCTGTTTTCGACTTTAGAGATGAGCATCATCATAATTAGCATTATAATTATGAGCAGCATTGCGTTGTGTGTGTGTGTGTGTGTGGGTGTGTGTGTGTGTGTGTGGGTGTGTGTGTGTGTGTGTGTGGGGGGAATGGTTTTGCGTCTGCTACATTTCCTTGCCACATTATTAATATGCACAAGTCAAAATAAAGTTGAAACCCCAACAAAAAATTTTTAATGAAAGCTTTATTAGGTTTTATGAAAACATCAACAGCCGTCGGCAACTTTAGCCTTCCAACCACCCCAACCCCAACAACTTGTAAGTTTTTTTTTTGGTGGGGCTTGGGTGGTGTGTGGTGGGGTGGGTTGGGTTGGAGGGTGTTGAGTTGGTCAGCCAGAATGTTCAGACTGTCCCCTCTCCGCTCGCCTGTAAATTGTATTAAAGGGGTCGCCATGGGGTCGTTGAGCGGGTTCATTTCGGGTCGTCGCTTAATTTATTTATGTGGCATTTTTTTTATTTTTATAGTTTGTTTTTTATTCGGGCTTGTTGCTATGCATAAGTTTTGCTCCCGTTTTAAATGAATTAATTAATTGACTTTGTATTTTAAACTAGAAAACTAGTTTTTATTTTATCTTATGGCTTCACTTGTTTTTCTTTATTTTATTTTTTGTTATTATTTATGCGCGGATGTTTATTAGTCAATGGAATGGCAAACAAGCCCATTGCAGCTAATGCATTTATTTCAGTATACATATTTAATTGCAAATGCATTATTATTCACACATTTTCACATAATTTTTTTTTTTGACCGCAGTGATTTGTGTATTTACATAATTTGTTAATTTGTTTGGTCAAACTGCGGCGTAAGCCCAGTCAAGAGAAAAACAATTCATCAAATTATCGCTCGTGCATATTAATGAGAACTTTACACATTTTAAATTATTGTACATTTATAATAATCGTAGTAATTATTATTAACGTATTGGCTCAATTTGGTGGCAATATTATAATTATAATATAATTGTTATTCACATTTGATAAATCGATTTAAGCCGAACATTTTATTTCGGAGTGTCAATCAAAAAATATTCATTGAGAAAAACTATATAAAAATTGAGTAAACATTAAATTTAATAAATAAATAAAAGTTATCAAATATTAAATTTATATGTAGTTTTACTGTGGACAATGAAAAATTTCGCATTTCCCTTGAAAATAAATTGAATTTGTTATGTATGTTGTTAACAAGAAAATACACTTTTTTGTTGCATATATATTTTTATACTATTATACCAGAATGGTAATAATAGTATATTGGTTTTGTGCAATGTCCGTCATGCTGTCTGTCCGTCTGTCCGTCTGTCCGTCCGTCCGTCTGTCCGTCTGTCCGTCTGTCCGTCTGTATGAACGCGTGTTCCTCCGACACCCTTAGAGATAGAGACTTGAAACTTGGAACGTATATTGGAAAGTACCCTCAAAAGTTAAAGTGTCTTGGGTTTGGACCTACGTCCACCAGGGAGCTAGAAAACCGCGATAATCGATTTTATCAAATCGATAAATCCACATATCTCTTACAATTTAATGGCTACAGTCACCAATTTTGGTTGGTAGGTTGTTGGCGAGGTCCTTGAAAGATTGGCATGTGCCACGCCCACCTCCGACGCCCACATCACCCCCGCCCCTAAAAATTTCAAATGGCTATATCTTCCGCAGTTTTTGAGTAGGGAACGTCAAATTTGGTAGGTACATTACTGGTAGTCGCCTTTAAGAACCGATAACAAATTTGTGGTGCCACGCCCACACCTGCGCCTATAATCGGCATTTCCGATTATTAATCAATAATTCCGTATATCTCCGAACTTTTTAAAGATAGAGTAACCAAACTTGGAAGGTAATTTGCTGGTAACCTCCTCCAAAGATTGGCATACCAATTTTTGGACCACGCCCACATCCGCCGCCCCCAGGAACTTCGTCCCTAAAAATTTAAAATGCACATATCTGCCGTAATTTGCATGCTAGAGTCGCAAAATTTTGCAGGTATGTTACTGGTAACACCCCCTAGGATCGATAAAAAAATTGGATGGCCACGCCCACTCCACCTCCCTAAACCGATACACCTGTTGGTGCAAATCGATAAACCTATATATCTCACGCAATTTGAAAACCTAAGTCACCAAATTTTAAAAGGTATATTGCTAGTAACACCCTTCATAAATGTGGAAAAAAAATTTTGGACCACGCCCACTCCCGCCCACAAAAAACGATAAATGCCTGTATCTCCCGCAATTTACTTAACAGAATACTTAACATATGCTGTTAATTTTGGCGCAATGCTGCTTATCTTGCAATTTGGTCACTCTTAATCGAGCGCGTCAAATTCTGCCACCTCTTTTTTTATAAAATTTCTCAATTTTGTATAAAATATTAATTCTAGTTTCTAGTAGTTCGATTGTTAAAATTCAAAACTAACGGCGATATTTTTTTAACGCGATAGTTTAATCGCATGCTCACAGCAGCTCTACACGAGTCAAGTTAGCATCACAATAGAAACACGAGAATTTAGTCCGATTAATATAAATATAAATTTATAATTATTTAAATATATTTTATATTTCTAATATATATATATATATATATATTAATATATTATATTTATAAATATTAAATTAATTTATGTAATGGTATAATAGTATTTCGCTGTCGGTTGCGTCCGACTGCAACGTTCTATCTTGTTTTTTTTTTGTTGAATAGTTCTAACATTTACAGCAATACTCGTGTGAAGGAGGCCGCGCCCCATAAATGAAATACATCAAAATGTCATTTAGATAACAGGAAATTCAATTAACTATCGATTTTGATAACAATGGCAATGATATTGATGAAACTAGCCAAAGGCCGACCGACTACTTATCAGTTGTATGAGGAGTGCTAGATGCATTCTAATTAAGCAGTGTAATTATATAAAGTCAGTCAGTCGGGGAGGCGTAGCACTTTAATCAAATATATGGGCCATGTGGGTAGTTGACATCAGCAGGTCGAGTGCAGCAACCTCATTTCCCATTTTCCCACCCTCGACATGAAATACGATGACCAGCAAAGAGGACAAGGTGATGAAACTGCCACAGTGTGTATGGACAGAGATGTGAGATGTGGGACATTGAGAGGGTTGGCTTCGATTCTCTCATTCAACTCTAGTCGGAGATGACAGCAGCCACTCAATGTCCCATACAATACGTGCGAAAAATGCGACTGAGGAAAATTGTTGAAAAACTGTGAACAGCTGGTCACCAGCAATGGTTGTCGCTGTTGTCAATTCCAGGGGGTTGGGATTGGATGAGGGTGTGGATTTGTGTGGTTGAATGTCTGGCAACGTGACTAGATGCCAACTGGCTGTTCACTTATCCAAGGTGTTGTTTGGTTAGTTGGTTGGTTGCTTGGCTCACTGCGGTTTTCCACTGGGTTTTCCCCAGCGACTATGCGACCGGATACACGCGCCGACTGCAAACGGATGTAATTAAGGATTTTGCGTGCCAAAAAGAAAACTCAACGCACAATTTGCCACTACTACAACTGTTGGTTGAGTAGGCGGAACTTGGACTCTACTTGGACTCAACAATTTGTGAGGGTGTGGATGGATTTTGCCTTGAATTTTCACAGAGTATTGTTGTACTTCATCATATCGTTTGTCTCTCTTATTTAGTGGCCTCTAAAGTGATATGTGTGTGTGTGTCTTATAAATAGGGGTAGGTGGCATGTGATTTGCTTCTCATGCTAATTACATGCACATCGGCAGTTTAGATCAATTGTGACTAATGGCGGGTACAAGGCATAACGGTCGTACGTTTATTATAGTAAAATCAGTGATAGTGATGACATTTATCGATAGTCGATATTATCGATTGTCTTATTTTATACCGTAAAGCCTTTCAAAAGGAATATACACTGTATAATGAAGTTGTACACATTGTGGTAATGTTCATGCAGAAGTATATATTTTCCTTATCAGCTCTACCCAGAGCCATGCGGGTCTATAAAGATCACTTACCGATAGCAATAGAAAGGCATACACGACTCATGGTAGCCAATGAGTTGACCTTGAATTATCTTCTAGTCGAGTTCTTTCGACGAAATCGTTATAATTATTATTTTTTAATTTATTTCACTTCATTTTCAATTATACGGTTTCCTTAAGCGTTAAAAATAAGAAAGAAAAAAATCAGTTCAAAAGATGCATCTAAAGAAAGACCCAAGATAAATAAGTCGCTTGTCAACGTGCTTTGATTGCGTTTTGGCCCTCTGCTCGTTAACAATTCTAAGCATGCCATAACTTAAACCAAATCCCAATCGAAATCACAAAATCAGAGTTAAATTAATTTGTAAACCCAAAGCAACTACAAAATCCTTTAAGTAGGGTTGGAAAAAAATCCATTTTATATGCAAGAGCAATAACGAGTTTGCTTCTTTTTCGTTACATTTTAAAGATCTTCACTAATTTGGGCAAATCAAATAAACAAGCAAAACCGAATAATGTAATTTATGGGCAATCGGCACAAATTTATTCACAGCACAGGCAGCAGACTAACCGACGACTCTCTAGCCAGACTAATAACCGTCCAAAATCCTTAAGTCAATCCCTAAGGGAGCTGGGAAAAAAACGAACAGAAACAAACCCGTTGTCACGAGCGTATAATAAAATAAATAGCAACAACAGCCACATCATAAAATAACTATATATACTTAAGATTAACGGCAAACCAAAGATGACGACGCGCCTTGAATTTCTACACAATTTAACTTTCGCATATATGCGAATAAATACCAACAACAACAACAATAACAACAAGACAACAAAAAAAACAACAGCAACAACAACCAATGTTGGATTGGCATAATAAATGCGATAACCGGGCTAGCGTAAAAAAATACGTTAAGCCAACAAGCTGAAGCGTTGTAGTGCTTACAATAACGTATGTATATAAAATATACATATACATATCTATCGATATGTTTGTCTCTAAAATACATTTTGTTAGCCAAGACTCGCCTGATGCTCAAGAGAAAAAAAAAAACAAAAAAAAAAAAAACCAAAGCCAAGCAAAACAAAACAAAAAAAAAAAAAGTTGACAATATTAAACCAATAATGTCTTAGACTTTTCTGACTTTTCGCCAATGCTCTCCATGAGGTCATTTAGTTTATTTATTATATTTTTATTTTTAGCCAAGTAACTCATTTATTGCCGAACGCAGCGCAGCAAATGAAAATGGCCAAAAACGGGCAGTAAAAATCATCGAATTCCGAGCCTGATGACTCACAAGGACATTACGAGTCTGTCATCTATGCAATATTTTTTTAGCTCAATATTGTAATAGATTTCTACAGATATTTCATCAGCGAAATCAGTCTTATTTTTTTCATACTATCCACATTTGCATTATAAATTGAATTGGTTTAATCAAGTGTCGTCATAGAACATCGATTATTTACAAAATGGTATTTATGTGTTCTCAGCATATCAAGCTAAATTGTTTTGGTAAGAAAGTCTGGAGTTATTAATTTTATTTTATTTTATTTTATTTTATTTTATTAATTGCTTATTCCACTATTATTCCCAAAATGGCTGAAGCACAAAATGATTGAAACTATCATGTTTAAATTTTGTTGCACTTTTGTTAGAGTATGTCTGAGACGACCTTGTCCATATTAAAAGCAAATTTTTCATTGTTATTTTGGCAACATTTCGCACATATTCTGGCGCTTTTTTGCTCTTCTTGCTCCAGTTGTTGTTGTTCTTGTTGTTGTTGTTGTTGATATAAGCACAGAGCTGATATTTCAGATGACAGTCTTGGCATTGCCAGGCCGGCCACATGTATGTAATGCAATCATGATTTCAAGCAGGCTTTAATATAATGCCAATTTCTACTCGTTCCCCATCCCCCCACATCGGCTGCCTGGGGTCGTTTGGACGGCGACTCGTGAAATTTTTATTATCATGTCGAAAGTTTTTGGCTGCCCATGTTATTTTATGTTATATGATAAAGATGAACTGGCCAGTGGATTTGATGCAGCCGGCATTTGCCTTGGAGCATATGGAGTTGAATAAAAAGGATAGCTCTTGCTATTTAATGTTATGTGCGGAATTTAATCTTTGAAATTGCGTGTCCCACAACGCACTTTGGTTTTCTTTTCGTTTTCGGCTTTCCGTTATCCGTTTTCCTTTTCTTGTTTTCCTTTTTTTTTTTCGGTATTTTTATGTTCGTCAAGATGTGACAACAAATTGGATTGTGACGTGCGTAATGAGCGACATTTTGCTTGACTGAAAGTTTTATGGATGTGGATCTGCTTACGAGGCGCCTCAAAGTATTCTACAATTCTTTGCTGGCATTATGTGGCAAATTGTGTGAAAATCTCTTTGATTTTATGGGGCCAACTAAAGTAATTGGCATTTGAACAGAGGGACAGTTCACATATATGCGTATTTATTGGGCAAATGATGAGGGGGCTTCAAATTTATGAAATGTTATTTTATTCGAAAATTGAATGAATTTAAATGTCAAAATAAATAAAAATACAAGTTATTATACAATTTTGTCTTCTGTTCTTTTGTTTATTTAAAATCTTTCCTTGGGGGTCCAATTATTAAATTCTTTAGCAATTTAATATTTAATATAACTTTGCCACAAAATGGGAAATTCAACCGAGTTTTCAGTCGATGTTGAGACTCAGATATTTAATTGTTTGCTTTGGCTAACATTTGGCTCTTCTAACAGCAAAATTTTTTTAAATATGCTTTTCCTTTTTCCAATGCTGACTTTAAATATTTAATCATTTTAATCATTTTGTTGCACAAGTTTTGGCAAAAATAAAATGTACGCAATTCGGCAATTCTGCAATTTACTATTTTAAGATTATATTATATATAATCTTATATTTATTTATTTTTTATTTTGTTTATTTTTGCTCTCAACATAATTGGTGTTTGGTCTTTTGTGAGTTAACGGCAAAGCGGCAGCAACAAGAGCATGTTGCACGTTGCAGTTGCAATGCAATCACAAAGTTTTTATTTCGTATTTCTATTCAGGTACCTTGCTGTTCTATAATTTATCAGTTCAAATACATTTTGCGAGTCAAATGAATGGAATTTGAAACGAATTTCAAATGATTGGGAGTGAAAAAAAGTTAAAACTGAATAAATGACGAGTCCGAATGTGATAAGTGAAGGCCTTGCTTATCGATGTAAACACAAACATTGATCGTCCAGTTGGAATTTGACAACTAGTTATTCCTCACGCTCTCTCTCTGTCTCTCTCTATTTATCTATCTATCTCAGTCACTCTCTCACTCAATCTTTCAGTGAGAAAGCCTTGACATGATTTGTGTCTCGATTGATGAGTAAATACGTTTTTCTGTTTCACAGATTGATTTCCTCACATGCACATTCAAAACTACATAAACGTATTTTTGTATTTGTTTTGTAACTTGTATATTTTTGTGTTTTGTTGATCAAGTTTCATTGTTTATCTAACACTTGCGCCTATCAGCTTTTATTGGCGCCACTTTATTTATTTATTTATTTTTTTTTTTAAGTCTTCACATGCGATAACACAGCTTAGCTGAGTTAAGTTTGATTTTATAAACAATTTACGTCTTTTGCATTTGGGCTTAAAAATTCATTAGTTGCCTTGTTTCCACTCAAGGCAACTAATGAATCGTAACTTTTGTTTTGGTTGATGTTATCATATAAATGCCTTTGATAAGTAATATATTTAATATATATTTGGTTAAACTTTCCCACTACTCAGGCTTAGAGATTTGCTTATCTTTTCTTAATTATATACTCATCTTATTACAAAGCTACTACAATTTAACAATTTTTTGGCTAATTGTATTTTTCAATCCAATCTGTGAAACAAATATTTGACAATTTTAAATTTAAATACATTGAAATGTATTTAATTATAAACTCATTTCGTCTTTAAATTAAAATTGTTAATTGAATTTCTGCATTTTATTTGATGTCATTTTGGTGGATTTGTGGCGTTTTCGGCGAATCTGTTGAACACATTCAAAACTTTTATAATTAAACTGATGCATATTTACTTATTTTCCAGATTAATTACTAAAGAGTTTTATGTGGAAAGACTGATTACAATTTTTGCTAAATGGCTTTCGTTTAATTTTGGTGCTTTGGTGACATTTCAAAATCACACAAACAACTGCAGGTGGGTTTAATTTTGGTTTGTTCGCCTGTCAGGTGGATTAAAGATACCGCAAAATCCATTAGAAATTTTCGCAATGCTTGTTAACAAAAAAAAAAAAAAAAAAGAGCAGCTGGCAACAGTAAAACACGGCGTCAAACAACAATAGCGAAATTAATCACACCTGGGAACTAAAATGTCAGCACTGTCATCCATGTCAACAATGCGGTTTATACAGACGCTTAATATTAGATTTGGTCAGAGCGAGAGAGAGAGAGAGAGAGAAAGGGAGAGATAGTGGGAAAAACAGAGAGGGAGACGGCGAATCTAGATGGTGGCTGCGCGTCCTGCAAATGTCGAGGAGCTACACCGGCGGCATTTGCGACTACTCCATTCTTGTGCGTTGACAAAGTGCGTCGTCGTCGTCGCAATGTTTATTGTCAACCCGGGCCGACTGTGGGGCGCCTCAAGTGCTTGTTGTCGAGTGGGGCAAACCACTTTAGGTGCGCTACGTGTTCTAGGCGCCAGGCGTGCGAGGCCTTTAAACGGCGACGCTGCCACGTCCTGGGGCGAGTGAAGGGGCACACACTTAACTCCTCCAGGTTAGACTGGAGATGGTCCTGCCGTGTGCGCCTGGCCAGAACCGGCTTATACTTTACACTTGTCTGGACATTTGATTAATGATGCTTACGTGTCTGCCACGCTTCTTCTACTTATTGCTGTTGTTGTTGTTATTGTTGTTATTGCTGTTACTTGGCATTTTTATTGTATTCAGTGTCATTTGAGGCTTTTTAATAACTGATTTCTTATGCCCGGAGTCCCTTTGGCTTAATTAAGTTTACATCTTGGGGTTGCTTTACTTGCCTTAAACCCCTCGCCCTCCCCTCCCCCAATGTCTCGAGTGCTTCAAAGTGGTTCCGGTCGCTGTCTCTGTGCGAAACACGCCAACTGAGTTATGTGTCTGCTGCACTGAGTCACCTCGTCACAATTGCACCTGTTATTTTCTTTCTACAATTAATTGTGTATGTTGTATCGATAAGATAACCTACACCACCTACACATTGACTCTATTGATAAATTTGCTGTTTGCTTAAACCCATTCAAAATGTGTAAATAGAATATAAGGAAATTGGAGCAAATATTGTTAATAATATAACAAAATAATAATAATGGAAATAATCTTTCTGTTTATAAGATTTAGATATACAAATATTAATTTTATCATTAGTATTATTATATTGAAATAAATTGTAGAGCTTCCGACCTGGGTATAGAGTATCATCGAGTCGAGTTAATTTCACAACTTTATTATAACATTATTAATTATTAAACACGTATTTATAGTTGTCAGCTAATTGGCTTGTTGTCTGTTCAGCCCAACAATGGTTTTACTGTTTGTCATTAGCAGCATTTTTTATGTCTGTTTCTAATTAATTTAAGTTGCAAAACAAATACAATTACATAAATTGATTTTACTGCGTTGCACACATGAATGTCAGAAACAAGCACATTCACACACACACACACACACACACACCCACACCCACACAAAAACATGAATTTTTGTACTTGGTTATGTAATTGGCTTGTTACTACAACCAGTGTGTCTTATTTGTCTTTGTGTGTGTGTGTGCCACATGTGCGCCACGCAGTACTTGCAACTCTATTTCCCGTCCCTTGACGGGTGGCACGGCATTAATACAGGCCACCATGAAGCAAAGTCGTTGTTGTAGTAGTTGGGGACACGCAAACTGTAATTACCACTTTTTGTGATAGGAAGAAAAAAACATAATTTTCTTTTTGTTGTGCTTTTAAGATAGGTGCAGAAAAAAAGGTCTTTAAACATTTAATCTTAACTAGGAATAAGTTTGCACATTAAAATACAATAAACTCTTTGAAAGTTATAAGAACATCGGATATGTAATGATTATTTTGTATTTAATTACTTTATATTATATACTTAAATGCTTTGATGAGGTATAATTCCTAATTTCTTTTGTGTGTCGTCACGGTTTTTGTTAGCCAACAGCTGGTTTTAAATGTAAAGTTTGACTATTTAGGCATATTTGCTTATCACATCTTTTCTTGGCTAACAAATACTACATGGGGTCAAAATAATAGTAGTACAGTGATAAACTCGCCCAACTTTTTATTGATTATTTCGGCTATAAAATACTTTTATTTTATTTTTTTCTTTTAGCAAGTCTTCTAGCGATTAGTTAAATATTATTTTCTTTCTAAGATTCATAGTTAAACAAACTCTGGCAATTACATTATCAACTGAAGCCGACCGCATTAAAAGCTCCCTATATAAAAAATATTTTGTTTATCTGAAATTCAGTCAGTCGTTCTGCTCTCGTTTTCGTTAGTCGGTCAGATTAAACTTGTTGTGGCTTCGTATCTCGCAGTTGCATAACACTTAATAAACATTGTAACGTCGTTCAAATTTATTGTTAATTTTTTTCTTTTATATTTATCAAACATAAGGCTATCAAAAGCTGAAAGTGCAAACAAGTGGATTTAACCTAAATGAGATTATACATGAAACAGCGCAACAAATATTTTGATCGCAGCTGTATGCATAATTATATACAAACAATAGTACATTACATACAAATATTAAATATATATATACAATATAAATAAGTTTTTTTTGTATTAAATTAAATATGTGTAACAATAATGTACCTAAGCTAATTAGTTTATTTAAAAACTTATTATTTGTCGAGCTTGTAATTATTTAAAGCGCAGGTAAAATTTTGAACCGCCCAGTTCTCTCTCTGCCTCTCTCTGTCTACATTTATTTCTCTCTCTTTGGGTCTCCCTTTTGATGTCGTCATTCGCCGTTAGCCTGCACTTGAATTGCACATTTGCCTGTCAAGTGCATGTTTGTTGTTGTTGTAGTTGTAGTTGTTGTTGTCGCTGTCGCGGTTACTTTGTGCTAAATTGAAAATAATTAAACTAGAAATTAGTAGAGCGTAACTGTGAGCCCGACTCCTTTGTTAGACAGGCCACTTTTCCGTTTACATTTACGTGTGCGTGGGTGTTTTTTATTTTTATTTTTATTTATTTTTTCGTTGTGTTTTGCTGAATGCTGCAGCAAGGTTGTTTTTAAAGTGTTGACTTAATTACAGAGTGTGTGTGTTCGTATGTGTGTGTGTGTAGATATATGAGTGTGTGTACTTACTTTACACACGCTCACTTGTTCTGGGCATTTTTTTTGTCAAGTGCCCACAGTTTTATAAATAGTTCGAGCGTCTTATCAGCTATTTAGTTTCGTTTTAATCTATGTTTACTCGTATTAGTTTAATATTCTCTTGACAGTTGGATTATCTTTTCATTTGTCTCTCTCATGGAAAGTAATTAAGTGATTTTTCATAATATGGCAACATAAAGCAGCTTCGACATTAACAAAAATATATTATGCTGAGAAAATCCCACAATCTGAAGAATGATTTAAATTTTTTAATTTCCTCTGTTTTTCTTTCCTTTTAATGACGCAAACGATTGAAGCATCATTAAAGCAAATGTACTCAAAAGACGTAATTAAATACAGTTTGAAGAACATTAAGCAAAGGGTTATTATGCTTTAAGCTTTAGGGCCAATTTATGTGCAGACAAATTATGTTAATGCACTGTAAAAAATACTATGTTACTTAAAGCTTTAGGGTTTCTATGTAAATGTATATGTACACGAATTTTAGAATACATTTGAATACATTTATCGGTATCGATACTACTTGATTTGTTTTTATTAAATTTCTTTGATGTTAAGAAATTCTGTATGTTTATTATTTTTATGCTGAGTTTTTAATAATATTTCTTTGTTGTCTTCAAATATTTTTATTCGCAATTTGCTTAATTATTCTCTCAGTGCTTGCGTGGAAGAGTAGTTTCTTTTCAGCTTTGTTTCTCGGTTTCTTACAACTTGTTTCCTGCCCATTTTTGCCAACAGTGCGCATCGTTGCAATATGTGGCAATAATAACTGTGGCTACCGTTGCAAGATTGTATATGTCTGCTGTGTTCTGTTCTGTTCTGTTGTTGCTTAGAGCGTTGAGTATTTTATGCTTTCTTTATATAAGCTGAAGTCTGGTGTGGTCACTCACCTACTGGCCGGCCGCACGTGGTGCTGACGTGTTAGTGCAACAGTAGCAGCAGCAGCAGCAGCAGCATCGTCTGGCAAATGTATTCAAACTATCTGGTCCCAGACCACGCATAATGTGCCTTGCATTTGACATTTGCTTCATTTTTCCTAGGTTCAGTTTCATTCTGGCCTTTTCAGCAGTTCAAGTTGTTGCTGTTGTTGTTGTCGTAAGCTTAGTTCTTCCCCTTCCATTTCGCACACGTTTTAATTGATTTTACCGTTTGCACAGGTGCAGTGGTGCACCGCTGCAACACTTTTCAATTGTCGTACACATAACAATGAACTTCGTCCTACTGCGGCACCTGCTTGCCTCCCGCTGATTATTTTCCAGCATTGACTTTAAACAATGTTCTATTGCAATTGCTGTCAAATTTGGGACAATGGACCAAATCCTTAATTGCTTTTTTTTTTTTTTTTTTTTTGGGTTTCGGCACGGGAAGAGGCTTTTGGCTAAGTGTGGCTTACGGATAATGTCTAATACGTTTGGGACAATATCTTTTGTAGAGCCTTTTGTAGTAATGATTTTTGTATTTGAAGATGTGTTTCTTACGATTGAAAGAGACAGTTTAAAAATATAACTAAATGTGGCCATAAATTTAAAAATCCATATGGATATTTAACGATTTCGGCGCATAATAAAAGAAGAACTCATCTTTCGAGCGATGATTATAGGATATATATGATATCGTAGCTTGATCTAAATGATTTGTTGTACATTTTTTTCGGATATCAGATCATAAAATAGATTTGCATTGAGAACTCATCTTTGGAACGATCACTTTATACCTACTACCTGCAGTCGAATATATTCAAAATTTCATTAAAAGAGCTTTAAAATGAAGTGACTAGTTTGCACAGAACAGACGGACTGACAGACATGGACACGGTTATATCAACTCGGCTAGATCGATCTTATGCGATCGAATTCATCTTCTGCAATGAATTTAAAACTTTTCGATAAAATTATAGAAAAATCTCTGCAAGGCTGTGAAAATTTTTATTTTATTTACTTACAAAATAATATTAGTCAAGCAATTAACATTCATTTGCTAATTTATTTATTCGTTAAATTGTATTTGCAGGTACGTTCTGTTGACTCTACTTCGACAACAAACAAAAAAAATTTGTCAATACGTGAGTTTAAATAAATATGTACTTTGTATTATTATTATTATTTTTTTGTGTTTTTGGGTTTTAGCCATATGATCAAATACACAATGAACAGAAACGAATTCTGCAAATACTATCAGTTTGATAAATAACACAATCTCTGCAAACAAATATAATTTAAATTTTGATAGCGATCAAAAATTGCAAGAATGAACTTGACACAGATTTTTTTTTATTATATAATATATATATACAACCCGCGTCGCCAAATTGTGCATATATAAATTTTGTTTGGTATTTGATTCATTTCATTATCACAAGAAGCGCTCGTCGAATTTCAATTTCAATTTCAAACAAAAAACGTGTGAACACACAACGAAATGCGGTGAGTCAGCTGTGTTGCAAACGCCACAGCTGTTGGGGAATGTATACAATACATACGTACACATACACATATACAGACTACATAATGTGAAGACACATACATACGTATGTACTTCAAGTGACGATTGTTCAAAAGAAGCGCATTTCAAAGCTGTCTCAATATTTATTCAATTATTGGAGGTTTAGTTAAATTGAAAGTTTGTTGAAGAAATCTGTTTGTTTTTGATATTGTAGGGAATATCTATGGAATCAGATTGAATGGGAAATTAAATTCTTGTAAATACTTGAAATACAGGAAAGGAACAATTAATTTCTTTAATATAATTTGCATGCAAAGTATTTAATATATTTTTATTATTCACTGACACACTTTTATCATTAAATATTTGCTTTTATTTTTATTCATGCAAAAACCGATTTGCAAACATAGTTTATCTTTTCCCGTTACGTGTTATCAGTGGCAAACTTGTTATTTCTCACTTTATACAAATTCTTGACAACTACTAAGCAACCGTTTAAGCCCCAGAACATGACAGCAACAACAAACAATTGTTAACCCAAATCGATAACAATGCCAGATTTATGTATTTAGAAGGGCCTGCCTCAAACTTACAACCTTTTGGAATGATTTGCATAATAAACACGGATGAGAGTCTGTTGTCTCCGAAGGTGGCAGACCAAGTTGTTGCCCATCCTCTCCTTAATTTTGAACATATCTACTTAATAATTCTTGGTTGACAAAATTGAAAACAAATTTAAATGTTAATGCCTATTCCCAATTTAATATATGCCACACAACGTGGCGTCGCCGCCGAGATTAATGAAAACCGAAACTCCCAAGTGTGTCTTAAAGATCTAGTCTTGTGTCTTGGCAGTGGCAGTGTAAGTGAAAGAGTGTGTTTAAGTGTGTGCGTGTGTGTGTGTAAGTAAAAGATTATGTGAATATATATATATACAGTGTCTCGAAGCATAATTCGAGCAGTGCCTAGCAAAAAATTGAATTACCTGCCATAAACTCATTATTCAATATTTTTCAAAAATTCCAAAGACCCATGGCAGGTACATCTATTAACCACAAAAATAAATATATGACTCTAATAAACTGTGGTTTTTCCACCTGCTAGGTAGGGTTATGCAAAAAAGTACCTCTTTTTATGGTCGACGCATGTTTCGAACAGTTACATTATGGACACCTGGGAGCCATAAATCCTGGATTTTTACCTAAAGTTGAATATTTTCGGTATAAATAGACCAATCCTCAGTAGTCAGTTTAGTTTTTTCCTGCATTTCGGGTGCAACGAGCCAACAAGGACTATGGGAAAACGGACTACTATTGATCAACGGAAAATCATCCTGGAACTATTAAAAATCGGATATCCATATCGCCAAATAGCTAAAATGGTCAATCTGAGCACCTCAACTGTATTCTGAATCATTTGGAGTTTCGTCGATGAAAATCGGACAGAGGACAAGGGCGGAATGGCACCAAACCCGATTTTCACCAAGCAGGACGAGCCAAGGATCATCATTAAAACAAGGGGAAATCTTAAGCTATCGGCTCAAAAACTGACTTAATAGGTGCAGGATGAAATAAGGAAAAAGTTCAGTATGGGAACTGTGCTCCAAGTTCTGCGCAACCATGACTTTAATGCCCGAGAACAACGGAAAAAGAAATTTGTTGAAGCTAAAATACAGGGTATAGGATGACGTTCGCCAAAATCCACTTGGACAAGGATTTGGAAGTTCTGGAACACATTCATATTTGGATATGAGTACAAATTCAACATTTTTTGCCAGAACGGATTTAATTATATGTGGCGACACTCCAATACTGAGCTGAGTCCCAAAAACATAAAGGCAAAAGTCAAGCACTGCGGAGGAAGTGTCCTGGTATGGGCATCTATCTCGGCAGCCGGTGTCGGAAATTTTGTGATTATTGGAACAATAATGGACAAGAATGTGTACTTCGATATACTAAAGGAAAATTAACTCCAAAGTGCCGAGAAGCTGGAAATCGACGTACTTTCCGGATCTACCAGGACAACGACCCCAAGCATAAGGCCGGAATAGTACAGTCCTGGCTTAGATCGAAGTGTCGCCACATCATAATTCCACCGGCCCAGTCTCCAGATTTTAATGTTCTTCAAAATTTGTGGGCTCTGCTGGAAAATAACATCCGGAAACACAACATATCCTGCAAACAGGATTCCAAAATGCTCTGCTGGAGGAGTGGAGCAGGATCAGTCCAGAAACTACCCGGAAGCTGGTATCTTCCATGAATAATAGGTTAAGGGAAGTTGTTAAGGCTAAAGGATATCATACTAAGTATTAAAATCCTTATTTAAGCTTTCATACGCCAAATATTTCACTTTTTTTAAAACTGCTCGAATTATGCTTCAATATTTATTTTGGATATGTTTTCAGTTTTTACTAATTTTAATTAATTAATTAATAATAATAATAAAAACTAAATTTCCTTTTAAAATGTGATATAACATTAAACAAATTGGCATTTAAGCATTTTCCGTTTATTTCTTTGTTTAAACTTTATAGCACTTTTAATTTTTTGCTAGGCACTGCTCGAATTATGCTTCGAGACACTGTATATATGTATATACACAAGTATATATATATGTAGTCAGCTTGCGGTTGTCGCTCAGTGTCGAGAGCACTGAGCAACGCAACTGGAACATTATTATGTGATTGCTGTTGTTGCATGCTATTTGCATATTATTATATTTAATATTAATAGAAGTAGCTTGATGGATGATACAGTGTCTGATAATGTTGTTTGTGCTGGCTTTGTGTCACTTGCTCTAGAGAGATAAGATACGAACATAATTTACTGAAATTCACAAACTAAAAATAAGTTTAACTTTTAAATTGTCTGTGTGAAATTACGTAGAGTTATTAGATTGTTTCATAATTTTAACTAAATAAATAATCGCAATTTCTTATATTTTTTTAAATTTTTATAAATATATTATTATTTTTTAAGTAGCTAAATAGGGTAGTAAATAGGGCAAATAAGGAAATTAATCACGATTGGGAGTGTTTAAAAATCAAAAATGAATTTAAGTGAAATATTTTTATGGTTTTCAACATATTGATTTTCTGTTCAGTAATTATTTATACTGAATATCTAAAGAAATGGCACAGATGAAAAATCCTAAACACTAACTGAAAATAGATCTTTCATTAATGTTAAAAATAACGTTCATTGAAATGGCACAAGTGCAATCACAGCTTACCATTTTGTAGACGAAACATTTCCAAATCGTTTTCCAACTGCAACTGAGAGCAGCCCACACACAAGAAAGAAAACGGAAAAAAAGAAACCTAATCCATTAATATCTTCATGCCGGGCATCGTATCGCAATCCGACGGCTCATGATCATTTCCTTTGGTGGTGGTGTCATCAGTTTTATGGTACGCCACTGTTGAAAATACGACCTCCAAAAATGTGGCTTGTGTGTAGGCGGTGCACGTAAACAAAACCAAAAAAAAAAATAAAAAATAAATACAAAAAATGGTTGCATGCGTATTTAAAAAAAAAAAAATGAAGATAAAAACCGAGACGGGGTTTGATTGAGAGAGCGAATTCATTGAACTGTGCGTTCAGGCGCCAGCAGCGATGTGGATTTAATAAAGCGTAGCCGATGGTGCAGGCTTCCAGCTTAGAACAAACAAGCGGACAACAACCAATCCACATGATAAACCGAGAGCGAAAGAGAGAGAGAGAGAGAGACAGTTAGTGTGAGTGAGTAGAAGATAGTGGAAATGTAGCTAGTTCAGTTACAGACCAGCAGTGCAGTCTGAGCTGATGCTATAAAAGCGATTTATTAATGTCAGTCAGACAAGTGGCAGTTGCGTATGTGTTGGTATTTCTGTGTGTGTGTGTGTGTGTGTGTGTATATATGTGTGTGTTTCGGGTGCATAGCCTCAGTGCAGCAGCCTCTGCCGCCGCAATGCCAAGCGCATGTTTGTAATCATGTTGCTGATGATGGGCAACAGCTCATGTTGCTGCTGTTGCTGCTGTTGCTGTTGCTGCTGCTGCTGCTGCTGCTGCTGACGATGATGATGATGCTGTTGCTGTTGCTGTTGCGGCTGCTGCAGCTGTTTACTCAACTAGCTGAGCTTATGTGTGCGGGTGTGTAAGTGTGTGTGTGTGTGCTAGAAACAGTGAACATTAACCCAAGCAGTACGCACTGTGGGCAATTTCTCATAATGACGTAATTATCTTACACTAGTGTCTATTCGAATATGTGCGAGAGCAAGCAGATCACATAGCAACGGTAAAAAAGAGGAAAAGCTAGTAAAAAGTGCAAATTTGTTCAAAATTGAAAATGCGTGTTGAAAAAACAAATGCTAGGGAATTGAAAATTGAATATCTGCGTTTGCACAATTTCATTAGGTTTATTTTTTAAATTTATAATTGGTGCATAGTTTCAAAAATATTAATAATGATAAAAAAATCGCACAAACTCTTATCGAATGACATTTACTACATATGCTGGCAATATTAGGTATTCATTTTCAATAAAAAGCACATTCAAAATCAAAATCTTCAAAAGTCACCAAGTCACTACTACTTTATTTTTCCCCAACGTGCCTCAGCAGTTTGTTGCCCCGCTGGGGTATTTGTTCCATTCATGCCGCATGGCAACTGCAGTTTGCTTGCCATTCAACGGGCTGTGTCCCAACATTAATGTTGCTCACATGCCAACGTTGTGTACATGGACTTGTCTCTGGCAGCAGCAGCAGCAGAAACAGCAGTAGCAACAGCAGCAACAGCAGCAGCAGCACCAGCTGCCCCCAACAGCCCTCCCACAAACAGTTAGTCAGAGGCAGTGAGGCAATTGCAATCACCCCTCAACTAGAATGCTGCGATTATTATTAAATTGTTGCTCTGATTGTGAGATTTTTTTTTTTTAAATGCTGCCTGGAGGGCGGTAATTTTCTTTTGTCCATTTATTTACTTAAATGTTTTGCTGTTGTTGTTCTTTGAGACTTTTCATTTGGGTATGTGGCGACAACTGTATGCGTGTGTTTGTCTTTGGTATTGAAATGTTTGTTTGTTTATTTATTCTTATGATTTTGGAGGCCCGCCTTTTGTTTGTGTTATGGAAAGAAACTCTCCCTCTCCTTCTCTGCGTCTGCCTGTGTTTGGTTGCCGGTTGGTTAGGGGAATTCTGTTGAATCATTAACATGTGACATTTATGGTAGCTCAACTCAATTATCAGCTGCATTTTTCTAGCTTATGCGCAATAAACATATCGATTAGCACTTGAAATAAGCTGCAAATGGGCACACAGTGTGGATATACAAGGGTCAACGTTGTTGAAATATGAAAATGAGCATATTTTAGTTGAGATTGTGGACAAAATATGTCTTTAATCTTCAAATATTTATTAAAGCTCTAAGAAATGTTATTGATGCTTTCTCTATAATAATTCTGATTAACAAATGATTGACTCAAGTGACTTACTCTGTGTTGAGCTTCTAAGTGGCACTAAGGCTCGCTGATTATCTTCTTTTAAAATAGATTATGGCTACTAAGCATACTACCGTAATAAAGTACTGGAAAATAGTTAAATTACCACTAACAAAATCTGTAGTAATGCGAAATAAGTGAAAGCCACACACTTTGTAAAGCTCGTCTTCATTCTCACTTAAGGGAAACCAATGAAGGAAAAAGAGAATAAACTTTTAGCATGCCGCCACAAACAAAATGCAAACTAAAAGTTGCAACCAGTTCAACTGACAATTCCCAGAAATATATATCCAATGACGTATATTTACTATATCTATCCCAGCTCAGTTGCGACTTCTATCTGTGCTCTTGTATTAATTAACCAATGATGAGAAGGAGGAAAAAGGGAAACAGTCGAGTTGAACGAGTTGAGAAATCCTTTGTGCCAGGTGTTCTTCAGAGCGGCAATCGTAAAAACTTTTACTGAAAGTTTGACATAAATAAGTGCACTTGTGACTCATTTGGGGGCGGTGTGGGATCTGCTTGCAGCGATAAGTCGCAGGAAAAACAGAAAATGTCAGACAAATTCGTGGGTTCAAAGAAAATGTTCAAATTACATTTAAATAGGAATTTATTTTGTGCTCGAGGAAATTAGCAACACCGAAAATATTTATGCAAATCCGGTCCAAGGATTGTAAATCGCTGGCTGAGTTGTGATTGTGTTAAACGGATGTACAAAAAAAAAAAAAAATTACCACATGGGATGAACTAGAAATAGCTAAAGCTTATACTTCCCGCACATAAATTCCACTCGACGATTGGTGGAGTAAAAAGTGAAATAATATTGTAATCAGTGGTGCAAAAAAAAAAAAAAAATAAAACTTTATTTGATAAGGGTTAAGAATAACAAGCGAACCGTTTCTCTTTGCCACCCATCCCCACCAAACAAAGGAAGCCCGACCAGAAACCACAATACGCATATTTCACACACCCACACTTCCAGGGAAACAAACAAAAAAAAAATGACCCTAATTTCATTGTTTAGTGTAGTAGAGAAAAAAAAGGAACGTGCAGAAAAATAACAAAAATTATGTGCGAAATGTGAAAAATGTGCAATTTCATGTTTACTTTTTTTTTTGTTTTTTTTTTTGTGTTTACTTGGCTGGAGGCTTCTGTTCGTAACTGTAGCCCGTAGACCGACCCGCATCTAAAAACTGGTCTAGGCTTAAGCCCAGCCTTCATCTACTTGGGCTACTCTCTCATATTTCGCCCTCTACATTGCTTTACTTTATTTTTCTTGGTCATGCAGTTGAGTGAATTTGACAAATTGTAAGAATGGCACAAGCCCAAAGCAACTAAAACAAAGTAACAACATACAAAAATAACGATTTGGAGACAGAGTGAGAAATATAGAGACAGAGAGACAGAGAGAGAGAAAGCGATTTAGTAAGAGGCAGCTGCTGGGACAGTTTTAGACATATGAACTTCAGTATGTTTTTTTCTGAGATGGCTCTCATTCTCAGAAATGTGATATGTATGAACTAATGATTATTAATGCTCATAAGGAGTTATGCAAGTGAGCTGAATCCTTTTTTCCTTTTTCCATTTTGGCTCAACTTAAGAGATGTGAGATGGGCCAGTTTGCCTGTCTAAAAAGTGTCATGCAATTGAAAAGGAAATGGAAAAGTATTAAAAGATTTTCCTTTTTTGTTTGAAAGATAAAATGAAGAATAAATGTAAAATACATAAGTAAGAATACGATTTACATTTCATATAAATCTGTTGTTTTCGTTATATTAAAAATATAAAACATTTAATTTCTTATGATTCAGAAAGGAGAAATTCCAGTTTAATGTGTGATAAATTAGAGAATCATTGAAAGCATTAATATTAAAATATCTCAGCTTCGACCGTTAATTGCAAACACTTCTATTTTATTTATTATTGTCTTTAACCATAAAAACTGTAAACATATATCTGAAATTCGATATAATCAGGTCAGTAATTCATTGTTTGCACAATAAACTGAATAATTTAGCAATTAAATTAGGAAAATTAATATTCGTTGCCACAAAATGCAAATATTTTTATTTTTATTGTGGCCACTGAATATCATTTTTAATTATATGCATGCTAATTAAATTACAATTAGTAAAAGTTTTTTTCTATACTAATACTAATATATATCATTGATATGGTATCGCATGGCAGAGCAAATAACAATCGCGAAATGCGCATAAATAATTGCGACGTATTTTCTATATTTGAATAACGATTCTAATTGCTGCTAATGAAATGCAATAAAAGCCAAATAATGCAAATTTAATTGTCACCAAAGCGATAAACAAAATGCGACCAGCATAAGGCCTATTAATATATACTATTAACATAATACGCAAAATGGGTTTAACAATTGAAAATAGGGGCTCAGATTTTTCAAGCGTATAATTAAAAATGAATAAAAAAATATATAAATATATAACAATAATATCTAATATATACTGGAAATAAATTAAAAAGCTTAAGGCGAAGATAAATTATATTAAACTATATACATAATATATCATTAGCTAAAAGCCCCTGAAAGTTAAGAACAATCTTTTTGCCAAGCGCATTAGCAAACACCCATTTCAAAGTGCAGCTAAAGCTAAAAGATTAATTAAGAGTGCTTCATTAAAAAAGAAGATGAAATGTGACAAATGCTTTGACCAGCCAGCAATCAATTTTGTACAGATTTTAAAAGGAAACTTTTTAGGCAGCACTTGACAAGTTTGTATACCCTATGTAAAAGTATATGGGATGTATGACAAAAAGTTAGCTGAATTTGTATCTACATCTTGGTATAAATTTGTATGCAATACTCATATATCGAAAGTAAGAAAATGATTGAAGTGTCAATTCTATATACAAATAGTAAACAGTTAACTAAATGTGTGTCACAAACTTGATTTTATTACTTATTTAATCTCAAAGCAGAGGCACCAAAAATAAAATAAATTTTATTAATTTTTGTAAAATAATTTATTAGCTAAAACGGATAAAGTAAATCACGTAGTAGTAGTAGAAAACAGATAAATACTGTATGGGCAAATTTCCTTTTCCAATTAAATCTTTAAAGGCGACTACAGGGTATCTGCCAGACAAACTTGATATGGCTTATTTATTTGTTTAATTTTTGTTTTAGATCCGCTCGAGTGTCCCTTCTCTGAGCCAGGACGTGCCAAATAACCCATTGGGTATAGCTTCAATGGCAAAACTTTCTCGTCTGCTCTTGATGCTAATGATTGTTTGATGTGCCCTGCTTCCACTTCCAAAGTGGACTTTCAGCAAAAAAAAAAAATAAATAAATAAATATCATCAACATTTTGGGGATGTTTATAAAAATAAGATGAGAAATACAGAGCCGCTTAGAAGCGTCGAAGCTTTTACAAATGAAACGATAAAGTGCCGAAAAACTAGCGTCTGACTATTTTTTTTGGTCATCCTTGTGCTTTTTGGAGCTTATGGTTTATGTATCCTTTGCGGAGTGTCCTTTGCCCCGGTTGCCTGCTGCGCATCCAATATGCAACTTGCCAAACACAAAAGTTTAGTAATTAAAACACAGCCAACTCTAAAATTTAAAGGCTACGACGACAGAATGGCCAGAGTCCCTTTCTGCATGCAACACTGTGTGGCAAAGTGCGTTACAGTTTTGAGATTTGCCATCACCAATGCAGCGGCCATTCAACTGAATTTCATCGTCGAGTTTATGGTCAGGGCCGTGTGCCACAAGTTTTTTTTTCTTCTTTTTTCCTTTTCCTTTTTCTTTTTTTTTCTTTTTTCCTTTTTTTTTTTAAAGCTCTTTGAATTTAGTGTTCCATGCATAGATTTTGATTTGGGATGAGAGTGGGCTTATTTTTTGGAGGATATGTGAGCTGGCCAGTTTTCTAAATATTGTTACAGCAAGCTTTTCATTTTGGCGGTTTTTTGAACCTGGGTTTTTTGTGTGAAATTCACATACGTTTTACTGGCGTTCGCGTTCTGCTGGACGAATATTTCTTCAACATTCAGTAAAACCAAGTTTTCCTTAAAGCCAAAACCTTGCATATTATTTAAGATCTAAAAAGAAAAAATAAAAAGAAAAACCCCTTTGCCAAAGTCCAACTTTCTTTGATCTTATTTGCTAACCTAATTAGTGAACAGCTTAAAAACCTATTCAAACTTTATACATTTTCCAAATACTTCTCAAATACACAGCAACCATGCAACCCCCCTCCCCTTTCCGCCTGCTGGTTAACGCTCAATGATAATTTCCTATGCACACACATCCTCCAAAAGGAAAGAACGCATTGTGAGTTGAACTTTTGTAGTTTGTGTAACTTTGGCCACAGAACCATTGGAGACGCACACTGAAAAGCTGTAAAACACTCATTTGACCCATTACACGCTGGGTTAGGGGCATAAAACTATCAGTTAAAGTGAGATAATGACTACAAAACCAACCAGCAACATAAATAACGATTACGCAAATTAACAAACATGACCAAAAGACCAAGAGACCGAGAGACCAAGCGTCCAAGAGACAGCAACAGCGCCTGGAGATCTCTACAAGAGTTTCTAATTAAACGTTGCAACCTCCACAACCATCCCCCTTACATGCAAATATGAGAACATAGCAACAAACTTTCTCTCTCTTTCTCACTTATGTACTTTTTTTTTTGGTGTCTCTGTCTGCGTATGCAAAAATGTTGTTGACAACGTGAAATTAATTTCACCCTTGGGAGATTTTTTTCTGTTTTTTTTTTTTTTTTTTCTTATTTCGTCTTTTATTTTTATTTGGGGCTGTAACAGTTAAATTCCCACATGCGTTGGCATTCATAACTTGTTATCGCTTAGGGGTCTCTACAACTACGTATAAGGAGGAGAAGGTGGAGAAGGAGAGGGTTGGGAGCTGGAGCACATCAATGTTTTGTCTGGGGGTTTGTCTGGAGCGTTTTGAACATGTTGCAAGGGTTTTGGGCCAACAAGCGAACGAGTCGAGTCATCGCACCAAAAGCAATTAGAGAGCAGCCAGTGATAAGCCAGCGATGGCAATAATAACAATAACACTTGACTCTAGTTGTTATAACATGTGGCAAAAGCGAGTGAATGGAGGGTTTATTAACTATTCGCAAAAGAGGTATATTCGCAAATACGTTTATAAGAATCCTCAGACTATTTATGTCGTTATGTATTATTTGCTAGGACCACATATGAAAAGTGGATAAATTTTGAATTTGATATAGTTTTAAATGTGAGAACACTTTTATGCTGCTCTTTATTAAATTTTATTCCGGATTTTTCATTGGTTTTTATACATTTTTGAGTTCGTTGTGTAATTCCATGCAAAAGTTTTCTACCTCAATGGCCGCAAATTAGAACTGTATAATAAACTCAATAAACTTCAACAGATTTCAATGAAATTCCCTTAATAGTTGTTGCATTTTGCAATGTGCTTTTATTGTTGAGGGCCTCTTTAGCGTACCCACAAACAAAATTCCATATTTTATGCATTATTTTGGTTATTTGGTCAACAATAATTGTTTGCACCAAAAAATACTGCTTATGGTAAAACTTTGCCCAAATATTTAATGGCTTACGTTGGGGCGCCAAATGGAATTGTGCTTATTGCATTTATTTTGCCAAATTATAATTTATTTATTTTCAGCAGCTGCATTATTCAGCTCCATATTTCTAATAATAGAATGTGCGCTGGCGAGAAAAAAGGTGGAATTATTTGCAATATTGCTTTTGGTTTGAATCTAGCTCTTTAGGTTTCAATCATAAAAACATTTTCTTTTTTTTTTTTGTAATTTAAACAATAAATGAGAATAAATTTTAAATTAAATTTAAATACGCAAATCTAAAATAACTATAAACATTCACCATTCACATAATCATTTCTAGTTAAAACAACAAGCTTTCGTAAAAATGTAATAAATTTAATAATTCGTGAAAAAAATGATTTTGCATCGGCCGGGAATCGAACCCGGGCCGCCCGCGTGGCAGGCGAGCATTCTACCACTGAACCACCGATGCGATGTTCCTAAACATCTTTTAGCATAATCATATAGTGGTAAATTTTGACTAGACTAGACTATAAATAAAAATTAGTCAGTGGTCTTAATTAAACGGCGAATTGCTTGAACTAAACGGCATCACATATAACCAAGTATCAATATTTTTTACTGATAAGATTGCACCTGGTCAGCTGCTGGTCAGCAAACGTCATGAATATGTTTGAATATTGATGTGTACTTTAAAATAAAACCCAGAAACTGCCTGTGTGTTGATAAGGATGGCATTTGTATGGCTTATCGGCTTGTGAAGTCAATTGATATGCATTAATTGTGTGGCTTTGCTCTTTTTATATATAAACATATAAATATAAATATATACTTTTTTAAATACTTTTATTTATACACTTACTTATGTATGCTCGACATGAACCACAAAAAGCGTGAAAAGGCAGTTTGTACACATGGGAAAAAAACACATATAAATATATGTATATTTGTTCGTCCGCCTTCTGTATATATTTATTTTTATGTTAACAATTTTAAAATTTTTCTTATCTAATTCTTATATAATTTCCGCTTTGTTTGCAAAAAGTGAGGACTGTCTTTTAAATTAATTACGCTAATTGCACAACCAGAGCAACAGCAAAAAATTAGTAAAGTAAATTTTAGAACAAGTTGCAAAAGCACGCAACAAATAACAAACCAAAAAATAAAAATCAACTCAATGAATGATTCATGATAAGAGACAAAAACCGAGTCACAGCAAAGTAGAAAAGCAAACCAAAAAACTGACAACAAACTGCAAATAAACAAAACATTAAAAGCAATTAAATTCCATGCAAATAATTTAATAAGAAAACATGAAAAAGATAACTTTAAGAAAACAAAAAATGCAAAAAAAAAGAATTTAATTTAAATGTAAATGAGCGCAAAGTGAAAACCGTGCAAACTGCTGTGGGCTGGGCCCAAAACACACATCCACCGAAAGAAAAAAAAACTGGTAGCAAGCTGTTGGCAGTTATAGGCTAATTTGTATATAACTTTTATAATTAGGTCGCATTGATGGCCAAAAGCAGACAGCGAAGCCACACAAACAATTGCACATTCGCGTCTATAGACTTCCGGGGTTTGGTAACGAAAAATCTACTTGAAATGCGGCTGAAATCTGCATAATTAAGCCAGACATGTGTGTCGTTGAGCCTTATTAGCCAAATGGCCAAAATGCAGAAACCAAAAGGCTAATATCACACAGTAGTACTTCAGCCAGCTCATCGTTGATGTTGTTATGGTTCAACTTGTTAAGTCAATTTCGTAATTAACATTCGTTGAGAGCCTCCATACAATAAGGCTCAGCGCTCTTTCCTCTTATACAGCTACACTTAGACTAATTGAAACTAGTCTAAAGAAGGACATTAGCCACATCTGCAAGTGGCACAAGAGCCAATAGATGAAACGAGCCAGACTCCACTCGATGACATTCCATCCTACATCATGTAATATGCAAGTAATTCATAATTACTCTGGCACCAAAATGCAGTCAGTGGATTTGAACGGCTTGTAGAAAGTGCACACGAGTTAAAAGTTAAGATAAAGTTTTACAGTAAATTTCTAGCTTAAGTCAAGTATAATTATGTTTTAGCTGAGTTACAATTACTAATTAAATAATTAATAAAGAGCCTTAATATGGAACCTGAAAAATTCTCTAATAAAAAAAGATGGCCTATCAATAAAAAATTCCCAAACATATCTGAGTATTTTCCAGTCGAGTTAAACACATTTGATCCGTTTACCTTTTGTTGTTGTTGTTGTTAATGTGCCATGAGATTCACTTGAGTTTGCTGTGTGTCATTTGCATTTGGTAGTTGAAGTTCTGAAGTTGTTGGTTAATTTTAATGAACGTGCCCCGTCCACTTCGCTCTACTTCGCAGCCGCACTCGACTGCAAAATGGCTAAGGATGCGTGTGTAATTAAGAGCACCAACTTACTAGTATAACTATCTACAGATTACATTTCGCATCTGAGTCTCTCGGTGGAGTTTTGCCTCTGGACTGCAATTTTAATTATGTTAATTCATAGCTGCGCCTGCATTTGAAGAAGACTTTGCTTCAGTAAACATTTTCAATATGTACACAGTTATTCATAGTAATTGTACATAAAGCAATTGCTGTTGGTAAATGAACACTCTTCACTTTGACATGGCTTTTAAGAGCTTAAGAGATTTATTAATTAATTGTGATTTTTTTATTTAATAATTTGCAATTATTTTTTATTTACAGGTAATCTTTGATGAAGGTTTAACAAAAGCGCGGAAAAGATGGTTTAAGCGGTATGAAATATATATTTTAAAGAAACAAGAAAAAGCAATATTATTTAAACAAAATTAAAATTAATTGAAAAGAAACGGGCAGATAATTTAAGAAAAGATTTGGTTAAAAGACATACGAGAATATAGTAAATTATAATATATTTATTTATATATAATTTCAACAAGTTAAATAATTGGTCTGCAGTCAAAAAAAAAAAAACATCTATTCAAGGAAGTTAAAAAGCCTCATTTGTAAACAATGCATGCTTTATTGACCAGATTTGAAGCATATCAAATATGCTTAGTTCGCATCAGAACGATTACTTCCAAGAAATAAATAAGATAGGTTTGTTTACGTAACTATTTATAGTTCAAATAAACCACAGCTTAAGCGAGTGTCCGATTTTTTTTATTTTAATTATTTTAATCTCTTAAGCTTATCGAATGTGGTTATACGAATATAAATCTAATAATACTGAACCGCAGCACCCGTGAGTGTTGGTGACAAATGTCGTAAATATTATATGAACATTGATGTGAATATTATAAATAATACATTTTCGAATATTTTGATAGTAGACTGTAGTCACGCTCAAAACTACTTAGCTACATTGTGATAATTTGAACGCGGTAATTGCGGAAACACAAAAAAGTTGTCCAAGTTGTACATGATTTTATAAGTAGCTAAAATAAAAAAATAAAAAAAAAACTGTCTCGATTAGCATTCAATTGAGTGCACATAACTGTGTTTTTGAGCCGTCACCTCACCTGCTAATTGATTTGCTCCAGTTTTTTGAAATACCTCCTCGTGCAGTTCTTCATTAGCTTGTTCTAAATTTGTCACGCTCTTTTGGGAGTCTGTCTAGGAATCTGTGAATCCGTGCCATAATATGGCTTATTAGCATGCCATTAGGGAGTAAATTGAAAAATTATTTTGTAATTTTGATTGGCTGTGGCTGTTGTGTATCTGTGAAATACAGCAGTCTTACTGCTGCACAGCTAATTTGTGTTTTTCATTAGCATCACACTAATGTGTTCATTAAATGACGCTTCGTGTGCACTTTATATTTTAGCATCTATCGCTATCTACTGTCTCGTAGTTTTACTAATTGCTCTGATTACAGCATTTATTTCAGAGAGTTCAACAAACTGCAGAGTGTTTTGCACTCATCTGATCTATATGGGAATTATGTTGTTTGAAAGTACCAGGGGAAATTTGCTTAAGAGCCGCTTGAGAGGAGGAAATCAGTTAATTATTATATAAATCTCTGGGATTTACATTTATAATACACAAATTTACATTTTATAAAATATTTATAAGCAAGTTTATCTCGGCTCACGTTCTGGATAAGTTTCTGTAATAAATCAAAGTAAAGATTACTGGGTTGGGTTAATTATCAGAAGACGCTCACTTATCTGAATTCACTGTGAGATAATATGCTAGACACTTAGTTGCGAAAAAATTCTAAAACTATATATTTATCATATACAAAATAAATAAACTAACAATAACTGTACCTGTTGCCACAGCAGTTGCGATTATTTTGTAGTTAGTATAGATTGTTTGGTTAGGGGAAGATTGTGTAACACACACAGACTGACTGCAGTTAGCTGATGTCGTGTTTATTGACTATAATTAGATGTAGTTTTTGTTTGTTTGGGTTTTTCCCGGCTAGCTGACCCCGCAGCCCATCGAGACTCCCATTAAATGCAATTGATGATCGTGAATTTGAAAATGTATTTTCAGTTGCTATTCATAGTTGGTTCAGTTTTATTGTTCGACGGGTTTTTTTATTTTTATTATTATTATAGAGATTTGACTAGTAGCCTTCAGTTGTGTTTAGCCGCTATTTCCAGACAATTTCAGGCAAGTACTTATGTAAGAGGCAAAACTATAAGAAAAAAAAAAACTTAAAAAAATGAGAACTAACAATTAAATCGCTGATTAAGAAAGTGAATTACTTATTATTGTAAAAATATTAAAACTCAGCGAATTATATAGATGTAAAGAAATGAAAATATAAGTAGTAAGAAAGTTTTTGAAATGTTTTTTCATTTTTTGTTACTGCATTTCCGTTTCATTGACACAATTAAATTGTAATGAAAATATACTTTTTAGATAAGGCAAAGTGGAACAGTGCAAAAACTTATTTCGGATAAAAATAATGTTTTTTCACTTTTATGAAAACATTGAAATATTTTTTTTTGTATTGCAAAGCAAGCAAGGGAGATAATATTTATTTTTTTGTTAAATGTGATTTTAAGTTCTCACAACATTTATCTGATTATATGTATAATGTGCTTGAAACTTGGACTTTAGTTACTTCAACATACCTTGTGATTTGATTCCGCATCATAATAGCTTAGCTACTCATAATAATTCATAATTATTTTATATGTAGACTTGAAAGCACTCGAGATGCCAAAAAAAAAAAAAATTATGGACAGGGAGACAAAATAAATATATTTTAAAGGCAAAGTTTCCGCTTATGGAACCGTTTGCAATTCAATTGGAAGCTTAAATAAATAAACGTATTTGAGCAATTCAAGGTCAACAATTCAATGTTGTGAGCTATTTTTGGCAATCGAAATGCTGAAATTATATTATTTCTAGCTTTATTTATTTCTTGCGTCTTCTTTGGTTCAATTTATATATAAATTTGATGCGCTTTTTGAGCACAGGCGAACAATTAACAATTAACTGAGTGAAGAAGTGAACGGACCATGAAACGCATTTCAATGTCAATGAACATCATGCAAATGATAGCTCAAGATTTTGAGCAACTGAAGCCACTTGGTCAGTATACATACATACATATATATGTAAGTATATACTACGTATTAATGACCATGCTGAAAGGTCAGCTCTGCCACTCAGTCTCTCAATTGAATTGTGTAACTTGAATAAAATGTTGAAATACATACATATATATCTATATATATATATATATGTATTTATGTAAATCTGACTCGTGGCACTTATTAAAGATGCATCAGCTGCTCAAGTTGCTTGCGGTCTTTTGAAGTTGCGGCACATTATAAATAATTTTAAAAATATATATGTATGTATATATGATGTCGGTATCTCTTTGAGTTGCATACAACAGCAATACATCTATAGCATTAGCTTTGATCTTTGAAATTGCTTATGCTATTACAGTTTGACTTATAACAGAACATTCATATTTGAGGTCTGAAGTGCAAATACAATTGCCAGATATAGAAAACATTGGGTGAAAAAATAAAATAACGCTTGGAAAAGATAAAAAATAGCTTTAAAAAAATACTTACATTAATTACATTATTTGTCGAATATAATCTTAATAAAACTTAACAGAAAGTGAGAAAAGAATTTAATGAAGTCAAAATCAGTTCTTAATTGAATTGCTTGAAAGAAATGGGCCGATAAAAATCAAAAAGCGAATATTGCTACAAATGTTTCAACAGCATTTTGATGAAAGCGCAAAGAAATCAAACTGATTATTATTGGAATTTGAACAAGATGCTAAAACAAAGCTGTTGGGAATTGCATTAAAAAACGAGTCATAATGAAAGAAACAAAAAGAAAAAAGCGGAATGTGAAATGGATGCGAGCGAAATGTGGGAGATTTCCATGTGACCTGCTTTTCCTTTGGGCCACATTGGATCGAGTGGGGCATGTGAATAACACCATATCTACCTAGTGTATAAGGTGTTGCAGGGTGTAGGCTGTGTATGTGTGTGTGTGTGTGGCATGTGGCAAATGCGGCCAACAGACGCCTTTTTTGCCATTGCTGCAACTTTTGCTTTGCTTTGTGTGCCTGATTTTCATTTCACTTGCATTTGCTTGCTGCCTTCATTTCAATTCGATTTACGCACTTTGCACTTGCACCATGTTTCATCCAGACCACAACCCCTTTCCCCTCCCCCTCATAATCAATGCAGTGGCATGTGAAACTGGTCAGGTGTGTCTTTTTTTGGCCCACTTTCTCTAACCCTATACATAACCGAGTTGTGGGTTGTCCCATTTGGCAAATCAAATGTCTGTTTAATTGAAACAGTTCTGAGAGTCTCAATTGTCGACTGGTTTAGGGATTTGTTTTTCACAATTTAATTACCATAATTGACATCAGTTCGATTCACAATTGTGCATAATGAATATATTAATTTAATTTAATTTATTTTAAGCTTCACATATCACATTTTCAATTCCATATTAAGCAGCTTGAATTCGATGTGGGTTGCAGCTTAATAAATGAAATGGAATCTGAAATGTGACGTGTGTCATAAATTTAATTAACTTGCAAATATTTAAATCTCTTGTATATATGTATATGAAGCATAATGTATAGAATGGATTTATGTCAATTTTTCTGCCTCCTTTATTAAGTCTGTGTAAATGGGATAAGCACCAAAAAATGTAGAGCTTTATCTTTTGTCCAAATAATTGTGTTTGCCCAAAATGAAGTTACGTTCCCCAAATTAGCCCCTCTGGCAAACTGAACACAATCATTGTTGTTATTTCTGTGTGTGTGTGTGTTTGTCACACACAATAAACCCGCGAAACTGGATATCCACAAAAAAAAAAAAAATGAAGCAATTTCGTATAAAAGCCACAACAGACAAAACCAGAGAAGCAATTCCAGAACATAACTGCCGCAGATTCATTCCGAATGACAGGCAGACATATATGAAAATAATGCGTGGCGAACATTCGCACAGTTACACAATACACAGAAACCGAGACGATTAAGCCCCAACTCGAATCCCCAATCCAAAATCCCAAATCCGCCCAACCCCACCAAGCATCCATCCAAAAAATGTTCATTGTGAAACTGGTGGACAAAGCCAAAAATCTCATTCGTTTCAGCTGGCAAATTAGCATAGATGTAGAAATGTGTGAAGCAATTACCAAAACACAACACAAGCCCAACTTGCAGCGGTCGCACACTCCCAACAAACACATACACACACACACACACACACACTCACTCACTCACATACACAGGCATTCATGTGGCAAGTAACCCCTTTGGGGTAATCAGAGTTTGAATTGCATTCAAATGCAATTTTGGTGCGGTACAGGATCAAGTGGCGCCCCAAAGTGGCACATAACCTTGTGCCTGGCTTACAAGTGTCTGGCAGTCTCAATTGTTTGTCAATCATACACACATAATTAGACCACAAGCATAATTCACTTGCTTTTAAGAATTGTAATTGTTTGCGTTGCTAAATTTAAATTATGAAAGCTGAAAGCTGAAAGCAGCTGCCTGACTGCCCCTAATTTGCTTGCCTCTGTGTGGCAACCTGATGAGTGCCGCCCGCAGCATTGTTGGGGGTTGATTTGCTGCAACCCTTAACTGCATTTTTGTGTCTCCCCCCCATTTAAAACATTTTCAGTGTCCGTTTAACCCAATGCACTTTAACGTTAACATGTTCTGTGGTAAATGCCACAATTAAGTGACTTGTCAATTGGTTTGTCAACTGCGACGCGCTTGTGTTTGAGTTACAGAAGGGTTCATAATGGAAGGGTTTGAATCGATGACATGTCTAAGCTTGTTGGACAGGTTTCACTTGTATTGATTGCTGTGGTCTTAAGAAGGCTTAACAGATTATAAACGGTATGCTTAATAGCAGTAACAATTCTAATACATTTGTTGTTGGCTTTTCAGTGGCTTACAACCAATTCGTTAGACTACAGATTGCATATATTTATTATTTAATTGATGAGGGGATTCAAATAATTCTATATTTATTCATGTAGAAAATACGTTTCATGGAGATTAAAAAGGGTAATATAGGGAGATAAAAAATGGTTTAAAAAAGGTTAAATTACTACCGAGTTTAATAAAATAATTAATAAAGCACAAGCGATAAACTATTGATTGAAAAAAATATTAATATAAAGTTAATAAAATATTTTTGAATTTAGGGAGATAAAAAATGGTTTAAAAAAGCTTAAAATACTACCGAGTTTAATAAAATAATTAATAAAGCACAAGCGATAAACTATTGATTGAAAAAAATATTAATATAAAGTTAATAAAATATTTTTTAATATAAGGAGATAAAAAATGGTTTAAAAAAGCTTAAATTACTACCGAGAATCTAAGTTTAATAAAATAATTAATAAAGCACAAGCGATAAACTATTGATTAAAAAAAAATCCAATTGTTAGAGAAAAAATGTAAAATTACATTTACTAAAATCGCATACATAAAAGCTTTAATAATGTTTTACAATACAAATTGAATTACTGTATATATGGAATATATGGATAGCGTTGTCTCGGCACATTTTGTGGCAACTCATAATGCGTTGCAAAATTGTTGCATAATCTGCTTTTAGACTGAAAGGCCACGTTTGTTTTTTTTGACAACATGTGGCGTCCAAACGCAGAGATAAGCTCCGTTCTCTACGCAAAATAACAATGCCTGTCATATTTGCACAGGGACAAACTATGGACACGCTGCAGACACCCCCCCACCCCTCCCACAACCCCTTCCCGAAAATCCCACCATAAAAGCTTTTCACTATTTTTTGGGCCTAAGTCCTTTGTCAAAATGCTGCTTCAAATATTTTGCGCAAAATTCTTTTAGGAAAGGTGCATGTTGACAGACTGTGTGTGTGGGTGTGTGTGTGTGTGTATTTGTGTGTGTGCATTATTGTCAACTTGTGTATACGTGTTATTGTTTGGCCTAAAACCCGTTAATGAAGGTCGCTCAACCTAATGGCAGATTTATTGTTTTCCACGTGTTCAGTCACAAAATGTTGTTGTTATTTTTGCTGTTAAAGCTGTTTGTTATTGTTTGTTTGCTGTCATTTGTGTAACTTTTCACACTCTCTATCACCCTGGCCAAATCGTCTTTTCATCATGTGTCACCGGTTGTGGTTCAGGTTCAGGGGCACGTATCTGTTTTCAACATACATACATATATCTCTACATATCTATTTCATTGTTAATGTGCACTTAGAGCAAGCAAAATGATTTATGAGCCTGGGCCAAATTGCCATTTGGCCTTGTTGATAACATTTCTTGGGTTTTTTTTTTGCTAATACCTGAAATAGTGTTATTGTTGTAAATATCTATTTATTTATATGTTTTTGGAAAATGTATTAAGCGTTGTAGATGGTATTACCAATCTGTTGCAACGACTGTAGTCATTCAGAAATGCAGAAATGTGGAAGCAACTGTAAAATATTCCATTAAGGTATGAGCTCGTAAAACTCTAGATGTAGACATTGTAAATGATTTATGTAAGCTTACAATTACATGTTCAGCTCCACTTCACTACAAATTAGTTACACAATCAATATTTCTCTAGTAATTTAAGTACACGTTCACTTAAGCCAATTAGATGGTTTATCAACCTGTACATATTCAGCTAATTCAATTGGATTGCAATTCCAACTATCAATGTGAAATCGTCTGCAAGAGACAGTTTTCCCTTGAACATGTCAATCAATGTTTTGACACAGGAGCTGTGCTCATTAGCTATTCAAATCACAGCCAATTTCACTTGCAACAGCAACAGCAACAACAGCGATGAGAATAACAATTATAAGTGAAAGAAGGAAAACCCATATAACATGTAAATTACTAAAAGACTAAAAGGATCTGCAACTAATTAGTACAGTCGGCAATTAGCAGTAATTAAATCATATTCAAAACATGGTCGCCGGCTGCGGCAACTGTTTGTTTGTGTCTTGTGTTTATTCAAAACCATTGCAAAGGACTTTGCCACGCAGCGGCGTTAACGTTAGCGATTTGCTTTTGACCTGCCACAAGACGGGCCAAATGAATGACACACAGTCTGTGTCAGACTAAATGACAGACTGACTGACTGACAGATATACAGACAGAAGCAACTCTCGAGGCATGTTGGCAACCGAAGTCGAACTGAATGCTGCGCTGGGTGGGTGCAGCCAGGCGGTATCCACTTGACACACATAACCATCCAACCCCTGCCACAAGACGGCAAGTTAACAATGCGCAAGGCTTAAACTCGATATGGGTAGCTGGGGGTGGCTGGGGGTTGGGTTGGGTTGGGTTGGGTTTGGGAGGTTGGTTGGGTTGGTTAGGTTTGCCTGCCTGTTCGGTGTGAGTCGGTCTGTGGTATTCTTGACGTTCGTCTGTCGCGTTCCGGTTGCGGGCAACACCTTTGCCAAAGCAAAGGATTTTCCACGCTGCAGATAAAATCGTTCACCGCAAACTTGTGCAATTTTCTATCTAGTTTTTTTTCTTTCTGTAGTTACAACTTTTGACAGAAACTTTTTATATCCTGCAAATAGTTATGTAAGGACATTTGATTGACAATAAATAATGTGATTTATTAATAAATATATTTCTTATAGATATATTGTTATTTAAATTATTAAGAATTAATTGTGTGGTAATTGAAAACAACATTTTGTTCAAATAATTTAGAATTTACTAGTTAAAAAGTTGTTCTTCAGTGTCGAACAAATTCAGGTTATTATTTGATTTTTGTGAAGGGTGTTTTGCCATCCTCAGACATTCTGTATATGTGCAGGGTATTTTCTTATCTTGCAGCTTTGCAGTTTTTCTTGTTGATGTTTATGTTTGGCATTTAAATTCAAAGCGATTGCAGCTTATCGAGTGTAACAGCTTCGAAACACAACTTTTGCAGCTCAAGATTCTGTTTCCTAAACATTCTCCTTAAGTTCAGCTCAATTCGCTGGAAAGTGTCTGCTTTTTTAAATTGGTATTTGAACAGTGTTAAGATTAGTGCTGTTGTAAATCAAAGCTAAAAGATGTTTTTGATGTGCTTTGCAGACCACACAAATCGACACACAAATTAAGTGCTTAAGCGACTTGTGACATTCGCCGTCGATGGTCGTAATTAGACCCATAAATAATCAAGCAAACAAACAAACATAAAAACAAACAAACAACCAAACAGATAAGCAAACAAACGATTTCTAGAAATGTGTGCGTTAATTTGGCTTGAAATATCTGGAATATCTGGCAACTCTCAATGAAAATAAACATTGACTTTTTTTTTGCAAATGGTTCGCACTCAATTGCCAGTTTGGCGCCTAACACAGCAAATAAAACTAATTGAGTCGACTTCTCCGACTTGCTCTGAATACATGTGTAGTATGTATGTACATGTATATATATATATATATAAGTATATGCATGTATTTATTCTTACTTATTTACTATGTTTATTATCCTTTGCAGACAAGTTAGCTGAGCGTCTGGTGGCATCTGGTTTCTGGATACTGTTGCAAAGTTCTTTTACTCGAGCACATCAAATGTAAGTGTTAATTTATCATCTAGCATACTTTTCGGCGTTACCCAACACATAAATCGGAAGTAAATATATATACATGTATATATATGTGTGTTGTGTGTGATTATATTCGAGTGTGTATACAAATAGCGAAAAAGACCTTTGAATTAGTCAAACTATTTGCAATGACCTTGTTAATTTATTAACAGCAAATTTTTGCTCAAGAAGCAAATCATTTTCTAAAGATTTATGATTTCTGATGTAAGCAATTTGCAGCAAGCAGTTTCTAAATTGTTTTCAACAAACTAATTAGTTTAAACTTGAAGTGCTTTTGTAATTAGTAGCATTTTGTTTATAATTTGTGTTTTAAATTAATTTGTAATATAAATTGTTTCATTCGTAAAATGTATTTTCTTTTTTTTATGTATTGTTTGTTATGAATTTTGTAATTTATTTACATATGAACTATTAATTTCTTTGAATTCACATTATTAATTTACTATAACAGATTTAATTACTTAATTTGGTATTGAACCGTATTTATAATAGTATTTTAAACATACTATTGTTAACTTGTCAGGATACACGATTTGACATCGTTTTTTGCATTAATTTGTTTTTTAGTACCATCATATTTGATATTTTTCTTGTACTCTAGTTTTTAATAACGTGATTTGCATAGCCTTTTATTATTGGGCTACTGTTCTTTTACTGAATAAATTGAAGTATACTTTTTTGGTGACTTAATTTGCATTTATTAAAAAGGCTGCTTCCGTCAGGCTCTGTCATGACGAAGTGTATATTGTTGTTGTGAAAAAAATTGCGATGAAATGGGATTAAATCAGAAATGTAAAGTGTTCTTATCACTTCAGCCCATGGAAATCCATTTAATTATGCATAATTTGAACATTTTTTGCGCCAAGGACTTCTATTTTTCATTTTTTTTTTCCTGGGCAGCAGCTCGTGGGGCAAGGAACTCCATCCATCCACCTATTTGTGCTAGATATTTGCATAAAAATGCAAATTCTGTGGAACTATTTTGGGAGTGTTTTGTTGTTGGCCAACCTCAAATCCATTTGGCTTATTGTCAGCTTTTGACAATTGATAAACACATCATCAAAATAGTTGGCTGACATTTCAAAAATATAAAAAAAATAATATATATATATATATGTATGTATATAGAATATATAGTACTAAGGTTTATTTGTAGTCAAACCTCTGACCTTACATGCCCGCTGGCTGCTGTTGTCGAGCAGCTTCAATTTCAAATCAAATTTCTTTTCTCAACAATGTATATAAATTTGTATATATTTATTTATTTATATATGTGTGTCCTGCTGCACAAATATTTGCCTTCAGCAGCAGCAACAATAACAATAATAACGACAACGTTGACAAGAAGGCCAAGAAACGAACAACGAATGCCAGCGAAAACATTTGACATTTTGTTTATATTTAGTTGTTGTTGCTGTTGTTGCTGTTGTTGCTGTTGTTGTTGTTGTTGTTGTCGTTCCTATCTGCCCCCTTCTCTCGTTTTGACTAAAGTCTGTTTGACAAAAAACATGAAAATGCGATTTTTAGTTTTTTATGCTGCCTGCCGCCAGCGATGCCGCCATTACCATTGCCATTGTTTTTGTGTACACTTATACCCTATGCTTTGAATGATAACTGTTAAAAGCATACTTAACTTGAAGTTAGAAGTGAGCAAATATTCTTTTTATGCAGCCGAACCATTCCAAGTTGATGTTTTATATTTTTAAGACATTCAGTATTGTTTAAAAGCGAAAAAATTCAACAAAAATTCATAAAATAATTCAATATAAAGATATGATTACAGAATATCTTATAGTCGTTCAGGCTTAGTTGTCATTTGTCATTGTCAGCAACGGATCCCTGACATGATGGCACGCTAAAAGTATTTGCCGTTTAGGGCTTTTGTTTCTTACTTGTTTTTTTTAGCATCCCGCACGTGCCAGATTTGTATATATATTTTTTCTTTCGTTTTTTATCTATGGCAGATATGCGAAAATCCCCTTTGATACATTTTAAGTGTGTTCTTCAGGGTTTCGCATATCAGGAATACCAATAAATATCATAAGCATTCAATTATGTCGAGTGAAGCGTCGAGTGACAGCTGAAGATGAAGTTAATAAAAAAAAAAAAAACGAAAACCTAATTTATTTAAGCACGTTTGGCACTTCTTTTTAGGGTATTTTTACACATTTGACATAAATTCGCAATATTTGCTTCGGAGTCTGTTTCTAATTCTTTACTTATTGAACGTTATTTAACTTATGTACTTTGTTTTGACCAATCTACAAACCAAATGTTGTATGTATGCAATATTTCAAAAGAGCAAAGTCACCGGCGATTAAGCGAATCGCAAATGAATAATGGCTAATGATTAGACACAACAACCATAGACCCCAAAAAAAGAGCCAGCAACCATTTCTAGCCATAAATTAGCAGTCAGTTGGCCTACACAAAAAACAAAAAAAAAAAAATAAAAAAAATAACCATAAAGAGGCAAACCGAACCGAAAACAAACTGCACGTAAAAGCGTCTGTTTTTCCTATAATTGGCCACATATTTTGTTGGTTTTGGCCATGGCCACGAAACCTGGCCAGGTGGAATGGCCAAAAATGTAAGTTTCGCCTGCAGCCAACAGGAATTTGTTGTTGGTTGTCCCCCAAAGCGCCCCCTTGTGTTTAGGTGGGGTTGTTCCTTGTGGGTGGGTTTGTTTGCCCTGCCAACTGGGGCACAACCGGCTTATCAATATATTTTAGTCTGGATGTACACATGAAAATGGCAAAATGGCAAACGTGTGCTAAAAACTGTCCCAGGTTGATGTTTGTTATGGAAATCCTTCCGCAGAACACTCTAATAATTTTCCGAAAGGGTTGTGTGGTCTGTTATGGAAATGAGCCCAACAGAGATTTGCAGATTGAAAAAGTAGCAATGGGAAATGAGAATTATGTGAATTACCATTGGCCACAAATAAGCCAAGCGCAGGTAAAAAGTTGAAAGGGGCCATCGAATTGGAAATGTGGATTAAGGCTTTCTATTAAAGTGCTAAACGCTAGGCTTAAAATACAAAATGAAAAACTATAATTAGTAAAAACTTCAAAATATAATAATTCAAATAATGAATATTATTTAAAAAATATGTTGCATACTTTTTGGACTAAATCAAATATGAATTTTAAATTGAATTTAAAAGTTACATCAAATTGATAATAATTGCAATTGCATTTACCGATTATGGAAACCAACTAAAAACCAAAGAACCAAATAAAATTTAAAAGTAATTTATTGATGCAATGAAACGGTCTTTATGCTATTAACGGGATAAGTATAGAAACGAGTTGAAGCAAATAAATGGGCAGCGGATATCAGAGGGGGGAAACACACACAAATTGGCAGATAGTCCAAGACGAAGCTGAGTCGGTGATAAACTAGAAATAGACGCAGCTGGCAAGTAAAAAGCTGGCAATTCAATGGATGACACACAAATTGTAGAGCCAAGACGATGACAAGGACGAACCTAGAATCCGTGCAGGACGACTCATATTGGCAAATGTCGTTTTCTTGCAGTTGTTATAAAACAAACTCGAGCATAAAGATATGCAGACAAATGGACAGACAGAGAGACAGAGAGACAGACAGACATGCAGGCAATGCACAATGAAATTCTTATGATATAAAGTTTACATAAATGTTTTCTTTGCAAATAAAAATGGAGGATGCCAGCAGGGGTTTGAGGAGGCAGCAGCAGCAGCAGGAGCAGCAGCAGGAGCAGGAGCAAACTGCAGTGAACTGGAAATTTTCATGCTGCTTGTCAGTAAGTCAGCACTAAAGTAAAATGATTGTTTTCTTTTGTCTTTTTTTTGTTGTTGTTTGCTGTCTCTCTCTCTCTTTTGGGTTTTGTTGGCTTTTGTGTGTCACACATGTTATTGCTTGATTTTTGTTGGTTTTTTCTACTTATATATACACAACCAAATCTGTAGAATCTTATCCGTTTCATCAATTATTTTAAATTTGAATTTATTCCATACTACAATTGGATTAGTCTTTTTATGTTAATTATGACTTGCCAATAATCTTTGGAATACAGGTTATCTCATAGTCGATGGTTTTGCTGCGACCAGAAAATTGTTTTTTTTTTCCTTATGGTTTCTCTACAAATATGTATGCATTTTCTGCAGTGTTTTTGTGGTCTTAAATTGAATAATTAATTATTTGCTCGATTGATTTTGATTTTTGATGATCAAAAATCCAATATCCTTTTGACTGTTTAATAACTTTAAGGCATCAGAATATTTGTGCTCGAGTTTACGTACTATAATTAAACAGCCTTGAACTGACAGGTGGACAGACAGAACATACAAATCCTGTGCAGCCATTTGGTTCCATTTGGCAGTTGCGACCTCGCTGCGATTGCCATGTGGGTCAGCTATATCCATACAGATATATATGTATATATATACATAAATATACATACGTACCACTTTATGTATAGATTGACCACGGTGTGGCAAACAAACTAGTGGTTATTCATAGTGCAAATAAAATATTGTCTTGCATTGTTGTGTGTGGCAAAGCTTTAGCTCTGTAATTGATAAACAAATCAAATTAAATGCCAAATAGCAATTGACCAAGTCAATCCAATCAAGTGCGGCTTTCATGCAATTTACCTAACACGCAAAGCAGCGCAAATCAAGTGAATGGTCAATTTTTGTAACTATTCCAAAAATAGCTTACTTAAGACAGGATTTTTGCAATATTTGTTTCGCTTGCAAATTTCATTCATTAATGTTTTTTGGTTTATTTGCTTTTTCATTAGCCATCCCGTTGCACCTTATCGTGAAGGGTATTCCCCATTTTACTTTAGTTGAGCACTTACGAGGACTACAGGCTGCACTATGAACACTACAACAACAATAACATTAACAATTTATGCCCCACAACACTATAACAATAACAATAAATATACCGAGAACTAAAAAAAATAATAAAAATGCTATAATAATAATAAAAAGAAAAGGTTTATGTTTACTGTAAAACGGCAACCATTTTGCACAACCTTCGGCGCTAAAATGTTTTCTTTATTTTGACTGCACACATATTTATACAACTACATATATAAATATATTGTGAAAGTTATTGAAGAGTATTGACTCTACAACAATAACCATAGCAATATTCGTTTATTTTTTGCCCTCAAGCAAGTTTTCTAGCTGTACAGTGAGCATTGGCATCACTGACTAACTGAATGATTGAATGAGTGTTCGTCACTTGCTCGTAGCTGTTATTCTTACCCTTGTGACAAGTATTGTGTGTTTGTTATTGAGCAATTGGCCCAACAAAAAAAAAATAAATAAAAATAAATAACCATCGTATAAACGTATATTGGGAAAATATGTTGCGACAGCTGCCCAAATCACGATGGAGTCATGTTGGGAATTAAAATTAAGTTCTTAATTCAAAATTTGCTCAAGCTGCATTTTAAAATTCAGTTTAAATCATAGCTAACAAAATTAAATAATGCAGGTGCCATTTTTGTAATTTAACATAATTTACACTGGTTACTAATAAAAGTTTAATAAATTAGCTTTGATTAAGAGTATTCAAAGAGTTATGAAACCTTTGACAATTCCATACATTTTGCAAGCCTAGGCCAAACCTGTATAAAAAATTCGTATATTTTTCATCAATAAATTGCAGTTGTGTACATAAATGTAAATTGGCCAATTAAAAATTGAAAACGAAAAATATTGAATAATAAACGGAAGCTGTGCAAGGGAAGTGTTCAAGCAGCAGCTACCCTGTAAAAATTTATTAATTGACATATATTCATGTATTAAAATGATATTTAAAATTTCATTAGTCGTATATATATTTAATTATTTAGATGGATTTAAATATATAATATGATAAACAGATACAAAGTCAGTCTACTGACAACCTATTGCAAACCTTAACATCACTTCCAGGATAAAAATACATTTCATTTTGAGATACATTTCATTATTGATTTGATGCGCCCTTGTTCTTTATTTATTTACCTGCGTGCAGCAAATTTATATTTATTTAGTTTTTCAATTCAATTGAATTTCCATTAACAAATTGCGTTGCGGGCCTTGGAATTTTACTGTTTGTCTTCGTCATTGATGATGTTTCCTCTTGTATTGTATTTTTGCCCAATTTGTTTATTTTTTCTTTTTACTGTTTTTATTGCGCCCTATTTTTCTGGCTGTACCGGTTTATAAATTTATATCCGTACTTTGTTTCATGGTTGAGCGCCAAATTTAAACAATTTGCACAGGTTTTCATCAAATTTTTTGCGGCAAGATTTTTAGACATTTCGTGTTTTGCTAAATTAAATTGTTGTTTAAAAAAAATTGAATCGACTGAATCCATTATTTGTGAGTTTTTGATTATTTATACGTAAATCATTGATAATTTATGAAAATATATAACTAAAATTGTTATATTTTTATTTTTTGATAGTGCATGAATTTAAACAGCTATTAACATTTTATAGGTTTCTCAAGTACAGAATAATATTTTTGACAAAACAAAATGCATAAAGGTTATCAATAACAAATAATAATCGACTTGATCTCTTTCAATGTAACAGCTCGGTTAAAACAGTATCTTAAAGTTAAGATGGATCACTAAACTGAAGCCAACACCAACTAGTTTCTCTTGAATCTTAAGAACTATTTATCCAGCACTTAAGCAACTATTGCCACACGCCACATAATTCATAAACATTAGCCTTTTCAAAAACATGTCACACAGTTGACCCAAAACCCAACACTTCAACACTTTGCGGTCTTGCCAGGCACTTTATGGTACACTTGACAGCTGCCAACCACTTCTCCATGGCTTCGATGCCCACCGCTATCTCCCCAGCCGCCTTGGCGACCATTTCAAACAAAAGCATTCCCTAAACCTAAACCTAAACCTTACTTTAGTCAGCTGTTAAATTATGAACAGCGTTTATTACTGTGCGGAACCTTGACCTGACCGCATGACAAGCTGAAAATGTTAAGTAAAGCTCTTTTGGCCAATGGCATCAGGAACCGCAACATGTCAAAACTTTTTTTTTTGCCAATGGATGGCAACCGGAAACATTTATTTATAATTTTCGGGTTAATTCCCTTTGCAAATTATACAGTAAATTAACTTCCATGTGACATGTGATCAAGTTACTGCTTGAGATTGCATTAAATTTTTATATTGGTAGGATATATTTTTGTAATACATTTTTAGCTTGCATTTAAATTGTATTGACGTGATTTAACCAATTTTTTTTTAGAGATACTCCTTCAGAGTTCATCGTATTTTGATAACCATTTGTCTGTTTCCAACCCTTTTTTTAAATTTTTTATTTTTATGGTTTCCATAGTAATTTCCAATTAAAGGGTGTTTATATATTTTTGCTCCCCTAAACACACTTCATTTCAATGGCTTAATTTAAGGCCTTGCTTCATTTTATATATTTTTTTGACGCACCGTAAATAATTTCCAATTAGGCTTGACGATGTGGCATTAAAATAAGTAAGTCGAGCATTTTGTGCCCTGCTGAAATAATTGAATAAGTTTCTCATTTCAACGTTGGCTCCACGCAGGCAAAAAAAAAAAAAACAATTTCTTTGCCAGGCGCCATTTTTGTTGTTAGCGCGTTTTGGTTGCCATTTTGTTTGCCCAGACGCTCTTATCTAACGCTGACATGCACATTATATCTCCCCACTCATTCTCTCTCTTCCTCTTTCTCTTTCTCTCTCGCGTTTCTTGGTGTCGTTTGCTTAAATTTGTCACAATTTCGCTGCTGCAATTTTCTCTTGGTTTTTGCCTCTTTTCATATTGACTGCGCTGCCAGCTTATCAATCATAATGTAGTCTGCTGAGTAGTCCTCATTAATGTCTGCCGCTTATCATCTGCTGCTTGACTGCTGTCTCTTTCTGGCACTAGCCTCACCTATTAATTTTTTTATGAGATTTAAGTTGGCCAAGCGATTGCCCTGCCCTTCTTATTGCAGCGTTTGCGTAATTGCTTTATGAACTGATTTATGCTTATCTTTTGTCTTTTAGTCATCTTTTCACATTTACCTTTAACACGCCCCATCGCTTTACCGTTGCTTCTTTGCACAGTTTGACCCTATTTCTTAAAACTTAATGTTGTCTGGCGGTGTGCGAGTGTGTGAATGTGTGTGTGTGTGCGAGAGCGTGCGAGTGTGTGTGTGTGCGAGAGCGTGTGAGTGTGTTTGTGCATCAACGTAAAGGGAATTTTTTGTTATAAAAATAATGGGTGTTCTAGTTAAAAGGTTAAGCTTTTCGCTCTCTTGCATAAAGTTAATGAAAGTTTTATTTTCATGAATAATAATTTTTTATTTGTGTTATTGAAATATTTAACATTATCAATAATAATTCCTATCATAATTTCAGTTATAAAAGACAACTCTTCCTTGTATTTGATGTAAACCCTTTTTTCATTTGCTTAGTGACACCCTGTATGTCGCTGGATAATCATCATAAAACTGGCATTTGGTCGCAAATAGCTTCACCTGCTGATACCACACACACATACACACACACATACACACACACATACACACACACATACACACACACATACACACACACATACACACACACATACTACCATTATTTCAAATTTTCACACTAAGCTGCACGATGTTTATCAATGTAATGACTAGCTAATGGCTTGTGGCTTACAGTCCGGGTCAGCTGTGCTTGCTTATCGGTATTTATGTATGTCTGGCTGCATATACAAACAGCTATATTCTTCACCATTATATTATTTTATACGCATAGATTGCCGCTTGCGGAGGTGATTTTATGCCACGCACGTAATGGGTAAATCGCACAGCAATTAATGACTTCATTCTTATCCTAAGGCCATGATTTTACACTCATATTCATTTCCGCGCTGGATCACTTAAAATATGCAAGATAAGAAAAAATAAATTAAGGGTCTTTCCCTTTTGCAGTAAAGTGAATGACTTAAAAAAACAAAACAAGGGATACCCAGTAATAAGAATGTTGAAGAACTTGTTGATTAGGTTAGGTTTATAAGGTAGTTGGAAAGATTTATAAGTTACTTAGCTCGGAGTTGGTTAAAGCTTGCTTAAGAATAATTTAAATTCAAATGTACTTTTGTAACTAAAGTGTATAATTTAAATTACTACTTGCCACTTCTTTGTTATCGGTTTATTTTTCCTAAGGCTTAGCAGCTGGCAGTCTATAATACCCTCTCTGTTTTATTAAAGGGGTATGCGTAGATGTGCAGCGAGATATCGCGTAGAGCTTAGTGGCCTGCCATGTTTCGCTTGCCTCCAAATTAAATTAAAACACAATCAAGCCTCGAGTGCTCTGCTCCTCTCTCAGTGATGCCTCCGTGACTCGACATTAATCTGCTGGACTCCAGTTGAGTGCAACCTCTCAACCTCTTGCTCCCTCTTTCTCTCTAGCTCTCTCTTTCGCTCTTTTGTGTTCAATTTAAGCATAAATAGTGTGTTTCTGTGGTGTTGTTGTATGCGTACGTGCCTGCAACACCTAACTGCATGCAACAACAATGCATGGACCAAGAGAGAGACAGAACGAGAGAGAGATTTGGCCAACGTTAGACAATGAATGCCGCTCAAATTGAAATTCTTTATGTGCACATGCGGTTTAGTGTTTTGTTTGTCTAAGCCTCACCCCCCTCAACAGGCCCACACTCCAGTCAACTCCCCTCCCCCTGGTAGAGCATCGGCTGTTCAGTCTGGTTGCCTGGCTTTTGCCTCTTGGCTATGTCTGCCTAGTAAAAGTTTTGTTAGCCTTAATGTATGCAAGGGATTTGTTGCATTTGAAAATCTGTCTGTCTACTGCCAACAAAAAATCAACTTGAGCCCAGGGACTTGTTGGGGCATGTCAGTTTCTCTACGTACATTTTTGGGCATGTCAGAAATAATAATTTCATAAAGCAAAGTTTTTTTTTTATGCAAATTTATATAATTAACAAATGGATATTATTTTGAGTCTGTTTTTAGTTAAATATAAAGTAACCAGTTAGTACTAAAAGTAGAGTTGAGCGTATTTGTATATGAATTCCAGTGAAAAGGAATAGCCTCAATGTAGATTACTTACATAAATGTTGTTCATATAGTTTCCAAAGAACGCATTTTAAAGTAGCTAAAACTGTTTATAAATATCATGGAATAATGGTAATCATTTGAGTTAAGCACTCTTTTGCATTTCTAAATACAGCAGCAACTGTCAATCAGTTTTAATAGTAGAAGGGGCATTCCAAAGGATATAATTAAATTAAATTTCTAGCAACTGTTGTTGTCTATGTGTGTAAATGTCATTTGTAAAATGTTTTGTAATTGATATTGTCATTGCCATTGCTATTGCTATTGCCATTGGCATTGATGTGTGTCATTTTGTTATCGTTTCCATTTAAATGAGCAATGCGACATTGCGATAACAACGACAACATGAGAGGTCTTCACATATCCGTTTTGACAGTTGCCCGGCAACATGAAAAATGTGTGTTTACAAATCGTTAAAAGTGCTTTAACATGTTTTTCTCTCTATCCACTTGATGAGTACTCCCGAGAACTTCATTATGATCTGCTGTCTGTTGTTTGCAGCAAGATAAAAAAAAGAAGAAAAATAGGTGCATAAATTGGATTTTTTAATTAAAATGAATTTGCATTGCATAGTTCCGGACGTGGCGCACCTGACACTACCATTTGCCTTGCAGCTGCGATGCGACACACACACACACTCTTGCATTCTTGCTTACTTGCACACACACACACACATTAGTCTACTCATTTCAACATTGCCTGCAATTCAATTAGAGCCCAAAAACGAGTGCAGCACACACTCGAAACACACTCACTCGCACACATTCACATTCACTCACACTCGTTTTTTAATTAAATACATTTTGTGTGTTTCCTAACGTCATAAACATTGCGGCACCAGAAGAAGCCACAAAGGCATGAAAATGAAAACATTTAACCGTTCGTTACGTAGCGTCCCATCCTCAAAAAATGGGCTGAAGGGATGTGGTTTTCGGGGTGTGTATGTGTGGTGGTGTGGGTGTTGTGCGTGTGTGTTTTTGGATGTGTTTGGCTCTTTCGTTTAGTTGGTTTGTCTGCATAAAATGCAAAGAAAATTGCCTCAGCAGCTGATGCTGCCGCCAACAACTGTGCAACTGCATCATTTTGAACTCATCGTCAACAGATTTTGTGTCTCGCTTATAGTTCTAAATACACAATACAAAATAGTATAGCATATTTACTAGAACCGAATGAAATATTTTTATTTGTATAGAAGTTAAAATTTGTAAGTACATTAATATATTTTTAATATCAAGTTTTCCTTTCGCTTTTAAATTATTAAAATTAAATAGTTAAAATGCAATCCAAATTCTTTCCGATTTTAAATAAATGCACACAACATTATAAAAATGTGATGATGTTTTTAATAAAAAAATTGCACTTTGTTTTTTAGTTAATTTAATTTACACGCATATTCACACATACATTATATTCATTAACACCATAAGTAGCTCAATTGGAGCATTTTTCCCTCTTTTTTTTACTGTGTATAAATGTGTGTTGGTGTGTGTTTGTGTGTGTGTTGCATGTAGTTTCGTTTTGAGGTTGCATTGCCGCGCACATAATCAAATTGAAGTTGACTGCCTCGACGAGTCGCTCGTTGGTTGGTTGCGGCTTTTCTTGTTTTGGGCTGCTCGGCCGCATTTAATTGCACATCCTGCATAGTTTTCCAGCCATGTTTGTGAGCTGAGCACTTTTCATTTGCGGACCCTGCTTTATCCTAATGAACGTGTACAATTCGCAATTTTATTGAGTTAATGAAGTCCAACATGCCTAGTTTTACTACTGATGCTGAATTGAATCTCCATCTCTCTCTCCCTCTCTCTTTCCCTGTCTCTATCTCTGTGTCTGTTGATTGAAAACGAAGGCTGAGACTTCAAAGTGTGCAAATTAAATGTTGGTTTTGGGCACACAAATTCTCTTTGGCGAATGTCTGTGGAACTAGGATTGGAAATTTCTAAAATAGTCGAATAAATACTAAGTTTTGCACTGTGCAATTGTGTTTTTAAAATTGTTCGAAACAAATCGTGTGATAAATTTATGCTTTGGTAAACTTCCTAAAATTCTTGCTTAGTTTAGTTGGTATTTTCAAGGCATCAGTTTGCTAACTTTCCATCAAATATATCTATGCGAAACTTTTCATATTAAGCAGCATATTTAATTTGAAAACAGTTCGCTGAGTGCACTTGCAGCATTATTTCCCCAAACTTTCAGCTCACAAATATTTGTGCAAACAAAACAACAGTCCGCAAACTACAGCTACTGCTAATTAAGCAACATTTTTATGGATCCCACTTGGTGTTTTGCCCAAAATTCACCACCCACACGGGACAACAATGGATGACTTTTGGGACTGGCCAAAAACCAAACTTTGCCTTTGCCTGCCGCCTGCATGTATTTTGTGGCATTGGATCTCATAGTAAATTATTATTATTATTATTATTTTCAGAGATGTGGCATAGAAGTGGGCTACAGCTGCACTTCTGGATCGTTGGTCGATGCGGTCGTCCAGTGTCGAAACTAAATACGAAGCAGATTTAATAAAGCCCCTTAGGCACCGGAGTTTGCAAATCAAGTTGTTGGCAAAAGGGTTTTGAGGCTCGGATGCGCTTGCTCCCAGAAATTAGGCAACAGCAAATAATTATTTAGACGAGTTTGAATGTTAGCCCCAAAAAGCTTTAGCTTTTGGCCAGACCGAGCATAATTGTCTGTGGCTTGTTTGCTTTCCAAATTTTGTCATTGGCCAAAAACAGTCGTCACTTTATATTGCTTGCCTCCAGCCTCGATGTGCTTTAATTAAATACAAATGTTTATTTAAACATTTATTGATGACTTTAATTGGAAAATATTTGGGAAAGTGCTTTAGCAAAGAAAATGTAAGCTTGATAATGTTGAATATTAAATGAAAATTTGAGTGAGTTTTTGCTTGACTTTAATAATACGATTTTAATGACATTACAATTGTAATTTATTAAATAACAAATACATTTAAAATTTCTCTTTCTTAAGGGAAATGTTGATGCCCAAAAATTCCAATGACGAGAAAAAATAAACAATAACTTTATTTTTGGTCCACAAAAGACAAGTTTAAACTTTAGCTAATATTAAGCAAATATGTGGTTTTTATTTTATTTAACTTAAATTGTTTTCATCGCCGGTAGCTGTGCCACATTTCATGCCTGCCCGAACATGTAACAATAAAGCAAACAAAATAATAATAATAATGCTTAAGCAAAAGTTTAAGCAAATAAATAAACAAAAAAAATGTTTATATGTAAATAGGCTTAAGGTAAGCAACTTTTTGGAGAAGGGCGGTTGGCGGTTTCAATTTAACGCTTCGTTACCTTTTTGCAGCAAATGTGGAAACATTGAAACATTTTCAAGTGGCCAAAGCACTTGGGGCACAAGTTTAAAGTGTGTTATTCAAAATATATTGAGTTACACTCCTGTTAAAAAAAAGAAGAAGCAAACATTTGTGCCTGCCCCCAAAGCAACCTGTAAAATAATAACGGAAAGATTTATTGCATTGCTAGCTATTTCTTCTTTATATATGGGCTTTTTGTTATTTTTAAATAATACGAGCTCAGAATTTTTAAGAGCATAGAAATTTGGATATAACACAAATTATTATAAGAAAAAACAAAGTTAAGCACAAACTTTGCCAATGTATTTTTTTTCTTATTTAGAGCATACTAGGGGAGCCAGGAAAAGAAAAAGTGATAATGGAAAAAACGGCAAAATAAGTATTAACTGCTTCCTTGCCCCCAAAGCCCAGTGAGGCCTGCGGCTAAACAGGAACCAAGAAGGACGCATAATGAGGGAATCTCGAAATTTGAGAAAATAAGAGGCTGTGCAGGAAAATAAATTGCAGGGTGTAATATTATCAAAGAACGATGTGAAGACTGCGGATATGGTAAACTAAATTTATTTTTATACTATGATACCGAAGGTATAATAGTATATTGGGTTTGTGCAATGTCCGTCATGCTATCCGTCCGTCTTTATGAACGCGCGTTTCTTCGACGCCCTTATAGATAGAGATTTGAAACTTGGAACATATGCTGGAAAGTACCCTCAAAAGTTTAAGTGTCAAGGTTTTGGTCCTACGTCTACTAGGGAGCTAGAAAACCGATAAATTTTATCGATACATCCACACAATTTTATGGATACAGTCACCAATTTTGGTTGGAAGGTTGTTGGCGATGTACTTCAAAGATCGGCATGTGCCACGCCCACATGTTACTTGTAACTCCCCTAAGAGATCGGCATAAAATTGGATGGCCATGCCCTTCCTAAGCCGATACACCTGTTGTTGTAAATCGATAACACTGTATATCTCACGCAATTTGAAAGCTTAAGTGAAAAAATTCTAAAGGTATATTACTAGTAATAGTCTTTAAAAATCTGGGGAAAAACATTTTGACCACGTCCACTCCCGCCCCCAAAACCGATAAATGGCCATATCTCAAATTATGGTATCATAGTATTTCGCTGTCGGTTACGTTCGACTGTAACGTTCTCTCTTGTTTCAATTAAAGTTGAAAATTCAATGCCAGATCTGACAAATACTTGCAAACAACATGCACAGAAATGGAACGCCTTTAAGACTTAAAACATTTTCCGCTAATTCAGCTGCTTGTTGTGCAATTTGGCAAATCCTTGAGCCAAATAGAAATTAAACAATGGCTTTTGCATGCATAATTAGCTGGAATTTGATACTCGTCTTATCCTCAAAACACATACATGTACATAGATGCCACAGTTGTGACGCATGTGTGACATTAATGCAAACATCGGCCCAAATTGCGCTTATCATTCTGCCACCAAATGCTGCCCGCTCAAAATGAAATTAAGGCGTTTGTGGAATGTGAGCTTGGAATATAAATGGATCTGTTTTGCAGCTGTGTTTATCTCAGGATAAACACTTTAAGTGACATTTTGAATGTCAACCCAAAAGCGAGTTCTATTTTGTTCTGTTTGTTCTTCTTTTCTTAAACAAAGTTTTCTGATGCTGTTTTAATTGCTTAAAGTAGAGACATACTTCATTTATTTTATTTATTTAACGTTTTGCAGTTCTTTCAATATTAATGTTTATTTGGTTCATCACAACTTCCATTATGAAATTTATATGATTAACTATGGCAAACAAATTCTTGATTCTTAAGTACTTTAGTTCGATTAAATTGTTTTCATTTCTGCTGTAGCTATTTATTCAGTTAAAAAGTGAATAACCTTTAAAGCACTGGTTCCAGACTGCTTTATTTATTGCCTTTTGAATTTATATTTATGATTTACTTTAAATTGAGCTCATTTTAGCCAATGGCCAATTAGTATTTTTTTCCTTAGCAGAAGGACGAAAGCTTCGCCGCTATCCGCTTACCCATCGCATCTGTTTTCTCTTTTTTCTTTTGTTCTTTCCGGCTATTAGGAAAACTTAAAAAACAGAAACGCTGTTGAATTGAAGTCAGGTGAAATTCATGAATTTTAGCAGTTGACTCATATTTTAAATTTTAGCTTTTAAATTTAGCTTTTGCCCAGCAGAGATATTAATCTGATTAGGCAAAGAGACTTAATGAACAGCTTGTTTCTGATTTGATTCCTTAAGAACATTAGAAATTGTATTTTCTTTTCATAATTAATTGGGCCAAAGTGGCTAGCAGTTGTTTAAAGCATATCATAATAGAATTTTGTAATTAAATTATTTATTTTGTTACATTTGTCATCAATTGCAAATGTAATTTTGCTGAAAATGCAGTAAAATAAAATAAACATTCATTTTGTTTTGCTTATAAAAGCGAGTTTGAAAGACGTTAAATTGTCACCGACTTTTCGACTTAAATTTGCCGCCAACGTCACAAAAATCTTAAATTCTACATAAAGTTTACATTGAATTATCTTTTTTTAAGGCTATAAGCTCAAAAAATAAAAAAAAAATAGAAAACAAAAGATAAATGTTACCTGGCATAAAAAGCTTAGCCTCGCGGCAGACTAAAAATAGCTTCGATTGCCGCAGCTAAAAAATACCCTCCACTTGGCAGATTAATGCTTGGGGTGTCAATAATAAAAAAAGTAGCGACACTTTTTATCCTCCGTAACATTAGCGTTAGCTCATCAATCCAGCAGAGAATGGAGCACAATGGGTAATAAAAATCAACATCCTTTGCGTTGTCATTGATGAATTTTAACTTTTGGCTGCCAAGGTTGAGTTGTTTTTGTGGGGCAGATTTCTATTGTTAAGAAATGTATAAAATAGTTAGTTGTCTCTTATATTATTAGAAACAATGATACGTAAATTTTTAAACAAAAATTGCTTTGATATATATAGTAATTTAATTACAATATTGATATAAAATAACTAACTGTATTAGTAATTAAGTTAATAAGTTAGCCAGGATATATGAAGTTCGGCTGTATTTTTTTTTTGGTCGCTTCTGGACGTTTTTGTGCTTTGTCGCTTGGCTTTGTTTTGTAGTCATTTTTAATATGCCTGCCATTTGCCATAGATATGCGGCTATTGAGATACTTTTTGTAACTTTTGTGGGGGGACTTATTTTTTGGTGGTCTGCCTGTTTTACGTGCCATTCAGCTGCTATTAGCCATGAAATGGCTGCCATTGCGGGAGTTGGCCATTTGCCTCTTCTCGTTGCAATAAGAACAGTTTTATAATTATGCACTTAAAAAATTCATAAAAAACATTCTTTTCGCTCTGGGAATTGTAGCGGGAATTGGTGGGTGGTCTGAATTTCAATATGTTTTTTATGTGGTTAATTTCCTTATGCATTTTTAATATGATGCGCTAACTTTTTTAATGATGTTCTCTGTGTTTTCATGTATCTGCGCAGCGTCAATTAACTGAAGTGTTTTTTGTTTTTTTTTTTAGGTAAGTAACGCAATTAATTTAATTGGCATAAGTTCGTCAACGACTTTAAAATTTGCCAGATTTTATTTTTTTTAATTTTATCTCTTGTTATATATTTTGTTTATTGTTTTTCTTTCGTTTTGGAAATCTCAAACTAAGTTGCGTTTAGTTGTCATAGAAATTGTAAGCAGTTTTTGTGTGTCATTAAGCGTAGCGACCTCAACGCAAACCATCTCATTAATGTTGACCCGGCTGGATTTTCTTTACCCACAGAAACAAAAAACAAAAAAAAAAACATTAAAAAAAAGACTAGTTTGGCAAATTTCTTCGCCTCAACCGAAATTTTAATTGCACACGGAAAATTAAAAGCCATAGAATAATATATGCAACGCTTTTTCGCCTAATTGCAACCGCTTGGCACTAAATTCTTGTCTAGCCCCATGAAGCATGTCACGCCCATCCACCCAGCCCCCACCTTACCCCTCCCCCCTCCACCAACCACACTCAACTACAGCAGCTATTGCTTGAGTGGAAAATGCAGTGTCAAACGCAAGAACCGAATGTAATTTAAAGTTTTTCTGCTGGTTTGTCACGAAATGTTCTCCAATTTCGGTTTAACCTTTCCTCATTAAATGTGGGGCTTACAGACTTGGTAAAATTAAGATTAAACTCTCATCTGTCAACTGTCAAGGATTATAAGTTAAATACATTAGCGGATTATAAATTTAAATATAAATAAAAATGTATTAATTGATAGATTTGTGTCATTTACTCATTTATTGTAATATGTATGATTTATTTACTTGGTATCTGAATGTTTCTAAATTTTATATATTATTTTTTTTCTACGCAAAGTTTTTTTTTAAATAATTTTTCTTCTGGCTACTTTTTTGATAAGGCGCCGAAAATTATGCTAACAAATTCGTGAGCAAAGTTTTGATGCAATTTGATAGGATTTTTAGAGTTTGACATTTTCAAATGAGAATATTGGGAAAACTGTCGAATTGCAAAATGGCGGTTGGGTTTTGTATCGATTGCGTTATCTAACTTATTGTTCAAGCTTAATTAACGACTCTAATATCTGGCCATAGCTCCATTAGGCAAACACTCAGACACACTCACACTGACACACAGGTAGCACGCTAGAGAGAGCACGAGATAGAGAGAGAGAGAGAAAATTAAATCGTTTAACGCGCATATTGAGTTGCCCACTTAATTTACGCCCCTTGGCTTGGACCAATTATGCAATTGGGTTGGTGGGCTGGTGGGCGTGGCAGCTCGTTACGTGAAGCACTTGTTGCCACCACGTTGACCGTGTTTGCAAGCGGCAACTTTAGACAGCGTTAATTTACATGCTTGTCCTTCAAGTTTTCCTACCTGGTGCCAAAAGAGTTGTTTTCAACTTTCCTCTTTTGAACACAACAAGTATGTGTGTGTGTGTGTGTATCGCATTCAAGTCATTATTAATGCGCTTGTGTGTGTTCGTTCTAACTGCATTGGAAATTGCTAGCTGCTGCAGCGTTTTCGTATTTTGATTAAATGCCAGAGGTAAAAAATTTAGCTGAATGCGCATTTTTGTTGGCATGTGTGTGAAGGGTGTGTGATGGGTGTGTGGTGGGTGTGTGCTTGATGTGTGCTGGGTGTGTGGTGGGTGTGTGTGTACAGCATAAAATGCATAAATTACCATGAAATTGAAAGTACTTAGAGCTAATCAATTTTACATTTAAGCGTAATAAACTGCAAACTAGAAATTAAGCTTTGCAAATTTTCAATACAGAATGCGTTTGAGGTTAGTGTTAAAAATAAAGTTATAATTTATCTAGAATTAATTTGGAATTAACTAGGAAAAAAATTAAATTTTTGATAACTCTTATGCATTTAAACAAGTACTTACAGAGGTTAATATAATATAAAAAAGTGTTGAATTTTCCATAACTAATTCGTTGCAGAGTAAGTCTGGCTAGCTCTAAAAATTCATATTATATAACATAAACGATCTCAAGTAATATCTGCTCAAATAATATCATTTATATATTTTACTTTTACTTGCTTGTCAACCTTTCGATAGCACTCGTAAATTTATGCCTAAAGTCTACTAATTCAATTGATTTACATGATGGATACACTGCTCGGCCACATCCATAAAAATCAACCGGCCTACAAACATACATAAATGTTTTATGTTCGTATGTATGTATGTGTGTGTGTGTGTGTGTGTGTGTGTGTGTCAAGAGACATTTCACACGTACGACAAACACCAGCCCCTTGAAATCGCAACCATTAGGAACAATTTTGACGCGACCACGCATAAATTGATGAGCCGGCTGGGGTGTGGCGTGGTGTGGATAGGCCATCCCCCGTTTGGGGGCTTTTGGGGTGCTTGAGGGCTTATGGAATGATGGAGCAAACCCGTTGTCCGGGTTACGATTTGAATGGATACGCACTTAAGCGCTGGTCATGTTACTGGGCACAGATGTTGTGTTTGGTCTCAAATGGTGACCAGCGTCGTCCACCACAGACAACAAACAACTGTCAATTAAATTGTTTGTGCTGCTCGACAGATGCGTCTGCCCCCCTCATCAGGCTCACACTTTAAGGGCGTTTGCCTATCAATTTGCGTAAAAAGGTTGAGAACTGCCCCTTTCAGTCGCCACAAAACTGCTGTGCCCCCGTTTTCGCGAAAGCAACTCAAAACCGAACCAACTGTTGCTGGCAGCTAACCCTCAATTTATGTTGCGGTTCAATTTCCATGCGTTGATTAAATTTTATAATTCTTACGCACAATTGAGCCCGAGGGGGCGAAAGGTAATTGAAAGTACGACCCCTTTTGTGTTTGGGTTAGTTGTTCACAATCGATGCCTGAATAGCTTTTAAAACTAACTATTAATTGTTACCAATCAAAATGACTACTTATTAGTCGATAAGTGGCATACATTTAAAATCATTCCGATTTTGCTAGTCTTTACGAATTTATTATATACAGTGTCTCAAAGCTCAGAACGCCCAGCGTCTAGCAAAAATGTACTAATTTACTAATTTTTGTATTTATGAGTGTGTTTCTTGTGGTCTACTTTTGGGTAAAGTTTCAGGATTTATATTCCCAGAATTCTTTGTTTAAAATTAAAATAATATTTACCATTTCACTGCACACAATTTATAATTATAATTAAATTTCACTTTATTAAGAAACTTTACATAAAACGGTTTTTAATTTAAATTTATTATGTGGTTTGTTTTGGATTTAACCAAATATTTTATTGGTGGTAAATTATGTTAATTATTGGTAAATGTTGAAAGTTTCGACCCACAGTTTTTTGAGATAATAATTTAAATGTAGTTTTGTTCTAAAAACCAAAAAAAAACAGAGTCCTGATCAATAAAATTCGGATTACTTTTGACAAAGTTATGGCTGTGGAACATTTGGAGTTTACGATAATTTGTCATTGATAAAATTACCTAAATCTTTGTCCTGCGTTAATTTTGTCGACTTCATAATTAATCATAATTAATTTTTAAAATATGTTCAGTTGAATATGTTAAATATTTCTTTGCTTAATAAAATGGTGTGTTGATTTTCGCACGCTTGAAAGTATGCAAATATTTCACACATCTATATGTATGTAGGTGTACGCGTATGTGTGTGTGTGTGAATTTACTGAAGCGCTCATCCGATTTCAGAGGCATTCTGGAAAAAAGGTCGAGCTGTGTTGAGTAACTTTTCAAACATTTAATTTCCTTTTTACATTACGTTTTGGGCTTTGACGCTTCAAAAATTTAATTTCGTAATTGAATGATCAGATGCACGTACCCCACTTTATGCTCTGCCGACTCACCCACACCCCCTTTTGCCCCACCCCTCGGTAGTTGCCCACATGTGCCATTCGTAGTGCCTCTTGACTTGGCTCTTGTGTAACAAGCAGCAATTTAATTGAAAATTTATCAGTTTCACATATCATTTGCATATTTACTGGCTCCCTCCCAGACAGACCCGCCCCGCCCCGACCAGCCCACTTTTTCACCCAAACACAAAGGTCAGAGAATATGCTACGTTTTTCCAATTTGCATCGTTGACATTTTTACTACATTAGAATTGTAGATGCCTGGGCCAGAGCCCAAAAATTTCCACAAATGTGCACCTCACAAATATTTTGGCCAAAAATGGTTTTTATATATTCGGAACTCCGTGCTTCACATTTGTTCTCAATGTTTTCATTTATTCGCTTTACATATTTTGCTTTAAGGTAAATGGTTTCACTTGAATTATCCTTATTATTTACTGACTACAGGATATTGTCTAGTTGAGTATACTCAAGCAGATAACATTTTGAATGTATTTTAGCTTGTGAGTGCCAGTCTGTCAGATGCTGATAAATATTTCCAACTTTAACGCACTTTCATGTCTCGATTCATTCTAATTAAGTGATGGCTGAGCGAAACATGACGAGAGAGGGAAAGAGAACATATTGAGAGAGAGAGAGAGAGAGAGAATGAGAGAGAGAGCGCTGTTAGTTATAGTTACTAGTTGGTTTGGGGTTGTTCGTGTCCACTTATTGATTTTGTCTGCTCGACAGCAATAAATTAATTAAAATTAATGAGAATTTTGTTAACTTGAGCATAAGTGGTACGCCCATAAAATCGAATTACTCTGCCAATAATGCTCTGAATATTTTGTTGCAAGCTACATTTCATATAACATTATTACTAAATTCAAAATGGAAAACTAACGTGTTTACATTGGCTGGGAAATTCAGTTTTCCGTCAAGTATGCTTATGTTTAAATATATGTATATATTAAATATGTATTAAAGCTTTTAGTTGTTACTGAAATAAATCTGACAACTAAAGAATTCTAAAATAAATATCTTAAGTGAGATATTGAATTTAGTTTACCTTAGTTATTAAATAAAATACACATTAACAGACTTCACTCTTTTCAAGCACCATTTTTCAGTGTAAGATAAAACTGTACAGGAGTTTGTTCAAGTTTAATTTTATACATTAAATGAGTAATAAATCCCTCTTCTTATCTGCTTAGCGCGACAGACACTGCCCTTTCAGCATTTATGAGTTTTGCTGCATATGCTCGAGCGCTGATAAACTTGAATGAGCTCTCGGAAACGGATCTCCATTCATATTAAAAACATTACTCCATCTCCACCTCCTCCAAACAATTCCCAGAGACTGCAGCACAAAAAACTTCCAATGGCATCGTTAAAATATTTGCGCGGCGAACATTAAGTGCCAGTCGCATAGTGTGTGTGTGTGTGTGTGTGTGTCAGTCACGTGTGTGAATGATGTTATTAATTTATTTTTATGTTTAATAACAGGCACTCCTCTGGCGACGCCAAAGTGATAGCCATAACAAAATACTCAATATGGCTGTAAACTATGTAAAAAATAAAAACTTTATTTTGCGGCAATAATTTCATAAATATTAACGCCTGAACTGCATTCTACTTGCTGTGTGTGTGTGTGTGTGAGTGTGTGTACTTTGAAGCACGTTTAACTTAAATGAAGCCACCGGTCAAATATGGTCGAAGAGGTCATCGGAATACGAATTAATCATTTAGCTCAAACTGTTTTACCGCAGTTGCCCACACTCATTTCGGTGCCACACGCACAGTTGCCACTGAATTCGCTCATTTGCGAATTGCGGTTATTTAATTAATAGCATGCGGATTAATTAGTATTTGTATGGGAAATTCAATAAACCACCCCCGGAAAAGCGTAGGGAAATTCATTTCAATATAATTGTGTACTGAATTAAAGATTCCATTGTGAATTGTCATTAATTGTATTGGGCAGTTTGTTCGAAAGCCACACTTTTTTAAATTATTTGAATTAACTAAATTTAGTCAATATTTTATGCATTATTTTGTTTTGTAATAATATTATATTGTAACGTGTTTATCTAAAACTCAGTTGCCATAAATTTAATCTTCAAATATATCTCATACGAGTGATTTGAAAGCATAAAATAATTTGTATGCAAAATTAATTTTTTATGGCAGCCAGGCAATAAAATTATATAAAAATAAAAAAATATATATTCTGCTTCTTTTGGCTGATTCTAGCCTAGCTCCGTGCTTCACTCAAGCATCACATTCGCCAATCCAATTGAGATTCCTCCTTCATAAAACATCTGCACCGCAAAATACAATCTTAAGCGTCGTTTCCAGTCAACTTTGTGCAAACATGGAGTTTATCTTCCCACACAAACATTTTTGCGTTTATTGGAATTATATTGCATTTTTATTACCTACGCATATAAATGGTGGCTTTGTTTGTTTTTTGTTTGTTTTTTTCTGTTTGCAAAAAAAACAGCCGCCGCCGGGCAAGCAACATTTTAAAAAACAATTTTGTCCGATACAAATTCTTGTTTGTGTGTATTATCGCCGATGAGTATGCAAATGCACACGCACACACGCACAAAGCTGTAAACAACACACACATATACATATAAATATATATATATATATATATAAATAAATATATTATATATAGGCGTATGCGTAATTTTTATTCGCAGGCCAGACAGAAAACAACGTCGTCGTCAATCCACCCTGCGGCAGCTTATCGCGTTAAACGAGTGTGTGTCGAGTGTGTGCGAGTGTGTGTGAGTGTGTGTGAGTGTGTGCGAGTGTGTGTGTGTGTCTCTGTGTCTCTGTGCGTGCGTCTGCAAATGTTAAGGGTCTTATAAAACGTTTTCGCTCTAATTTCACTGACAACTATTATAAGAATAGTTATAAAACTATTTCTTAGAGCAAAACTTGCTGTCTGGTGTTTTGTGCTCTCCTTCGAGAGAGAGCTCTCTTTATGTTTGAAGAGTGCCTCGTTTTAATTTTCTTCTCTGCCTCTAATTTTGGATTTATTTTATGAGATTATTTTATTCCATAATTATATAATTCCACTATATTATTAAATTTGAGAATTGTTAGCATATTTTTATTTTTCTTTTATATATAATCGTAATTTGTGCCTGAGTGAATAAAATAAACAAGATGCTTGGTTTTTTATTTTTTATTTTATTATTTTTGTTACCAAGCGAAAGGTAAAATAAATAATGGCATGTGACATTTCCACCTGTACGGTTTGGGTTCAATATACGGAGTGGGAAGCGCCCGCTTTTATGATTGTGCGGTGTCGGCTTTAATGCGTTTTCATGCCTTATTTAAAATGATTTTCGCTTTGCCACTCAGGAAATTATTTTCGTTTATTGCTTTCTGTGCATCGGAAGCATGAGATATTCGGTGTGTCTCCTGCGGCATCTGTTGCTTCAGTTAATCATTTTGCGGTTGTGGGCAATTTTTCAGCTCAATTAACTGCGATATTGTGCAGCATTTGGTGTTAAATTTCCCTTTAACAAATGCAAACAGAATATATATGAATGCGACAGAGACAGACTCCATTCTCAAGTCCCTATTAATCAAATTTCAATTGTACACATTTCAAGCAAATGTTGAAAGACAAACAAAAAATGCCGCTAGTGGCAAGAAGGCACAAAATTAAAACGCAATGTGGCACAAAAGCAAAACTTGACGTTTAATTAATCGAGTGGAAAGACACACACACACACACACACACACATTCGGGCACACACACCCACACTAGTGCTTGAGAACACAGCTCAGTTGAATTAGTCGTAAACAAGAAAAGACAAACGTCAATTTGGGGCGAGACCAGCTCAAAGGCGAAATAAACGCAAAAAGGACCCTTAAGGCATAGCAAGGCATAGTCAAAGAAAAAGGATAAAGAAGAATGCGAATGGTGTGCTCAAAAATACCCTGTAAAAAAATACGTTTCAGAACAGAGATTATCAGAAAATAGTCTTTTACCTGCAAGTAAAGAGTCGTTTAGCAGAAACCACGACACATTTTCACGGAATTAATAAATAATATAGCCAGGAAAAATATACATTTGTGTTATAGGGAATATACAAAAAAGAGAACTATAAAAAAATGCGCTATTCGAAAAACAATTGAGTAAAAGGGGCGTTTAAAGAAAAGAGCAAATTGAAAGTCTGTAAGAATTGTGGCCTGACAGCTCAGCACTTTGTGATGCAAACGAGTCTTGGCAAGTGTATAAACCAAGGCGAGTTTCTATATTATCTATATGGAGATGACATTTGACATTTGGGAATAGTCGTGGGCTGGCTAAATCCAAAATTCCAACTTCCCAATCACAAATCCAAATGACAATCCAATAGGGAAACGAAAAACAGATGCGGCGAGCAAATCGATACACATCATTTAAGTGACAAGAGTTGCGCCTCTTAATGTTGGGGGCGTGGCAAGCTGAAAGCTTTTGTTGTAATTGAATATACACTACTCGGCGTATGCGTAATGCCGTCTTTGCCTTAGCCTCCTTGCTGTGAATCCTTTGCAAATCTCAATTGCCATTTAGCATTGTCTTAAGCCTTTCCCATGCAAATTTTTCGTTATTTATGCCACTCGTTTATTGTTTTATTCGTATAAATTGATAGTATTTCTCCTCCGCGCTCCCGTCTTTTATCATTTGATATGCACATATTTTGCATACTTTTCTCTGTTAGCTCTAGATTTGATTTCTGCTTTCGAATTGGTTTCCATTTGCAATTTATTACTTTTTATTTGAGTAAACTCGAAAATTAACTTGGAATAGTTCATGCTGGGGTTATTAAACTATTCGATTTTTCCAATTTATATATTGTATTTGTAAGGAGGAAAGATAAAGAGCTAATAAAATCTTGATATGCAACAGAGGTTAAGTGGGGAAAAGATTAATAAAATCATGAGATCTCTATCTCTGCAATAGAGAGAACGATTCGGATTAGTTAAATGAGAAGCTTTTAGCCACAAAATATTTAAGAACCAAGGGTACGATTTATTTTGAAGTTACCAATAAACTGATTTATTGACCTATATATTTTCTCTATTTGCAGGTAAGCAACACTCACAAAATATTTTGGACTGTATTCAACATATCAGGTGAAACCAATTTGAACATTCAATTTACCAAATAAAGTTCGACTCTAACTTAATTGAATGATTTATGTTATGCATATGATATTAATTTGTAACTGATCAATATGCATAGCATACCATAGCAGTATGATTTGATAACATCCTTCTATATTTTGCAACAGTTTGTGCTAAAAAATAAAAATCAGTGCACGTCTTCTCTGAAATGAAAATGGAAAACGTTTTTCTTTTTTTTGTTTGCCGCATATTCGTGCCGTGGCAATTAGAAACATATTTCGAACATATTTCGAACATATTTCGAACATATTTCGACATAGTTGCCTCAGACATACATATATTTTTTTTTAATGGCAAATAAAAAATGGCGACGCCGCAGACATGTTTGTGCATGCTGGCAAACAGTTTAAATGGTGAAACGGGCGACAGGCGACAATGGGGGTAAGCCAGACTCGGGGGCACCGGAAATCAGTCGATATAAGGGTTGTCAAGGGACTCCGGCATTTTGATTGTTGTTAAAAAATAGAGAGACAGAGCGAGACAGACGAACATAGTGAGGAAAGAGAGAGAGGGAGAGTGAGAGAGTGAAGCGAAGAGGATATTTTGCTCAGCTGGCAGCCCAATCGCTACAACAACAAAAGCTCAAGTCCTTTGTTCGTGCTGCCAGACTCGGAGTTTCATTCAATCAGAAGCATCAATCAGCCGAGAGAGAGAGGAGCTTGGGTCGGGAACAAAAGGCATCACGGATTTTCAACTTCATTTTTGTCGATTTCGTGGGCAATGAAGCGTAACGGTTTCTTTCTCGTCCGCAGCAGGCGCTAACACCTTGGCCAAGCTCTCCACGTATTTATTAAGTCATGAGGCTGCATGGCAGGCCATTCAAAATGAAAAGAACACAACACTTGATCCCCACAGTGCGACGGTCATGTCTTTATTATCATCCACACCAGCCACCAGTCACCACACCATCATCTTCATCATCATCATCATCATCAACATCATCAACAACAACCTTTTCATCAGGTTCGTTCTGTTTCATCGGCTGTTTGTCGGCTCTTGTTTTCGTCCTCTTGTTTGACTCTTGTGCATTTTTGAGTGTCCAAATCGTTTGAGTGTAATTTTTCGCATTTGACGCCATTTACGCATCATTGATTCGACCTTCTATATATATATATATATAAGTATTTTTGTTGTTTCGCCCAATCGGCGATAAGTGTTCAAATCATTCATTGCGGTTTAATACCCATCCTAAAAAATGAATTCGGCTAGCATTTTTATTACTATTACTACAACTTAGTTGGAGTGATTTGTGGCATAGTCTGGGTAAATGATGTGTCTTCGGGGGGTCACGTATGAAAAGTGGCTGGCAAATAAAATGAAGTTGGTGGTATACAGAGTGAGAGCATAAATAAAATATAATTAATGACACATACATTATTAATACACAATGTCTGCTTATTCCAATTAAAAATGATTAAATCCATTACTAAAATAATAAACTATCCCTATCGTAGAAGTCATATATATAGGGATTTTAAAGCATAATAAACATAGTAGAATATAAATTTATTACAAAAGAAATTAGTCAAAAGACATTAGTTTCAATTTATTTGAATTAATTGTTTTCTTAATAAAATATATATTTCGTCTTATAAGCAATTTGTAGGTCTACATGTCTTATTCACATCTGGTCAACAAAACATATTTCAACTCAAGAAAATATTTGAAGAATGCTCAAAACTTTTTTGTTTCATAACTCACTTACAGGAATTGGGCTTGAGCCAAGCATTATTCTGTGGAATTCATTGTCCAGTCCGGAACTGACATCTGACACGGCTCATTATGCACAATTCTGATGGCCCTGATGGCGGGAGGGGTCGGCTCAAGTTCAGTTGCGAAACTTGTGCGCAACATTTGCCAGCTGACCCAGCTGGAAAAGCATTTAAAGTTTTCTTCTTTTTTTTTTGGGTGTCGTGACTTTTGCCAGCCTAACGCAAATAAATTTTCCTAGCATTCAGAAAAGCCCGTCCACAACGACTGCTCATTAGTTCAACAACTGAATTTGTACACCCAAGAATGTTATATAATAGAAATAGATATATGTATATGTATGGGTGTATGTGTGTGTGTGTGTGTGTGGTGTGTCTGTGTGTGTGTGTGTCTTGGCTTCGCATTTCAATCAATGTGCAAACTTTTTACGCATTCAGATGCATACTAAAAAGTCTGCCAACTGATGATGATAGGAAAACCCAGCGAGAAAGTTCCGTCAAATTGAATTCCGTGAAAAACTTTTTGCGTTTGCGCTTTTTTTTTTTTTTTTGTTCTGGGCAAGAATACGAAAATTTGTGTGCAACTAGGTATTCGAAGTCTTTGGTGTGAATACCCTAGAATTATGCAAATGGCTGGCACATCAGCATATCATAACAGTAAGTGGGGAAATCTATATTCGAGGGCTTAGTTATGTTTTCCTGTTGGTTTTTCTCGTTAGTCGTATTTTGTTTACTAGGGTATCTGCTTTTAGATCACATTATAGACCTAATAAACTTTCTTTTTTTTTTACAATTTTTAAATTGAATTTCCTTTTATTAGGGGGCAGTCATAAACTGCTGTAAGTTATTGTAGGCATCGTATACGTTATATATACCATATGTATACGTATATATATATATATTTTTTTTTTGGTATCAAAGTTTAGTGGAAGCATTATGGAACTGATTTGCAGCCGACTGTTGCCAGCATGTCTGCGTGCCTGCCACATGCAGCTGTCAGTCCGCACACAATAGCCAAAACGGAAGTGGAAATCGCTTACCCAAGCAGCTTTGCCTAGTATATGCCACTCGACACCCACCACCCACCACCACCACCACCACCACCCCCCTCTTGCCTTTAGTCGCTTTGTTGCGCTCGCTGTCGCTTACGCTATTTTATTATTACGAGTAGCTTTTCTTTTTTTCTCGTGTTTTTCTTTCTTTTTATTTATATATATATATATATATATATATATATATATATACGTGTTTTTTTTACTGTGTAATGCTGGCCAGGCGCACATTTGCATATCAATTTGTTTCATTCGTGCACTTAAAGCTTTGCTGCATTTGCAGCTCGTTCTTTTCTTTCTTTTATTGTGTGCCACATTTTGTTGCATACTTTTGGGGTACGCTGAGTGCATTCGGCATTCAGTAATCTGCACTGTTATTGTGTGGGTTCTCCCATTGCACGTAATCGTGCAAAAATCGGATCCGCCCGACTTTTCTGTCTCTTACCTATATTTTTTTGTTATCAAGTATTTTGGTGACTTGTTTATTGGCCATTGTTACTTTTTATTGTGCTTAACGCGGTGACAAATGGGCTTATATGGGCCAAGATTTTTATCTATATTTGTGTGGTTGGCTTTGCCTTCGGTTTTTTTTTTTTTTTTGCCAGAATTTATGGCATAATCGTTAACTTTACATATTAACAGAAGAATGTGTTCAGTTGCTTTGCTGACAAATGAGATTTGCAGGCTGCGCTTAAATACGAACTTGAGATATTTCCATAAATTATTTATAAATAATTTCTTCTATATGTTTATATAATGTTTTAAATGGGCAGAGAAACATCAAACTGGGAACTTTGCAAATAAATAGAAATATATCTTTAATCTCCGCAAATGGTAGGCTTTTAATAATTTATAGACTTCATCAATGGAACAAATTCCGCAAACTTTAAATAAACCTACGAATAAATACCCGTTGAATTGTTAAACACTTTAGCAGGCAAATGAAAATTGTTAAACACTTCAGCAGGAAAATGAAAAACAGGATCGGCAGTTATTTAAAATACATACGTAAATAAACAGTTTAAGCAATTTGCCAGCGATGCAATGCCGTTAAAAAATTGAAATGCACACATAAAAAACAATGGAGACTAGCTACCCGGGGAAAATCCTGGCTGTCATTTGTTTTGACATTTCGCTAATAACTGAAAATTAGTCTTTCCGCTGTCAGCCGCTTTTCCAAATTGCACAGCAGCAACAATGAAAATCGACTGAAAATAAAGCGGAATTAAAAGCGTCAACGAAATGGTCGCCAGAGATTTAAAAAATGGAAAATAATGGAAATATGTGCTGCTGTGCAGCATGTGCAACCTGACCGAAAAATGTTGAATAGAGTTCGCTTAGCCACTATGTTGATTAGTGCAGTTTTATCCACTTAAAGCGGGTCGCAACACAATTTCTTGTTTTGCATATGCATGAGGAGGCTTCACTGTACTCGCGACGCTGTCTAAGCTTCGCACTCGAACGAGCTGAAGTGGATTGGACAGAGTATGAGGACTTATTGTACATTGTGCTGCATCAGCAGCAGCAGCAGCAGTCAAACTGGCAGGCAGGCATGCAACATGCCAACATGCCTCTGAAGCTTTGTGCAAATATGACAGACTGAAAGAAGCGCTTGTGCTAAAGCTAGAATAATGGGTTGAACATGTGGCAAGAAGGGGCCACATGTTGGTGCTAGTTCGGGTTCGGGTTCGGGTGGTTGTGCTGGCTGGTAACTCATTAACTGCTAAACGTTGTGGCGTTGCTTTCGCAAGAGTTCTCTGGAGGAGGAGGAGGAGACCCTTCTCGTGTTAGCCATAAAGTCAACACACTGCAGCAACTTTCTCAATAGTTGTTGTTATCACCAAAACAGGTTGCAACAGCAACCGCAGCAGCAGCAGCAACAACAATTTGTCAATGCAAATAGAACAAGCAACATGTAAAGTTTCGCTGCAAAGCTGAACTATGAAATAAACAGAGTTACAAGAGTGCCAAAAACTTTGTAATTGTTTCAATTGCACACAAAAACACACACCACAATATGTGGCAGGTGTGAGTGTGTGTGTGTGTGTGTGTGTTGTGGCACAATCTCTCACGCTTTTCGTGTTAATTTTTATCAATGTTTGCAAACTTGGCTAAACTAGAACATACAGGTTTGTGGTTTTTCCACCGCTCTAAAAAACCAAAACAAATTTAAATTCGCCTTAAAATGATGTAATTTTTTTTTGTTTGGTAATTGTGAAAATAGGGAACCTTATTTGGAAAGCACTTTTCAGATAAACAGAGGTATTAGTTTTTTTTATACATAGTTGTGAATTTTTTAAATTCCTTAAAAATGCACTATAAAAATGGAATTTTAAATGTAGTCTCCAAGTTTTAGTTAATTTTTTTTTGTACTATAAATAAAGCCATGTTTTAATCTTCAGTCTATTCCATTTGTTGAATTTAATAATTTTTTTTTTTTTTTTGCAAACATGTGAACATTATTAGCATTCTATATTTTCCGCTGTTGTCGTCGCTGCACTCATTTCGCCCACGTTGGCGTTGCATAATAATGAAAAATTAATCGTTGCAACTTCAACGCAGTGTGCAAACAGATACAAGCTGTGAAAAACTTCGTTGCATACACTTTGGCGCCGAGTTTAATTGAAACGACGGCGCCACAAAAAAAAAGCGAAAATAAAAAACGATGTGCGAGGAGCTGATTGTCAGATATGCAACGAACCGTGTGAGTGCGAGTGCGAGTGGCACAAGGCATCCGATGAATAGACACGCATAAATTTGAAAAAAAAAAAAACAACTAGCGGCCCCAAAAAGTTTGCCTTGTGCATACTAATAACAAAACCACTTTTTTCTTCCAACTATCGCTGGAATGCAAACATGCCCCGTAAATGCACTTGACGAAAATCGTAGTGAGAACTACATTAAAAGGTCAGATTAAAAAAAAAAACAGAAAAGTTTGAACAGGTGGAGATCTGTTGTATTGATTTTTGTAAAATTCAGTTTACTCTTTTGGCAAGGTTTATAAAAAAACCGTCTACTTTGTTGCTCTATATTTGTTTTTGCCAGTTTAGTTTCTGCTGTTTTTTAGCGATGCCATTGGCAGAAAATGTGCGCATATTAAGTTGGTTATTTGTTGATTTGCATTTGTATGTCACGCCACCAAAATCCATCAAAACAACAAGAAAAAAAAAAAACAAACAAAAACGAATGCCACAAACTGAGTGGCGCAAAAATTGTGATTGAACCACTGCTGAAAATCTGTAGGATGTGTTATATTTCAGATATCCGATATCCCGAATGCAGGCAACACAATATGCCCGTAAAGGCAACATTTTCAATTTCATTGTCAGTGCTAATGTTGCCTGCTCCCCCATCAAAGTAGTAAAGCTGTCAAGAGGAGTCCCTCTCCCTGTCTCTTCCTGCGCCCACTTATCGTACAGTAGAACACCAAAGTGCTATAACGCATCACCTGCATCCAAGTGCCTACTTCCTATCCACGTTCCTATCCCCAACTCCCTCTTATATATACATATATATATATATATATATATATTTATGCAAGCCTGCAGCTAGCGTCTTTATCAGCATCAAGAGGGTAAATGGCCGTTGCCTACTGCTTTATCCTGCCACTCAGTTTCTCCGCCAGCTGCAGTCCCGCTTACTTTGTTAGAGGGCGTGTGGCAACATAACTTTTTTATGTAGTTTGTTAGCTCGTTTGAGAGTTTCATTTTCGATTTGCATAGATTAAAATGTTGTCGAATTCTGTTAGTGAAGGTGTTATATGCATAACTCTAGTTGGTATTATTATGTATTATTTTCGTAAAAATATTTTAACTGGTTCTCGAAATGAATATTTCAGAAATCGCTTAAATACCAATTGATTTATTATGTTTGCAAGGAAAACCGGTTAACTTGTGTAAAATAAATCAATGATAATATTCATAAACATATAGTTCTTTTGCGGTAAATAACACTGAGATCAAGTGATCAAAAATATATATTCTAGCTAGAGTATTTAAATAACTGCTTATTTTTTGTGGGCTCTTTTGGGTTTGTTATTTAGCGTTAAATTGTAAGAAACTGAGGGAAGTCGAGGGAATAATTATGCTGTTTTTTATATGAGCAGCGAGTTGAAGTTCAGTTGAGTTGAGTTGAGTTGAGTTGAGATGAGATGTGGGCCTTGAGAGGCTCTTTGCAGGCAACACTTGAATCAGCTGCAGTTGTTGTTTTTGTTGTTTGTTGTTGTTGTTTGTTGTTGTTGTTGTTGTTACTGTTGTTTTGGCGCTGCTTTTGTTTTGGCATAAATTTGTAAAGACCTGGCATTGTCGGGAGCCTAAGATGCTTGCATTAAGCGTTATTCAACGCACTGAATAGACTGAGCCGACAACCATTTCTGTTGCCAGCTTTAGCAGTTAATTTCGCAAATGACAGTCAACACAAAGCACATAGCGAGTGTCTCCAATCCTCCGTCCCTTGGACTCGTTATAGCTCTTTTTATCTTCTTTTTTGTATCCTTATGACAGATGTAAAACGGGAAATGCTGTTCCTGCTCTTATTTCGTACCTGACCATGAGGAATCAATTATGGCGCCATACAATTTAATGAAAATTGTATTGCATATTTTCAGTTGGATTTATTATATTTTATTTTATCCACACGCACTTTTCTGGCTTTTCATTCCATTTGCATTGTAATTGCACTCGTTTTCTTTATTTCATTCTTTTTTTTTTTGTTGGTTGTTTTGGTTTCCATTGAAATCACGCACTCGTGTTTGGCGCATTAACAAGAAAATCCGTTGGACGACAGAAATAATATCTGGCTCCGAGAGCGGCTTGCAAACAAAGCCAAATTATAAAATCTCTGTTGGCCATTCGTGTAATTTGGAATCCTTAATGCACTTTGCATTAAGAGACGCTTTTTATTGAAAGCTGCAGCACTGATAATTATATTTATTATTTAAAGACAACATATTTTAAGCAGAAATATTTACAATTTCAGAAAGATGATTAAATCGAATAAGGGAATCAAGTAGAAACGCATTCTTTATTTTAATTGCAAAAATGTTTATTTTACGTACGATTTTTATTTGTTGGTCTAATCATATCATATCAGATTTGTACTGTTGACTTTGTTTTAAGCCAAGTTTTTCTACTTCCTTTTAGTACTTAGCTACTTATGTTTGTAAGTTGCGACCCTAAAGGGAACATTTCCTTTCCCAACTTTGTTTGTACTTTTCCATTGCTAAGCTCCAGCTGCACATTAACTGCTTTAGCAATCATTTTCAAAAGACGCTTTCCCTATACAGGCACTCACAAAAGTATGCACCATCTTTTGTTTTTCGATTGCATGCAAAAGGTACTTACAACTTGCTTTGAACACTAAAATGCCCCACATTTTTTGAGGACATGTGAAAGCACTAAGAAAATGTATAAATACCAAAATATAATTATCGTATATAAAATATGAAATGTGTGTTGAAAGAATAAGCAAAAGAGGCAGTCAGTCGTGTATTATATAGAGGTTTATACTTACTGGATATTTACTTCAAAGCTTCAAAGTGCCAGGAGTTTATTTAGTCATCTTGTGTAGTCCAGGGTGCACTGGGAAACTAACGTTTAGTGGAAGCCATCCCATTTATATTTTGTGTGGCGCTGACACTTTGCATTCTTTGAATGCTCTCGTTTTCCACAAACTTCAACCTCCACCCGCTGTGCATTTCTCTTCTTAATGTTTTTTTTTTTTTTCTATATTTTTTTGCTGCTTTCCACCGCAGAAGAGAAAACCGAGCAGGAGCTGCTTTTCTGCGGGCGTTAACCGGGCACATTTGTTGTTTACTTTGTGCTCCAGTTGCAGCCGCGATTGTGGGTTGGCAAAAAGAAAAAAAAAATAAATAAAAAAAAAACAGGCGTGTAGAGTCACCGAAGAAGGAGAAGAGGCTGCCAACAGAGAGCGTTAGGAAACGGCATATTTGGCTTTGTGGCCAACTATCATTAAAGAACTAAACCAACCACAGGCGGAGCAGCACAACCAGAAGCAGCAAAAAGCAGCTCTTTCAATTCAAACACACTCTTACACACACACACACACACGCACACACCCATCCACATCCACATTCACACTAAGAGCCCTGTCAAGAAAAACACAACAGAGAACGCGTCAACAAAAGGCGTCGACTCCCACCCCGCTAGCCTCACTGCACTTTAGCTGGCTTTTGACTCTTGTAGCCTTTTTAAGCTTCTAACTGCTGCTGCAGGCGCCTTCAAAGGCATCAGCTTAATGTGTTTTGGCATCGGTTTTCAAAGTGTAGACTCGAGGAGACTCGATCCCGTCTTCACCCTGCTTGGATTTAACGCGGCCTTCGTTCAGGATTCACAGAACATTTTGCATGCACTGTAAACAATTTGAGCTGCACTTCAATTCGTTAAGCTATGCGTCATTTTTGTTAGTTTACTTGTATAAAATTTAAATATTATTTAAATATAATAATTTCTGTAAAACTCTAATTTCAGCAAAATGAATAGAATTTATTCCAAGCAAATTCTCCAAATTTCGATTGCACACATATTTTTTTTAGTGTGCGACCTGCAGACGCAATTTTCTGTGCAGGTTTCTGCTGCCAACCACAGAATCAGCCCCAGCAGCCAAGTGTCAGACTGCTTTCCGAAACCTCTAGCTTGTGGGCCAGTCTCTCGCCATCCTCAACTTTGAACTCATCAGCTGCTGCAGAAGTGTTTTTCCTTACCTTCTTCTGCTGAATTCTATTTTGAGTTTTGTTTCAAACGTCTTTTCCTTATTTCCTTCCTGTTGGTCGAGTTTTGAGGCTCGATTTGTGGCATTTGCAATTAAGCTACATGTTTTTTCATTTTGGTTAGTTTTTGATTGATGTGCTTGATTGAAATGCTCAAGTTTTGCTCTTGATTGTAAATTGAGAGGCACAATATGCAGCGAAACATAGCTGCTGCCAATGATTTTTGTATTCTCTCACAAAGGTCAAAGCTCATGCAATTGGGTTTTTGTACATTTTACAGCTAACTAATGTAAAGCCTAAATGCGTATGTAAATTTCTTTTTGAAGAAATTCTCTCTATGAGGTAAAATTTAACGTATTGGGAAAATAAATACATGGGTTTTTGTGAGAAAAATATAAGTAACTCAATCTCCATTTAGTATGCAGTAAATAAAACACTGACTGACAGTTTTTTGCACCTTAGGCTGCATAAAATGCAGCTATAGTGCCAATATCACTTTATTTTTGGAATGTGTCAGGGATCACATCAATTCGCGGCGTGTTCGCATAAGTAAAAGAAAAAAGCAACATCTCAATTTGTCTTCAAGTTGTCAAGTTAGCAAGTTGCAAGAGTTTACACTTGGAGTGTTGCCGACGGGTCGACATTATCACCAACTGCAGTTTTTCCATATCTTTCCCACCCTTTGCATTTGATGAGGAAAATGTATTTTGTGTTTGTTGATGTTGGTGTTTCTACCGTTGACTTTGACACCGTTTTGCACTTTTCGTTAGGATGTAAGAGCATGTTCTTGGCCACGTTGGGCGCCATGCACGCTGACAGCCACTTATTTTCTTATTATTAAGTATACTCTCAGTGTGCCCGCTTCAGTGCAAGTGCAGACTGTAATGCGTGGCAAGTAATGATTACTTTGTGTCTGCCGCTGACAAATGCCGTCAGTCAAAGTCAAAGTCAAAGCTTAGCAGGCGAATAGAAGCAGAGCAGCCAAAAGGCACCGGAGAATGCCTCGTCGCGGGTTTAACTTGGCTGCAGTACAAAAGGAACTCGTCTGAATATGAGAGTGCATCCATGTGCCATGTGCTTTGCAGCCGATAAGAGTGGATTAAAATTGCGCTTTAACTGCCTCCCAAAAAAAATTAAAGTACAAGTTTTTAATATATTTTTGTATATACCCTTAAACCATTTAAAATTTGTAAAAAGGGTATAACGATTTTGTGCAAATGTACGTAACAGGCAGAAAGAAGCATCTCCGACCCCATAAAGTATATAAAACTAGAATATATTTAACAACTGGGTTAAAGGTATATCGTAGTCGAGCTCACTCGACTATAGCATTCTTACTTGATTTTTTTTTTGCTTTTGCACGAGGGCAAAACTTTGATATTGCCCAACAGCCAAAACTTTAGGCAATTCTGTTGCATAAGTTTGTGGCTTACGTTTGCCGCTCATAAAAGTTAAAATCGTAATAACAAGAAATTGAGTTGAAACTCAAATTATATATTGTGCAAGAAAAAATCTTCGTTTTTTTGTCACTCAATATGCCAACAAAACTAGTTTATTAGCAGATAGCATTCATTAAAATGACTAATAATATTGATTACTGTAGGGTAGTATAATTGCTATGCTGGGAGCTCGCTTATATTTGGGACTGACTGACTGACTAATATCCCTGAGTTTGAAAAGAATCTTAATCTGTTGCCCAAAGAGCTGACATTAATTCTATCGCAAGTGCTGTACGCTCATCGCCCAAGTCCGTTTTTAATTGAGGCAGTTGTTGCCGACATGGATCCATATACCCTATATGGAGACCTATATCTGCAGCTTGGACATAATTGGCTATCCCAATGTCACAAAAAATTTTGTTGCTGCCGGCCACAGTCAAGGACCACTGCTGGCCTTGTGTCCGAGTCTGTGGCGTCCGAGCCTGAATCCAATTCAAATCTACACTATTCGTCAGACAATGATACAGTCCTGCACTCCTTATATATCAGTTGGCTGTGGATTAGATTGGTTATCCTTATGCAAAAACTAGAAGTCTAATCGAAAGTTTCTTGAGCATTAAATGGATCACATTTATCTGAATTTTGCAATTGTCATCATACCATTAACTGAAGTCACGCAGAAGTATTTCGAGTTAAATTCAAAATATTTTTGCATTTGCTCTTCCATCAACCCAATCCAACAAATAAAAGCAAAAATAGAGGTTTAAGCTGCCAAATCTCATATCTATATTTTATCCATTAAAAATAAATATATAATAGGAAAACTTTTTGTTGCATATTTCTTACAAAACATTTTTGGCAATAGTTGACTAAATGGAATTGTCAAATATTGTAGCGACTAGTCGGAAACTGGATTCATCCTCTGGCCAGTTGCTTAGCATATATTCAATTCAAACGCGGCGCTATTGTCGTATGAAAATTTAATTTCCTATCCACTCGTCTATTGATTACTATGTCCAAATGTCGCACACCAGAGCATCCTGCCATTGATGTCATGCTCTTGATGCTGCTGGTGCTGGTGGTGGTGGTGCTGGTGGTGCTGCTGTTGCGCACTTCCGTTCGGAGTCCCTATGGCTTTAATTATGCGCTAGCCATACAAATCCTGAAATCCGCCTGCTCAATCACAATTGCCAGGAAAATATGATAGTCAGTGTTGTGGACTTGGTTTAGCCTCGGGGCCATCATCAGTCATTGGCATATTTTCGACAATGGCATTAGTCAAAAGGCAGTCAACCAATCTCAGTGCCTCATTTGCGATGCCAACTTCTGTTTTGGCAGGGGTGACAATCAATGAGATTTGACCTTAGGCCAGCTAAATGGTTGCCAATGTTGCCAGAGTTGGCATCAAAAACGCTGAAACTTTCCATGGCCATGTGGCATGCCTCATCTGCCTCCCTGCGTCATGTTGGCTCATAAGTTTTGCCCAGAGACTAATGAGCCTAGTTTTGTGCCGTTTCTTTATTCTGGCTCAGCAGAAAGGACTTTTCTGTTGGCTTGGTTGGTGCTTGTTAACAAATTGGATATGTCATTTGCAGGCACTTAACTTTTCCTACTCTGGCTATCTGTTGTAGTGTCCTGTTGCCAAGTAGTCTGTGTGCTTAAAGCTTCTGCTAAGTGTTGTTTATATTCTGAATTATATGTAATATTGTTAGGCCACTCTGGCGAATGTGTTGTCATTAAATCTTAGTTCTGGCATCAAGTTCTAAGAACTTAAGGTCATGAGTGGAGCTTTCTGCAATGAGGATTCATAAGTGCATCTTATTTCTAGTTAAAGTGTTAAGTGTACTTGAAATTAATTAAATGTACGAAGATCTTTAATGCAAATATATAGTATTTGCTCTACATAATATAGATGCTATGTAAAAACTTTGTTAAAAGTAAATTTTAAAGAAAATAATGTAAATTTCAATTATATGTTCTACTTGCAGTTTCAATGCGACAGTAAGGCGATTACAGTAGCTACTCAACGTCAAGAACATTGTTACAACTGGCAGTCAGCGCAGAGGAAGCAACAATCACAACATTTTCACACACGCAGAGTGAGGGAGTGAGAAAGAGAGTGAGAGAGAGAGAGAGAAGGAGAGAAATAGCAGCCACGTCTTCAATAAAATAACACAAATCGAACGCACAATGAAAAACGACGTGGTGCGATGGAGCAGGCAGCCAAATAGCAACAAGAGCAACAACAACTGCAACAGCAACTGCAACAACAATTGCATCAACAGCAACATCAACAAACACAGTCAGCAGCATTGCAACAAAAAGAACTCACAGTTCCGGCAACATGTTGCTAGCAGAAGAAGTTGTCAGCCAAAAGCGACGCATGCGAATGTTGCAGCAACCATTAACACTTGGCAACAGCAACAGCAACAACAACCACAAAAAACAATCATTGAATGTGATATAACAAATTTAAATTACAATTGCAATTTATTCAAAACTAGTTTTTTAACGCACAACAAAACGAAAGGCTATCGCAGCAGACACTCGAGAACGCATCTAGTGACGTCGACATCGATTGCATTGCTGCTGTTTTTGAAAATTAGTGTCGTAGTTTTTTTATGTAATTTTAATGTCGGTTTCGCGGCCAAAGTGGAGTCAGGCCCCGCCCAATCGCCACTTCTGCCGCCTTATGTCCTTGACTATGAGACGGCGGCCAAAGGCGGCAGCAGCAGCACCAGCAGCAGCAGCAACAGCCTCAATAGTGGTCGCGATGCTGGCCACTACACGCACACCTGGGCGGTGCACATACCGAACGGTGATAGCAACGGCATCGCCGATGCAGTTGCCAAGGAACACGGTTTCGTCAATTTGGGCAAGGTGAGTACTACCTTTTTGAAAACACAAAAAAATAATTTTGAAAAAATTAAGAACAGTGAAAACAAGTAAGAATGCTGTAGTCCAGTTGGCTCGACTACGATATACCCTTAACCCAGTTGTTAAATATATTCTAGCTGTATTGGAAAATTTCCCTTTAAGATGATTTGAACTCAAATGTTTAGTTCTGCAAGTGCATTTCTAACAGAATATTTTTACTCACAAGCATATACATACATACATACAGACATACGTACACGAAACAGTACTTATCGGGGCTCTGCAGAATACACACAAATATATTGACGCTAGCGTCGATTATCATGCCGTCTCTTTCTCACACATGCGCTCGCTTTTTTATATGTATACAAATAGATAGAAATTAGATCAATATGAGAATATATTTTCGACCATAACTTGGGTGCTTCTTTTCCCATTTTTAATGGGTTAAGGGTATACAAATATGAAATCTTCTCCATGTTAATTTTATGGTATGCAATCTTTACATGAGTAAAGAATACTAAGCAAGTAAGTTTGGAAACAATTAAAATACAGTTAAGGACTTTTGAAAATAAATCACTGCAAATGCAAATTTCAAATATTTACTAAACTTGCCAGACTTGTCCAGTTATCTTGCTTGTGGAAAACTTTGCAGCATTAAACTAAATACCACATTCAAATTTTAGCACCGCTGGGAGTTTTGCACAAACACCAAAAATGATATTCTTAAATAAACGACTCTCTTTGATCAATTCTTACACCTGTGTGTACTTAGGCAAATTGGGTAATCCTGTCTGCCCCCAAGCTAATTTCAGTTAAAATGGATGCAGTTAAAGTCCAACTACTGTTTTGGGATTAACTATCTATCCATGGTAGTACAGCATCAGCATCAACCCGCTTCAAATGATGATAAAGTTTGGAAATTGAAACAATTTGCCAAAGCGGAAATGGGGGTTGAAAGAGTAGGACAAGCTAACCTTGGAGGCAGGACCTCTCGTTTGACAGTTTAGCATATCATTAGAACACTCAAATGTGAGACTATTAAAACTTTACCTCAAATGCACACACACACACATATATATATGTGTATATATATATATATATATGTATATATCTGTCTGTGCTCGCACATGGAAATTCATTCAAAGCGCATTTCAACTAACTTACACGTTATGGGATTCTAACTTCTACTCCACGGCACACGGCAGATATTAGAGAGCTGTGTGTATGTGTGTGCCAGTGCTGGACAAAGTTTGATTTTCTTTTATCTTCCCCCTACCCCGCCATTTGCTGCTTGTCCATCATTTGTGGACAGTGGGCAATGAGGCAGTGGCTCGTTGCTAAGGGTCAGCAGGTGTTGAAAATGCTTTGGCAAACTTTAATCTCATTTCAGTGAAGCGGCTGCGATTCGCAAAAAAAAAAGTAATAAAATAAAAATAAGTGAGAGCATTGCACTCGTGCGTAACCGACCGCCAAATACTCTGATGCCATACGTAATATCACCTGTGTTGCCCAGAAGTACCGATCTTTGAAAGAGATTCCTAGTAATCTCTCCTCCAAGTTTGCATTTCAAATTACGTGAGACTTTTATGAATTTTTGGGGGAGTGAAATAATTGTTGGAGTAGTTTTCTAGTAATCTTGCTTCCAAGTTTGGCAAATGTAGCTCTTAAATTAAGTGAAATATATGCTTTTGTGGAAAATGAGTGGAAAAGATTGTTGTTTATCGATTGTTACGGCCTAACTCAAAAACTGCTTAAGATATAGCCATTTAAAATATTTATGAGCCTGGGAGCGGCAGAGCAGGGCTTAGCATATGCCGATCTTTGAGGCACATCGTCAACAACCTACTAACCAAATTTGGCCTTAAAATTGTGGAAGATATGTGGCCTTATCGATTTGAAATTACCGATTTTATTTATTTTCTAGATCCCTAGTTTACGTGCCCCTCCTATTTTGACCGTTTTTCTGACGCGGGCACAGATCAGTATATGTTCCAAGCCAACCAATATACCATAATACTATTGGTAACAGAGTATTAGAATCCCCTAACTGATACACATTGTCACACAATTGAAACACAGACCAGACCAGCATCGATACCACTACTCTCTCTCTCACTCTCTCTCTATGTCTGTCTCTCTCTCTCTCTCTCTCTCTCTCTCTCTGTCTCTACACTAAGTAACTGTCAAGTAAGCGCACCCAATGTCCGTCGAACAAATTGCTTGTGATGGCAGCAAGGCAAGCAGCTATGTAAAATACATATACAAAGTGCGAGGGTGGCTCTGAAGAAAAGTTAAGAATATGGAATTTCAAAACAGATACCCAAAATAGTTTAGCTCATTAAATTAATGATAAATGAGCAGTTGCTTTATGCATAGTGAAATTAATGAAGAAGTTTTGATTTTTTATTTTTAGTTTTTATTATTTGCATAATCATATTTCGATTGTTTTTCTTTTACAATTCCAAAGTGCTGATCAGAATCTCTGCCTTATCTATAATTATCAATTATGTCATAAGTTTTCGTTATGATTAAAAATTAGAAGTTGGTTCGTTAGTAAACTTTTTGGTTGACCCTCTCTTTTATGAGATATCTTTGATTGCCACCACGTACAACTATAATTTGAAAGTGAAATGCTCTATGGCAGTTACTTTTTGGGGTTAAGTGGCTAACTTGAATTCCTAGCTGGCATTTGAGTTTTCAATTGAGACGCGCTCAGGTGGCGAAAACTGTCGGGTTGCCTTTTGTGCCACAACTTTTTTGAGTTCGCTGCCCAAATGGAAATTGATATCATTCACAATGGGCGCCCATTGTCTTAAGCGGCAACTACAAAAGCCCAAAACTCAATTAATTGACAACCAGCCCGATGCTAAACTTGTACCTCAGTCGCACAACGCAAATTCATTTAACATCTTTCCGTTTTGGGGGCCACCAACAAATTACCATAGAATTTCTCCTTTCTTCCCGTTGCCAGTTCCGAGTTAATTGAAAATTAATTTTAAATGCCATTGTTGAAGTGGAACCTCCGCTCCCCCCTCCAACTCTGTGGGGTGTTGAAATAAATGCCACATTTACATAATTAAACAACGCCAAAATTGCTGTAAAATTGTAATGATTTTAGCCAAGGGCGGAAACTTAAAATTAATCCGACATTTTCACTACTTGATCTCGATTTCAGCTCAGTTTATATGTGTTTCGCACTGCTAATTTGGATGAGCTATTAATTAAGCATTGTTTATGAAAATGTATTAACTATTGTGGTCAAAGTAACTAGAAATCGGAATACGTTGAACGTTTGATTTCTTATCTTGATCACATAATTCGTAGAATAGTCTGAGTATATTTCATTTATTTATTTATTGTCAACTAAAGTAAATCGATACCAAAAATACAAAAATTTAAAATTTGAATTAAATTTAATTTAAAATAAAATTAAAAATATAAATATATTAAAAAATACTAAAATATTTATAAGATTTCCAAGATTTTTAAGATTTTTGGGGGTAGAAAACAAACTGGTCCAACATTTGTTCCATGGGAAAACACAGAAAAAACACAATCAGACCAAAAATCATTAGTAAAAAAAAATAAATGTTGTAAATAACTTTAAATAAATAGTTTAAAATTTGATAAACTTTTGTGTTAATTGACAACTCTGTTTCTCTGACATGAAAGTAGACAAACATTTCCACCGAGTGTTGCTAATATTTTTCCCATTTCCGCTGCAATTTCTGTTTGTTGACTTTTAGCAGAAAATTCCATTTGACAAACTCGACGAAACTTAAACCAGCCAACTGTGCAAACGGCTAACAAGTGCAACACAACTAGTAATTAACAACAACAACAACAATAACAATAACAGCAGCAACACCAACAAAAAGAAATTAATAAACTGGCAGCCAGCGACTTTTTGCCATTTGCTGTGCAATGAGACTCCCCGTCGTGAATTACTTGCTCTTGTTTTTTGTTTTTTTGTTTGTTATTATATTTAGCAGTGGGCGTGACTCGTAGTAGCTGCAACTTGCAACGTTGTTTTCCAACTAACAGCAGAGTCTCTGCCACGCCCCGCTATCTGTTCGCTTCTACTGAAATGCCACCAAACATGCAGAACTTTTAATGAAAATTATGGGTGCATATAAATATATACATTTTATTTATACATATTTGAAATGTATGTTTGTTTTTATGTGACATCAACTTACATACTAAAGTTAAAGTTTTCGCACTGAAATTTTAATGATAAAATGGTGCATAAAAAGTTTTCACTCCCAAGGAGTGCTGAGTAGACCAGGCGAAGAAGTTACGGATAATAGCAATTAAGTCGATTTTATATGAAGATGCTTTTCATTACCGTCTCCGGTCATCTCTGGAAATGAGAATAAAAAAAGTTGGCAAATTAAAAAATTAAAATTCAGTACTGTTATGTATGCAAATTAATGATTTTCATGGATTTAAATTTAAAGTGTTTGAAAACTGAAAACGGTGCAGCCAGATTAATCTTGTACCCCTTTCAGTTCGTGTCATTGTTGTGTTTATACGCGAAACTCTGAGCTGAGTCGAAGGCGCCTTTAACTAACTTCTGACAAATGCATTTTTGGCGCACAAGTTTTCCAGATAAGCCGAAGCCAATTTATGTGCTGCATTAATTTGCCTGACTGCCGGCCAGGATACAGTATGGTGCTACACGTTACACCTCAGCACCAGCAGCAGGTCCTTGAGTTTGAGCCAGTTTTTAGGGGTTGTTGTTAGCATGTCTATTGCAGCGATCCTAGCTACTCCACCTTTTTAGGCTACTCCTCCTTGCGCCGGAACAGCGGCAGCTGTTTGTCATTCCTTATCAGCGACTGCAAGCAGGCTTGGCTTGGCTTGCCTTGGCTTCCTTGACTGCCTCCTGGCCATTGTGTGCCGGGACTTGGACATGGTATTGTATTTAGATGTATTTACATAATACAGCCAGCCAGCCAGCCTTTGTCTATTGTTCGTCTTGTGATAAATGTTGTCTTTGTCCTTCTGCCAGGACTCGCCGCCGTTCATCTGTGCTCATCAATGTAATTGAAAAAGCCCTGTTGGTTTCGTTCGTCTCCTCACTTTGTTATTTGCTCTTTGCCTTTTTACGATTTTTCTGCCTTTTTAATTAATTTTCTTCACTTTTTCCCGTGTTTTTTTTTTGTTTGTTTTCTTAATTTTTCGTTTTTCTTTTATTCTTAATTCTTTTCTCGCGCTGTTTGCCGCTACTTCGATTATTGATTGACATTGATGGGATTTTCATTCTTGTTCTGCACTTTGCAGTTATCGCCTCCTTCGAATTTACTTTTTCATTGCATACGCTTGATTAAAATCACGGTCAATGATGTGTAAAGAACAAACCGCTTTTCTTCCTTCCTTCCGGCTGCTAGATAAGATTAATTGTCACCTGGCAAAGGATGTTTTCTTGCCCTTTGGCTCGTTGATAAAGGTCAACCGGTCATTAACGAGGGTTGCCTGCATGTTGCCAAGATGAAAGCGACAATATCTGAAGCAGACCCTGAAAAGTATGCCAGACTTTTCATTTACAATAAAAATTCACCTTTTAATAAAGCTTAAAAATGTCAAAGGTGATAAGGAAAATGTCTAAAACAGCGAGAAGCACCCACGACGAAGCCAGGATATTAAGGCTGTGATTTGAGTAGGTTGAAATTGCCAGAAAAACAATATTTGCATCATTCTCAGCAATTATAGCATAATTTAATTTATAGTATGAAATATAAATATTGAAAATTACATAGTTGTTTTTAGCTAAAAACTCCTGATATTTACTAAATTAGAGTTGAATATCAGGTTATAAATTGTATCAAGTGAGCCAAATAAACCATTTAACTTATAAATCTTATAAATATGTTATTAATTGTTAATTTATTTATAATTTAAATTTTTTAAAATTTAATTTAATTAAATTATTTTATTTTTGGTATCGACTGATTTTAATTGACAATCAAGAAATAAATAAATAGAATAAGCACTGGCAAAATGGCCAATAAATTTTCGTTAAAGTTTATGAGCCTCTGGTTCGAGTGCTCCTCAAAAAGTTGTTGCAAATTAAGTTGCACGAATTTCACTTTAAATTAAAATTGATATTAAAAGAGAGTAACAACCAGTCTTCTTTTATTATTATTACCAGTATTTCTTTAGTTATTATTAGAGCAAAGTACATCAAATGTTAGAAATTTATCACAGATTTCAAAATTCAAAGTGCATATTTGTTTGACTCTCTGTCTACATGACAAATTGACACATATTATCATTTTATTTTTGTTTTTCCCCTGTTGCATGAGATGAACTAAAGTTGCGTGTAGAGATTTATGTATGTATATATATGTATATATATATGTCTAGCTGTTGTTGCCCCCTTTTGTGCGTGTGTGCCTCCTATTTCTCTCACTTGGTCTTTTTCTGTTATTTTTGGTCTCGGGTGTCTCATGGCGGATATCGTTGATAAATTTCCAGTCAAAAACTCGGAAAATATTTATGACTTAACTTTTGTTTGCAACAAAGCAACACGCGCCACACTTATACACACACACGCACACCATCCACACACATACACACTATGCACACACACACCATGAACACACTCCACGTATGCCAAGGCATTTATCTGTCGAGTGTGAAGCAGAGCTTTTCTGCTCGGAACTGGCTTTCACAATTGTCACAAAACTTGGCTTCTGCTTCGCTTATGTAAATAGCAAAGCGGGAATTCTGCTAACTCAGCTGTTTGTCCATGCAAAACAGCAGAGGATGGTGAAAACTTTAATCACATGTCATGAAGAAATATCACAAGTTTCTATGTTTTTGTCATTGATCCACAACTTGAGGGCCAGAACTTTGTTACCTAATTGAATATGTAAACCCGGGAATGCGATTGGGTGTGAAATGAATGGATTATATACACACACGCACAGTCACTACCCCACTTAAGCAGGAGAATTTTTACAGAAGGCAAAAGTTTTGCACGACATGCAATTCAATTGAAATAGCCAAGAAATTTTTAGCTTTAGTTTGGAAATTAAGTTTCCTACTTTTGTGCCGCAAATGAATGAAGTGAATCAATGAGGGAATGTGCGCCCCAGGAAGCACAAATATATATTATAAATTCTTTACATGGATACTTCCATATATATGTGTATATATTTGTATATATATACAAACTTGTGTGCCTTTTGGCAGGATAAAAACTTTTTGCATGGCCAATTGCCGAAAAGTTGCAGCTGGCTAATAAATATTTCAAAAATTCATTTGAACTTTTTACTTGATGCTGCCACAAAAAATTACACGAATTTATTGCTCACAGTTCCGCAAAAGTATGCAGTTTGAAACCGACTGCTCTGAAAGGGCTCAATTAACTTGGCCCCAACAACATCTGGCCAACCAAAAGGGGGACAGAGCGAGATGGCTTAATGAATTTTCACAGCCTGACAGGGTTGCCAACAGCTGGCAATAGTCCTTGTTATTTGATGGCTTTCTAACGAGCAACACCGGCAATTGCCAATCACGATAATGATCCAACATTATCATTATGATGGTTGTCGTGATGAGCAAAGCATTTCTCGGGCAGACAGGCAGTTAAATTAATTAGCTGAAACTTGTTACGACACGCATTTAAAATAACTCTGCCAGTGTTGAGTAACTTAATGAACTGAGAACTTCAAGTTTTTGAATGCGTGGGCAGTAATTGATTGATGGCCAGAAATTTATAAAAATTTATAATATTTATAAATAAAATGTATTGAAGACAAAACCACTCCTGCTAATTCTATGCAGCTTTTCATTTGTTAAAAAATAATTGAAAATTTCTTAAATTGCACTCCCTGTCTTGAAAAATAGCTCACTTGACTGCAATATGAAAGGTTTCGCTTTGAATAAATTGCTCCGGTAAATTGTTCACTCCGAAAGCAAAAGCTGTCGAAGCAAACATTCTTCTTCATTGCAATATTTTTCGTGAGCCATTTTTCCTATGCATTTTTTATAGCGTTACGTATTACGTATAAAACGCCAGCACCGCCTTGCGTAAATATGTTGAAATATGTTTTTTGTGTGTGCTGCACTAAAAATTTTGTTTTTCAGAGAGCAAGTATAATCAATATGTATTCTCTGTTGTTTAGAGATTCAACTAAACTTTAAACATACTCGATTGCTCAAAAAAAAAGGATTTAAAGTATTAAATAGTTCTTGCATTTTACATAAATCTAAATAGCCAGCACCAAAGTTACTAAGCAGGATATAGTCTACTTTTTTGGCTTTTTTATTCCTAATACTTGATTTGTTTTCTCTTTCTTTGCGTATAAATTCTTTTTAGCTGGATTTGTTTGACTTTTTGTTGCTAATCATGGCTCATTTTTGTTTGGCTTATGTTTGCAAAGTTTTCTACTTCATTTTTACACACTGCGGGAGACGCCGCCATTTTTTACTTTCTTTTGCAAAATATTAAAATATGTTTCCTCGTCAAAAATATTAAATAAAGCATCGTTAAGCCCTCTTATTACTCCTAAGTAAATGTAATATGTATCTGTGTAGGCAATTCTTTTAAAATAAGAATTTCTGCACCAAAGTTAAAAATTATATATACATATATATATTTATATATATTTTTTTTTTGTGTGTTTTTTAATGGTTGTTTGTTGAAACATTTATTTTCTGCTGGCTCCTTTTTGTTGCTCTTTTGCCGGCTTTGATAAAATCCTCCCTTTCGATGTCGGACATCGCTTCCATTGAAGTGAAAAATTGTTTATGGTCACCAGTCGGGGGCCCAAAAAAAAACAAAACGGTCGCCAAATATTCTCACCCCGGTATTCTCCCCAGTGCTATTCTGTCACAGTCAATGCCTGCAAATTGCTGCTGTGATTTTAATTAAAAGGCTCAAAGTGCCTAGTCCCAGTCACAGTCGCAGTCAAAGCGAGTGCACAAAACATCGCACCATTTTTGCCAAAGTCAAAGTCAAAATGGAGTTGATTTTAGGGCTCTTTTAATTGCCACAATTGAGGGGCGGCACCAAAAAAGAATAAAAAAACCAATGGCTAAAAGACCAGAAAGAAAATGAATTTTGTATAGTGCTCAATCAAGTGTGACAACTTTATGGCACAGGGCAAAATCAAAATTGGAAATTGTGGCAAATATTTTGGCTTCATAAATATTGGCCATAATTCTTCCACTAGGCATAGCAATACCCTGCAACAAATAAGGGAATGATAAGCTATATATGTATATAGATTAAGCTTTATTGAGTAATTTGAATCAGCACTACTCTATTTAAAGGCAGACCGGTCTGCCAATATGTGCGACCTTTCCATCAAAATTAATCTTATAAATATCACATTATATATACTTGGTATGGCAAAACTCCTCCAGGCAGGGTATCCGCCAGGCGAGCACACAAAAAATTCAATAATTTTAACACAATTTCTTATTGTATTTTTTGTGCTTAGCCAAACAAATCGTTAGCATTTGGATTTTTGTACGGGGAGGTGTCGACGGTTTGGGATTGGTTTGGGTTCTGTTCAAAAATCACCATGAAACGATGATTGCGCAATCAAATTATCGCTTTACGCTTGATTAACGGTTTGCCATAAGCTACCGCTGGCAATTATACAATTATTGCATCGAGTATTTTTCGAAAATCAATCAATCAAATTGTTCTTCATTGGCCACACAAATTTTCAGGCAATTAAAGTTGATTTTCTGTTGCATCACAAAAACCTAATAAAATATTGCATAAATAAATGGAAATGAAATTGCAAAGAACAAGTTGTTAGAAGCTTAACGGTATATTTTAAATTGTATACATACAGCTTAAAATTTTAAATTAAATTAAATATTGATCTTTCATTAATAATTAATTTTTAGAGTAATGCGCTAAATAGATTTTTCTGTTAACAATTATTTATTTATTTTATATGTTCTATATATAAACACAAACCTATATATAATGAATTTAACATTAATTTATAATTTATGTCTTCTCGTTTTGAGCTTCTTATATTAATTTTAACTTTAGCGGCGTTTTCTTCACATTTCTGCGAAATACTAAAAATTCGCTTACGTTGTTTACGTACAACTTTTATGAGTTTTTCCCATTTGCTTTTGCTTTAATGACCGCTCCGAAATTAATTGGCCATAACTTTCTCAGTCGCAGCTGGCGCTTCATTTCTGTTTGTCCTTAAATGTGTTTTCTTTTTTTTTGTTTTTTTTTGTTTTTTTTTTTTTTGCCACCAACCAGCAGAGAGTGCAATTTCAGACTTTGTATTTGGGGCCAGAGAACGACGTGGTGCAAAGCAATTCATAATGTGGAAATAAATCATTGAGTACCTCTGGCCAGCAGACACCAGATTGAGCAGGTGATAGATAAATCGAACAAGATATACAGAACGAAAGGTGGGAAGGGGGGGGTCTTAGAATTGGAGGGTGAATATTTGAGTGAGTTATTCGAATCACAGTCATATATCATGGCGTTTTGTGTATGGATTGGCATTTTAAGTGCCAGCCATTTGAAATTAAACTGCCATGTCAAGTGTGCAGTAAATGAAAATGTCTGTGTGTGTAAAATGCAGGTGATATATACATATATGTATATATATATATATGTATCTGAATGGCACTTAAAATTCAAGCTATAATTTTGAAGCTGCACAAATGAAGCCCATTGCAAGTGGGTTAAAAGGCTATCATATTCTAATATTATCGATTTTATTATTAATCACTCATTTTAAAATTTCTATTAAGTTAACTTTTTACTTTCTCATATTCATATTATGTTTAGATATCAGCTTGATTAATTGATTAATTTAATCCGATACGTTTTTAGCCCTCTCTTATAACAAAAATTCATAATTTATTTATCTTTTGCATCAGGCTTCTTGTTGTTTTTTTTTTGTTTTGTAAAATCCCACACAAAAATGGCAAACGACTTTTGTCGCTCTTGGTTAACATTTTAATAACATCAATTGTGCATTTAATATTTATAATTTAGATGATTTTCTGGCGTTTGTCTAACACAGAAATTGATAATTAAATGAACACCTGGATCTTGTTTACTTAATATTTTGAGTGCCTTTATTTAATATTTATGAACGAGGTCTGCTCTTGCGAAATTTGATATTTATGATAATGAGCAGTCTTTTGAATAAACAGAAACCTTGCTGTCAGAATTTATCATCTGTGCAAAAATTGTATTTTTAAAGGTATGAAAATCATGTTTTTTGTTTTTTTTTTTTGTTTTGCACTCCAACATTTTTAATATTTAATCAACTTGATGCAAAGCATTTCCAGCTGATTGAATAGATAAGTGTCTGTAAAATGATAGCTTTGTTTAACTTTCGTTTTGATCAAAATTGAGCGGCAGGCTAAAAGCCTCGTTAGGATTTGGCATGCGTTCAAAAAAGTTACCGAGACAAAAGCATTTCGTCCTGTGCCGAATGACATTGAAAAGTTGCCTAGCAAAAAGGACGCACAAAACGGATGGCAATCAACGCTGCAAGTGTGTGTTTGAGTGTGTATATGTGTTTGTGAGTGTGTGTGTATGTGTGTGTGTGTATTGAACTTAGCCGTTGACCTTAGCCTGCTTTCTGCTCATACACTTAGGGATTTTGTCATTTACTTGTTAGTGGCACTACAGCAGAAATAAGTGCACACATAGAATGCATATTTTTGACTTCACACACATATATATATATATATATATATATATATATAGAAATATTGTGCTGCATATTTTTAGGTTGCAACTCGTGTTTTCGTTCAGGGCCAGTTGCTGCAGCCGAGCGGCGCTCAACGTCAACATCAAGTGGCCCACTCGGTGTTGCACTTGAACCGTAATGAAAGCATTTGCTGCTGCCACCAGCACAAATACAGGCACAGTGTTGTGCGCAAGCTAAAGACACAGTGAGAAAGAGAGAGAGACTAACTGAAAGAGAAAGAGAGAGAGAGTGAGACTGAGACTGAGAGATAATGCGGCACAGAATTGCACTTGGTTAGTTTTTAGTGTGTGCGATATTTGACACTTGTCTGCACTTTTCTATTGCACTACGCTTGCAACACAAGCTTCGTAGATGGAATTCAAGATTATAAACGGTGTTGAAAAATGCATGGGGCAACATTTTTGTACACGTGCCAAACGCATTGTTTTTCAAATAGAGTGAACATTTTTTAAATGTATTTCTCTGGATTAACTAAACTAAACTAAAATATATTTCTGCAAAATTTAATTACAAATATTTATTATTATTTTGCACAATAATTTATTAGTCACCAGATCTCAGTTTTTTCTATAGATTTTCAATGTCTATAAATGCAATGACTTGAATTATGATTTTATTTACAAATAAAATAAATAAATTAACATATAATATTTCTATATGTAGTGCACATTCAATAAATAATGTAATGAATGCATATACTATTCTAACTATGAATTGTCATATTAGTTAATAACAAAATATAATACAAATGAATAGGGGTTAGTTAGTTAAAGCTAAATTAAAATCATGAGATTAAATATATATGAGATTGACAAAGTTCTGCTAGCTGTTTGACTGCTATATAAAATCAGGAAAAGAAAATAATATCGATTCGATTACACGCTGCTCAGTTATTTGACGCAATTGACACGCCAAGCAATGCCATATCCCATATCGATATCCGATGGCCTTTTCGTTGTTGTTGCTGTTGCTGTTGCCGCGACACATGCCACAAATGCCAGGCCGCACATAAAGAATAGCCAAGCATCATTAACACGTTCTGTCACCGAACATAAGCGGAGTCAATTTATTTTATTTGGTGCGGGCGAGAGAAAAATGTGTCTTGTGTGTTTGGTCTGCTCTTTAGGCAACTTACTGTATACTTAAATACAAACAAACGTAGGCAATGTCCAACACACACACACACTCACAATTCAACACATTAACACCTATTATGGAACAAACATAGACACCCACACACACACACACACACACACAAAGCACACATATAGCTTGGCCACACATGAAAAAGCATTGGAAAAGTCAACGAGGCAGTTGTGCAAATGGCCACATAAATAAAAGCGCTTGTCTGCCAAGTTATGAATAATCACGCCAACAACAATGGTCCAACATATACAAACACACACACACACACACACGCACAAAATGCGCTATGTGTGTGTGTGTGTGTGTGTGTTTGTGAATGTGTGCGATTGTAATTAAGCTTTTGGCCTTAGCAAAGACCAAGTGGCGCCTGCATTTGAAATGGCGCCGCTTTGGGCTAATTTTATGGTCAATGCTGTGGAATGGATCGGCAGCAACGTCTGTCTAACAATATACACACACACACACACACACACACACACATATATATATACATATATATAAATACATATAGAGGCTTGCACGTATTAGCCCTGGCCATAAGCGACATGAACATGGCCCAGATAAGAACAACTACTACTGTCAGGATTATGCCGTATGTGCGTTAGCCATACAAATCTCAGAGTTAATTAAAAGTCATTAGTGTGCGCCGTAATTGCAGCTAAACGAAATGCCACGTGGCATTATCGAAAGCTCGTCTGACAGCAGCAGGAAAAACGAACAAAAAAAAAAAAAAAATGGGGAAAAAATGAAGAAAAACTAGTTAACAGATAAAGCAAATCTTTCTCAAGTGGCATAGCTTAAGGTAAGCCCAAAATGTGTAATTAGAATAAAGCTGCAGATTTGTTGTATTTTTAAGGCAGATACTTATCGATTATTTTGCTTATATATAATTAAATTGAAATGTTCTATATATTTTTGATAGTTAAAATATGTATTCATTAGTCAAATATTTAAATAATACAATCCAGGCTTTTATCATCTAATTTGTAATAACTTATCTACGTTCTTCTTTTGCAGGTAAGCAAAATGGCCAACTTAGGCATAATTTACACTCAAGGGGCGCTTTCAAGTGCTTTTTGTAAGTATTCATTTCACACCAAAAATTTGAATAAATGGCTTTCGCAAAGGTTTCACGAGCTCGCTTCGAACGTGAAACTTGTTCAGTTTTCCCTTGTAAAACAAAGCCTGAGCGCATAAATCAACTTAATGAACTAAATGCTTTCCCTTTCGTGAGATATGGGGAGGGGAGGGGAGGGGAAAGCTTAAAAGTATGCTATACGCGAATTGTTGAGCATATTTTCGAGGCAAGTTTCGCTTCAAATTTAAGCGACTTATGGCGCTGCTCCCCGAAGTATGCCACAAGAATTTAAATGCGTTGCTATCAAAAATTAATAAATAGGCGCAGAGCAATCGCTGCCGGCTCAGAGCTGAGCTCATTATAATGCACTCACTGGTTGACGAACTGTGAGTGCCACTGAATAACTTATAATAAAATGAGTTGAGTACTACTTGAAGTAATCGCATCGAATCGCATTGAATGGAAATGGAAATGGAAAATGGGTATTGTGAATTGAATTGAGCTTCAGTCCAAATGATTTGCTCATTCTGGCAAATCTTTTAGCGCGCTCTGCGAAATACGCTTCATGAAATATGCAAGTGGACAAAAGCTGCTGGCATCAAAATGGCGACGTTTCCTTTTTGTTGTTGTTGCTGCAACCGGCTGTTGCTGCCTTATCCTATTATCTCATGCCAGCATTTTGCTCTATTATTCATTTCTTTTCGCATTCTTCTCTCAGACTGTGTTTTTTTTTTTTTTTATGCACGCAAAACGGCGCAATTCCGGCCAATGTTCATTTTGCTGACTGGGCAAACTTGTTGGCCTCTGCCTGCAAATTACCGACAACTTTTGTTTCAAATACTACCCCCATGTCCACATCCACGCCCACTCCGCCCCCACACTGTTGGGCTATTTGCGATGGCGGCATTCCATTCTGTGCATATCTTCTAACAGAAATAATTTGCCTCATTTTATGTCAACTTTTCTGTGGAATGCAAATATTGTCAAGTCGCGCCAAGCATTTTATATTAATGACATTACTCATAATTTAATTAATAATTAATAATTACTCATTACATAAAGTGGCATGTTGCAAGACAAACTCTAAATAATTTGTATATAACCGAAAAAATTTGGTTTTTGCCTTGTTCTCGTTTTTGTTATTAGTTCAATTTATGAACACTTGCTAATTCTTTTATATAAATAAGTAAATGTTTGCTTAACTTTTTCTTAAAAATTGTACACTAAAGTTCAGCATATGTCAAGATATAGGTTTTTAAATATTGAATAAAAAAATATTATAATTAAGTCAAGTACTGAAACGTAATTCGAGGCATGACAGTAAAATTTTCTTTGCTTATTTTTGCGAAATTCAGAAATGTAATTAACAATTTCAGGTCTTTTATTAATATAAGATTTCACATTTGCTTTATATTCTTTTGATTGCGTTTATCATTTTATTCACATTAAAAAGACTGCACATTCCGTATACGCCACGTGTCACGCAGACATCAAAGCGAACTGTGTACATTTTTCGGGAAGTTTTCATATTTTCGAGTGAGTGTAAATTAAGTTGAGTAACCAAAAACTGCCTGCTCAAGTTTCTTTTTGCCAAATTGCGTGTCTTAACGGGTCCGAGTGGTGGTTGGGGACTTGGGGTTAGCCACACTTTATTATTTATTGCCATAATCATGTTAACGGCAGCAAATGGCAAAAGTCGAAAGCAAGAAAAACGACACGATAATCATGTTTATTAACATCTTAACTTAATCAGCACAAGAGACGAGGGCAACCACAACAACTAAGTGATAAGCAACACTCGACATTTGCTTTTCGAAGGAATCCTTTTTGAAGGTTTTTTCGCGTTTTTGCATTTACTAAAGCCTCAACACAGGAAATTATGTGAAATGTCCTTTTTTGTCATTCTCCTTACATGCTTTTTCCAAAAGTTCTGAGAGCACAAATTTTAAACTGTTGCTAAGGTTTTTTTTTAATTTCTTCGGAAAATGTGGAACTTTTTTTTTTTTTAAATACTTCAAATAAATTATAAGTCTTCATTCGAGGAAGTCTTTTCACAAAGTTGTGAGAACACAAATTTTATACTGCTGCTGAGGGTATTTTAATTTTTTCACAAAGCGTGTAACTTTATTTTAAAATACATACAATAAATCTTTTTATATATATTTTTATTTTAATTTTTTTCTTTAGTAATCAACCGATAGTAATTAAAATTTTAATAAGTATTAAATTTTGCTTAATAATCAATTTTGTACAGGGTATTTAGTGTTTGTTATAGCCCAATTATTCGTTTATTTTTTTATTACTGCCGCACACATTTTAATTTTTATTATGCTAACACACACACACACGCACACACACACACACACACATATGAACAGTTAAAGCTGGAAGTTGACTTAATTCTTCAACATATGCTCTTCCGTAACTTTTATTCGTGTAATTTATTTACCGCTTTTGAGTTTTCCTTTTTCCATTTTCATTTTCATTTTATCTTTTTGTACATATCTCTCTTAGTGCATTGCCGTAATTTTGTTTTGCTCCCATTTGGTTTATCATGTTTGTCTTTTGTAGGAATTTTTTTATTTATTTTTTATTTTTTTTATTATTTTTTTTCATTCTAAGAGATAAGAAATGTAGAGGAAGAATGCTGGTTTGCTGAAAAATTGTGTTCACATTTTGCATTGTAACATTAGCACTTAGAAATTAGCTCTTTAAAACTCATTCAAAACAATGAGTAAGCATTATGAGATTATTCAGTATTTGAATAATGAATGAATACTCTGCATATGCTGGAATCAAACAATGCGTGTCTCTGGTTTTTCTGCAATATTTTAAATGAGATGTGGCTTGTGCTTCAATATTAATAACACTTATTTTGAGTGACTAATGTACAGTTGCATAGATTTTGTTTTTGTCAACTCACATAAGTGAATGAATAATAATGAATAATGCATAATATTTATCTAATAAATCACGTTAAACATAATTTTGTCTTCATGGGGGAACCATTGAAAAGATTGATGCCCAAGTTTGTGTCTTTTGACAGCTAACGCAATTAGAAACACAAATGTTTTTCACACACACCCACAAAAACACGCACACTCGTACACACACACACACACACATATATATGCGGATTGTCTAAAGTGCCCTTCCTGTGTGGGTTTCAGTTGTAAATGCGACCGGAGCAGCGTTGCACATAAAACATTTTCATTTAATTGAAACAAATGCGTGCTGCGTATCAATTTAAGTAAACTGAACCAACACCAACAAAAACAATGATAAGAGCAACTACTACTAGTGCTACTAGTATAAACACTGCAACTATTGTAAGCGCTGTGTAGTGAAGAGCAATAAAACTAACGACTACAATAAGATCAGACTTTGCCACAGATTGTTGCCATCAACAACATGAACAAGGGGGGCTGGCGACAGGCGACCCCAAACGACAATCGAATGTAACACGAGCAGCATGTGTGTGTGAGTGAGTGTAGGTGTGAATGTGTGTGTGTGTGTGATTATATTTAACGTCATTACTGTATGTGTATGTGTGTGTGTATGTGACAGGAGATGCTGCAAAGTCAGAGGGAAAGAGAGAGAGCTTAAACAACATTGTCGTTGTCAGGTGATATATAGAAACTATACCAACAACAACAACAACAACAACACCTAAACTAGAACAATATAAGTGAACCGTAAAATGTCGCCAATTGAAAGCCCGTCAATGGGGCTGCCAAAAAAAAAAAAATATGATGAAAAAAGTAGAAAAAGTATAAAACCAAGAACTGAACTGCTGTTGTGTGCTATCAAAATCCATGTAAATTACATACAATCATCATAATATGATAGTGTGCGTACGTGTGTATGTTGTGTGTTGTTGTGTGTGGTTGTGTGTGCCATAAAATGACAACAAGCACGAGCGCACAAAACGAAGCTTTATGATTGTACCATGGAACACAACATATCACATCATAAACAAATACATATACTAAGTATATATAATGTCAACGAGGTGCTTTTCGTTGTACCTAAGTACGACTGTACCTTGGAGGGAAACAAGCAAAAAATAAAGAACAAGAGATTGCGAGAGTAAAGCTGGAAGAGAAATTCACTTTATCGTTAATCAACTCAGAAACTCAACCCAATCCGAAATCGAGTAACAAAGATTGGATAATTGAGAATTAAAAGAAATTCCCTTTCTCCACTTTAGCTATTTAAAGGAAAATACTTAAAGCAATGCAAAAACCCAACTCCAGATATTGAAAAACACTACTTTGAATGTTTTGCTCACGTTCTCGTTATTGATATTTAGTTATGATAACCATTTGTGAAATGTTCAAATTGAGGTTTAGTTTGGCTGTTGCCATTGATGTTGCTGTTGCTCGGGGCATACCAAATACTTTGTGGACTCTGCTGTGCATTGCTGGAGCTGGGACCGCGTGGACCATCTCTGCCACGCGGTCCGGTTGGACCCGTGAGTCCACGTGGTCCAGGTGGTCCAGGTGGTCCGGGTGGACCTGGTGGTCCCGGGGGACCAGGCACTGGTATCGGAATGTAGGCAGTCTGTATATCCTCCTTCTGGGCAGCCGCATCTACAGGCTGTTTGCTGGGCTGAAAATTCAAGTTGGGCCAGTTGAGACCCGTCTGGCCCTGTACATTGAAGCCCAGCTGGACACGTGGCAGCACCACATATGGAACTCCATTCACACCCAAATTGTTATTATTATTGCCAATTCTAGTTGGGCTTGAGATGATCTGTGGTCCATAGGCCACCGGAATGGCAGTCAACTGGGGCAGGCCATAGTTGATGCTCGGATCGTTGGCCATGGGTATCGTATTGGAGTAGAGATAATCGGGCACCTTGCGGACTTCCTTCTCCGGCTCTGTTTCGACAATCTGTGGCTCATTGAAGCTGGGTTCGGTCTCCAGCTCCCTGCTTAGCTGCTCCCCGGGCGCAAAGAGCACAAGTTGTGGAGTATTTTCTGATCCCTCGTCTTCCGAGCTGCGACCCATAGCTTGATGTCGTCGCAGTCCAGCGAGATGCGCCTCAGACAGGCTGACAAGTGCCAATAGCAATGCTGGAATTGAGTAAACCTTAATCCTCAGTTTCCACTTAAACTATTCTATTAGAGTTTGCTTACCAACTAACTTGACGTTGACTGCCATCGTAGCTAACTAATTTAATATTGCTTCGAGTCAACTTCTTTTATATCAAAATGTTCCTTAAGATAAGATCATTTGTTTCTTGGAAGGAGTTCGACTTGTCTTGGAAATAATGTTTGCCCACTTAAGTCACATTGAACCCGCCTTTAATGGAAGGTTCAGTCAACCCTTTGGCTAACTAATCAATTTCAACATGTTCTTGACTCATTCTGTTTGATAACTAGGTCAGTTTTAAACACTAGAAACTGGTTCTACTCTGATTGGCTTATCTATTTGCTGATCTTCTCCAATGGTCCACGGGTGTGGCATTTAAATATAAGTAACTCATCGTTAATTAAGCTTAGAAAATTGTTTTTTATTAGAAACCCCGCTTGCTTAGTTTTAAATGAACTTAAATCTCAGATGGCATTTAATTGTGTAAAGATTTCAAAGCTATATTGGGGTAAGAAGTAATGTATACAATTTGTTAATTTCTCCATGATTATAAAGATTACAGTTGCCACAAAATTCATTTTGGGCTTAATTGTTAATCTCTCGTTTGCAACAACTGAACAATTAAAGGGCCAGTAAAAACTGGGATGAAAAATAGCCCAAGTTTTATTTCACATGGAATATCGTAATATTTATTCTATTTAATCGCTAATGCAACGATTCACCCCCTTTTTTTTGAGCATTTTGGCATTTCCTACTTTAAAAAACATTCATTTTCATCATGCAGACAAGCAAACCGTAAAAAATAAACATAAAAAAAATATAGAAAAAATGTCGAATATAGTGAGAAAAAAAATAGTTGTGCAGCACCGAATGAAACCGAAAGTTCAGCGCAGTTATTTGTGGCATAAACTTAGCTATATACCAAGTAAATATATATACAGTGGCTCGAAGCGAGATTCGAGCAGTGCCTAGCAAAAAATTGAATTGCCTGCCATAAACTCATTATTCAATATTTTTCAAAAATTCCAAAGACCCATGACAGGTACATTTATTAACCACAAAAATTAATATATGACCCTAATAAACTGTGGTTTTTCCACCTGCTAGGTAGGGTTATGCAAAAAAGTACCCTCTTTTTATGGTCGAAGCAGCTTTCGAGCAGTTACATTATGGACACCTGGGTGCCATAAAACCCGGATTTTTTACCTAAAGTTGAATATTTTCGGTATAAATAGACTAATCCTCCGAAGTTAGTTTAGTTATATCCTGCATCTCGGAAGCAACAAGCCAACAAGGACTATGGGCAAATGGACTACCATTGAACAACGGGAACTCGTCCTGGAACACTTCAAAATTGGATATTCATTTCGAAAAATAGCTAAAATGGTAAATCTAAACACCTCAACTGTATTCTACATCATTCGGAGTTTCGTCGACGAAAATCGGACAGAGGACAAGGGCGGAATGGCACCAAACCCGATTTTCACCGAGCAGGACGAGCCGAGGATCATCAAGACTTCAAGTGGAAATCTAAAGCTATCGGCTCAAAAACTGACTCAATAGGTGCAGGATTAAATAAGGAAAAAGTTCAGTATGGGAACTGTGCTCCAAGTTCTGCGCAACCATGACTTTGATGCCCGAGAACTACGAAAAAAAAAATTTATAAGCGCAAAAAATAGAGGGTATAGGATGACGTTCGTCAAAATCCACTTGGGCAAGGATTTGGAGTTCTGGAACACAGTCATATGTGAATATGAGTACAAATTCAAACATTTTTACCCGGACGAATGGAATTATGTGTGGCGACACTCCAATACTGATCTGAGTCCCAAAAACTGAAAGGCAACAGTCAAGCAACGCGGAGGAAGTGTCCTGGTATGGGCATCTATCTCGACAGCCCGCGGCGGAAATTTTGTGTTAATTGAAACAACAATGGACAAATATGTGTACTTTGATATACTAAAGGAAAAGTTACTTCAAAGTGCCGAGAAGCTGGAATCCCACGTACTTTCCGGATCTACCAGGACAACGACCCCAGGCATAAGGCCGGAATAGTACAGTCCTGGCTTAGATTGAACTGCCCCCGCGTGATGATTCCACAGGCCCAGTCTCCAGACTTAAATGTTATTGAAAATTTGTGGGCTCTGCTGGAAAATAATATCCGGAACCACAACATATCCTGCAAACAGGATCTCCAAAATGCTCTGCTGGAGGAGTGGAGCAGGATCAGCCCAGAAACTACCCGAATACTGGTATCTTCCATGAAAAATAGGTTAAGCGAAGTTGTTAAGGCTAAAGGATATCATACTAAGTATTATCATCCTTTTTTAAGCTTTTGTTCGCCAAAAATGTAACTTTTTTAAGACTGCTCGAATTCTGCTTCGATATTTATTTTGGATATGTTTTTAGTTTTTGATTAATTTTAATTAATTAATTAATATTTTAATAAAAACTAAAGTTCCTTTTCAAAAGTGATATAACATTAAACAAATTGGCATTTAAGCATTTTGCGTTTTTTTCTTTGTTTAAACTTTATAGCACTTTAAATTTTTTGCTAGGCACTGCTCGAATCTCGCTTCGAGCCACTGTATATATAAATAATATAAGTGAAAAAAATAAAACGAAGAAGAAATTGTGCAGCATTTAATTGAATTAAATCAAAAGCAATGTATGCTGGCAATTAAAGTAGGACGCTGATGGAACAATGGAGCACAGCGCACCGCTTGGGGTTGCAGCGCTGCCCTCTTTTGCCTGCTGTGGCACAATTGAGCCCGCATTCGACAACAACAGCAACAACAACAACAACAACAAAAATGATACCTGCTGTGGTCCACTAAAGCAAAATGAATTTACAGTTGCAAACAGTTGAGCCAGTTGCGCCGTGGCGTGCGCGTCGTTGGGCGCTAGTCGCCAAATCGAAACGCATCTTTAGCTTCGTGTGTCCTAGACTGCAAAAAGGGATGTGTCTGCCACATGTGGCACAGCTGCTTTCGCTGCTGTCGCTTCTCGTGTGCGTCAGTGTGCGTGCAGCGAGTGGTTCCTCGAGTGGTGTTTCCTCAGCCTCAACTTCGTCGGGTCAATTGCGTCGCATTTGGCTAGAGGATCATTGTAGTGCGGGAATTTGTAGCAATGTGGAGATTGGACGCAATGATTATGTCATATTGTCGCAACAGCCAATTGCCAAGCAGCTGATGTTGACCTTCATCAATTCGAGCATTGCCAAAATACCGCATTTGATGTTCGATACGTTTCCCGATCTTCAAATGCTGCGCATGGAGAACTGTTCGTTGGAGACGTTCGAGAAGCCGCAATTCGAGGGGGCCAGCAATTTGATGAGCCTCTTTTTGGGCCACAATCGCTTGAAGGATTTACCCAAGAATATATTCCTAGGCGCCGATAATCTGGCAACGCTACACTTGGAGCACAATCTGCTAAAAGTGTTGCACAATCACAGTTTTAATGCGTTGAAGGAGCTCAAGCAGCTCTCCATTGCCGACAATCAGGTGGAGCAGCTGCCAGTCGGAGTTTTCGCAGGATTGCGTAAATTATTGGATCTGGATTTGGCTGGCAATCGATTGGAAGCGTTGCCACGCGGCATTTTCGATCGGAATTTGAATTTGACACGCTTGAATTTGGCGCGCAACTCGTTTGCGGCCTTTGAGTCGGAGCTGCTGAAGTTGCAACAGCGCCTCACCATGCTGGATATCTCTGGGAATACACTGCAAGAGCTGACGCTAAATTTCACGCAACTCGACCAGATTGTGGCACACAGCTGCGATCTGCGTCGCCTAACTGTCTACGGCATTATCAGGGAACTCGATTTGCATAACAATGCGCTGAGGGAGCTGCCCCACATACCACAGGCCGGCAATGTGAGCAGTCTGGACTTATCGCAAAATCCACTGGGCAACCTGCAGGGCAACCCATTGCGTCGCTTCACATCCCTGCTGCGTCTCAATCTTTCGTCGACCAATGCGCATGAGTTGCCGGAGGGTCTGTTCAAGAAGCAAACCCATTTGCAAATGCTGGACATATCGGGCAACTCGATCTACTCGCTGAAAATCACACTCTTCGACAGCCTCAAGTCGCTGCAGTATTTTCACTTTCAGCAGAACAATTGGAATTGTGATTTTCTGCAGCTGCTGATGAGTTCGTTTGTGAAAAAGCGGGACATTTCATTTATGGAGGATGTTACGGCCCCGGAACTGGTCGATGATTTTGTCGATGGCATCGCCTGCTGGTATGAGAGCGATAAAACATCCAAAAAATGCGATGGCAGCTCCGCAAATTCCGATGCAGCTCTCGAGCTGTCCATTGTGCGAAATGAGATCAAAGCCTTCACCGAGCTGGTGGAGAAGAAATTTGTGAAGGTCTATCGAATGCTGGAGGAAATGAAATTAAAACTATAAGCAAAAAAAAAATACATTTATGAAATAATCACAAGACGCGCTTTTTATGTTCAAGCGTGCGCCTATTTATTCAAAACAATTCAATTATATATAATATTCTATTCAATATCCCGTATTTAATCGCATTTTAAGAAATTATAATAATTGACACAAGCAAGCCACTGACAAATATTTAAGAAAGTATGCAACTAATAATAAAGCGCGGTACTCTTTGAGAACCAACAAAACAAATTGTTTTAACTCATTTTTTAATGACTATAATTTGAGTACAGAAAATAAGGAAATATTTTTTTAGGAAGATTGTTGTTTCTTAACAAATAAAAGGAATGCCTTTTTTTCTTTACTTGTTAACAATAAATTTATTTTGTTAACTGCATAGGATTTTAGATATTTAAATTTTATAAACATTTGCTTCAACAGCCTAGGTTTTAAGAATTTCAATTTCATTTTAAATGATTACAAATTTTGATTAGCATTTATTTCATATTCAACACTCAACAGAAAATCCTTTGCAATTGTATCGATATTTATATTATTTATAAATTTATAAAATAATAACAAATTCGATTTGAACATTACATTGATTTAATCTTCGCCAATTTGGCACCAGTCACCAGAAAATAACTAGCTTTAAATTTCAGCAACTTTGGCATTAAATATTAAATTTCCAGCTGAGCTAAAATTACATTTCTCATATTAAAAAAAACGCGCATATTGTGCAAATATCATCTGCATTTTATGTCCTTTGCAATATCGTCATATTTTAACAATTTTTTTCACACATTGTAAGCGTTTAAACAGCTTATCATGTCAAATATGGGATGTGAAATTAATGCCTTTAAAAAAAATATATATACACATATTTTGTATACCCTCAATTGAAAATGGCATGCATTTTTTACGCCCACTGAAAATCCGACAATAACAAAAACACATTTGCCCATAATGAAAGATATCAACAAAATCGTCAACGAGCAGAAAGAACAAATACCAATATCCCATATAAATATATATATATAATGAGAAAAAGGGTCAAAGTGACACTTGAAAACCGACAAAACTTAATTAAATGCAGACACTCACAACATAAAAACCAACAGAATTTTTATGAGAAACTACAACTATTTAATAAAAAGAAATAAATTTATAAATATTTACTTTGGTGTATTTAAACAAGTAATTAAATATGCAGACGCACACAAGCAGCACACACACTTTTAAATTCAAATGCACACACACATACAGTTGATAGCAGTTGTAAACTGTGTGTAATCAAGTCACATTTTAATTTGTGGTCAAAACCTATTTGGCTAAAAATTGTAATATATATTTTATGCATGGCTTAGCATAAAATGGACACATATTTAATTAAGATAGGTGAAAATGAGTAGTTGAGCTTTAATATTCATTTTGTAAATATTCACAATTCGCTAATTAGTATTTAAAGGCTTCTTTAAATCGCCAGTGCTCTATTCACTTAAGTGTGATTTTGGTTTTAAATTAAATACATTCTGTTCCCTTAGTAATCCCCTAGTAAGCTCTTTTTGTTGATGCTACTAAAAATCTCTATCTAAATTGGCATTTACTTTGCAGCCATTTGCTTCCCCCTCCCCCCAATCAAAATAGCAGATTTTTCCAACTCTCAACTATTTCAATGTTCAAATAGAAATAAATTTTCTTTTAAGAGTCCATAAAGTATGCAGCAGTTTTTAAAGCTTTTCCCATTAAGATTTCAACATTATTCGCCCTTGTCTTGTCCGCTGTTAACTGCAAGATTTTTAGTACTAACGGTTGTGAGCAACTTCCGTTTCCGCTAAACGTCTTGACTCGTCTCTGTCTCCGTTTTCGTCTCCGTTTTCGTCTTTCTATTTGTTGTTTTCGTTTATTCTTGACATTGTTGCAGTGGCAACAGCTACAGCTGTTTACCCAGTTAGCAAAAAGTAACTTTAACAATGTTAACGCGCTTACGTTACGCAACATATGCGCAACACTTTGGCCCAGACATGCTGGAACACAACCATAAACACACTCCCACACACACACACACACACTACCACACACACACACACACATCCGTTCACCCTGCTGTCATAGCGGATTGTGTCTGTCTTCAACAAAATTCATTTGGGCAAGTTTATGAAAATGGTTGTTGCTGCTGCCTCTGTTCATGTTGCTGTCTTAGTTCATTAGGATAACAAAAGCTGTGCGGGAAAACTTTCAATTTTTTGGTTACTTTTTCTATTCTTCTGCTTACTTGCAGTATGATGCTCATTAAAATAAATAAAGAAGGGTATCTTTAAGCTGTAAGTTGCTGAGAAAATATCTGTGATGAATACATCACTCGACTTACCATTTTATTTGGATTTTTAGTGAGTAATATAAATGGGAATTAGCTGATCAGTTCAATTTTATATTAAACTTCAATTTTTTTAAATATGTGTGTAACCTGCTATACCAACTATAATAAGCAGATTTTGCCTGTATATTTGAATATTTATAATACTTCATTGTAGTTAAACCCGTATCTTACAGATCATCTGGCAGTTGTGCGTTATTCGCTCAAGTATTTCCACTTGTTTTTATTACCCTTGTTGATTTTATTAACTGAATTTTACAAGTGCTCTTAGTTTCTCTGTGTCTCCCCTTCCAAAATCCGACCATTTTGTGCTTGTCGTCCTCCTCCGCATTATTGAACTTTTGCGCTTTTGAATTATTAATTATATTGTTTTACAAGTTGTGTTTTGGCAACAACTGTTGGCCGCATTTAATTTTAGACACGCTCTTGAGGCATAACTGGTCTGTGAAAATCAAACTCTTGCAACTTTCACGTTTGCTGGTTTTACATTCCACAAAATGACTTTAAAGTTGAAGCAAAGTTTTGCAATACATATTTATGTATATATATATATATACATGTATGTATGTATAACTTCGTTGAGTTTGTTAAGATTGTAATTGTGTTGGCTGTCGAGCAAAACCACTTCAAGCTCAATTTGGCATGAGCTAAATGATTAACCAGCAACGTTTGCAAATAAATTGGTTTTTTTGAATTGATTGCTTGATGACGCTTACAATATTATCTGAGATATTCTGATTTTCTTTTGTTTGGTGTCAAGCTGTATCTCAAATAGAAAGTAATTCCAAGCATTTAATTCAGAGATGCTTACAGAAATGTGGGTTTATTTATTTGCTTAAATGAATGCTTATATTTACCTCATAAATAAAATAGCATTATGTTATTCATGTTTAAAATTATCGCCTAATTGGGGCTTATGCAAAATAGCGGCTTAACGTTGCAAATGTTGTGTGGCAAGCAGTAAATACATTTTTCCTTGGGTCACAGATTATGTGTCACATTTCACACACACTTGCATGCAATTATGTGCACATTAGCATATCTCCTCTCGAGCTCTTATCGCTCTTCTCTCTGCTCTCTGCTCACTGCTCTCTCGTTACTTGTTTTTCTGCTTTCTGTGGCGCAATTAGGCAGTCAGCATTGCTGAAAAATTGCTGCCTACTTTTTGGCGCACATAAATATAATTTAATGGCCAAAACACAAACAGCTGTTTAACTGCCTGGCTGGCAGCAGCAAATTACTGCAATAGGTGCGACTACAAAATATTCTACAGACCACAAATGGGTTTTAGCTGGAAACTGTGTCTTAAAAATACATTTGCTGGGCATTAATCTTACTTATCTTTATGTACAATTCAAATAAATGATTTCTCACTTATGATGAAATACTACCTTTAATTCCAAATCTTTTGTAAATATTTGCTTATATAATTGTCGAAAATGAATCTACCCCTTGCCAGCTATATGACAGGGTAAATATTCAACGAGAGTTTTCGCTACATTAATAATCAATGTTCCCCTTTGCAGACATGAATAATATACTCGTATGAATATGTGCATGTATGTGTAGATATGAATGCGCTTCAATGCTCCAATTGTGGCTGGTTGAGGCGCAAACGAGGCGTATGTGCAACATGCGTACGCATAAATTCACGCTTAATTAGCAGCATGCCTCACCCCCCCCCAAAAACATGTTATGGTAGCGGCTAATTAGCTGATTTCTTGCAACTGGGTAAATTGTATGTTAAATAATATATTTAACACGTGCCTCGTTGTGTGCATTACTTACACAAATTCACTTGTTGTCAGCTAATTGTCAAAGGAGCCAAAAAACAGAAGAAATGAAAAAGAACAAAGCAACATGAAATTTGTTTAGTTACATTGCGCCAAATTAAATTTGGCCACGCGCCACAATTGTTTTCGCACTGCCTTATTAACTGGCATTGTGACGCAATTATGTTGCCACACCGTGCCAAAACCATGCCACACTATGCCCACCTGCTGTGGTACGTGTCTTTGCTGCCACTTCGTGGATTGCTGACTCCTGCTTCTGCTTCTGTTGCACACGCGTCTCGAAACTTGTGTAAGCGTGCCGTGTTTTCCAACTCTTCACCAAATTGTTAAGCTAAGTAGGAAAAGCGCACAAACACACAAAACAATGCACACACGAGTTGTGGCACTAAGCTGAAAGCAAACTGCATTTGGTGCGTGTGCTCTAAAAGTTCTAATGCCTAACTGGCCATACATTTTCACTTTTCCATATAGTGTACTGCAACAAATTGTCTGACTTATGAGGTTTACCATCACATAAAAATCGTTAAAAAGATAAAGTTGAATCCTCCTTTCAAGCTTATCTGAGTATTTTTGTGGAAAAGCAGCAATGCATTTTCAATGAATGACAACAATTGGAATAAATTTATGCTTGAGGCGCACCAATCTACAAATCATTTGTGCTGTCCATGCAAATAAGGCCAAGAGCTGAACGGGAAACGAGAAACGAGAATCAAGAATCAAAAACGAGAAACATTATACGGAATATACTTGTAGCTATTCTAAAGCAGATCGCATATATCCAGACAGCAAGTATTCAAATTGCCCCCTTGACAATGAAGGAAAACACAAAAAATCAGAATTTGCTTTTGCTTTTGCATTGCTTTGCTCAATTCACTTGGGTTTTTATATTGAAATCAACATAAACTGCTGCCCACGGAGCTAACATGACAAATCATTATACGATATTATGCGAAATACATTTTTTCCCAAATTAAATGCAAAAATAAACAAGGCGATTGAGTTATTCGACAACTGAAGAGAAGCCATTTAAAACAAGTTTTATGTTTATAAATTCACTGTTATTCATACTGTTACAAATCAATGTTTAGCCTTGAAATAGGTCGTTTAATGCTTAAATAAAATGGCTATATACAGTGTCTCACACCTCATTTGGAACAGCGTCTAGCAAAAATTTCAATTACCTGCCATAAACTCATTATGCATTATTTTTCAAAAATTCCAAAGACCCATGGCAGGTACACATATTAACCACCAAAATTAATATATGACCCTAATAAACTGGGATTTCCCCACCCGCTAGGTCGGGTTATGTAAAAAAGTACCTAATTTTATGATCGCAGCTTATTTGGAACAGTTACATTCTGGACACCTGGGTGCCATAAAACCCGGATTTTTTACCTAAAGTTGGATATTTACGGTAGAAATAGACCAACCTTTTAAGTCAGTTTAGTTTTTTCCCGCATTTGGGCTGCAACCTGCCAACAAGGACAATGGCCAAACGGACTACCATTGATCAACAGAAACTCATCCTGGAACACTTCAAAATTGGATATTCATTTCGAAAAATAGCTAAAATGGTCAATCTAAACACCTCAACTGTATTCTATATCATTCGGAGTTTCGTCGACGAAAATCGGACAGTAGACAAGGGCGGAATTGCACCAAACACGATTTTCACCGAGCAGGACGTGCCGGGGATCATCAAGATTTCAAGGGGAAATCTTAAGCTATCGGCTCAAAAACTGACTCAATAGGTGCAGGATGAAATAAGGAAAAAGACCAGTATGGGAACTGTGCTCCAAGTTCTGCGCCACCATGACTTAAATGCCCGAGAACAATGGAAAATGGAAATTTGTAAAAGCAAAAACATAGGGTCTAGGATGACGTTCGTCAAAATTCACTTGGACAACGATTTGGAGTTCTGGAACACAATCATATTTGAATTTGAGTACAAATTAAACATTTTTGGTTCGGACGGACGGAATTATATGTGGCGACACTCCAATACCGATCTGAGTCCCAAAAACTGAAAGGCAACAGTCAAGCACTGCGGAGGAAGTGTCCTGGTATGGGCATCTATCTCGACAGCCCGCGGCGGAAATTTTGTGTTCATTGAAACAACAATGGACAGTAATGTGTACTTCGATATACTAAAGGAAAATTTACTCCAAAGTGCCGAAAAAATAGGAATCCGACGTACTTTCCGGATCTACCAGGACAACGACCCCAGGCATAAGGCCGGAATAGTACAGTCCTGGCTTAGATCGAACTGCCCCCACATGATAATTCCACCGGCCCAGTCTCCAGACTTAAATGTTATTGAAAATTTGTGGGCTCTGCTGGAAAATAATATCCGGAACCACAACATATCCTGCAAACAGGATCTCAAAATGCTCTGATGGAGGAGTGGAGCAGGATCAGTCCAGAAACTAGTTGGAAGCTGGTATCGTCCATGAATAATAGGTTAAGCGAAGTTGTTAAGGCTAAAGGATATCATACTAAGTATTAAAATCCTTATTTAAGCTTTCATACGCCAAATATTTCACTTTTCTTAAGACTGTTTCAAATAAGCTGTGAAACGTTTTTTGGATATGTTTTCAGTTTTTGACTAATTTTAATTAATTAATTAATATTTGCATAAAAACTAAAGTTTCCTTTTAAAATGTGATATAACATTAAACTAATTGGCATTTAAACATTTTGCATTTTTTTCCTTGTTTAAACTTTATAGCACTTTAAAATTTTTGCTAGTCACTGTTCCAAATGAGGTGTGAGACACTGTACATATATAAAAAGAAGGGAGATTTTAAATAATAGTTTTCTTGGTTAGATGAGTTTCAGCTCTGGTTACTCGCTTACCTTGTTTGTGAACATGCCACTGCCAGTTGACCAAGCACGGCACAGAAAGCAGGCAGCACTTACACGAACACAAACACTGACACTTGCATACATATACCATATTCCAGACGAGTGAACAATGCTTCATTTATAAAACCGATCCGCACAGAACCAAACCCAAACTAGAATTTGCAGTGTTGTGTTGCAGTCGCATGGAATGCGCAGCTGGCATTTGCCCATTGCCTTGCACAATTTATAGCATATCTCTATACCGCCTGGGGTAACTACAAGTGCGTGTTGGTGTCTGCCTGTGTGTGTGTGTGTGTGTGTGTGTGTCAGCCTGATAACAAGCCTGGCTTTTTACTCTTGCTTGTAAATCTTACAAATTGCAAATTGAATTTAACGATAAGCATTGAAGCGCAAGAGTGGACATGTTGAACATTGAGCGTTAAGCGCAGCTTTACGGCGTGAAACTAAAACATCTGACATTTTATTTAGCCAACTGTTTTCAGTCTCACATGTTTTTCTTAGTGTATTAGCCAGGCGCTATTGACACTTTGCTACCCATTATTATTCTAGGTCACTTATTTCACTTCTTTTCTGCTGCTGCCTGGCTCCAATTGACACTGATTGTGTTGGGCAGTAAAACTGTCGTCTTTTTAGCCAGGTTGCTAGTCTAAGTCCCTAACACTTGCTTCAGCCGAGAGCTGACTTGAGACTAAGCCAATCTTTCTATTGATATTAATGTGATTTTCATTTTTCCATTTCATTGCAGGTGAGTTTTCGATCTGAACGAATGAAAGAGACATTAAAATCCGAAGAGTATTCTGTGAGTCAGTTTACATGCCACTCAAAGTTGCCACAAGCACTTGCCCGCTCGAAGCAACAGACATTGCATTTAACATTTACAACTACACGCATCCACACACACACACACACACACTCACTCTCATATATACTCAACAGACAAGGAATTATGTTTGCTAGCCAAGTTAGCAGTAGGGTGAAGTCGACCCCCGACATTTTGTTCATAATTTATAAGCCGAATGAAATGCCAAAAGACCGAAAACTTCCCAAAAAAAAAAAGAACATATAGACAGAGCCAGACAGCGTGGCGTTGTCGGCGACACGCCCCATTCAGACACCCATTCCCCTCCCCACTCTCAACTAATACACAAAAAACAAGTAAGAATGCTGTAGTCGAGTTAGCTCGACTACGATATACCCTTAACCCAGTTGTTGAATATATTCTAGTTTTATTGGCAAATTTCCCTTTAAGATGATTTGCACTCAAATGCACCGAACTGGCTGGCTACAAACACGTGCATATACATACACACATACAGGCATACATACGTACATTATCATGACGTCTCTTTCTCACGCATGCGCTCGCCTTTATGTCGATGCTTCCTTCTGCCTGTTACATACATTTGCACAAAACCATTATACCCTTTTTACCCATTTTTATTGGGTTAAGCGTATAAAAAAGGGTAGCAGCGGCAAGGAAATTCCAAAAGACACAAAAAAAAAAAAATGAAATGCGGCAGGCAAAAGTCAAAAACTAACTGGCTTTTGTAAGAGTCGCGCCATGTGGCCATTAAGGATGTCTGCGTATGTGCGATTGTGTTTGTGTGTGTGTGTGAGAGGGTGTAACGACCCGAAGAATCATATGTGTGTGCGGCCAACAAAGTCTGTGTGCATATCCTGTAAAATTGGCAGTTGAGGTCGGTGCAATATAAATTCTGATCGCTTTCTTTTAAAAAGAAGAAAATAAATATTTTTAAGAAGAAGAAATATTTAAATATTTCAAATAGCAAAACTACTTTTATAGAGTTAGTGTTAGAAACATTTTTACTTCTAACTTCTAGTGTCTTTGTATTCGTATCCATATCTTTAGTATTTATTTTCTATATAAAAAAAGAACATAAGAAAGACACTTAAACCTTTATAGCGTGAACTGATTTTATATCGAAATAATATTTAAAGCAGCTTTTGAATTTTTTTAAATTAATTTTTGCAATATGCAAAGTCAGTATTTGAAATTCTTTACAAGCAATGATTACTTAACCAACAAAAATAAGTTTATTAACGTTTTGAATGGCAAAATAGACAGTTCGATATCCATGGCACTAATAATTTCCTTGATTGGTATTACAATAGACATTGGATATAATGTATATAAATGGAAGAGATTTTAAAATAAAAATTAAAAAATAAACAAGTTCTGTTCGCTGAGTATCTGTTAGTTCGATCATTTTATTTTTATCGCAGCTGTCTAAGTTTATTTGTCCCTTTGCACGTTGCCGTGTTTAACCTTTAACCTCCCTCTGGCCATATTGTTGCTGCTATCATTGTTGTTGCTGTTTCTATTGTTTTTTTTCTTATTGTTGTTTTTGTTGTTGTTGTTATTGTTGTCGTGCGCGCATAAATAATTCTGCAACCATTGTTGTTGTTGCCTTTGTTGCTCTTGCTGCTGTTGGCTTTTTTTCAAAGCCTACCTTAAAGGGTTTACTGTATTGCTGTTGTTGTGTCGGGTCAACTGATTTGTGGGCATTTGCGCTTTCTCGATTGCCTTTTTCTCACATTTTCCATTTTTCATTGTTCATTCCATTGCCATTTGCCTGCAGTGGTTTATACTAACGTTGAGCTGGACTTTTATCGAGGCTTTTCATCTTTTTATTAATATGTAATTGTTGCTCTGCAAGTTTTGACCAGTTTCTGTTATCTGAAATTTGTAGCTCATTTTCTTGGCTTTAAAATTTGTTATTTAGGGCACAAAAAAGGCCAAGAGGCATAAGTTTCATGCATTTTCGCATTCCCATATGATTTACGGACTTATCCAATTCTGGCATGTCGCAGCAATTATTCAAAAACCAGTTTCTGGCAACCAGAAAAAGTACTCTCTTAAGCGATTTCGCAATTTGCATATGCCACACACACCCACACATTTACGCAGACAAACACACACAAACACACACATACAGCGACTAACTTCCATTCTCATTTTCTTTGTTTTTGGGTTAACGTTGGGAACCCGAACTTTCTGGCCGGTCTCCGGCAGTCAATTTGTTCAAATAAATTGAATTATGTTGGGGGGTTTTTCTTTTCTTTTTTTTTTTTTTTGGTTGCCCACATAGTTTTAGCACAAAGTTGGGCAAAACCTTTGGGGAGCAGCTGTTAGTAATCAAATTACTTCACATGTCACTTATCTGATGTCCACTTTTAATGACATTATGAGAGTGACAAAAATGGATATTGTCATTTCAATTATATGTATTTATATCATGCTGCTAATTAGCTGAGCAACTTCCAGCATAATTTAGTTAACAGATATTCAAGGCATAAATATGAGAATATGGTCCGTATGGTTTGTAGCCTGACAAAACAGAACCAAATATAAACCAAAAACCCAAACATGAAATCTAATCTTACAAAAAACATACATTTTTAAAGAAAATGAAAAAGACACAATTAACAGACAGTGAAATAAAATTATTGACTTCAGGATATCCTCGCTTATTCTATTTTTAACCATTTGCTTTATCTTAGATATATCCAAAATCAAATGGGGTTGCTCTGCCTCAGGAGGTGTAACCTCTCTTTGATGAGTCTTGTGGAGCCTATATTAGTAATGATTAGGGTCTTAGATATCTGTTTACTGTTTTTCCCCAATTCAACCCTTACAGGGTATATAAAACAAAAGGGTTCACCCCAAACCAAACCAAGGGCGAACCCAAAGTTATTAAACTGTTTTGTTGAACCACTGGTGAATTCATTCAGAGAATGAAACATTTAGCGAAATCCATTTTCATGTCTTAATGCCAACCATGTTCTACAAACAAAAAACAAAAACCAAAAAAAAAAAAAAAAAAATGCTTTCAGTGCAACTCATAACTCATAATGAGATGCGAATTTTTACAACAGCACTGGGGTTACTTATAAAAAAAAAATAAAAAAAACGGAAATCCAATTAAAATTTATGCGGCTTCCGCTTCTGCATTTGGCGAGCAGCTACAAAAAAACAAAAGCTGCAAATAACTAACGTTAAGCGTTGCGTATTTTATTGCATTTGCCAGAGTTGCCGTATAATTAAAGTTAAAGTTGTTGTTGTTGCAAACAAAACATGTGGCAAGCTCAATTAAATATTGCCACTCGTAACTTTGTTCGACATTCATTTTTGAAACATTTAAGTGCATATTGCATGGCCGGTCATAAAAACTCTCAGCCTAATTAAGAAAAAGCCAATTGAACCCAACAAGCAACGGTGTCACTGTCACTTTGTACACGTTGGCCGCCATTTTATGGCCCAAAGCGTTAATGCCTTAGCATGGCTGCTCCATGGCTGGCTTAATTAGATTTGCTAGTCGACCACTTCGTCTACTGTATATGGGTATTTGTGTGTGTGTGTGTGTGAAGGTCTAACAACATACTAAGGAGAGCTACGACTTTTATTCTATTTTCAAACATAAAACGTAAGAGTCGTAAACCTTTCCTTTTTTTTTTCTTTTTTTTTTCTTTTTTTTTTTGCAAATGCGTAAGCAGCTCTAATGGAAATTAATGTAGATATGTGTGCAAGATGGGAAGTGCTTCTGGGAAATTGGTAGTGAATTGTTGAGTCCGTGTCAGTTTCGGTGACTAACTGGGCAGCCTTGTAATTCGTCTTATTCACTCACTACAGACAAATTATCAGTAATTAAAGCACCATTTCGATTGATGCCTATGGGCATCAATTAAATACGAGATAAAAAAATTATTTTGGTGTTTGTTATTTTCATTCAAGCTAAGCAAATTATGAATCAAAATTATGAATTTCAAAAATATCAAATTACTCGCAAAAAAATCGTTTTAATAATCTGACAGCTTTATTAGTGAGCATTTAACAACATTATTGGCAATCATGAGCAACTTTAGCAAAAAAGTTTTTGCTCAGCTTGATTAACTTTTAAACATTGCCCAGCTGCGTGCGTAGCCTTAAAAAAAAAATATGGCCGAAAAATTGGCAGCTGCTGTTCAAAAAGGCGATTTTCAATTAATGCCGAAAATACTGCAATATTCACTGACACAGACGGAGGCACAAATATGCATATATGCATATATATATGTATGTATGTGTGCTAATATACAGTGGCTCACATATTGTTTGGCCCAGTGCCTAGCAAAAAATTTAAAGTTCTATAAAGTTTAAACAAGGAAACAAATTCAAAATGTTTAAATGCCAATTTGTTTAATGTTATATCACATTTGAAAAACAAACTTTAGTTTTTATTAAAATATTAATTAATTAATTAAAATTAGTCAAAATCTGAGAACATAACCAAAATTCATGCCACAAACATTTGGCCCAGTCTTAAAAAAAGTTACATTTTTGGCGTATAAAAGCTTAAATAAGGATGTTAATACTTAGTATGATATCCTTTAGCCTTAACAACTTCGCTTAACCTATTTTTCATGGAAGACACCAGCTTCCGAGTAGTTTCTGGACTGATCCTGCTCCACTCCTCCTGCAGAGCATTTGGAGATCCTGCTTGCAGGATATGTTGTGTTTCCGGATATTATTTTCCAGCAGAGCCCACAAATTTTCAATAACATTTAAGTCTGGAGACTGGGCCGGTGGAATTATCATGTGGGGGCAGTTCGATCTAAGCCAAGACTGTACTATTCCGGCCTTATGCTTGGGGTCGTTGTCCTGGTAGAACCGGAAAGTACGTGGGATTCCAGCTTCTCGGCACTTTGGAGTAAATTTTCCTTTAGTATATCAAAGTACACATTCCTGTCCATTGTTGTTTCAATCAACACAAAATTTCCGTCGCGGGCTGCCGAGATAGATGCCCATACCAGGACACTTCCTCCGCAGTGCTTGACTGTTGTCTTTATGTTTTTGGGACTCAGCTCAGTATTGGAGTGTCGCCACATATAATTCCATCCGACCTGGCAAAAAATGTTGAATTTGTACTCATATTCAAATATGACTGTGTTCCAGAACTCCAAATCCTTGCCCAAGTGGATTTTGGCGAACGTCATCCTATACCCTGTATTTTTTGCTTATATAAATTGCTCTTTCCGTGGTACTTGGGCCTTAAAGTCATGGTTGCGCAGAACTTGGAGCACAGTTCCCATACTGAACTTTTTCCTTATTTCATCCTGCACCTATTGAGTCAGTTTTTGAGCCGATAGCTTAAGATTTCCCCTTGAAATCTTGATGATCCTTGGCTCGTCCTGCTCGGTGAAAATCGCGTTTGGTGCAATACCGCCCTTGTCCTCTGTCCAATTTTCGTCGACGAAACTCCAAATGGTGTAGAATACAGTTGAGGTGTTTAGATTGACCATTTTAGCTATTTGGCGATATGAATATCCGATTTTTAAGTGTTCAAGGATGAGTTTCCTTTGCTCAATGGTACTCAGTTTGCCCATGGTCCTTGTTGGCTTGTTGCACCCGAATTGCAGGAAAAAACTAAACTGACTATGAAGGATTGGTCTATTTATACCGAAAAAAAATCAACTTTAGGTCAAAAAATCCGGGTTTTATGGCGCACAGGTGTCCATAAAGTACCTGGGCCGAAAGTTTGTGACCTATAATTTAGGAACTTTTTTACATAACCCGACCTAGTGGGTGGGGAAATCCCAATTTTTTAGGGTCATATATTAATTTTTGTGGTTTATATATGTACCTGCCATGGGTCTTTGGAATTTTTGAAAAATATTACATAATTACTTTATGGCAGGCAATTAAAATTGGTGCTAGGCACTGGGCCAAACAATATGTGAGCCACTGTATACAGACGCACTCACTCCTGCACTGAGATGAGCTTGTAAACACGTTCTCGCACACAACTCAATTCAGTGATGCTTAACTGGCCATAACGACCAAAGCCACAGGCCAAAAACGTACACGTAGCGAGAGTACCTTCCACACACAAACACACACACACACACACACACACACACACACACACACACACACACACACACACATACGCACACACATTGAGTGCTTGATTTTTTTCTGAATACCCGCCAGACATTTTTAAAAACACATTCAACGCAATATACAAAAAACTCACGCAATTTGTGTGCACTTTCTCTCTCTCTCTCTCTCTCTATCGCTCTCTCCATCGCTCTCACTCTCTCATGGCGCTCTGGGCTTCTTCTCTGTCAGCGTTTGTTCCTAAGAGACTCATAAATTTTGCCATTTCTTCATTGCCGCTAATTTATATGACATGTTGGGCGGGCATGCGGCGGGGCAGGACACACGCACAAGGACACTCGCTAATACAAAGCAAATAATGTGTTGTTTACTTTGGGGCGCACGTAGCCACAAGACGCCACTTAAAATTGTTTCATGGCCACAAGCGCAAAAAAAAAACAAAAATAAAATAGAATAAAAAAATCATCAAAAAATGCGAAACAAAAAAAAATTGAAAGCACGTAACTTTTGGTTAACCAAAGGCTATGATCCCCCACAAGCCACCACCTCCCACCCCACCCGCTGGAAAGCAAATGGAATAGGGCCAATCTGACCCACTCAACCAACAGGCTGTGGTGCCTGACCCACTCAACGTGGCTCCCCAGCGGCGCTAACTGAACCGAACTGTGACGCGAGCTGTTGCCTTAGTTTAAATTATCTCCAGGTCCTCCCGGGCATTTTGCAACTGCAGGTGCTGCACTTACCCTACATCTCTCCCTTGCTCACTCTATCTGTCCTCACTCCTGCCATATGAATATGGGCCCCATTGTCGGGAGAGAAGCTTTAACAATTTAAAAGCTTCACAAAGTTACTTTATTTTAATGAAAAAATTACTGACAAACGTAAAACGAATCAAATAATGCACATGATTTCAAATAAACAATAAAAAATATAAAAAGAGTTTAATATATAAAAATAAAATCTAATCGTAATCAGTTTAGTCTAGGATAAGTTAAATAATTTGTTACATTTTTCTGTGATTGATTGAATTTAATAAGCTGCATTTAAAATGTATAATGTATAACATGTATAATTAATTCATTGTGCTTTGAAGTATTTCTTATTTATACTAAACGGCAAAATTGCAAACTCCTTTTTCGGGAGAAAACCACAATGGCGTAAACCACAAAACTTGACCACTTGTAAGCCTAATTACTATTACAATTCAAATGGCTTGACTAGTTTTTGTGTGCTGCCCAGCAGACAATCCGCTTAAGACTAAGTCAAAAATTTGTCAGAATTAAGGGATTTGATAACACTGTATTCATATAGACCAACCCATCTGGTCGCCCTCAATAAACTCTGCTCACCACTAACCATAAACTTGGTAGCATTATCTGCAGTCAAGTTTTAAAAGCCCCATCCAAAATACGAAGTAAAAGTAGCCAAGCAAATTTTATGCTACGAATGGAATAACTGAAAAGCTGGGCAGCTGTTGAGAGAAGCTTTATATCTACACACACACACATATATAGTGGTGTGTGTGTGTGTGTTGTGCAGTATCTGGAGTGCGGCAAGCATATTTGATGTCTAGTTATAAACTGAACAATTTGCTGTGAAATTATGCCTGTACCACAGGACGGCAGCTGAGTGAAAAGTGTCATAAAAAGCGCATGAACATTTTCGGCCATGGCCAGCACTTGAGTCAAAAAATCGAAAAACAAAAGCCACAAAGTCCATGCAACATTTTGAGGCATGTTTATGGTCCCACAAAGAAGTAGTGAAATGAGGAGACCGTCAAGCATGCCGCTGGCAATTTATTGAGGGAACGAGAGAAAACTGTACACTGTAAGAAATAGCTGTGAAATAATTAATATTACTTTGCTTGGAGTTGAAGTTTAGTCAAAAATTATACGAATTTTAGAATTCGATGAATTTCTGATAAATTGTATATAAATAATACAACATAGATTTATTCTATGTAAGTAATATTGAACATCTATTAAATTCACCTATACTAATTTTTTTCTGTGCAGAAAAGCAAAGATAGTTAAAACAGGAAGGACAAAAGAATATCCACTAAATACTTTGGAGATATGTGTGTGTTATGTGTGTGTGTGTGTGTGTGTGTGTGTGTGTGTGTGTGTGTGTGTGTGTGTGTGTGTGTGTGTGTGTGTGTGTGTGTGTGTGTGTGTGTGTGTGTGTGTGTGTCCAAGTCGTAAGCCACAGCAGAAAAAAAGAGATGAAACAAAAGTGTTACCAAGCACGTGAAATTCCCTGTAAAAGAATCTTATTCCCCACAACTAACACCGCACACCACCATGCCTGCCCCATCCCTTAGCTTGCTGCGTGTGCTTTTGTGACCGCATTTAAGCGCAACAATTCCGTTTTGCCACACTTGCAACGGTTTTCGCGCTGCACGCGATTCGCTCGCCTGGCAAATTGCCATCAAAATTTCAAGCGCCACAAAATATGCAACACTAAAATGTGTGCAACTGCGTGCCCATTTATGTGTGTGTGTGTGTGGGTATATGTGTGTGTGTGTTTGTTCGAGTGAATTTTATTTAAAGAACGCATAACATTTTCCATTGCATTTTCTGTTTTTTTTTTGTTTTTTTTTTTGTTTCTGTTTATTCTTTGCGTTTTTTAGATTAAACAGCGCAAGTTTTGCTTACACCTGTCGAATATGATGCAAAAACTTAGCTATGTGATTCAACTGCTTTAAATAATCTGATCCGGATGAATATGTAATGGAAACTTTAATATTTCAGTTCCACAAAGCTGCTAACACCTAACCAGAGATAAATTTATAACGTTGAGAAATAAGTTCAATTTCGTTAAAGACAAGACTTATTCAATTTTTGCTTGCCCCAAAAACAATTAAAACTTACAATTTACACAACGTATTGTGTGATGCTAATTTAAAATGTAAAATGTGCAACCTTTAATAAAAAAAAAACTAGCTCACAAGTTGAATAAACCACTTTCGCATACAACCTGAACAAATGTTAGGAAACTTGAGCTCGACCAAGAAGCATCTTCAATAGGGAATACTTTATGCAATCCTAAATATAGGAAAAACAAGGAAAGCCATTATTTAGTTCAGCTACAAATAGAGAATTTAATATTACATATTTTACTTGTAATTTTGTCTACTCATATGTTTTCTATCCCAAATCGCTTACAGCTAACTATGCAACAGGACGCATTTGAAGCTTGTTGCAATCACGTTTACCAAGCACTTGATAGTTGAGGTCGTTGAGTGTTGTCTGTTCTTCGATTCGATGTAAGTGTTGTAAGTGACTTTTGGCTTGCAGCTTCTTAGCTCTGATAGGCGACATCCTTAAAGCCTTGGAGCGAACTTCACACATCGTCTCCTTATGAGCTTCAGATGCACACAGTTTGCTTTAAGCTACAAATGTTTTTGTCACCCTGTTTATGGTTTTTTTCTGCAGCTGCTACAATATTTAGTGCTTGCAGTTACCAGCAAATAACCAACTGACAGCACTCTGAGTGCAACCTGTTTCTGCTTACTTTCCTTGTATTTCCCTTCCCTTTCCCTTTCCTCTCGCCTCTCGCCTGACACGCACAACTTTCACTTGTGTTTGTTTGGTCTGTAAGTATGCAAGGAAAAAGATGTTTTCTTTTGTTTTTATTTTGAATCCGATGACTGCTTGACACGCAGCATCCCCTTGCCTCGCTTGGCATCTTTCTTTTCTCTTTTTTTTTTCTTGTGATGACTGCTTGTTGTAAGCACTACGGGATAACCAGTGAAAGTCGAAAGTACTTAACTTTGCAGCCAGTGTTGCATGCTGACATCATTTTATGTGCTTGCAACTTGCTGAGCCTTTTTCTTCAACATTTAAAAGAATAGTCAAACAATAGAGGGTTGATTATAACAAGTTAACTTTAGCTATAGTGAAGCTAATTATTAATATATTTTCTTCTCTATTCAGATTAAATCTTATCTATTATACAGGGTATATTTTAGTTTATATAGGCTTCAATTTATTTTGCATTTATTTTTGGGCTTAAGTTTGTCGCTTCTGCGGATGTTAAATTTCCGCCAGCGCAGCTTAGAGATTCTACGGCAAATCCATCACTCACAATTCCTATCAACTCACTACTCCTTGCATGTTTTTGCCATTTTTCAAATTGAATTTTTCCGGCATTTTAATTTTTTATTATTTTAGGAAATTTAAAGCTAAGCCACCGCCGTTTGTCAGTGCCGTGGGGCTTCGCCTAAGCGTCGAGCGTAAGACAGACAGGAAAACAAACCGCAAAATTAATTCACATGATATAACCGATATATAAGCTAGAATATACATATATATACATATAAATGTATATAACCATTGGTATCAGTTTCATGTTGAGCTACTGGTGATGTTCCTATAAAATACAGGTAGCTTGAGGTAGGAAGAGAAACTCACACAATATGTATCTCGTATGTGTATCTCATAAATCTTGCCTCTCCTGCCACCTATGCTCATGCGTAGGCTTGTATCTAAAGCTAAGTACTCGGTTGTAAATTAATACACGACTAGATGATTAAGTGTTAGGTTCGCTGGCATTTGCCTTCGCGTTCCTTTGTGGCTGCGGCATTAGATGATTGGCTTCTGTGTGTGTGGGCCTTAACTTTGGGGTTTAACATTAAGTTAGGAATTTATGTGAAATGCGAATAGCGAATAGCACTTTCGAAAAATAGGGTTAAACATAAAATATAAAATTGAATTCTAGCCAGCTAGGAATATAAATAGGCATGATTAAAACTTCGAATACAGCAAAAGTGCATTTAATTAAGTTTTTATTAGCAATGCCAGGAAGTGGGAGATTCCTGTAAAGGGAAGGAAGTTTGCATAAATATAACAAGAATATATTCAAAGACAAGAGAAGATAGATTCGCAATTGATTGCATAACAATCAAAATATTATACTTCTTTTGTATATCAAAGTGTGTCAGAGAAAATTGCTTGTAAAATATGAAGCTCACTTTTATATTTTCTGCTAAGAAATATAATATAAAATACAAGTAATGCATACTTTGGCAAAATCATATCCCATAACGCAGAACTAATATTAATAAAAATTCCCCCGTGCTTTTAACGTGGGTGATATTTCTTTGCTGTTAGTAAAAATCAGCCCTTAAGTGCATTTTCACCACCACCACAACCACCACCCCACACAGCAGCCACCTAGATGTTCCACAATGTTCTTATTGCAATCTAAAACCAGTCACGAATTTCATCAATAATTTCTTGTTCGAATTGCTTTATTTGGGAAACCTTACGCTTCAAAAACTACCCCGAAATAATAAAAAAAAAAACCATTCCACACGTACACCTAGAAAGTTGCTGATTAATGCATTTCAATAACAATAATATTTGTGTTGTTGTTGCTGTTATTTTTGTTGTACTTTCGCAATTTGTTCCAAGCCACTTCTTGCCTTTTTGGCCCTCTCATCTTTCAGCTACCAAATCGCAATTCGCTTCATATTTGCACTTTAATGGCTTCATTTGATGTGCTGCTGATGTTGCCACGAGCAACACACACACATTGCACCACAGCCTTGGGTTGGGGGTTGAGATGAGGGCTGTAAGTGTTGCAATCTGTGGGGGCTGTTCCTGTTCGCACAACATCAATGAGTTGCAATAAGACTGCTGGGCGCATGTTGTTTCTGTAACTACAAACTGAACATTTGTTGTACTCGTAGATTGAATTCATAAATTGCATATTGAAGGGAGAAATTGTTGAGTTGGTTACAAAGAATATTTTTTTTGGCATCTGCGTTGAATATTCGTCACCCCCAAAAATATAATTCATTTTTGCATTCTCTTTACAATTTTTTTTTGTATATTTCTTAACTATATTTTTAACGGCCAACAACTTGTACTTTTTTCTTTGTGATGGCCATTACAATTCTCCCGTTAAATTCTCTGAGTTGGCTTTCGCTCAAAGTTTTCATAATTTTTGTATAGTTTTTGGCTTGTGCGCTGCGCATAAGTTTTAAGTAATTTAACTTTTGACGAGTTTCATTGTTATAAGCTCAACTTAAGCGAGCTCCTCGATGTTAAGAACATACAAAGTTTTAATGCAAATTTCAAAGGAATTTTTGCAAACAAAAACTATTTTCAAAATTTCTATAATCGTCTTAAAAAGGTTGCTGCTCTTCAGCATAAATTGTAAATTGAGAAAGCGCACTGAAGTGTTAAGTAATTGATTGCATTGCTCAAATATTGCCAGAGATGTGAAGAGTTGAAAGTAAGTGGACTCTTAATTATGTAACTTACTCTTTTGCATTTGTGTAATAAACTAGTGAATACAAGAAAAAAAAATAACACTTTCCGGTAACTAAATCAGATTTAGATTCTTACATAAATTTACACATTGTTTGGTCATTAAACTTGTTCATATTTCTGCTACTTTGCCACATTTACATTTACCTCACTTGCAGCTTATAAAAACAGAAGCCTTAAATAAATTGTGCTACAACATGTGAAAAGGAGAGAACAAAACTCAAAGAAATTGCTACTAAGGGGAAAGCCTTTTATTTTATTTTCCGCTTTTCCGCTTTTCCGCATTTAGAGCGCCATGCCACGCCCCCTTATGGATTTATGATTATTGTTATTTGTACGCATAAAGTACAAAGTACACTTTTTATAATTTGTGCCCTTCCTCTGCGACAGTTTAACAATTTGTGTCACCATTGGTTGCCACACATCTGCTGCTGTTGTTGGTGCCACACAGCTGTTGCTGATGTTGCCAGGCAGCTGCTGCTTGTGGTTGTCGTTTCTTAACAGCTTTTCGGCGATGTCGCTGTTAAGAAATCTGAACAGGAAATGCAGGTTCAGCTCTGTGTGTGTGTGTGTGTGTGTGTGAGTGTGAGTGTGAGTGAGTGAGTGTGTGGCGCGATTCACACGTGTGCTGGCAATTACACATCAGCCGCAGACGGAAATTGAAAATGCATTGAGCACGAGCCGTAGCCAGCTTCCGACTCAAGTTTCCGTTGCCAGGGGCAGCGCACAACAGGCACACACACTCACACTCACACACACACCTCGTCCAGTTGCCAGCGTCAATGGCAAAAGTTGCTTTAAACTTTTCGGCGAAACATTATTTGGACATATTTTCGTGCTGACATTCGAGCTTTTCATTTGCACACTTTTCTGTTATGAATGAATGGCATGCGCTTTCCTTGATCCTTTCCCCGCCCAACCATGCCCCCAACGCCCTGTCGGTGTGTTTCGCATTTTCCCTTGAAGGCATTTTTGACTTTGAGGTGCAACAACAGGGCACATTTTTCACTTCTTTTCAAATGTTCGTCTTTGGCACATTTCACATGCTTTGCTGCCTTGAAGAAGGCTACATTTCTTGCATGCGTTTCTTTTTTTTTCCCCCTTGATACATATCTCAAGTTAAGATACTCGAAGGCGCCTTTTCATTCAAGTTAGTTCTTAGTAAATTATATATTAAAGTTTAGCGTTTGAGCCAAACTTCTTCCGTTTTAAAATAAATCGACTGTAATTAATTAAAATAAGTATATATTGAGTAAGTCACAAAAATTCTGAATATATCTACGAGATAAAGCTTTTTAATCGTACAAATCTGCTGCTGTTTTGAGGATGTCACACATAATTCCTTACGCATTGCATTTGTTCAATAATTGCATCTTATAATACAAATTGTCAAACAAAGTCTGAGTTGGGTTTGGTTAAATGAGCTTGGCCCGCATTAAACATCCAATTACAAGTGAAATCAAATGTGGCAACAAGGGGAAACTAAACCAAATTTCAATCAATTTGAAGTAACAAGCGACTGACTGCAAACCTAACGAATCAATTGCGTTGAGGCAGAGAGGCAAATAGAAAGACAAAGAAGCGTCTGAGAAATGACAGAGAATTTGTGTCCGTTTAATGCTAAGTACAACGATTGCAACTGCAATTGCGAATCGGCAACAAATTTCGCATTTCATTGCAAGCCCAAAAATCAGCTAAAGATGCCACACAATGTTTCTCAAAAGGAGGAGGAGGAGGAGCCAGCGGGGGAACTGAATGGACGTCGTTGAGGGATTACTAAATCGATTTGTGTTGCAAGCATTAAACGCCCAGAAAAGTGACTTGAGCCCGGGCAGAGGACACGTTCGTTGGACATGGCCATAGCAAGTGGCATCATTACTCAAGCAAATGGGGTCATCAACAGCATACAGCATCATGATCACGATGAGATGAACCATAGAACCATGGACCAAGTACCAAAAACTGAACTACAACTACCAAACTATCAAGTTGAGCCCTTTTCGCACATTCAGACAGACAAACAGACAGACAGGCAGCCAACAGCAACAGCAACAGCAACAAGAACAAGAAGAAGAACAACAAGTGCAATCAATTTGGTACAGCCACGAACCAAGCAAACTGCCACACACCAGTGCCACTTCCTGCCCCACTCCTCTCGGCGTTGCATTGTGGGTGCAAATTACGTGCCTGATGCTGATGCTGGTAATTGAAATGCAAAAATATTTGGAAATTTGCATGGAACTTGCAGCAGCGGGTCATGAGCCCCAAATATGCACCCGATTTCGTTGGCATTTAACAAAGACCAACTACAGTTGCCTGGCAAACTGATGCTGATGATAATTATGATGAACAGCAATTCGAAGAACTTGCGGTTAATGATGATATGCGAGCATATGTGAGCTATACAAATGGAAACAAAACAAACACATCGAGGCGAGAATACTTCGTCTCCAATCAGATCTAAGGATTAGGATATGCTATTTGTGAAGTGAATGTATTGCTTTAGTTTAAGATTTGTGGAAATTTAGTATCTTAGACTTTTATGAGTCATAAAAGCTAACAGCAGATTTGGAAATCAATTACAATATATTTTCGAGTCATATGCGGAGCTATAAAAAATCTATAAATAATTTATCTGCTTCTGTTCTAAATAAATCAGTATTTGTTAAACATTTGAAATGGCCTATTAAATTTATTGGCTCTAGCTCAAATAGTCTCATTTAATAATTATTGTTATGCTCTTCTGCATTCATCCTGCAGTTACAGGGTATTATATGAGCACAAGTTATTTATATATATGTATATACATATATATTGCACATTCTATATAACATTCCCCTGATACCAGCTGAGATAGTTTGCATCCCAGATACAAGTATTTTGCAAAGTGGTTTTGTTGTTGTGCTGAAGTGGTTGCCACCACTTCACTGAATGCCGCCATTGAGGGTGTGGTGGGGAGAGGTGAGGGTAAGGGGCACGCTTATATCAGAGAAGTTGTGTTCGGTTTGGTTAACTCGCCTGGCTTCACTGCTTTTGTTTCCGCTCGAATGCGCCCCGCAATTTCAATGCATATTCTGCACCATCGACTGGCACACATTACGTATGCGTAATATTTGTGCATTCTCTACGAGGGCATGAAATGTGCTCAGTAAATCCGCATTGTGCACTCAATACAAGCAGCCCAAGATAAAGAAGTCTACTTGCGAAGTTTACCAAAATGAAATTTTTGAAATACAAGTGGATTGGGTTTGACTATTGTGGGAATTAACTGCTCAAAAAAGTTTTAAACATGCATGCATGCAGATCTGAGAAGAAGACGAATGAAAAATTAAATGTTTTCCCCAGAGAACATTGTGGAAAACATTTCATTTTTCATTCCACTTTAACTGAAACTTTCACTTAACCATCTGCCTGGAATCGCCCGACTTTCCAATCAAATAATGAAAGGTCCTGCGAAAAGATGCCGCCATTTCAAAAAGTCAATAAAATCCACACACACACACACACAAGCATGTCAACCGTGTGTGTGCCGAATGCCAGGAGAAATGTTGAAATGTGTAAATGGTCAATCCGATAAATGGTCGAGTCGAGACCATCCAATGCAAATATCCGTTGTTAAGCAATTAAAGATTCGGTGATTCTTTAACACTTTTATTCTCTTGGGTATTTAATCTGCACAAATGTTTGTTAGAGACTAAAGGCAACAATTCTCGAGAAGTAGTTGAAATTTGCTCTACAGCTGGTACATTTACTGGGTATCCATCGATCTATTACACTCGATTGGCATATGCAAATTTTCTTAAAATTGGAATTTTTCTGCAACAGTTACGAAGCAGATTTTGACCGAGAAATGATTGTCAAAATTGTGCTCGTAAATCATTTTGACACAGCTGTCGCTTTGGCCTACGGACTGCGGATTGCGGACTGCGGACTGGGGACTGGGGACTATTTTGCTTACCAATTTTGACAAGTGCTCCGAGCGAGTGACTGATGCAACTTTGATGATTGGAACACCCGAGTGGCATCCAGTATCAGCTTTCTCTGAGTCCAAATAGTGTCAAAGTTGTTGACTGGTTCACTCAACCCCGAAGGCGACCCATTTCAAATGATTTGGCCATTAAATTGTTTCCATTTGGACGTAACGCGAGATGATGAAACCACTTCGACGAGGGTTGCCGTAATATGAACAGATACTGCATTACAGTTTGACACTCACTGCACCCAGGGGTGTAGTTTTACACATAATATATTTTAAAAACATGCTCTACCTTAATTAATGATAATATTTCGAAATGTGCACAATGAAATGCTTTGCAATTGTTGCAGATGAAATTACATCTCATTTCATTTAATTTAATATAATTTCATTTCGTTGTAAATTGAAAATGTGATAATTATATAGAATCAGTCATGACTGTAATTGGGGCTCAGTATGAATAAATTGAAATCGGTATTTATAAAATCATTTGATTTTAATGGAAGGTAATGTCCACGCCATTAAATAAAATCAATCGAGCTGCATGCAACACATGTGGCACATCCGATTTTCTCCATTTTTGTTGTTGGTCTCCAGCTGTCGATTATCCATTCTATGCCGCACTGTCATGTCATGCCATTCACGTATATATATATATATATATGTATATGTATAATATATGTATATTCGCCATTTTCATTATTCCAACAAATTTTCAATTATAATCTGCAGTAGTAGTTGCTGCTGCCAGATGTGTGGAGGCGGAATGGGTGCGGTTATTTATCTATCCAAAAATGCATTTATGCATTTTAATTATTTTCCACACAAATAAATTGCGAATAATTAGTGTGGCCGATGCATTAAATAAAATAAAATAGAAATATATAAACAATTTGAAATTGTATTGATTTATATTTTATAATGATGTTATAGTTAATCGAGCTCAAGCATTTTAATTACATTTACAAAATTGATTTTGTGGCAGTGCATATATTTTAAGCAATATGTTTAATTATTTTTTTTTTTAAGAAATTCTAGTCTAAAAAAGGAGGAATAAATTTCAATTTAAGCAAAACATCAATGCATAGTTTGCGAATATTCGTGTTGAAGTCTAATGTCTAGAAATATGATTTTTTGTTTTTTTTTTTTGGTGCGTAACAAAAAAAATAAGCCCTCAGACATCTTTGTAAATGTCTCATGCGAAAGGCAAGCAACCCTTAAGAGAGTCGGCTGCGAGACACGTTTGCTAAGATATTGCTCCCCAATTGGCATTAAAAGCAAGCAGAGGCCAAGACCAACGAACAGGTCAAAATTTACAGCAGCTGATCTTTTGGTTTATTAAATTTTTGCCTTTGTGCTACCCTCAATGATGGGCTACCCACAGGGGACAGTGTGACATGCATTTGTGCCAAGGGTTGCCGCACCCTCCTCGCGTGTCCAATCATACAAGATTGTCTGTCTTGAGGGTAAGCCGACAGCCTACCTGATTTGGCAAAGTAAAAAAAAAAAGGAAAAAAAAACAAACAAATAGCAGGGAGAAACACGAGAAACTCAATTCCAACGTGAGCTACATATAAGCAATTATGTTATATCTGAGAGCGACTAGGGGTAGATTTTGTTCTTGTCAAAACTTTACCCACAGGGCTGAAACCTGGCAAAAAGTGGGCATATTTCACAACCCTAAAACAGACTTATTTATCTATCTTAAGACTAGCAGAAGGCCAGAGTTTACTAAAAGCTTTGGCTATGCTGAGAAATAAGTTTATTAGCAGTGTCAAGATTTGCCAGGCAAACAGCATTTTCTAACCACAGTTGGAGGAGGCGAAATATACAAGTTTGTATGGGTCTGCAAGTGGGCGTGGCAAAGCATAAACAAATACAATTTATTGTTTGCTTTTAGCAAATAAAGAGCCAAAGCCATAAATATGCATACAAAAGAATTTGCCACATTTTGTTTTCTCTACTCTCCCTCTCTCTTTCCCGTTCTGTGTGTGTTTTTATTTGTGGCAACTCTGGTCGCACAACAAACGCACCCACTTTGCCAATTGTTTTGGAACAAATTGTATTCACTTTCTATAAATATTTTGCAACAAAAGCAAATCGTACACATTTGCCGAATACAAAGCAAACAATTTGCATTTTTACGGCTTTAGCATAAAAAGCAACAGGCTAGCAAAGAAATTGCAATGTTTTTATGCATGAAAATGGCAACACTGGCCATCAAAATGATTGTGGCGACCACATGTGTACCGTCAGACCAAAAAAAAACCAAACGCTTTTTGATGAACATATTTAAAGCTGAAACGTTAGATATTTGTAAAGCATTCATTATTCATGCCAATGTAAATATTTAAAAAGCTCACATAATCATCAATATGTCAGTTATTTACGTTAAATATAAACTTTAACTATACCTTAAGCTTATTTTAAAATCCGCCAACTTATCGCGATTTCAATCGATTTCAATCTCAGTTCATTGAAGATTATCACAATATTGAGTCAAAGCTTAGCTAAATATAGCCACAACGGGCCAAACATGGCCTATGTGTGTCGACAACCGTATAACCTAGATAAATTTATACCTTTCTCTTGCATAATAAATTTCATGTATTTGTTTATGTGTTAAAAAACTGTGACAAGCAAGCATCGCTGTCAATCTGCCAACTGCAGTTGACATTTCACGCAACTTTTGTCTGACATTTCACAGCTTTAACGCCACCCTTTTGGGGGACTGTCACCTGTCACGAGATTTTCCGCAGCCATCTGCAAGCAACGCGAATACGAGTATTTAGCTTTTTCTTGTTTTTGCAATGTCACAGGTCAAGCAATAGGATCTACGGTACCCAGTTTGATATGACCCCAGGAAAGGAATTTTTATGAATTAGAAAAAAGAACAGAGAAAAATAAAAAGATTTCGTGTTGAAAGCAACACAATTGTTTTGCATGTATGGATAATAATAATTTGTTAAGTTCACTAACCTGATAAATATTGACAGTTATTAGTTAATAACTGTATTTAAATTCAATTCAATTCAATTTCGTATTTATTCCATATGAAACGTCACACATTGTTTGTTTTTTAATTAATTAAGCTTTCGCCTTTTCTAAACAATAAAGTCATTTCGTAATCTGTTTTATGAGTGACATGTCAATGACCACAGGGCATTAACTTTCATGTGCAAAGTCATCTACATACTTACATACATATATATATATACGTATGGTATATAGATTTGCCAGCTTAATTGAGAATCAAAGCCGCATAGAAGCGAGCCCGCAAGCCACAACTTGGGCTCATCGTCGACTTTGGAACTTAATTAATTAGCAGCTAATTAAACGGTGCACATATTTATGTTGCTCTACTATCTCACTACTCTATTTACCTATCTCCCTCTGTGTCTCTCTCTCTCTCTCTCTCTCTCTCTCTCTCTCTCTCTCTCTCTCTCTCTCTCTCTCTCTCTCTCTGTATCTCTCTCACTATCTGTGAGCTGCTTTAAAATTAAGCATTCGCGTTGGCAATCGAGCGTGGTAAACGTGACGAGCGCTTTTGCAAAAGCTCATTGACTGGCAACCCACCCAGCGGCTAATCTGTCGCCCATTCACTGCCACCAGTTACCCACCTTTCCTTCCTTCCCCTTTCAGCGCATTTGTCAGCCCTTACCTTTTTTTGCCCGCTCACATCGCAAGTTGATTAATTAAATTGTTGGCAATTTTAAAAGCTTTGCTCTTGTTTTAGTTGTTCTTGTTGTTGGCTCCTATTTTAACAACACTCCACGTTTCGCATTATTCAGAGCTTAACATATTACGATCTTCCTCTCTCTCTCTCTCACACTTTCTCTTGCTCTCTCTCTCTCTCTCCCTCACCCTCACTTTTTCTCTCTGTTGTTCTGCTTGTTTTTGTAATTTGTTGTGGTCTTATTGCCTTTGTGGCGGTCCACTTTGTGCTCTGTGACAAATGCACTAGAAAATTGGCTACTTTTCCGTTGGGAGTGACAGTGAGTGAGAAAGCGAGCCGGAAAATGTGTGGGAAATCATCGATGAAAACGCAAGCATTCGTAACGGGTTCGAGCTGGTGCTGCACAACATGGGGGTAATTTAAGCTTTTCTATTAAAGCTAAGATAAAACCACCGACTGAAGGTGAAATAGTGATAAGAAAAATTAAAGTTATTATTATGTTAAATTATGAATTAATTAAAATCTACATAGCACTTCAGAGTTATCGAGTTATGTCAGCCTGAACAATATATTGATTAGGTTGCCATGTGCCTTACATGTCTTACAAAGCTATGTAAGATATGTAAATTTAAATCATTGCATCCAATTTATAGTCAGATTAAAAGTCATTTTATAATGCAACGTTTGCATAATATCTTTTAATTATATTTACGAGCCCACGCCGCAAATGATTTGTTAAAGTTAATGTTTATAGTACTGCACAAAAAACTCATCAATCTATCAACCTACACTTCAATTTAATGCATAAACTATGCAAATAGGCAGAGATTGAGGAAGAAGTACCGGAGCGAGAGTGATAGATAGAAAGATATATACATGTATATTTATACATATAGAGAGATGGAGGTAGGTAGATACAGATAGATAGACTAGAAATATCCATTCTAGGTGTGAGCGAATTTTAATTGAAACCGCAACAAAACAATTAAAACTAAGCTCAATTAAGTACTTGAATAAGGGACACGCTCCAACTGTTTTTAGTGCCGGTTATAAACTTGGCTTTGACACCAAACTCAATTAAAATGTTTGAATAAAAATTGCATATGTATGCGGTTAGGGCGAGAGAGGAGAGGAGGACTATCTTTAACTAACCATTATGTAGATCCCATCCGGACTCGATGCCTGATCTCTCCTCATGCGGCTGTGCTGCATAAATTAATAAACTTGATGGAGCAGGGAGCAGGAAGCAGGACGGGGGATGGGATAGTTGGAGTTGAGGCTTGCATAAAAACTAAACGAGCATTCAGTGCTGGGAGGAGACGACACGTACGCAGAGAGTGGCTGCAATTAAAATTTTAGTGCTCCACCGGGAAAGGAGCTGAGGGAGAGAAAGACAGCGAACAAAAGAGTGTGTGTGAGAGATAGAGAAAGAGAGAGAGACAGAGAGAGAGGGTGAGGATGCAAGTTGTTTGTTATTGTGGGCGTAACACGTGTGTCCGATTTTCAAGTACTCAAATTTCAGTACAAACACACGCTGACAGCTAAACATACACACACACACACTACACACACACACACACTACAAACACACACACACTACACACACACACACACACACTACACACACACACACACACACACACTACACACACACACACACACACAGAGGCACAGCAACCGCTTTCGAAAAGCGACATCCTGCTGTGGGTATAAATAAATTGTGTAACATTCTTTAATGCTTTGTTGCTGCTCTTCATACCCTGTTGCTAAAACAATAAAAGTTATTTTCGGCCTGACTAGAGACTCGATATATCTAAACTCAGAAAAAAATCGGCCAGAATTTTAAAAAATCGCCACACTCTTGACACCAACGGTGCCAGCGTTTTTCTTTTCTGAATTCAACGGTACAGTTTTTGAAAATGTGGAAAACACATGTTTAATATCTGAGATAGTTTATAAATATAATTATGCTTATAATTAAATTTCGAAAAACTTTCTATTTTAGAGAACCTTCGTTCGAGTAACAGCAGCTAAACTCTAATAAATACCAAAAGTGAAATTTGTGCACCATTTTCTGAATTTCAGAATAGAATTTTTATAACAATAATTGTGTATTATTAACAAATATATTTCTAAAAAAATATAAGGAAAACCCCTCTAATTTGTAGACAATATTTTTATTTACTTAAAAATTCTTTTTAAAAATACGAAAATCTTTCTAGATGCGATTTTGTAAAATTCATTAAAATATTTTTCTGGGATAATATAAAAATCCTGGATAACTAAGGACAGAGGTTGGCGCAGTCGGTTATTTTGTGTCGTTGTGGCAACACCCAACAGCGTACAGTCTGCGGCAGGAGTTTCGGTCAATGATAATATTTGTAAAGCGCTTAATGATGCATATGTGTTATCGTATGAGTGTAGGTCTCTATCTCTCTCTCTCTCTCTCTCTCTCTCGCTCCACCAACTCCTCTAACGCACACGAAAAATCAAACGAGAAACATGAACAAGTTTTGGCAACGGAAAAAGAGTATTTTACGCTGGCACACACACACTTACGCACACACACACACATGCAGGAGCGCAATTTACCTTTCGAAAACGTCAACACAGCGCATAACAATAAACGCTTGACAGAGTTGCCAAGTGCATGCCATGCATGTCATAACTGTACAAATTTAAAGTTATATTTTGTGCAGCACATAGAAACAAGTTTGAGAAATGTATTAAAAATAACTCTTAGCATATATTACACCCCAAAAATTTTATATATCACTGTGTAGAAACTGTAAACTTGCTCTTTTTGTTGTCCCCTTTAATGGGCTGAAATTGTGACCAAAACATTCCAGTTGCCTAAAAGAGTTCCAAACAATGCCAAATTCTTGAGGTCCAACAAAAGTAATTACAAAATTGTTGCTTTGCAGCATTTAAATTGTAATTTGTCCAAGAATTTCATACAATAAAATTCAATTATGAGCAAATTCCAGATGCCAAGCCAGGCGTGCTGGCAACCCTGGAATGCACACAAGCACACAAACAGACAGCTCACAAACACACACACACAAATACACAGACATTCATCCATTACAGTTTTGAGACGTCTGTGAATAAATCACAACAATTTTGCGGCAATTGAGTAAAAGACAATGAATACATAATATAATTATGGGTATGCTTTGTTTAAGTAGTTATTTAAAAGTGTTGCACATTTACGGACGTGTCTGTTTGTTTTCTTTTCTTATTGCTGTAATTAATATGTTAAACCGTTGTAATTACTTCTGTTTCCACTTATGGTCAATTTTGCCTGCCAACCACTTGCAGTTGCTGCAACTGACAGTTGCACAGTTTGGCAATCAACTGAATAAGCACAAATATCACATGCTGTGAGTTCGTTGCTCACTTGCCTCAACTTTTAACAGTAATTGACAATTGTACAAAGTTTTGCGGACTGAATTCCAGCCTAATTTACGTGTAAGCTTGACAACCCTGCGCTGATAGTTTGACATAGTTTGAATAATTTTGCAGCGACACTAAAAGGGCCACGGTTGCAAAATTTACTGTTACATTTATTTGTTGCCTACATTTTGACATTCACAGCTGAAGATGACACTGACTCTGCTAGCGATTTTAGTTAACTTATTTGGGGTAAGTTTTGTGCATTTCTGAGGCACTTAACTAAAATCTGGTCTCATCCAGAACAGTCAGTTATTTATAGCTTTAAGATTTTACAGTCACACAGCAAGGCATCATCAATTATATGGCAAAAGTTTTATAGTCACCTGCTTAAGCATGGAAAACGATAAAAGTTGGGGAGGCACTTACTGATAGCTAAAAGCTTTTTATTAATAATGAATTAATAATAATGATTCTTAAACACAATTTAAGAAACATGACATTGGCTTTACGCTAACGATCGATCTCACCGAAAACAATGTCCAGTGATCCAATGATGGCCACAATGTCGGCCAACAGCATCATTGGCGACAGTTTGCTCATCAGAGCCAGATGCGAATAGGATGCTGGGCGAATCTTGCAGCGATAGGGCCGGGAGCTGCCATCCGATACGAGATAGACGCCAAACTCGCCCTTCGGCGATTCAATGGCCGTATAGGTCGCACCCGGCGGCACTAAATAGCCCTGCGAGAAGTGCTTGAAATGATGTATCAGATCCTCCATGCCCGTCTTCATCTTGTGCCGTTGCGGCGGCATTATCTTCTTGTCATCGATCTTGACATTACCAGCAGGCATGTAGTTGAGACACTGCTGTATAATTCTGCAGGATTCGCGCATCTCGCGGACACGCACCAGATAGCGATCATAGCAGTCGCCCTGCGAACCGATGATCACATCGAAGTCCATATCCTCGTAGGCATCGTAGGGTTGCTGCTTGCGCAGATCCCATTTGATGCCGGTGGCTCGGAGAACGGGTCCCGTGCACCCGAAATTGAGGGCATCGTGGGCGGAAATGGTGCCGATGCCAATGTTGCGCATGCGCCAAATCCGATTATCCGTCACAACATCCTCGACCTCATCGAGGCGATCCTTGAATTGCTCGATAAAGTTATGCATGTCATGGCCAAAGCCCAAGGGCAAATCCTGAGCCACACCACCCGGTCGAATGTAGGCTGCATGCAGGCGAGCACCGGATAGACGCTCGGAGAATTCGTAAAGTTTCTCGCGCTCCTCGAATAGCCAGAAGAGCGGAGTTATCGCACCACAGTCCAACACCGAGGTGGCCACGGCCATCGTATGATTCGTGAGACGCATCACCTCGGCGCACAATGTCCGTATATATTTGGCCCGTGCCGGTATCTCAATATTGAGTAGCTTCTCCACGGCCAGGGCATAGGCCTGTTCGCAGGCCATGCACGACACGTAGTCCAATCGATCAAAATAGGGCAGGGCCTGCGTGTAGGTCTTGTACTCGATGAGCTTCTCAGTGCCACGGTGCAGTAGACCGATGTGCGGATCCGCCGAGAGCACCGTCTCGTTGTCCAGCTCGAGGATCATGCGCAGCACTCCATGTGCAGCCGGATGTGCCGGACCGAAATTGACGAACTTGGTACGAAATGTGCGATCCTGCGGTGGAAAGTAACGACTCGACGGATTCGGACGCTGCTTCCACTCATCACCAATGGGCCACAGCACTTTGCCCTCGTATTCCTTCATGAACTCGGCATCAGGATACCAGTAATGTGTGTCGCGTGGCTCATAGCGATCACCTGGTGGACGCAGTTCATCCCAATTAATTTCACAATTGGGCTGCAAGTGATCCGGTCGCTCAGTACAACATTCTTCGCTGGTTTCTGTGGATTGTTGCAAGCATGATTAGTGGGAGACCCTGGCAAATCTCAGAACTTTCTTACTTTCAGAGTCACCCGTGGCAAAGTAACGCGGATTCATCCACTTGGGTATTGTGGGTCGCCTAAACTGATAAGCACTCAATTTTAAATATTTCCCAACAAAATCATGGCGATATGCATTGAAAAGATTTATTTCCGATGGGGTAAATAGCTTTTCCGCAAGCTTGCGCAATTTATTCATTCGCGAGTGCATTTTTTTTAAGTAAAAAAATGTTTATTGAATTTGTTTAAATTGCAAGTATATCTCACATTTGTAAAAAAGGTTTACAAATGTAAATGACTTAGAACAATATTAAAATGTAACTTCTGAACAAGGCACACTGCGTTTTGAATGTGTAGAAATAAGTGACTCTATTAAGCTAGAATTCTGTTTGAAAACTAAATTAGAGTTTTATCAATGCAAGCAAATATATTTATTTATGATGAACAGACTCAATTAGATCCCTCAAAGTTCATCTTATGCAAATGGACTAATATTTTTGTATTTTCACTCTGCTTACAGATCTTCGATGATCATTATCACTTTGCCCATCACAAGGTGTCGAAGCGTTCGCTGATGCCCGCCTCACATCACCAGACCCGCCTCGACTTGGACGAGCGCGTCCATTGGGCCAAGCAGCAGCGGGCCAAGTCGCGATCGAAGCGCGACTTCATCCGAATGCGTCCATCGCGCACCTCACCGAGAGCCAAGTCGCTGGTGGATGCGGTGCCCTTCAATGATCCCAAATGGGAACAGATGTGGTATCTGGTAAGTATTTCTCTGAAACTTGTAGACGGATTCAGTACTAAGCAGGTTGCTTCACAGAATCGCGGCGGTGGCCTGGACATGAATGTGATACCCGCCTGGAAGCAGGGCATAACTGGCAAAGGTGTTGTAGTCACCATACTGGATGATGGCCTCGAATCCGATCATCCGGATATATTGCAAAACTATGTAAGTAATATAAAAAGCATGATAAGTTTGTCCGGAAATGTTCAAAGCCATATAGGAAATATATAAGTCGCTTTCAAATCAATGATTTTCCAATGACAATTCCATAAACAGGATCCGAAGGCGTCTTACGATGTGAACAGTCACGATGATGATCCGATGCCGCACTACGACATGACCGATTCGAATCGTCATGGAACCCGGTGTGCCGGCGAGGTGGCTGCCACGGCGAACAACTCGTTCTGTGCGGTGGGCATTGCGTATGGGGCTAGTGTGGGCGGGGTGCGGATGCTGGACGGGGATGTGACTGATGCTGTGGAGGCGCGTTCGCTCTCGCTCAATCCGCAGCACATTGACATCTATAGTGCGTCGTGGGGACCCGACGATGATGGCAAAACGGTGGATGGGCCCGGCGAATTGGCATCGCGTGCCTTCATTGAGGGCACAACGAAGGGACGTGGTGGCAAGGGCAGCATATTCATTTGGGCATCGGGCAATGGGGGCAGGGAGATGGATAATTGCAATTGCGATGGCTATACGAATTCGATATGGACACTGTCCATATCGAGTGCCACAGAGGAGGGGCATGTGCCGTGGTATTCGGAGAAATGCAGCTCCACGCTGGCCACCACCTACAGCAGCGGCGGGCAGAGCGAGAAGCAGGTGGTCACCACAGATTTGCATCACTCATGCACCGTATCGCATACGGGCACCTCGGCCTCGGCACCGCTCGCCGCGGGCATTGCCGCCCTGGTGCTGCAATCGAACCAGAATCTCACCTGGCGCGATCTGCAGCACATTGTGGTGCGCACCGCTAAGCCGGCGAATCTCAAGGATTCCAGCTGGTCGCGCAACGGTGTGGGCCGACGTGTGAGCCATTCCTTTGGCTATGGTCTCATGGATGCCACCGAAATGGTGCGCGTTGCCCGCGACTGGAAAATGGTGCCCGAACAGCAGCGTTGCGAGATCAATGCACCACATGTGGACAAGTAAGCAACACAATTGAATAACAATTTAAAAAAAAATAATTACAAAATACTCATCGAATGCACTTTGCCCATTTTAGAGTCATTCCACCCCGCACACACATCACTTTACAGCTGTCCGTCAATCACTGCCTCTCCGTTAACTATCTGGAGCATGTGCAGGCCAAGATTACGCTTACCTCACAGCGACGTGGCGATATTCAGCTGTATCTCAAATCACCGGCGAATACTAGAGTCACGTTGCTAACATCACGGTAAGTCAAGAAGGAGTTAATTAAAAGTGCTACAAATTGTAATCGAAAGTCTTATTCAATTAATTAATTTAGAACTTTGCTCAAGTAAAGATGTATTCTTAAAATCTGTCTCAAAATAGTCTTAAATTTCTCTAAATAATACTCAGATAAAAATAAGTAAGACAAATAAGAGCACATCATATGTAAATTGGTAGAAAATTTAAACGAATATTATAAATTAGTTTGAATACCGGAGACAGCATTAGGGTAAATTAATTCTTTAATTAAATTAAAGAAATTCCAAAATGGAAAACAAGTAAAGAGCTATTAGTGTAAAGAAGAAAGTCAAATGAAAGACTAATTTGAATATTGTTGCAACGTAGAGAATTAAAATATATCAATTGAAAATGCATATTAAATGAATAGTTCTGCAGATTCGTGATTCGTGTATAGTTTAAATATGAATAGATATTCTAGGGTGTTGTAGAGATGAATACGATGCTAGAGAAACCGCTGGCAGGCAGAGTTCAAGCAACTGTTATAAGGATAGTAGCATTATAACTATTAACAATATAAATAATGACATTCTATTCCGCTACAGGATGCATGATAATTCCCGTTCCGGTTTCAATCAATGGCCCTTCATGTCTGTGCACACTTGGGGAGAATCGCCGCATGGCAACTGGCAGCTGGAAATCCACAACGAGGGACGATATATGGGTAAGTTTTACAATCAAATATTAACTTGCAATTTGCAACTACAACAACAACAAAAACAACAACAACAAAAAACCCAAATCAATTTTGACATGCTGCGCTTTCTGTGTGGAACTGTGTACTACAAAAATCATTTAAACTCACCGCATCGCTTACAATAACCACCACTCACAACCATTTGCAAACTAAAACCACAACTCAGGCCACGCCCTCTTGCGTGAGTGGTCGTTGATATTCTACGGGACAACGCTAACAATTGATCCCAATGATCCCATATCGGTGCCAAGAGCAAGCAGCGCCGAGCAGGCAACCACACCCAATTCCAGTGGGAACGGAAGTGGAAGTGGAAGCGGAGCTGGAAGTACCACAAGCAATTTGCATCAGATCTATTCACCGCAATATCCTCGCATATCCCCAAACAATTTCGCCAATTCGCCGACAGGTGGCGCCAAATTGGCACTCGGCAAGATGCCGCCAAATAAATCGAGTTTTGTGACCAACAATCCATTGCTAATGCTGCCGCCTCAGCCACAGCCTGCGCCCAAACAGGGCTATCAGCAAATATCGGCCACATATGGCGTTATATTGGGCAAACCCAACAACAATAACAACGGTAATAATAAGGGCAACAACAATAAGGGAAATAATAAGGGCAACAACAACAAGGGAAATAAGGCCAACAAGGCGAACGAGGGAAAATCAAATAAAAAGGAGCAAACTACGCAGAGCAGCAACAACAACAGCAGTAGCAGCAACAACAACAACAACAACAAGAATAAATACTACCGCATATCGCAGCAGCAAGGTGGAGGAGGAGGAGGAGGAGGAGGTGGTGGCAAGTCCAAGGGTCAGTCAAATAATTTGCAAACACAACGCCCCAAAGTCAGCTCCAGTGAAAAGTTCTACGATGAAAAAACGCGCAAGGTTATTGGCGAAATAAACAACAGCAACAATAGCAATAATAACAACAACAACAACAACAGCAACAATCGGGGCAACAACTCAGCGGGACAACGTTTGCCAGTCAAGGCTGCCAAACAGGTAAAACAGGACAGTAGCCAGGACTCTCGCATACCCAAACTATTCGAGCACTACGAGAAGATTCAAGCCATATTTCCCGAACTGGAGCCTTACGAGAGCAGCAGCATACCCAAATCCAACAATAACATGCAACAACAGCAACAGCAGCAGCAACAGCAACAGCAGCAACAGCAGCAGCAGCAGCAAACGCCTCGCAAACAGGGCAAACAGTTTGAGGTTGATTTGTTTAGGCCCACAATTGGCAATGCCAACGTTGGCAACAGCCGACCGGGCAATACCAAGAAATCACCATCCGCGCCGCCGCCTCCATCGCAATTATTGCCCGTTTTTCCTGCATTTCCCGCATTAGCCGCCTTGCCACCAGCTCTGCCAGCGGGCGGCAGCAGCTTTTTGCCCGATCAGCGCATACTTAAAAAACAGCAGCTGCTAATGGCCGCCGCCGGTGTCCTGGCGCCGCTGGACGATGATGTCAGCGCTGCAGATGAGGACATTGACGATGATGAGGAGGGCGGTCTGCAACTAGCGCCGAGCAGCTATCGCAAAAATGGTAGCCTGAAAATTGCATACCAATTTTTAGTAGCATTTCGAACTTTTGGCTTAGAAATTTTTAATTAGTAGACCCCAAAATAAATTGCATTTTAAATTCAACTTTAATTTCATCTTATTTTCTTAATTTGCAACGTGGAAATCTAGAAATATTCTAATTTTTAATTTTTAATAAATTCTCAACATTTTATATTTTTGATTAGAATTCGATTTTCAAATTTATTATTATTAATTTCCTGTTAGGACCTGTTACTTGTGTAAATATTTCGACTACTTTAATAGACTCTAATATAGACTAGAATTTAAGTTTTGACTGCAGCTTTATAAGCAATATTCACTACATCGTTTTTGTGAACTTTTCTTATGATTTTCTTTGTGAGCAGCTGACCGCCTTTCATCAATCAAACTATAAACTGCAAAACTGCAAACTGTAAAGTGCAAAGTGCAACTTTCAGCAGTTGGTTGCCTGTCAGCATACAACAAAAAAAAAAAAAATAAAAGAAAAAAAAAACCATTGAATAAATGCAGCACATTTTTCATTTGGCTTTTGAGTTTTTGACGCTGCCTCAACTTGAAAATGGTGTTTAGCTGTTGTCACATCATTTGTTTTATTTGTAGCATCTGGCAGATTTATCGGTCCTCCACTTGCCCAGTTTGCCATTCATAAATCATGGTTTAATCGCATTTTGCTTTGTTTTCCTATTGTTTTGAAAGCTTTTCATTTTCATTTTGATTGTTGATTTAAAACATTAGTTGATTTGTCTAATCTCATTTGGTTGCCTTGCAGCGCAAATCACACAATGGGACATGATACTCTACGGCACCGAGGTGCCCGCCCAACCGGATGACCAGCACCACGAGAACCAGCAGAGTCAATTTAATATATATGGCAACGATTTGGCTCACAATGACATCGAGCACGATGCCAGCGGCCAATGGCGCAATATGCAACAGGTGAGTTCAATTATATCACAGTTGCATCCATATTCCCATTCAATGGACTATTCATTGTTATTCATTGCAACAATAGTTAGTTCCGAGACTTTGAAGCAAGTACTGATTTACTGATTTCATTTATTGATAAGCCTTCAATACTAATGTATTCACATATTGAAAGCGAGACCCATGGTGGGTAGTCAGACGAGAATAGTAACAAGGGTGTCAGGAAGCATATAATATCGAAAGGGATGTATAACGATAGGCAAAACGAGAAGCATAGCGAGAAGCACAGCGAGAAGCATAGCAAGAAGCATAGCAAGAAGCATAGCGAGAAGCAAAGAAAGAAGCAAATCGAGAAGCATAGCGCGCGGAATGGCGAGAAGCATAGAGAGAAGCAAAGCGAGAAGCATAACGAGAAGCATAGCGAGAAGCATGGCAAGAAGCATAGCGAGAAGCATAGCGAGAAGCACAGCGAGAAGCATAGCGAGAAGCGCAGCGAGAAGCATAGCGAGAAGCATAGTGGGAAGCAAAGCGAGATTGTAATAAGAAGCATAACGAGATGCTTAAAAGATATATCATTAGTTTGCAATTTTATTTATTTTATTACTTTATATTATTTTTATTTATTTTATTATTTTATTTATATACTTTAATATATAAGATCAAAATAACGTTCTTAGAGATGAGAAGGAAAAACTAAGTAGAAAATAAACATAGCTTGCAAATTAGAAAATATTTTTGAACAAGATTCACCGATAAACGTAGATCATAAATAGTTCTCAGCTGTGGAAAAAAACTTGTTAAATAGTTGGGAAAATATTGAATTTCTTGACCCTTATAGAACAAAAATATATATTTTTATAAATTCCTGATTGCTTTTCAAAGCAATACTAAAAACTTTTACATTCAATTTAGTTTTCACGAAATATAGTTATGGTTTCTTGTTGCTGTGTGTGTGTTTTTTTTTTGTTTTTTTTTTTTAATTTTTTGGTTTTGCAGTGCTTTGCCAACGACTTGCCAGAGAGCGATGTCGAGAACGGGGACGAGGACATTAGCAATGTCCGTGTCCGTGTGCGAGTCCAGCTGCGTCTACGTCAAGATAGCGGCACAGCGTCGCGTGCTTGCATGTGGCTAGCTTAATCACTGATGATGCAAATGATATATAATATATATACATGTATATGTAGACCTCGCAACTAGTCATGCCACAATAGGCTTGCCGGCTTACTGGCTTTTTGGCAACGCTTTGCTAACTGAATGGCCATGTGTAGGTAGATTTATATTTTGAGTTACTGTTTGGCATGCTTTCGTTTTTTATTTATTTTTTTAGTTTTTTTTTTTTGTTCTCACTTTTCCTTAGCACTTTCTTTGCCGTTTAGTTCCACTAACTATTTTGCCAGCTTAAAGGCAGCGCTGCTCGTAAATTTTCCGACTATTTAGTATAGGAATATAGTCGCTTTGCAGTTCTGCTGTGTGTAACCAAATTCAATTTTTGGCAAGCCACTGCGTCTTGGCCAGGCCAAGACGGGCAATTTGCCAAGTTCATGTTGGCAGGAGCAGGCAGTTGCGTTTTCTTATTTTTTCTCTCTCTCTCTCTATCTCTTTGTTACTCCCGTCAGCTGCAGTGGTGCTGCATTAGTTGCAGTCATATTTATTTTGCATGCACAGTTTGAGAGCCAGCGCTGCTTGAACTGTCATTGTGCCATAGACTTGAAGTGCACTCAATCTTGGCATTAGCACAGTGCCTGCTGGCAGGCAACACTTCTTTCTGCTTACAAACTTCTCTCTGTCGGTCAGTCCCTTAACCTTTTATCGTCTATTGTTGCTTAAAAGCCACTGCACATTTTCTATTTGGGCAGTTTGCCTTCAAAGTGTTCGTCTGTGTGTGTATGTGTGTGTGTGTGTTGCCACAAACTAAAAGTGCACTGACCCTTGGTTTTTTATGCTTCGCGCTGTCAGCAAACTTTTTGCATAACAAAATCATGTTTTTTTTTTGTTTTTTTTTTGCCACTGCTGCTGCTGCCAACACGCAATGTCGTCGCATGTGAAAGTACTGTTAGGGTCAAAGTTACAGACAGAGATAGAGATAGTGTTAGATAGAGACAGATACATTACATAGGCATAGACATAGATATTTTGGTTAGGGCAACGATAAATAAACACTCACACTCAACTGTCCACACACACTTAACTACACCAACACCTAAAATGCCAGACAATGCGGCAACACGCAATGAACCACAACGGAAACCAGTCTGAGATCCACTTAAGCACTGCCACATACAGAATATGAAATGGTCGAAAGCTGCAAGACATTATAGAGAAATTCCAGGATTTACATTTGTAGAATATTTCATGTAGACTTTAGTTTTTAGTCAAATTCCTTAGAACATTTTCGTAGATCTGGAATTCAGCCGAAAATGTTATTCTACGAATTTATAGAATCTATTTTTCCTTTGGACATGAAGATTTATTTGTAAATGATAGAACATTCATAATTTACTCAATTAAGGACCACTTTGATTTTGAGCATACATCCTCAGCCAAACATTGTTTATATTTAAATATTTTACACATTTTAAACCAACTAAAAGACCAAAAAATATTTATTAAATTATATTTCTAATATTATTTCAACTTTTAATATATAAACCTTAAAAAATATACAATTATTTTCTTTTAAGGCCCTGGCAACCCTATATTTTATGCAAATAGTTTGCTCAGACTGCAAAAATAATTGCTCACCTACCTCTTTTTTATTGAAAACTAATCATTTCTTAAAATTAAATATAATATTGTTTTCTCTTTTTTGTTTTTGTGTATTTGCAGGTGGGCGAGGTGGGCATGACACAGGATCGCAGCAATCCTGCCGCGTGCCTCAAGTGGAACGATCAAAAATGTTTAGGTTTGTCTTTAATCTTTCTACTCATAACACAAGTCTTCTATCTTAACTTTAAACACGCTATCGCCACCAACAACAACAATGGCAACAGCAACAAAAGCATTAGATAATTCAACAGAAAACTATTTTGCAAAACTGAGAACTGTAAAAATAAAAATATGCGAACAGACTTCAATTCCAATTTAAAATTTGATCAACAAACAAAAACAAAAAAAAAAATAAAATATAGAAAAGCATTTTGTGCTTAAGTTAAGCATTTTCTAAGCTGACAAAAATCAATTGAACAATAGACAAGTAAGCAACAAAACCAACATGAATAATAAGAGTAGACAGAAAAACAAAACATAAAAAAACACTGCAAGTCCAAAAAATAAATTAACTAAAACTTTTTGTAGTTAAATTTAAATATAAGCGTAGATATACACACCAGAAAAATATACATTATTAGTAGGCGTGGTAGATAAGAGATGAAAAAAAAAACACGAACAAATATGATAAACAAAAACGAAGGTTGTTTCTTCCAATTCGGTTCGCACAAAAAAAAAATAAAATTAACAATAATAATGATTATATTTAACGTTTTAAGTTGAAATATTTTGTAATATTTTAATGAGAGTTTAGTTAAATTTGTTTGTTTTCGTTTGTTTTTATTTTTATACATAACTAAATATTTTTAATTTGTTTGCATTTAATGTAAGGGATACAAATTCCCCGTGCCAAAGTCATTTCACATGTTTTGCATGCATTGCGCCTTGGCCCTTACAGTTTCGAATGCATTGGCCTGCCACAATTGCTGTCCAAGTTTTAAATGCTCTGCAGAGTGCAGCGCAGCGACTTCTTTTCTTACGTATGCATATGCTTTGTACATGTCTATTGATGTACATATTTGTATATATGCATTTCAGATATTGCCAGGCCAGCCAAATAGCTACAGTTTGGGCAGCACTTCCTGCTTATAAATTTTTTTGTATCTCTGCTTTATTTTCTTAATTTTTGTTTTGTAATTATTCTCTTATGCCGCGCAAAGAAAATTGTTCAACACTACAGTTTAGAGTTCATAGTAAAAGACTGTTTCTTAAATTTAAACGTATATCTTAATGAAATTATGCGAACAACTGAAATCGTAACGAAAAAAAAAAAACAAAAACATTTAAAAGTCGTAATTCAAAAGTAAAATGCATACAATTTTAGAGTTAAGGCGTCAAAGCAAAGCAAATAAATTTTTGTATTAAAAATGTAACTAAAAAAATCAAAAAACAAAAATAAAAGTAAACGAAAAACGAAATTCTAGGGTGTAGGGTACGACTACGTCTAGTTTTAAAGTAGGCAAGCAACCAATAATAAATAATTTTAACAACAAAAACAAAAACTTAACATATATATATACATACATATATATAGAAACAGTTCCTGCAGTTTTGAAAAAAGTTGCAATATAACAAAGAAAAACAAAAACAATTAAAGAAACACGAAAAAATAATTAGCTAATTTTCTAGTGAGTATAGAAAATAATACTAATGAAAACATATAAAAATGAAAACATAAATATAAAACAATGGCGCACAGAAATAAAAGTTTAAGAAAGCCAGAAGTAAGCAACAAACTTCTAGTCATACAGTTTTTGTGCGGCCTAATAATAAATGCAAATATTATTAAACTATAACTATAAACCAAACAAGTTATAAATATTTTAAATTTAATTAAATCCCATATCAGAGCTAAATCGAATCGTTTTACAACACACACTTAAACATATCTTTGTTACAATATTTGTTGTTCATCACTTTTTTGCCAATACATAAATACTTTGTTTAAGGTGTGTAATTGGCTGTGGAGATGGGCGCGGTTCGCAAAGAGACACTGTTAGCCAGATAGAAATTTGATTTAAGTATTTCATGTTTAATCGGTTTGATTTCTTTTTGGTGTCCAGTTCTCAATTATATCGTCGTGTGCCCATCTCTATTAAAAAGTCAAGTTAAATCGAAAAGAAAATCAAAACGCAACGCGAGTGCAATAATTATCTGTAATTCTTTCTATTAACTGCAATAAGCAAAAATAAATACTGTCAAAGCACAATTTTTCAGATTTTGTTTATATTAAATTAGGTCACATATCATTGGATATAATTTCTATACTTTGAATTCGGTACAAATTTTAATTGTCTTCAAATATTACTTTAACATTTGATGTGTTCTGTTTAAATGAATAATCATATCGTAAACAATAAATAAAATTTAAAATAATTAAATATGAATTTGGTTAGCCATATTAATGATTTTAAAATTATTTTTTTCTTTTGACTTATTTGTTTTTGTTGTACTTAGCAAACTTACTTGAAAATAAATAATTATTATTATTACTTAGCCATTTTATATGCCTAATTAAAACAAACTGAAAATCTTCGAACTAATATCATAAATAGCAGCAATTACATATATTTAAACTATAAATCTAACCAATATTAAGGAAATAACCTTTTTCCAAACAGTTTTTCATTAGTTTTTCCAAATCTACTTTCTACTTGTGTTTCGATGAAATGATAAGTCTCTCAGTGCTGGCTGCGGTACTTATGCTTAAACATTTTTCAAAAAGCCTAATATAAAATAATTAAAGCCAAATTAATATTTAAGTGCACACTAAATATAAAATATATAAGAACAAAGGAACTAAATTTTACAAACAAATAAATAAATAATAATAAAATCTGGTACTAGGGCCTGGGGTAGATATTAAAATTAAATTTAAAAACGAAAACAATAACAATTGCAGTTTTGGAACAAAATACTAAATTTGTGCGAAAATTACACTTTTTAAATGTAAAAAAAAAATAGAAACAAAAATTTGAAATAAGAACAAAAAAAACTGAAATATTATAATTGTAAATGAGATTTGATGCCCGCTATTTAGAATCAACAATTTTGTATGTATGTTTTGTGTATATATACTATATCTATCAATATAAATATCTGAGTAATAAAGAAATGCATTGAAAACGTATTCACCAAAAATATTTACCTAAGAAAAGATTGAAACTTTTAATGCAACAACAACAAAGATCTCTAAGCTGCGCAGCAAGTAAAATGTGGTCCAAAAACATTTTAGACAGTTCCAAAATTATTTTCCCACTCGTATGTCTCAAATGCAAGGTGAGTTTAGCAACAAAAGCACATTTTAAAATATAAAGTACTTAAATAGTGTTGTGTAATTTTTGTTGATAACCCAATCCCAAACATAATGCTACTGTGTTATTATTAACATTCTTATTGGTTTTTTCTATATTCGCTTCGTAAACTCTATTATCTAACATAATTTTAAAACAAATGCACACCACACACTATTCATCCCTATGCAGCCTTGTTTGCTTTCGAACACTGGTTACGGTACGACACACATGCACATCCACCAAACTGACTTTCTTCCTTATTGTTTGAGCATGTTTTTTGGACTACTGCGCTTGCTTGAAATACATACATATTTGTATGTAATTTGAAATTTTTGTTGTTAATGGAATAGTTTCAGCTAACTGACTAAACCTTTTCATGCACAAAAAAAAAATAAATAAAAACAAAAAAAAAAAAAAACAGTTGTAAACAATTGTAATTAAATTTTTTTGTTGCCTTTGTTTTGTATACACAAAGTTTTCTTTTCTTCACTTTTCTATTTAGTCGAGCTATTTAGTTACTGTACTAACTAAACATATATTTCAATTTTCCTTGCTCCATTTATCAACACTGTTTCGGAGGTAAATGGATTCACATCTCTGTAGCTGTAACTATCTAGTTTCTTATATCAAAATACTCTCCCTTATACATATGTTAGCTAATTGTGTTAATTATTTGCTGCTCTCCACAGAGTGCCAGCAGCCGAGCTTCTTCTATCTGGATCTGTGCTACGATGAGTGCCCACAGCACTCCTATCCCATTACCAATGCTGATGAGCTCGATGAAGGTGTGACCGTTAGTGAGTTGAGTGCTCCTGCGACAAACACTCCATTGGATGTTGGCAACGAACTGCACAACACTGGCAGCACCAGTAGCAGCTCCACCGACAAGGATGATCCACTGCTGGCAGCGGAACGTCGACGTCGACGTCGCATCGGGAACGATGAGTCGAGCATCTTGTTGCTGACACCCCGACACAGTCGCATCTGCGCCAGCTGCGACAAGAGCTGTCTGCGCTGCTACGGTCCGAATGCCTCTCAGTGCAGCACCTGCTATCCGGGCAGCCAGCTGCGTCGGCAGACCAACGAGACCTTCTGCTATGCTTATGTGGTGCGCAGTACCGTTGTCGACATCTCAAATCCCTCGAATGGCCAGCAGACGCACGCCAATTCGAATCTGATCCGGAGTATGCACTGGAGCATAGCACTGCTGATAATAGCGGTGATTGTGTCATTGGTGGGCATGGGCGTGGCCGGCAACATGGTGTACCGTCGGCGACTGTCAAGGGAGGAACGCTACACGAGAGTGGCCCTTATTGCCGATGATGACAGCGATGAGGAGCAGGACGTGGAGTTATTCAATGCGCACATAGCTGCTCCGAGTGATGTTCTCGAGTATCACGATGAGCGGCAACCCAACGAGCTGCCCAGTCACCCACAGGATGAGGCTGGGCATGAGGATGAGGAGCGTGCTCAGCTGGTCCCCGAGTAGGCAGCATGTGATTAGTTCTAAGCAGCATTTATATTTGGTTGCTACTCATAATCAGCTTAGGCAAAGATCAAAAATAATTTGCTATTATTTGCTTCTCGTGTGTGAACATTAGAAAAACATATCAACATTTAAGACAACTGCTGCGATTTATTTATGATATGCTTTTAAATTATTCAGATTATTGTAAATTGTTTTTTCCAAAATGTATTATCCTAGTAATAAGAAATAAAGTTTATAATAAAAAGTATAATTACTATTGATATTATTTGGGGAGTTCGCTCTTTATATCGACGGTAATGGTTTGGTGCAGTGTCCGTACAAAAACGCTACCAATTTTGGTTGTTAGGTTGTTGGCGATGTCAAAGATCAGCATCGGTCACGCTCACCTCAGCATCCCCGAAACTATCCGCCGATAAAAATGTCCAGTTCTTGAGTTAGAGCCGTATTATACCGGTATCTGCCTTTAATATCGATAACACAATTTATGTTCACGATCACTGTAGCCCCCATAATCGCCAAAAGCGATATTTTTGAAAGCGTTAATAACATCGCATAAGACCTCCCACAATTTTAAAGATTGAGTCGAGTTTCGATGGGTATATACATTTTCAGATCTTAAAGGCAACTTTAATATACTTTCAAAGTTATGTTAGTTATTAGGTGCAACTGTTATCAGATTACTTATTGGAATCAGAGTATTTCGCAGTCGGTTTGGGCCGACTGCAACTTTCTTACTTGATTTTTAGTTAATTGAACAAATAGAAGGTAAACGGAGCCGGCAGTTGACTGCTTTCAAGTGTGGATTTTCAACTTTATGTATTTTATCAACCCCTGTTTCAAGTTCTTCCTTCTTATAGATTGTTCCAATGCACTTAACTAGTAGTTGACAGGTAGAACCAAAGCAATTGAAAAACAAATATTTAACTATTTCAATGTTAAACAAGGGTTTAAATATGTGTAGTTCGAGGTTTTTTCCTAGATTAGATAATTACAGGTCTCGACTCAACTAGCATTTGACAATAAAAAAAACAATCCAATTGAACAGTTAAAAACAAAAAAATGCAACAATTTCGAGTACTCTGTATGTAATTTCAACAGATAATTGATTTTGGCTCTCACTCGAAATCAGCTAACCAATGATTTTTAATTCAGCATTATAGTATTTGAGAGACGCACTATCAGGTTGCTTATCAGTTTGGGCATAGAGTGCATCTTCACCAGTGAATAGAATTATTGACAATGGTCAAGAGCTTTGTTTGTGTAGCTGATTCACGCTCATTGCTCATGGACAGGCTATAAAAGGGCACCGCATGTGCAGCTCATGCAATAGTCTACTCAAAATGCAGCTCGGAATCGCAAGTGTCGGGCTAATCCTCGCCTGCAGTCTGTGGGCAGCTGTCGAAGGCTGTCAAACCGTCGAGCAGCGCTTCAAGTTTGATAACAGCGACGTCTATCTGAGAATAAGACGTGGCACAAAGCTCCAGTATGAGCTGATGAAGGGCAGCCGCTCGCTGCAGAGGGTCACATTGGATAACTTCGAGGGCAGCGGTGATCTGGTGGCCACATCCACAGGCAGCTACAAGCTGAGCGATGACACAACCACCATTGAATTCTCCTTGGTGAAGTCCGCAAGTGGACTGACTCATATCCGTGTGGCACGCGATAAGGTTGTGATGGGCACCCAGCCGAGGGATTGCCTGGCACTGAATGTGGGTCGCGTTCATTGGTACGGCGGCGCCGAGCAGAAGCAACATTATTGGCCAGTGGAGCGACAACAATATACTAACTTCTCCTATGTGCCCAAGGAACTGGGCAACATGGGTGTTGCAGAACGCTACTGGCTAAATAGCGAGGGATTTTTCCTCTACGTGGACAACACAACGCCATTGTTCATTGATCAAAATGCTGACGGCCTGGAGGATCAGTTGTGCATTAGCGCCTTGAGTATTTTACCCTATGAAACTCGCTTGTCCTCGGCCAAGTTTAGCTACCATCTGGTCTTTGCCAAGGATGCCAAGGCGGCACACATGTATGCGGTGCAGACGATGTTTGGCAAGCCCACTGGACATCCGGATGAGCGTATGGTTAAGCATCCGGTTTGGTCTACCTGGGCTCTATACAAGGCTGAGGTCTCCGACGAGGTTGTCCGCGACTTTGCCAATCAAATTCTGGAAAATGGCTTTGAGAACAGTCAGCTGGAGATTGACGACGATTGGGAGGATTGCTATGGTGCTCTCACATTCCGTAAAAATAAATTCCCAAATGCCAAGAAGCTGACGGATGATCTGAAGGAACTGGGCTTCCGCGTTACCCTCTGGATACATCCGTTCATTAACAACAACTGCACGGACATCTACAAGACGGCCAAGGAGAAAGGCTATCTGGTGCTGGATCACGCAGGCAGCTCTGACACACAGTGGTGGAACAGTGTGCCTAAGGATGCTGCCTATCTGGACTTTACCAAGGTGGAGGTGCGGGATTGGTTCAGCACACGGCTGAAGCGTCTGCAGACGGAGGATGGTATCGAAAGCTTCAAGTTTGATGCCGGCGAGTCCAGTTGGGTGCCCACAGATGCCGTACTACAGGGTGATGCGAATTTGACGCCATTGCAAATCACCACGGACTATGTGCGCACGGTGGCCGCTTTTGGGGACATGGTTGAGGTGCGCTCCGGCCAGAACACTCAGGACTTGCCCATCTTTGTGCGCATCGTGGACAAGGATTCCGAGTGGGGCTGGAACAATGGTCTGGTCACGCTTATCACATCCCTGCTGCAGATGAATATGAATGGCTATCCGTTTGTGCTGCCGGACATGATTGGCGGCAATGGCTACAATGAGAAGCCCCCAAGTAAAGAGCTCTTCTTGCGCTGGCTGCAGGCAAACGTATTCATGCCCAGTCTGCAGTTCTCCTTTGTGCCCTGGACCTTTGACGATGAGGCCATCGAGATTAGCAAAACTTTCACAAAGCTCCATGCGGATTATACGCCGTACATTATGAAGGTCTTCAAGCGTGCCACGGAAACTGGAGAGCCTGTGAATGCGCCACTCTGGTGGATTTCGCCCGACGATGCAGTTGCGCAGAGCATCTACGATGGTAACGTTGACCCACATCTTGATCATGACTATGTCCATTATGTGCTTATACCTTCTTCCTCTTCTTGCAGAGTTTTTGCTGGGTGATGACATTATTGCAGCACCAGTTATTGTGGAAGGCGCCACCAATCGGGACATTTATCTGCCCGAGGGCGACTGGACCGATGGCAACACCAAAGTCATCCATAAGGGTCCCGTATGGCTCATGGAGTACTCTGCACCGCTTAACACGTTGCCCTACTTTGTGCGCGTCGGCGCCCAGTTGGAGTAACTCCTAGTTGCTTAGTGCTAAATAAAATTCATAAATATATTCACCAAAAATAAAATTTAATTTTGTTTATTTGTATTTTATACAATTTTTGATAAATAAAGCGATAAATTGAAATTGGAAAATTAAATTAACTCGTCCAAATTCTTATATATTTTCGAAGGAAATGATGAGCTAGAATCGCAAGGACCAACTTTAACGAGCTGAATTTAGCTGGGAAGCTCCAATAATGATTGGGTTGTCCCTTGGTCAGTTTGTGCCCCAGATCAGATTCTTAGGGAAATGGATGAGAAGTGGCTACGCAAATGCGTTGTTCTTTCGGTCATATTGCAAAAATGGCAAGGACTCTCGCTATCAAACTACACTTATATTATTTTTAGACAAATACTTAAAACTAGCTCAATTAAAACTAGTTTAATAATAAATTTAAATCACAAAGCAACGAAAAGAAACAATTTTAAATCCAAAAAAATATGAAGTAAAATAATTGTAGACATCACAGATAATTTGTTCGAATTTCAATGGATCTAATGCATGCAAGAGCTATCCGCGTGATTGCCAGGATTATGCTGATGCACCGCATTACTGGAGAGACCGAGTAGAAAATCCTTGAGCAGGGGCTCCGGTGAGTCGCCCGAACCGGAAAAACTGAGCTCACCGTTTGAGCGACGATAACGTCCATATTCACGCTCAAACTCAACGGCATCCTGGGTGAGCACGTCTTTGAGATTAAGTCCACTGAAATGAAGACGGCATCGATAGGGATTGACGATAGTTGAAGATGGAATAGCTCACTCACCCTTCTGACAGTTTCTGGTACTCGTCCTGCACATTCTTCTCATAAAGGGCCAGCTTCAAAATGTGCACTTGCTTGGCACACCGCCGCCACTGTCTCTTATACTGATCCTTGGCCTTGGACATGTCCAGGTAGCGCTCGTTCTGTACACGTATCTCGTTGAGCAACTTCTGCAGCTCCTCGCCACTGCAGCCCTTCTGTCCCAGCTGTGCTATATGTAGCTCCATGCGAAGGACGCGTTCCTTTAGTTGCATCTTCTCCAGCGACAACTTGGAGTTCTCCTCCTGCATTTGCAGTGTGCGTCTTTCGAAATTTCGCAAGTCCAAATTTCGTTGCCCTACTTTGTGCGCGTCGGCGCCCAGTTGGAGTAACTCCTAGTTGCTTAGTGCTAAATAAAATTCATAAATATATTCACCAAAAATAAAATTTAATTTTGTTTATTTGTATTTTATACAATTTTTGATAAATAAAGCGATAAATTGAAATTGGAAAATTAAATTAACTCGTCCAAATTCTTATATATTTTCGAAGGAAATGATGAGCTAGAATCGCAAGGACCAACTTTAACGAGCTGAATTTAGCTGGGAAGCTCCAATAATGATTGGGTTGTCCCTTGGTCAGTTTGTGCCCCAGATCAGATTCTTAGGGAAATGGATGAGAAGTGGCTACGCAAATGCGTTGTTCTTTCGGTCATATTGCAAAAATGGCAAGGACTCTCGCTATCAAACTACACTTATATTATTTTTAGACAAATACTTAAAACTAGCTCAATTAAAACTAGTTTAATAATAAATTTAAATCACAAAGCAACGAAAAGAAACAATTTTAAATCCAAAAAAATATGAAGTAAAATAATTGTAGACATCACAGATAATTTGTTCGAATTTCAATGGATCTAATGCATGCAAGAGCTATCCGCGTGATTGCCAGGATTATGCTGATGCACCGCATTACTGGAGAGACCGAGTAGAAAATCCTTGAGCAGGGGCTCCGGTGAGTCGCCCGAACCGGAAAAACTGAGCTCACCGTTTGAGCGACGATAACGTCCATATTCACGCTCAAACTCAACGGCATCCTGGGTGAGCACGTCTTTGAGATTAAGTCCACTGAAATGAAGACGGCATCGATAGGGATTGACGATAGTTGAAGATGGAATAGCTCACTCACCCTTCTGACAGTTTCTGGTACTCGTCCTGCACATTCTTCTCATAAAGGGCCAGCTTCAAAATGTGCACTTGCTTGGCACACCGCCGCCACTGTCTCTTATACTGATCCTTGGCCTTGGACATGTCCAGGTAGCGCTCGTTCTGTACACGTATCTCGTTGAGCAACTTCTGCAGCTCCTCGCCACTGCAGCCCTTCTGTCCCAGCTGTGCTATATGTAGCTCCATGCGAAGGACGCGTTCCTTTAGTTGCATCTTCTCCAGCGACAACTTGGAGTTCTCCTCCTGCATTTGCAGTGTGCGTCTTTCGAAATTTCGCAAGTCCTGCTCCAGCAGGGCTATGTGCTGCTCCATCTGACTGAATTTGGACACGTTATCTGCTTCTTTGCCACAATGGCAATTAAGCGTCCCCAACGGCAGTTGCTGCGATATTCCCGGTTGCTGCTTTCTAGTAATGTTCCGGACATCCATATTGGTTGCTTTGGCTGCCTCTCCTAATTGCGTTTGAGCATCACTTTCCACATGAGATCTATTCTTTTTAGCGCTAGAGCAAAGATTGCCGATGATATCTTTATTTGAATAATTGACAGCAGTGGCTTTAGTTGTGCGCTTCTTCAAGTGTCTCTTGGCCTGCATAGAAGCCTCCAATTCACTCGACTCTCCATCTGGAGCTTCGTTCACGAATTGCATCTGGTTTAGGCGATCATCTTTGTTGGCCACGTTCTGTCTCTTTCGCAGGTCCTCAGCGATTGCTGCTTCCGCATCCAAAAATTCTTGTAAAGATGAATTATTAACAGCTTTTCTCGCTTTATTTGAAACTGAAATGTTTTCCTCAAGCTCTGTGGAATCCAGCTCAGAAGTAAGTGTAATCTCCACACGTTCTGCTCGAAGCTGAGTCAAATCTTTTACTCTGTTTGTCTTGGGCCTCAACTGCTTCGCTTGTCGTTTTACTTCTCTATTGTCAAATTGCGGGTTGTCCATGAAGCAACTACTCACATTTGATTCTAATTCCGAACTACATTCAATATTTGTTCTCTGTTTGAGGCGAGGGAAACTCTCTGCTGAGTTCTCCTTGCCGTTGGAGATTGCACCAGATTCCATTCTACATGTGGCATTAATATACATTTCCGTTCCCTGTAAGGCTTTGGTCTGTTCCTTACTTACCTGCACCCAGCGAGCACATAGGGAAAGATCATTTTTTGACACGTCAGTCCTAGTGACTTTGGGTGCTTTTTTGGTAAAAGCAGGATCACAAACTTTAGTTTCCGCTTGAGCTACTTGCTTCGATTTATTTTTGCATTTATTTGGTGGGTTTTGAAGGAATTGTATCGGTTCTTCACTTTCTGCTACTGAATCCTCATCTAACGATGAATCGACCCCAATTATCTTTCTTGGCTTTTTGACGGGCTCATCTGCATTAAAACTACCCAAGGAAGGAGGATTAAGAGAATTTGTCTCATTGCGTATTAGATTGATGTCTTCAAATTCTGTTTTTCTTGAAGCACTCTTCTTATTAAGTTTAACGTTCAACACGTCATTCTCCGATTGTTTCTTTATAGTTTCTGTTTTGGTTGTTCTAGTCTTTTTTTCGATGAGTTTGCTATGGGTTGTCTCTGGACGGTTTGCATCCATTTCATCTGACTCGTCAGACAGAGATTTACGTGTTTTTAGTTCCTGTACCTCTTGAATAGCTGTAGACTTGATTATTCGCAAATTACGCAATTGTTTAGCCTCTTCAAATGGTGGTAACACTTCACTTTCATTTTCTAATTGAGCCCAAGAATCGTCATTATTACTCTCACTTCTTCTAATCTTAGGCATCTGCGCCGGCTTGAGCTGTAATTGTTCCTGTGGATTCATTGGCGTTGTAGTTTCATCCACTTTCAATTTAGGTTGACCATTATGTGAATCAATATATTCGACATTACTGAAATTCTTTTTGATTCTCGCTGTTTTTTGGATTTGTTGCCTTTCTACAACTGCAAATGAGTTCGTTCTCAACTTCTTTGGCTCTTCCACAGTACCATAAGTATCTGAGATCTCTGAGTTAATCTCTTCAAGTAAATCCATTAAGTCATTATCCTGTTCGTCTTCAAGCTCAGGTCTCGACGTCATTTGATTTGATGCATACACTTGATCATTGCAGAGCTGCTCCACATCTTCCTGAACCGGATTATTTACCAATAGCCGAGTGAACTTTCTGCGACGTGTGGGAGCTGATTCTGAGATAGACCCTTCCGAGGCAGACAGCTCGGCGCCCACATTCAAGCTATGTACCGAAGCCATTTCAGATGCATAATGCTTTTCGGAATTGGGCTTCCAATCAGCACTGTCTTCTTGCACCCGATCCTCAGGAACTTCGTGTATTACAGCCTTGCTGCCCACGGCGTGCAAGTCCAGCTGTTCCTTCTGCAGCTTCTGCTGCTGCTCGCCAGTCTGATTGTCCTGCTGGCCACCGCTAACCTCCAGCACGTCAACCGTAAAGGTGAAGTCCATAATTGGCTTCAGCTCACGTGCACTACCCAGGCGACCAAATCGCTCAAAGGCAAAACTGCCGCTGTGTACATATTGCCGATTCTTGGCAAAGTAATCATCCGACGGAAGTAATTTACCAAAGTCCATGCGATAGTTGGCTAAAAACAGTAAACTCTATTAAGTAAAATAGAAGAGGGAGCCAGCCAGTTTTACTAACCTATGGATGTGCCATTAATGTACATATTAATGGGCAAATAGAATATACGCTGGAAATATAAACGTACGCTGCGCAGCGAGGACTTAAAACGCATTCCCAAAACATCACTGAGCGCATAGGAATCCGATTGGTCCAACTTTAGATCAATTTTCGTGACATTGCCGACAAAATCGAATATTACTTGAACATTGGTCACCTTGTCTTCCTTGCTGTTAAAGAGCGACCTGATGAACTCGTTAACGTTCTTGACCTGTTGGAATTGCAGCACCACCTCGATGATGTCACAATCAACCAAAGGATCATTGCCCACCTGCAGCAAACCCAATTGCACCAACAATTGCACATAGATATTTGCCTGAATACAACATTTTTGTTAGTTAAATAATAAATAAATATATATATACAGTGTCTCACACCTCATTTGGAACAGTGACTAGCAAAAATTTTAAAGTGCTATAAAGTTTAAACAAGGAAAAAAATGCAAAATGTTTAAATGCCAATTAGTTTAATGTTATATCACATTTTAAAAGGAAACTTTAGTTTTTATGCAAATATTAATTAATTAATTAAAATTTAGTCAAAAACTGAAAACATATCTAAAAAACGTTTCACAGCTTATTTGAAACAGTCTTAAGAAAAGTGAAATATTTGGCGTATGAAAGCTTAAATAAGGATTTTAATACTTAGTATGATATCCTTAAGCCTTAACAACTTCGCTTAACCTATTATTCATGGACGATACCAGCTTCCAACTAGTTTCTGGACTGATCCTGCTCCACTCCTCCATCAGAGCATTTTGAGATCCTGTTTGCAGGATATGTTGTGGTTCCGGATATTATTTTCCAGCAGAGCCCACAAATTTTCAATAACATTTAAGTCTGGAGACTGGGCCGGTGGAATTATCATGTGGGGGCAGTTCGATCTAAGCCAGGACTGTACTATTCCGGCCTTATGCCTGGGGTCGTTGTCCTGGTAGATCCGGAAAGTACGTCGGATTCCTATTTTTTCGGCACTTTGGAGTAAATTTTCCTTTAGTATATCGAAGTACACATTACTGTCCATTGTTGTTTCAATGAACACAAAATTTCCGCCGCGGGGCTGTCGAGATAGATGCCCATACCAGGACACTTCCTCCGCAGTGCCTGACTGTTGCCTTTCAGTTTTTGGGACTCAGATCGGTATTGGAGTGTCGCCACACATAATTCCGTCCGTCCGAACCAAAAATGTTTAATTTGTACTCAAATTCAAATATGATTGTGTTCCAGAACTCCAAATCGTTGTCCAAGTGAATTTTGACGAACGTCATCCTAGACCCTATGTTTTTGCTTTTAAAAATTTCATTTTCCATTGTTCTCGGGCATTTAAGTCATGGTGGCGCAGAACTTGGAGCACAGTTCCCATACTGGTCTTTTTCCTTATTTCATCCTGCACCTATTGAGTCAGTTTTTGAGCAGATAGCTTAAAATTTCCCCTTGAAATCTTGATGATCCTCGGCTCGTCCTGCTCGGTGAAAATCGGGTTTGGTGCCATTCCGCCTCTGTCCTCTGTCCGATTTTCGTCGACGAAACTCCGAATGATGTAGAATATAGTTGAGGTGTTTAGATTGACCATTTTAGCTAATTTTTCGAAATGAATATCCAATTTTGAAGTGTTCCAGGATGAGTTTCTGTTGATCAATGGTAGTCCGTTTGGCCATTGTCCTTGTTGGCAGGTTGCTGCCCAAATGCGGGAAAAAACTAAACTGACTTAAAAGGTTGGTCTATTTCTACCGTAAATATCCAACTTTAGGTAAAAAATCCGGGTTTTATGGCACCCAGGTGTCCAGAATGTAACTGTTCCAAATAAGCTGCGATCATAAAATTAGGTACTTTTTTACATAACCCGACCTAGCGGGTGGGGAAATCCCAGTTTATTAGGGTCATATATTAATTTTGGTGGTTAATATGTGTACCTGCCATGAGTCTTTGGAATTTTTGAAAAATAATGCATAATGAGTTTATGGCAGGTAATTGAAATTTTTGCTAGACGCTGTTCCAAATGAGGTGTGAGACACTGTATATATATATGTATATGTATATACAATATTCAACAAATATTAAACAAATATGAAATGAGATTCGGTCTTGGAAATATAAATGTAATATATATTGACTGACTCACTTGCGACTGCAACATGTTGGAGGTAATCGAATTTCCGGGCGATTGGAGCGGCGGAGTACGCCCCTGTTTTTCCTCCAGATAGGAAAAAAAAAAACAAATATAGATATAGATATATGGAAAAATCTTATAGGCGTATGCTCACTGTGTTAAAAGCCATCAGATGCTTGAAATCCTTGGTGTGCAACAGGGACTTTTTGATAATGGACAGAACCATGAGAACCTCCGGCTTATGGGAGCGAAACTCATTATTTAGGCAGATCAGCTTGTGCCAGAACATTTTTAGCTGCAGCGGACTATTGTTTCCCCCAACACCAAGAATAGGTAAACCACGCAGAGGCAGCAGCAGTGTGCCAATTGTCTTACGCTCCGAGTTTTTGCAGGAGTAGAAGACGATCTTCACCGGACGATGGTCCGTCTTGATGCGCTTAATGCCCGCCATGTCACACTCCCAGATGCAATTGCTATTGAAGGCTATCGTTTCAGCTGTGCTGGACGGCGTGCCCTCCACCTCAAAGTCGACTGTGTTGAGGGCAGCCGTCATGATAATTTGCTCCCTTCGCTCCCCCTCTCTCATCTCACGGCCATAGAAGTTGATCGCTATGGAATAAAAGTATTAAAGAATCCATTGACCATTTCCAGGTAAGGGACTCACCTTCCACGACATGTAGGACCACACAGTAGGTGTGTTCCATTGAGCTAGCGCTGCCACTGACGCTGACGCTACCCCGATGAGTGGCAGGCAAAGCAGGATGCGGCTGCCTCTTGGATTTCACCATGCTGCGACAAAACTAACAGAAATAATTTGAAACCCAAAACAAAATACCTTTAACTGTGCACCCTGTCTGATTTGAATTTAACTAGTATCGGTGTGTTTTCTTAAAAGCATATACAATGCGTTAGCCCTTTTGCCGCAATTGTTACTTTTGTTCTCAACTGAATATTAGAGACCGGCTCACTTTGCTTTGCCTTAAGTGTAACCATGACAACGGAACTTTGGAACTATGAGTACTTTTCGGCGATAACATTGCAGCTGCTGCGGTACTTATCGATCGTTACTTTTTCAACATCGCAACTTTAATTTGTATGCTTGTATTCAGCAAAGTTAAAAGTGTATGCTAGGAAATATAAAAAATATTTATGTACAAGAGACTGTTAAGGAAAATATGTAATTTATGTAAGTAAACACCAACAAAGCAATACCTGATAAGGACGCTTCAATAAGTGTTATGTGAACAAATGCGATTATTAAGTGAAAGATTGTTTTATTTAGCTTTTTTGTTATTTAATTTAATATATGATATCTTTATTGGATATTATTTTATTTTTTTTCGCCTCTCATTCTGTTTGTTTTCCTGCAGAAATTGTTGCTCTAGATCGATATCTACTCAATGTCAGCTGCTTCTATATATCAAAAGGAATTGCCGATAAGTCGATACTTCTGATAGGAGCTTAATTTTAAATTAAAATACAAACAAAAAAACTGAACTCTTACGCTTCATTTGCATAAATGTTGTATTTTATTTTCTAAATACATATTTCTATCTTAAGTTAGTCATCTTTCGATTGATCCACTTCCGTCTCATAGTGGCCATTCTGCAGTCGATGATTCTTGAGCGCTGTGCCTTGAATGAATCGCTCGCCGCAAGTATTGCACTGATAAGGACGCTCGCCCGTGTGGCGTCGGATGTGGAGGGTGAGGTCATTGGACTGGGTGAAGCTCTTGTCGCAGAAGGTGCACTTGTAGGGCCGTTCGCCGTTGTGGATGCGCATGTGCTGCTGCAGCTTGTAGGAGCGAGCGAAACCCTTCTTGCAGACGGTGCAAATGTGAGGCCTTTCGCCGGTGTGGGTGCGTCGATGGCACTGGAGATCTGAGGAGCGCGGAAAGGCCATGTCGCAGTAATCACACTTAAACGGCTTCTCGCCGGTGTGCCGACGTATGTGTATGATTAAATTGGAGGATGAGCTCACCGCCTTGCCGCAAAAGGCACACAGGAAACTCTTCTGCTGCTTGGCAACAGCTGGCGATTTTGTTGACGCAGTTGCGCCAGCTGTGTGACACTTTTTCACATGGGCGGTGAGACGATCCTTGCGATTGTATTTACTTGGACACTGACCACACTGGAAGACAGTGCTCTCGACGTTGTCAATGTCGGCCACGGGCATGGTCATTGTTGTTTTTGATGTCGACTCATCGCTGCTGGGATGCTGCAGTTGGATGTGTTGTACCAGATTCGATTGCCACATGAACTTGTAGCTGCATTTAGAGCACTTGAACTGCTTCTCCGTGTTTTCGCACAGCACACGCCGATGATAGGCAATCAGATCGGGTGAGACGCTCTTGAAGATGCACAGATCACAGCCGTCGGCGATGCGCTCCAGACGATGCATGGCCTGCTGATGCTGATGCAGTTCAAATTTGCGCACACAGCGCAGCTGGCACATGCCGCACGTGTAATGCGACGGAGTTCCTCCCGGCTTGGCTTCCTCATCCGTTTCGGAATCATCCAGGTGCAGTTCATAGCCCAGCTGATTGGTGATAGAATAGTTGGCCATGGACTCAATCGGATGATGGGTGCCAACTGGCGACGATTGTAGGTGGGATCGCAGTGCCGCAATGCTGCCAAAGGATAATTCACACACGCGACACTGAATACACTTCGAGCCGTGCGGATGACGACTGGCGTTGAGCAGGGCCTCCGCATAGGGCAGCTGGTCGGCGCTGATGCCATGGCGCTCGATGTGCTGCAGCAGATTCGCCTCCCGATAGAAGCGTCGAGCGCACCAGCGACACCGATAGATGCTCGACTCCTGGGCATGCATCAGGGTGTGCCGTGTGAGATCCTTTTGCATTTTGAAGCTACGCTTGCACTCGACACAGTCGTAGCTAACCACGGGCAGCATACGCAACTGAATGTCCACATTGGACTGCTGTTCGACATTCCCTTGCTCCTGATGCGCTACAGTATTATGCAGCTTGAGATTATCGCGCCAGCGAAAGCGCAACGGACACTTGCGACACAAGAAACGCCGCTGGGAATTGCGGCAGAGGGTGCGATAGTGATGCTCCAGCAGCTGCTCATTCACGAATCTCGCCTGGCAGTGGCTACAGACGTGCGTCGTCCGGTGCCACGTGTGCTGCTCCAGCTGGTGGGCATAAAGCTGATGTTTGCGCATCACCTGCACCTGGCACAGTTCACAGCTGTAACGGCGTTCCGTGCTGCTCCGATCGGTATCTGCTGCACAATCCGAATCCGTGTCCGTTTCGCTGCTGTCCAGGCTTAGTTCGATGCCCGCCTCGTTGGTTATCGAAACAAATCTCTCCAGCTCCCGGTCATTGGCCAGATCGCGTTGGATGCGCGCGATCAATGCCTGCTGATCCAATGGCGTATTCAACTCCGGGTAGAGAGCTCGACAAATGTTTGTGACGCCTCGCTCTTCGGCCAAACACAGGGTCAACTGATGGCTAGTCAAGTGCGTACGCAAATCGGAGATCTTTGTGTGCTGGGACAGGCAAATCATGCACTTGATCTGCTTGCAGCCATTGGGGCGACACAGTTGGCCCAAGACCATCGGCAGGCGCTGCAGTTGCTCACCGAGAGATGACGTCGGCAGCTCGCCGTGCATCCGCATGTGCGACTTGAGGCCATCCTTGCGATGAAACTTGCGATCGCAGTGTGCGCATTCGAACTGCACCTGTGACTGATGCATGCGCTTGTGGCGCGTCAAATCCTTGGGCCAGATGAACACCTACAAAGATATGCTCACATATATAACTATATATCCCAGTCTCATCTTACGCTTCAGTTTACCTTATCGCACTCGCTGCACTGCAGCTTGCTCTTCTCCTGCTCCTGGTGCCTATCCGCAGGATGTTGCACCTGAATGTGGCGCTCATAGTTGGAATTCCAATAAAAGCGCTGACTACAATGTATACACTGGTACTTGGCATGTAGCTTAGCGCAGATACGACGACGATGCTGCTTTAGCAGAGACTCTGCCACATAGCCCAATCCACAATCTGAGCAAACATGAGGCATTCCGCCCGCCAGTTCAATGTGCTGGCTCAGCTGATGCTGGAGGAGTTGATCGAGGCGAATTCTACTCTCGCCACACACGGCACAGCTGTGCAGAGCGGGCGCATCGCTCCACTCCTTGTCGGAGTCGTTGAAGTCCAGTTCCTGTCCGCTGTCAGTGCACGCATTAAAATATCTTCCATAAAGCTGCGCCTCAAAGTCGCCAGCGATGCGTGCCCTGATTTCCAACAGGCTGCTGGCGCTGTCATCCTGGTAATAGGTGCGAAAGAAAGGAGACTGTTGGTGTGGATCGATGTCCGTGTGTCCATCGCGATGCGTGAGTAAATGAGATCGTAGAGCAGCCATGCTGGCAAGTTGGTTATTGCACAGACAACATTGGATCTTACGATGAGGTGCCTGCTGCTGCTCCTGATGCCAATGCTGCAGTTCCTGCTGCAGATCCTGTTGCAGTCTGCAGCATGCATGCTGCTGCAGATTCTGCAGCCAAATAAACTTGCCAGGACAATTCTCGCAGCTGTAACGCTTCAGCGGATTCAGGCACTGCGTGCGCTGATGCTGCTCCAGCAGCTTGGCGCAAACAAAGCCAATTTGACAGATATTGCAGCGATCCAAAGGAGTCTCACTTCTGTCCGTGTGCTCTTCGAGCGTATGACGGACGAGTTGATGCTTGCGTGCAAAGTTAACATTGCAGCGCAGACATTGATATTTGTCAGCCAGCTCCTCATCGTCCTCCTCATCTGAGTCGCTGAGGCACAGCTCATAGCCGTAGGCATTCACCACAGCGCCGTAATTCTCCAGTTGCTCGCGACCTTTGGCAATTTGCGTGCACACCTGTTCCTTTATTTCCTGCATATCCAATAGGCTTCCAAAATGCTCCCGGATGACATCGTTGTCCATGCTGAGATTCGACAATGTCTCAATGTGAACATGACTCGCCAGGTGCTCGCGCAGCTCCCGAATGCGCTGGCAACTCAAACCGCACAGTTTGCACTCCACACGCATTAATTTGCCAGAGCTGTATAGACGCTCCGCGTAGCGCCACTCGCCGCTCCGTGGCAGAGTCTGTTTATCTGCGGCCACGTGCTTCTTGTGCGATCGCAGGTGGGTCATGTACTTGTCCTTGCGCAGAAACTTCTTGCCGCAGTGCTCGCACACAAGTCCCGCCTGCTCGAAGTGGATTCGCGCATGGCGCTGCATGTCGCGAAACCAGGAGAAGGTCTTGCCGCATACCTCGCACACATGTCGTCCATCCTCGTTGGTGGTCGTCTCCCTCTTGGCTAGACGTGCGGGACGACCGCGTCCACGCTTAACAGGCAACGGCTTCACCTGCTCGGAGCTGATAAGCAAATTAATATTACTTTTAATTTGTGTATAACTAAATGTTTTCTAAGGCTTACATTGAATCATTTTCGCTGTCTGTGCTCAGTTTGGCTCGCCGTGCGCTGCGCCTCAGCTGCGCGGTTTTGACATCAACGCTAGAATATGTGAAAACATTAGCTATAGTTTACCCACAACTCAGTACTTACTCTTTCAAAATAACCTGACTGCTGTCGCTATCAGTTTCCGGCTGACATTTTAAGACAACCTGCTTCTCCTGCTCATCCTCCAATTCAGCATCAACTGCATAAGCCGTGCCCGCATCTAGGTCAATGTCTGTTTCGATTTTGATGTGTTCTACGCTTATATCGATGGGTGTTTCGTCAAGGCACTGTGTCTGCAATCCATTACGTAGCTGCAGCAACAGTTGCTCCTGCGCCACGCGAGCCTGCAACACAAATGCATAAGCAGCTTCCAACTGGCTTAAGCATTGACCGCACAAGTGCTGCGGTAGCTTATCATATGTATGCTCCAGCAGTGGCTGTAAAATAAGGCTTACATAAATAAAATATAAAAAAATATATATAAATCAGTTTCAAAACAAACATCGTTTTGTGTTAGTTCGTGCAGCATGTCGCAAATACTTTTCTTTGCGTATTTCTCACTCCGCGTTGCCAGTGCAAACAAGTTGTCATCTTGGAGCGCACACGTGCGACAAACATTCGTCGGCAACATGTTTTTTTTTTACAGCTTTTTAAGTATTTTTCGCTTTGTGCAAATCATTACAATATGTAAAATGATAACGGGAGACAAAAAGTGCAAAAAAAACATATCGATAAGACGAACTTATCGATAGACATTTGCCACAGCTGTGCAGCGAAACAGCTGTGTCTTGTGGCAGTGTGTACACACTTAAAGCAAGCACTTTGTTTTGTGTACTTGGCAAGTTGATTGACGTCTGTCGTTGCTCTTTTGGAATTGGAGATTATATTTTCCATTTCGAAACCGAGTTGTGTGATGACAAGAACGTGTAGAATCTGTGGTGGCGCAGATGGACGCTTCTGGATCGAGACGCCAGTTGATAAATACGCTGAGAAAACCTTCAATCACTTGCTGCTGGAGCTAACAAAACTTGAGGTGAGCACATTTCCTCCCCAAAATTTTGCAACCCCCCCTTGTCAAATTGATATGAAAAGCATTTTGTTAATGAAACGTTTTCAGGTCGCTGTGGATCAAGCTAATAAGCTGCCGCCATGGATCTGCCGCAACTGTGCGCACAGATTAGAGAATGCATACGATTTTGTGCTGCAGGCGAGGGAAACGCACGAGCTTTGGCTGCACAAACTGACGACAGAATCTCTATCGGAAGACACCGAAACTGGGACGTTGGAGTGCCTACGAGAGACACCAATTCAATTGCTAGAGATTGAGGGCGTCACAATTAAAATGGAAGAGGCAACCGAACCAGTCGTGCCCCAAACAGATTCAGTCAGCTCGATTGATCCGCTAATTAAAAAGAGCCGAGAGTATGATGCCAGCGATGATAGTGATGACTCTGATGATGATGATGATGACATGCCGCTCCAGCAGCGCCGGATTGCACACACAAAACTGCCGACGATGCACAAGTGCAATAAGTGCGACAAAGCCTTCAAATATGTAACGAATCTCTTCAGGCACAAGCGACGAGATCACAGTCCAGAGCAAAGCCAAACCAAAGAACAGCCAGCAGTGGAGAGTGGAAAGACTTATGACGTGGAACCGTTCCTAAACGATCTAATAAAGAGCTCCATTGCAGCAACCGGCAGCAGCGAAGCAGAGTAAGTAATATTTATAAAGTGATAATATTTTTTGATCTACAAAAAAATAATTATTTATGAATTTAAAATTTGCATTCACCTTGTAATCGATTTCAGCTTAGAAAGCGAATTGGCGGATGACTACTACAAGTGTGATCAATGCGACAAATCCTACAAGTACATAATGCTTCTGATCAGGCACAAGCACAAGACGCACGCTTCAACCCAGTGTCCAACTGAGCCCAGACCAATTAGAAGAAGCTGTTCGAGTGCAGAGCAAACTAATACTAAACTAGGATCCCCACCTCAGCGCTCGAAACCGACAAGCACAGATTCCCTGGTGCACAGCATTATCAAAGAGATCAAGTAAAGTTAAGAGTTTACTCAAATCGATATCAAACGGTAACGAATTGATATCCCATTTGCACAGCTTACCCGATGAGGATGATGCAGACAGTTCCAGTGCCGACAATTACTACAAGTGCGACCAGTGCGACAAGTCGTACAAATACATCGTGAGTCTCATCAAGCACAAGCACAACGAGCACAAGGAGTACAGGGATTCCGATGAAGACGAAGATGAGGCAACGTCCTCCAGATATGTAGCAGATGCCACTGCCATGTCGAAGCCCTCCCGCATTGATCGCCGCGTCAAGGGCTTCGATTTGAATCGGTGCCGGCCGAACGGTTCCAAGGAAATTCAGTGCATGATCTGTCTGCGCAGATTCATTAAGTTACGCGAGCTGCGCGATCACCTGAAAGCCCATCCCAAAGACTTTACATTCGATGCCCATGGCGAGCCGATTGAGCGCATTGCCGAGGGATTCTATAAAACAGCCGTGGAGTCCACAGTTGCGGGCCTAAAGCGACGCATTTTCAAAGATCTCAAGGTGGGCATGCTCGGACGCTACTATTCCATAACAAATGAGGCACGCTACGAGATGAATCTGGACAGCTCGGACACGGACAGTGACGGCGAAGCGGATGTTGTGCAGCGACATTCGTATGCCTGCGAACTGTGCGACTCCTCCGATGCCGTCTGGCCACGCAAGTACCAATTGCACGAGCATCATCGGCAGCGACACACCTGGCTGGAGGCGCCGCACGTCTGTCAGCGCTGTGATTCCCGCTTCCTTAGCGCCCAGCTGCTCGAGCATCATACGCACAAGTTGTGCCAGAACACCCTGAAGCGCTTCATGTGCGACAAATGTCCGCAGCGCTTCTTCTGGCGACGCAATCTACGTGCGCATCTTGTCGAGCACAAAAACAAGGTAGTCAAAGCAACATTTTTGAGTTCAAATTGTATGCATATATTATTGACAAACAGACCGAGTTCATAAACTTATATCTGTTTCTATTCTTTCAACTGTAAAACTATACAATAATACTTATGGCGAGGGTTATTTGATTTTGATAGATTTGTATCAATATCGCAATTCTATATATTATAACTGTAGTAGCATTCGCAATATCGATTTAATATCGAACGCTTTTATCGTATGTATAATTTCTGCAACTGTCATTAATATTCGTTACTGTTCTACCCGATATTAATTCTGTTAAAATTATTTCAATTACAGCAGGAGACGTATCCGTGTGATCAGTGCTCGCGCAGTTTTCAGGACAAGAGCGCCGTGACGAAGCACAAGCTGATGCACCACGATGTCCACAACGAGCTGTTGCCCTGCCGCTGGTGCACGCGCACCTTCTATCGGCCGGCGCTGTTGCACAAGCATGTGCAGCGTCACGGCTTTAGTGGAGAGGATCTGCCGCTGGCAGAGACACTGCTGGCGGATGCCGCCAAGCCATCCGGTACGAAGACGATTAACTGCAAGCTGTGCGACATGCAGTTCATTAGCATTGGCGATCTGCGGCGGCACAACTCGATACAGGCGCACGGTGAGCACGTGTCCAACTATATGATAAGCACCGAGGAGGGGTTCGAGCTGCAGCTGGACGAAACGGACGAGAGTGATGAGGAGCCCACGAGTTCTGCTGCCAGCCGATCTTACAGGTGCGATCTGTGTGAGATGAGCTTCCTGCGAAGGCGCGACATGAGCGAACATCAGTATTCGCTGCACACCTTCGACAAGCTGCCACATTCCTGTGAGCATTGCATTTACAAGACAGTCGATAAGGTGGGTAAATGACTAACAGTAAAGTAATGGTAAAGATAATATTTAATAAAAATATGTATGTGACCATTTCAGACCATGCTGGAGCACCATCTGCGCACACAGTGTCTTAACGAGGAGAAGAAATTCAAGTGCTCTCGTTGCGGCTACAGATTCATGTGGCGCGAAAATCTGGAGCAGCACATGAGCACACTGCATCCTAAGTCATCATCTAGTCAGACGGCCGTTGCGGCGACAAAGCGGAGCAGACGTTTCCGATACCAGTGTCCACACTGCTGGCGATCGTTTGTGGTGCAACCCAGCCTGGACAAGCACATTCGGGACATGCATGTAGCGAAAAAGAATCCCGGCAAGAAGTATCTCTGCTCGCTGTGCGGCCTGGAGTCGCTGACCCCGAATAAGCTCAGCATACACATGCGGCGTCACAACGGCGAGAAGCCATTCAAATGTGATCTCTGCGACATGTCCTTCACTGTGCATTACGAACTGAAGGTCCATCGACGCAAGCATACCGGCGAGCGACCCTATCAGTGCACATTCTGTGCCAAGGATTTCGCCCGGCCGGATAAGCTAAGAAGGCATGTATACATGCATAGCGTTAAACGTTAAATCGAAGTCAAAATAATCGAATCTACAACCAAATACTTTATATATTTAATTATTCATAATCCATGTATATAATTCAGTCAGATTTAATTTTTACGGAAAACGAACGAGTTTTAGTATAATTTATGTAGTAGTTATTATCGCCAAAGTTTCAATATATAGTCTTGTCTTCAGAAAAAAACGACTGACTTTCAAAAGAAGGTCACTTTATTTTTGAAAAGCTGAAAATATTCACAATTATAGAAAACCGATAAAAAAAAAGTCATCGATTTTGCCGCTCGAGCGATTAAAAAGGATGTATCGAAATCTTATTAAAAAAATCGACACTAAATCTAACTGTAGACCTTTTTCAACACTCATAACTGTCAATTAATTTTATGAGCAGAAAATCAATTTGCTACTTATTTTAATGTTAGCAATATGGAAAAACACATGCAGTCAAGTAAAGAAAACCTGATACCGGAAGCAGAAATGGAGGAGGCGTCACTCGAATCCGTTACAAAGTAAGCAGCAAACTCAACCGATTACATAGCTTAACCCTTATCCTTTCTAGCGGTACAAACTTGAGCACCTTGGAGCAGTGGCTGCCCTCTGGCTTTGACGCAAACAATTTCAACTTTAATTTGAATTTTGATTTGCCGACCTCCTTAGTGATACCCCAATTACGGTGCTCGCGTCCAAACGATCAACAGTCACCAGCTATTAAGGAAACCTGTAATCAGCCTGAGTGGCCAGCTAAGGATACCGACGATCACAACTATAATTCCATTTCCCCCAATAAAGATTCCAATGAGGAATGTTTACCCACATCGGAGGACATCTGGAATTTATACGAGGATTATAAGAAAGGTGGACCCCTTTGCTGGCCACTGTACCTGCCTGAAAATATACAATGCCCATACAAGGAGAACATCCCAGTAATAGCCCACCCATCAGCATCGGAACCAAATAAGTCGATCCTTAGCTATGACGATGAGCAGAAGCTGGCTGTCGCTTGGCTATTCGAGTCGGAGGTGATGGAAGAAAAGCCAGCAACTCACAAAACGTCTTTTAAGAAACCCTATAAACGTACGCGTACCCGGGAAAAAATACGAGAAAAGGTCAATTTGCTTAAATCGAGGGCAATACAAATGCCATCAAAGAGTCACATCGATAAATATTTGGAGCTGCTGCGAATCGCCCGATCGAAGAAGGATAAAAAAATGCTTTATAAAAAACTGACATCCAAATGCAAAACAACTATTATATCGAAGAGCGAAGAACGTGATGCATCACCGGTGGTGCCGGGGCTTGTTGAGGAATCCACAGCTGATGCTTTGCAGCATTTAGATGTGGCACCAGCAGTTGCCATCACTATTTATCATGAAGGGCAACCAACCATGGATTCAGTTGCAGATATTGACGATATTAACAATACACTGCAGCTGAAGCGCCAGCAGACTGAAATACAAAAGAGTACACAAAAATGCATACAGCAATTGGGCCAGGATGCATCCATCGAGACACCAAGCAAAATGCAATCAACAACAAATCCACCAGAAGAAGACTCTACGCAAATCCCTCACAGTAAACAGTTGCATCTGCTAGGTGTGAGCACAGTTAGCGAGAAATCCCAAATTGCTAGCCTAGTCATTGGCGAAGCGAAACAATCTGAAACCATGAATGGGAACCAATGCCCAAATAGCTTGGATAACTTCCAAGAAATCATCGACCAGAATGTGCCATACCCTGTGGGGTCTGCGCAATCCTTGGGACCATCTATTGATAGCAGTCGCATCACCGAATCTACTGGCCATAATGTCAACTTGGATGACATGAAGCGTTGCCTGCTAATGCCTCCATTGCCCTCCAATCCGGATCCACGTCTCCAGCATCTACGCATCCTGCGTCCAACAACCCAGCGGAATGGCGAACACGTCAATCTCCAGATCGAAATGATGAAAGTGAATGCGTATGCAACGATGGAGATGAATTGTGGCCTGGACTTGCAGCAGCTGGCCTTGAAACTGACAAATGCTGGGTACAACAACAACATTCAAGTGCTGCAGATGCACTTCCATGACGGTCAGATTGCTTGGATCTGGAACGATGGCAGCATACTCATCACCAATGCGCCCAGTAAGGCAATTCTTGCCGAGACTCAAAACAATCTTGTGCGTGAGATTCTCGGCGAAAGGTCGCCAGCAGCTCAGGCTCAGTGGAATGTTTTACATTCCCACATGGTACACGCTGCACAATTTCCCTGGTACATTTGCATCGAAGAGTTCCGGCAATTCATAACCCATCCGATGGGCAACGGTATGACTAAGGCTAGGCATAAATTTGCCTACTACGTGGATAAAAGCTCAGCCGGGGTCGCTGCCAAAGTCTTTGAGTCCGGTGCCATCCATGTGTTTGCGATGAGTGCTGCCCTGGCTAATGGCATGGTGGAGAAACTTTACCTGCTTACGGCCAAACATCGCAAGCCCAAGCCGAGGACTAGAATAGAATAGAAGTAATAATGGAACACTCCATATTCTACTATATGTATTTTACGATCTCTAAATCAACAAACAGATGCACTAGTATATAACCCAAACATCTGCATAGATCAGCGCTAAACCTGGTTCAGAATTTTTTTTACAAAGCCACAACCTTCAATTTTACAAATTTACTTTCTTAAGAATAATACAGACAGCAGTAGCAAATATCTTTTAATGTAAATGACTTGCATATTTACATTTTGCGAGGCATCATTTGAATTGTTCATTGTAAGTTGGTTTTACATAGGTAGGTGCAGTTTGAGGTGCAGCAGCCAGCGTTAGCAGCGCTCCCATTTTACAGTACTCTCTCTCTCTCTCTCTCTCTCTCTCTCTCTCTATCTCTCTCTCTCTCTCTCTCTTTCTATCTAGACAAAGAGCGTTTAGCATTACTCTAACTGGTAGATAGTTTTGATTATTTACGCTTGTTGTGTTGCGAAAAATACTAATCGTTATTGAACTTTATACCGTTCCTAACTTTGTGTTTATATTATATTATTATTATTTATATTATTTCAAAAAAAAATTTATAAAAAAAACTGATGCCATCAACAAGCAATAAAATTTCTAGGCAGGGGTATTTCAACTTGTAAAGATGTTAACGTAAGAAAATATATTAACAATAAAAACTTTTGAGTTAATTGGATAACTTTATATGCAAATATTATATTTAGAGCGACTATCTCAAGAACATTGCAAATCGCGAAGCTTTTATCAAGTACACTATTGCATACACTATTGAAGAGCTTTTGCTCAGTTGAAATCAAGAATCTGAGAGCGTCAAACGAGATCGCAGCTTAGGTATTTAAACAAAACAAATGTCGACTGTCAACGCACCGAGTTGGGTGAATCAACAGTTTTTTAGTGATCTACTTAAGGATAATCACAATGATTTTGAAAGTATCCAAAAGTTTGAGTGCAACGCGGCGATCAGCGGGGGTGAAAACTATTTGACAATTGTGCTGCGCATTGGCATTGAAATGCAGCTGAAAGGTGAGTCACCGCTGAAGAGAGCAGTATTCAATTACATATGTATGTATGTATGTTTTTATCCGCAGATAAGAGCAGCAAGCAGATAAGTTATATATTAAAAATTCCATTGGAGAATGATCGTGGCGATGAGCACGATTTCCATGAATTTTTCGTTACTGAGTCTGACATGTATGATCGTCTCATACCCGAACTGGAGGAGCTCTATACCAAGCATACAAATCTCACGATTCGATTTAAGCCGCAGCATCTTAAGTTCAACAAAAACCCGCCCAACTCCGATTACATATTGATGGAGGATCTACGACCCAAGGGCTATATAAATTTGGAGCGCATTTTGGGGCTGGGACAAACCGAACTTAAAGCAGTGCTGAAAAAATTGGCTCAGTGGCATGCGGCGTCCGCTCAAAGGGTGTCTGAGCTGGGAGACTACGAGGAATCGTATCAGAAAGGCTACATGAATCCCGAGTGCTACAAGTGGATAGAACATACAAATCTAACATTTAATGTGCCATTTTTGGAGTGCCTGCAGCAGTATGAATTGGATCCGGGACACCAGCAATTGATAGTAAGTAAAAATGAGCCTGATTTAAAATAAGAATATTCGATTACTAGTTGGTAGCATTATATTAAAACTATGCTTATCTCCAATATATATTTTAGACCAATTACACAGATCGCATGACAGACTTGTATATGGATTTTGGACGCATTGATAAATCCGAATTTAGTGTGCTAAATCACGGCGATTTCTGGTGTAACAATTTCCTTTTCAAATTGAATTCTGGCGATATAGAGGACATATGTTTTGTGGACTTTCAATTACCGAAATATGGCACACCCTCTCAAGATTTATTCTGTCTATTGATGACGTCACCAAATATACACATCAAATTGGACAAATTCGATGATTTCATAGAGCATTATCATCAAGAGCTTGTGGCGCATCTGAACCTGCTAAAATATGGCTCCAAAGTGCCCACACTGACGGAATTGCAAATGAATCTACGAAAAAATGGTCTCTGGGGTGCGTGTTTTAAACAAATTCATAATAATTGCTGATTCCATTATTTTATTTTCACAATTGTTATACTCACAGCATTTGTATGCGCTCAGCGAATGCTGCCCGTAACCCTCTACCCTCCCAGCCCGGATTCCAACATTGAGAACTTCATGGGCGACTCGGAGACAGCAATGAACTTCAAGCGTCAAATGCTATCGAATCCCAGCTATGTCAAGCAAATTAAACTCATTCTACCCTGGCTCATTGAAAGAGGTTACATAAACTGAAAAAATAGACAACTGTTAATAAGCACTAATACTCATTTTATTATGTATTAAAGAATTGTAATTAATTATATGATAAAAAATAAATTTGACGCAATTGTATTTTATTTGAGCTTATTTTGAAATTATCTAATGGCTGACAACTCAATTAATGGTGTTATTTTTGTGCTTTTTGTTTTGCTATTTAAATTCGCTGAGAAACTGTTTAAAAAGAGTGTTTTTGGGTAGTATTAAAGCTTTTTGAGTTCGTAGAGACACAGACTGGTTTGTTTACACTTTTTAATACGTTCTAACAAAGAGAATAATTTGGAACATTCAATTAATATCACTCTGACCTCGTTAGGTGGAAACGAAAGAGTAACAAATCGTAAAAGCTTATCTACAAACGGCGAGAAGACGAGAGAGAGTTTGAGAGTGGTGTGTATATATCGATAGAGAGCTTTTAGAAGCTTATCTGCTAATGCCGAAACAAAAAAAGAGACACACACTTAAAACAATATTAAGAGCTTAACTATAAATCCAAAACGTCGGCAGAAACCAAAATGGAGGCCCCAACTACTTAAATCCCAAAACTGGGCACAATCCGAACTATTTGTCTGCTCAGAGATAAAGAGTTTCAAGCCCAAAAGCAGGTAAAAACTTTTCACCTGACTAGCATATTTTGCAGAAGTTTGTATGCTTAGAGCGTAATATTTATGTTGAGATAATGTTAAATATGGCCAACGTTGTTCCATTCGAGTTTAATGCTTTAAATTTGATGATCTTCCATGATGATTTGTTACATCTTGTGGACTTTCAGATGGGCAATAACGGATCAGAATTAGACTATTTCCTATTGTTATTTAAAAAAATTCGAGGATAAACTGACTAAATTCGATTACCGGTTTAAACTATATAAAAACTAAAGATCCTTAAGCATATGAGAAATTTACTCACGACATGCAATAACTCATATAAAAGGTTTTTTCGTCATGTTTTAATGTCAACGCGAGTGGTGTTATATTTAATTCAAATAAAACACAAGTAAGATGCTGTAGTCGAGTTGGCTAGTATTATTGGCCAATTTTCCTTTAATATGATTTGCACTCAAATGTTCAGTTCTGCAAGTGCATTTCTTACAGAGTATTTTTACACACAAACCCGAACTGTCGCGAACTGGCTGGCTACAAACACGTGCATATACTCCTTTTACCCATTTTTAATGGGTTAAGGGTATAATAATATGTTGAGATTATTTTTATAACCTCAATTGCACAACAAGATTATACAACAGGAGCACCATTAAATAATGATACTATCTCGATGATAGTCGAAAGCTGGAAGAGCTTTAGGCCCATGCTAAAATATTTGTATATAAACTGCTGACTTTCTCGAAGATCTACACTGCATTTACGAAGATCACACTGACTACTACTAAATTGTTAAGAGTCCTCAGCAATTATGACGCCGAAAGCACCTGAAACTATATTTGATGCGAGTATCAGTCTACCGGAGTGGCTGAAGGCAGATCTTTTTGAAAACGTACTAAGAGATAGCTTTAAAGATTTCAAGGCAATAAAAGAGTTTAAGGCGGTGCCCGGCACAAGACCTGGCGATAATTATGCCACGGTTATGCTCCGAATTAAAATTGTTGTGGAACTGAAAGGTAGGTGCAACTGAAATTTATGGGGATTGAGTACTTAAATTTTAATCTATGCAGATAACACAACTGAATCCATTACGTATATGCTGAAAATTCCACAACAGACGGAGGCGTATCAAGAAGCCTTTGGAAAGAATAAGTTTAGCATTTTTGATATGGAACGAGAGATGTTCACAATATATGTACCAGAGTTTCAACAGCTTTACCGGAATGTTGGCCTGGAGATTGAGTTTGGCGCCAAGTGCTATAAGCTGGATATTCCACATGAACATGTGCTGCTAGAGGATCTAAGCCGCAAGGGATTTCAACCCTCTAAACGTCAAGCAGGCCTCGACGAAGACCATATCCTGAATGTGTTCACAAAACTGGCTCAGTGGCATGCAGCCTCGGCAGTCCGTGTAGCCACAATGGGTCCATATCCCAAACATATTTCGGAGGGCATTTTCAATGAGGATGGAAAAGACTTCATATGCAAAATGTCCGATGATAGGCTAAAGTACTTGCTCAAGTCCTTTGCCACAATTGAAGGCCATGACGCGTACTATGAGGATTTGATAAATATGGAGGGTCACATAACAGAAAACATTTTGGATGTCGGCGCTGTTGATCCAAATGAGTTCAATGTGTTGAATCACGGTGATTTCTGGCTGCCCAATTTAATGTTTCTTTATGATACAAAGTCAGGCAAATTACTGGATTCCTATTTGGTTGACTATCAAATGTGTAAATATGGCAGCGTCGCCATTGATTTGTTATATTTCCTGATATCCTCGCCACAACTGGGGCTTAAAGTAAGCAAATTCGATTACTTTGTAAAGCAGTACTACGATCAGCTCATAAAACATCTGAAACTATTGAATTACACTAAAACGCTACCAAGTCTTATTGATATTCACACAACACTGCTGAAGGCTGGCATTTGGGGTAAGTTTTATAATTAAGTAGGATTAGATACTATTGTAACAGATTATTAATGATTTTCCTTTTACAGGATTTTTAGCAGCCTGCGGTGTTATGGCTGGATGTTTGTTGGAACCCACTGAAACTGCCACCTTTGATAATTTATATGCCGAGACGCCCGAGGGAGATCAATTGAGAAATCTCTTATTTTGTAGCAAGGTATACAAGGAGCATATTAAGGTAGTTCTTCCTTGGCTACAAAATCGCGGTGCTCTACAATGTCGCATTAGAAGTACTAATAAATAGATTCAAATATAATCATTATGCAAATAAATAAATAAACCTTATCACCTAAAAAGTTAAGTTTACGTTCTTTGTTGACTCATTATAATAATTATTACATTCAAAATCGAATAATAATATTCTTTTTTCCTTATCACAACGTACACAAATTTGATTTAACTTCATAATGAATTAAAATTTCCATTTAATTAAATTTATTTTTTCGAGTGGCATCCACAATTTAAAAAGAAATTAAAAATATCAAGGCTTTTACGATAAATTCAACTGCCCACAACCCATTCGACTACAGCAATGAAATAGCGTGAAATGATGAAATGGTGAAATTATAGAAGCTTTAAGCTCTTACCAAGATATTTGTTTATAAACCGGTTGGTTGTGCAAAGCTCAACAGTTGTTATATAGAAACCACCCTGCCCACAATTGAATTTACTTTGTAATTTAGAGAACAATAAGCGATAATGTCGTCGAAAAATAAACAATCAACTGATGCGAAGATTAAACTACCTGACTGGCTAAAGGCAGAACTTTTTGAGAACTTAGTGAAAGAATCGTTTGAAAATTTCAAGGCGATAAAAGAGTTTAAAGCGGTACCCGGAACAAAACCTGGCGATAATTATGCCACGGTTATGCTGCGAATCGAGTTGGAGGTGGAACTAAAAGGTGAGTCAACGGAGCATTGAATTAATAAGATATTTTTTAATGTAATTGTAATCTTCACAGATAACACAACTAAATCCTTAACGTACATGCTGAAAATTCCACATACCTCGGAGGCATATCAAGATACCTTTGGAAAAGCAGAGTTTAGCATATTTGATATTGAACAGGAAGTCTTTACCAAATATGTAGAGGAGTTCAAGCAGCTTTACCGCGCTGTTGGCCTGGAGATTGAGTTTGGTGCCAAGTGCTATAAGCTGGATATTCCATATGAACATGTGCTGCTAGAGGATCTGAAGCCTTTGGGTTTCCAACCTGTTAATCGTCAGGCAGGCCTCGATGAGGAGCATACCCTTGCTGTGCTCACAAAACTGGCTCAGTGGCATGCAGCTTCGGTCGTTCGGGTAGCCACAATGGGTCCATATCCCAAACATATTTCGGAGGGCTTTTTCAATGAGGATGGAAAAGACTTCATATGCAAAATGTCCGATGATAGGCTAAAGTACTTGCTCAAGTCCTTTGCCACAATTGAAGGCCATGACGCGTACTATGAGGATTTGATAAATATGGAGGGTCACATAACAGAAAACATTCTGGATGTCGGCGCTGTTGATCCAAATGAGTTCAATGTGTTGAATCACGGTGATTTCTGGCTGCCCAATTTAATGTTTCTTTATGATACAAAGTCAGGCAAATTACTGGATTCCTATTTGGTTGACTATCAAATGTGTAAATATGGCAGCGTCGCCATTGATTTGTTATATTTCCTGATATCCTCGCCACAACTGGGGCTTAAAGTAAGCAAATTCGATTACTTTGTAAAGCAGTACTACGATCAGCTCATAAAACATCTGAAACTATTGAATTACACTAAAACGCTACCAAGTCTTATTGATATTCACACAACACTGCTGAAGGCTGGCATTTGGGGTAAGTTTTATAATTAAGTAGGATTAGATACTATTGTAACAGAATATTAATGATTATCCTTTTACAGGATTTTTGGCAGCTTGCGGTGTTATGGCTGGATGTTTGTTGGAACCCACTGAAACAGCCACCCTTGATAATTTATATGCCGAGACGCCCGAGGGAGAACAATTGAGAAATCTCTTATTTTGTAGCAAGGTATACAAGGAGCATATTAAGGTAGTTCTTCCTTGGCTACAAAATCGCGGTGCTCTCCAATGTCGCATTAGAAGTACTAATAAATAGATTCAAATATAATCATTATGCAAATAAATAAATAAGCTTTATCACCTAAAAAGTTTAGTTTACGTTCTTTGTTGACTCATAATAATTATTTCATTCAAAATCGAATAATAATATTCTTTTTTGCTTATCACAATGTACACAAATTTGATTTAACTTCATAATGAATTAAAATTTCCATTTAATGAAATTTATTTTTTCGAGTGGCATCCACAATTTACAGCAATCTACAGCAATGAAATAGCGTGAAATGATGAAATTGTGCAATTATAGAAGCTTTTATAGAAGCTTTAAGCTCTTACCAACATATTTGTTTATAAAGCGGTTGGTTGTGCAAAACTCAACAGTTGTTATATGGAAACCACGCTGCCCACAACTGAATTTACTTTGTAATTTAGAGAACAATAAGCGATAATGTCGTCGAAAAATAAACAATCAACTGATGCGAAGATTAAACTACCTGACTGGCTAAAGGCAGAACTTTTTGAGAACTTAGTGAAAGAATCGTGTGAAAATTTCAAGGTGATAAAAGAGTTTAAAGCGGTACCCGGAACAAAACCTGGCGATAATTATGCCACGGTTATGCTGCGAATCGAGTTGGAGGTGGAACTAAATGGTGAGTCTACGGAGCATTGAATTAATAAGATCTTTTTTAATGTAATTGTAATCTTCGCAGATAACACAACTAAATCCTTAACGTACATGCTGAAAATTCCACATACCTCGGAGGCATATCAAGATACCTTTGGAAAAGCCAAATTTAGCATATTTGATATTGAACAGGAGGTCTTTACCAAATATGTAGAGGAGTTCAAGCAGCTTTACCGCGCTGTTGGCCTGGAGATTGAGTTTGGTGCCAAGTGCTATAAGCTGGATATTCCATATGAGCATGTGCTGCTAGAGGATCTGAAGCCTTTGGGTTTCCAACCTGTTAATCGTCAGGCAGGCCTCGATGAGGAGCATACCCTTGCTGTGCTCACAAAACTGGCTCAGTGGCATGCAGCTTCGGTCGTTCGAGTAGCCACAATGGGTCCCTATCCCAAACACAAATCAGAAGGCATTTTAAGTGAAAATGGCAAGCTTGTGATAAGCAAAATGACCGATAAAATGCTACCCTACGTGCTTAAGGCCTTTGAAACAATTGAGGAACACGAGGTGTACTACGAGGACCTTAAAAACTTGGGTGGTCAAATTGCGGAAAACATTTTCCAAGCTGGCGCTGTCGATCCCAATGAGTTCAATGTATTGAATCATGGCGATTGCTGGCTGAGCAATATGATGTTCCGTTATGATCAAAATACAGGCCAGCTGTTGGATTCGTATCTGGTCGACTTTCAAATGTGCAACTATAGCAGCGTTGCATTTGACTTACTTTATTTCCTGATATCGTCACCCAAACTGGAGCTCAAAGTTAATAAATTCGATTACTTTGTAAAGCAATACTACGATCAGTTGATAAAGCATCTTAAGCTATTGAATTACACTGGAAAGCAACCAAGTCTAGTTGATATACACACAGCACTTCTACAGAAAGGCATTTGGGGTGAGTATTTATTTACAGAGTTCAACGAAGTACGTTGTATACTGATATTTGAAATTAACAGGGTATATGACGACTTCTGGTGTTATGGCTGGATCTTTGTTGGAACCCACTGAAACAGCCAGCTTTGATAATCTATTTATCGATACGCCCGAGGGAGACGCATTTAGAACTCTCCTATATTCTGGTAAGGTCTACAAGGAGCACGTTAAAGTTATCCTGCCATGGCTACAGAATCGCGGAGCTCTTCAGTCCCGCATTCGAGATAATAAATAATCATTAATTATAGTTAAAATATACAAATTTTGTTAATAAGATTTGTACTGTAAGTGTTCTTGAAAGAACGGCTATAATAAAATGAAATTAATAAGAAATACTTGTATCTTTCGAAGAACTGTTCAATTGGTGGGCAAACTTTAAGACACTCTAGTTAATCCTAATCAGAGAATCAGCCCCAATTCGCGAAGAAAAGTTGCATAAAAGCCAACCATATTTGAACCCACTGACTTCTTTTTATACCCTTAACCCATTAAAAATGGGTAAAAAGGATATTATGGTTTTGTGCAAATGTATGTAACAGGCAGAAGGAAGCATCTCCGACCCCATAAATTATATATATTCTTGATCACGATCAACAACCGAGTCGATATAGCACTGTCCGTCTGTCCGTCTGTATGAACACGCGGATCTCAGGGACTATAAGAGCTATAGACTTCAAATTTGGAATAAAAGTACCCGTGTACCAGGCGCAGATCAAGTTTGCTTTATTTTATCGATAACTGCCTCAGTTTCTGAATTATCGATACATTTCGATTTCCGATAACAATAAATTCCACAATTTAAGAGGCAGAGGCTTCTTATTTTTACATACTATGCATATAGATATTATTGATCAATTGCAGAAATTTCATTAAGATCGGATAAGAAACACAATTATAGTCGAAAATATATTCTCATATTGATCTCATTTCTATCAGCAGCCGCAACCATTTTCTGTATGCATTTAAATAGGCCAGCGCATGTGTGAGAAAGAGAAGACATGATAATCGACGCTATCGTCAATATATTTGTGTGTATTCTGCGGGCCCCCGATAACTACTGTTTCGTGTATGTATGTACATATGTCTGTAAGTATGTTTGTAACCATTCAATTCGGTCATTTGAGTGCAAATCATCTTAAAGGGAAATTTGCCAATAAAACTAGAATATATTTAATACCTGGGTTAAGGGTATATCGTAGTCGAACCAACTCGACTTCAGCATTTTACTTGTTTTAAATTATTTTTGCTTTTATATTAATATATATAGAAGAGAGAACATTGCAGTCGGAAGTAAACGACAGCGAAATACTATGATACCATAATTTGTGGCATGTTTTTATTCTATGATACAGAAGGTGTATAGTATATTGGGTTTCTGAACGCCCATTCCCGCCCCCAAAAACCGATATGTGCCCAAATCTCCCGCAATTTAATAGTTACAGTTGCAGAACTTCAAACAAGAGTAACTATCTTTTATCTACCTAAATCTGAAAAGCAAAACTTTGACAATATTTCTTGGCTGCTCACAAATTTTGGTACCATAGTGTTTCGCTGTCGGTCACGTCCGATTGCAACGTTCTCTCTTGTTAATTTTTGTATTTACGAGATAGTGTAAGTCCCCTTAAAAACACGTGAAAACGCTTATTGCATTTAATCATTAGAACTTACAAACTTACGTATTTCACATTTCCAATAAAACACAAGGAAACTATTACTTGATGGCGTCATTGAACCTAGTTTTGATGCTCTGAGAGTCGTAAGTGAATTCGATGAACTCAATCACATAAGAGAAAAGCTTTCTGAATATTCCGGCAAACCTTGGCATATTTGTACATTTTTAGAGAGGGCCGTAAAGCTTTGTAAATAATTGTAGTAATTTGTCGCTGGTCGTTTGTTGATGACCGACGGTTGCTAGTATACATAAAGGCAGTGTGAAAGCTTGATAGTTTTTAGAAACGCACTGTTCACTACGGGAATCACAACTGCGTCTATTGTGAACAATTAATCAAAATGACGACTGAAGCAAAAACCGATCAAACTGCGAGCAAAGTGCCCGACTGGGTACAAGCCGAACTATTTGAGGATATGCTGAAGGAATCGGTTAAGGGATTCTCCAAGATCAAGAGCTTCAAGGCCACAAGCGGAACTGCAGCAGGTGAAAACTATGCGACGATCATGTTACGTGTCGGTATTGAAGTCGAACTCGAAGGTGAGTCATTTTACGAACTATATCTTATCACTTTCAACGAACTACTTATCCGTCTGTTGTAGATGGGAAGGGAAAGTCGGTTTCGTACATGCTTAAGCTTCCTCATGATTTGGAGATGTACAAAAAGATGATGGAGAGCAATAATATCTTTGAGGCAGAGTTCAATATGTACAAGACAGTTGTGCCCGAGTTGGAGCAAATCTATCGTGATGCTGGTGTGGAAGTTAAATTCGGAGCCAAAGCCTATGAGTTGAAGGGGGCGAAATCTGATTATATTCTGCTGGAGGATCTGGCACCCAAGGGCTTCAAAAACACCAACCGCTTGGATGGATTGGATCAGGCACACACTGAAGTTGCCCTGCGAAAACTGTCGATGTGGCATGCCGCATCTGCGGTGCGTGTGGCTACTAAGGGTCCCTATCCAGATCAGCTTAAGACTGGTTTCTACAAGGAGGAACTGCGTCCAATGTTAACTGAGATGAATAACAATTTGTCACAGAACTTTCTTAAATGCTGTAAGTTGTACGAGGGCAACGAGGAGTATATTGACAGAGTAGTAAGTAACGGAACATTAAATCTGTTTAAAATAATCATTGGTTTTAATACATTGCATTGTCCATAGAAAGAGATGCAGCCACAGATTACAGACCAATTGATAAAAATTAGTAAAATTGATGCAAATGATTTTAATGCACTGAACCATGGTGATTTTTGGAGCAATAATATGATGTTCTCCCATGATTCATTTGGTAAAATCAAAGAAATCTGTCTGGTGGACTTTCAAATACCTAAATTTGGAACTGTAGCACAGGATTTGTATTATTTATTATTGTCATCTACAAAACTTGAGGATAAGCTGAGTAAATTTGATTATTATATCAAATTCTATCATGAATGCCTAGTTGAAAATCTGAAGATACTAAAGTATTCACAACATGTGCCTACACTTCGAGAAATGCACTCAACACTCTTAAAATATGGCATCTGGGGTAAGAAAACCATAAAATTGTATTAAATTAATGTACAAGTTTTAAGTAACCTTGACAATTTTCAACCAGGTTACCTGACTGCATCAGGTGTGATGAGTGCCGTTTTGGTTGATCCTACGGAAACTGCCAGCTTTGAGAACTTTATCAGCGATTCTACAGATGGCAACGATTTTAAAATGTTGCTCTACTCCAATCCACGCTATCGAAAACACATCCAAATCATTATGCCTTGGTTGCTGAACCGTGGAGCCTTTGATGAACTATAAAGATAGACATGAAATATATCATTTTATTTGGCACTATCAGTTGTAATGAGTCATAGTGGAACCTAGATTGGAAGCAAATAGTGAATCGGTTAATGAACTCGGAATGCCAACGTAATGGAAAAAAAAAAACAAAAAAAGTCGAAGGTCACAAAGTGTATAGATAATAATCGCGGAAAAGCGTTTGTCTTTTGAGCCTTGCTGACTATTTCGACCTGAAAGCTTTAGAAAATGACAATAATACAATACTAATAATATATTCATAAGCAAAATTAATTGAACTCACAACCATAAATTGAACGGGAAAAAATTAAATTATATGATTATTGTATCAAGGTTGTTTAAAGTTTAATAAAATTTATTATTTTATACACTTTTAATAAAAACTCAATTACAATACTATACTCGTATATTGCACGTTTGAATTTCATTAAATTATAAGCACAAATAAAAGATCGGAGCTGGAAATGTTAATCAATAAATAACTGATAACGATAACCATTATTTTACAGACCCTTGGTACTCTTCAAGTAAAGTGACTGTAGCCTGGGTACATATTATATATACGAGATGAGACGGACAGACATGGCTCTACCGACTCCGCTGTTGATCCTTATCACATATATATATATACTTAAAGGGGTCGGAGATGCTTTCATTATACCATTATACCCTTTTACCCATTTTTATAGGCTTCAGGGTATACAAATCGAGAAATACATTTAATCATTGGTACTGATAAACATACATATTTCACAACATTCCCAATAAACAGTAATGCAAATATTACTATTTATGGTCAATCAAAATTAAACTAGTATTTAAGCTCTGAGAGTAGTAAGAGAAGTCCAAGAACGCAAACAGCCAATAGGGAAGCTTTCTGAATACTCTTATTTATACACTTGATTGTAGAGAGGCCCAAAAAGCTTTTTTATTTTTTTAGTAACTTGTCTCTCTTCTCATTTCCTTTTCACACGACAATATTTGCATAGTGTGGGCTTACGAGCGAGTATAAGTATACATAAATGCAGTGTGAAAGCTTGATCGATATTAGAAGCGTGCTGTTCGCTACGGGAAAAACAACTGCGTCAATTGTGAACAGCTCGACGAGTAATTTCAAATAATCAAAATGACGACTGAAGCAAAAACCGATCAAACTGCGAGCAAAGTGCCCGACTGGGTACAAGCCGAACTATTTGAGGATGTGCTGAAGGAATCGGTTAAGGGATTCTCCAAGATCAAGAGCTTCAAGGCCTCAATTGGAACGGCAGCAGGTGAAAACTATGCGACGATCATGTTGCGTGTCAGTATTGAAGTCGAACTCGAAGGTGAGTCATTTTACGAACTATATCTTATCACTTTCAACGAACTACTTATCCGTCTGTTATAGATGGGAAGGGAAAGTCGGTTTCGTACATGCTTAAGCTTCCTCATGATTTGGAGATGTACAAGAAGATGATGGAGAGCAATAATATCTTTGAGGCAGAGTTCAATATGTACAAGACAGTTGTGCCCGAGTTGGAGCAAATCTATCGTGATGCTGGTGTGGAAGTTAAATTCGGAGCCAAAGCCTATGAGTTGAAGGGGGCGAAATCTGATTATATTCTACTGGAGGATCTGGCACCCAAGGGCTTCAAAAACACCAACCGCTTAGAGGGATTGGATCAGGCACACACTGAAGTTGCCCTGCGAAAACTGTCGATGTGGCATGCCGCGTCTGCGGTGCGTGTGGACACTAAGGGTCCCTATCCAGATCAGTTAACCATTGGGTTCTTCAAGGAAGAACTGCGTCCTATGATGAATGAAGTGAATAACAATATGTCACAGAACTTCCTTAAATGCTGTAAATTGTACGAGGGCAACGAAGAGTATATTGACCGAGTTGTAAGTAATGTAATATGAAATACGTGACGAAATCATGAATTATTAGTATCAATCTTACTTTCGGTCCAATAGAGAGAGATGCAGCCAAAAGTCACCGATCAATCATTCAAAATGAGTAAACCAGATCCAAATGGTTTCAATGTACTGAATCATGGTGATTTTTGGAGCAATAATATGATGTTCTCCCATGATTCATTTGGTAAAATCAAAGAAATCTGTCTGGTGGACTTTCAAATACCTAAATTTGGAACTGTAGCACAGGATTTGTATTATTTCCTATTGTCATCTACAAAACTTGAGGATAAGCTGAGTAAATTCGATTATTATATCAAATTCTATCATGAATGCCTAGTTGAAAATCTGAAGATACTAAAGTATTCAAAACATATGCCTACACTCCGAGAAATCCACTTAACACTCTTTAAATATGGCTTCTGGGGTAAGAAAACCATAAAATTGTATTAAATTAATGTACAAGTTTTAAGTAACCTTGACAATTTTCAACCAGGTTACCTGACTGCATCAGGTGTGATGAGTGCCGTTTTGGTTGATCCTACGGAAACTGCCAGCTTTGAGAACTTTCTCAGCGATTCCACAGATGGCAACGATTTTAAAATGTTGCTCTACTCCAATCCACGCTATCGAAAACACATCCAAATCATTATGCCTTGGTTGCTGAACCGAGGAGCCTTTGATGAACTATAAATGTACACATGCAATATGTATTTTATAATACACTTGCCAAACGGTCGATAAGTACATATGTATACATTTTATTTCGGTCCTATCAATTTGCCTGGCAAGTGTTATTTTACTTGTATCAACGTGACCAGTTATTAAATTGTATAAAGATAACGAAATTGACAAAGTATTTATCAAATAATGTTTCGTGTTGTGACTTGAGTTCTGATTTGAATGGCAATTTATCAATTAGGCAATGTTTATATATATATATGTATATATAAGGAAGTAAATAGCTAATTGTCTAAAAATAGATAAGCGGATTCAGCGGAAAACCTAAGTCAGCTAAGCTTTCTTAAAAGCTTTCGAGCTGGAAACAGCTTACTAAAACAAAATACAGAAGATAATGTAATAGAACAAATAACCGGTTCCCAAATATAATAATATAATAAGTTGGATGTAACATACAAATAATTTAACGACCTACAATTAAACTTGAAGGTAAAGTAAATTATAATTTGTGATTAAAATTGGTCAAATCAAAAGCATAATTCACTAACTCAAACAATGCGTGTTTACAAGGTATTCATTTATTTTGACTAGGAAAATATTGTGAAAACAAATAACAATGAAATTGAAGAACTCTTAGGAACACCGAAGAAAATATACCCTTGCAGATTAAAGTCTACATTTTGTATTAGTTTAAAATCGATTATTTGATTTTTTCTACGGTTACTAATTGTTATTGAATTCTGATGCTGAGAACAATTTTATAAATATGTTTGAGACCTAATTCATGTTCATAATGATGAAGAATATATATACATATGTATATGCATCCACTTTATGGTGTTGGAGATGGCATTTGTCGGAGATTAACACTTCACGTCAAATTTATGTTACCTGCTGCAAGGGTATACAAAAAACTCGTTTGCCAAATTTACAAACACTTTTTTTCACTGCGACGCTATCACTTAAGAAAGAGATGCAGGCGACAAGAGAGTGGGACTATGTACTTTTCAGAAAGAGAGAGAGAGAGAGAGAGAGAGATCGTAAAGCTTTCTACTGCAGTATATAGAGCCCCAACAGCTAGAGAATCACTAGAAGCCCACTGGCGATGACCGGAAACACAAGCGCGTCGAAGCGTGACGAATTCGTAATTAACTTTAATTGTTTAATAACAAATATACAAAATATGTCTGCCGACGCAAAAACAAATCCAACCGCCAGCATAGTGCCCGACTGGGTACAAGCCGAACTATTTGTGGACGTACTGAAGGAATCGGTTAAGGGTTTCTCAAAAATCAAAAGTTTCAAGGTCAGCAGTGGAGTGGGAGCTGGTGAAAACTATTCGACGATCATGTTGCGAGTGAATATCGTCGTCGAGCTAGAGGGTAATAAAATGAATGCTGTACAAAAATGAAAGAGTATGAATCTTGTATCTAATATTATAGATGGCAAAGAGAAGTCTGTGTCGTATATGTTGAAGGTGGCACATCAGTTGGAAATGTTTGCGGCGTTGCTGGAACGAAATAATATCTTCGAGATAGAGCGCAAAATGTATAATATATATGTGCCCGAAATGGAACAAATGTACCGGGATGCCGGTGTAGAGGTTAAATTCGGTGCTCGAGCCTATACGCTGAAGGGTGTCAAGAGTGAATATGTTCTTCTGGAAGATCTAGCCCCCAAGGGTTTTAAAACCACCAATCGCCTGGAGGGTCTGGACCAGGTTCATACAGAATATGCTCTGCAAAAGTTATCGATGTGGCATGCAGCATCCGCTGTGCGGGTAGCGACCAAAGGAGTCTATCCGGAACAGCTAATGTCTGGTTTCTACAAGGAGGAAAATCGTGCTATGATGGTGGAGATGAACAAGCACATGGCAACGAACTTTGTAAAGTGCTGTGCCACATATGAGGGCAATGAGGAGTATATTGATCAAATCGTAAGTGGCTTAAAGCGAGTTATTTCATTTATATCTTATTCGTTTGAAATCTTTTGAAACAGAGAGCTCTGCAACCAAGTCTAAATGATATCATTTTTAAAAATGTCAAAGTGGATCCTAGTGAATTTAATGCGCTGAATCATGGTGACTTTTGGAGCAACAACATGATGTATTCACACGATTCCTTTGGCAAGATCAAAGAAATTTACTTGGTTGATTTCCAGTTGCCAAAGTTTGGAACAGTAGCTCAGGATTTGTACTACTTCTTGCTGTCCTCGACAAAATTCGAGGATAAGTTGACTAAATTCGATTATTATATCAAGTTCTACCATAAAAATCTTGCAGAAAATCTAAAGATACTTAAGTATAACAAAATTCCCACATTGCTTGATATTCACTTATCTCTCTTTAAGCATGGTTTTTGGGGTAAGTCTAACAGATTATTTGTTATTTAATCGCAATACGATTTTCTCTTCCTTCCGTAGGCTATTTAACTGCTACCAGTGTGATGAGCGGCATTTTATTGGACCCCACGGAGGCCGCAAGTGTTGAAAACATCCTCAGTGACTCCGCTGAGGGCAACGATTTCAAGACTTTGATGTATTCCAATGCTCGCTATCGCAAGCACATCCAAGCAGTTCTGCCTTGGCTCTATAATCGTGGTGCTCTGGAGATTGACACTTGATTGAGAATGATCTTATCGATGTTTGATTATTATATACATATATCTGATATTGGTTCGATAAGAGATAAGGTTTACTAATGAATTTCATTACGCTCAGTTAAATGCATTGAAATTTACATTTTGGTATCGATCAAATACTAATTACCTCTACTTATATCAAACATAATGCTAACTCAGGTTATTAATAAGCATGTCAAACTAATAAAAACTTTTCATTCAAAAATGCACTCTAATAGTTACTAACGAATGCATTAAGCACAAACCGAAGCAACGTATCACAACAAATAAGAATTTAAGAGAAACCTGAAACAAGACAGGAATATACACTGTATGTATCATTATATATACATATGTATACTGTAAAATAATCAGATCTCACAACAAAGATTAAAAATGCTCTCATGGGCCATTGGCGGCATGCAGATACCCTTTTTTGAGTTTTTTAAACAATCGATGTGGAATATCTAGAAAATTAAATTACTTGCTTGTAGAGGTAAGCTTTATTTTTTTTAAATGATATATGACCAAGTTGTTTATTAGTTTTCGATTTATAAGTAGGAAGTATTGTCGACAGAAAAAGTCTAAAAGAGACTAGTAAAGAAGGACAGTGTAGGCAACGACAATTATACCAAAAACACAGATGAGAAAAATTATATTTAAAAATGAGTTTTATTGTTCACATATTAACTAGCTATATAAAATTGATATCTAGGAAGTTATCAGATCAAAGAAAATTAATGGTTTTTTGTAATAGCATATCAATCGATAAATATAAATTTTAATAATACCAATTGCAAATACAGTATGTATAACAGGCAGAAGAAAGAAAGTCTGAACAAACCTGATGCGAATATTTTCTTCTGATTCATTTTTTTTTATGGACCGATACTATTCTCTTTTAGTATCTTGAATCTCGTGAGTTCAGCATTATTTATTTTCTGGATTTCCACATTCGTCGCACCTTGCGAATGACGTCATCTACTTTCTGCTCTCCACGAAGATTGATCCAAATTTGAGTCTTACACTAATTAATCAAGTCTTATCTTGATCAGCTCGTTGAGCTCCCAAGTGTACTCAAGTATTCAAAAGCAAAGTTTTTTAAGAGATCTGCTAAGAGATCAGGATTTTTTTTTTCTTTTTTTTTTATGCTCTTTTCTAATTGCCCATTTTCCTTTGTTCTCTTTAGCATTTCACACTGCCCTATTCTTTTGTCCTCCAGTGTAGACTGCTGTTAAACAAAGCTCGCAAATACAAATGTATTCCAAAGAAACATAACAGCTCCATCTGATTCTGATAATTTTACCGTGCAGCTAGAATTTTAATTTTTGAAAATGCATTTCGACAATTAATAAATCAATAATAATTAATCTGGTCTGTAGATAGTATGTAGTATGAATGAATTAGGGATTAAGTTCAGAAATAAGTATGAATGAATTATAGATTATCATTATCTGTGGCTAACAAATTTTGCTAATTTCGCTGCCAAGCTGAAAACTTAGTACACATATTCATAAAACTGTAAAATCAAATCATAAATATTTTTAAGAAGACATTTAATTTAGCGCAGAACAATAGATTCGCAACAAATGTATTTAGAGATAAGAACATTTAACTCCAAATACTTAGTATTTATATTTATTTATTTAGTATTTATAATTTGTTGCATTACCAACAATGTATAGACTTTACCCATACTTTAGATGAAAGTATTCACAAATACTACTTTGCATTTGTAATTGTATGTGTATGAGTATGTAGATAGATTGTTGTCTATCACATGTTTAACTGAGTCACAGTCGGGACACGAGGAGAAGCAATTAATAAAGAATCACCGAATAATTAGAGCGCAAAGCGAAAGAACGATAGGAGAAATACAGGTGAATCGAGAGACCTGCTTTACCAACCAAGCCTTATCAATATAACAATTGCGACGCCCCATATCAAGTGTTTATTTTAAAATCATTCTCGTTGAGTTTGCGTGTGAGTGACGATTTCACTGACGATTTTTTGCCGAATTGTATTACAAAATCAACTTTTATGGCATAGTGGTGATAAGGAATTTCTTTGGCTAATACCAAATAGGGCCAAGCTGAAAGTCGCAAGAATCGCACTACCGACATTTGAAATCAACCGTTGACCGAACTGCATTCAATCGTGCTAACAATTTATCACTCGAGCATCTCAATTTTTCAATTAAGGAAAAAGGTTTGTGTCACACTCGATATTCGACTTTTCCAGTTGTTGATGAGAGCAGCTCGATATATAATTTGCCAAAACACTGCCGAACAGTAAATAAGTCTCAATATAAAGTACCAACAAAACAAATTTAAAGTGCACTGCAGTTAGTTAACAAATATATATTAATAGTATACTAAAAGTGTAGAGTGAATAAAAGTGAAGAATACAAAAAATTCGATAACCTTGATTGGAGGCTTGTGAAGACTTTTAGCACAAATTTCACCAAAATGCTGATTTCACTATTTTTAAAAAATGACATGTGATGTGATTTATGTGTTGCGTCCCTTATAATTATTGGCTTGATAATGACCTAATCAATATCGAAATACATACATACATATGTATATCAGTTGGTGAAAAATAATATTTGATAAAATGTGAAAAACAATTAATAACTGAAACTGCAACAATACAGGTTTTTCTTTTTATTATTTGGATATCAAAAATAATGTAACAAATATTCGTTTTAGCAATGAGTATAATATAGATATTCAACCTAATCATGCACATGGTTTTTTGTGTATATAGATACACTTGCATGCAATTATAGTTTTTCTTCTTCTTTAAATCGACATCTATTTGTATTTATAGACATTTGGTCTACAGCAGTCTATCTATCTTGCCATATGGCAATCTATAGTAGTAAAAACCTTTTATAATTATTATACCATTATTAGAAAATATTCAAGTCTAATAATGCAGCAAAATATATATAATTATTGCAATTTTCCTCGAATATCTTATCAAAACTCAGTTTCACACAACAACAAAAAAAAATGGTGTTGTTAATTATATTATTAGAATAAATACAAAAAATGGTAATTGGCTAATAAAATACCATTAGAGTATTGTCTCTGATTGTATGCCAGGTTATAAAGTGTTTGACGTGTGCTGAAATCATTAAAAGCCTTCACGAACTATAAAAACTGGGTGAGACCAATAATAAATACAAGATTATATTTAAATTGCATATACGCGTGACTGCACTTCAGAAAAGTGAATAATTAATGAATACAAATGTAAGAATGGATTACTTGGAACTGTCGATTAGAAAAAACTGATAATCAACTGAAGTTTATTTCGATAGCAATAAAATAAGCTTATACAGTTTGAAAATTCTTGATTATTTCTATTTGTTATCATCACAATCTACTTAAAGTGTATGCTAAGCATAAATCAAACATGATGACAATTTATGGCAAGAGATTACTTTGATTTTACTTAATTTCTATTATCTACTGATTGATAATTTGGACTTACTTCAATTGCAGTACTAAAATGTCGGAGGCCAACCAAACAAATGGACATGCCGAATCAGTAGACACAAGTCTGCCATCCTGGCTACCTCGAATCTCGCTGGAGAATGCGGTACGTGGCCAGATTGGTGAATTTGAGAAGATACTCTCCGTGGAGCCGCAGTCCACAAATGCGGAAGAGAATTACTCTACACTGATGGTGCGACTGCTGGTGGAAGTGGAGCTGCTGGGTAAGTAGAATTGTCGTCTCTCGTAATAAGTAGGGGGTGTATTTTTCGGATAAGCTTCAAGTATTGTATATAGGAAATTTATACTCTAGTGTTAGTAGAGTATTAGTAGAACTTAGAAATTACTATATGCCTAAGTGCTGAAGGGAAAGTAGACTAACTGACAGACAATTTAAGTAAACGATTTTTTGATTATTAGTATTAATCATTTTTAAATTAATTTAAAATTGATTATAATAATTATATGCATTGTAATATGTTGGCTTAACTAGTTTACAGATAACAGCTACACTCATAAAAAAAAAGTTATTGATCTTAAGAAATTCAACATACCTTGGAGCCAATGGTAATTCATCGAATTATTCAAAAATTATATTTCCAAGACCAGAGTTTTCCTTTTCATTGTACAAAATTTAAGATAAATATGTATAATTTCCAGGGTGATTTTTCATATGTGTGCAAAAGACAGTAAAATTGATCTTATTCATAAATATTAGAATATAAAATATCACATATACAAACATTTTAGATTGATTATAAAATCATATAATTAATTTGAAAAATATAAACTCTTATATAACAGCCGATCAAGTTAAATATTCAGAAATAATTTCAAAAGAATTTTCCGTAAAAAAAAGAGTTGGCACTTCTATTTTTTAAAAATATATTCTGTTATTAGGAAATATATTACTGAAAAATTAGACATTCCTTTCTTATAATTAGAAATTGTTTTTACGACTTCTAGGACGATTTTCATTTCAGGGTGATGTACAAATAGAGATTACTTAGCTGATATAAATTATTTTTACAAATACACATAGATATTGTCAAATAAGCTTACTTCTATTATAAATTAGATTATTTTATTGATATTATTATTGGTTGGGTTGATAAGGGTTTTAATTGATGAACTAATAATAGATATGAACAGTGCACAACAAAGTTTACTAGTATACGTTTATTTTTAGGCAAATTAATATGTAGTAATGACTTTGAGAAAATGCCATAACCAAAAATAAACAGTATTTATACCCTGAACCCATTAAAAATGGGTAAAAAGGGTATAATGGTTTTGTGCAAATGTATGTAACAGGCAGAAGGAAGCATCTCCGACCCCATAAAGTATATATATTCTTGATCAGGATCAACAGCCGAGTTGATATAGCCCTGTCCGTCTGTCCGTCTGTCCGTCCGTCTGTATGAACGCGCGGATCTCAGAGACTATAAGAGCTAGAGACTTCAAATTTGGAATATAAGATCTCGTATACCAGGCCCAGATCAAGTTTGCGTTATTTTATCGATAACTGCCTCAGTTTCTGAATTATCGATACATTTAGATTTCCGATAGCAGTAAATTCCAGATATCTCTCACAATTTAATGGATACAGTCACCAATTTTTAAATGGCTATATCTTCCGCAGTTTTTGAGTAGGGAACGTCAAATTTGGTAGGTATATTGCTGGTAGTCACCTTTAAGAACCGATTACAAATTTGTGGTGCCACGCCCACACCTGCGCCTATAATCGACAATTCCGATTGTAAATCGATAACTCCGTATATCTCCGAATATTTTAAAGATAGAGTAACCAAACTTATAAGGTAATTTGCTGGTAACCTCCTCCAAAGATTGGCATACCAATTTTTTTACCACGCCCACATCCGCCGCCCCCAGGAACTTCGTCCCTAGAAATTTAAAATGAGCATATCTGCCGTAATTTGCAAGCAAGAGTCGCAAAATGTTGCAGCTATGTTACTGGTAACTCCCCCAAAGATCGATAAAAGAATTGGATGGCCACGCCCACTCTACCTACCTAAATCGATACACCTCTTGGTGTAAATCGATAAACCCATATATCTCACGCAATTTGAAAACTTAAGTCACCAAATTTTAAAGGTATATTGCTAGTAACACCCTTCATAAATGTGGAAAAAAAATTTTGGACCACGCCCACTCCCGCCCACAAAAAACGAAAAATGCCTGTATCTCCCGCAATTTAAGAGTTACAGTCACCTAACTTTGAAGGTATATTACTAAGATCGAACTCCAACATTTTTTCGGCCACGCCCACTCCCGCCCACAAAAAACGATAAATGCCTGTATCTCCCGCAATTCAAGAGCTACAGTTACCAAACTTAGAATACCTTATATTACTAAGATCGGGCCACGCCCACTCCAGCCCCCAAAAACGATAAACCTATAATGCATTTAAAGCTTGGTTCAGGGTATATGGTAGTCGAGCTCACTCGACTACAGCCTTCTTACTTGTTTTATTTAAAAATGGTTAAACTTTGACTAAGATATAGTAGTAAAAAGTTTCTATCCGATTCTAAGGGTTCATATGTAGTAAATATTAAGTAGTTCAGAGATTGTGATTAGTCTGTGATAAAACGATAATAGAGTAATAATCTTTTATAACCACACCACAGATCACAGCACCAAGAGCGTCTCATTTGTGCTGAAGGCTCAGCATAATAATGAAGTAATGGCCACCATACTCAACAGGCTGCGTCTTTTCCAGAAGGAGGAGCAAATGTATCACAACATTCTTCCAAAATTCGAGAAACTCTATGCTGAGGCGGGCAAGGCCATACAATTTGCACCGAAGGCATATAAGATTGATCAGGATTTGGGCGTTGATTATGTGCTACTGGAAGATTTGCGTACCAAGAGCTTCAAGAATGCCAATCGGTTGGCGGGTCTGGATCTGGATCATATGCAGCACGTGCTCGAGAAGCTGGCTGCGTTCCATGCTGCCTCCGCCTGCTATGTGGAGCATAACGGCATTTTAGGGGAGGAGTTCACGGTGAGCGTGTTCAGTGAGGTCAATCGTCAGCTGCTCCAAGAGTTTAATGCCTCGGGAGCATTTCTAGCACAGCTCAAGAAGTGGAAGAACTGCCAGAACATCTACGAGAAGTTGGTAGGTTCTCTAAAAAATATTGCACCAATTATGATTTCCAATAACTAAGAAAATTAATCATTTTTCTTTAGGCCAACAGCGATGAGCATTTAGTGAATCGTCTGCTGCAGGATCAGCAGGTGTCAATGCGGGAGTTCAATGTGCTGAATCATGGCGATTGTTGGAACTCGAACATAATGTTTCAGTATGATGCCTTCGGCAAGATCAAGGAAACGCTTTTTGTTGACTTTCAAGTTGGCAAATATGGCTCGCCGGCAAATGATCTGTATTATCTGATACTTTCCTCGGCGGCACCGAATATTAAGACCACCAAATTCGATTATATGGTGCGATACTATTTCGATCACTTGATTGATAATCTCAAGTTCTTGCAATACCATCGCCCCTTGCCCAAGCTGAAGAACTTGCATGCGGCTCTACTCCGCAACGGATTGGCTGGTAAGTATTCTAAATATATGATGCAGATAAATTTCTCTAAAACTATTCACACTTTTAGCATATATGGTCGTGTCTAAGGTGCTGCCCGTTGTCATGCTTGATAAAACCGACAACAAGAATTTGGAGAGTTACCAGAATGACGAGTCAAAGGTTAAGGTCGCCATGTACACCAATCAGAAATATGTGCAGGTAATGACAGAAATTCTGCCATGGTTGGATAATCGCGGTCTACTCGACTGGAAGTAATTATTATTTCAACAACAAAAAAGCAAATAAACAATGGATCATCTTTTGGTCACGCAATGCATATAATGTATTATTATTATACGAAATAAAAGTATTGAAACCTATAGGAATACACGATGTTTTGTCACAGCTCATGAAGCCTCTAACACTATCATTTTAAGTTGAAATGACTTTATAATTTCATTATATTTTGGGCCAACTACACATTAATAATGTGTAATTACATATGTTTTCTAACTTCACTTTTCAGTTGTTTTTGGGAGGAAAAAAAATGGATTGAATTCCGACAATTAGAAATAATCATAAGGCATTCAAGTTTGAATGATAAGTTTTACTCAAACAAATATATATATAAATTTCATTTAAGTCATATTACTCTTAAGATTCGTATTAATTAACTCCAAGTTAAATTATGTTTTCTCAATTTGAAGTACTTCATAACCATTTTCAGTGGATCAATGAAATGCAAAACGGATATTTAATTGTATCTATTTGCAAAGCAGATGCTATGCTAACTTCTATTAAAAAAAAAACAAGACATCATTTTGATGAGGTTGTTAAGTTTAACAGTAGTAAGATAGTATTGTTCCTATAGTGCACAGCCTACTAAATGTTGAGTTGTTCCATCCATATCTGCATACAAGTACTCATTCTTATTAACATTTGCCTATACACTTAACGTTAGGCAGTTTTTTAAATACGAATTGACTCTGTAGTATTTGCGCTTGCCAATTTTAAAGTCTTTTTCACAGTGCTCGATTTCTTCACTGGAACTGCAATCAAAGCACGTATATTGTTTTGAGTGTATTATGTAATTGAAAATTGTTCAAGTCAAGTATGCGACTACTATCTAGGGGCTACGATAACTTCCGAGCAGAAAGAAGAACAAACCGCGCTTGAATGACAAAACAGTTCGAGAGATATACATATATGGAATTCTTATCGAGAGTACCCTCATCGCGATTAAATACAAGTTGTTTTCTATGCCTGTATTTCAAAGCTTTTGTCTGAAATAAAAATTAACTAGCATATAGAATATGTTAACATTCTGATGGTGCTAAGAAAAACGCATCGATGGAATTATAGAATTGCTTATATTGTTTCAAAGAGAGTACGCTATGCACGATAGTTAAGAAATTGTTAACAAAAAGTTAAATACAGGTTACTGTACGGGTACATATGTATTGTATTCCAACATGCACTAATATATTAAATTATGGCTTCTGCATTGATCACAAAGTGTTGGTTTTTTGGTTTTGAAGTGTTCCTAAAAGTATTTTTAACTCCAACATTATAGCGGTCAAACCATAACCAAAAATCTATTCATCTAATGCCTCGCAGGACGCCACATTAAAATATGTAAACCATTCATTAGGAGTAAAGTTCCTTTGCTGCCAACAGGTTGTTTAGTTAAACATAAATGAATGAAGATCGGCTATCTTAAGCACACCGAAGATAAGGATACATTATCAGACCTCAGTAGACCGGCCCACATATAAATTTTAAAACAAATATAAACAAATAAACACAGCGATGATTCCTACAGAAGCTATATGATATTTTATAACAACGATGTTAATGAATTTTTTCGAAAATATTAGCAGCTAAACAAAACTAATAGGTTGGTTCCAATAACTTTGTAATTAAAAATGTTGTTCATTCAAAATCTCATCTTTCGGATGATTTTCTCAATGATAGCTATCTGATATAATGGCATAAGTAACATATATGGATATATTCCAAGTTTCATCGAGTTAGCTTTTATAGACTACTTTCCATTGCCTTTGGGTCGAGGCCACTTTCATCTGACAGCATGACAAGCATGTTTATTAAAGTTAAACACTATAACACATAAAATATAACTTTATCATGTTTTCTACCTACCCGAACTTGTAAATTTTAATTTCAATGTTTATAGGGTATTCTCCATCTTGTTTTGCCTCAACGCATTAAATTTCATCAACGCATATGGATGTGAATATTTATGTCCATATCTATTAATGTTGATTATCATATCGTGGGCCATCCGCAAACAGATTCGCACGCGCCAATTGAGAAACTAAATTGTTGAACTCTCAACGAGTTTCTTGTCATACCCAAATGGATAAATGAGGACTACTTTCGTCCCATTATAGAGAAAGATGTACAAGATTTTATGAGCATCAAACACTTTACTCCCATTGCGGCAACACAACCAGGTGAAAACTATACTTCGATTATGGTGCGCGTTGTCACAGACATACAGCTCAAAGGTCTGTCTTTAGTCACTTTCTGCAAGTCACTGAAGTTTTTAAATAAATATTGTCTATTTTAATAGATGGTAGTGAACAACAAATTTCATATATTTTGAAGACAATGCTGGAAGCGGATAAGGGCGGTGCTCTTGTGTCTTCCATGAATTTATTTCCAAGGGAAAAGCAGATGTATCAGACGCACATCCCCAACCATGACAGACTCTACAAGGATGCCGGAGTTGACATTGAATTGGCGCCCAAATGTGTGCACATTGAGCAAACCCCGGAGAGCATTACTCTGGTGCTAGAGGATCTGAAGCGTAAAAATTTCCACAACATTGATCGACATCGCACTGATGGATTTGATTGCCGCTTTGCAACGTGAAAGTTTATGTTAGAAGAACTAATTTTCGACCTTTTCAGGCAGTTTGGTGCTTCTGCCTAGAATACACTGCACTTCTGCCTAGAATACACTGCAGTGTTTCGGAAGACTGAAGGATAACTGGAAATTGAGCTGGGCAGAGTAAACGCCTCCGCCTACTCGATTATCGAGCTTTGAACCGTATGTGTAGAACTGCATGGCCGCCGATGGACCGGGGGTTCCGTGAGTCCATTCTTCCCTCAGAAGGTATTAAGTTGTACTGCTGGTATACAGTCTGTTCTCTTAGGAATTAATGTATTTCCTATTTGAATAGAGGCATAAAACATGCTTTGAGTAGTCCACGATGTGGATTCCATAAGTCTTATGACCGTGAGTGTTGCCTGTTCAAGGTCTTATATTTCTAGATATGGAATGTCTAGGATACATAGAGATACATAGTTCAGCCATCTGATTTTTATCAGATTTGTAAGATAACAAAAGATGCGTCATGTATGTAGAAAACAGATAAGTTTAAGGTACTGCAGACTCTATTGTAATTGTATTAGGATAAGAATGAATAGTGTATTTATCATTTGTACATGCAATAAAACGCTTGTCTTAATAATTTTACTTTCAAACCAGTTTTTGAGGCTGATAATTACTTATCTAGCTGCAACAATTTAAAGATAATATATGTGACCTCTGTCAGAAGTTAAAACAATTAAACGCGGTAATAATAACCGCCTACAGTTATATATACCCTGCATTTATCCAATACTTGCACATATTACGAATGTTCAGTCTTGTTTAGTAATGTTGCAAATTTAAATTCAATGCCGCTTTCCATGAATGTGACATGGGATGCCAATAACAATGCTGTTGTCGAGTGTGCTCGACTTGAAGATACCCTAGGTATATCTTAAAGGTATCTCAACCAGCATGATTATCTATGACATATAAAATAAAACTTTATAATTTTTACTAACTATCTAAGCTTGTCAATTTCGATTTCAATGTGCGAAGGGAATTCTTTTTATTGTTTTGCCTCAACGCGTTAGATTTTATCTACACATATGTTTGTGCTTATTTATGTCCATATCAATTAATTTTAATAATCATAACGTGGGCCAACCACAAGCTGATTCGCACGCGCCAATTGAGAAACTGGGGCGAATACCAATACAATCAACCGCCCCTAAAAATAAAAAGAATTAAATAAATAAAAATAAAAAAAACCATAATGTGCACTAAACAGCAAGCTTGATCAGTAAAGCCTACCTAATGACTGTATATGTATATAGTACTTGCTAGGTATACCTCCAAATAAAATTACCTGTTTTGTACAAATGTCAATCCACATAACATTGTGTCTCGGTTCTCGGTAGTATCACATAAAGTGGAATTCGGAAACGAGCGTTCAGTATCTCTTAACCGTTCATCAACGTCGGACGCTTGTGAATCGTGCGCGTCGCTTGCAATTCTTAATTAGTTTTTATACTATATAGTCAATTTCCGTGAGTTCATTTCAATAAAAATACATAAATAACACATATGAGAACTGCTATGTAGTTACATATATAATTTCTTTCTAATAATAATCCCATATGATGTTAACTGTATAAAGTGATCACTCAATTTAACAATGGATATTTGATATCACTTTTGCAGAACATGGCACCCAATACTAATAGCGATTCCAGTAAGACTGTGAATCCCAACGAGTTTCTTGACATACCCAAATGGATAAATGAGGACTACTTTCGTCCCATTATAGAGAAAGATGTACAAGATTTTATGAGCATCAAACACTTTACTCCCATTGCGGCAACACAACCAGGTGAAAACTATACTTCGATTATGGTGCGCGTTGTCATCGACATAGAGCTCAAAGGTCTGTTTCAAAAGTCACTTTCTCCAGGTCAATGAAGTTTTTAAATAAATATTACCACATTGCCATTAAATATAGATGGCAGTGAACAGCAGATTTCATATATTTTGAAGACAATGCTGGATGCGGATAAGGGCGGTGCTTTTGTGTCTGCCATGAATTTATTTCCCAAGGAAAAGCAGATGTATCAGGTGCACATCCCCAACTATGACAGACTCTACAAGGATGCCGGAGTTGACATTGAATTGGCGCCCAAATGTGTGCACATTGAGCAAACCCCGGAGAGCATTACTCTGGTGCTGGAGGATCTGAAGCGTAGAAATTTCCACAACATTGATCGTCTTAAGGGTTTTGACATGCCCCACATGAGAAGAGTTTTAAGAAAACTAGCTGAGTTGCATGCCGCTTCAGTGGTAAACTATGAACAAAATGGACCCTATGATGAGACGTTCTTGAAGACATTTTATACGGAGAGCAATCGTCCAGTTTTTATGGCGATTGGGGAAATGCGAAGGGAACAATATTTTAAGGCCATGAGGGAGTGGCAAATGCCGGATGTGGAGAAATATATTGCGATGGCACCAAGTGTAGCGAAGTATTTCGATGAAGCTATTTCTTTAAACAATGTGGATGGAAACGAATTCAATGTTTTGAATCATGGTGATCTATGGTGCAATAACATAATGTTCTCCGATGATGGACCAGAAGAGCGCACCATATTTGTGGATTTGCAGGTGGGCAAATGGGGATCTCCCGCTCAAGATCTTTGGTATATGATAACCACATCAGCCGCACTGGACATCAAAGTCAAGGAGTTCGACCATTTCATTAGAATCTATCATGATCGCTTGGTGGAATGCCTCAAATTGCTGAAGTACTCGAAGCACATTCCAACTCTTAGAGAATTGCACTCCGCAATGAATAAGTACGGTCTTTGGGGTACGTTTATCAGAATTCACAATGAATTAGTCAGATTAAGTGTTATAATTACATATTTATAGGTCCATTAACAGCGAATGGCGTTATGGTTGCCATATTATTGCCCTCCGATAAGGATTCGAGTATAGATATGATGATGACACCGGGTCCCGAAGGTGACGCTTTTCGCTATAAAACCTTCATTAATCCATACTACGTCAAGGCTATGCTGCAACTGTATCCGTTCTTTGAAAACAGAGGTCTTCTTTGAGGATTTTAATCCGATATATGTACTTATCTGTAATATATATATTTTTATACCAATAACTAAATTAAGCAGGTTTGTGTAAATTTAAAAAAAAAATGTTTATCATTATTTTCGTATTTACTTAAGTCAAAGCCAGGTAAATCAAAAATAACGATGACTTGCATAAGCGAAGCCAAACTAATTTGTATTTAATTAACGTACAACAGATTGAAATCGATTATTCTGTTTACTGATGCTTGTATACCCTCACCTACCTGTTTGGGTATGAGGAAATATGTTATTTTATTAATGGAAATCTTATTAACTCATTCATCATTTATCGTTTGAATAAAAAGAAAATAAGCACAGAGTCATATATTAAAATCTTCAACTTATTTCGAAACTGCGCAACAAGTAAATGACTACAATAAATTTAATTGCTTCATTATAAAAATGTATTTTTAATTGTAAGTGTAAGCCGATAAATGCGCATATCTCCCAAAATTTTAAAGATAAAGTCACAAAACTGAGAAGGTGACTTGCTGGTCACATTCCCGCTTCCAAAATGTACAAAAGAGCATATATCCAGTAATTAAAGAGCTAGTGTTACCAAACTTAGAAAGGAGGTTGCTTGCCTAGATCTACAGCAATTTAAAATTCAAGCTTTGGGAATATTTATTGGAAACCCCGGCCCTGTTCTTTAGTAATTTTATCCACTAGTATTACTAGTATTGCAATGTTCTCTCTTGTTTATTTTCTTGATTTGTGCTAAAGGCAGAACACAACAATTCATTAAAATCATTTGCAATATTTTAACCAAAAACAAGTAAGAACGCTATAGTCGAGTGAGCTCTACTACCATATACCCTGAACCAAGCTTTAAATGCATTATAGGTTTATCGGTTTTGGGGACCGGAGTGGGCGTGGCCCGATCTTAGTAATATACCTTCTAAGTTTGGTAACTGTAGCTCTTAAATTGCGGGAGATACAGGCATTTATCGTTTTTTGTGCGCGGGAGTGGGCGTGGTCCAAAATTTTTTTTCCACATTTATGAATGGTGTTACTAGCAATATACCTTTAAAATTTGGTGACTTAAGTTTTCAAATTGCGTGAGATATATGGGTTTATCGATTTACACCAACAGGTGTATCGGTTTAGGTAGGTGGAGTGGGCGTGGCCATCCAATTTTTTTATCGATCTTTGGGGGAGTTACCAGTAACATACCTGTAACATTTTGCGACTCTAGCTTGCAAATTACGGCAGATATGCGCATTTTAAATTTCTAGGGACGAAATTCCTGGGGGCGGCGGATGTGGGCGTGGTCCAAAAATTGGTATGCCAATCAGGAGGTTACCAGCAAATTACTTTCCAAGTTTGGTTACTCTATCTTTAAAATGTTCGGAGATATACGGAGTTATCGATTTACAATCGGAATTGTCGATTATAGGCGCAGGTGTGGGCGTGGCACCACAAATTTGTTGTCGGTTCTTAAAGGCGACTACCAGTAATATACCTACCAAATTTGACGTTCCGTACTCAAAAACTGCGGAAGATATAGCCATTTGAAAATTTTACAACCTACAACCTACCAACCAAAATTGGAGACTGTATCCATTAAATTGTGAGAGATATGTGGAATTTACTGCTATCGGAAATCTAAATGTATCGATAATTCAGAAACTGAGGCAGTTATCGACAAAATAAAGCAAACTTTATCTGCGCCTGGTATACTAGATCTTATATTCCAAATTTGAAGTCTCTTGCTCTTATAGTCTCTGAGATCCGCGTGTTCATACAGACGGACAGACGGTCAGGGCTATATCGACTCGGCTATTGATCCTGATCAAGAATATATATACTTTATGGGGTCGGAGATGCTTCCTTCTGCCTGTTACATACATTTGCACAAAACCATTATACCCTTTTTACCCATTTTTAATGGGTTCAGGGTATAAAAACATAAATATATCAAAATAATTATAACGTACTTTATTTAAAACAAGTAAGAAATGTTATCTTAGACACACTGAAAATTGCATACCCTTTCTGATCGAGTTTAACCCGTCATTTAATATTTACTATAAAATAACCGACTGATTGTTCTTTTGAAAACTAAATGATATAGTAGTCTGAATATGACGATGTTTTACTTTGAATTACTATGCTCAAAGCGACGAATATATATACTTAGAGGAGATTAAGTGAAATTAATGTATGTAATTTACGAACAAAGAAACATCCGATCCAAACACAAAAACCGATCGCCGATCTGTAATAAACTTACAACGCCTTAGCATTGGCAGCTAGAAAGCAATTTTTCAATTGACGCTGACCGGTTTGGCTTATAGGACAAGTTCAATTATATATCAACGAGCGAATCTGTTCAACGTTTGAAAAATCGCATATGATGTTAATTGTCTAAGATGATCAATCAATTCAAAAATTGATATTTGACATCACACATGCAAAACATGGCACCCAATTGTAACAGCGATACCAGTGCCAGCCTGTGAATCCCAATGTGTTTCTTGCCATACCCAAATGGATAAATAAGGACTACTTTCGTCCCATTATTGAGAAAGATTCACCAGATCAAAAACTTAACTCCCTTTGCTGCCGCAACCACGTGAAAACAACACTTCGATTATGGTACGTATTGTCATCGGTAGAATGCCCTCAATGGCAGAAATTCTCTAAGCACATTGCAACTCTTTGAAATTACACTTCACAATGAATAAACACAATAATTTTTAAAAATTCAAAATGATAAGACTTATATGTAGGTTACTATGGGATCACTAACAGGCATAGGCGTTTTGGCTGTCATTCTAATACCCTCTGATAAGAATGCTAGTAGTAATGTGATGATGGCATCGGGACCCGAGGGCGACGCTGTAAGATCTTTATCAATCAATAATCTGACAAAGCTATACGGGAACTTTAAAAATAAAGGTATTCTATGATTATATTTTTTTATATATGTACTTATCTGTTAGCTATACTGCATATGTTATTGGTAGTACTATCATTTAGTATGACTAATATAAAACAGCACTTTTGTAATTTGTACGAAAATTATATTATGTCTATCTACCAAAATAATATATTATCATAAATTGGATCATTATCATTATACATAACTATGACTGGCATAAGCGAAGTGAAACTAATTTGTATTTAATTAAGGTGCTGCACATTAAAATCGATTATGCTGTTTACTGACAATTGTATACCCTAACCTTGTGAGTAAATATATTATTTGACCAATGGGATTATGAATTTCGTGTTTCATTAACTAACTCAAAGAACAGAACAAAACTAAAAAAAAAATGTAGTAACTTAATTGATAATTGATTCTCGATCGAATATAAACCTCACAATTTCAGAAATCGTTTATAAATTATTATTCATAGAGCTCGTCGCACATTCCATTGGGTACTTTTACGAAGGTTCGTCAGCTAAAACAAACTTTTAAAATTATGAAGTTAAATATAATTACGCAAGTAATATTCTTGTTGAATCCCCAAATTATTTGGAAATTGTGGAATAAAAATTGTAGTAATTACAATAACTTAAATTGTGTATTATAAAATGTATAATAAATTAAATAATTAATCAGCTTTTTATGCAGAATACAAAAAATCATTTAAAAACCGAGAAAAGGACGTAGGGATCTTTAGTTACAAAATTCAAAGGTCAACATAACTATAATACACAGTTCATGCATGTATATTAACCACCAAAATTAATATATGACCTCAATAAACTGTTGTTTACCAATCTGATAGGTCGGCTAATGTAAAATATACCTCTATTTTTAGTCAAAGCTTATGTCGACCAATTATATTGTGGACACCTGGGTGCCATAAAAACCGGATTCTTTTCGTCAGGTTCAATATTTTCAGTTTTAATAGACCAATCATCATTGTATGTACTGTATGCTACATCATTCGGAGCTTCGTCGACGAAAATCCAATGGAGGGCAAGGTCGGAATGGCACCAAACAAGATTTTCACCGAACAGGACGAGCGACGGATCATCAGGAAAATAAGGGGAAATCTTAAGCTATCGGCTCCAAAACTGACTCAACAGGTGCAGTGAAATTGGGAAAAGTTACAGTGTGGAAACTGTGCGCCTGGTTCTGCTTAACCATTACTTCAATGCCCGAGTACCACGGAAGAAGCCTTTTATTAGACCAACAAATAAAGTGGACGTAAAACCCACTTGGACAAGGATTTGGACTATATGGCGGAATTTTTGTGTTAATTAGAACAACAATGAACAAGAATGTGCAGCTTAATATATTAAAGGAAAATTTACTCGAAAATGCCGAGAAGCTAGGATTCCGACGTACTTTCCGGCTCTACCAGAACTACGAACCCAAACATAAGTCCAGAATAGTACAGTCCCTTTATTTTTAAACTTAATAGCACTTTAATGTTTTTGCTTGACACTGGTCGAAATAAGCTTTGAGCCACTGTATGTACTTATCTGTTGTTTATAGTGTGTGTGTTATCTGTAGTATTATCATGTTAAGTGCAGTTTGATCTGCAGCATCCAGCGTTAACAGCGCTCTTCTTGTATCGCGCTCTCTTGGAGCAGCGATCTCTCTCTCTCTCTCTCTCTCTCTCGAAAGGGGGCTCCCTTATTGGTCGGCTTCTGCAGTTAATGAATAGTTGATTCGCATAACTCGAACGTGTTAACAATTCTGTCGTTGTTTGAAACCATTTGGCTTCTAGACTTCATAAAATCAAATTTATTGAATACGCTTGTGAATAAACTTTTTAACGTTGTGAAATTAACTTTGTGTAATTATTTAAAAATAAAGCTACCAAAAAGCTGATATCATCAACATACATATGTAATATAACAAAAATTAAACAAAAACCCTGATAAATAAAAAATAACGATGACGATTAGCAAACTTAATTTGTATTCAATTAAGGTTCAACAGATTAAAATCAATTGTGCTGTTTAAAGACACTTGTTTACCCTAACCTACCTGTTTGGGTATGCAGTTTGAGTAAGTAAATGAACAATGAAAATAATGAATTTCGTGTTTCATTAACGAGCTCGAAGAACAGAACAAAACCAAAGAAAATTTATTAAATTAATTATGTGGATTATTAATTTCTGAATCGAATATTAACCTCACAATCTCAGAAATCGTTTATAAATTATTATTCATAGCGCTCGTCGCACACTCCATTGGGTATTTTTACTAATTTTCGTCAACCAAAAAAAACTTTTAAAAATGCTAAAATTATTAAGTTAAATATAATTACGCAAGTATTATTCTTATGATGAAGTCAACAAAATCTGATAATAAAAAAAGCGTAAACAAATGCTTCCAACTGCCACTACAAAAAATTAGTTTCATTGTGATATTTATTATACTAACTTTCCAAGTGTTGTCGAATAAGATAATCATATGATTTTCTGTCGACAATCTTATCAATTGAACTTCAATTACGTATGTAGTACATACATATATACGGACCTAATCATTTCTCATATGACTATACGTATTTACAATCATATGTTATATGGAATGTACTGTGCTGATATTTGTATATATTAATAAAGTGATCCAAAAATGTGTGACGTTTACGAGAAAAAAATATTGGCGTGAATTTCATTTATTAAAGCGACAAAAAAGTGTATAATTATAGTACAGAACCACTTGAACAAGTTTGCTTTATGTCGCAAGTTTGATAATCTATAGTATTTTAGGAACTAGCTTTCAGCAGCGAGCGTTCAGTACACGTTTAGCGTTTGAGGAGGCCAGACTCTTAGTTAGTGAGTGCTTTGGTTTGAATTCTTCATTGATAAAAATAGTAAATTTTTGTAAGTTGATGTCAATTAATAAGCTTTAGGAACAAATGATGGATATTTGATATCACTTTTGCAGAGCATGGCACCCAATACTAATAGCGATTCCAGTAAGACTGTGAATCCCAACGAGTTTCTTGCCATACCCAAATGGATAAATGAGGACTACTTTCGTCCCATTATAGAGAAAGATGTACAAGATTTTATGAGCATCAAAAACTTTACTCCCATTGCGGCCACACAACCAGGTGAAAACTACGCTTCGATTATGGTGCGCGTTGTCATCGACATAGAGCTCAAAGGTCTGTCTTTAGTCATTTTCTGCAAGTCACTGAAGTTTTTAAATAAATATTGTCTGTTTTAATAGATGGTAGTGAACAACAGATTTCATATATTTTGAAGACAATGCTGGATGCGGATAAGGGCGGTGCTTTTGTGTCTGCCATGAATTTATTTCCCAAGGAAAAGCAGATGTATCAGGTGCACATCCCCAACTATGACAGACTCTACAAGGATGCCGGAGTTGACATTGAATTGGCGCCAAAATGTGTGCACATTGAGCAAACCCCGGAGAGCATTACTCTGGTGCTGGAGGATCTGAAGCGTAAAAATTTCCACAACTTCGATCGTCTTAAGGGTTTTGACATGCCCCACATGAGAAGAGTATTAAGGAAAATAGCTGAGTTGCATGCCGCTTCAGTAGTAAACTATGAACAAAATGGACCCTATGACGAGATGTTCTTGAAGACATTTTATACGGAGAACAATCGTTCTGTTTTGGAGGCGGGTGGGGAAATGAGAATGAAACAATATTTAAAAGCCATGAGGGAGTGGCAAATGCCGAAAGTGGAGAAATATATTGCGATGGCACCAAGTGTAGCGGAGTTCTTCGATGAAGCTATAACTTTAAACAATGTGGATGAAAACGAATTCAATGTTTTGAATCATGGTGATCTATGGTGCAATAATATAATGTTCTCCGATGATGGACCAGAAGAGCGCACCATATTTGTGGATTTGCAGGTGGGCAAATGGGGATCTCCCGCTCAAGATCTTTGGTATATGATAACCACATCAGCCGCACTGGACATCAAAGTCAAGGAGTTCGACCATTTCATTAGAATCTATCATGATCGCTTGGTGGAATGCCTCAAATTGCTGAAGTACTCGAAGCACATTCCAACTCTTAGAGAATTGCACTCCGCAATGAATAAGTACGGCCTTTGGGGTACGTTTATCAGAATTCACTATGAATTAGTCAAACTGAGTGATATATTTGTATACTTTTAGGTCCAATAACAGCAAATTCCGTTTTGGTTGTCGTAATGATGCCCTCTGATAAGGACTCCAACATCGATAAGATGATGACACCGGGACCCGAAGGTGACGCTTTTCGCTATAAAACCTTCATTAATCCATACTACGCGAAGGCTATGCGGCAACTGTATCCGTTCTTTGAGAACAAAGGTCTTCTATGAGGATAATTTTTTTTTTCTTATGTAGCAATATATTTAAACATGAATCAACGTATTTCAAGGCTACAAAAATTTATTTGTAGAGGTATGAATAATAACAGTGAATTAAAATATATAACATAAACATAGAACTGGTTTCAACAGATAATACGTAACATTAAACATTACAATTGTAACACATTCACTTAACGCCAACAGTCCAGAGGTCGTTGGTGTGGAGTCGCTTCAACCTCCTGGGTGCAGTATTTGACCCAGGTGTGCAAGACGACTTGTAAGTTGGTTAATTTGTGTTGCAGCTGGAGCACCAGAGATGTCTATGAGCAACTATGATGATAATAACTTGATATGTGTACATTGTTGGCTATTATTATATATTATATATACATTATATATTATATGATTGTGGTAAAGAAAATAAAACAGTTTAATTTAATTTGTAAATATAATGCTGCGTTTATTAATAATATCTACATTATCTTCAGAATAATTTTAGAGTGTAACAAGAACTGCGTCGTATATTTTTATATAGAACGCTTTCCATTTATCAATTATTATTCATAGAACAAAACAAATTTATGTAAATGAATTGTCATTTGATTTATTCATCATTTCTCGTTTGAACAAAACCACACCAGTACAGAAATCATTCATAGAGCGGGTTTTTCGTATGCAAAATTATTGACCTTCCAAAAAGATTAATTGAACCATTGGAATGCTCCTCGTACTTATTTATTTGCATTAAGTGAATATCCAAATTGTGGTCAGACAACAAACAAAAAAACGTTAATAAAATTATCATTATATATTACACATACATACATGCCTTATATAATATGTAACGCAAATATGCTGATAACGAATTTTTTTGAACGCTTTTGAAGCTTTGCAAAACTACAAATTCAGTGAACCACCAGACTCTCTGTGGATCAGTCGTGCTTTAGTGGCGTAAAAATGTCCGAATCGAAGAAGATAGTTAATCCCAACGAACATTTAGTTATACCCGATTGGGTAACTGAAAAGTATTTCACACCTGTGCTCGACAAAGACGAACCGAATTATGTAAAGGTTCTCAAGTTTACACCGGTTGCGGCCATACCGCCTGGCGAGAACTTTACCTCGATAATGCTGCGTATTTACATCGATCTGGAAATGAAAGGTAGAAAATGTTTTTACTGGCAACCATATTACAACCATATTACAAATTGTGCGATTTATTAGATGGTAGCACAAAAACAAAAACATACATCTTGAAGACAATGCTGGCCATCGAAAGGGGTGGAGCCGTAATTGCGGAATACGGTCTGTTCCCTAAGGAACTGAAGATGTACGAAAAATATCTGCCTGCCTTCGAAGCACTCTATAAGGACGCCGGTGAGGATATACAGATTGCACCCAAGTGTCTGCACACAGAGGAGCTCGACGGCGACATTCACTTTATTTTTGAGGATCTGGGTGTTAAGAAATTCCGGAATGTGGATCGCATTAGCGGCCTGGATATGGAGCATATGACACGTGCCTTGCACAAGTTGGCCGAATTTCATGCAGCCGGCTCAGTTTATGCAGAGCAACATGGTCCATATCCGAGTGAATTTGAATACGGATTCGTTAGACTCACAAACAATTCATTTATAATGGATTCTTTCAAGTTGCGGGAAAATTCCTACAAAAAGGCAATGGCCACATGGGGCATGAAGGATGCTGAAAAATATATCGAGAGCTTTGTAAGTATCATTCTCAAACAAATTGAAATTGTTTAGATAATGAACTTAACTATTTATTTATATTTATAGCCCTCTGCGGATCAGTATTGGGCACAGTGCGTCAACAGTTCTGAAGTTGATCCCATGGATTTTAATACATTAACCCACGGCGATTTCTGGTCAAGTAACCTAATGTATAATTATTTACCAGATGGCAAAATAGATCAACTCTTGTTGGTCGACTTCCAAATCTGCAAATGGGGCAGTCCTGCTATAGATCTATTACTTTTCATCACTCTATCGGCTGCAAACGATATACGCCTCAAGGAATTCGATCACTTCATCTGCATCTATTGGGAACGATTGGTGGAGTGCCTGAAACTATTGAAATACCAGAAGCCCCTGCCCATGTTGCGTGATCTACATTCGTCCCTGTACAAAAAGCACCACTCTTTCTATGGTAAAGTGCTCTCGAATTATATTATAACTTATAAAATAATGTATATTTTTTTTATAGTCTTCTTTGCCCTCACTAATCATCTGCCTGTGATTGTGTTTCCCACCCATAAGGATAGCAATTTACACTCACTAAAGGCTAAAAGTGAAGAGGGTGAACAATTGAGAATGCGTCTTGCATCCAATCCAATTTTTGGCAACATCATGAAAGATTTGTATCCATTCTATTACAACCGCGGACTGTTGAATTTTGATGCCACAATCATAGATAACTATAGTGTATCATAGTATAATAAACGGGACATAACCAGTCCTACATATATACAACATTATTGTCGACTATACATGAGTGTGTTAAATAGCAATTTCTCACTTTTCGCGATCAAATTGTGTACACGCATCGTGAGTCAAGTCCAAAACTTAGGTCCACTAAAATAGATATACAAATGTATATACATGATAAACGCATGTTAAGCATGACAGTCCAAATTGTGGTCAGGCAACAAACAAAAAAACGTTAACAAAATTATCATTATATTTTACACATACATACATATATACATGCCTTATATATTATGTAACGCAAATATGCTGATAACGAATTGTTTTGAAAGCTTTTGAAGCTTTGTAAAACTACAAATTCAGTGAACCACCAGACTCTCTGTGGATCAGTCGTGCTTTAGTGGCGTAAAAATGTCCGAATCGAAGAAGATAGTTAATCCCAACGAACATTTAGTTATACCCGATTGGGTAACTGAAAAGTATTTCACACCTGTGCTCGACAAAGACGAACCGAATTATGTAAAGGTTCTCAAGTTTACACCGGTTGCGGCCATACCGCCTGGCGAGAACTTTACCTCGATAATGCTGCGTATTTACATCGATCTGGAAATGAAAGGTAGAAAATGTTTTTACTGGCAACCATATTACAACCATATTACAAATTGTGCGATTTATTAGATGGCAGCACAAAAACAAAAACATACATCTTGAAGACAATGCTGGCCATCGAAAGGGGTGGAGCCGAAATTGCGGAATTCGGTCTGTTCCCTAAGGAACTGAAGATGTACGAAAAATATCTGCCTGCCTTCGAAGCGCTCTATAAGGACGCCGGTGAGGATATACAGATTGCACCCAAGTGTCTGCACACAGAGGAGCTCGACGGCGACATTCACTTTATTTTTGAGGATCTGGGTGTTAAGAAATTCCGGAATGTGGATCGCATCAGCGGCCTGGATATGGAGCACATGACACGTGCCTTGCACAAGTTGGCCGAATTTCATGCAGCCGGCTCAGTTTATGCAGAGCAACATGGTCCATATCCGAGTGAATTTGATTACGGATTTGTTAGACTCACCAACAATAAATTTTTAATGGATTCTTTCAAGTTGCGGGAAAATTCCTACAAAAAGGCAATGGCCACATGGGGCATGAAGGATGCTGAAAAATATATCGAGAACTTTGTAAGTATCATTCTCAAACAAATTGAAATTGTTTAGATATGAACTTAACTATTTATTTATATTTTAAGCCCACTGCGGAGCAGTATTTGGCACAGTGCTTCAACAGTTCTGAAGTTGATCCCATGGATTTTAATACCTTAACTCACGGCGACTTCTGGTCAAGTAACCTAATGTGTAATTATTTACCAGATGGCAAAATAGATCAACTCTTGTTGGTCGACTTCCAAATCTGCAAATGGGGCAGTCCTGCTATAGATCTATTATTTTTCATCACTCTATCGGCTGCAAACGATATACGCCTCAAGGAATTCGATCACTTCATCTGCATCTATTGGGAACGATTGGTGGAGTGCCTGAAACTATTGAAATACCAGAAGCCCCTGCCCATGTTGCGTGATCTACATTCGTCCCTGTACAAAAAGCACAACTCTTTCTATGGTAAAGTGCTCTCGGCTTATATTATAATTTATATAATAAAGTTTTTATTTCTTTTTTTATAGTCTTCTTTGCCCTCACTAATCATCTACCATTGATTGTGTTTCCCACCGATAAGGATAGCAATTTACACTCACTAAAGTCCGAAAGTGATGAGGCTGAACAATTGAGAATGCGTCTTGCATCCAATCCCATTTTTGGCAACATCATGAAAGATTTGTATCCTTTCTATTACAATCGCGGACTGTTGAATTTTGATGACTATATGCCACAATCTTAGATAACTATAGTGTTATTAACATGATAATAAAATTACTAGTATCAATCAAATTTTATTCTTATCATTTGATTAGCAGTTTTCTTATCACAATGGTAATTGAAAGTCAGACATATTTTGCGTTTAATTGAATTGATTTACTGAGTATTCGGGTTAAATGTGTATTTAATTATCACTTGATTTACGTCAGTGTTCCAAATCATCCATTCAATGCATGTTCACAGTCTCAATATTTTTAGATGTTTGAAAGAGGATTTACAAATATAGGAACTAAAAAACAATATTTTGCATCCAAACTAAGCTCATCCAACTGAATTCACTTCAACCTTCAACATTTAGCATTAAAGAGATAATTGTAAAGACGTCCTCTTTGAAAATTGAATCTGAAATACTCTGTGAATATATTAAGCAGTTACACTATGATTTATTAAAACGCCGATAAATTTAAAGGATTAGTAAATATATCGGAGCTATTTAATTTCTACCACTTATTTAAAAACTTATCGGTTTAGCAAGTGAAAATCGAAATTTGACAATGTCAAATTGACGTATCAAATTAATTGGTAGCAAATGGAAAATGTTCACTCCAGAATTGAATTGTGTGTGTTCTCTGCATGTTATTTTCTTCTTAAAAAAAATAAAAGCATAAATAAAAGGAATTTACACAAATTATTAAAATTGAAACAAATCTGGATAGCAAACAAAAAAATGAAATGCTGCGGGAAAAGTACAAGGATTTGTTAGAGCCAAACGTGAGTTAATTTTTCAATTGATGACTTTTTTGACAAAGCAGATTTAATGCTGTTTCACAGGAACCCAAACGCAGCTCTGATTACCCAACTCTATCGCCCACGACTTACGCCCAGCATGATCAATGGATGAGAAATCAGGCAGCGCATAATCTGCTAATGTTTGAGCGCGAATTGGCAGAGGAGGAAATGATGTCGGCAGCTATTGAACTGGACTCGCCGGAGCCATGCAAGAGTCCGTCACCGTTAGTATCTCCAGCCTCAACTCCAATCTCGCCAAACAAGTCAGTTGTGCTCGGTCTATTGGAGCCACCAGCATCGCTATTCATGCCGTGGCTGCTGCAGCTGCCTGAACCTCTGATCATACCAACTCTTCCGAAATCGAAATATCTGTCAAGAATGTTGGAGACATCATCTACTCCAATCATGCCATTTCTGCCCAGATCGAAATTTGAGCAAAGGCTGTTAAAAACTCCAACTACTCCAGAGCTGGCAACTCTTCTGAGATCTGCATTTGAGTCAATGCCGTTTGAGACACCTATTTCGCCAATCATGCCAACTCCTCCCAGATCGAAATTTATTTCAATGCCATTGGAGACATCAGCTTCTCCAATCATACCAACTTATCCGGCAACGTCAGTTGGGATGCCGCTGGAGCAGCAACTATTATTGGTGGAGCCACCACCTGTGATGCATGAGGAACTGTAGGTAGCACCTAGAAAATGGACAGACGACGTCGTTGAGCTGGAATTCAGCACAAATGTGAATTCCAATCACTATTATAAAGAATCTATAAACATGTTATTATAATTGCGAATAATTATATTTTGATGTTTTGTTTTAAATTTAGTAAACTTTTGGTAGACACTGTTTATCTTTGTTTTATTTAAGTACAGGTTGTCTTATTAATTTATACATCCGATGAATAAATCATTAGATTTGGCGATAACATCTAAAATAAACTTGTTGTCTTATTTGCATAATAAATTTCTCTGTTATTTTGAAATATGAGTGGACTTTCTTAATATACATGTGACGTTTAAAACATTGAAATCGTTTATATATATTTACATATATTTCTTTTAATGTGACATCGTATATTATTATTGGTAATTGTTCTGTTCATTCAATAACAAAAACCGTGTCTTTATTGAGTCCAGTTTGAGCTAGTTTTACACTGAACGCTAGAAATTGTAACCTTGCGCAAAAATAAAATGCATATAGCAGATTATTATTAATTGAAATACATATTGAAATGCTAATGATTACAGTCTAAAAATAAAATTAGAAAGATATTAAATTTAGTGCAGAGCTCTTTTCATTTGTGTGTATTGGACGTATATATATATATATATATCATATGTGTGCATATCTAAACACCCAGTAAGCAATTATATTGCTTGACCATAAATAATATAAAATACTCTTGTGTTTCCGTTCGCTCTATCTCACTCTCTACATTTCCCAGTGAGTTGCTCTCTCTCAATCTCTCACTCTCACTCTTACTCTCTCTATAGCTCTCTCCATATCTCTCCCTCTCTCTCGCTCGCTCTGTTGATAATTATCACACTCAATTAACGTAGCACTTGACGAACCGGTTGAAAAAAGCAAGGAGAACTGTCTGATAAGATTTCAAGAGCGCCTCCCAAAAACTCACCTGCCTTGCGTCTGGCTAAAACACCTACATTCTATAATATCTATATATTTGTTAGTGTTGTGCGTGTCAAGAAACCGAAACCGAAACCGAAACAGAAACAGGGGCCTGCAAATCATGCTTGATAAGAATGCAAACAACAGTTGCGTCTCGCTGTTCGTCGCGAACAGAGCGAACAGAATTACAACGAGGCGACATTCCACAACCACACACCAAATATAAATATATATATATATATATATATATATATGTACCTGGCAGAGTCAGAATGCCAGATAACAGCAATAAATTCAGTGAATCAAACGATATACTCGTCCACATACCCAGCTGGATCAATGGCCCGTACTTTAAGAAGCTACTTAAGCGTGAACTTAGCGATTTTCGCAAGATACTGAATCTCTCGATAATTCCAGCCTCGCCGCCAGGCGACTGTGAAAGCTACACCTCGTTGCTAATGCGCATTATCATCGACATTGAAATGAAAGGTGAGCTAAAGGTAAACATACTGACGCTGAGCTAATAAATGCACTCGGAAAAATAACGCTTTTCTCTATCATTCACTACAAAATCTACAAGAAAGATCGGGATCGATTGAAAAACATTTGAAAATAAAAAATGTGAATATCGATTTTAGGCGCAATTTGCTTGCAAAAAAAATGTCTCTCTTTGATAAACAAATAATATATACGTTGGAGTTGCATCCTGAGCTAATTATTAAGTTATTTCAGTATTTATAAAAAAATAAAAGCGAAAATTAAAAATATGATATTGCTTATACTAGGATGTATTCTAATAACATACAGTTTTCCAAGATATTCCCTATGCTGTCAAAATTGAATGCATACTCATATATTTGACTTAAATCCCTTACAGATGGCTTCACACAGCAAAAGTCGTATATTATGAAGACTATGCTGGCCGATGCGCAGGGCATAGGCTTCATCAATACTCTGAATATCTTTCCCAAGGAGAAGCAAATGTATGAGCTGATCATACCGCAACTGGAGCAGTTGTATCAGGAGCAGGGCAGAACAGTAAAATTCGCACCCAAATGTCATTGGGCGGAGGATGTGAGTGGGCGCATCTCTCTGGTGCTGGACGATATGAAGACCAAAAAGTTTGGCAACATAAATCGGCTCAAAGGTTTCAATATGAAGCAAATGCAACGAGTGCTCGAAAAACTGGCCGAATTCCATGCGGCCAGCGCTGTTTGGCATCAGCGGAATGGCGCCTATCCGGAGGACTTTCAGCGTGTCTATTTGCCGGCCAACTATCACAAATCCAAGTCGTATCAGGCACGCATACAGAGCTTCAAGACGGCCATGGCTTCCTGGGGTTTCAGCAATCCCGAGCAGTATACGAGTCGTATTGTAAGTATCATATATATTAATATATATACATATTTGTTGACCGATTTTACAAAACTAAACTAAAACTAACAGTACCAATTCTCCTCAATATAACCCCATTTAATCTGCAGCCCACAGCTGATCAATTTGTGCAATCTGCTGCGCGATGCTTCAACAACGATCCGCAGGAATTCAAAGTGCTTAATCATGGTGATTTCTGGTCTGGAAATATTTTATTAAATAACCCGTTATCCAGTGATATCAAAGAGTTATGTTTTGTCGATTTCCAACGCTGCAAATGGGGTAGTCCCGCTCAAGATCTCTGGGAACTGATCCTTTGCTCATCGCATCACAGTCTGAGAATCAAACAATTTGATTATTTTATCAGAATATATCATACGCACCTGATAAAGTGCCTGAAGCTGCTGAACTATGTCAAGCCTCTGCCATTGCTCAGGGAACTGCACATGAGCATGATCAAGCATGGTTTCTGGGGTGAGTTGATCACTATGGGAACTAGTATTCCTTCTATATTCTAAATATATTTTTCTCTCAGGCTATTTTACCACCTTTATGCATCTGGTGCTTATTCTCCTACCAGTGGACAGCGGGGGAAGTCTACCGAAACTAATGCTACCCGGCGAGGAGGGGGATCGCTTCCGTTCCAAAATCTATACAAATCCATTGTATGTTCGTGCCGCTCTGAGCATATTTCCGTTCCTGCATAGGCGTGGCCTCTTAGAGTTTTAAGCAAGTATTTTGATTTACTTACCCCACTGTAGACGAATTTCCCCTATCTGTAAATATAAGTCACGTTGGTTATCTTGAAGATTTATCTTTTGTTTTAGTGCGTCAAAGTTTGTTGAATATTTTATCTAACACACATCAACAATGTTAAGCCATTGGAGCTAAACAAGAACAAGTAAAGGTGAGAGGTAATTTGATTGACTAGGTAATACTCATTATAATCTCTGATATTAACTAATTAACATATAACTACAAGAGATCTATTATTTATTTTTATCGAAACAGTTTAAAGGAATCTATGCATCAGTTTCTTTCACTTTTCACTTTTAAATTTTTTAACACAGAATCAAACAAAATTTTAAAAAAAAATCTTAATGAAGCATTTTATAAATTATTTTAAAACGTTCCCAGCTCGTTGACATTTCCATCGCATTTCGCCAAAAGCAACAACAGCAATCACATTTAAGACATATTAAATTTAAGCAATGAAGGGACACAATTTTAATTTAAAAATTCAACTGATGGTTAGCTTGAAGCATGTGGAAGATGCGTTCTCTTCAGCTGCTCTCTGCAGTTGTATTCATCAGTATGTTTAAATGAGACATTTGAAGAGACAACGAAATTTTTATTTTGCGACAGCACTTTTTTTTATTGTTTACATCGGTTTATTTTAATCAAACAGACATGGCCTAGATCAACTCGACGCAATTGTGTTCTATTCTGGCTGTTACATACATTTGCTAAACTTTATAATACTCTTTTCACCAATTTTTAATTGGTACAGGGTATAAAAAATTAACAGAAAATCCATTTGGTAACAATTAAAATATATAATGTAGACCTAAATGACGTTCACTACTAAAAGGGATAGGTCGATATTATAAATTGTTATGTTTTACTACTCAAAATTCCTGTATGCTTAGCGTTCGATGTATAAGGTATTTTTTATGCATACATGAAACTTCAGGGCGGTGTTTAATCTATTTTATTGACAACTTTATTTGCGATCGAAACAAAAAATGCGCTACTCAAATATCTTACTTGGACTTTCCGATAGTGGAAAGTATCGATGTTTTCTACGATTAAAATGTTGTGTTTACATGTATATGAGAAAGAGATAACAGAGTTGAAAAGTGGAGATAAATTGATGAAATTCACAGCTGATCATTCTATATCCGTTACATTTAAATTAGTTTGACCAAACACTTAGTCTATAATATTTTTGTATTTCACTTATGACACCAACTTTATAATTTATGGTCTCGCAAACAACTTTTAATTGAAGTCGCTATTTTATCTTAAAAATAGCCATCAAAATGATTACTTAATTTACAACGTTTATTTAACAGTTAGCGTGTTTGATTTAGGGTGTTAAATAGTCGACTACAACAAGTGTTCTTGCGTTACTTGCACTATCGGATCATTCGTTACGCTCTTAATTAAATACAGCTGGTGAGCGTCAGCTGATAAGCTTCAGCTGAAAGCTAAAAACAGAGAGAACTTTGATGGGCACGTGGGCTGTTGTTGGAGAGCTTTCAAATGTGGGCGACTCGCAATCGCACTCTTCACTTAACAGCTTAACGCAACAGCCGCCGCTGCTCAGCTGCTCAGCTTATATATAAAGTTATTTATTGTTTTTCGTTCGCTTGGTCAGGTGACTTGAAAAAGTTGAAAAAAAAGTGAATTTTAAATGGGCACTGGCAAGAAAAACTATCAGGCACCCGATTGGCTGACTGTTGAGTTTCTGCAGGATGTTCTGAAGGAGCACTTCAAGGAGGAGTCGCTGACAGTCAGCGATTTGCTGGTGAAGAGCGCCCAAGTTGGCGATGTGGTTGCTGGCTTTGCCAGCGAAATGCATCGCGCCTGCTTCCAACTGCAGCGCGGCGATGTGAAAACAAAATTCTCCGTTTTCGTCAAGGATCACCCGAAGGGACAAACGGGCGCAATTGCGCTGCGTAGCAAGCTCTTCAAGCGCGAAATTCTCGCCTATAAGGAGGTGCTGCCCCGAGTGCAGGCCCTGCTCGAGTCCATTGGCGACAAGTCACAAATTGCCCCCACTTGCTATTATACGACGGAGAGTCCGGAGCCTTTCCTCATACTGGAGGACATGCAGCTGAGTGGCTTTGAGAACTTTGAACGCGGCCGCCTGCTCAATCTGGACTATGTGCTGCCCAGTGTTGAGAAGCTGGCCAAGCTGCATGCCTGCAGCGCTATCATTGCCAAAGAGAATCCCGAGGTGATGGAGTTCTTCAATGAGGCGCCCATTTCCCGCAATCCCGATCGTCGCGACTTTCTCAGCTTCTTTCCGGTTAACATACGCTGTGTCGCCGAGGAGATTGCGCACTGGAAGGGCTTCGAGGAGATCACCGAGAAGATGTTCAAGCTGGCTGAGAATGTTCTCCAGAGCTCCATCAAAATGTACGAGCAGGTGCCGAGCTTCAAGGTGTTCAACATGGCCGACATTTGGATCAACAATCTAATGTTTCACATCGACAATGAGACCAAGGAACCCGACAACGTTGTTGCTGTAAGTTAAATTTTTCTCATACATAAACACACTCGGTTATAGCCATTGGAATCTTTTGTAGCTGGACTTCCAGTTGGCTTATGTGGGCTCGCCAGCTGTTGATCTTAACTATTTTTTGTACGGCTCTCTCAATGAGAATGTACGCAAAGTGCATTTCAAGTATATTATACGGGAATATCATCGAGTGCTTCAGCAAACTCTTGAAAAGCTGAAATACCAAGGACACATCCCAACTCTCAAAGAGATTCACATTGAACTGATCAATAACAGTTTAATTGGTGAGTCTTACTTAAATTCCTTGCCCTATATGCAACATTAAGGATTCTTCTCTATATTCTAGGTGTCATTGCGTCCACATGTCTAACACCTCTGATATTCAGAGAAGATGCTGGCTTTGATAATCTGGAAGATTTGAACTCTCGTACTGAGATTGGCGATCAATTCAGACGCGAGAACGTTGAGAATCCTAAGTATCGTGCATTTTTGCAACGCACTGTCAAAGAGTTTGAACTATCTGGATTTTTGGACACGTAACTCTCTTCGAACAAGTTGCACATCAAGTTCAAAGAAATATAGGTCTTCCAGTATACAATAAAATTACTTTTAAAGCTCAATTCGTTACTGCGGAATGCACCAGAACATAAAAAGACAACTCTAAATCCATAATCATTATTTTTCAAATCAGAAAAAATGTCCACTCACATTTAGCTTTAAAATGTTGCATACAGTTATAAAATCTATAAAACAACCCAATCACAAAAAGTATTATTCGTTATCAATAAATCGGTTCGATTAAATGTAATCAATAGCGAAAAGCTTGAATGAATTATCTTAAAATGATTATCAAATATTATTGATAATATTGATATTGATGTATTCCCTATTTAATCGGAACCTTTAAATAAAAGAGTCACTTTAATTAACTAAGCAATAAGTATCGCCAATTATTATCTTGTTCTCCAAGTTACTAAAAAAAAAAAATCTACAATTTTATTCATATTAAATGTGACAAGTATGTTAAAAATTGTTTGTTCTGAAATAACATTCACATCTTACCTATTATAATAACCTGATTATTATAATAACTCGTCGCCCTCGACTGTAAATTAAATTCTGTCAGTAATTATTTTAATTATTTAGTATTTTGTTTTCTTAAAGTTTTCGCTCGGAACTCTTTTTTAACTTGCACTATAAAAGTGATTTATTTAAACATTGTCGTACCATTTAGTTTTTATGGTATTCAATATACTCTCGTCTTCATTTTTATCGAGTTTTCTTATATACTTGCTTATTCATCATATCCATATCAATCAAAATAACCCAGTTTTTCAAATCTTGAGAGCACGCGCTTTGCCTCTTGAATGTAATTGTCTAATCGGTACAACTTCATCCGCACTTCTTCCTTTTGGATTACATCGGCTATGTCAACGCTTTTATCCATAAGGGCAAACATCAAGGGCAAAAATGTCGTCACTAGGAAAATTTCTGCAAATGGAAGGCAAAAAAATATAATAATGATCAATTTGGAAATTAGAGCACTTAAATTTCAAAACACACCATAGTATTTATGTTGGGACATTTGTTTCCAGAACTCCACAGAATTCGGTAATTCACCCTTAAAGCCAATTTTCTGCAAAGTTGCGATAAACTCAGAGAAGTAATTGTTAACTAATTCCTTATAGTTATTTTGACGATCTTCCACACTCATCAACATGTAAATGGCATACATCACATCGACAGTTATGGGGCATATGTTGCTTAGTTGGAAATCTATTAACATGACATCTTCCAATTTTCCATCTACTTTGTTGCGCTTGAACATCATATTTCGGAGATGAAAATCCCCATGGCATAAGACATAATACCCATTGGGCTGACGATTTTTCCGATACTCCTGCAGTACAATTCCACAACGGTCCATATAATCATTTTCTATATTCTTAAAGAACGGTAAATACTTTCTCAATTCTGGGACTTCTTCCAGTATTGCAATGAACTGGCGCATGCCAGTGGTTACGAAGGGGTCTTCCATTAGGGTTGGCATTTCAAACATGCCATATTTAAATTCTTGTAGGTAATCCGGTTGCTAAATAGGATGAACTACGTTATTAACAAGAAACTAAAAAGATCCCACTGATAACTTACCTCGTGTAATACGTGAACACTAACTGCATGCCATTTGGCTAGCTTGGAAAACGCGATCTTTATCTCTTCGATGTTTCCATCACGACCCCGTACGACCTCATATCCTTGAGGCACCAGATCCTCAAAGATCATCACCTGCCGAGGCTTTAAGCTTGTGTATATACAGGGCACATATAGCCGAGTATTATCTCCCGCTTTCTGTAAGATTTCCTCGAATTTGGGCAGCACTTTTGTGTACAAGCCAATTTCCGTCTCAAAGAGATGCGATTCACTTAACATATCTTTTTTGTGACCCTCCTCTTCTGGCATTGTCTTGATGATCAGCGACTTTGAGAACTTCCCCTTCTGCGTGGTATACGAAGCGTTGCCCCGGAACATAATGCTCGCATAATGATCGCTCTTCGCACTTGCTGGAGAAAACTGAACATCCAAAACTTTTAGTTCTGGAGCATTTTCATGTTTGCTCAGTACTTCCTCAATGAACCGATCATTTAGCCACTTGGGTGCCTCCAGCTCATCAGCATTAAAGCTATCATTATTGGTTGTTGTTGTTGATGTCATCGCAGTATATACTAGTAGTATTAGGTAACTGGGCAAGCCGCTGTATGTTCCGTCAACACTGTTGGCACTGAATGCTGTTACTGAAAGTCATCGCTAGTAAGCAAAATTATTTAAACTGTTTGGTGTGTAAAAACTGTCGAAAGCTCTTAAAAGCTTTGTCAACAATGTGATTTGGGAAATGGTTATTTTGTGAAATAAATTGATCACTCTAAAAGATAGCTGAACCATTTAAATTTTGATATTCTCATGTTGCTTACTTTTTCAATGTTCGGTGTACATCACATATATTTAAGTAAAAAATAGCATCTAAGTTTAATTTGTAATATTTTTACCTCATCTAAGGTAAAAAAAACCTCTATAATCAACACGACAAACTTGTTTTAGCGTCATTCATCCGGCTGACCTACTATTTAATCTCAAAGACTATAAGAGCTATATGAGAGTCTGGACTCTTGTATATCCCGAATATATTAAGTGGTTTTCAAATACATACATATTTTTAAAATCGCAAATCTTTCAATAAAATTTCAGTCTTCATCTGGTATTCACAGAAATGTTCATTACAAGCTAGCATTTGTGTACAATTCATTACAGTTCCGATCTGTAGAACGGAATTAAAATAAATTGAGAATTTTCGTTAGTTACATAACACCGGATAAATGCAATCAGAATGACATCCAACAATGACAGCTGCAGCGGATAAATTGCAAATACTACACTGCAAGGAATATATACTTCACGTGTGTCTTATTCGTGTATATGGTACAAGGTTAATCAGGATAATATTGAATCCATATGGAAAGAATTTCTATTATTTAACCTTCGGGTTCTTAAATAAGATACTAATATTAGCTTACCTAAATATCGTAGTAGCCTTTTACATAAGCTACTAAATGGTTATATTGATTATTCTAAGTTGATGAGCCAACTCCACTTTGCAGTTCCGATCAGAAATGCTTTGATTACAATTATTTTTAGACCTTTACTTTACCCGAAAATCATTATTTAACAGACCGCACCCTGAGAAATAATCACAAAAAACATATCAAAGGAGTTATCTGATAAACAAAAAAAATCAAATTAACTCTGAGGAACTTTTAAATGATTCATCTTTTATGAGTCATCAATAATTTTATATTTAATCAGGTTTTTGAGTAATCTTAACCAGTCACCACCTCCGGACTATAATAATATATAATCAGCAATAAGTCGTGTTAAAAGTGGGGTTGCGATCGCTGCCGCAAGTCGAAGTCGGATATCCAGGTGATTATGAGGCAAAATACACGGATCTTTTACGATCTTCGCCTAGTTTTCACTTGACTCTGTGCTAATTTTGATGCATTGGAGACTCAATTTGATAGTATAAAATCATTGAATGAGCCCATCAAGCAGAACAGATCTACAGCGCTTGCTTTGCCTTGATCCCCAAATTTAGTGGCTTCGTTTGGATTATTGCCCCTATTGTCAGTCAGCATTATGTGACATCCTATCCAACTCTCCCAGATTTTTCTGGCAGCGGTTCACCTAGAAAGCAAATCTTTACTTACATTTTGTACCCTTGAACTCAGTGTATGATATTAACGCCTATATATTTTACAGAAAATTATGTTAATTTACATTGAATGTATTCGTGTATTTATGTTAAGTCCTCTATTAATGAATACCCATACTGGTAACTAACAGTCGTGAATAAACTTTGGTTGAGTATTTAACGCTGGTGGTATTCAGTTTTATTCTCTTATCCAAACATTCCGATTCGAAAAGTTAATCATATTGGATTTTGAGGAGTGCCTTTGGAACTCAGAGAAGAAGCTTCAAATGTATTAAGAACGCAAGGTAACCTTGGCTCTAAGCTTCGATATGACATTAGCTAGGCATCTTTTTGTAAATTGTTAGACAATAAGAGTAGATTGTTAGAAATATAAAGAAAATTGTTATTACGAATAAAAAGAAAATGATTGTAAGTTCTAAAATAAAAAATCTAAGATAGAGGACTATCTCATGGTCAGAATGACTGAGCATTAGCATACAACTAGTGATATAGTTTTAAGACTGTAACTCAACTTTTGTGACAATGCATGTAATCTATATAGATTTATTTTCTATTATTTTTCAATTTCATATCAATCAAAATATCCCAGTTTTTCATATCTTGTGAGCACGCCCTTTGCATCTTGAATGTAATTGTCTAATCGGTACAACTTCATCCGCACTTCTTCCTTTTGGATTACATCTGCGACGTCAACGCTTTTATCCATAAGGGAAGACAACAAGGGCAAAAATGTCGTTAGTAGGAAAATTTCTGAAAGAATATAAAAATATAATAATAATCAATTTGCAATTTCGATAATTTAAGGTCAAAACCCACCAAAGTATTTATGTTGGGAAATTTGTTTCCAGAACTCCACAGAATTCGGTAATTCACCCTTAAAGCCAATTTTCTGCAAAGTTGCGATAAACTCAGAGAAGTAATTGTTAACTAATTCCTTATAGTTATTTTGACGATCTTCCACACCCATTAGCATGTAAATGGCATATATCACATCGACAGTTATGGGGCATATGTTACTTAATTGGAAATCTATTAACATGACATCTTCCAATTTATCATCTTCTTTGTTGCGCTTGAACATCATATTGCGGAGGTGAAAGTCCCCATGGCATAAAACATAATACCCATTGGGCTGATGATTTTTACGATACTCCTGCAGTACAATTCCACAACGGTCCATATAATCATTTTCTATATTCTTAAAGAACGATAAATACTTTCTCAATTCTGGGACTTCTTCCAGTGTTGCAATGAACTGGCGCATGCCAGTGGTTACGAAGGGATCTTCCATTAGGGTTGGCATTTCAAACATGCCATATTTAAATTCTTGTAGGTAATCCGGTTGCTGAATAGGATGAACTACGTTATTAACAAGAAACTAAAAAGATCCCACTGATAACTTACCTCGTGCAATACGTGAACACTAACTGCATGCCATTTGGCTAGCTTAGAAAACGCGATCTTTATCTCTTCGATGTTTCCATCACGACCCCGTACAACCTCATATCCTTGAGGCACCAGATCCTCAAAGATCATCACCTGCCGAGGCTTTAAGCTTGTGTATATACAGGGCACATATAGCCGGGTATTATCTCCCGCTTTCTGTAAGATTTCCTCGAATTTGGGCAGCACTTTTGTGTACAAGCCAATTTCCGTCTCAAAGAGATGCGATTCACTTAACATATCTTTTTTGTGACCCTCCTCTTCTGGCATTGTCTTGATGATCAGCGACTTTGAGAACTTCCCCTTCTGCGTGGTATACGAAGCGTTGCCCCGGAACATAATGCTCGCATAATGATCGCCCTTCGCACTTGCTGGAGAAAACTGAACATCCAAAACTTTTAGCTCTGGAGCATTTTCATGTTTGCTTAGTACTTCCTCAATGAACCGATCATTTAGCCACTCGGGTGCCTCCAGCTCATCAGCAGTAAAGCTATCATTATTGGCTATTGTTGTTGTTGATGTCATCGCAGTATATACTACTTTTTATTTAAATTATTAGTACTAGGTAATTGGGCAAGCCGTTGTAATTTGTCAGCGCTGTTGACACTGAATGCTGTTACTGAAAGTCATCGCTTGTCAGCAAAACTATTTAAACGGTTTAGTGCGCAAAAGCTGTCGAAAGCTTTCAACAATTGCGGAAATCATTATATTTTACACTAACATTTGATTACATATTTGCATAGTTCGTGAAAAACGAGGCAGTTTAAGCATCCCCGAAGTTTTCCGATCTGTGGATCGCTAGTCAGTAATTGCATAGCAAGCTACGAAAGTTCTTCGCGAAACTTAAATAAATTTACAATTTGTGTGTAGAGGCGCTTAGATAGCTACAATAACAGAATGGCATTCAACGATAACAGCTGCAGCGGATAAATTGGATTCATTTTATATCATTACCTACTTAGTATAGCTGATGAGCTAGCTGAAAAAGGCACTCTATTACCCCTCCTCACTGATAAGGAAGGTGTGAGTATGCCTCTAGCTACCTGAAAGCTGACAATAAAAGAAATAAACAGTCACAAGTCAAAAGACAAATGGCTAAATGCCAACTGTAGTCTTATTGCCCGCCAAACCTGGTCCAATTTTAACAGCAAGCTCAGTAAAGAACTGGGCAGATTAAATTGCAGTAATTGCTCCGCTGTAATTCGGGCAGTTACTGGTAACTGGTTGATGAATATTAACGCCCATAGACATCGAATCCCATTCAACGACTTTTGCCGAGGCTGCAGAGACGAAGAAAAGGTAGAATTCCCGGAACACTTTCTCTATCTCTGCCCAGCACTGGCAAGGAATCGATTTACTTTCCTGGGAAATCACTTCCCATCCGGCTTAACACAACTGGAGCACATAAGACAAGACATGACAAGATAAGATCCACGGTACCACAATAGGCCAGACTTTACCTAAGTGTGCCGACCTTTAGTCGGCAAGCGTTATACCTAACATATCCTAGTAGAAGACTCGTATTAATAAATCTTCCTTCTCTTTCGGATAGTAGAACAGAAGTCCTGTCGTAACCTTTGCTGAGATCGGTTGTGGTTTTCCTGTGCTTCGTCCAGTTATTGTTGTCAATTCTGTAATTTTCGTGGCTTATCTGTGCACAGCTTCGTGTGGCTGTTTCATATTTCAGCTTGCGGAGCGAGTTTAGTTTTTGTTACATTCTCCTTATTTCCACTGTACAGTGCCGACAGACATCCAAAACTTTTAGTTCTGCCGCATTTTCATGTTTGCTCAGTATTTCCTCGATGAACCGATCATTTAGCCACTTGGGTGCCTCCAGCTCATATCATTACTTGTTGTTGTTGTCATCGTAGTATATATTGTTTTGTATTTGTACTACTTGTACTTATTTGTACTATCCGAACTACATTTTGTATGTGGAATGTGCAATACTGAGTACTGATTCCGGAAAGTCATCGGTTAATTTTGAGTTCAAAAGCTGTACACTTTGATAATTAAAGATAAGACAATAGTTAATTGCTTCTATGTTCGAAATCGCAAAATATTAGTGACCATATCTTATCATAAAATAGATAATGCATTTCAACTTAAAATGCACCAAAATGCACTTGGCCAAATTAATCACTTTGAGTATACTCAAAACGTTTGAAAAATATGTGATTATTTTAAACGGTGGGTAAACATTTAATTCAATTTGATAAGATTGGTCTAATCATTTTACTCTCGTAAACAACCCTTTCATTATACAGAAGTTTCATAACAACCCTGATTTGTGTTTTTTTTTTTCTTTATTAAAAATGGTCAACAACTAAATTGTACTCTTATTATAATATGTTGGCGCGTTTTTCTTACAAATGAATCGATACATCGGCGTGACTGTTATCGGCACATGCCGCTTATCGATATCTGGAAAACGTCAAAAGTATCGGTAGAAGTTCCCCTAAATGGATGTGACACTGGAGAAGAAATTACAAGGATTTCAGCTGGTGGCACAGGAAAAGGTGCGTGTGTGCGTGTCTATGGGTGTGTGTGTGTGTGTGCAGTATCGAATTTGTAGTAATAAAATGTAATTGATGTGTCTTCGGTGCAGTTGCAGGCAATACTATGCTCCATACCGGGCAAAAAGGAGCTCATCTTGGAGCCCGAGCTGATCAAGCCGCTCGAACATGTCTGCACAGCCTCCTGGCTAAAGTGAGTAGTCCATACATATTTAATTAAAATTGTTATTAAACAACACCCTTTACAGATTGAAGGGCATTCAGCGTATCTACAAACTGGATGCAAAACAAAGACTGCATCGAGATGACGACCAGGTGCACATCTACATGATACGCAGTCTGCTGGGCACTTATCAGATGCTGTTGCGTCAACTGCAATCCCTGACCCTAGCCACACCCACTGAGTCACCCGATCTAGCGCTGCGCATGGTTCACATCATTTGCGTGCCCAGCTGCTATGCATATTTCCATGCGTTGCTCGAACAGGCCGGCCTCTGGGGTCTCGTCCAGCTGTATCATTATAATTGGGATTTCATCTACCTCGATCAGGGCGTGCTGAGTCTGGAGCTGCCAAATGTGAGTAGAGAGATCAGCTAGACATCTAAATCAATTTACTCACTTTCAATCACTCTTTTAATACAGCTCTACGAATGCCTCTATCTTCAAGCAAATACCTCGGCTCTGCCTGCTGTGGCGCAGAGTCTGCGGCTGCTTCAAATGATTTGTGGCAAGCCAATGCTTACCCTTACCTTTGGCAGCCATGCGGGACAGCTGGTGCAGCTGATGCAGTCGCTGGGCACAGTTCCGGAGCCGACAAGCCCGGCCGACTTTGGTGCTTGGCTGATTATTGACAGGGACAAGGATTACGCGTCATCATTGCTGACGCCCGCCATTTATGCTGGCCTGCTGCTGGAGGTTTTCCAGCTGCGTGCTGGAGAAATTGTGATAGACAATGCGAACAACAAGATACGCAGCCAAAAGCTGCAGCTGCTCCAAGGCAAAACCGATCTGAAACCAATCACTGGCAAGCTGAGCAGCATTCGCTTGAATTCTGCCTGTGATGAGATCTACGGTGATAATCGTTACAAGCATTTCGCTCAGGCAAGCAGTTTGGTGCGTGCACAGGTGAAATCCTTGAGCCTGGAGCTGCAGAAGCTCAACGACATGCAACTGGAGGAGATGCACGACTATGTCGCACGCAAGCTGCCCAAGTTGACGGAGCTAAAGGCCAAAGTGTTGCGTCACCTAAATGCCTCCGAGATTGTCATCCAAATGTTGGGCAACTTTCGCCGCCTGCAAACGCTCGAGGAGGACATCCTCAACAATGTATCACGCAAACGTCTTCTCACCGAGATCGATGAGCTGCTGACCACAGATGGGCAGCGTTATAATACGCTGCGTTTGCTCTGCTTGCTGCATCTGTGCGCAGGCGTTGCACCAGAGGAACTGCAGAACTTTGCGCGCAACTATTGCAACATGTTTGGCCACCGGGAACTGTGCGTCTTCCAGCAGCTGGCACAAGCGGGTCTATTGCCGATGGTGCTGCCCGAGCGAAAGACGTCCGCCAAACTTCTCTCCAATTTGCCGCTGCCAAAGTTCCAGCAAACCGAATTTCAGGCCAATGCCAATCGCCTAAAATTGCTGACATCCTGTGCGGATGCAGATCACCCAGCAGCATCCACGTCCGCTGCTGCGGCTGCTGCTGCCGGCGGCGCCAGTGGACATGCTGCCAAGCAATCGTGTCCCAGCTTTGTGTTCAATGGCATGTACATCCCGTTGGGGGCACAGCTGTGTTCCATACTCCTCAATGCCAGCAGTGCCGAGCAGTTGGCCAACAAACTGGCCATGATCGATGGACTGCAGCTGCACGTGGCAGGTGGACAGCCGAGCACGCCCAAAACGTTTGCCGCCCAGCTGAAAACACCTGAAATCTTTCCTCTGCGTCTGCGCAACTTATTTGTGTTTGTGGTTGGCGGCGCCAACTATGCGGAAATAGCTGCATGTGATCTTGTGGCCAGGCTGACGGGCACCCAAATAACTGTTGCCTCGGATGCACTGCTTGCGGGTAGCGATCTAATCGCAGCTGCCTTCAATAACTAATGCTATAACTATTTGACAGTTTCTATGTTTATATTTTTGTAATAAAACGTTGCAATTTCAAAACTGCATCTGTTCAATTTTCGAGGGGAAATTAAATGGAAAACACGTCTCAACTTAGAATAAACCTGAATCCAACCCAGGCATAGCAAGGTGATGATTAACTTAAAACATTAAATTCGTAGTTATTTAGTGTTATATTTAATTAGCTTCGATTACATTTAAAAATTATAGTGCATTTGTTAAATTTTCTTTTCAATAAAACTAAACGGATATTGACTAGAATTAATCAACTTGAAATAACCATGGAACCAATTCAGGGATAGCAGGATATTCGTAATAAGAGCATTCAATACCTTCTCTTGATTAACAAAAAACAATCAATTCGTCAAGATAGATTTATTTGTATTTTTAATATTTAGACTAGCTTCGATTGCCTATTAATCTTAGTGATACCGCTGGCCGCCAGTCATGCCGGGCACGCGATACAGCAGCTCTCCATCGTCATCGTAGTAGGCATCATCGACGCGATAGGTGGCTCCTTGTCGATATAGTTTGCGTGGTATAACAATGCGATCCTTCACTTTGCTCATCTCGTATTTGCGCTGATCCGCAACGCTAACAACAATTTCTGTTCTCTCGAATTTCTCTACGAAACTGGGCAGTGGACCAGTGCCACCGGGATTGGGCAATGGTTGCTCCAGCTGTTGCTCCTGCTGCTTGGGATGCAATGCTTGCAATGCCTTTAAATCCTGCAGGCGCATTTTACGCTTGTCTACCACCTTGTCCATCAAATAGGTTTCCTCCTCGCCCGCCGTGGGCGGCATAATCCTAGCCGTTGGTCTATGTGTTGAGTTGCCCGATTCTAGCTGATTGTTTCCCTCTTTGCCCAGAAGCGCACGGAATTCATTTCGCTGAGGCACCGGTAGCTCTGGTCGCGTCGGCCACTTCTCTGGCTTTAATTGTTGCAAGTCTCCTCGTTGACGCTGAGCAAATTTCTGCAAATGCTGCAGCAGCTCGTGCGGCACATCTGCACATTTTCCAGCACGCAACTGTGTCCAGTTCCTCATGACGCTGACATCATGATTGCGTATGCGCTCCACACTTTGTGGTCGCCACTTGGAGCGTAACACCTTCTGCACAATGTCCGCTGTGGCCGGGAAACTCTCCGCCAATCGCTCCACACTCCATTCATCCGCATCGCGTTCATGGAGCAAACGCATTTGCTCCTTCTCCGCGTACAGTAACAAATTGGGCAATTTAGCATTGCGAAAGTATTTGTGCTTTATCATAAATTGTCGCACACGATCGCGTTGCTGTTGCTGCTGTGCCTCGTGCTGCTGATGTGTGCGATGGGCGGACATAAAATCCGCCTCCATGTCGGCATAATCCTCGCTAGCATCCTCGATACCCGGCTGCTGCAGTTGCTGCAATTGATAGCCCAGGCCGGGATTGGAACGTCGTGGCACTCGAGCTAGGAGACTCCATTGAGCAGTGTACAGATTTCTTATGATCTGATGTGCTGACATTTGAGCAACAATTAACCAACAAATTATTATGTGAATGGTATTCCTGGAATTTACTTTGTTTTCACTTATCAAAAGTTATCGATTTCTTTATTGGAATTAATCGCAAAGTCGGCTTTATTTTTTGGTATTTTTTAGTACTTTCGCCTGGGAACGCGTATTTGTCGAATTCATGGAATTGTTTACACTTTGCAATTTGCTTGAGCACATCTAAAAACACCAATCAGAAAATAATAGCAAATATGTCTACGCCAAATAACGAAGCTGGTGGCGGCAATTTAATGGATGAATTCGAGGAAGCCTTTCAGGCCTGTCTGCTCTCGCTAACCAAACAGGAGCCCAACTCCGGCACCAACAAGGAGGAAATCGATCTGGAGGTGCAAAAGACAACGAATCGCTTCATCGATGTGGCCCGCCAAATGGAGGCTTTCTTTCTACAGAAACGCTTTCTCGTCTCCACGCTTAAACCGCATATGCTCATAAAGGATGAGAATCAAGATCTGAGCATTGAAATAGCACGCAAAGAGGCGCTGCTGCAAAAGCACTACAATCGCCTGGAAGAGTGGAAAGCTTGTCTGTCAGATATCCAGCAAGGTGTCCACAATCGCCCCACACCACCTATGATGCCCGGCCCATGTCCAACGGGCATGCAGCCAATGGGTGGACCGGGACCACGTCCCGGCCTAATGAGCGGGATGGCCCTTCAGCTGACTGGAGGACCACAACACATGCTACAGGCACAGCAAGTGCAACAGCTGCGCATGATGGGCAAACTGCCGCCCAAGTGATTTCATAGAATCTAATATAATCTATAAGTTATGGAAATTTTAATAAACATTAAAATTTATGCCTAAATTACAACTTTTACGCGGGGTCAAGCTGGAAGATGTCCAAAAACTTTTTTTTTTATCTGCCACAATTTTAATATCTGTGGTTAAAAGCTATTAAATGAAAAAAAAAAAATTCAGTCAATTGAAATCAACATTTTGAGAATAAGCCATATACTTTTATGAACTGCTTTGTTATTTAAACTAACCATCGTCAAGATCAAGGCCAAGATTACGTCATCCGTGCAACTAAAAGTGAAAAACTCCAATAGTATTATTTATCGTATTCTGTGCCATTTATTGTTTGTTATTTTTGCTGCGTGTGTAGTTAATTTTTTTTGCGAACCTTAGCAAAGATCGCGTACAATAGCTAATATATCCATGTATATATAACTCGTTATATGTTTGTTTTCTTCTCTTTTTTTGTTTTTTTCTTGTATGTGTTTGTGTAAATTGGTATCGGTATCTAATATAATTCTAAATGTATTAGGACAGCTTTAAACTAAATTCAGACATAAAACTATATAAACTTATGCTTGGGCTATATATTCATGAATAATTTGTAATAACAAAGTGTTTTTGCTTTGATCTTTAAATTAGTAAAAGACGACAAATTAACTAACATTAAATCGAAATTGATACACCAAAAAAAACCACATATGTATCTTATGTTTGATGATGAGGACAATAGCCAATCCTCTCGTGATTCACTGTGTGCGCAATAATATGATGAATTCGTGAACATAATATGTACTATATGTCGATTTTCACTTAATCAATCTCGTATACCTTGTCCGCCTCAAAACCGGTCGCACTGGCAGCGGGTGCAACAGCGGCGCCAACTGTTTGTCCAGTTGCCTGATTGTAGCCCGCTGCCGATGGATTTTGATTGGAATAGAGCAAGGGATTCATGTACATGCCACTGGGATGCACAATGTGTGTGTGTAGCTGCAACAGATCCTTGTACATGGTCGGATCACCATTGTTCATCTCATTGTAAAGCTGCTGCAGATAGCTGGGCACCAATTGTATAACCTGATTCTGTGTTAATTCCGGATGATCCTTCGATATCTTCATGTTAAGCAACTGCAACAGAATATCCGATCGAAATCCAAATATCTTATTGGATGTAACGCTACCAGAGGCATTGCCAAACTGGCTGACCATCTGGGCACCAAAGGCGTTGCGATCATAGCTCATATACTGCGAAGCTTGGACGGCGCGCGTCTTCTCCGCCTCGTACTCGGCCCAGGCCGATTTGCGCTCTTCCTCGGATAGATTCTCGTGCTCCTCCTGCTCAAGCAGCGAGTCATGCTCGTGATATTTAAATATCAGCTTCTCATGCTCGGTCAGCAGCTCGGCAAACAATCGATCCTTGGGCAACAGGGGCATCTCGCGCTCAACGCTCGGCTTCAGCTCATACGTGTAGAGCTCCATTAAATCCGTTTGGTTATAATGCCTAGAGATCTGCTGCTCATCGATCACACGCTTCGCCGTTGCCTGCTTGGCCACCTGTCGCTCATAGACCTTCTGCTCCATGGTGCCCATGGCAATGAGACGATAGATGTAGCACGGCTTCACCTGCCCAAAGCGATACACACGAAAGATGCTCTGCGTGTCGTGCGAAGGATTCCACGAGACATCGAAAATCACGACACGATTGGCTGCCACCAAATTAATGCCCAATCCACCGGCTCTGGTCGAGATGAGAAAGAGACGGGCACGCACATTGCTGGCATTGTTGAACTGCTTGCACATCGACTCACGCTGCTCCACGCTGCAAGAGCCATCCAAACGGAAGTAATCTTCGTTCTGTGTCCAGGAGCCCTTAAAATTACCCACATCACCTGCGGCATTAAAAAGATAACGATTAATGCATTATAGATATATATATAGGAATGGAAATAGAGACAGAGAGACGAGAACAAAAGGGAACTCGAAGTGGTCAGCGTTATTGAGAGACGAGTAGATACTGAGAGACAGAAAAGAGAGGATCTCGCTTGAAACGCACACACATTTCAAATTACACAAACAACTCGTTAAAGTTGTATAATCGCATAAGTTAAAGTAAAGTGAATAAAGTGAATTTAAGACCCGATAATAATATAAATAAACTATTATAATAATAAATTTGATTCCAGAGTTAATTACTGCTAGTGAAATACCCAACCCACAGTTTGGGGCTAAGCCGGGATTTCCGTAATACTTCAGCTTCCCACATATATTTCTCTCATCTTAATTATGATACTATTTAGATCTTGGCAAAGCCGATCCGCAGAGCATGACTCACCCTCAAATTCGTAGCCCTTGCTATTGCTATCCACTAGTGAGAGGAAATGCTCGATAACATCCAGGGATTGTAGGGATTGTGAGAAGACGAGCAGCTTGTCACCGATTGCTTCGCATTGTTGAAGCAATCGAAGCAGCATGAGCAGCTTAGGGGAATGATTAACGTTGTTCAGCTCCTTCTCCTCGACGAACGGTTTCCACCACTCGGATGGATCATCCTTCTGCACAGATGCACCGCCGCCCAAAAGCTCCACATCCGAATCACTGTCCACCAATCCGGAGCGAACGCCGTTTCGTGTTTTGCGACTCTTCGTTTTGCTGCCGCCAGCGGCATTTCTGTTGCCCATGGTTAAGCTGGCATCCGACTTGAACGAATCAACGCTCTCCGATGAATTCGAGACGACCTCATCCTCCTCGGAATCATCACAAATGAAGCCCTCCTCTTCGGAGTCATCGTTGCTTAGCAAACGTTTCGCAATTACATTGTCGCTGTTGACGCGCAGATTCATCGGATGTGTCCAGATTCGTCGCAAGTCCTGAAAGTCCTGAAAGAGACGCGCACCCTTGCCACAAATATCCGAGCTGGCCTGATCCCGATGCGTTGTCATATAATAGCCATACAGCTGCTGCTGCAGCTCCGACAATGTCGTATAGACGACATACTCATGCTTAGGTGGCAAATAGGGCGCCAGCACCGAGTAATCCCTTCGCTGAATGCAACCCTCGAGCAGCTTGTGCAGAATATGCGATCGATGCTTCATCAGGCGCAAATCACGATCCGTGGAGTCCGTATACTGGCCATTGCTAATTGGATTGACGAAGCGATTCATGTACTCCTTATATGTGCCCAATAGACTTGGCTTCACAAATTGAATCATGCAATAGTCTAAAGGACGTGTGGAAAAAATAACGATTAACGATTTGTGTAAGGATCATCCACCTGGTGCTATAGCTTACATTCTTTGAGATTATTTTGTAGAGGCGTGCCGGTGAGTACGATGCGTCGCTTGGTGCGCATCCGTGTGACCGCCTTGCTAATCGATGTCTTCTCGTTTTTGAGCAGATGACCCTCGTCGCAGACGACGAGATCGGGCCCAGGTTCGACGAGGGCATGCTGGAGCTGTTCGCGTTGCTTCTTACGCAGACCCTTGGCCTTCTCGTTGGCGAGAATGCGATACATGTCATAGCCCAGGATGCAGACGCCGCCCTCCTCGTACCATTCGTTCAGCTTGAAGATGCGCGTCGGCTTGTCCTTGTACCGTGAAATGTCATAGATCTCGATGTCGCGTCGATGGGCGAACGCCATCCAATGGACAAATTCACGTGCCCAATTATTAACGGTGCTCAGCGGCGAGATGACCAACACACGCTCCACACCCGTACGCCTCGAATTGATGAGCAGCGTGTGGGAGAGAGTGACCACCTGCAGTGTTTTTCCCAGGCCCATGCAATGAGCCAATATACAGCCGGAGCCGGAATTCTTTTCGCTCTCCTTGAGCGTCTCGAAACAGGCATCCCACATGAACTTGACGCCATCCACCTGGTGGGGCTTTAGCTTCTTCAGCAGACCTTTGTCCACCTGGAGCAGTGCCTTTTTCGACTCCTCATCGAAATCCAATATTAGCTCGCTAATTTCGATGTTCTCCGATTTCTCGAATATGCGATTGTAGATCTTTTGACGCTCCTCGATGCGTTTGCGACGATCGTCCTCCTCCTTGGCGGCCTCCTTGGTGGTCAAATCCAAATCCTTAGTCTTGATAATTTTGCGTATGTGTTTGCGCTTATTCTTATTCTTCTCGTCGTCGCCATCATCGCTGTCACCGCTGGATGTCTTCTTGATGCGTCGTCGCTTCTTCTTCTTCTTATCCTCCTGCTCGAAATCCGAGGAATCATGCGCAGAGCCAGCATCTTTTTTGTTTGCAAAACTGCGACGTTTGCGTTGGGGCATTACTTCGCTGTCACTGCTGTGGCCAGCTGCAGCATCTGCATCCGATTTTTCAGCATCTTTTTCCTGTTCCGATTCAGCTTGTTCCTCATCGGAGTCGGCGGCTGCCTTGTAATCGGAATCGTTATCGTTATCGCTTGCACTGGCGCTTTTATCGCGACGATTGCGCTTCGATGTGCTCGCTTTTTCCAGCTCGGAATCTGTGCTCATTTTGCGCTTTGGCTCGGGTTTTTTAGCTGCCGCTGCTTCTGTTTTTATTGTTGCTGCTGTTTGTGATTCTACTGTTGCTGTTTTTGTTGCTGTTGTTGCTGCTGCTGTCAATGTTGTTGTTGCTGCTGCTGTTTCTGTTGTTGCTGCTGTTGTTTTTGCTTCTGTTGTAGTTGTTACTGATGTTGCAGCTGTTGTTGTTTCTGATGATTCTGTTAATATTTTTGTTGTAGTTGTCTCTGCTGTTGTTTCTCTTATTTTTGCTTGTCTTGTAGTTCTTTTTGCTGTATTTGTTGTTGCTTTAGCTGCTGTTGTTGGCAGCTCAATGCGCTTTACACGCACCACACAGCGACGCAACTGTCGTGTTGTGTTTGTCCCTTCACTCGCTGTTGTGCTATCACTATCGATTAACAGTTTTGAGAGCAAACTCTGTTTGGGTGGCAACTTCTTGGCTGACTCCTTGCCTGCTGCTGTGCTGGAAGTGGATGTTGATGTGGATGCGCTGTTGATGCGATTTCTACGCCGCACAATAATTTCGTCTTCGTCAGTTTCTGTGTCGCTTAACTCGATAATGGACACGTTTTTGTTGCGACTTTTACGCGGCGGCAAAACTGACGATGTTCGCAAATTTGTTGTTTTAGTTATATTAGTTGTTCTTACATTAAGTTTATTGTTGTTGTTGGAGTTTCTAGTTCTGGTGCTGCTGCCGTTGCTTTTTGGCTGTGCCAGCAGTTTCTCCAATGGAACAATGCTTATTTTGAATGCTGGCTTCTCCAGAACGCTTTGATCGTCGTCCGAGCAGCTGTTTGAGAATTCGTCGAGTGCAACATTTACAGTTCCATTTCCGTTAGTTCCATTACATTTATCGGTAGTACTGGTATTATTTGATTTAATAGTTACTGCTGCTGCTGCTGTTGTTGTTGTTATTGTTTCTTCCCTTATTGTTGAATTCTCATTGACATCGCTGATTTGATCGCTTGTCTTGAGCTTTTTTTTAGTTGTGATTTCTTTCGCAGTGTTGCTGCTGTCGGCGTCGGGATTGATCAAAGTTGGAACAAATGTCTCACGAGAGTCAGACTTTTCGTCTCCCATAGGTAACGGTGTGCCACGAGCTTCTTTGCGCCGCGTCTCAAATTTAAACAAAGCTAAAAGAAATAAAATAAAATGAAAGAAACGAAAAGAAATTCTTTTTAAATCATGCAATAACCAACTAGGATATACCCTGTAGTCTCATTTCCTCAAAACATGTATGCAAATAAGCAATTACACACACACTCATCTGTTTTGTTTTATTTCTATTTTTTTTAATATTGAAAAAATTGGTTGCTGTGTAAGTAAAAATGCTTTCCACTGCCTCTCATAACTTAACAAGTTAGTAATTTAATCAAACACTTGCCACAATTTTAATTGGTTGCAGGGTATGCACGCGTGTGGCACACTATTGTATTTTCTTTATTGCTATTTCGCTACTTTTAGTTTAAAAAAAAAATGCGACAAGCACTGTTCGACTTGCATTAAACGCCGCGCGTCCGCTTTCGGCGTTTTTGTTGCGCTCTGCTTCTTCTTCTTCTTCTTTTCTATTCTTTTTTTCTTGTGCAAAATTCTTTCCTCTCTTTTTCTTTTTTAAAGAGCTGCAGTTTGTTTTTTTCCATTTGAAAACAAAAAACGAGCTACTTAAAACTGTAATGTTAATGTTAAATTTGATGACAATGTGAGCATGTCAAACATTTTAAATTAGTTAATTTTTCAACATTCCACCGCCGCGCTTTTTGGCACAGACGCGAACTGCACAGCACACATACATGTACTCACACACACACTCATGCTTACGTACAACCACACATGCAAACGAGTTGCGCTCACCTTTTGCGATTTTTCATTTGTGTTTTCATTTTGCACAGCACTTAGCAAGTGCACTCGGTGCACATTCACAAAGGATTTATGTATACTTGAATTGAATTAAAATCAATTAAGTATATATAACAATAATACAGACAGAAGCAGCGGTCTGCCTACGCCGCCGCTTAAAATTTTATTTGCTAGTATACACAGCACACAAGCACACAGATGTTGATCATAGCAAAGGCAACTCTAGCGCCGACACTAGAGATGAGCAATCATCGCTTACCTGATATTTTTATTTAAACCGTGACTACATGCTTAATATCCATAGTTTTGTTTTGCACCGAAGTGAATTTTGCGGCATTGTCTAAACGTGCCTGCAATGATTTAATTTAAATATACAGACAAAGTATATTTACAATTAAATATTATTGTCACTTTTATCACAATAATCACAATGCCCAAAGCTTCCAAACATAATAATCAACGAGAGCTTAATCGTAATAATTGCAAAGACAATTGCATATATGAAAAAATATATTACAATGTAGTTGCTTAATTTAACTACTGGCACTAAAGGTCATGTCACCAGCTGTTTTACGCGTCGAGTTGCCACTCCGCGATTTATTTGGATGGGTGCTGCCAACGCGTTGCGAAAATACGAAGCAAAGAAAAACACCAAAAAACGCAGAGAAAACATGCTACTAACCAAAGAAGCAAAGGCAATAAAAAGAGGAAAACAAGCAGCAAATATGTTTGATATAACGAGGCAGCAGAAGAGACAAAAATTATAAATTAGTGTAGAGAAAAAATTTGCCCAGTGTGCGAAGAGAATCAAAGTTGCATTCATTAATTGTGTAAAAAACGACGAAAATTCCTCAACTAGCAATGAGCAACAGCAATAACAGCAATAGCAACAACAACTGCAGCAACAACAACATCAATAATAATAATAATATGAACAGTATGCCATGCCCGGAATCTGAGGAGGAGGAGGAGGAGCTCAGCGGCTCTTACAACATCAATGACAACGCCGACTGCAGCAGTAGCAGCAACAGCAGCCCCGCTGCCGCTGCCGCTGGCAGCAGTAGCGGTAAAACGGCGACAAGCTCCAGCAGCAATGCCAGCGACGATGACGCCGACGATGATGATCAGGATGAGGATGCCACAGATCAGGATACGCAAAGCAATTCGGATTCTGATGATGCGACGACAACGCAATCCGATCAACTGGAACTCGCCCAGCTGAGTGCCCAGCACATCTTCCGATTGCCTCGGGGTCTCTGCGAGAGCGCCAGCATTTTTCACGAATTCTTCTCAGTGGAAACCTGGAAAATGCTGCCCAATCCGATGCAGGCGCATCTCCAAGCATTTCTGCCAAGCTATGCAGCGTTGCTGCCGCCAGCACAGGCGGCTGCGGAACAGGATCGCACCCTGCTGCAGCTATTTAACGGTGGCTTGCAACATTTTGGCCAATCGCCGCTGCTCCGGCTGCAACGGCAGCTGGAGGAGGGCAGCCTGCGGCCTGATGTTCGCCAGCTTCGTCGCAGCATTGAGCGTTCGCATCGACGCGAGCGTCGCTTCCAGCAGGCCGAGCGTCTCAGCCGATTGGCAAAGGACCTGTTCCTGTCCCGCGAGCAAATCCTGCAGCAGGTCTACAACATGGCACCACCGCCCGGCGGCGACACATTCAAGGCGCCCAAAGCGCGTCCACGCAAACGGAAAACACCCACGCTGCACCACCGAGAGAACAACAGGTTCTGTATGGAGCGGGCGCGCAAACGCTACTGTCAGGAGCTCGTGCAGCTGACACGCGATTTGCAGCTGCGGCCGGGCGACATCAGTGCCGACGAACTGGACACAGAGGTGGAGGAGGAGGAAAAGGCAGCACAACTGGCCGCAATTGCCGAAAAGCAACAGAAGACGACAGCGGATGCGACGAGCACATCGAGGCCATCAAATGCTGCGGACAAGAAATGCATTTACAGTACCTTCTTCAAGCGACGCGCCGGCTTCGAAGATGAGCAAGTCCTGCGTAGCATGCAGTCCGATAAGATGCAGCCGCTCAACGAGAGAAACCTCAAGAAATACTTACGTGACTACAAGCGACGGAAACTACAGCAGCCGGTAAGTAAAAGTCCTTTGATTTTTCTCTCTTGCAAAACAGAAAATTTAGAAAATTATGTTTATTAAGCATTCAAGTTTTTTTTTTATGCTGCAAATATTGTATTTGAATTATTCAAAAATCAGCACCCAATTTCGAAATTTCCAAAGTTTTTCACAAACTTAATCATTGCCCAAAATATCAATTGAATTTACTCATAGATATTATAATAATTAGAACTATTCTTTATTCTGTTTGCTTAGCAATTGCCTGACTTTGACACTGCTGACATAAGATTGAGGGATATCTGCACACGTGCCCAGTTCGTGGGCAACTTTAAGCCGGGTCGCAAGCCAAAAGCGCTGACAGCGCGCTTAAATCACAATGTGAGTGAGCCGCCAGCGCTTGTTCCTATTGCTATCAACAACAACAATAATAAAACAAAGTCGACGGAACCGGTGGCCGAACTACTGACGGATGACACGCAGCAGTTGTATGGACGTGCCGCCTTGGAACCCGACGAGGAGGAGCTGAAGCCGGACTTGCAGGAGCAGGCTGAGCAGGCGCTGTCCAAGACACTGTCGCCCACTCACCCGCTGCCCAAACTGGAGCCGATTACGGTGCGCTCCATCATGAACACATCGCCCAGGGCATTTGTCAAGGCTGGCGCTCACATTACGGGCAGTCCCACCCGGGAAACATTAACAATGGCGACGACGACGGCAACGACGATGACGACGATGCCGCGTCATCCACATGGCAGTTACTTCTCGCTGATCCGGGATCTGTTCGTGTCGACGCCGCAGCATCGCTTGAACTATGCGGAATTGCATGCTCTGCTGCTCAAGTGGCGCACGGAGAGCTGCAGCGGCGGTGTGCCGGATTGGCTGCGTCAGCTGCCGGTGGATTGGACGCATCTACTGCAATCGGCTGTTAATTTTCTGTCGGGTGACTTTCCAACACTGCCGGCCGAATATGTGCCGTATATTGAGCACAAGACCCAGTTGAATATTTATCAGTGGATTGGCGCTGGACGTGATTCGGATGCCCGTTTGCAATCGCTTTGCCAGCATTGGTTGCAACGACGCAAGGAGGACACAACGATTGTGCAACAAGCGCTGGCGACTCCACAGCAGCAGCAACAGCTGCTCAGTCCCGTTGTGGATGTGGCGCCAACGCCGCCACCACGCTGTCCCACCAGCTGGGCGGTGCGGGTGGCCACCCATGCGGAGATGCTGGAGTTTCAGCGACAGGAGCGCTTGCGTTTCGATCAGCCACATCGTCCGTTCACGTACCGCCTGCATGGCTACGAGAGTGTTGTGGGTCCCGTCAAGGGTATCTATTCGCAGAGTTTTGCGCTGAACAAGGCCCGGGGACATGCGATTATGGTGGATGATCGACCGCCGTATGTGACCATATTGACGTTGGTGCGCGATGCGACCGCACGGCTGCCCAATGGCGAGGGTACACGTTCCGAAATCTCGGAGCTGTTGAAATGCTCGCAGTTCGTCAATCGGCAGGCGGCGGAGAATGTGCTGCAGACAATTGTGAGTGGTGCACTGGATCGCATGCATGGCGGCCCCGATCCGTGTGTGCGTTACGATGCACGCCGCAAGATCTGGATCTATTTGCATCGCAATCGCAGCGAGGCGGACTTTGAGCTAATGCATCGCCAGAATCAGACAATGGTCAAACAGAAGCAGCAGCAGCGCAAGCAAAAGCCAAAGAAGGATGAGACCATCGAGGCGACGCCAGAGCTGCCCGCTTTAGTGGCGGCCACAGCTGCTGCACCACAACCACAACAAGCCACACAACTCCCAGCAGCAGCACCTGCTGCAGCTGCTTCCTCTCCTGCAACTGCTGCTGTCCTGAAGAAGCAGTTGCTAGCTCAAACTCCGCTTCCCCTGCAGGTCAAGTGTCCCCCAGTGCCGCCGCTCAAATATCATGTGCCACCCACTGTTGCGCCCACGCAGCTGTTGACGGCACAGAAATCGCTGTTGAAGGCCACGCAACGAAGCGGAGTTGTTACCATTCTGGACAGATCGCCCACAGCGCCCGTTCAGCAACTGAAAACCTCGCCAAAATTACAGCAGCACGTGCAGCAGCATCAGCAGCAGGCGCCTCTGAGCTGCAGTCCTGCACGCAATACCACGCCCATTTTGGTTTCGACGCCTAGCGGATTGCAGACGGTACATGTGGCTGCCACGCCCACCAAAAAGTTGGCCATTAAAAAGCCCATTGTTATCAATTCGCCCAATGCACAGGCGACAACGATCGGAACAACAGCAATAGCGGGCAGCTTCATTATGCCACTTGATCAGCAACAACACACAAACAAATCCTCTCCAGTGCGCCAGCCAATGCCCAAGAACATTATTCGCCTTCTGCCCGCAGCTGGAGCAAGTGCAGCAATTGGCACAGCAGTGGCTAGCAAACCTGCCGTTGTCCAGCTGCCCAATCCAATTGCTGCTGCTGTTGCCAAGCCCGCTGCTGCTGTGCAAATCATTGGGCCACGCATGCTCGCCCAGACCACAGTGCGTCCGTTGCAGCAGCAGCAAAAAATTGGCGCTGTCTCCATTGTCAGCCACAAGCCAACAGCGGCAACAACGATTAGCGGCAGCCCATTGGCCAATGCCAGCGCACCCACCAGTGGCACCATTGTTAAAATGTCGCCCCAGGCATTTGCTACACTGCAGCAGCAGCAGCTCAAGCAAAAGGCACAAGCCCAGCAGCAACAACAGCCACAGCAGCAACGAATTCTTGTGGGTAAGTGACCAAAATCTACACTCCAAAATGTTGCACTTGTATTTTAGTTTAGTTTAGTTGCTATTTCATAATTTGTTTAATTTTTTTACCTTTTTTTTTGTGCAGGCAACACAGCAATTTCGGCGAACAAAAATATCGTTTTCCAGGCGCTGCCAAAAGCGTCGCCAAAAATACTCAGCACTATGGGAGGACAGGCGAAAACGCTGGCCACCGCGAATCTCTCGCCGCAGCAGCAGCGGATTGTGTTGCAGAGCTTTAGGCAGCCGGTGTCGTCGACAGCAGCAAATGCAAATGCCGCACAGACAACAACCACAACGCGCATCATACGAACCACGCCAGTGGTGACGTCGACTGGTTCGAGTGGCACGCAACCAACAAGCACACAGCAGCAGGGCACAGGGGGTCACATTCTAACACTGGAGGGTCTGTTGCAGAAATCGAATTCCGGCAAGCTGATAACGACGGGCAACAACATCATACAGCTGGCCACTTCCACAGGCGGTGGCAATGTCATCACACTCTCGCCCGGTGCTCAAATCCAACAGCAGCAGCAGCAGACGGGTGTCAAACAGCTGCCGACAACAGCGCGCATTGTGAGCACCGGTCATCATGGAACAATGGTGCCCAAGATCATTGGCAAGACAACAGTTGTGCCTGGGAAGCCGCTGTTGCTGCACGCCAAGACGCTAAAGCTGGGCGCCAATGCGGTGGTTAGCAGCACACACAGCCCAACGGCAACAACCACACTGACAACGGGTGCAATGAAGACGGCGCAGAATATTGTCATTGGTGGGCAGACAGTGAAGCTACAAGGAGCGGTAAGCATGTCCAGAAATAGACTGTCAAAGAGCTGCCTGCATTAAATTTAATTTCACTTTTGCAGACCATTCCAGCGCGCAATGCGACCGGTGCACCCATGCAGACAGTCATTATGGGCAATCAGCTGCTGCGTCTAGCCACCAGCAACAGCAGCATCGCTACAACGAGCAACAGCTCCAGCAACAACCTACCCAGCACATCCAGTGGGATCGCAAGTGCGCCGAAAACGCTGCTCATTGGCGCTGGTGCTGGGCAAACGTTGCGTCTGGGGAAAAACGTGCTGCTCGCCACAAGCAGCAGCAACAGCAGCGGCAGTGGCAGCAACACGATAACGACATCCGCCTCAAGCAATAATGCAACATCTGGCAATAATCTTGTATTTGCCGTACAAAACAATGGCGGCCAATTGTTCTTTACGCCCAATCTGCAGGGTGTCAACCTAAAGCCGTTGTCCAACATGAAAGTGATACCCATGACGACGGCGACAACTGTTGCCGGCGTTAAATTGAGCAATGTGACGACGGCAACTGTTGATGCGGTTGCTGGCAAAACAATAAGCACCAAATTGCTGCCAACAGCTGTATTAAAGACGGCGCCCAATTAAATATGGAGTAGTAGAAGAAAGAGGCTTGTTAACTACGTTCTTTGAATTGATATATATATATATATATATACATATACATATATACATATAAATAATAGTTTACATATGGAATTTAGAATTTTCAAGCAAACAACCAATTTGCTTTCCAATTTGTAATATATAAGCTGAGCAATTTTACAATGCGCGGCGCAGCTTGATTAAATCTGTTAATATTGTATTTAGAACTAAATAAGACCTATCGCAAAAATCAGACAGACATACCTAAAAATAAAAGTTCGATCAATCTATAATTATGTCTTCATTATCGTTATATTACTAGTTACATTAGTTATGGACTGCAAGTATTTAGAAGACTTGCATGGAAATCTTAACTAGATGAATTTATTATTAACATTGTCTTAGTCTGTATGGATGTGTCGATTTGGGCACTAAGCAGTCAGTACATTGACAAAAGAGTGTTTCCAGTTTTGCTAAGAGTCTGAGTCCCAGCGAAGAGAGTCTGGGGTCCCAGCGGAGCGCTGGCTGCGACGCGTCGAAAATTTTGCTGGGTTCGCGTGTCGAGCGTGCGAACAGTTACGCTCCAATTTTAGAGTCCCAAAGGGTTATGAATGTGTGAGACAGGAGCCAAAAGACGAGGATAGACTGTTGCTGCTTTTCGCACACATTCAAGGTGCTTTGCGATCCTGTAACCTGCTTCTGTCACACATCTTCATAACCCGTTAGGGCCGCTATGTATTGACTGCTCAGTGATTTGGTGTGTGTGTGTGTGGTTGTTGTGCCAATCCATTTGGATTGTTTAAATAAAGGATTCTGTGTGTGTGTTGTTTTTGTTGTTGCTTTATCCGATTGGGGGTATTATTTCGGCTACACGGACTTCGCATATCCATCAGAATGGCAACTTGGTGGTGTGCAGTCGAAGATGCCGATTTAGTTTGATTTGTAAATTAAATGTTTTTCCGCATACATTACACTCGCACAGGGACACGTTGTCCCGCTGAGTGCTTGATGTTTTCGACTCCGGATGGGATGACTCTGATTGGGCGGCTGGTGTGCAGTTATCGCTTGCTGGCAGTTGGGCAATTGTGGCCACCAACAGAGGTTCCTCCTCCGTTGTGTGCCATTCTTCAAGTGGCACAATGCGATGCTTGTGTTGTACATGAGTCTGCAGCTGCTGGGTATCCACGAAGGTGTCATCGCAGAAAGCGCACGCTATTAAGCTTAGCTGCGTTGTGGCTGACGCGAATTCAGTCGTCTGCATTGATCCCAGCTTCCGTGCCAGTTCCTCTTCGTTTTCTGCAAGAAATCAATTGAATAATGAATACTGATACGTATCATTGTTGAATATGGCCAACATTTACCCTGAAGATGACGATTTAGATGTCCCTGAAGCTGTTTGTGCTTCAGTACTGCAAGTGGAAGAATCAAATTAGGAATCAATCATAAATTTCTTTATCGATTGCGACAAACTTACTCTTGCCGCAGAAATCACATTTGGAGCGCGTATGCACCGCTATTTTGTGGTCCTTCAGCGTGTCTTTGGAGCTGCAAAAGAAGCCGCAAATGGGACACTTTACGTGCTTCTGTAGCTTATGCCATTTCATGTGATACCGGAGACGCGATTCGGGCGCGTTGGTGAACTTCTTGCCGCATATATGGCACTCGGTGTCCTTGAGCATGTGTATACGGTTCAAGTGCTCGGTGTGCTGGGCCTGCGTCACCGAGGTATGTCCGCACAATTTACAGAAGACGCCCGGCTCTTGCATTGGTGTTGGCAGCATGCTCACTGCTTCGTCATACGCGTCATCATCATAGGTGAAACAAATGATTTCATCATCGTCATCATGGCTATCGGCCCGTTGTTGTTGCTTCGGCGAACGCTCGATCAGTGTGGACACGAAGCCATTCGCTGCGGCCAGCTCTTCAGGCTTGACTTGGCCAAAGGTTGCCTCTTTGGACAGATTACCAACGATCGGCTGCTGATGATATTGTGTCTCGTGCGGCACACGTGCCGTTTGCTCCTCTTTGATGGGCACATGCCGTATATTAAGTGCCGCCCAGACACAACTGCTACCATCCTCTTCCTCCTCACCGTCCGTGTCGAGATAAATGAAGCCGCAAAATGTCTGCTCGTCTGTCTCCGCAATTTCCTTCTTAATGACCACTCCATTATGGCCACGCATGCTGTCCAGTTTCTCGAATTGCTCCTGTGTCTCCAGGCAGTTGCGCTTGAACTTCAGCAATTTCTGGAACTCACCGATGCAGGCTGTGCACATGTATTGCGGCCGCCCATCGTCTTCTTTAAGCTGTCGAAAAATAACTAGAATATTGTATTACTCTCTAAAACGGGACCAGATTCTCAACAACCTCTAGATTCCAGGCATGCATTTGTTGCACTATTTCAGGCATGTCACCGGTTTCGCATTTTGTAAATATTGGCCTAATGATGGATTTGCTAAATATGAAATAGATGCCGCATGTGCGACATTGCTCAATTCGATCCTCATCGTCGAATGTGTTTTCCATTGATTTGGCAGTTGGCAATTGTCGTCTATCAATCTACCCAACTAAGTTAGTTTGTGCAACATAAGCAAATTCGCAAAATTAAATGAACAGCGCTTCGCTTATTGTATTTAGTATGACAGCCGGTTGAATACTAAAAAATCATCAATATATCACTGGGAAAAAATACCAAATCTGTGGAAATTATCGGTATAATTTTCTGATATATTTGTTAGCTCAATACAGTAAAACAGACTCTATTCATTTTTGTATTAAAATACCTCGAAAAACGAGAGGGAAATTCTCTTGCTCAAATTTGCGTTGCATGAAGTTGGCTGCGCCCTGTTAAATGCTGCTCGACAGCCCTGGTGCAAATGCATAAAAAAAAATAAATAGGAATCATCACGCATCATTTGATGTGTTAATAATTTATAAAAAGCACTGAGCATTGAGAGTGCAGCCACATTACAATGAATTTGACGGAGCAGAATCCGTATGGCAATGGGCTGCTCTATGCTGGCTTTAACCAGGATCAAGGTAAATAAATGTTCTTTGTGTGTTGTTTACATATTCGAGCACACGAAGCTTTAGCGTGCAATAAACATACTATATATATAAAGTATTTATATACATATATATATATATATATATATATATATATATATATAATAATTAATAATGAAATTGCGACGCAGGATGTTTTGCTTGTGCCACAGACACCGGATTTCGGGTGTACAATTGTGACCCACTAAAGGAAAAGGAACGTCAATACTTTCCCGAAGGTAAGTGTGTGTGTGTGTGTTTCTGCCTATGTATGCGTGTGTGTTTGTACAAGCCAAATAACTTGTGGAAACTCACATCAGATAATAATATCTGATAATTCAGCTAGTAGGTCATATGTTTTTTTGCTTTGCCCAATTGAAGTCATTCACAATATATTTTTGTCTGACAAACGATTGTCCAAGTGGTTTTTTACGCATATTTTTACCGGATTTATTATATATGAATATATGTTTGTCGATAACAGGATCGGCGAATTCGATTAATATGTTATCGAAATTTGAACGTGCAAATATGTAAATGGTTTAGATTTTTCAGTTAATTTATTAACTGGCTCGAAATGTTTTTGAGCCTATTTTAGAAACCTTTACGAAAGTGATCGATGAAATTCATAAAACTCATAGTTCATGTTATAATCATTAAATTTTCTCTTGGCTTTTGTCTAATTGTAGCTTTACTGTAGGGTGTGACTTTTCCCATGCTCGATTAACAATGTTTCGCACTTTGTATTGTGTGTTTCTGCGATTTGCAGGTGGTCTCAGCCATGTGGAAATGCTGTTCCGATGCAATTATTTGGCGCTGGTTGGCGGCGGCATTCGTCCGCTGTATCCGCCCAATAAAGTAATTGTTTGGGACGATCTACGAAAATCGCCGGCCATCTCGCTGGAATTCAATCAGCCAGTGCGCGCCGTTCGTCTTAGACGCGACCGGATTGTCGTCGTGCTGGAGGGCGTGATCAAGGTGTATACATTCACACAACAGCCACAGCAGTTGCATGTATTCGAGACAAGCGCCAATCCGAATGGCCTGTGCGTCCTCTGTCCGCACAGCAATAAAAGCCTGCTCGCATTCCCGGGTCGACGTACCGGTCACGTACAAATCGTCGATCTTGCCAACACGGAGCGTGCCCCATTAGAGGTAATTGCCCATGAGGCGGCCATCAGTTGCATTGCATTGAATTTGCAAGGCACTCGGCTGGCCACCGCCGGCGAGAAGGGCACTCTTATACGCATTTTCGATACGGAGAACGGAAAAAAGGTGTCGGAGTTGCGACGCGGCAGCAATCACGCAAACATATTCTGTATCAATTTTAATCATCAATCGACCATGATTGTTGTTGCCTCTGATCACGGTACCATACATGTCTTCAATTTGGAGGACAACAAGCAGCGCGAATCATCGCTACCGATAATACCCAAGTATTTCTCAAGTCAATGGAGCTTCGTTAAATTCTCCATACCGCAGGGACCTCGCTGTATTTGTGCCTTTGGTGCCGATTCAAATTCGGTTGTGGGTAAGTTATAGCACATATACTTGAATGAAACAATTTAACCTAACCTTTTGCTAATTTTAGCCATTTGCGCGGATGGTCACTATTATAAATTCCTATTCAATACCAAGGGTGAATGTAGTCGGGATGTTTGCACGCAGTTCCTGGAACTGCAGGATGACGAAACTTAAAGTTGAGCAATTATTGTATGGCGCCCGCATATAAGCATACATATTAATGATATCTACATATAATATACAAAATATATATATATATAAAACATGTGTTATACAATATTATATTTAAGCATGCTTTAAACTTACTTTACAAGTCGAAGTTCACATTAAACGGTAGTTAACAATGTAATTCTCAAATAGTTAAACTATAATTCGTGCTGCTTTCACTCTTAAATAGCGGAACGTGAATCGAATCGCATCGAACTCAATCCTACTGGCTGGTGAGGCTGAAGTTCTTGCAATAGTAAGTAGATTATGTGAGTCCAAGATGGACATTCATTTAGCTATAGCTCTTGCATTTATTCAGTTTAATGCAATAGTCATATTTGGCGAACCCGGTGTGAAACTGCCCCGCTACGGCACCAAAATACCGAAATACACGATGCGCGGACAACTGCATGTACCCAAGCAACCAGAGAACTATTGCCGTAAGGGCCTTTGCCCGCCGGGAATACGTCACATTGCCTGTGGCCACCAGTTTGTAAGTATTCCACTGACTTCCGTTGAACTCGATTAACGTTATATTATTCGAATTGCAATTATGTGTTGAAAGTGGGGCGACAACTGTCCGAAGCCGCGCGATGGTGTCAACATGGAGAGAAACAAAAATATCATAATTACGCATCACAACAATCTCCGGATGCGAATGCATAGGAAATTAGCACATTTACCACCAGCCAAGCGACTACTCCCACTGCGATGGGATGAGGAGCTCGCCGTGATTGCAATGCGGGTAACCAATTTTTGCAATGATGAAAAATTCAGTCAGTGCGTAAATACGGCCCGCTACTTAAATGTGGCTAGAAGTTCGGAAATCCTTCATTATAAGAATCCACTCGATATACCTGCAGTACTGAAGCAGGTGATACGAAAAAATTGGGGACAGCGGTATAGTAAATTTCCGAGAGAAAGTGTGGAAAAGTTTCCAAAAAACGCTTCACCAGCAGATTACAAATTTGCGAACATGGTCTATCAGAAGAACGAGGTGCTGGGTTGCGGCATGTTAGTACGTGGAAAAGACCACATGGTGTACATCACCTGCTTGTATAACAATAAAATCCAGCCTGGCGAACGTTTGTATGATACCAAAACTTGACCAATAAATGCATACAACATAATCATAAGTCACTATGTTGAATTTGTTTTCAAATTAATATACAAAAATCAATATCTTAACTTTTGCGATAGGCAGGCAGTAAGTATTCCCGTACGTTGAAAATTATTATAAATCGAAATAGTTAATAATTGTGATCTTATGTTCTTTAAAAATCCGCAAGAAGTTGGCAGTGATTTATTTGCCTTAAAAGCCATTCTGCAAGAATTTTTGCTACCCCTAAAATTATGCTTTACAACTTAAGTCCTTTCAAGCAATTATTTTGTTTTTCACCTTAAAGTAAGCTCTCTAATTGGGTTTAAAAAATTAGATTTAGATTTTTAGAAAACTGAAGAAAATGAAATCACGCTTCTTATTTTTAATAGAACTAAGTATGGTATTACTTTATTGCTTACAAATATCACTGGATTGTCAAAAATGTAATCAAAAATACGTATATATATCTATTAGATCTTAGATCTTAGAGATGTGTGGTATTAGTGCTGCCGTCAAAGGCGAGATTGGTGGCACCACCGCCCGTCTGTGGCGCAAAATCGCTCTGTTGCAAATGAATTATCTTTGCCTGCTGCTGCGAACTAATTGGTATATGTAGATTCTGCAGATTGTCCAATTGCATCACAGTATTATTTGTTGTATTCAGATTCAGATTTGGCTGCTTTTCGCTGTCTTTCTGCTTTGGCTGCTTGCGCAGCAGATTCATATCCGACTTTTTGGAGAAATGCGCCTCGATTTCCTGCAAAACGAAATACGCAAACATGTTTAAAAATATGTAGATATGTATGTATGTGACAAGATTAACTTACGCCCAGGGTGCGCCCTTCGGTCTCGGGCAGCGTAAAGTAGAGTACAGCGAAGCCAACGAAGGCAACCATGGCATAGAACGCAAATGTGCCCGGCAACGTCAACGTACTGATCATCACCAGAAACAGCTTATTGGCCAGAAAACCAAATACATAACCAACACCGCCGGCAAATCCTGACGCACTGTTGCGTATATCGGCGGGAAAGACCTCACCGATGAGCACCCAGGGTATCATGCGTATGCCCAGATGCGAGAAGAAGGCGGACATCAGCAACAGAATCAACGGCACCCACACCAAATAATTGTGCTCCTGTTTTGGCACGGTCAACAGCAGATCCTCTGCAATTGGTGGCTTCGACGGCGTCGGAATATCACTGACTGCAACGGCAACTTCGGGCGACATCGTTGTTGCCTCAAACTCTGGTTCCATTGTGGTTTCCAGATCACGTCTGCTGCGATTAGTGAATGACTCCATTGTGGTATCAAATATTGCCATTGTCGTCGTTTCTAACTCCAGTTCTGGCAACATGGTTGTCAGCATAATTTGCTCGTACTGCTGTTGCTCATCCGCGAATATTTTTGATATGTTTGCCTGCGATATGATGCTCTCCTGGGGCACAAGCGCCGAGGCATTGACTACCACATTGTTGACCGCAAAGCCGGGCACATCGTTGAGGAAATGCGCATAGGTCGCCGTGCCAAGGAAGCAGAGACCCGTGCCCACCGTGGAGACGAGCACCAGCGGTCGTTTGCCCGTAAAATGTATCAGTGTGACACCCAATATGGTGGACAGCATTTCGGCAACGCCCAGCAATATGGTTGCATGATATTTATTCATGGGCGCTTTCAACGTATGAAAGATTTGCACGGCATACGTCTGCAGCGGTGTCTTGCCGGAAAAGTGGCCCGTAAAGAACGTGAACGAGACAAGAAGAAAGGGTGCGAGGAAGGTTCGCTTGCGCCACATTCGAAAACGCTTGCTCAATTTGTGTCGCAGTCCAGTCGCCGCAGCAGCATTGATTCCATCATTTTCGGCCGCCTCCTCGATGGCCTTCTGGGTGATTAGCTCGTCATAGAGCTGATTGAATTCCGCCTCGATCATGTGCTCCGGCACCCAGCCGCGTAACCATTGCAGTGATTCGACCGCCTCCATGAATCGCTGCTCCCGTATCAGCCAAACGGGACTCTCGGGCACAAAGCATAGCATCGCAATTGTGATCACCGGGAAAGCGGCGCTCACAGCCGCCACACTGCGCCAGTCCATCAGGGAGCCCAAGATGAACTGCACAAAGACGCCAGTGATGACGCATGTGGTGCCCAGCGCCGATAAAACACCACGGTATTTGGGCTCCGTAATCTCGGCCACGTAGGTCAGCACCTTCATTTCAAAATACACAGATTATCAAGAGTTTATTAGCATTTTTTACTCCATTATCAATTGTAACCTCACTCCAAACAATGACAATGACATTAAATATTTTTCATCAAAAAATTGATTAATAAAAAGAAATCTGTCTGCAATCAGTCATGCCACATTAAATAATTAATAATTAATTATCTGCATATTATATTCTTGGAAAAATAAATATTATTGACTCTATAAAACTCATATACCCTTAGGCATCCTCTATAAGTATCAACATTCTTAAGATTTGAATTCCTAGACTTGCCTAAGATTGGCATGCAAACATTTACTTGAATGAAACAATTATTTTTCAATTGTTATTTTTTCAATTTATATAATATAGGAAATTTTTAAGAAATGAAAATTATCTTTTATAATTTGCATAAGAATTTAAATAGCGCTAATTTGATGATCATATTTCTAAAATCTTTACAAAACAAGTTCATATCATATGTAAAAATGTTTATGAATCATATAAGATACTTTACTTTGTTTTAATTATCTTTCCTAATTTGCATAAGCATTTAAATATCGATATTATATTTCTATAATCTTCAGGAAACTATAGACATGCTCCTAACTCTTAGAGCTCATTTCAGTAAATGAGTAAGTATGGCTAGCGGCATTACGTTGCCAGCACAAGATATCAGTTTCGATTGTGGTAACATAACAGGTGCATATTATTGTTTGGCCAAGGTCAAAATAGAGATGTGGCAACGCAACATGGCTGGCCAGAGATTAGTGCAATTATTTCATTAGTTGGTTAGTGGGTCTTGTATGGCCAGATCATGATCACTTACGGGCGCTTCCATGAGACCGCCGCCGAGACCAGCCAAGCATAAAGCCGCATACAGATGATCCGTGCTCGTGGCAAAGTGAAACAAAAGCCAGGCAGCCAGTATGGGCAGGTTGACAAACTGAAACCAAAACCAGATACAGATACAGATTCAAATACTAAAACATTAGCAGATGCAGATGCAAACATATACAAAAAAAATGTCAATTCATGGCAAGTAGCCAGCATCAGCATAATTAAACAATAGCATCAATTTAAAGTTCAGTGTGTCAATGTTTTCAATGCTATGCTGTTATTTCATACATATATATAAATATATTATATTTATATATGAATCGCTGCGAATACACACCTGCATGGCTCTTCGCTTGCCCAGCGGTTGAGTCAGTAGCCCCGAGAAGAGGCAACCCAGCGGCACACAAATTAAATTTATGGAACCTAAAAGGAATAATTAAGTGCAATTTTGTGTGGCAATCTGTGCTTTATGTTTTATTACTTACTGAACCACGATATTTCATCTTTGTTAAGTACTATCTCGCCACTCTGCCCCGCTCTGCGTCCATCGCCGCCCTGTATCGCTGGTATTACGATTGTGGGGAAGCCAAGCGTCATGCCATATCCTGCACAAGGATTTTAACGTTTCTTTAAAAAATATCCAACTGGTGGAAAATATTCCAAAATTGCATTTTATTTCATGTGCTTAAGTCAGGAAATGAATGCTGAATGTTTAATAAGTATACACAAAGTATTTAATCAATTTTCTCGAAATGAAAAAGTTTTTTTGATGACTTTTCCAACTAAGATTTTAACAAACATATGCAAATTTAAATGAATTTCATTGAATCAAATTGTCCATTGTTCAGTAGTTTCATTTCCCGCTAATTAAGCTTTGCATTTAATATATGTATAGGTAGATTAAATTCCGAGTATTACAATAGTTATTTACCGAATAGCAATATGTTCTTAATACTAACAGCTAGAAACTGTGGCAGGGCCCGTCGAAAGTTGCTTACTTCCACATCACTCAGGCGGGGAATGCGTCGATTGTTGTTGCTCCCATTTTGCATGAATAAAGGACGATCATTCAGCGAGCTAATAATTAAACAAATCAAACAACAAAAAAAACAGTTTTTATTTTTCACTTGTCACTTTTTATCGTTATTATACATTCATGGAGTTTTTATTATTGTTTTTTATATTTGTTTTGTTTTTACCGATTTTTCTCAGCTGTTGCGTCTATTCTGCCATTAAACATGATTAGTTTTGGTTTTGTTTGTTCTTTTTATTTTCTTTTTATTATTTGTGTACAAGCACTGTGCTTCACAGCTGCTGATTAAATTTTCTCAGGTGTTTTGCATAGCTAACTAAGTTATTCCTATAATATTTATTTAATATATAAAAAACCGCATTCAAAAATAATTGTTTCCAACGCAACGCGATAATGAACTTTACTCATTAATTACGGATAAACTTAAAACGCTGTGTCATTGATTCGTTATTCTTCATTGCTTTCTATGACATAGATAAACATATAAATATTATTCTCCATTATAATCGAGTATTTATTATGCGCCTGGGAACATCGTATTTTTTGACACAAATGGTTATTACGTGTTAATATGTGCAAATTGTTTTAATTTCCTTTTACCATTTTTGTGGTTAATCAATAATTGTTTCAATTATCTAATTAAGAGCAATTATAGATTGATTAACTTAACGAATAAAAAGTGTTTGTCGTACAATTCTTTTTATAATTGACAGCTTTCGCAGTCATCGAAGTTTACGTTAATTATATATGCATATTAAGTGCTCAGACTTAAACCCGTTCAGCTTGCCGGTTTAACGCTCTTAAGATCAATGAAAACAGGATTTTCCTGTAGGAGTTTTAGGACAGCAGCCGTTTTGTCTATTCTGGTCAGTTATTCATTTACAGGTCAAAGCCAGGGCAGGCCTTGAAGGCGGCACATCTCTCTGACCAACAAGCCAGTTAGCGTTTCAAGATGCTCATCTGTCGACCGCACCTCTTTTAAGGCGAATGGCGTGATTACCTTTCACCTACTATTTTATGAGTAATTTGCATTTTAAGCGTTTCTCCTTTCATATGACCGCAGACTATAAATTGAAATTATTATTTTTATTTTTTTTTTTATTTGTATTTCATGTACTTTACGCCAGGTGTGTTTTATTTTCGGCTATCTCAACTGATGGCGCGAAGAGTTTATAAAACAAAGCAAAAAATAAAATATACAGAAACATAAATAATTTGTCTATCGAGACCGGTTTGTAATTATGTTTTATGAATATTTTGTGTGAAATTTGAAAGAGTTCCAATATAAATGAGTTTGCTATTCACATGATTTGTTTTTGGTCCGATCTAAGAGCATTTTGTTTAAATAATTTTTATAGATGTATGAATTGTGAACTGTTAACTACAAATTGAAAGGGCCACGAAATAACGATTTATTTATGTTGCACATATGCAACAAGAAGTTGCACAATCCACGAATACAAATGCCGGGGGAAACTAACGAAACTGCAGTCGTCTAACAACGAAATTAAACCTCCAACACAAAAAACCTGACATAAATGCGGCTTTGACAATTGATTAGTTCTTTTTAGATATTTGTATTTAATTTCAAATTTGAGTTCCCAGATTTCACTGATTGTCGCGCCTATCAAACCGTTATAATAAATTTACTGTGTGTTGCGTATTTTGAGCGCGTCTCTTTAGGCCAACATCATTGCGCGTCGCGCGGTCAAAACAAACTGAAAGCTGAAGCACAAAGCACAAAGCGAACCTGAACCCGAAGCTCGGTTCGTCGCAGTACAAAATGAACAGCAAAAAAAAAACAAAAACAAAAACAAACAAATATGTTTGCGCAAACGCAGCTTACAAAACAAAGCTTCTGTTCCGCTCTCTCATTCTCCCTATCTCGTCGCATTAATTGTGAACGGCCAATGAATGCATTTAATGTTCTTTGCATGAATTACATTAGGCTTGAACAATTGATGCATAACATACATACTCAGCTGACATTTAGTAAGAGAGAAAAACGACATTATATAATTAATCACAACACGACAGCACTTCGATAACAACAAAACCCGAGTGTTAATTCAACTGGCGTTAAGAGTTTACATTCTGCTTTTTTTTTATTTGGTTTTAACCGCTGCTAAGCCGTTAGAGAACTGCTTATCTCATTTTATAGCACCTGTAAGGAACTCACATACTTACATACTAGACATGCGTATGTATGTGAATACATTTGTGTGAAACTTGAGCTTCATTAAGTGCTGTGTTTTAAATCATTACATTGATTTGCCGTTTCCATGAATAGCGAAAAAATCTATAAAAGCAATAACAATGTGCATGGCACATCCACAAATTTACAGTAAAATATATTTCATTTACCGGTGCAATCAGCCAAAAACCGGTATCTGAATTTATCCTATTTACGCTTAGAATCAAAAATAGAATCAGTCTTCGATTACAGTACACACACACACACACAGACGCAAATAACTATTTACACAGATTGGTATCACTGCGGAACAAAGCAGTGCAGCTTCAGCTGGTAACAAAAGCAGCGACAGTGGACAGCACAAAACATGTGCACACATACATAGATAATGTTGCCAGACTGACGTAGGCATAATGAAAATTTACATACATATGTATACATATAACACAAATAACAAAAAGATTAAACGGCTTTTTTGAATTGATTTTGTTGTACGTATTTTGTCGTAAACACTGAATACGATAATTGCCAACCGGTATTCGAAATAAATGACAAATTAAAGCTTAAATGTATACGCTCTGAACCGAAACTTAATACATACATACATACATAATTTTTAATTGGAGGCGCACCTGAATTAACACATTTGCTTATTTAATATTTACTCATTCACTAATGTGTGATAAGTATGGACTATTTGCAATGAGGTGTTTGAGGGTTCGACTTTAATAAGAATCACAAATATAATTATTTGTTTTAGCGCGTAAGAAAAATCGCTCCAGAGCACGAAATTCCGTCATTACTCACAAAATTAGAAACTGATTTACAGCAATTTGGCTTTGCCTTGATTTGGGTTGTGTTCGAAACAAGTTTACTCGTTACAAACTATAAAATCACGTTTTGTCGATTTTTCATCTTCGTACACACACATTTATATCTCATGCATTTCCGTTACAACGTTTTGAATGCCTGTCAATTTCCGAACTTGCATGCAAACGAAGGTCATGGGAGACAACAACAACAACACTAACAATTGAACAACAATTTGAATTAAACACACGTGACTGTTAAAGGTGATTTATGTTTGCTTTAGCTTTAGTGTTTTTAATTTATAATTACTGACTTGCGCTGAGATAGCAACAAAAAACTTTTCTAAACTGATACATTTTCCCACTTGCCACTGGACAATTAACGGATATGCGAAATTTAAATAATTTAAAGCAGCCGACGACACTGCATTACATAAGCGAAACACGCAGTTTGATTTTATAAGTAACAACTTAATTGGAAACAATATTATTTTAGCCATGATTTGCAGTTTATAGTTCCATATGCATGCATATATGTTTACATGATTTAATGTTTTCTTACGTACATCATGGGCGTTTGTCGACTAATATTTCTGCGCAAGAGAGCCTCCGCCATTTTGGGTTTTTGATGCGTTTCTTTAAGAATCTATGAATTTAATTATGTATCCATTCGCTAATGTTGAACGCTGGCAGCGAACTGAAAATGCTGTCATTGTGGTTTTCTGCGAATAGATGCAAAAATTCGCATTAAGCGAACCAATAAAACTTTTGTATAACAAATTAGCTGTAAACTGTTAATTGCACAAGCTAACACCAACCACACATGCCTACATGTTTTGCAGAGGATGTCACGTCACAGCATTCTTTAGATAAACTTAATTATAATGCTTGGCAAACTGTTTTAAAATACTTTAATTGTAAATAAGTATGAAGTAGCTAAAATGAGTAAAATTAGTGCAACATGCATTCACTTTTTTAATTTTGGCGCCATCATTGTGAACACCCTGTGCACCTTCGCAGAACCAATTCACAATAGTGCAATTAGAAGTGTGGACACACTGATTCGAATTGTAACATAAATTCATAAACTTCTGCAAGTGTGTACACACTGAACCTTATGTTAACACGACAATTTTTACCGCGTTTTCTTCCAATTATCAGAAGACAATTTGTTGCAAAGAGTCAGACTCGATTTATAATTAAAATGAGCAAAACAACAACAGATAATGGAGCAGCGACACCGGCAAAACGCTCGCCACCCCTCACGATAGGCACGCATAATGGGACATTTCACTGTGACGAGGTCGTTGCGTGTTTTATGCTGAAACAGCTGCCGGAATATGAAAATGCCGAAATCTTTCGGAGTCGCGACATCAACGAATTGCGTGAGAAATGCGACATAATTGTGGATGTGGGCGGTGAATTTGATCACGAGAAGAAATGGTACGATCACCACCAGTTGACATTCAAGGATACGTTCAACACCGTTTGCCCACAGTCCAGCGATGATTTTGACATAAGGTGAGCGAAAGTTTCTTTAAATAAATAACTTTAATATTAAATTCTTACAAATTTACAGACTGAGCAGCGCTGGTTTAATTTATTGTTTCTACGGCGAGCGCGTTATTCAAAGTATTTTGCTAAGCGAACGTAAAATGGAATTGTCGCAACCAAATCTAAAGCTGGCATTTTTGCAAATCTATCGCAATTTTATAAGCGAACTGGATGCCATCGACAACGGGGTGTCCATGTTTGAGGGTGGCGAGCCGCGCTACAAGATCTCCACGCATCTGTCAGCACGCATTGGCAGGCTGAATCCCTCGTGGCAGGACACAAATGCCGATGTGGATGCACTCTTCCAACTGGCAGTGGCCACAGCGGGTAAAGAGTTTGTGGAGAATGTGCTGGAAGTCGCCTGTTCTTGGATTGCGGCACGTGATCATGTTCGACACGCCTTAGAGCAGGCGAAATCGGTGCATGCATCTGGCGAAATTCTCCTGCTGGAAACATTTTGTCCATGGAAGGCGCATTTAAACGATCTGGAAAAGGAATTCGGGCTGGAAGGCGTGCCCAAGCTGATTATATTCAATGATGGTAGCAGTTGGCGCGTTGCTGGCGTCCCAATAACACCCAGTAGCTTCGAAGGACGCAAGTTTCTGCCCTGCCCCTGGCGTGGCCTACGCGACGAGGAATTGAGCCAGCTGGCCGGAGTCAAAGATCTGACCTTTGTGCATCACACTGGATTCATTGGTGGGGCCAAGACAAAAGAGGCTGCTTTGGCAATGGCCAAGAGGAGCATGGAATATGCCGACGAATGAGAGTAGAGAGAATGGGAATAAATTGAGTCCATTTTCTGGGGAATCTTACAAATTTTATTTGTGTTTCTTGTTTTTTACATAATGATGAAAAATGCCTAATCCATGCGCGTCTTCAGCGAGCGTTCCGTAATCTTGTCCTTTTCGATAATGTAAACGGTAGCACCCCAGCCGCTCATGGCATCCCGATCGAAGGCATTCATCATCGACTGGGCAATCACCTCGAACAGTTGATCCGGCTCCAGATCCGGACGCCACAGTGTCTCGCACATGCCGTACAATTGCTCGGCACAGGTGCCCGCCACTACAAAGTCATCGGGCTCATTGGGGCAACCGATCAGATCCATGTTGCAGATAAACGGTTTCATCGTCTTAGGATCCAATCCTGCCACCACTGGCTCAATGAAATAGGGGCCGAAGCGATGCTCGTAGAGAAAACTGGAGAGCATAGCCGAGAATGGTTTGGGTGCCATTTCGCGATTCTCTTTCGTTTCGTAGATATTCTTGCGGAACATCAGGCGATCGCGCACCGTTAGTATGTCAGTCTGAAGGCCCGTCAGTCCGAGGAACATCCGCGGAGCAATGTGGAACACCTTCTTAAAATCTGTGGAAATTGTTTGGGCCTGGACGCCAAAGCGATGATCTGTGGCAATGGCCACGCAGTCCTTGCCACGCATGGCAACCACACAACCACCATTATAAGCCAGAATTGACATATTTACTGTGCTCTGATTATTTCCAGTAAAATTTAACGTAAATAAGACTTGCAAAATGCTAAACGCCGCTTCGAAGATGACTTTTTGTTTCTGCTCGTATGCGCAGTGTTGCCAGACTGCGTGCGCAAGTAAATTTGCTAAATAAGCCCAAAAACTTAAGAGCAGGCTGGCAGTTCCTATTGGATTTGAAAATTTTATCGAAATGTCATAGGGAACTAATAATTTAATAAATCAGTGTACTCCTCAAATGTCGATTAAATAGAGACATTTTTCTCATGGCAATTGCTGGAAATTAAATGGAAAAAGAATATTATTGACATATCCACAAAATGAGAGAAGTAATCGAATACATGTGTGTTGTGTAGCTGGATCTATTTTGGCAGCTGTCTATCGTCATCGATAACAGTGTATCATCGTCGGCTGTCGTAAGAATCGAGTAACAATAGCATTCAGCAGCACGATGTCTTCTTAAAAATTTTGTATAAAATTTGACTGTAGAAAACAATATTAAATGTTTGAAGTGGCGACAATTGCACGTACACACGCTGATCCACTGCTCACACCCGTTTGAAAGCTGAAACAGCATCATCGTGATTAACAAAATAACAACTGACAAAAGAGGCGAAAGGTAAGCCGACTGCTGCAGCTTGCACAACAACAACAAAACTAAAAATTGGTGAAAACGAACAAAAATTTGCAAACAGCAATAAAATAAATAATGGCTGAGGCAATGGTCGTCGAGGAGCGCCCCAATGTGCCGAAACGTTTCTTCTGTCATATGTGCAACGTGGAGATCAACATTCCGAATGCCGAATTCACTTGCCCCCTTTGCTCCAACGGATTCGTGGAGGAGCTGCCAGCAAATGCCCCCGAATTGTCCGCTTCCAGTGGCAGTGTCAGCGGCAGCAGCAATCATGATCCGGCAGCCGGCACCGGCGGCGGCAGCAGCAGCTCCGGCAGCGGTCTGATCAATGTGGAATCGCTGCGAAATGATATTGTCTCGCTGTTAAGCATGCGAAATGTGCCCAATTTGGAGATAACCATCGAACCGACAGGACGACACTCGAGTGTCATGCATCTCAGCGACAATCCGAGCGGTGGCGGTGGTGCAGGTGCTGGTAGTGGTGGTGGTGGTATCCCCACCAGCGGCGTATCCAACATTGGCGGTGGGCGTGTGCGACCAGCGAATCTTCATCGATTTGACAATGTTCTGTATGACTTTCTGCAGAGTTTGCCACTGGCGGGCGCAACGGCTGAAATTGTCACGGGTCCCGGCAGTGGTGTTGGTCTTGGCGGCACCTCGAATTCGCACATGTTCTTCATGGGCAATCCGGGAGATTATGCGTGGGGACGCGAGGGCCTGGACACGATCGTAACACAGATGCTCAATCAAATGGAGACGTCGGGACCGCCACCGTTGTCCATGCAGCGCATTAACGAAATACCAAATGTGAAAATCACCGCCGAGGAGGTGGAACGCAAAATGCAATGCTCCGTTTGCTGGGATGACTTTAAGCTCGACGAATCGGTGCGCAAGTTGCCCTGCTCGCATCTGTATCACGAGAATTGCATTGTGCCATGGCTCAATTTGCATAGCACCTGTCCCATCTGTCGCAAGTCGTTGGCCAACGATGATGACAACGACGACGATGTCGATGTCGATGAGGATTATGTGCTGCTCAATAGTCTCGTCAACGATGAACATCATCGCGGCAGCGGGGCTGCAGTTCGCATTGCTCGCTCCAGCGGCGTGGATCGAGCTGGTGCTGCGTCCGGCGCTAATTCATCTAGTCAAACGGCTGCAGTATCGCAGTCGCAACCAACAACAGCAGCAACAACAACAACAGCTGCTGCTGCTTCTGCAGGCAACACACAACGCAACAACGTGTTTACCTTTGACGATGACAATATGTTTTTGGACTAATTTCATATGGGGAGGGCGAATTTTAAGATAAGATCTGATGACATGGAGACATGATAAAAACAACTCTGATATTCAAAATTGAAATAAGGTCTTCGCATTACTCGAGCGTTGGCAAACTAAATCCAAAATAGTTGCATATATTTATAACAATTTTCTTAAACAAAAAAACGAAGAAAAAAAATCAAAAAGATAACGAAACCAATTACACACCACACGCTTTACTTTTGTTGTTGTTCTAAAAAGGGATGGTAAACAATATTATCATAAATTTATTTATCTTTTTTTTTTGGTTTCGTTTTGGCTCTGCCATAAATATTTTGTAAACGTAATGAGACGATTACCGATTTTGTATGGTATATTATACAAATATAATATGTATAAATAACTTCAATTTAAATTATTGTACTAAAAATTCTGAAATAGAAAATATGTATTTCCGCTTAATTCAAATTAAAGCAATTGCATATTATTGCAGATTCAATATTTATATATAAATGAAAACAAAATAGCTGTAACTAGCTACTAGTTGCAAATTAAAAGCTTATTTGTGAGCTTGATAAATCACAATAATTATTTAATAAAAACGAATCAGCAATTTTGGTTTATTCTTGCAGTTGCGCACTAAAAACAGTAATAATTAAAAAAAAATTTAACAAAATAAGTCAGCTGTGTGTGCAAATGGGGCAAGGTGGCAACGCCAACGCTTAGTTTGTCTCTTACCGTGTTTGTTGTTGTTATACAAAAGGCGCTACTTTTAAGCAAAGTAATTTGTTTATAGCGACAAACACAAAATGCTGTAGTCAAAATAGGCAGCACAAGGGCAACTATGACAACAGCAAGCGAAATTGTGCTCCTCACCGATGTGGTAAGACACAAAAATTAATTGGCTATTAACTAAATAAATGTTAATAATAATTGTGCAGGTGCGTAAGCAATATGTGCGCTATTTGGAGCGTCAGCTAGAGGAGAACGTGTGCGTCTGGGCAGCCAATTCGCGAAATCATCACAAGCCCACGGCATGGGCATGCATTGCGCACAGTGTCAAGGCGCTGGAGACGCATGCAATTAAGGCCAGCCAGGCAGCCCAGTTATATCAGCGTGCCATGATCAAAATGGTAGCATTTTTTACCGGCAAATGATTTGCCATGCATATATCGACTCTGCTAAGTTAATGCGTTTTTTATGCAGATAGCCGCTGTACGACGCAATACACAGGAATGCCGCCTAGCTGATGCTCTGTTCGACCACATGCAGCGGCAGCAAATGCTCGATGATAGGTTGGAGCAGTCGAGCATCTCACTGCAGCTGGTCGATAATTCAACACAAACCATGGCAACAACAGCAACAATAACAGCAGAGCAGAAAGAAAATTATACAAGCTACACACTGAGCCAGAAAATCGATTTATTTCAGTCACAGCTCGCCGAGACCGAATGTGAAACGCAGCCAACTAAATTAAATGGTAATGAGCAGGAGAAGCGGGAAACAACACCCATGTCCAGCACAGAGGATGAAGTTGCCCAGGAGTTGGCCAAGCTCTTTGACGATGAGCCAACCGATCTGAATGCCATATTTGGCATTGACTTTGAATCAACTGCTGCACAGATGGACACATCACTTGAGCCCACAGCTGCGGCAGAGCAGCAATTAATGCCACTGGCATCACCAGCGACGCCGCCATCGCCGCTGCCACACAACAGCAATAAAAACTCTCCAGATCTGCGGAACAGTCTCTGGCCCTGCGAGCTGTACGCACAGAGGCGTCGCCTTAGCGCCTGTCTGGTGCGGCTGCTGGACACGGATTGGCGCTGCGAGGATACGCTCCGATACAAATTCCATATACTATTTGGCGAGGACAGTGACGATGAGTTTGCCACGCATATATCGAGTCCCAGCATCGATCTGGTCGATGAAGTGCTGCTGGCCAGCTGCATTCTACGCATCCGCCCCTGGATTGTGCGTCATTTGATGCGTCCGCTGCAGGAGGGCCTCATTGCGAACCGATTTCTGTTCAAGAAGCTGGCCAAAATGCTGGCCAACAATATTGTGCTGGTCAATCCGTATGCCAGCGAGCGGCAGATCAAGCAAGTCGTCGAGTCCATGTTCTGCATTCAGCCGAGAGGTGTTCAAAATATTATTGATTTGGAATCGTTGCCTCCAGTATTTGTGGAGAGATTTCAAACTTGAAAAGTCAATTCAAATTCCGATTTCAGATCGAAGTTAAAAATTAATGTTTAAGGATCTTTGAGAAATATCTAAGTGAAGCACAAATTCAGTTTGCTCGATTATTGGGATTATCGCTCTTTGTGTTCCTATTAAATATAATATTGTATATAAGCAATAAAGTTATAAACTATAAGTCTCAAACTGATATTATCTAATAATCCGATCCATTCAATCTGTATTATAAACCAAAATAACACTAACAATTATTTATGGTTTTGTTTAAATTATAATTAATTCAATGATTACAATAATTTTTCTTTCTGCACATCTCTGTTCAATTGTTTTTTTGTTTTTTTTTTTATAATTATATAAATTTTAATATATTTAATAAACGATACATATAATATAGTTTTTGACGAAATTGCGGCTGCTGCTGCGACGGCGGCTGCGGTTGCTTTTCTTCTTGTTTTTGTTGTTGTTACTCTTACGGCTGTGTGTTGTTGATGTTGTTGTTTTTGTAGTTGCTGCTGTGGTGTTGATTGTTAATATGGTTTTGTTGTTTGCTATTGTGGTTGGTATTGTGTTGAAGTTGTTGCTGCTGTTGGCATATTGCTGTTTTTACTTAGTTTACAGCAGCTACAACAGACTACTGCTGCTGCTCTTGTTGTTCTTGTTGTGGTTCTTGTTGTTGTGGTTCTTGTTGTTGTGGTTCTTGTTGTTGTGGTTCTTGCTATAGTTGTTATTTTTGTTGTTGTTGCTAGTTTTTGCCGTTGAATAGCAACTGAGACACTACCTAGTATCGGGTATTTGATTTGTGTTTGACGCCGAATTTGCATTTTGTTGTTTGTATTTTTGTTGCTGCTGCTGCTGTGAGCCAGTGGCAGTCTCTGCCACCAGCTGTGGCCGGCCGCGTCTCTCGATGCCACCTCGATCAGCTGCTGTTGGCCTGCCGCCAGCAACGCCTGCACTTGCTGCTGCACCACTTCCCATTCCCACTCCTCCTCCTAGTCCTACTCCTGCACCGATCCCTACTCCTCCACCTCCGCCTGGTGTTGGTGCTGTGCCGCCACTCGTTTGTGTTGTTGCTGTTGTGTTGTTGGCTTTCTTGTTTTTGTAGCGATATTCATCGCACACGAAATCCTCCGGCGAGGTCTGTTGCATTTGATTCACCTGTCGTACCACAGCACGTTGCTGCTGCTGCTGCTGTTGTAGCTGTTGTTGCTGCTCATCTGCATTGTTATTGAGCAGCGTTTCCTGTTCCTCCTGCTGCTGCTGCTCGCTGCTATCGCCACCACTCTGCTCCTTATTTACATTATCACTCTTGACCAAACAATTGTCGTCCCCATCATTGCTCGCATTCAAGTCCAGCTCCTCCGTGCAGAGCAGCGATAGCAACAGCGACTGCACAAACATCGAGCTGTTGTTAAACGAAATAATTAAATAATTATTGTTTGTGAAATTACAATTTTATTTTAAGCGGATTCAATTCAAAAGAAAGCATCTTCAAATGCAATTAAGAGCTGTACAAAAACGCATTATATTTAGTGGCAATTTATAAAATATTATAAATTATAAAATAATATAAAATATTAGATAAACCAAAAAAAAAAAAAAAAATTGAATATTTAGATTATTAGCTGGCAATACGTATCATTACTAATTTTGAAAATATATTTTCAATGATGATTTTTGAAACTTGCTGTGAAAATGCCGATATGAATATATATATAATTCCTATATGCTTACCGATCGGCGCGTTTCCGCTCAACATCCGCCCATTCGGCATCGGTTAGCGTGGGCTGCATGAATTTGGCCAGCAAGTATTGCGATTGCGATGACTCGCCGCCAGCTGCAGCTTGGCCGCCGCCAGCTGGGCATGACATGATGCCACCAGCACTGCCGTTGCCGCTGCCTCCATTGGCCGATGGTGCGCAACCAGGACCGACGCTAATGCCCAGCGCATTATTACTACCGCTGCCAATGCAACTGTTGCCGACCGCCTGTGTGGTGGACGACACAAGAAATGGAAATGGAAAATTAATCTTATGCATAATGTGAATTGTGAGGAGCTGTTTACTTCTCTGGCGTTGAGTGTTGTGGCGGCCAGGCTGCTCGACTGCGTCTGCTGTTGATGGTTGCTCGACGATGAGAAGCTCGCCCCCACCGGCCATTCGGTGGTGCGCAGATTGGGCGGTGCACTCACACCACCGGCACCACTCATGCCACCGCTGCCAACTGCACCGCTATTGCCGCCGCCGCCGCTAATCACTTCGGCCATGGTGGCATTCGAATTCGATGTTGAGACTATGGGATGCGTGCGTCTTGGCAGCCGATCAATTTGGCGCGTTGCCTAAAATAATGAATACACGTTAAACACAAAACAAAGCAATTCGCCTATATGTATACATATATATCTACATATATATATATCTACAGAATTTTTCCCTTATATACACAATGATCATAAAAAGAAAACAAACCGTAGCCTGTTGTCGATCCATTTGCATTTGCATTTGCAATTGTTGCAATTGCGATGTTGGTGGAACGCCCCGTCTAACGCCAGACAGCTGTGAAAGTAGCTCAGCAATGGGATCGACAGATTCACGGCCAGATGGCGACAAGGCCGAAAGACCGCTCGACGAGCTAAAGTGCATATTAGAGCGACGCGTCCGTGGACCACCCAAAGTGCGTCCAGGTATGCGACGAACACCACCGCCATGGCGTATGGCCGAGGGCTCGTCGTATTGTCTAAAGGTTAAGGCAACCATTTAATTAAGATCCATTTAGGAATTATTATATCAGATATTTATATGCCTTATTATATCATTTTCTTTTAATGCACATTTCAAAGTAAATCAACCAATGCCAATTTGTAAATTTGCCAAGTTTTTGTGGGAGGTGAGAAAATAAAATCAACTATCTGCATAAATAAATTATAAGTTTAAACGAATGTCACAAACAATTTATGAATGCATGTACTTTGTTAGTTGTATATATGTACTATAAATAAATGCGCTTTCTATATCTGTGGTCTTAACCGACTTTAAGGCAGTACATGCGCCAAATGAGTGGAAATATAACAGTTAAAACAAATCTTGGCCTGAATTATAAGTGTTAATTTACACTGATATTTGTCCAAATTGCCTCAACTGGTACATTTATCTTAATTTTCCCTTTAAGCATTCCTTAGATTGTCAATTAAAATTTTTTACGGATAATTTACTTTGTAACTTATAACAACTTCACTATTCTGCTATCAATCGTTAGAATGGAATAAGAAATAATTTATAGATTATTTTGTTTTGCAAAAAGGATATCAGAAATGAGATTAGCTCTCGTGGTCCTTGCCGATGCTCCAATGTTAGATGACCAGCAAAATCATCTGTGACTAGATTCGGCTCACCGCCCGGCAATCCGGCACAAACGGGACAGACCACCTCCAGGCTGGTCTCCGTATGCTCTGCGGAGACATGCTCCAATAAGGTGGCATCACTGAATCCCATCTTTTTGCAATAAGGACACGTAAATGACTGCGGCTGATCCGTTGTTAACATTTCGCCGCCAAAATACAATTCGATATCCGAACGGGTGAGAATGCATTGCATTGGATGCTCGACCAAATGGCGAGTGGAGGTGACGCCATCCTCATAGCAATCGGCGCACAGATCATAATCATAACAGATTAAACACTTATAGCGACGTCCACTGAAGTTACTTTTTAGACATGAATCGCAGCTCACACCTAAATAAACGAAAAAATATCATTCTAAATTAAATATATTTGGGCACACAGGCATAAATGATTGAGAGGAAGAGGAAAGGACGGAGAGAGAGAAGAGAGAAAGGGAGAGTTACCTTCATGACGACTCATTATTTAGCAGCAGCAGCGGCAGAGTCTGCAGCAGCAGCGACGTCTTCACGTCCACTCGTCGGTAGGCGCCGTTCCCCGTTCCCTTTTTAGCGATGCACTCTACCGAATTTTCGTTTTGATTTTGTTTCAATGAACTTTCGACTGAGCTTTCAGTTTATTTTCGATTTTTCTTGTTTTATTTTATTTTATTTTTTTTTTGTGTGCTGGAGATTTCTATGTACACATGTGTAGTATAATGCAAAAGAGCTGCGAGGCGAAATGAGATAGAAAAAAAGAGAGGTTTACAACAATCACCGAATGTAAACAGATGACAACAAAGGAAAAACGGCGAAATTAAGTAACAAGCCAACACGCACACATATACACACACACGCACACAAGCGAAGCCCGCCCTCGCAAATGCAACATTTTTCCGTTTTCTTTTCACCTTTCTTTGCATAGTACACAGAAGACGATTACGGTTCTTTCGTTTTGGTGTTACCTTTCGCGTTTGTCGTCCAAAAATGAAATGAAATAGAAACAGGCAAAAGGTATAAATCGCACACACACACAAACAAACACACTCACGCACACACTTCCTCATGCACCCCAACTCTTACGTCTTGTCTTGCATTAGCAGCAGCACGCACTACCACAAGCTTGACAGAGAGCGAGCCACCAAAATTTTTCAATACATTAGCGAAATCAAAGGCAAACGGTTAGTGTGCGAATAAAGACCATTAACACAATGCACAATAATTTTTAAGTACATTATATTATGTATTTTAACCATGCACAGTAAACATTTATTTTTAACTTTTTCGTTTCGCGAAAATTTTCAACTCATTCGACCCGTCCGTCGTTGTCGTCGTGTGCTTTTGTGTGTCGCTGCGCTGCTCGCCACCCCTTCCCTTCCTCATACCCTAACCAAACCTCCTGCTGTGTGTCGAGTGCTGCCATATTTTGCCACAAAATGTTGGTGCAATGGCCACATGTACAAATACAAAAACACAACGGCTTATGATTCGGAGAACGTATAAACAAATTGTTTATAAACAATTAGCACACCTTTAGTGCCTACTTTTTTTCCAACAATATGTATTGTTGAATCAGCTTTTCACAATGGCGTTGCCACACTGCGAGATAATGTGGCAACGCTCAATCGCGAATTCATGAGCTTTTCATAATTGCTCGTCACACGATACAATGCTCGACATCAGAATAGGAACTGTGAACTTAAAGCGCATGACCCACCAGGCTGATTTGCAGCTGATAAACACACTTCAGCCATTAAGTCACTTGCAATGAAGTTCTTTGCAAAATGTTGCAGTTGTGGCAGGGGAAGCGGGCTGCATTTTTTATTGTTTATGCATATGCAAGTAAACGACGAAAATGTTTAGATTTTAGGATATTATAATACTTTATATTTTCTGGTACTACAGCTCGTTGAATAACAATGATTTTACACACATTTTTCGTTTGTTCTGCAGTCATATTTAATTTGGCATGACACTATTTTAAGCTTTTGCGTTTTTCTGAATTTCGACGGCGCGTAATTATGGTACATTCATCTTTAAATATATGCATGTAAGCTTGTGTTTGTGTATGTGTGTGTTTGTATGATATACACATATAATCTACGCAATTGTCAATGATTTCAGTGCAAATCGTTGTTCGCAGTGAATTTTCATTGTGCCCACATAAAAATAAGTTGCTTTGTTGGTGTACATTTTTCCTTTTTCTATTGTTTCTATTGCACTTTGTGTGGAAAATTCGCCTTACATATTGACGAATGCAAGTATATATGCATGTGTGTATGTATGAGCATATGTATTTTTTTTTAACACGTTCTCTTTTTCTTTTATTGGTTATTGAACTTGCACATTTTTAAGCACTAGTTTTGACGGGAGCACGTACATGTAATTTATTGTGCTGCAATATTTACTAATTAATTATTTGCTATTTATTTAAATAAAACACTATATAATTGAAACGAAATTAAGTTATGTCGAGTTGAAAGCTTTCCCCGACTACAGCTTCAGTGTGGCCAGATTGCGACAAAGCACAAATGGCAAATAATGGAAAATCTTGTCCATCGCCTCTTTCCCATCCCCATTGCAATTCATTTATTTTGCTTGTTTTTCTTACATTTATTTTGCATTTACAATTGTATCTCAATCTTCTAATTTTTCGGGCGGAGGACCACAGGGTTGCAGCATGCGCTCCATTAGATTAAATCGTACACGCGCCTTCGATTCATTCTCAGCGATGGCAAAATAGTTGAGCATATCATAGTGTCCCAAATAGCTAGCCAGTGAATCGCGGTGTTGATTCGTCAGCCACTCAAATTTGGTGGTGTCCGCATGTCCCGTTCCAATATATTTGCTCTGCAGATGCTCCAATTGACTATGAATATTATAGCGTTCGCCCATTTTCTTTGATAAATATTACACTTTCGCAGCGGGAATAACAACGCTTGCTTGTGTGGTGCCTTGTTCAGCTTGAACTAGTTCAATGGAATAGACCGCATAAATGAGCCACACACTTTTTACAATACTGTTCACTACACTGTAAACAGGCAAAATGGAAGTGCAAACTTTTTTGTAAATACTTTTGTGTTTATTTTAAAATTAGTTTTGATAATTTAGCGATTATTAAGCACGACTATTGATTAGGATAAATTAGAGTAGTGCTTGCTAAAACCGCTGCATTGAATCATTTGAACTGAGCGCAAAAATGAAACGACCAGTGTTAGCAGCGTCTTAGCTACTTACGGCTAACATCAAAATGTGCGGGCGAACTTGTCTGTGAGTAGTTTCTGAACTATTTTAAATATTAATTGTGTAATTAAATGCACTTTCAAGCAGAACACTTGATTCCGATCAGGTACTATGCGCCTGCAAGTACCCCAAAAAGATCAAGAATATCAAAAAGGAGGAGGAGGAGGAGGACATCAAACAGGAATATGTAACACCCGAATGGCGGGCTGAGTTCAATTTGGGACGGCGCTATCATGCTTCCTATAATATAGCGCCCACGGATATTACACCTGTCATGTAGGTGGATCTATGGCTGATATTACAATGAATATTTTTAAAATATATTATGCCCGGTAGTGTTTCTGCGGCGCACTTTTCCGAGGCTGAAGATCAGAGAACCGCACGCATTGTTGTGCCGATGATGTGGGGCATGATTCCTGTTTGGCATAAGGGAGACTATCGCAGGCATGGCCTCACCACGAACAACTGTCGGCTGGAGCACCTGTTGGACTCTAAGCTGTATCGCGGTCCCTTCAAGCGAGGCCAACGCTGTGTGGTTATCTGCGAGGGGTTCTACGAATGGCAGACGACAAAGCAGCAGGCCAAAGCATCTGAGCGGGATGCCTATTTGATCTATGTACCACAGGAGTCGGATGTAAAGATCCATGACAAGAGCACCTGGTCGCCTTCGAATGTCAAACTGCTGCGCATGGCGGGCCTCTTCGATGTGTGGCAAGACGAGGAGAGTGGCGATAAAATGTACAGCTACAGCATCATCACATTCGAGTCCAGCAAGATCATGTCCTGGATGCACTATCGCATGCCAGCGATCCTTGAAACGGAACAGCAAATGAATGTGCGTCAGCCCCGGATTACCAATAATTGAATCATTGCTGCCTGGAAATTGTGCATAGATACTTAAATATTGTTTTCTTTTCAGGATTGGTTGGATTTTAAGCGCGTGAGCGACTCGCAGGCTTTGGCTGCACTGCGTCCTGCTACGGCTCTGGTGTGGCATCGTGTCACCAAATTGGTGAATAACTCGCGTAACAAGAGCGAGGCATGCAACAAGCCTTTCGAACCAGCAACTGCCAAGCCGGAAAAGCCAAAAGGCATGTTGGCCTGGCTAACGGGCAACAAGCCAAACCTGCAGCAAAACGAATCCAAGCGCAGCGAGGTAGATCAGCACCCGCAGGTCGCCAAACGTAGCTCATCACCGATAACTGAGCGCCAAATTGCCAAGCGACGCAAGAGCGACGATATTAAGATCAAGTCGGAGTCGGAGAATAACTGATTCATTTAAGTTTTCAAAAATTAAGCTAAAATTGAAAAGTTCATTTTTTTTTATATAGTATTTAAAATTTATTTCCATTAAAAACCAAAAGATTTTGTTCTCATTACCCAAATCTATGATATAAGTTTGTATATAGCGTTGAATAAGCTTAATTACAAAGGCTTAGCATATAAAAATTGATTTAAATTTGTTTCGGTTTCTGTTCTTGTTCGCTGTACGCTTTATTTACTAATTTTATGTTAAAACTATTAATATTATATGGAAATACATATGTAAATGTATGTATGAATGCTGGTGTGTGTATGTATAAAACGTAAATTTGTAACTGTCAACGTTATTGGAGCCGCGACTGTCAGCAAAGCCCCCGTTAAAGTGAAGCTTGCAGTTTTCACATTTATTTGCAAACCGCAAAACCGAAAATTAAGCAATAATTGTATTCAACATTTGCACTTGAACTGTTTTTACCGCATGCAACAAAAAGAATTAGCAACAATAACAGCAGCAAATTGGTGTCAATGTTGTGCAGTGCGGCGAGCGAATTTAGTGGAAGGCAGATCAGAAGAGAGAGCGAGTGAGAGCAAAGATTTCTGCATGTGTGTGTGTGTGGGGGGTGTGTGCAAGTGCTTACAATTAGAATTGTTGTTTATTAGTCTAGGAATTACACATGTAAGTATTTTTGTTGTTGTCGTTTATGTTTACATACGTAAAAGTTGTGTTCTTTTTGCCGTTAATAAACTTTGAATATTTGCATTAATGGATGTGTGTTGTGATTTACACATACATATTCCAAATACTTTTGCACTGCTTGGCAGAGGGCAGAGACAGAGATGTCTCTGTGTATGTGTGTGTTTGTGGATTAGCGGCTTTTACAACGTGGAAGAGGCGAGCAATGGTATCGATATCGAGAACGTGTTCGGTACGTGACTACCGTTATGTACTTAAGTGCCTATTTACGAGATTACAATTTTTAGCATTATATCTGACTTTTGCACACAATGTATATACTGTATACTGGTTAAAATATTTCAACAATTTGGTAGAAAATGTTTTTTTCTTTTCTTTTTTTTTATATAGATTGCACTTGAAAGAAAACAAAATTAAAAAATGAGTTTGAGATGAGAGCGCGTCTAAATAAGAGCGTAATTTTTTCAAAGTAAACAAAAAATAAATTAAAATATTTCTGAGAAACAAATTTGTGTAAATTATGTTTGCTTTTAATCTTAATTTATTTTGCTCTATTTCAAGTGTGCCCATTTGCTGCTTTTCGTTTGTCACGCGCTCATCTCTAATCGAGAGTGAAGACTGAGTGAAGACTGAGTGAGTGGGAGGAGTGAGAGAGGGAGAACGTGAGTAGATTGTTGCAATTGAGAGCAATTTGCAATTACTCAAATTGTGTGCTAAACATATTAATGTTCAGATCCTCGAATGTTGCTGTGCCGCTGTGATCGAGCATTTGGAGCATTTCGGAGAACTCCTGCGGCTGTTGTGCCCCGCCAGCGCCATGCGGATGCGGATGATGTGCTGCTGCATGCGGATGCGGATGGGGATGTGGATGCGGATGAGCTGGATGTGTGGCACCAGCATTCTGCCAGTCGCCCCAAGGTGTGGCAGTCGGCGCCGCTTGATATGCAGCAGCCTGTTGACGTTGCTGTTGTTGCTGCTGTTGTTGGTTGTTGCCGGCACTCAGCTGGGTGTAGGTGGGTCCGCTGGGCGAGCGGGCAGGACTGCTCTGCTGATAGGCTGGATATGCCTCGGTTGGACCCGTTGGCTGCTGTTGTTGTGGCTGCTGCTGCGGCGTCGGACGTAGTGCTACGCCCCAAGCATTTGGCGTGGGTGAACTGCCCGATTTGGGTATTTTAGCCAGGGGCGAAGGTGCCGCAGCGCCATACGGCGAATGTGTGGCATCGTAGCTGTAACCCACCGGAGAGGCTGGACGTGGCGGCGGTGGTGGCGCCTGCATGTGCAGCTGATAGATGCCGCCGTCGCCACCAGTTGGGGTAATCTCTCGCCTCGGCGGCTGCAGCGTATAATCCACACCGGGCACCTGGACATATACGTGTTGTTGCTGCTGCTGCTGCTGTTGTTGCTGCTGTTCCGTCTGTTGTTGCTGCTGCTGTTCGGGTGTGGCACCGTGGAGTGTTTTGCCGGAGCTATTCGTGCAGACAATGTACTCCACCTCGTCTGTGTAGGGATTGAGGAAGGCATACGCCTGGGTGCGCAACCAAACGTATTCGGAGTTCTTGGCGCGAACACGATATAGAAGCGAAAACATTTGTCCCTTCTGTTTGAGAACCTGATCGAAGCTCTCCTTCATGTGGCTCTGATCCTCGGGATGGAAGAAATCGTAGCATATTTTGCCGAGCAGCTCCGTCGGCGTATAGCCCAGGATGTGGAGCACCCGTTGATCGACAAATGTGAATTTGCCGTCGAAGGCGTGTCGTGTGATGAACTCGCTCTGATTATTGGTCCCGCTCATATCGTTGGCAGCCGTCGAGGTGACCTGGAGTCGGCCAATTGCCACCAGGCAGCAATGGGAGGCCATGTCATCCACGTCGCGATCCATGTGCACATTGGGAAACATATCTGTTGGTGGCCAGTTCTTAATATACCCGGTGCAATGGACGACGGCATAGTTGGAGCCATCTCTCGATGGACCCAATGAATTGCGCTGCTTCAGGCGATTCAAATGGCCAGAGACCATGGCATCGGGATTGACGTTGCCGACACGCATCCGGCAGATGAAACCGCGACGGGCGCCCATGCTGAGACGCATGCTCGACTGATGACCCTCCTTCTTCACCGTGCCCGACTTCAAATCCAGAATACGACCAGCATTCTGTGACTCCTGCGTGGACAGCTGCTCCCTGATCTTATCCCTATCATCCGGATGGATGTGCTCATACAAACTGGTGCCATACCAATCGCTCTGCGTGTAATTTAGGACGGGCGTCACCGAATCCGACACGTAAATCACACGACCCGAATCGCAGGAGACGACATAGAGAAATCCGTCGGCTGCTTCTAAAATTAAATGCTTCAGTTCCTGATCGGTTAGAAAGCTGGGCTTGTATGTGCCATCACTGCTTGTATTGCCAGTGCCACGAAGCGCCTTCATGTGGGCCACAGCCATCCGGAGTATGGTCAACTTGTCCGGTTTGCGAGCCAATGCACTGCATGTGGGCACCATGTCCGATAATTCCGTTATGTAGGCAGTCATCTTGTTGCGACGTCGTCTCTCAATCTCACAGTGATTCTCGCGACTAGCAAAGCGCTCCTTGTCCTGTATGTTGGCATCGTCCATGATCCGAATACTTAATTAATCGACTCTTTCACTCCCACTACTTATACTTCTATATGTGTGTGTGTGTTGGTGTGAGTACTTCTCTTTAAATTGCTTTGCTTGGCAGTTCGCTTTCTTTATTTGGGTCGCTTTGCCGCGCACTGTTTCCAAAAAAAAAGTGATTTCGTCGTTTTCTGTGTGAGGGAGGGTTTTTTCTTCTTCTTCGTTTTTTGTAGTAGATTTTGTCTACGTGTATGTGTGTGTATATACACTATACAAGTGTGTGTATAGTCTTTGGGTACCGAGCACAAATTACAGAAATTTTCACATTGTTATTATATTTCACAACGTTGGTCTGTACTTCACTAGATTTTTGTTTGTTTTTTTTTTATTTATGGTTTTTAACTATTTGTGTGGTAGTTAACAAGAATTTTCTTCCACGAATTGCACACACGATAAAATCTGAAACTGTTTACTGTGCACAGTGTGACCGTTGCTGTGGTAAAATACCAAATATTGCACATACATAAGGTATCGATGCAATGTGGCCAATGTTGCCAGACTGACAAATTGTAGTACTTTTCTGTATATCGATGCTTACGATAAGAAACTTAAGATAACCGATTTACTTTTGCAAATCGAAGCCGTTAAAGCCTCAAAGTAAATTGAAAAACACTATTACTTTTTTGTATGAAATAAAAAATGCATACGAATTCAAATGTTCTGGTGTAGTATTTAATGGTATTACAGCATTTCGTCTTGTCTTACATATATCATATATGATTTCATAAATACATTTACATTTTTTATTCATAACTAGGCATTGTTCCATTTCTGACAAATTTAGAAATAGGACACGGTTTTTTTTTTTAATTAAAATTAATTATCAGTAGTGGCAATAACATATGTATGCATCTGCATTCCATTCTGAATCAATTTCAATTCTTATAACAAAAATAGTTAAGCAGCCTTTCGCTACAATTAGCAAAATCCTTTGTTTTTTTTTCTTTCTTTTCGTTACAATAAAATACAATCTTAGGTAAGGTTCATATTTGTTCTGGTTTGTCTGTTTGTTAATTAATTATTGGCAATTTACTAACTGCATGTTTTCATTTACTTTTCGACGGCTGTGGTTCATATCCATTTCATTTTCAATATTTATTTCAAGCAAAGTCTTTTGTTCTATGTAGGCTTATTGTTTAAAACTGTGCATTACTTAATTGTAGATATTTCAAAATGCGTCTCTTTAAAATTGCATAGAGTGCGTTGTTTATTTTTTTTTTTAATTTTTCTTTCGAGTGAAATCGTTTTAATATATTAAACTTCAGCATAATTCGTTGACTAGAAATTAACTTAAGTACTTAAAATTAAACTTATTTATGATAGTTTTTTTTCTATTTTGGTGCAAAATGAATTAGCTGAACATTATTATCCTTAACATTTTGTGCTTAAAATAGTGTTTTTTCTTTTGGTGTTTTTTTTTGTGTGTATGTTTTTTCTTTTCTTTTTGTGAATAGTCAAGCATTTTATTAATAATTTTAAGTTGACGGCAGAGTTTTGGTTTCTCTATTTACTATGTGTTCATTCCACTTCTTATATATTCATTGTGCATTTTATATAGCTGCTGCAAGCTTAAACAAAATTTTCCATATATTCCTAAACAATTCCATGATACAATCCAAAACATTTAGCACCAAAATGATTTAAATACGCCAAATAAAAAATATAATATATTATTGAGTTCAGTTTTAGTTTCATTTTTTTGCACAAGGATTTTGAAGTTTTTGACATTTTAGAAAATCTACGAAAATTTGCAACAACTTTTCTCAAATGTGAAATGTAATTAAGAGCTATACAAAAATACTTTGGTTTTTATATGTGTAACATCGCAAGTGATCTTATAAAAAAATTAAATATATAATTAAATCAATCATTGAATTGAATTGAACAAATCTTTTGGCATGTCGCCGTAGCACTTAGCAATAAAATCACAAAAAATTAAACATACTAAATACTATTTATATATTTAGAGCTAAAGTTAAACATAAATAAAGTCATAGTGTCTTTTTCTTCATTGTGTGTACAACTAGTTTGTTTTTGTTTATTTTTATTTTTTATACTTTTTAGACTGTTTTCATATTTTGTTCTTTGCAAAAATATTGACAACAGCTATCAGCTAATTGTTTCAGGTTGCTTTTCTTTTAGTCCACTATAAAAACTAGTTTGCTAAGGCAAAGCAGTTGTCTAAAAAAATTCATTGTGATGAATTTGTGATGATATCTCTCTTTGCGCCTTGTTACAAAACTCATGCTAAATATTCTTTGCAATTTTTTTTTGTGTTTTTTTTTTTGTTTGCTTATTTTTTTAGTGTTGCTTAATTCGATTGCGAGTTGAAAGTTAAAGTTGTAGACGTTATTGTAGGATTATTTTGGTTGGTTGCCTACGTGGTGTAGGTACGGATAACATCGCGTATAACCGCTCGACACAGCGGACACTGACCGCCGCCAACGCCGCGCCACTGCTCGATGGCGCAGTCGTAGCACATGCACATATGTCCGCACATATACAGCACAGAGTCAATGGGATTCTCGTAGCAAATGGTGCACTCGGCACTCGAATCTGTGCTCTGTTGATCGCTGAGGCTGTCCTTCCACTTGCTGCCGTTCAGCGTGCTCGTGCTTTGGGCAATTGGCTGCAAATAATCAGATATGGAAAGAGTTTAAAGTTAGTTAGGAGTTTAAAAAATTAAATAAACTAAATTTAAATATCACAATACATACAATACAATACACAGTACTACATTTTCTAAATAACATTCAAAATGCCGACGCAAGCAATTTAACAGTGCAACGGTAATGTTTAAACGTTGCCATACATTTTGAGTGCGATCCATTTAAAATGTTGATTGGCAAGCTTAACAGCTGCGGCTAACTTAAAATCGCGCGCGCATTGCTCAAGTGTTGCCAGACAGTGCAAGCAATTTAAAATGTTGATTTGAAATTTAAGCAAATTAAGTTCTGATTTTTTGAGTAACTCACCTCAATATATTGCTGACTGCTGGTGGTGCTGATCAATGTGCCGCTGGAGCAGGCGCCAGCGAGAATGCCACTGCTGCTGATCGTGGCAGCTGTGGCTGCTGGTCGCTGCTGTGCCGCCGCCGTCAACTGTCCATTGAGATCAAGCGAGCTGTTGGCCGGCGGAAGATTGACGACGAGAACGGTGCCGCCACCATTTGGCTGGATCTGCAGGATATCACCGTTGGAGGGCATGCTGATCATACGACTGCCACCATTGCCATTGCCGCCAGCTGAGGCCAAAGTGTTGCTGCTGTTGGATTGGGTGACATTCAGTTGCATTTTTGTGGCGGCGCCCAGCAATTGGCCAGCATTCAGGCTGCTCAACGATTCGGTGAGGAGACGCGAGCCAGAGGCAGTTGCCGCAGCGACAGCTGTTGTCGAGCCGGCAGCACTAATCTGTGGCTGCGACGGATAGGCCACCATATTGGGGAGCTGCTGGCGGAACATGCGCAACGATTGCGTCGAGCCGTAAACATCGAGGAACGCCCACAGCTGGAGTGATTGATCCACATGCATGACGACAACGGCGGGTCCATTGTTCTTGCTGATGCTCACCTCACCGTTGGGCGCCACAAAGAAGGCGATCTCATCGCCACGTTGCGGCGCCGCCGCAATATCCTTGCTGACCACCCAATACTCCGGTCGATCCAACAGAAAGTCCGAATCGTTGGGCAAATCATTCGGTTGCAACAAGGCCGGGTTGCATGACGTCAGTCCCAGCGCCAGAGCACCAACATACATCTGCTCCGTTTTGAGCACCTGCACGATGAGCTTCTCGCCAATCCGGATGGGTCGAGCCGTGAACACATAGCCCTGACAAAAGTCGGACTCGGTGCGCGAGGCCACAAACCGATCGTGAGACAAACGCACATTGCGTCCCTTTGTTATGTGGAAGGGAACGGGGATGAGGCGACCGTTGCAATTGTAGCGCAACGGGGGCAAGCCATTCGCCAGATCATGCTCCACAATGTGGGCGGGTGTTGAGCTGTTGCTGCCACCGACGTTGCCGTTGCCATTGCCAGCTAAATGCAGCGATTGCATCGATGGCATCACATGACGTTCCAGCTCATGATCGGGCAGCGAGCGACGCGATTGTTGTGCAGCAGACAGTTGTTGTTGTTGTTGCTGCTGTTGCAACTGTTGCTGTTGCTGCTGCTGCTGTTGCTGTTGGTACATGTAAATGCGTGCGTCTAGAAACTCAATGCCGGTGCAATTGCCATAGATATCTATGACAGTCCAGAGCATGCCGCGCGTATCGATGCCAGACAAAATGACGCCCTTCTCCTCATTGTTGATGCCATAGATGACATCGCCGGCATTGTTCACATAATAGTACAAAATGTTGTCCTTTTCGCAGTATTGTTCGTGAAGCGCTTTTGCCCAGAAGCCGGGTCGGTTTGTTAGATCGGGACAGGCGTATTTGGGCAGGCCACCTTCCAGTGTTGCCGGATCGTTGCTGGTGAAACCAAAACGAATGCCGCCATTCCAATTGTTGGAAATCTCCGCGAACTTCACGCAAATTCGCTCATTGATGCGCACGGGCCGAGCCGAGAACGTGATTGCACGGCAAAAGCTCTCAAAGCGACGCGCCAACGTTCCATCCCTGGATATGCGTATATTATCGCCATGCACTGTATGAAATTGCAGGGGCGGCAAATTGTTCGGACCCGGGCAGGAGGAGGGCGAACGGCGAACTGCAAAATGCAAGAGAAAAAAAAAATAGAACAATGAGTAAATGCGAAACGAATCGAAGAACTTGAGAGAGAGAGAGAGAGAGAGAGCTTAAAGCTACTACAGAGTAAAAGTTATGCAGTTAACAGATAACTGTAAGCTATTAGAAAACTGGAAAGATTTTATAGCAGTCACTGTTAATGAATATTACATGTAATAAAATATATAAACTGTAATATTTAAATTTTAAAAGATTTATAATTAAGCATAATTATTGATGATGATTTACAATTTTGCATAATAAGCTACATTGCTGAAATACCTTACTACAACTAAATAATTTTCATATTCCCCTGTTTCAATCTAATTAAAAATCAGGAAACGTAGTCAAAGCACAGTTGAACTCAGCTCTTGAACATTCCTTGGCAATTCAATAAATTGTTCAGCTCTTTCTATGGAAGACTGTTGCACTTGACTGCTTCCAAGAATCGCATGTGGCAACAGCTGCCACACATTTTGTCAGGCACATCGAACAAAGTCAAAGGCTGATCGACATTTTGATATTTCGGAATTATTGTCGTCAAAATCTTCATAAAAAAAGATACATTGAGAGTTCAATAATCTAACCCCAGATCATCAAAGTCACGTGCTCTTAGGGGTAAAAAAGAAGAAAAAACACCAAGTTGAAAGGGGTTAATGCCTTCTGTCTGTCTCAGTATTCAGTTAAGAGCGTGTAATATGAGAACTAGCACATGGCTTAGGAATCCGTACGCTTCGTTGGCTATCTCGACTGTCTATATATATAAATATATACTCGGCTACCTGCGTGAAAAACTATGTATTTTCTTTTGAACTATGTGTAACTCAAAACTGAGCCTCTGTTTTGAAATTGTAGCTGCTGCTTAAGTTAGACAAGAAGTTGCCAGATCTTATTTTAATTCTAAATCGAATCCATTTCATGATTTATGATAACCATTCGAATAAAATTGGGTTGTCATTTATTATGTTAGTATTCAATCTGTCTGAATAAGAAGTTACTTGATTTTATGCTAATGCTTAAATTAACGAATCGTAATATAATCTCAAATATTGCATTTAAGTGAGCTAAGATCTTATGGCAATGATAAATCTAATGGTTACTTAAACATTTAATCAAAATAATTGCATTGATTATAGGCAGACACAAGAACTCATATTAAAACTCATTATCTTGACTCTCAAAATCTTAAGTTAACTTTAAATGAAAGCCATCAAAATTCAAGTTAAGTAAGAAAAATTAGATTTCATTTAAATGGATAATGAATAATCGTTTTCGGTTTTAATAAAAAATTATTAAAGTATCAGACTTAATATTTTTATAAATTGAATTTTATGAATCGAAACGTAATGAATAAAATAAAGTTACCCAATTACACTTCAGTGGTGCAACAAATGCAGCAAGCTTGTTTAATATAAGTAACCCAGATCTTAAGTTAAGCATTAAATCGAATAACTTGGCGATTATTAATGCAATTATTGCACCTTTCGGAAGGTAGTCCTTGGGTGCAAAAGGGCAGCAGCTGCCAGACAATTACGAAAAGTATGCTCAAGTTGGCAATGATAATAATTACGAACTGGTGCTCAGACGACAGGTTTGTGGCACTTTGTTGTTATTTTTTTCGTTTTCTAGGGGCATATGGAATGCGGCGGCATGCCACACGAGCAGTTGTAAGAGATGCGAAACGTGATGAGGAGATGGATCAAAGAAGCCAAATGCGACAGCAGGACAACAGAGAGAGGGAGAGAGAGAGAGAGAGAGACAGAGAGGACAGACGGCAGTCTTGATTACCATGTTGATATGCGGCGCGTGGCAGAGTGTCTCAGCAATGGGTCACAAAGGCAGGCAGACAGACAGATGGACGGGCAGACGGTCGCACAACAGGCGGTCGAACGTAGCAGCGTCTTGAGGAGATCTGTGTTCATTATTATTTGAGCAGTTCTGCGGCATGTGGCAGCTGCCCGTGCGCCAAGGCGTTGCCAAGCCAAAGAAAAGCAGCTGCAGCAAGCAGAGAGCGAGACAGGTAAAACAACCCTGTGCATGCGTAGCTACCCTTAGCAAAACGATCAACAGGGGTTGCTTGCTAGCGACACAAAAGAAGCAAAGATAAAAACACTAAAATCGGCAGCTGTTCAAATTTTTCAAAACGAAAAAGAAGCAAGCAACAAAAATTGGAACTGAAAAAGTATCCTGCGAGAGGGGTTGAAATTCAATGCGCGTGCATTGAACTAACCAAGCAAATAGGGGGTGCAACCGAGTGCGAGAGATAAAGAGCGAGAGAGGGGTGTAGACTGCATATAGCAAGAAAATCTGTGGCTGCAATTCAAAAGCAAAAACTGGCTGAGCTAAGTGCGCTGCTTCCGGCCCATCCAGGAAGTCTGGGGCCAAAGGAAGCAGCAGAAACAGCAGCAGCAGCAGCAGCTCAGCTTCCGGTTAGCTGACATTAGAATATAAGAAGAAGAAGAAGCAGCAGCAGACCAGTCAAATTGCCCGACAGAGCGAGAGAGAGAGAGAGAGAAATCGATCAGATCGTGTGTTGCATGCGACGCATCAATATTTATGAAATGCTGCCTGCAACAAGGAAGTCGGAAATCACGTTTTTCGAAGCTCCACTTCTGTTTCTCGTTCACGATCAGCTTCTGTTTGTGTTTTCTGTGATCGTTTGCTACGTGTATTGGGGCCTTATTAGCTGCAGGATGTCGCCTGGCGGCATTGGCGACGCCTACTTTTTGCCCAGACAACAACAGACAGACACAGACACAAACACAAACGATGCAGGCAGACATCGTTGTTGTCAATGAATTACGCATTGAATGAAAATACTCGTCATAAAAAATGCGCGTGTTTTTTTCTCTTTCGTCCACTTCTTCTTGCCACTCTCTGTCCAGCCAACGCTTAAATCAAACGGTTAACGCGCTACGCGTTCATCATTTCAATTAGGCAACAACAACAACATGCTCAATTAATTAGTAGCCGAGTTCTCAGTCTGCAATGAGGCTCACAATTAATAAATGAGGGGAAGATTGTTTGACTGGATGTGTTTGATCATCGCTGATCGTAGGTTTGGCTGATTTCCAATGCTGTTAAAGAACCCACATTACATGTGTGCAGAACTATAACAGCTGTTAAATTAATACTATTTGATTAAAGTTAACATAACAATGTTACCGCATTTAGCAACTTAACATTATGGACTTTATTTGAATTTATTAAGTAGAGAATAGATTGAATTGAGTTGCTTTTGACTGTAAAAAATATTTGCTTATAGTAATTGCTTCTACTGATCTTTAGATCTCACTAGTTGATAATTTGAAGTGTGATTAAATTAAAAATTAATTTAATTAAAATAATTGATCACAAGTGCGTTATTTTGGTTACCAGTATTAAGTGGAAATATGGATATCATGCGAGGTCAAATCTTCTTTAACTACTTCCATTATTCATTAGACTATTGCATATTAAAGTAAATGTCTGTCAGGAATTGCAGTTAAAATCATCATCATCATTTGTTGAGGCAACACTTATAATAATGATATTTTGGCTAAAATGCAATTAGCTCGTTAGTCCCGTGATTAGCTTTTATCTTGGCCAAAAAACACAAATTGGCCAATCTCTGAGCGCATTAAAATCAATTTAGCTGAGGACAGAGCGCAACAAGTTCAGCTCTCTGTGGAGATGTCCATGTGCAGTTCCCACACACACATACATACACACACACATCCACACACACTACACTTACAAATATAGTCGAGCCGAAGTGCAAACGAAGAATGAACGAACGATCTGCCAAACGATTGCAGGCAAATTTTCGTACAATTTTGCTTTTTTTTTTCTCTTGTTATCTAAAGGAAAAACCTGATTTACCGTTCGTGGCAGACGCGTCTCAAACATTTCCCACGCTGGCCGTGAGCAAAAAAAAAAAATCAAAAAACTAGCAAAACCAAACAACAACAAAATTCCCACGACTCCAAATTTGTATATATGGCAGATATATGTTTATATATATATATGTATATATATATAAGCTTGACTATTTTTGGAGGGAAAACCTGTAACAAGCTACAATAATTGCAACTGCAACAGCAACAACGATGAGTAAACTTTTTAGACTTGAGACATTTGCCGCTTGCGGGTGGAGGAATAAAACAAAAATGGAAAAACAAAAATCATGCAGGTGTCATAAAAATGGCTGAAGTGGCAATCATTTTGGGCAGCTGCATCGCGATCAATATTGAAGATCGTTAGAAATAATTTGGAAGCCGAGTGGCGCATCGTTAGATTGAAAAATAAAGTGGCAACTTGATGTGGGCAACACTTTTAAGGCACTTCTTAAGCGTCAAGTTGAGAGAGCTTTTCTTTTTAGCTTTAGACAAGCGGAAAATGAGTTAATCAATCAGTAAGCTTTGATCTTAAGCTTAAAAATCAATTTAAAGGAACTTTGCATTTATGCAAGTTTATCATGGACTTTTCTTTAGGTATTTTTACACGTATTTTATTATTATTATTATTATTAATTGGTGATTAGCTGTCGCCGATAAGTGACGCAATTGTGAGCAATTAATAAAGATAAATTAGCGCTGATTTGTGCCTATTTCGCAATTTTTTAATGGGTGTGAGAATTGACATGCCGCGATAAGTGGCAAAACAGGCCGGACAGACAGACAGGCAGACAACAACAACTCTGCCCCCGCCCACAAATTAAGTTATGCGCTGCCCACGCATTATTTGCGTGTTATTTTTTCTCTTTCTTTTTACTTCTAACTAATTTTCCCTTGTGATAAATGTGTGAGTGTGTGTGTAGGTTGGGGCGTGTGTTAATATGTGGGCTTTTAGTCTTGGACAAGCCTTGCAAGTTAAAGCTTAAGCTCTTTTGGCAGCGAGGCACCCACACGAATTCGAACTCAAACTCGAACTCGAATTTTCGAGCTCATTTTGGTTGCTTTGTCATTTGTCAATTGACCGCAAATTGCAGTCAGTGGCTGCCAAACGTGGGCCGCTGACCAATTGATACACTTTGTAATCGATCTGGCAATGCCGCCCCGCCAAGTCCCGCGCTCTTCTTTTTAATTGTCAAGCGTTTCCGGCATAATTAAAAAGGCCTTCACGTTAATTGTTGCCACACGTTTCGCCTAATATTGTGTGGCAGACACACGTGGGCACAACAATGACAACAAGTTACACGGCACGTGACCTATAACCTACTGTAGTAGAAGAAGAAAAACAACCGGTGCGCAGCCCAAAAGCAGTGACGTCAATTTCAAATGTCGAAAGGGAGGGGTAGTGAGAGTGAGAGAAAGCTATACAAGTTCGCATTTCAACTTGTTGCTCTTTTTTTCTATGTGCGTGTGTGTAACGAAAAATTGCAGCTTCCGTTCAGCATCTGCCATTTATGCATTTTGCATACTCTCAGACTTACTTCTCACGCTCTCTCACGATGTCGCTGCCTCGCTCTAGCGCAATGCAGTAAAAACCACAAATGAGTGAAATGTGCGCGCAAATAAAATATAATAAAAGAATGAAAAAAAAAATAAATGAATAATTGCAGCGATAGCCGAGGGCCGACGAGAGGTCAAAACTATTGAATGTTGTTGTTGTTTTTGCTGTTGTTGTCTGCTGCTGTTTTTGCTGTTGTTGTTTTAGAGTCGCACAATGCACATTTCTTTGTGATTAAGCGAAATCTGATGACAGTGCCATGGGATGCAAAACAAAACTTATTGTGCGTATGTATTTAAGTAGTGTGTGTGTTAAAGAAATGACAGTGAAACGTTCGCAAACTAAAACTGGCACAAAAAGAATTCCGTAACTTTTTTGGTTAATTGTGGTTTACGCAAAATGCAAAAATTTCCCATTGCTATACAAAATTTCCCCCCAGCAATGTGGAACATAATTGAGTTACAGTTTAAGGCGCACTGGCTGGAAAGCTCTAGTAATAATATTGATCGTACCTCTCGAGTTCAATGACTGCCGAGGAATATTCTCTCTCATCTATCATTTACACACAACATAGGCACGCATACACCTACAAAAAGCTGTCTTTATATAATTAGGTGCTGCGAGGGTGGCCAAAATCAAATTTACATGGGTTATTTTTACAAGTCGCGCGCTGTTTATGACGCTGAAAGGGGTGAGTGGGGGAGGGGGGATTGTTGGTGTTTTCCATATGCGCACTGAAGCATGCGACCCCAAACCAAGAAGACGACGGAAGAAGAAGCAGCAACAGCAACGTTGCGCTCAAAATAGCAAGTGAAGAAGCCAAAAGGTATACAGAAAAAAAATAAACATACATAAAATGTTTCAGTTGAAGGAATATTGTGTATGAAAATAATGTCTGTATATAAATAAAGATAAGATGGCGACGGACTTTCTTCCGTTCCGTTTTGTTTTGTTATAGACAATGTTGTTGTTTATCGAAGCGTTGCAATTGTTGCTATGTATTACACACACATACACATGCACACATGCACATTGCATTTCCTCACACACACATACACGTGCACATGTGAAGACGCCGGCGCAGTTGACTGCACAGCCAACGTCGTCCTAACCCCTTATCTCTTCCTCTTCTCTCTATTGCTCTTAAGCTGCTGCCTCTTTTATGTAATTAAATCACTCAAGCATTGAGCGCTGCGCTTGACTTAAATTATAGTCGTAGACAAAGACAGAGAGAGACAGACATAGAGAGATAGAGAGGGAGAGAGACAGCTGAAGTGCTTCTTACACATCATTATAAACATTATAAGAATGCTGTGGCAAGCGGATAATAATTCAAGTGGCATTTTATTGTTTTATCACGTATGTGTTTCTGGGAATAGCGCCTAATAACTGTACGTGCCCCCCTCTGCTACTCTCATAAACCTGCAACCGCCCCCTCCTTAAGCATTCTTTTGTTCTCTTCATAGATCTACTATTAATTCAAATTAGTTCAGCGAACAAGCTAATATTATGTATGTAAATGTTTGCCTATATACTTTTTTTAATAATATTTTCTTCATAATTATGCACAGCTGCGAAAAAAGCGAAAATCTAGTTTACCTATACAACACAAAATAGATTTAAATGAATATCCAAAAAAATAGCTTAATTTTAATGCTAAATCAGCATAAGAAAAAACATGACAGCGAAACAAGAACACGAGACTGAAATAAAAACCGATCGATAAACAGCTGAATTTTCGTAGGTAGCAAAAGCCGAGCAAGTATAGCAATCTAAGAGTTCATTTATCAGCTCAAACTTCAACTCAAAAACGGATTCGGAATCTTAGCTGGGTGCGTGCATAATTGTTGCAAGTTGTTGCCAGCGTTGCCTAAGTTAATTGTTGAGCCCAGAGGCAGCAGCTGGAAGCAGGCCCGCATCCATCTTACCTGTTTCCCTTCCCTTCTCTTGCCTTACCTGCCTTGTCTGTCTGTCTGTCTTTCGGCTGTTGCTGTTGCGACACCCAAGACGCAGTTGTCTCTATGGTTATCTATTATCTATCTATCCATTTATCTATTCGCCCAGCAAACTCTGTTAACAGTTTTTCATCGTTGTTTTCCATTGGTTCATTAACTGATAAACTGGGCAGACGTAACATGAAACCAATGTAGGTCACTATGATAAAAAATAATAATGTAATTGTTGACTGCATTTAACATCTAAAAACATTCTAATGTGGTTTAATAATAAACCAATTTATTTTAAAGTCCTTGCATCCATCTCTTCATTTCTTATTACTTTTATACTGGAATGCTTAAGGTATATTCCAGAACCAAGCGCTCTCTTAAAATGTTGCTTACGCTCTTCCTGTTTACTTATCTACTTTGTTCTATGATTGAAAGTGCTGCGCTCTCTCTTCACAAATGGCGATCGACATTCGCATACAACTCTTATCAGAATCAAAACAACTAAGGCAATAAAGTCACACAATATATGTGCTTGACCACAATTACAAAATAAATAGAAATTATCTCACAAACACATAAATACAAATGTACTTGCAGTGTGCAAAAAGCTTTGAAGGATGATGACGCATAACGAAATGACCACAAAATGAGCTCATAGGCAAAATAACCCATAACCAAAAGTAAGAGAAGCTACAGCTGTGTGTGTGTGTTTGGGGGAGTTTGTGCTGAGCAAATATATTTAAAGGTATTTGTGTGAGACATAAGAAGAGGAAGAAGAAGAAGCAGAGGTAGCAAATGAAGCCCGCACAATGCATTTGAAATTTGAGCGAAGCTGGCAACGCCAACGACAGCCATCGATCGACGGCGGCGAGCTCAAAAAGTAAACCGTGAGAAGCTCAAGTAAAAGCAGCCAGATAAACTTTAGCCAAAGCCGCCTCGCATGCCAACCAACCAACCAAGCAACAGGCAAGAAGCAGAAGACACGACAAACAACAACAGCAGCAACAATAAACTCTGCTAACACAAAATGTAATAGATGGAAAAAACAAAGACGGCAACAAAAATAACAACAACAATAAGCAGCTGATTCCAACAAAAACAAAGTAATTTCATTGATTACCGATACGCAGCGCAAATGCCGCACGTACAAAATGAAATGGCGCTCGGCAGCGGGAAGCAAAAAACCGAGTTAACAACTCCCCCCACTCCCCCTCCCTACCACGTTCACTTCCAATTCCAATTCCACTCTGGAAGCTTGTCTTCTTTTCGTTTGCTTTGCTATGCCGACGGCGGCAACGGCGCTTCGCGTACAAATCCGACAAGCAACAAGCAACTGCTGAATGGGCCATTTGGCCAGACTTCTTGGGCAATGTAGTAGGGGTAAAAGGGGGGAGGGGGGACGACGAGGCTGGTTGCAACCGCTCTGCCCGTAATGTATGCGTCATTGGCTTTGGGGCTTGGTAAGATTTTTTACCTGGCTGCCAGAACGAGAGAGAGCAGCTTGGAAGAGAGCTTTGAGCAAGAGGAAGATGAAGAGCGAGCGCACATGCCAAGAGAGGTTTTTCCAGCTGCATGCAGCAACCAAAACAAAAAGCACAAAAATATAACAAAAAATTGAGCGTAGTTAATCGTTATGATAAACATAATCGTTGCTGTTGTTGTGTCTGCTCGATTGCTTGTGTGTGTGTGTGTGTGTGTAAATATATACATTTTGATGTTTAGCTTAATTTTTGAGCCTTGCACTTTTATTATTACCAGTGAGAGAGAGAGAGTTCGAGTAAAGATCAACAGACACTTCCGGTCAGTTTGTTATTCTTAAGGAATTCTTGCTCTCTTTTTTTGGAAGTCGTAGACCAAATGCAGCTGGTTTTATGAATCTAAGAGAACGTGAAGCTATGAATGAAGATCCTTCAGTTAAGATAAGTTTCTGCTGTTTTTATTTGTGCTTATCATTTTGTATCACATTTAAAATGATTAGATTTTTACAATTTAGGTTTCTCATATTTTTAATTTCAATTGTCTAAAAGCTTACGTGCTGTTAACAACCTTTAAACCCTTTTTATGAAAAAAAAACTATTTAATGGCTATTGTTTAAATAATCTCAAGTGGGTTTTTTTTTGCTTTGCTGATCTTTCATTTTTGTTTGGACAAAAGTGAAAAAAACGCTAATGTATTCATAAACTCGCAGCTGTTTGTGGTTTTTGCTGTTGTTTAATGTTTAAATGTATTTATTTATCTTTGCCGCGTTCATTAACAGAGCACGGAATGAGAGAGACAGAGACAGGGAGAACTGAATGAATGAGATACGAGCGTAAAATAATGTGGGAATTATTTTTCAACAGAAATGCAAAATTAATTCAAGTAGTTTTATCATGAATTATTTATTTATTAATGCATGTAGTTCAATTTGAATTTTCGCACGCAATAATTATATTTGGAATTTGTTTTCAATTGTTGTTTTAATGTTGTAATAATACTAACCAAGTCCGAAACGCTTCTTGATTTTCTTGAGCAAATGCATTTTCTTTTTGGTGGACATTTTGTCCTTGGGACTCATCATTAGTTCTGTGTTTTCCATGGCCAAGACATGAGCGGCTGCTGCTGCCGCATTGTAATGATGATGATGGTGATGATGATTGTGTTGATTATGAAGATTAATTTGTTGCTGCTGCTGCAGGTGTTGTTGTTGCTGCTGTTGTTGCAGCACATGGCTGGATTGTTGCATGTAGTTGGCTGGTATATCCGACAGACCCATTATGTTTGCGGTTTATAAGCGAAATTAAACTAACTGACAAAATGCGCAAACGGCTAAAAACTTAACGCGAATTTCTAAAAAAACGTTTTGAGCTTAAATAGAGTTAGTTATACATTGGATGTTAAAACATTTTGGTATTTTAGACTTTATGCATTTTTTTTGGTTTGTTTGCAACGGTACAACAAACAGAACAGAACCGATTCGAACGAAAACTAACCACGGACAAAACGACGCCGAAGAAAGACGAAACGAGGAACGTGCGAGTCAGCGGAGCTGCGAACCAAACACTTCGACGTTTATTTTATAACTGAAACTTCTTTGCAGTGGTCGTGGGCAAAGTAAAATGCTGCGACGCCAGCGTCAGCGACAGCGCCAGCAGCTGAGAGGTGATGAGCGCGTGAGCACGACGCGGCACGATACACGTTGTATCGTGAGCAGCGTGCGCTGTGTTTGTCTCCTTGTCGTCCTGAATTTGAAAACTTGCTAGCAGCAATTGAAGTGGAGAGTCTACAATTGACCATTTTTAGCTTATTTTAAATTTCCAAGGACTGCACTTTGAGTTCCTGCTGCTTGAGCACCGAGCGTGAGCTAAATTCCAATTCAAACGCACATCTCTAACGGTGTGTGGATGTCCAAAAACAACAGAGAGAGAGTGCGAGAGCGAGGAAGAGTGAGCGCAGGAGAGTTGAGCGCAGTCGGGCAGCAGGCAACACCGACGCAGCGCTGCTTGCAGCTGTTTCTTATTTACTATGGTTTCGCTTTTGTGCCTGCTTTTCGCGTGTATTGAACCTCCCTTATAATTTTTTAATGTTGTTGTTGTTGTTACTGCTGCTTGATCGCTGCTGCTGTTGTTGTTGTTGCTGGCGGCTGTTCTAGGCCAGGTTTGTTAGCCGCCTGCATTTTGAGCAAACTGCTGCTCTTTCATTTTTTTTTTATAAAAGACGCTGCTAACTGTTTTGCGGCACTTTTGGCCAAAGTTCAGCAAAGTTCAAGACACTTTTTTTTTAGTTGGTTTGTTGAGCATTATGCGGCGATATAAGGTCTGTGTCTTGCCCAGTTAAGAGTTAAGTGTTAAACGCGCAATTTACAAAGAATTGTTTCTAAATTGTTTTATTGGTTATGAGCTATGAACTTGAAAGAGTTTTTATGAAATTGTTTTTTTTTATGGAAAGTTGCTTTGCTAAATTTATTTTCTATATTTTTTTAAATATTCGCAACAATTGTTTTTTTGGAGAGAAGAAAAGATAAGGGTAACTATCTTAATCGAGCTGAGGCAAAACAAGGTTGTATTTCTTTTTTCGATCTAGTAACAAATGAAATAGATAAATAGATTTTTATAGATTTGATACTTGACCACTTTATTTTCCTACCGATCGTAACTAGATTTGGGAATACCCTTAAATACTACACTTTAAAGCACCTTAAAAACGATCATAGTAAAAATTCTTATCGATGGGTAAAAAATGTGCCATAAATCAGGTTCATAAAATGGTTGATTAAAGTACACAAAAATGATTCATGGATAAAGTTTGTGAACTTTATGACTATAATGCGAATATATGAGATCATCAAAGTTGAAAATGGTCCAAGTGTATATAATTTTCGTTTGGCATTTACATTAAATGCTGGCTTAAGGCAATTCTTTACAGTTATTGATTTAAATAGCCATGGAATGGTACGGTTAGGGTAACTTTAAGAACTGGCAAGAAATCCATGTGACATCTGAAGACAATAGGGCCTTGAACCCAAAAGGCCATAGAGCCAAACAGCGACAATTGTCCAGGCAAAGACAAATGGCAAATAGAAGAAGAAGCATAGTTAGAGACAGAGACAGAGGCAGAGATCGAGATCGAGATCGCAGACGAGGAAGGTAAGGAACCTTATACAAGCCAGCAGATGTTTCCCAATGTTCGTGGGAGAGACTTGAGAGAAACAGCACAAACTCTATAGAGGGTATTTTTGCAATGGGGACAACACACACACACACACACACACAGATGCACATGTGTGGCAAAAATTCTAAATTTAAACATAAACTACTTTGAATACGGGCAGAAAGACAACATAAGAATTATCTCCCCCAGGCAGAGCAGCTGCCTTTTGGGGGCGCCTCTCTTGAGGCAAAATATGAATCTACTTTTGAGCACAGTGGTCACCCGAAATCAAGATCAAGAGCATAATAAACTCAATTTTTATTAAAGTTATATTGATTATGTTCTTATGATTTGCAGATTTTTGTGTAGAACTATTTTCTTTTGAAGATATTAGTATTTAAAATTGTATTTAAACCAAATTATAAATTATGTATGTTTTTAATTTGTTATATAATAATTAAGCATTTTGAACAATGCAATAACTTGAATAATTTATTTTAGGCAAATTAAGGATAGGTTTTTGAGTATTTACGCTGTGTAAAGTTATTTTAATTAACATTTGGCTTACACATATTTTTTTTTGGTAAATTTATCTCAACTAACAAATAACATTTTGTTATAAACAAAAAATGATTTAAGAAATTAGTATTTTAAACAGGAAATATTTGAATGAAATATTTTTATTATGGTTAATGAACTTTAATAATTACCAAATACTTATTTAAAATTGAACTTAATTAAAAAGCAAGATAAAACAAGCTCATGCAATAAAAGGGTTTTTAGTTTGCGATTGACTACTGTAGTTCGAGTATTTATTTATAATGTATGACGGAGTCTTATCAAAGGCCCTGAAACCGCAGACAACTGGCGCACGTCCGCCACGTGTTTCCAGTCACAATTCTACGCTATGCATATGATAAAGGATAAACGCAGTAAAAGAAACAACAAAAAAGAAACAACAAAAATTTACACCTGGAATTGGCAAGCAAACAAACAAACCCGACAAGTAAAATGACTGAACAAAAAAAGAATAGCAAGAAGAAGAAAAACCCTTCCAGTGCGAAATGCAACCACAGATGCCAGCAGCGATCTACACGTTTTAATTTTAATTTCTTTTGGGGGTAGGTTTTTCGAAAAATTTTGCACTACTTTGCACATCTTGTGCATTGGTTCCTGTTTCGCCAGCGTCCTTTTTATTTGTATTTACTTGGCGCAGGATCAGGCAGCGACAGCAGCTGTATTTCCATGCCCTTTTAGTTTAGACGGGACGCGCGCCTGCTGCCATCATGCCAGCCAGCCAGCCAGCCAGCCAGGATGCTGAATATGCATTTCCACTTTAATATCAAAATTTAAATGCTTTCGCTGTCTGTCTGTCTGGCCGACTGTGCTGTCCTGTCCTGTCTCGTCCTGGATCCCTTCCGATCTGGCAAATTGCATCTGCTGACATCGGTCTGGGCAGCAAAAACCAATTATTATCCTTCAACAGAAGTGCTCGCATCACAACAGTTGTCCACATCATACAAAATAAGACAAAATAAAATAAAACCTGATCCTGATCATCGTTTCTCAATGCAAATATGTCTTTAAAATAGGCAGATCTCTATTCAAATATTGTTAAAAGTGCTTTCAAATTTTCGTCTAATAATTAAATCTAGTTCTAACATTTTTTGCTCAAGCATTTCAGAATACATAGTTGGATCACATATTTTTAATACATAGTTAATAGAATAATGTTTTAATTCGTGCCTCTAAGCTTTTATTTTTTATTTATGTTTTCTTAAACTTTTATTAACTATCTTTCAGAAAACTATCAGCAAATTTTTTAAATGTCTAAAGACAATCAAATGAAAAAGATTTTGGATTACACCTGTCAGCATTCGCTTTATCAAAGCTATCTGTATTTTGTTAGATTACATCATATCATATTTTACAAATATAGATAGATATTATTTCCTATCAAGCATTGCTGTAAGTTTTCAATTTCAGCGTAATCAAGCATTCGTAAATGCCTCAGCCTTGATAGAAAAACTCGATATAGATAATAAAAAGTCACACAGGTATAAATTAAATTGTTGCCTATCTAAATTAAATCCTATAACAAAAAATAAACAACAATGAAGGAAATCTGTATCCGTTTAATATAATACGAACCACTTGAATTATAGATAAGTAAGTTTAAATATTGGACTTTGAATTAAACTTATAATGAGAACTTAAATGATAGACACCCAACTCAGAACTGAGTAGGAAATAAATGAATGTTATCACAAGTTAAGTTAGTTTTTGACACTCGAGTAAATATATCGAGAAGTCAACGAATTTCTTTGGTAATTTAAATATTTGATATTCTTATCGCAAGCACCTGGAAAATGAAGAAAATATAGCAGCTGTAGGTAACTAGTTATCTATTAAGTAGGATCGATAAAATTCGAAATGAAAACTGTAACAAATGTGCTGGAAAATGTTGCCCACGACATGTTTAATTAGAAAACGACATATGCAAAGGATCATGATCCTGTACACACATACGACAGAGAGAAAGACAGATACTGAGAGAGAGAGAAACAACAACAGTTGTAGTTCCTTTCGTATATAAACATAGAAAACTAATCCCGCAGTCTTAAGAATAGAAATGAAAGGAACGAAATTACGCAAGCACTTGAGAACCTACAGCAGCAGGCAAAACTATATACCACTTTATACACTGAGAGAAAAAGCGTACATTTTCATCAGAAATGTCGATTCGTAAAGAAGAATTTAAAAAATGAGAGAAAGTATAAAGTTATGTGAAAGTATTTTAAAGGCAGAATAATACATCTCCTATTCTTAGTCCTTAAGTTCTCGTTTACCATAGGCAGATCGAGTTTTTTTTTCATTTTTTCGATAACTTCACCCTTTTGCGAATATCGATAAGAATCTATTAATAGAATACACTATAATGAACCTTTCAATTCATATCACATATAATTATAAGCTGCAATATATTTATTAAGATCGGATAAGAAACGCCGATTTTGTTAAGTCAAACTTATTTTGATATTGAACAAACTTAAGTCAGCAAACATATTATCTATTTAAGTGCTCTTCTACTATTTAAATAAGTAAATTTGTAATTTTTTCCACTTCTCAGTCATAAGACGCAATTAAAATTAATTGAATTATAATTCTAATATAAGCTATCTCCCAATTTAGAATATATAATAATTTATTTATATTATTATTATATTTATAATTATGTGAAATACATACACGAATTTTTCTTAAGTATTAAATTACAAAAAAATAATACAATTTCCTATTCTAATATAATGTTATGATTATTAGTTAAAAACATTTCTATGTGTATGTTATAGATTCTAAATCCATTGTTCACTTATACTATTTTAAATCAATGTTTTATAGCCTTTAAGTAGGTTGATTAATGTTTAAATATAATTGCCACATAAAAAAAAAAAAAAATAAATAAATAGTTTGCTATTGGCTACAAAATCGAAGCAGGAAAATGCTTTGCAAATGTTATTCTCTCTGTGCACATTTCTGTGTAGGAAACAGTCTCTATATATAGGAGATCCTTTGGGTACCTGCACAGCAAACGGCTGCCAGTTGTGCCGAGGGAGAGGTGAGGGTGCAGCAACCGATTCAAATCTAGCGTTTTTGGGCTGCAGCCCAACTTCAACTTCCTTATTTTATATTACTTCTTTTTTTTTTTGTGAGTCGCATCCGCACATACGCTAATCAAATATCAGGCGCGTCCTGCCCGAAAAATACCCGCCAAAAATCAACATATGTGAAGAGAAGCGATTCAGCGAATGTATCTCATGGATGCAGACCATCTTGTGGCCCGTTAGATGTGTGTTGTGTGCCAATGCATTTTGCATTTTGATGTTTTTTCCCCGCGTTTAAATATTGGAAAAACTCGCGCAGTTTGGCAAGTCATAGTTTGAGTTAGTCCTTGCTCGTTGCCCATTGTCTTTGGTGTCTCCTTGTCCTCTTCGTTGTCGGTCATCGGTTTTTACTACATGGCCTGTATTTTCACTTATTGGGTTTTCCATTATCCTTCGCTGTCTTTTCAATCTCCTTTTTCTTTATTTTTTTTATAAGAAATCATTGCCATAAACTCAATAATTTATTGTCTACCAGTTGCATAGAAATCAGGTAGATATATATATATAAATTACACTGATTTTGTATTGGTGGCAAGCAGAGTGGAGTCGCAATCAGGTATTACCGTTCAGGTAACACAGCATAGGTTTATTGCACCTGTAGCTCGTCGTCGTCCTTTGTCCTTGCATTACGTCAAAGTTCGCGCCCATCTATTGATTAAATCCAGCACCTTAACTGTTTGCATAGCCGCGTGAGAGTTTTTCCCACTCGAGTCCTTCATCAGCTTGTTGACTTTCTGTAGATCTGAGCTACTTAAGGCATTGATGTCCTTATTGCATAGAGAAGCGGAAGGGGAAAAAGTAACCTCTTTGAGGTAATTGTAATAAAGGATACTTGGCCGCATTGTACAGGTGTTTTGTGAGAGGTAAGAAGCTGTCTATAAATCAGGAATACCATCTTAAGTGTGTAATTTAATTCAGATCATTTATAATCATCATAATTATGCTGAAGGATTTTTTCTGCTGTTTATAAATTTTTGGAAAGCCAACTGCGAGCTGACAGATTTTTTTTTTAATCCTTTTCAATTTAGTATTATCTTGATATGTTATACAAATGTATTTATTATACCCTATTCAATTGCCTATACAAAGTGAAATTCTGAAAAGTACTTACTTTAATTCAGATAAACTAAAAAAAAATAAGTATAAGTCTTATTTATTGCTAGTCCTTTTTTTTAATATTGTAAGTCTTTTTAGTGGGGCTTTAATAAATGAATATATATTTGTTTTGTATTTTAGCTAAGTAGTCTCTTACTTTCAAAGTAATTATAAATAGGTTAATGAGCCAAATTCAATCTGTACTTATATATATAGATTGAGATAATTTAAAATAAAAACTATTAAGGTAATGCCTCCATAATTTTAAGTTAATCTAATTAGTTGTATCCAATAATTAAAAGCGAGTAATTTCTTTTTATAAACGAATTAACAATAAAATGTAACATTTATTATTATTGATTTTAATTTTCACTGTTGATTTTTCTCAAAAAAAGTAGAGTAAAATGTATTTAGAAACGTGTTCATTTTATTGGCATTTTGAAATCCAAATCCTTAAACATCTGCTGAACAGTTGAAAGCTGCAATATTGAAAACAACTTTAAGTTCGCATTTGGAAGAGTTTTTGTTTCAGGACTTTCATTCTTGCAGAAGAATTAGCTAACACAATTAATACGACAAATATATTAAATGCTCACAAAACTCGCTTAATGCCAATTTATCGCATTCAAAAAGCTTAGTTTTCAAGCAAAAATCTGAAAATTTGAGTTCTTTTTTTTTTAAATAATAACGTCTTCAAATGAGTACTTCTGTCATGTATCGACCGCACATGCGCTGTGTCAAAGTGCCATCGCTAAGGTAAACAGCTGTTTTGGTGCGCGTGTATGGAGAAGACTGTGGGTGCGTGGGAGGGTCACAAACCCTATTGGAATGCGGCAGGCACGAAGGCCTTTAATTATTGCCAAATATTCAATTGAATTATCTCACTAATACCACAGAAATGACACACATATTTAAAGATTTTGCGCTTGCAACATTGCCTACAAGTAATAAAAAAACATGATCAACTTAGGTACACATTAGCTTTAAATTAATAATGCACAACGCAAACATTCAGTTAATATTGGCACTTACCAATTTTACCCGCCGACTGTCCCATTCTTATTACATTTAATGCACTTAACACATTTGTAGCTAATGATTAGAATATTTTGGTATTATTTGATTGAAGCTTTCACCAACATTAGAAAATTTGTTTGCGTTGCCCAAAGACGCATTGCAATTGACGTATCCACGTATACAAATTGACCGTGTTTTGTGGCGTTATGTTGCACATTTTGTGCATAAATTATAAAACAATTTTTAACACCGTTTTGGTTTTTTGAGGCCACATTTTTTTAATATTTTTTTATTTTGTTTGGCTGCCGGCAGGCCAATTCGATATTATTCATATGGCCGGGTCACAATAGACGTATATCGATGTTAAGTGAGAACAACTACTCATTAAATAATCTGGCAACCTTCAATCATCACTTGGGCATCGAGTAGTTGTGCCTGACAGCTCCGTGGTTGAAGAAGAAGCAGCAGCAAACATAATACTCGATGTGAGAAATGGAAAAATATGCAATAAATAGCTGATTACAATTGTGTTACTATAGTTTTAAAGCATATGCACATGGCCTAATCAATTGTTACAATACCATAGCGCATTCGAAAGTTTCAAGCGGCTCAAGGATAACTACGCAAAACACACGCTAAAATGGCGGATCCCCTGAGTCTTTTGCGGCAATACAACATAAACAAAAAGGAAATAATTGAGCGTGATAATCAAATCATATTTGGCGAATTCTCCTGGCCCAAAAGTGTCAAGACCAACTATCTCAAATATGGGTAAGTGCATTTTGCAAATAAAGCCATATTGCAAAAATATTTAGCAATCCGAAGTAACCGACTGCGCTATACTCTGTTCCCATCGTAGTCAACTGTTGACTCTCAAACTGTGAGTAAGTCACGAGTGACTCTAGAACTGTTAGGCAAATTTAATTTCTTGCATTGACCTCTTAATAATCATAATTAACTGAAATCGGATAACGACCACCAAATGTGAGAGTTGTGAATAACCTTTACCTTCTTGGTGCACAGGGTATGAATGATTATAAAATTGCGTATTGAAATACTTTCAATTTTGCTTGATTGCAGCTCCGGAAAAAAGGGCGCTCCGCGTGAATATTACACGCTGGAGTGTCTGCTCTACTTGCTCAAGAATGTTATGCTCCAGCATTCGGTGTATGTGCGTCAATGTGCCGCCGAAGATATACCCGCTGTAAATCGTCCAGATCGTAAGGAGTTGTTGGCATATCTCAATGGAGAGACGCCAACGTGTGCAAGCATCGATAAGAGTGCGCCGTTGGAGATACCCACACAGGTGAAGCGTACGGCAGATAGCGATGCTGCGAGCAGTGGTGAAACGGCGGCTAAGAAAGCTCGATTTGAGGAGACGCAGGTGCAAAAGGTTCGCGAACAACTCGCGGCACGCTGGGATGTCAATCAAAAGGAGACGGCCGTCAACATGGACAACATCAAGTCGCTGTCGGAGACGATGTCTGTGGAAAAGATTGCGGCGATTAAGGCCAAGCGATTGGCCAACAAACGCACGACCATCAAGCGGACGGACAACGAGGACGCCATGGGCACCGATCTGCGCGCCATTCTCGACTACGATGTGGACAGCACCAAGGATATCATCAGTCGGGAGCGACAGTGGCGCACACGCACATCGGTGCTCCAGAGTACGGGTAAACTGTTCGCCAAGAACATATTCGCAATGCTGCAGGGCATCAAGGCGCGCGAGGAGGGACGCAACCGTCCACAGATGCCCAATCCCATCAAGATGCCGGAACCCACGCGCATTGCAAAGCCACAGCCACAGTTGTCGCAATACAATCGTTACGATCAGGAGCGTTTCAATCGCCAGAAGGAGGAGACGGAGGGCTTCAAAATCGATACGCTGGGTACCTATCACGGCATGTCACTCAAATCTGTAACGGAAGGTTCGCTCGCACAGCGCAAGGCGCAGGCAAATATGCCGCATGCGGCTGCCACAGCATCGACAACTGCCACACGCTCCGCGCCCAAGGAGCTGCTGCCCACGGCACAGGCGCGACAATTGCCGGCGAATGGGCCACAGAAGCGACCATCGCGCACACCGATCATCATTATACCATCAGCCAACACGAGCCTTATAACCATGCTGAATGTGAAGGACATACTGCAGGAGTTGCGCTTCTTTTCCACATACGACAAGAAGCTACAGGGCTGTCAGCGCGAAAGCGAAGTCCTGCTCCAGGTAAACTTAACCATTTGCTTCCGAACTGTGATCGATTTTGAATATATATATCTTATATTATTTGTTGTTGCAGCGCAAGCGCAATAATCAGACTGTCTCCTATCGCGTCGTCGACAATCCCATCAAGCTCAGCCAACAGGATTGGCAACGTGTCGTCGCCGTTTTCGTCATGGGCCCACAATGGCAATTCAAAGGCTGGCCCTGGGATGGCAATCCCGTTGAAATATTCTCAAAGAGTACGTCTACCATATCTAAGTTGTATTATCAGATCAAAGGCATATATAGCTTCACCCAAAACTGACTATATCTGAAAATCTAACGAATTTCATCCAATATAAATTTGCATAATACATTAATGCGTTTAAATGCTTGACAGCAACTTGTTTATGTTCAAAATAATATCTGAATTATAATTGATTACTGGCAGATTTCGTTACATTTTTGTGCAACAACCTATTTCTTTATGTTTGACAAGAATTTATAAAGTTTGTTATGCTTTTCAAGATTAGATGTTTATATCGCTGTTAATCATTCTACCCTTTCAACTCTCACTTATTTGAAAGTAGCTCTTTTATAATAGATTGCTTTAGTTTATTTATCTACCTATCTCAAGATAATAACTACCTGTAATAATAATAATTCTAGAGGATTTAGTTTGTTTTTATAGGAATATTTATATCTTAGCAGTTAGGTTTGCCACGGTTGCCAAGTCACACGTTTACCCGTAGTGAATCTTAATAATTACAAAAGTCAAATAGTATTTTTATAACTTTTTATATATTCCTGGTAATCAGTTTACTCTTCTCCTCTCTCATATAATATATAAGATAATACCTACCTTTTAATAGATAGCTGGAATATTTAGTTCGGTTCTTGTATAACAACTTAATTTTTGTTATCTTTATAGCGATATTTAAATCTTTTTCAAACGTACAATTTACAGTTATTTTTTTGTGCTTTTTACAAGTTGTTATAATTACTTGATAATAATTTGCTAATAATGAGTTGCTTAAATATGGTTTTTTGTGTATTTATTTTATTTATTAATATAATTAACTAAACATCATTTACAAAGTTAGTTTTTTGTGTAACAACTATTGTTGTATTTTGATAACAATATTTAAATCTGTGCCAAATGTACCTATTATGCTTTTTTTTTAATATTTTGTATCTCTCTTCCTGCTCTGCTGTAGTTTGCGCTTTTCACCTATGCTTCAGCGAGCTGAAATTGGATGCGAATGTGGAGCGTTGGTCGGTGACGTTGTTGCGTCTGTCCCAAAACAAGAGGCATTTGGATCGTGCCGTGCTTAGCAAATTTTGGGAGACACTTGACAAGTAAATATATCTTAAAATATTTGGAAAATTAACATTTAATTAATGTTCTACTCTCTTGCAGATATATGCTTAAGTACAAGCCCGATTTGAGGTTTTAATATGCTGAAAGTTAAGTTTTGGTGCGCATTTGTTTAGCGTTGCACACAAAAATAATAGAAAGAAAAAACAAAAATCAAACCAATGTTTAGAAATTTTGCAATCGATTTGAAAATATGCAAAATGTTTGTTTTTCTGTAACTGTACAATGTAAACTACGAAACAGAGCTAAGAAATATATAATTTGTATAATTAGTTATAATAAAAAGTTTTAAGACAATAAGTCGATCGTTGATTTTATTTAATGCCTAAATGAATATCACTTTTTGCGTAGAAAATAATCAACTTTAATTGAATAGCATTTATTATAATAATCGCAAATAGAAATTGGAACAGATCCAAGCATAGCTGGGTGTGTTGTAAGCTAAACCGCGCCCATTTGCAAGATGGGCGTAAAGAGATTGTAGGCGCGCTCGATGTATTTAACAGCCGTTAGCATCTCGGCAAAGTAGGTGTTGACCCGCGCCTTGCACTCATCCCGCTGATCAGCATCCTGCGCGTTGCTCTTGCTGCTCAGCAGCGCAGCATGGCGTTGGGTCAGCCCCTGGAGATGTCCGTTGAACTGTTTGCAGAGATGCACAATGCCATCCACCTCGTTGGCGGTGCTGTGATGTGGTTTCACCAGCATTAGTTCGGCAATCTTATGCAGCTTGCACATTTCCAGGGCACAGGCTTCGCTCAGTGCATTGATGCTTCTAGCATAGACTTGCTCCAGATCGGCAGCAGTCGCCTCCTCGGAGCACAGCCAGCTGAGTGACTTTGACCAGTGACTGCAGGGGCAAAAAAAAAAATAATAATATATTAATATAACGATAACTGCACATTAATTGGCTATGTTTGGGTGTAAGTAGTATCAATCATTAGTTTGGCACTTTGAGTGTGCGGGTCAATCAGACAATCAATATGCATTAAAAATCCAGTTAGTAAATCAATCAGCGATTTCATAAATTAGTTAGTATTACTATTTAATCTCAATCTTAAGTCATTATTATCAGTCAGTCAGTCGTCTATTAATCAATCACACTGTCTAGTCAGTGAGTAAATCTATCAGTCATTCAGTTGGTCAGTTCAATCAATCAGTGAGTCTGTCAAATGATTTGACAGTATATCAATCAGATAAGCTAGTCAAATAATTAGTTAGTATATCAATCAGATTAGGCAGTCTATCAGTCAGATTAGTCAGTCGATTGGTCAATAACAACAATTTGAATATATATGTGAAGATAAAGAAGGTCTTTGGCCAGATCCTCACCTGGACACATCATCAAATTGAATGCCCAGCTCCGCATCCGCAATGGTTGCCGACAAACGCTCCTTGAGCTCAGCCGGTGTGTAGTCGCCCTCGCTGTCGTACTCCAAGTCCTCCAGCTCGAGAAGCTCCCTCACCTCACCAATGGTCTCCTGCAAGTGTGTGCAGTATTAATAAAAATGACAAATGATAATCCCATCGATAAATTCACCTGCAGATCACTTAGCGCCTGTCCACTGACCGCATCGAGGAGCGTGTCCAATTTTAGACGCGACTCCCTGGACAGTATTTCGAGGGCTTCGTAGTGCACCAGGCCGCAATAGTTCTCGAAGAGCACATCGAAACGTAATTGGGCCTTCTGCTTCTCCAGCTGGAGCTGCTGCATTGTTTGCTCCATTTGATCAGCATCCTTCTTGGCCTCGAGCAGAATGGCACTCAGATTGGGCCCGCTGGACGCATCAAGTCCCAGCAATTTGCGTTTGTTCATCAGCTTAGGATCGTTGTCCTGCAATATGGTCATCGTTTTCTTGCCAATGCCCTCGAGCGTGTCCAGACCGGTGTTCAGCACCTTGCTGCCCAGCGTTGTCACCATGCCCAAATTGAAAGCGGCTCCCGCACTGGTATTTTCTTGCCTCGCTCCTTTCGTCTCGTCTTCCTCCTCGTCATCCGTTGTGCTTTCTGTTGGTTTGGCTGCTGCCTCGGCGGCATTTATGCGCGCCAGCTCTTCGGGATCGGGTACACCAATTATCTGATTGAGGCCCTGATTCACGTGCGTTGTGATATTGCCCAGGCCCTCGCTGGCGGTGCTCAGCACAGAGCTCAGTTTGCCGCCCCACAAGCCCCAGCCGGAAGACGCGGTCGAGTTGGAGGTGGAAGAAGCAGAAGTGTTTGGGGGAACGGCTGCTTCACTTTTGGCAACATCATCAAGAACAACAACTTTCGCTTTCTCTTTGGTCGCTTGTGCGCTGTTCTCTTCTAGCTGCTTCTCGACATGCACAAACTTGCCGTCATCGTCATCGCCATCTCCATCGCCCCAATCGTCCCAGTTGTCGTCGTCATCGCTTTGATTCCAATCATTGGTTTCCTCCTTATTTTGTTTATCCTGTTTATTTGCCATTTGCGACTTACACGTATTTAATTCACTTTCTGTGGCCCAACACTTATCGCCAGTTATCGATAATTTAAACTGCGGTGATATTTAGTGCATTTTTGTGCCTAAAAATACCACTGTGAGACAACAGTGCGCTTTTGATTTTAACATTGGCGCGAACTTTCTCATTTACTCTGCCTAACTGAAATTATTTGAAAATATTATTTTAATCGGGTTTAATTATGTTAAGTGTTGAGTCTTTTGCTAAATACGATTCGAAACTGATTATAGCTTATTCATACGTATAACAAATGTTTTGAACTGTCAACACATTAAAACAGATTAGTAAACTTACACTCAATATATTTAGTAAAGCCTTCAAAGCTAGAAATTTTTAAAATTTGTTTTTTTAATTGAACTAGTTTTTTTTTATTGTGAATTCCTAATCCGTTACTGGCTTATGGATAAATCGCTTGCGCTTCAAATTTAAATTCATAAATACAGTCAAACACTTAATGCAGTACATTTTTTGCTATTCTTAATTCGCTCACTGCCCGAGTTATTTTTCTGTTTAAATACACACAAAGAAAACTGACCGCACACGAGACGCCCACAAACATAACCTTAAATTGTGCTGTCACCGAATAATAACAACAGCAACAACAACAACAACAACTGACTGTTGCTCTTGTTAGAAATACATAAATTATTGGAGAAACTTGTGTCACCTGTGCCATTGGAATGCCCAAGTTGAGCTTCCACTTCGATGCCTTGGTATTCACACACACCGTCACACACACACACGCATACGAACACCCTCACACACACACACACACGCATATAGGCAGACAATTTGATGCTCAATGCATACAAATTGAATTGATATTAGTTTGTAAAATATTTAGGCATTAAAATACCATATGTATAGAGTATATATAAAAATGTTTATATGCGTATGTTGTTTTTGTATTTGTATTTATTTTGTTGTTGTTCTGTCCTAGTTTCTGTGTGCAAATGTTTTCGAAGCAAATCTTTATTTTTGCGCAAATGTGCGATGTGAATTGTAAATACAGAAAATGTGCTCAAAATTCTTGTAAGTATTGGTTTGCTTTACCAACTCTTGTAAACAAATGCGTATTTATTATTTGTCTATAAATAGTGCATAGTAACTCAATTATATAAATTTGTATGTTCATCTGCCGAAACTAAACATTGAAAGAGAATTCCATTTACACGTATATTTTTATAATTATCCAAAATTAAAATAGAATGCATTAAAGATTTTATGACACTTGCTCCACATTATTTTTAGAAGCAAAAATTCAAAGGAATCCTTTCAAGAGTCACTCCGGTTATAACTGTATATGCACATTGTGCCACACATATCTAATTGTGCTCATAAATAAGAAATGAACACAAACAAAATTCGGTTGTCAGCTGAAAGTTTGTTCGCTGCTAACCAGCATATAAATTTGGCAGGAACGCAAAATTAACAAACCAAGACAATTTACCTAGCACACACATACACACACACACAAACACACAAACACACTCGCAAGCACGCACACCTTGGCATATACAAAGAATTTTCATAAACTTGATGCATACTTTTAGGCAGCCACACACACACACACACAGAGATAGAGGAAGCAAGAGACAACCGCACGCATATTTCGTCAAGGAGGCTGCCATAAAATGCTCAGTGCTAAAATTTATCTTCGAGCTGTGCAAAATGAGAAGCAACCAAAAAGCAACAAAACGCAACTAGTTCAACATTTGTTGTTGTTGTTGTTGCCGATGCTCTTTTCTACTCTAATTCCCCCTCTCTCTCTCTCTCTTTCTCTATCTCTATCGCTCTGCTTGCTATTTTCCTTTCGCGTTTCCCTTGCCGTATGATTAATTTTTTAATTAAAAATTGTTAGCATAGCATTGAATGACAACGTCAGCGCTGAGAAAACATTTACATTATTGCGTTTACCTCAACCGCTAATATGTTAGCAAGTTAAAAAGGTCGAAGAGTGGAAGAGGGGGGGTGTGGAATACTATAAATTTTTCTTAAACTAAGCATCAGGTATGTGGACTCTATGATTACATTGGCTAACGATGCCAATTTTAGGCACTTGATGCATATTTCCTTTAAGGCAAATTTACATTCAATTATCCATTGTAGATGTTAACGATATGGTTAGAGGGAGAGGGACAGAGAGAGAGAGAGAGAGAATAATTGCATGTTCATCGTACAAGTTCTAGTGCCAACAATTAAATGCAAATGTCAGACAATTATTGCCAAAATGAATTGCTGTCTAAAGTTTCATGCCTGAAGTGTTAGCACACACATAAACACACACCCACACACACACACACACTGGCAGGCAGTGTGCAAAGCTCCGTGAAAAGCTCACCTAATAGCGGTAAATTATTAGTTTACATTTGCAGATTGCCAAGTGCTTATTAAATGTAATTGACAGCCGTGAGAAATGCATCGGCTCAAATAAAATCAGCTTAAATATAATCGTTAATAGTCTCAGTTAATTATTGCTGGCAATACGTTAGATGAATTTCAAAATAAATACAAATATTCCCATTTTTAAATTATTGCTAAGTTCTGAATTGAATTCTGTACTTTCTTATTTTTATTTTATTTTATACTTTGCTACATTTTGAGTTCCGTTGGGATTCGATGTGGAGTTTGATTCTCTTACGATTGAAAGTCTTATTTGGCAATAAAAAAAAACTTTGCTTAGTAACAATTTCGATTGGTAAAATTTCTAGCAATTTTTGAGCTTTATTATTTAATCAAATGATAAATTCTATTGGACATTTGCTTTGTAGCTTTAGAGCCCCAACAGATTCACTGCTTATCTTATTGGATTATATATAGTATATAAAGTTATATTTATTCTCTTATATTATCTCAATTCTGTGATTTAAAGTCTGTTTTAAGTTTCTTGTGTCATTCAGTTTGAGTAGCATAAGTGAAATAATTAAATACTTGTAGCATTATTTTAACTTAATTCTTTTGAGTTACTATTGCCATTTTGTCACTCAAGATACAGTCCTATTCACTAGCTAAGCTATTGAATGTGAGTGTTTTTCTTTTGTTGAAATTGATTCACAGCATGTTGTCTGCACACTCAAGCCCAATTCAGTTATTCACAACCAAAATTGTTTTAACTGTGCACAGATAGACCACAAATAACCCGCTAGGGGTCAAAGCCAGAGATCATGCAAAGGGTCTACTTTGGCCTAAATATATACAAATATATGTGTGTGAGTTTCAGTGTGTGTGAGTGTTGTGTTAGTGTATTCAGGCAAAGGACATCTTTGTCATTTTTCCCCACAAGCAACTAATAAAGGAGCTCATCATTGTTGTTGCTGTCTGTTGTACAATGTTATTGATACCTCAGCTTCCGTTTAAGCACACACCCCATACACACACACACACACACACACACACACACAGTGTGACATACAAGGGAACCCTTTTTGGGCAATTCCCCAAAGTCGTCGGCTTTGCTGCTGCTTCCTCCTTTGGGTGGTGCTTGGCGCTATCTTTAGCTGATGACAATAAAGCAAACTTCCAGCTGTTTATTAACATGTTTCTTTGCCAATATACATACATCTTATATAAATACACACAATCTCACACACACACACACACACACATACACATCTATATATGTATTGCTTTAAGTGATGTTGATAGGCAAGCGGCTGCTGTTTGTCTGTTTACAAGTTTCGTCTTACGAGTGAAAAATTCCTTTAGGCCAAAGTGTGCATTAAGAAGATTGTTTTACTATTGTTGTAATACACCCGCACATACACAAACACACACACACACATTTATTTATATATATATATATATATATGTATGTGTAACCCAAAAATACCTTAACTACATGACATCGCATTGGCAGACAAGACAACTTGCCTGCAGCTTCGTTTTGTTTCCTTCTCTTTTGCCACACTTAGTCCCCCCACCACCCACTCCCGCCCTATCTGCCACCTATCTGTTTGCATACCCTGTATCCATTAAATTGTATAAAAGGGTACTACGTTGTTGAGGAAGTGTATGTAACACGTTATAGGGTTTATATCATATGCAAATCAAATAAAGAATGATTTTTATCGATTTTGATTTGAGTTGAGCCTTTTTTTTATTTCTGAATACCTAACCCAAATTTTAAATCTGAATAAGCTTTTTGATTCTTGATTTTGTAACTTTTGGACATACACGTATTTAATCAATTATATTATTTATCTGCATGTTTAATTTAGTTTATTTATCGAGTTGGATAAACGAACTTAAAATTTAGAATTTAACTGCTAACTTTTATATAACCTTTATTATACGTATCTGGAAGTTAACACAATAGTTATTATATATTCAACATTTTAAAGATCAAAATAGGATATTTAGAGAATATTTATATATTTATTTATAAAATTAATAACAATAATTTATTACTTCTCATTTTCCACCTGGAGAATATTATGTTTGCTCTTTAGATAACTATGTAGCTTTTGTTTTTTTTTTATTGCTTACAGGGTATCGTTTAGTCGATACCTCTAAACTCGCACACTTTTCCTTGTTCTTTCGTTCTCTGTCTAGCACGCTGTCATTCCACTCAACAAAAGGATTCAAATTTCATTAAATCTCATACAAAAGTATCAAAATGCCATTGTTGTCATGACACACACACATCCACACACACACACACACATCCACACACATCCACACCCTCACACACACGAATTGCACTTGTGCTCTTCAGCAGCCCGCCCCTCTCCGCCCACTGGCAGTCTTTCAGCTCGCTGAATCCTTGTCGCCACCAAAGTAGCAGCATCTGCAGGCTGCCTCAGTCTCTGGGATACATATTGGTAACTGCTTTTACTTTGGTCTGGGCCTTTTATTCGATTTACGTTTCAACTTGCTTAAATTTGTTCAGTGTGTGTGTTGGGTGTGTGGGCGTATACAGTTTTCTTGAGCTTAGAGCCCAGGCATTGATCGCTATCATCTATAATGGAAAACTTAATTGACTAGACAACACTTTGTTGCAACAAGCATCCAACATCAAGCGACAAGTGCTTCGTGATAAGCGCAAACTACTCGCAAAAGCAGTTAACTTTCTTTCCTTCGCTTTTCATAGCCTCCTTAAGCATTAGCTGCCGCATTATCTTTCCGAAAATCCCCCCAAAATATAATTCCCATATGCATTGCTGTTCCCAAATTTGAATTCGTTTGAGAATTGGAATGGTGATTTTAATCAATTATTTAATGCAAATTAATGACAAAATTATGTTTGCTTTTTATATGAACTACATATTTAATTGATCTAAATAAATTATATTGATATTAAATATTTTCTTCTAAATTCGAGATAGTTTTGATTATATCATTACATTTATCTAAACAGGCAAGCAAGATTGGGGGCGGAGAGACCCCTAGTAGGACCTGAACCGTATTGTGGCATCGGAAGGCACATGATACGGCAGGAGCTTAGAAATGAAGATAGACAGACAGCGGAGCTACCAGAGGCACCAGGACTCCGACAAGCTAAATGTCTTTTGGGTGGCTATAATCAGAAGCGATTTAAGCAGATTATAGCCATGAGTAAAAACAATCTTAGAATACTCACCGGTCTACTGACGGGACACTGTAGACTAAGAAGTCACCTAGCCAAGCTAGGTATAATTAGTAGCGGACTCTGCAGGTTCTGTAAAGGTGAGGAGGAATCCTCAATACACATCCTAGCAGAGTGTGTCGCCTTAGCAAGGAAGAGAAGCAACATCCTAGGGATGCATGTCATGATGAGCAATGACATAGTAGCATTCAACCCAATAAAAATTCTAGCATTCGTGCAAGAGCTTGGGTTGATGGATGAGTTTTAAGCCCAGAAGGGGGCACAATAGACCTATCAAGTCGCCTAACCCCTAACCTAATAATAATAATAGTTGTTAGTTGGTTTCTAAGGTGGTCAGTCGAGAGAGACGATTTGCTAATACATATTTAGATAGATTTTCTTCTGTTTTTTAACTACATTTTTCTTTTTTCCTTACCAATCCAAAATAGTTGGTCTGTTGTAATTAAAATGTTCGCAAGCTGTTAACAGCCTTGTTCTGTTCCATATTTATTTTGAATGACTTGGGTGCACACAAACATCTGTGGCACATGCCACATTAACATTAAGAGCATTAACTTATACATGTATACTTAACTGTAGTCACACACACCCGCTTCCCCTCCTATCCTCTCCTATTTCTTGATAATCCCTTTTATTTCCTTTTTCCGCGCGGTTGTCGTTTGCCGCAGCTCCTCCAATTAGCTGCCGCTGCTGTCATTATTTCTTTTACCTGTCAGCAACTTGGCCATACCCATTACTTTATTCACTAATTTACACATTTGGTAATTTACAAGTCTACTTAGCGGCTGACAGCAGGGTATGCCTACACACACACATTCACACACACACGCGCAGCACATTCGCAATTATTTCAATCAACTGTGTCGCGAGTGCCACACACAGCCTCAAAATGTGTGAGGGTGTGCAGTGGTTGCCTAATCAGGCATCCACAATTTGGAGTTGCCACCACCCATGGCACCACCAACCGTGGCACCATCCTGTACATGTCTCTATCATTTCAACTTTTGGCAAACAAACTTTTCAAATTGCTTTCGCATTAAAAATCACTAAAATACGTTTCTCGCATCGCTGCTTACAGAAATTACGTTACTTTGTGTGTGTGTGTGTGTGTGTGTGTGTGTGTGTGTGTGTTTGTGTGTGTGTGTGTATTGCCTGTTTACTTACGTTAAGTGTCATTAAGCTTTTGTCAACTCATCAACGTCGCCTTCTGCGTCGTTTGTTGTTTCAAAAACTTAAACATATCAAAAACATAATTTTATCCACAAATCAATTAGTATTGACTTAAAGATACCGTGTAAAAGTTTCAGTAGTACTATTTTGAATGTAGTTTTCAGATACTTTTAATTTTGTACATTTATTCAATAATTATTGGGGTAAACAAAGATGAGTTAAACATGTGCTAAACAGTTATTGTTGTATTGCAGAAATTGCTGCCTTTGTTCGCGGCATGCCACAAATGAGCATTGAACATTTCGAACACACTTTGACCACAGGAAAACTACTGTAAACAATATGGAAATCTCGTCAACAGTTTTATAAGCCAGCACAGTAAGCTGATGAGAAAACCGCAAATCATTGGCTCAACTCCTCTCTGCTGCACTGCCACAAAGAGCTAACCCACAAAGTAATATTGCACATACGCCATGTGGGATTTGTGTGGGTCAAGGAAAAAAGTGGTTTTGTTGTTTGTTGGTTGCACGTTGCACGTGTTTTAAAGTTGAGTTTGCATTTAATTCAATTTGGACGAATATCAACTGTTGTGTAAAAAGCTTTTAGGAAATTGAAATATTTAAATGCGTATCACAACATTTAAAAGGGTACCTAAAATTTAAGGTTTTTCTTTAATGGATAGCAACAATTTTGTGTCACTTGTGTTTCATTTAAAATGTGACATTTTGAATTATTGTCCTCAATTACCGTAAGAATGTTTTCGATCCCGCTTAAGTTTTTTTTTTTTGTTTTCTAGGGACGTTTTTTCCACTCAAAGTTTCCACATACAGCTTGTCATTTTCTTATGTACTGTTAACTGATTGTAAGGTATAAAATCATTAGGCTAAAATCTTACTTTTAAGCATCACAATATGAGCGGATAATTTTTTGGAGTATAAGACTTAAGGACCTTTAACATATGTTTGATCTAAGTCAGGGATTTTCCTTACGATAAATGGATTAACTTAATACTTACCGATTCGAGGTTAAATTAAAAAAACTATTTTACAGTTTTTAGTCATGGTAGTAAATACATGTCCTTTCTTTTTATACATACGAAATCGATTTAAAATATGAAAAAAATGTATTAAAATTAAAGAGTTTTTTTTTTTTATTTTTAGAACAAGTTTTTTTTTAGAAATTCAGTAAATAGTAATAAATTTTGATCTCTCGAGTGAGAGGGAAGTTAAGTTGATCGGTGGTAATTATTTATGAAGTCTTTCTAAATGTATTTAATAGAGGAAATATAAGATTTCTGTGCAGAGAAATAACAAAAAATCCTGGAAATGATAAATTTGTTTTTCTCATTCAAATTGTACCCTGGTTATGATTTGCATATCATACCATATTAGATTTAAGGAGTACTCCTAGCTGTACTCCTATCTTCATGTAGTAAAGTAAGCAGACGCGTTTGAGAAATAAATATAACTTAGTTTTGACTAAATATATTATCATTTATATATGATTAATATTTATATCGAATTGATAATTTTATAAATAATCATAACTTCAAGTTCATATTTTATTCAATACAAATAATCCCCCTAAAACTAACAATATTAATTATTCAAGCTGTGCCGTTATTCACTTGTTATAGTAAGCTACATAAAGGGACTAACGCAATTTATAATCACAGATTTTATGCAATGCCATACTGCTCATAATTGGCCACAAATTGAAACCAGCTTTCAACCGAATGTTGCAGGATATGATGACGTGTACTCGAATGCCACATACCGGCTATATCAATAACCGGATGGTTGGAAAAATGCAATTTTAATTAGCCGAACGTGCGACAAACGCACGTAAAACGCATAACCGCAAGATGGTGTTGCAATTAGGCAACTGCAACTGCAACTGGCGACATTCAGCAATGCAGCAGTACAGCAATATGCACTGCTGTCAATCCAGACAGCGTCAAGCAGCGTACCAGTTCGACAGTCAGTCATTCAGTCATTCAATGCAACGTGCTGTTTCAGCCAAACAAAATTATGTGGCCACCGTTTGCTGGTGGCACATTTCGCGGCCAAATGCTGAAAGAGGGGAGATGTCGACACAGTGAGTGCGAGATAGAGAGAGAGAGGGAGAGAGATAGAGAGAGAAAGAGAGCAACTGCTGGCAGTCGTTTGTTTTGCAATGCCCAAATTACTTTATCGATTTGCCCAGTACGCTTGTACAATTTGGTATATTGCATGCATCAAGGGAAGGGGAAGCTGGGGTGCAGGGGCAGGGGCAGGGACAGGGGCTCAGCATCAACGCTGGACAAACCAACCACGCTAACGAGCCTCATTAGTGGCATGCGTGGCAATGTGGCATGGGGCATGCTGAAAAGGACGCAGTGTCGTTGGTTACTCGTTGTCCTGTTGACATGTGAGCATCAGGAACGTGATTTCTTATTCAGATTCGCCAAATGATGATTGCCACAGCTGTGGATTATGTCGCAGCAGCTTTTCGGGTTTGCTCAAGGCTAAAACCAAGAAATTTTCTATTAGTTGTAAGTAAAAGTAGTTCAACAACAAAGGATACGAATATATTTACATGATTATCCCGATTTCTTAACAAGTGGCTATATCAATTCGCGTATTGGAAATATTTAAAAATCTACAATATTTACAATCTACAAAATTTACTTTTACTTTTCCCAACCACAAATGTAAAATATTCTTAACAAAAAGATAAAATAAGTTAGTTAGATAAGTTATCAAAAACCAAAAAAATTACATAAACTTTCAAAGATTAAGTTTTCTCTCGAGTTGAACTACTTTTTGTGATTAGTTGAAGTTACCTAAAGTTAAGCAATAGCATAAATAAATAATAGTCTGTCAGCTTTTAAGGATTATGTTTTTATTCTCAAGTTGAATTATTTTTTTTAACGATTATTTGAATTACCAAAAATTAAAGCCAAATAAATAACAATTAAATTTACGCAACTAGCCATGAAATTTGTATTCGTGCTTTTCACAGTCAATCTAGACGGCTACTTAATATGCGAGGCACAAAGCAATCCAATGTGACAGTAATTAGTGAATGCCTTAGGGGGCGGCTGGGCTGAAAAGGCGGATTTATTAAAATCGAAATCAATATTTAACCGTCTCGAACGGAAAGTGCAGCAAATGCAAAACGGATGCTGTCTGTCTGTCTGTCTTTCTGTCTGGCTGTCAATTGAATTGCAGTAATATGTCGTGCGAGTCTTAACACCATTAATTACACGACCAATGAGTCAATATTATGACAGTTTGCAACTGAGACCAATGATGTTGACGCTGACGACGACAAAGTTGAAGCTGCAACAACAACAACAACAACAACGACAACAACAACAACAACGACAACAATCTCAATCAATTAATTAGGCATATTGATATTGATCCAGCTTCTGGTTAGATTCTTTCAAGCCTATTTAAGCGAGTTGTTATTGCTATAACCGAAAAGCTAAGATATACAATATTATCGTTTAAATCTCAATTCCAATAATAACAATAAACTATCTAATCTGCTTGTGTATATATAATTTTATTTATCGTATTATTATTGATAATCAAGTTCAACTTTTACTTAATTGCGCTTCATGCGTGTTTCTTCCTAAACTGGCTGCAATTAAATGTCTCGATGCCGATCAGATATCGATATTTTACTGGTACTACTGACTCGATTACTTGTTCTCAATAGTATCGGTGCAATGGCAACAAGGTTGCCAGATAGCTTTGACCGCTTTTTATTTGTCTACCTCCTTTACGAATTCCCGCTTTTTTATATGTGAAAGCCAAAAACAATATTAATAATTTAGTTAAAAAAGCAAATGTAAGAATTCCTATAAAAAAAAACACGCTGCAAATTTACAAATATGTGGAACATGTAAAAAGGATTGCCTTAAATTGAATCTGTTAACTTTAACTGTGCTATTTACAGAAATTTAATAATCTCTTCATTTTTACTTCATAAATGATTTATAAGTTGTACCTTTCTAATGATATGCCTAATATGAGCATTTATATTTTTTTTATTTCTATCGCTTTCTTAATCATTAATCTTTAGTTAGAATTATAATAACACAAAATTTGATTACGACAAATGAATTTAAATTGCACTTTGCTTAGTATTCATCGCTGTCCTCATATTCGCTGTCCAGTGAGATCTGGCTGACCATGGTTTCGGGGCATTTGGGTTTCTCCACTGGCCTATCTAGTTCAAATGCGTATGGATTTGAATGCTTGCGCCTATTAAACAAGATCTTTGTGCGTTTCATAGGATTGGTTTTCTTGGTCGTATTTCTGTTGCTGCACTGCGGCTTCTCGTTGCTCTCATTGCTGTTTTCCATTTCAAAAATTTGCAAGGCATTATGTTTTTCCTCACAACGACCCTCTTCGCCAAAGTCGTCTGGATACATTGTCTCGGGCGGCTTCTGTTCGATATAGTAATGCCTGTCGGGTATATCGTCGAATGCATCATTCGAGGAAGAACTAGTCGAACCCTTCGAACTTAACTCATACTCGTTGGTATATTTATTTATTCCCAATTCTGCTAATTTTTGCTTTGCAGCGACTCTTTGTTTTGGCCCATCCGAGTCGATCATGCTTTGGCGCACTTTTACATTGCTTGGTAGACTTCGGGAATCCTTTCTGGTAGGCCGCGGCTTAAGCTCACGTGGAGTCTCATTTTTGGAAACAGTTTTGGGTAGCAGTAATTTTTTAATAATGCTCGAATTGCCCTCAGGCGGAATATCTTTTGTCATATGGGACACAATTATCGTTTGAGGCAACTTCTTGCCAGCGTCCTTTTTAGTTTGCTTCATCAACATTTGCAGAAGAATGGGCAGATCCTTGTTGTCATAGTTGCCGGAGAGTTCAAGCATCAGTTTTTCACGTGGCTTCAGCTGTGACTTGTCGCCCGTTTCGAGTGCAAATGTTTCCATGGTATGTTTGTAGCCATACCACTTTAAGTAATCCACAATAAGGTAGTTGAGCAGCTGCAGCAATCCACGCTGTTGCACATCGCCACCACAGAGCGGTCCATCCTTGTCCAGATTCATCTCCCCAAGGATCGCCTTGAGCACATTGACATGCAATCCGCTGAGTAGTTTATTTACGATTCCGTTGCGCTCGAAATTCATCCGGATGCAATTCTCAATGAGCTGTGTAGATGTCCTCTCCTCCATTTTGTAAAAAAAAGCAATTTGAAATTCAATAAAATCGAGATTTGTAAGGCTACAAGGAATTTGATTTGTTTGTAGTAACTGAGGTAAAGTCGGTGTTCGACTAACTGTAACTAAAAAATGTTCAAAAATCTTAATAAAGGGGTTGCTCAGTTTCACCTTTTTTTTCCTCTCTTTGTTTTTGTCTACAAAGTTTTTGTCAAGCCAAGCTCGTTAATCATGCAGATAACCTTGAGTGGAAGCCTGCATACATTAGCCATTAGCTAAACTTTTCGCATCGTTGCCAAGCCTTTGAAAATGTCTACTCGAACAGAGAGAGAGGGAGAGGAAAGTGCATGGAACGACAATTTAATTTAGCCTTTCTACTGACAATCGTATATAAATGTCCTTTGAAATTTAAGCGAGAACAAGAGCAAACAATTGGTCCTTGAGAATGTGTACCTTAGCGTAATATAGAAACACTGGGCACATATCCGTTTTGTTGAAAGCTAATCAGACGGTGTCTAAAAACACTCTTTTGATGGGTGAAATATGCAAGGAGTGTGCTCAAACTAAAGATAGGATAACCTTCCTTCCGTGTCGCATTCAATGCATCCTCTAAACTGTTTTTAATAATTATATTTTTTTGTTGTGGTAATCAAAGTGTGAAGTTAAAGAAATAAAATTTGCAATAGCAGAGAATTCTTTGAATTGTTGATTATTTATTTATTTATTTATTTAATGCCAACTAAAATCAGTCGATACAAATATATATAAAAAGTAAGAAATTGAATGAAATTTAATTTAAAATAAAATAATAATTAAAAATAAAATTAAAAATAATACATATTTATAAGATTTCTGGGGTTATTTAAGTTCAAAATTATCCAACAATTGTTGCATGAATTGGGAAATCACAGAAAAATCAATCAGACCAAAAAAATAATTAGTAAGAATTACATAAGCCCAAAAACCATGCGAAAAAGTTATTTACGAGATAGGTAGTTTAAAATTGAGTTTTTAATTAAGAAAGAAATGCACTTGCAGAACTGAACATTTGAGTGCAAATCATTTTAAAGGGAAATATGCCAATAAAACTATAATATATTTAACAACTGGGTTAAGGGTATATCGTAGTCGAGCCAACTCGACTACAGCATCTTACTTGTTGTATAAAATGTAAGCTGAAAGAGTTGCATCTACAATTGGTATGCCGAAAGGTGAGAGCATTGCTCCAAATTTGACATTGATTACATTTTGTATTTATTTTATTTTGTAAAATACACACAGTAAGAAAATGAAATTCATTGCGTCTATATTTATGAATTCAATATCTACAATAAATTCATTGAAATACTGTGAACCAAAACTCCACAAACGAGCTAGGAAAAGTAGCTTTATGAAAGTTTATTTCTCTGCCAAATTTTGCAGCAGATTCAGCGTTTCTTGCGGCTTATTGTTATTGTTTATAGGGCTGTTTTGCTTGTTTCAAGTGACTTCAGCTCTTTACTTGGGCTTTTTCCCGCTGTAATACTCGTTTCTGATATCTGTAATACTAAATTAATCTGGCATGTTCAATTTCTTAGAGAGTGTTGTGATATGCAGCCATTTAGCATTTTCCAGCAGCTTATCATTGGCATTGCCAGTTTCCTTAATCAGCATTTGCAGCAAAAGTGGCATTTCGATATTATCAATTGTGCCGCAAAATTCACGCTGCAGTTTTTCTCTCGGCTTTGAATGCGGTTTGTCGCCCGTTTCGATTGCGAATGTTTGCAGGGTACTCGTGTAGCCATACCAATCAAAGTAGTCTACCACCAGATAGTTGAGGAGCTGCAGCAATCCGCGCTGCTCCATATTGCTACCACAGGGTGGATCGACCTTCTCCACCTTTTTGAGCGCTTGCAACATTTTTAGTGCCTCAACATGCAGTTTACTGCGCATTTTTTCCAGCTTTTGATTGCGCTCCAAATGCAGCCGAACGCTGGTCTCAATCAGTTCTAAATGCGAGGTTTGCTCCATTGAAATTTGTGAATTTACTTTAAATTTATAATTATAAGTAATCTGACTTTAGACTATGTAGCTTAATGCATACCTTGAAAATGATATCATATGTTAACATATATATATATATTGAGCTTGATTAAAAATGACTGGTTAACTAAGTTTAGAAGAAAATACATTAACAATAATAATAATATCTATCTAAACCTATATATTATTATTAAAGTATCTTGTAATCTAATAAATAATTAATAATAACAATCTTCTGTCTTAGTTTGCTTTAACATAAATATGCAGCATTTAAATATAATTAGTTTTATAGCAGCAGCCAGTTGAATATTTTCAAATAATAACGGCTGCTCTGCCTTATTAAAGCTGTTGTCAGGTCAACAAAAATAAAATACAAATAAAAGAGCAAAAATTAAGTTGCCGGTAATGGCCGACAGAGAGCGCTGCTAGTGGCTTTTGCAGCGTTGCCTTTTGCCTTGTATCAGTTAAAAAATTGATTGCACTTAATGGAATTTTAAAGTTTGTTTACTTGCAGCAAGGCGAATATGCGTATATGTATGTATATGTGTAAATATATATATATATTTATCTCATTCTGCTGACTACAATGTCTTTTGAATGAAGCGATAATCATGCAAATTAATAGTTTCACCGGAGACTTTTACAAAGGCTACAGTTTGAGTTTCCCATACGCGATGCGTATAAAAAAGTATGCAAAAAAACTTTGGCAACACAAGAAAAAATAGTAAAAATAAAATAAAAAATAAGTAAAACTGGCGAGTATGAACTTTCCGTTCGGTTTTGCAGGTGCAGTCAAAAGAGTTTTCTTTATTTAATTACTATCTTCTTTTTTATTTTGTAGTGACAGAAAGTTCACGTTGCTTTTAATTCTGTTAAGAGCTAGCTGATTTATGGTGTAGCCAAAGTTTTTTGAGTCCAAATACAACAAAAAAAAAAATGAAAAATCCCAAACTGAAACTAAGTAGAAAAACGGCTTATGCCTTTAAGTTAAATGCAACTACTGTTTAAATATTTGTTCAACTAATTAGCAAAAGTGTTGCCAAAAAAAAAGGAGGACAAATTGAGCAGCAAGTAATGCTCAACGAATACTGCGCCATTTCCGGTTTATCTGGGCGTTGTAGCAAAGCCAATTAGACAAAATGGCTGCGACACATTTCCGCTGGTTGGACCTCTCTACGGAGCCTAAACCTCATGCGTTTGCCTTAAGTGCGTACTTTTCCATTGAGGGGGTCTTACAACAAGGCTGCAGAGCTTGTAACGCACTCTTTAAGTCGATGCTCAATATGCCATTTATGGATACAAATATACCCTGACTGGGAAAAGGGAACAATGATATTATGCATAAGGATGTAACAGGCAAGTCCGAACTCCCGAATCTATCTAGCATTTTCCGTTTGTTCGTCTGTAACGATTACGGCGATCTCAGATATTACGATATCTAAATTAAAGTTGAAACATAATTTTTCATTTATGCAGATAAAGTTTTAATTTTATTGATAACTGCCCCTCTCTTGTGAACATTATTTTAACTGATGTTCCACAGCAACGAAAGATATAATTTTTAAGATATAGGTTTTCAATCGATTTATAATATCCCCAATAATAATATGTATTGATGAACTGTTAAGATTTTACTTAGATCGAATACTAAATAAATAAATAATAAGCTCAGGCTTGTAGCACTGGAAAATAAAAATAATGAAAAAAAAATATATATATATAAAAATCCGACGATGTCGGACATTAAAGACAGATTTTATTAATCAAATCGAATTTTGAATATTGAACAAATTACTATCAACAAGCCTATTCCGTATTTAATGACATGGTTCGGGGTATATCCCAGTCGAGTTCTCCCGACTACAGACAGGAAAGTTGTAATGACCTCTTATGTATTATGTCAGTAAAAAATTTATAACATTGGGTATAAATTTATTCTGTAAATGATTGATGATTTTCATTCGTAATTGATTTCATTTTTTTTTCTTTTATCATTACAACTGAGAAAGTGTATTTGAAAGACGGTGTATTCAGCTTAATTGTCTCATTTCCTTGTTGTTTGTGCCTATCGAGCATTGTTGTTGCTATTGTTGTTGTTATTGTTGTTGTTATTGTTGTTGTTATTGTTGTTGTTTTTGTTGTTGTTATTAGCGACACACTTTCGCATTTGGTAATCGCATTAATTATGCGCTGCTCTCAGTTGCTGCTGGGCCTTTTAGTGCTGCAGGCAAATGGCCAACAAATTGAACAAAGGCAAACTGCAGGCGAAGATAAGCGCAAAGTAGAGAGACAGAGAGAGAGTAAGAGAGAGGGAGTAAGAGAAAGAGAGAGCAAGTTGCTAACTACATTTGAGGCATAATTGCCTCTCGCTGGGGATTCCAAATTGAAAGCAGAAGTAGCAACAATACTCAAATTAACAAAAGATGGCAATTCATTTCATTAATTATCAATTAGTTTTTGAAAATAATTATGCGAGATTTATTAAGTGGACAGTGGCTGCCAAACTTTTGCCATCTTTAAATAACTTTCTGACAAATTTCTATTGAATTAATTAACAGCCGCACTTAATCAAAATTGTATTACACAAAATGTATCTACTCTAAATTTGTTCGTTAAATGCTTTGTGGCAAACCAAATTCACATAATCAGCATAAATCGCTTTCAGAAATTTAAGCTGTAATATTAATTTGCAAATATTTTCTTTTTTTAATAAATTTATTATAGTTTTTATTAATGCAAACGATATTTATAATTTGTATCTTAGGCATAACATAGCTTTGACCAGACCAGTGCGGCATATTTAAATATGATTTGCACAACATTTTTTTTTTATTTTTTAAATGTTTTTAAATTACACTGTTATTTTATTACCGTCTTGAAGACAATTTCTTGCGAATATTTTTTAATTTTCATGCTCAGAAACTATATCAATCAAAGAATTAGGATTATAAATACTTCAAGTTGCATTGTGTTACATAAAACTGCTTTTAACTGGAATAATCTATACCCTTTTTATATTACTTAAAACTGCTGATGTGTTTGCGAATTGTTTTGATCATGGCATCCGCTTGTGAATTTGAGGATTCACGCAGCAGTCCAATCACATCGGAGATGCCACTTCCTGGACGGCCACGATGTGCCTTGGTCGCCATGGCAAACAGTACACCAGCACAGGCGCCACGTTTGCCCTCCCAATTCTCCGGACTGGGATCGAGTCTGTTGAGCAAAAAAACCGTTTCACATTCATGGATCAAAACAGAGTCCCATCTGTTACTCACTTTTCGAGCATATCGAATGCCTTGGCTGCCACCCAAAATTCCTCACACTTGTAGCACTCGTTCGCAATTAGCTGGAGCAGGAGAAATGCCTCTGCGTTCGTGTCCCTTGTGATGAACACATTCCATGCCAACTCTGGATGACCGCAGTGTATGTGACACTTGGCCAAAATCATACAGTAGGTGTGCTGATTCTTAATATCCATATCGCTGATCTGGATCAGCAGCTCCTCGGCCTCCTTGTAATAGCCCGTGGCACACTTGGCCTGAGCAAAGTTATAATTGAATACATCATCGTTCACAAAATAGCTGCGTATCGAGTTCATATAGACGAGCACCTCCTCAAACTGCTCGTACAGAAAGAAGGCCGATGCCATGCTCTGTCTGCCCGGTATCGTATCGCATTCGGTAGCCGAACTACCCACCAGATGCAGATTCTGTTGTGCCGTTTTGAGGTGCTCTTTCTGCAAGGGAGAAATATGTGAGATTGTGATTTGGATAAGTTGTTTAGATTTGTATATTAGTTCTGTAGTTTTAGGTGAAGAGCTTGGCTTGATATTATTGAAAAAATATATACCGAACTTTAACTTGAAAGTTTTTCCTTCCTGTCAATACCTTATTTTGATACTAATGTACTGTAAAAGTTTATAACAAACTAGAAGCACAGAAGACACAGAAATAAATAAATTAATAACCGATCTTTTGCTTGTATTGTGCCAATATAATAACGACTTGAATGACTTTTTGCATTGTGATTTTCTATGTATTTTTTGAGCTCATAATTTTTGTTTTACAGGAATCTTACGTCTTCTTCTGGGGACCATTTTTTCTATGATTTGTTTTGAAAATTGCACCTCAGTGCTTCTGACTTAGTTTAGTGAGGTAACTTGCCAATCTTCAAAGTCCTGTCAAGAAAACGGTGAGTTATCGTCTATTCCTTCTTATGGATGTTACTCAATTAAATAAATTTAACATTACAGCTGCTCATGAGACATTTGCCTTGTCTGAGATGAGTTGTCTCTGCCTAGTTCAATTGTCACAGATGTCGCTATTCTATTTGGAGCCTTTCTGCACCAATTCATAGAACTGTATAACACTGGGTACAGTAACATTTCTCAACACTGACGAAGTCAAGACAATAACTTAAATTAGTAGACCTAAGCTTAACTTGGTGTCAACTTTTCACATTACTTTAAGTGCTTATTTATAACGGTACAGAAACTCTTTCTCTCTCTCTCTCTCTTCCTCTTTTAGCGCCCTATACAACCAACACCTAAGCACCTACCGATCCCAGTTGCTGTCCCAGTGCCGCATGCACCACACCCTTGAGTATGTACTCATGTGGCGATGTGGGCTGCAGTTGCTTCATCAGAGCGTGCGCCTCCTGTACATCGCCTTGCTTCAGATAGTAGATGGCCAGATTGAGACGTGCCTCGGGCACAATATTGATCAGACCCGGCAGCACCCTCAGAGCACCTTCACCATTGCGAAACACGACCAAATTGTGGCGTATCAAGTCCGCTCCAAATGTGCCATTGTCGGCAATGTTTTTGATCTCCTGCTCGGCAACGCGTCCACTGAACAGACGAAAGCGATTACAGGCCTTCAGATTGATGGCAATGGTGCTATCGCCATGCTGGCCCAGATACACATCGAGCACCTCCTGCGACATGTCGTAGTAGTCCAGCTTATAGAAGCATAATGCCAAGTACACATTGATGGCCAGATAGTCCTTATTGTCGACCAGGACGCGCTTATACACATCGATTGCCTCCTGGTAATGGGCACGCATATAATGCATCGACGCCAAGCTCAATTGCTGCTCCACACTTGGCGTGCTGAGCAGCGTATCCAGCAGATCTGCCCACTGCTGGTCATCGCCCAGCTTGTGGGCCAGATGAAATAATAGACGCTGTTTTAGTGGCGTATTCGGCGTGTCCTCCATCAGCTGCTGTGCCTCCTCATAGAGACCCAGGTAGAACATGCAGACGGCCACATTGACGGCCAGCTGGGAATCCTTGATGGCCTGGTATTGAGTCAGAGCCTGCTGATAGTCACCCAAATGAAAATTGCAATACGCAATCCATTGATCGATTTGACGCTGCTGCTCTGCCCGCTGCTGGGCAGCCTCCTCGCTCCGTTCCTCCTCCTCCTGCTCATCATTGGCGTACTGCGAGAGAGAGGGAGGGGGGAGTTAAAGCGTAGCAATGGAATCCAATGGAAATGAGACACTCAAGCCGCTACCAGCCCTACTGTAAGAAACGGTCGCAGATCTCCCCAAGAGGCACCGGGGTCACAGTGGGTAGATGCTACTTACCTCCAGGAAGGCCCTGGCGCCCGTATAGTCCCGCCGAATGATGAAATCCTCGAGTGCTGCCGGCGCTGGTGTTTTGCGCTGCTGTTGCATGCCACCGCTGCTGGCCAAATGCCGCGAACTGGCCGAGTCTGTTTTGCCACGTGAAAGTATCTGTGCCGCATTGGAAACTTAGGTTACTCAATTCTCTCGAGTTTTTCTTGAATCAATTTCTGGCTATTTTCAGCTGCATTTCTTACCATTTTTGATGCGATTTGCTTTTTCAACTATTTTTTCCTCTGCGTCTTCTTCTTCTGTTTTAATTTTTTTTTCCATTTCTGTTGTGTCTGTCTCCAGGCGCTTGGTTACCGTTACGCTTACTGCTATGGTTGCTTGGCAACCAACATAGCGTCGATAAAGCAGTTCCCATGCTCGAGTGCACCCAGTGCCAACTGTTGCTTTACTCCTCCCACATACACACACACTCACACACACACGCACACATGCGCACACACACACATACACATGCACACCCTCACGCATGTATGCAAAAATCCTAAGCTCAATTCTTGGTCTTGTTTTCACTTCTTCACTTTTTCTTTTCGTTTCTTATACTCAGTTACCGAAGGTAGAAGAGTATATTGGGTTTAAGGCTTCACTTCTCAGCTTCTAAGCTGGACACTTGAAATATGGAATACAAATTAAAATAAATATTCGAAAGAGAAGTGCTGGCAAATAATAACATTAACACGGGCAAATTGATAAAGCCGGAAATCTTCCGCACTTTTAAAGCTGGAGTTTGCCAATTTTGGTAACCTCTGTTAAGATTGATAATTGTTTTTGTTTTTCTTAACAAATAGCAAATTCCCATATTTTGCTTATTTTTATAGCTAGAGTAAACAAATTTCATATGTGCATTAATGAATATTGCAACCTGTTTTGCAACTCTTAACAGAGTATGTCGCAGTCAGTTACGTCCGATTGCAACATTTGCATGTGTTTTTCGCATTTGCTTCTTGTTGGCCATGTCTCTTGGATTTATTTCTGCTGAACCGTTAAATGTGTTATGTGTTCGCTGCACACTCTATTTGCCATTTGGTTATACTCAACTTTTGCATGTGCCTCGTGTAGTGAGTGTACAAAAAGCATTTTAACTTTTTCGCCATGAGAATTGAGTTAAGTTATAGTTGTTGATATCATCCTTGGGACAGTTTCAAGTTGAAATAAAGTCGTTTTTAAATTTATTACTTTTCGCTAGTTGTGGAAATTTTGAGTAGCAACCTAATAATAAATACTTTTCGTATTTGAAAGTGTATGAAATTCTATGTGTAGTTGATGAATAAAATGTCCTCTACTTGTTTTCATATTCCATTACGAGATTTCACTTGCATTCCACTTAAGGTGAGTTCAGGCATCTAAGGATACGGCAATAGTCATGTCCATGGAATGCATTGTTGACACACTTTTCTTATTTATAAGGCTTGCAACATCATATACATGCAGTCAGCCTCCAGAAAAATGCTTGCATCACTCAAATCTCACTCGTTGTCGATTGCATTGTTTTCAAAATGCTGTTTTTCTGCTGACATTGCAGAAATTTTATGAGAAATGCTCATGAGATGTGGTTGGACCGACACCTATGTGACAGCTTTCACAATATTGTTGCAAATTGATGCAAAATCGAATTAGGAACTGCTTTAGTGATACTTCAATTTGTACCTGAAAAACAATAGATTTTTGTTTGCTTTAAATGGTAAGTGCAGAGTGAAGGCAACAATACGCATAGTATTTTTTATTTTTATCAATGTTTTTATCAAAGATAAGAATCACATCAGAAGCAAATATATAAGTTATCTATCATTCAAAATATAGAAAGGAAGGAGTCTGCCAATCCGAATGACCAAACTTTGATTATTATTATTTGTCTAAATTATTTATATAAATAATATAAATTTAAAATTAAATCTATGGCTACTGTTGAAAAAAGATTTTAATAAAATTTAAATATATAGCTCTCCTGTCTAAACTTGTCGCACAACTCACGCTTGAGTTGAGAGAAATCTGGGGAGTCCTCAAGAGGCGACCCTTACTGGCCTCAAAGATAATGTGACTTCACGCCATTTCTGTTAAATCTCTCCTGATATCCTTCAAACCGAAATCTGTGTTCAACATTATTTCCGATATACAAGACAAAATTTGTCACAGGAAGGTCAGAATAAGTCAAAGTCAAGGGAAATCATATTTAAATCTGAAGTAACCTACACAAAAAACCAATTTGTATAATTGTTAAAATTCAAACTAATTTAATTACTTAAAATACAAGACTTATATTTATTTAATGCAGTTATTTATTTATTCTTATCTTGGGTTTGAGTAACTGTTAGCAATGGACTTCTTTCTGACATGTGTTAATTTGTACTGCTCATGAAGGGTTCTGTCTAAAAATACTGTTCATCCTTGCACAATTATTCAATTTTAAGATTCGGTCATTCTTATTGGTAGACAAAGGATCTGCTACATTTGCTTTTCAACCACAACATGTCACCGAGAATTGAATATAAAAGATTGGATAAAATAAAAATAAGAAAACAATCTGTTTGCTGCCTACAACCAAATAATATGATGCGCAGCAGCAACAACAACAACAACAACAATAATGTTTGATATACAAATGCGGGATATTGTGGAAACAAATTTATTTTCAAGTGTTGTGCAACGGTAACGAGTACTTGAATCATTTTAGTTGCCTGCCCCACAATGTTGTGTTGTTCTTCGTCTTGTTGTTGCTGCTGTTGCTGATGCTGCTGCTGCTGTTTTGAGTTGTGTATTCAGGACGCGCCTTTGTTTATGCTACACTTTATTGCGCTTTTGCAATTTCGCGTTTCCGTTTCCTGTCAAATCAGCCGTAAAAAGCAAGTCTTGGCACCCGTGACACCGCGCGCCTATTACATTTCGCAGTCGAATAAACAATGCCAACATCATTTGCACCTCCTTCATTATGGCGCTCGTTATTTGTCAAACAAATAAACAGCAGTAGCACCAGCAGGGGGCACATAGAGGAGGATGGGGTGGGGGACGAGGCAGACTGCTTGAGTTAGTACGTGCAATTGTCTCTCCTCTTCTCTCTTGGTCATGATTTTCCATCATTATCATTGCGCTCGTGTTTACCAATTTTAGAGCTGCTTCCATATACCAAATCCCCGATACAGACCGATGAAGAGCAGGGTTCCCTCTCCTAGTGTTTGAGGGGGAGGGGCGGTTGGTTGTGTTTGGTAGGTGTTGAGAAGTGTCCCAGTCGTGAAGCAGGCACCAAGTGACAATTTATTGTCATCTCTTTTTTGCCTTCGTTGAGTTCACGCTTGTTTTATTTCTGTTTTGTTTTTAGCTTTTCTATTATTTGCATTTGCTTCTTCTTCTTTTCATCTGGCTCTTGAGCAAAACTTGTTTTCTTTCTCTTTCTTTAGGTGTTTCTTTCTCGATTTTATAACCATTAAAAATTTATAAAAAAGGGTGTAATGAAGTTATGCAAGATTAGTTAACAGACACCAGGAAACTATATAAAGATTATATAAAAAGTTTATAAAGATTTAGCCATATGTATCTGTCTGTCTTCTGTTACAATCAATTTTGATTTTAATCGATAACTTTCATCCTAACCCTATATCGATAAAATTCGATTGCAATAAATTACTTTCTTTTAAAGCATTAACATTTTTGAATTGGGTTTCTACACAGAAGCACTCTTTATATACACGTAAATTTATTCAAGGTATCTCCTAGTCGCGCACTCTCGACTACAGCACTCTTACTTTTCTTTTATTTTTTCTGTGTATTTTGCAAAAGAGAAAAAATCACATGAAACTTGCGAACTTGCAAAATGAAGTACGAAATTCAAACGGAAATTGAAATGGCAATGACAGAATAGAGTAGAACTGACTTCTTTTCTTGCTCAGTCGCTCACTTTACTTTACTTAGTGCCTTTCCTGCCTCAATTTGATACGTTGCTGCACTGCATCTGGGTGGGGCACATGTTCTTTGCCCACTTGTCCAGTTGCCTGCAGCTGCACAGATTTTCCTCGGCTACGAGATAAAGTTGAAGCAAATGGCGATTTTCTCAAGCGAAAACTAAACACTCGAAATGCGAAAATAAATAAGAATGGACATCTTGGCGATTTATTATTGTTGTTGCTACTATTTCATACTGTTGCTGCAGTTGTTGTTTTTGTTGATTTTCCCCAACAGAAGCTCAAATGTTGCTGGCCACTGAAGCATGCATAATAACTGGACAGTGCGCTGCTCGACAGAAAAAACGAAATAGAATAGATCGGGAGTTAACCCGCCCACATCTAGATTTAAAAATAAACCTAGCGATTATTCACATAAAAGCTAAATGATATAGAAGTCTGATGATGATAGGTTTTTTATATATATACACATATCTAAGTAGTCAGCAAGCAAAGAAAATATGCATTAAATTAGTTTTTTACACTAATCATTAATTAATATATAGAAAAACATTAGTAAGCATGGCATCCGCATCGGTGCCATTGCTGGCCGATGATACGATACCTTTTGGCGAGGATCATGAGATGCGTGATCCGAACGCCGCAACACAGAAATACACTCATCCTTATTTGATCTTCTTCCACTTGTTCTTCCGCGGCTCCTCGATTGTTATTTACATGTTCTGCGGCTGGTTCAGCGATTCCTTCATCACCAGTTTCGTGTTTCTGGACAGTCAAGAACATCTCTGGTCGCATCTTGGTCGGCCTGCGCTGGTGGAATTATGTCGACGACGGGGACAAATCGCATTGGGTCTTCGACTCGAAGAACAGTCGCATCAACAAACACGAGCAGCGAATTTTCTGGCTGGGATTGATATTGTGAATAAATGAACGTGGCTATATCGAATCGGCTAGTGAAGCTGGTCAAGAATACATTCACTTTATGACTTCTCCCTTAAAGCGGTACAAATTTCACTAAATTCAAATACTTCAAGCCATTCGCTGCTGATACGTAACCTACAAAATGGTACAGATACTTTTGGGTATTGCCCTTGAAATTAGTTAAAATAACTCAAAAAGCCAGTTTGGCACTTTCACTCGTATTGCGCAGGGCCTCCAATTAGCGTTAATTTGGGACAGCCAACTGTTGTTGGCAAATAAACTAAGTTGTTTTTAGGTTCGTGTGTTTTCAAATTTGGTAATCTAACTTACAAACAAACATAACCACACACACACACACACACACCCAGACAGCCAGCCAGCCAGACAGGCACACACACACCCTCGGATGCATGTGGTGATTGCATTGTTGGTAAAATGTTTCTCGGTAATTTTGTGAAATATGCTGTTTGCTGCAAACCGGCTCCTAATTTGTGTATTTGGTACGAGTTTAGTGCATTTACATATTTTTAATTAAAACACAAATTTTGGCATTTGCAGCCACAATCAAAGCCAGAATTCGAAATCCAATTCCAAATCAAGACCAAACGCTCGATACTGTCCGCATTATGCCAACTGACACCTAAGTTGAAACTGTGTGTTGTTGTTTGTGATTTGTGCGACTTTTGTATACCCTGTGCTCATCAAATGATTAACGAAAGGTCTTATGGTTTCTTTGTGGATTTCCATGTTTTGGATATTCCGCTGAATAACGTATTTCAGAATTGTTATGCCTTGAATCATGGCTCATTTAGATCTGTCCGGAGATAAATTGTATTCTAAGTCTGGGATACAGGGTATCTGTTAGTCAAGTTATTACACTTCACTTTCGAGCTGCTAATTGATTAATATTAATATTAATTAGAGATAGAGACTTGAAACTTGGACTGGAAAGTACCCTCAAAGATTAAAGTGTCAAGGTCTTGGTCCTACTTCCACTAGGGAGCTAGAAAATCGATAAATTCGATTTTCACAAATCGATAAATCCGCATATCTCTCACAATTTAATGGATACAGTCACCAATTTTTGTTGGTAGGTTGTTGGCGAGGTCCTTTAATGATCGGCATGTGCCACGACCACCTCAGACGCCCCCATCCCCACGCCATAAAATTTTTAAATAGCTATATCTTCTGCAGTTTTTGTGTAGGGAACGTCAAATTTGGTAGGTATATTACTGGTAGTCGCCTTTAAGATCCGATAACAAATAATCGATAATGTATGTGCCACGCCCACTCCCGCCCCCAAAACCGTTAAATGGCTATATCATACGCAATTTAATGGCTACAGTTACCAAACTTGGAAGGAAGATTGTTAGGAACATTCTCTTTAATTTTTTTCAACCACGCCCACTTCTCCACCCAAAATCCCGAAATGCTCATATCTTCCATAATTTAGGAGCTACAGCTAAACTTCGAAGAAGTGTTACAATCTTATATCTACCACAATCTGAAAGGCAAACTTGGACAGTATTTCTTGACTGCCCACAAATTATGGTATCATAGTATGTCGCTGTCGGTTACTGCCGACTGCAACGTTCTCCCTTGTTTTATAATTTGTATTTGGGTATTTTTAATAAATTTTGATCATGTCAACTTTAAGCAGATAAATTTGTTTATATGCTTAACTTATTGACTCTTTCCAACCTTTTGGACATGCTTGCGTACCTTTGGTTATTTTAATAAATATTTCAGTAGCAACACTCTCGCACACACACACACACACACACACACATATATATGCACACACACCAATCTACTGACAGATATACATAGTTTACTATCTACTAAATATTTAAACACAGCATCAGATCGTAAAAGGAAAATGTATGCAAAGTGCATGTCGAGCAGCAATCGAGTCGAGCTGTAACATAAAAATTCAGCTGGAAAATTAAAATAAATAAAAGCAGACATCGAGCAACGCGTCTGAAGGTGAAGGCAAGTCAGGCTAAGAAACAACCAGGAGAGAGAGAGAGATGGAGTGATGGATTTAAATTCACCCTGTAGTTTAATGCGCCCAAATAACTTTTTGGAAAATCTAAATAATAATAAATATGTGAAGATAAGATCGATTGAAGCTGGTTAAAGAGAAAATAAATTTCGGTCGTTTTGAGAGGATAAAAAAAGTATTTTTCAGCATTTTTATTTTCCGATATCATCTCAACTTAGCCAAAATTCGAACAGAAAATACAATTATTGAATTTATAATTTGCTAATTTAAACTCTACTTCAATATACCCATTTTATCTATGGCATTTTTACAGGGCAGGCAAAAAATGCAACAATATTGAATAAAGTTAGTGCCTGTCGAGCTGTTGTGTTCCATCGTATGTTGCATGTTGTATGTACATACATATATATATATACATATATACATACTTACATCTACTCGTAGTTGTAGTTTTATTCACATTTTTACTGCGAGTATTTTGCCAGAGCCAGCGGTGCAAAGCAGTCAACGAGATTCACACCCAAAGCACCCATAGAAAAATCATGCATGAAATAGTGTTCAGGTGTGTTTCTGTCTGTGTGTGCGTGTGTGTGTGTGTGCTGTGTGTGTGTTTTTTTGGTTGTGTGGTCTGATTTCTAATATAAACGCAAATATGCATACATTGTACTGAGAGCATTTCAGCGCGTCTTCACAGCTTGCCACTAAAGTGGAAAAATAACTGGGAAGAAATGTTGCATAGAAATGTTGGCGTAGTTTTGCAATGGCAACAAAGTGTGTGAATGAGTTTTTTGGAATCCCAAAAAATAGTTCATCAAACCTATTCAGGTAATTGCAAAAGACTAAAGCAACTTTTCCAAAAGCAATTATTGTAATAAATTTCTTATCTATTTGACTTTGAATATATCTATAAATCTGAGAAGTCACCTAGTTGAAATAAGTATAGTCTCAGCCGAAATGGAAACCCTGAACACAGTCAGAGATTCTTGCAGGTGTTGAAGAGCTCAGAAGGCTCAGAAGCGGATATAAAAATGGTGTCAAACTGAAATCGGAACTGAAACCGAGTTTGAAATTCAGAAACGGAGCCGTAATCCAGAATACGGTTACCATAAAAAAGTGTGAAAAAAAATGGGAAATTTGTATACATACTCGTACTAGACTCGGAAATGGAATCTAAATTCGTTTCGGCTTGACACCCTGGATACAATAAATCTAATATGTCACTGTGCTTGGTCTATAACCCAATAATAATGATTATTAAATTGATTAATATTGTTATGAAATACGGAAGTAAACATAAATGCATTTAATTGAAAGTTTAAATGACAAAATTAGTTGAATTATGAATATTAGATTTGTTGTACACAATTGTTTAATTGTGTGCAATTACAATGTCAGATTTAATTACTTGTAATGCTAGTTATACAATTATAATAATAGCAATTAAATTCGATAAATAAATGCTTTAAGTATTATCAACAACAATTGAGAGTAATATAAATACTGTAATTTAATAGAAAATCACTGGAATTACGAGCAACACTTATCGACAAGTGATTCTTGCATAAATGCTTCTGGTGCCACATAGATTGTGCAATCTCTCGCACACACACACACACACACACACACACACACAAACGCACACCAAAATTGCTCAATTTCATGCAACACTCTGTTGTGGCAGTCACCCAATCAAACCCCACCGAACGAACAACTCTTTTGCTTCGATGCATATGCGTTGCCTGCCAGCGAAAACAAATAAAAGCTAAGTGTGTGTGCGTGTGTGGATGCCTTGTGCTATATGCTGTGCCACGCCCACACAATCAAGCGCCCATTTATGCACTAATTAAAATTTTATCGTTAAATCTTGTTTGCATGCATTGCAACAAGAGCGGCGTGCTGAACCCACAGCACTCCAGAGTATCAGCAGCAGCAACAGCAGCCACGAGTGCAACTGCAACTACTACTATTATGTACCCCATACCCCATGCCGCATCCCCCCCCCCCCCCCACTTTGCCCAGAAGCTGCACCCCATAGTGAAATGTGTATGCAGTGTGCACATTTTTCGTCGAAAATGTTTTGGCAACAGTTATTTGCACTTGCGGCACTTGCCACACCACGCCCCCTTAAAATACTTCCATTTGTTGCAGCATTTGCATGCGAGCATTTAACGCTAGCCACCAAGCATTTTCATATTATATTTGTATTTGTTTACTTTCTCTTCTAGCTCCGATATGTGCCATTCCATATCTCTCAAGCGGCTACACGATTTTATTACGACCGATACTTCACTTGTTTAATATATACATATATAAAAATCGCTGCAATAGAAATAATAGCACCAAAATACAAGTCTGAGTTCGTTGGATGACTATAGAAAATCGACAGCGATAGTCACATGAATATAGCCCGAAACAAGATGCAACGAAAATATTTCCCAGATATTTTTTCTATTCACAAATACATTTTGCAAAGACTTGTCGCCATTGATATTTTCGTAATTTTGTTACGAAATCTGATGAATCGATAACAGATAAATATCGATGAAAGATAAAAAAAACCCAGGTCCAATTTTAAAAAAATGTACCGGCATATAGATATAATAAATATACATTCTTATATATCTTATAAATATTTTATTATTTTTTAATCTATTTAAAGTTTTAATTTTATTTTAAATTTAATTTAATTCCAATTTTTAATTTTTGTATTTTTGGTGTCGACTGACTTTAGTTGACAAATAAATAAATAAATAAATAAATAAATTCAAGAATGTATGAAATGTTGATAGTGGCATCAGTTCATCTTATTTTTTTTATATTATTTGGAAATTCAGCTGTTTTACTCCTATTTATTCATTGATTTGAGATATTCGATTTGATGCATCGGAGACTGAATTTTCAACGTCAGCCCAAAGCTGATTTTGTTTTAGATCTGGCTATAATGCAGAATATGTTATGATTACTAACGAAGGGCTTTTTGTTGAAAAAAAAAACAATAAACTCAAAACCACATTTTCTAATATTCTTACGCAAATATGAGAAAACCAAATCCATGACATTATTTACTTAAAAAGGAATTTAATTCTCGCATTTGTTGCAATTGTTAATTGCCTTATAAATTATGTAGCAATATTAAAGCCCAGTCAACAAAGAAAAGCTTAAGCTCTGAATGGCTAATAGGGCTATTTTTTATACCGGTTTTTTTTGCAGTCAAGCAATTAAATATGGATTGTAGTTGGTCAATTTGTTGCAACAAATCACACAGTTTTTGTCAATTTGCGGCCGGTAGCTGTTTTCCAAATTTTATTACACACACTCAAAAATTCAATTTCCAGCAAAAAAAAAAAAGAAAAACAAAAAAACAAGCGAAACTAAAAACAAAAAATAAATCAGATATAAAATAAATAAACATTGCACATAGTAAATAAATGCGGTAAAACTAACTGTGCGAAAGCGAGCAGAGCCAAACTTTTTGGGCCGTCAACTTTTTTAATTTAATATCACTGCGTAAACGTAATTTTTGCGGCTCTAACCGAGAGCTGTGTGAGTGTGTGTGTGTGTGAGCCACTGCTGTATGTGTGTTTTGAGTGTGGTCGAAAATTTAATTAAAATGTTTCATGTGTGAAATTTCAAATTCAAATTTCAAATTACATTCAAAATGAATAATTGAATGGAATACGACTAGTTGAAATCAGTGTGAATGTTGTTCAGCTTCATGTTTTTCGACTGCTTCTGTTAACGAATTTCAGCTGTGGGTTGCTTGCATTTCAGCTAATTTGAGCTTACAGTTATAATTTTACCAATTTTATTGCATTAACGTACACAGCAAGCCAAATGAGTCAATTGGATCGTCAATATACTTATTGTTGCACAGTAAAAAGATAGAATATTGAGTTGCCTATTCACGCCCTGCAATGGGTGGGACAGGGATGTTTCACTCAGAGAGGAGCAATCTCGATCTGGTGTATATTGTCCCTTACTTACTGAGAATATTATCAACTCGAAGCAGAGTACATCCACATGGACATAGCCATCTTCACAGACAGCCAAATCAAGGTAATCCTATAATTTTGTCTCAAGGGAGACGTAGTCATTCCGAGCTATCCAATAAGGATGCAACTAATCTTTCTAGAGCTCTGAGCCATTTTGTCGACTCGGACCAGGTGATTTTAATCATAGAACCCTCATGAAAATACTGCAAATGAACGAGAATTGATGGAAATCCTATTTTGCTGCCCGACAGGCCAAGAAATAGTTTCGCTACTATGACAGCTATGAAAACTACTGATGATTGACGGTCCAATTCAGGATGCACAAGCATCAACACAACACAGAAATTGTCTGTGTTTGAAAGTGTCGAGACTCCTGAATACATTTTAAAACATTGCTAATCAATATGCAGACTGAGACTCGCTCCACGTTAAAGAAGTGAGAGCTCTGAGACCTGAAACAATCAAAGGTATTCCTGCACACGACAGGACTGTAACAAGAACTATAGAGAGAGAGAGAGAGAGAGAGAGAGAGAGAGAGAGAGAGAGAGAGAGAGAGAGAGAGAGAGAGAGAGAGAGAGAGAGAGAGTTACAGTAGTTACAGTAGTTCCATTAGATCCCTGTTACAAGAATTATAATCGACTTTAAAATTAAATATAAGCTGAGATGTTATAAATTAAGTGTATTTTTCATTGCTCTTTATTTGGTTTGCATTGTTTTTAAATTTTTTAAATCGTATGTTAAGTTTTAAAAATAAAACCAATTATAATTGTATTTGCATTTAAAATAAAACTTACATTAACAATACAATTAATATTTATAATTACCCATATTATTGTACCATTTTATTCATTTTATTTAACTCAAATTGCTTTTCGATTGCAATACACTTTTAAGCCACTAAAGTTTTTAAATCGAATTTAAAGTAAATAAAGAAAAGCAAAGTAAATATAAACATGTGAGGTACATTTTATATAGCATCTGGTTGAGAGATAATCTCCGAGCCGGGATTTGTAACGCTTGTGCACCGCCCGAGGTTATCAAGTCTCGGCGCTTCATGAGCCCAACAGCTGAGCAGTGCCACGCCCACTTTGCTGGCAAAATCCGCCGCAAAACATTTCCACTGGGGCGCCCTAAAAAACTTATTTATTACCTTTGTTTAGACTTTAAACAACACTCGAGCTGATGGCACTTGAGCAAATGGCATCAGAGAATGGGTTTCTCTACATGCCTCTTGTTGTTATTGCTTGTTGTTGTTGCTTGTTGTTGTTGCTTGTTGTTGTTGCTTGTTGTTGTTGCTTGTTGTTGTTGCTGTTTTTGTTGGTTTCTGTAAGCCAGAGACACTTGCTTATCACGGCCACAAAGCGTTGCAGTAGGCGAAATGTTTTGCTTGCCTCGCGCTTGATTTGTGAACCGTGTGTGTGTGTGTGTTAGTGTGTGTGTTAGTCTGTGTGTTAGTGTGTGTGTGCCTGTGTATGTATGCCTTTATGGTGTGCGTAAGTTATGCTGTGAAAATTATATACAGTTTGTCTCTTATGTGTTTTTACATAGGGAAAAATTCGTATTTTCTAAATTCTTTTGCAAAAATATGTATGTATTTATTGACTTTTGAATATTTTCTTATTTTTCTACTATTAAATGGGTATTTCTAAACTACTTAACATTAAAATTAACAAGATTAATTTATTTATCTACCTGTGGAATTTAATATACAAAAATAATCAATTTTTTCTTATTGTTTCTAAAGTGTTTTGACTATGGAGATTTTGTATGGGATTTTGTAAATTTTTGCCACCAGATTGGGTAAATTGCATATTATTAATCATAGTGAAAGGAAATCTAAAAAATTTGGATTAGATCCATTAGATGGTAGCTTAAGGAACATAACGGTATCTATGAAATCACATTAAATGAGCCAAGTTGAAAACGTGATTTTGGGTCGGAACATAAGTCAAAATTATAGTCCGAGAATCGAAAATAGGTCGAACATTCAAAATGACATAACTTCGTCAAAACTTACTGCATTTTCAAAAGCAATTTTTGGAAACATAATGAATAATTAGTTTATGGCAGGCAATTACATTTTTTGCTTGACGCTGCTCCAAGCTGGCTTTTAGACACTGTATATCTGTGCATTTGTTCTTCGGAATTGCTCTGTGATTGCTTTGGTAAGTTTGGGTTGAGTGCTCATCTGTTCAGTAACTTAGCTGCAAAACACAAAAATCTTTATTTTTGTAAACGAACAGTGCGCAGTCAGCAGCTGTGTTTTGCTTTTGTTTATTATTATTATTTATTTTCCTGTGCGCTTTGTACTCTCGCTCTCATTGCTTCGGTGAGAGTTGTTATAGACAAAGCTTCTCACTTACTCACATTGCACGCTCGATCGCTTCGCATTGTTGTTGTCATAGAGGTTTTTGTGTGCGCCTTAATACTCTCGCTTTATTACTCTCGCTCTCTCGACTTTCGTGTCGCTCTCTCGACTTTCGTCTGCTCTCATAAAACTTTATCACTCTCGCTCTCTCGACTTTCGTGTCGCTCTCTCGATTTTCGTGTGCTCTCATAACTGTGTTGTTACGTGTTGTTGTTTTAGCAATTCTATTTCCGTCGATATTCTTACAGTGTCAAAGATTGATGTTTTTGTTTTCTATTGCATATCTTGAGTGCTTTTACTTTTGTTATTTTTTCTCTTCTTTTCGAGCACTTGGCAATAAGTCGGGTTTAAAGTGGTGTTGCGAGGGATGCCGCGAGACTGAGTCGGAATCAATTTTATAGTGTAAAACTGTTGAATGACTCTCTTAAGCAGAAACGATCGGCCGAGCTTTGCAGTCCATAATGTCCGATTCGACTCCCCCAGCTCTTCCTAGCAGAGCTCCCAAGCCGACTGATCTTAGTTGACAATAAATAAATAAATAAATTAAATTAACAAATACACTATACAAAATAATTTAGATTCCTCTTCTCCAAATACTAAAAGCAAAAGTCAGGAGAAGAACATAGATCGTTCAACTAGAAGATACCTTAAGCTCACAATTGGAGCTCTTCAACAATATAATTAAAATGAACATTCCAAAAAATTTCAGAACTTAATGTTTTCTTTTGATTTTTCGCAATTGTATTTTAATTCATGGCTATATTTCTACTACTAAATGATACCCTGTTATTTTCTTCTTTAGTCTTTGCCAATTTGAAACTTGTTCAGAGCACAACTTGTTGAAAGCGCGCGTTAGTTTCGTCAAAGTGTTTTTTTTATCAGCTCCATTTTTCGTTATTTTTAATCAATATTTTTTGGCTATCAAAATTTTTAATTTTATTTTTGCCAAACTTTTATGTGGTGCAGCATTCTCAGCGGTCAGCAGCACTTGGACCATATTCCGGAATCCGCTGATGCGACATTTGTCAAGAGCAAGAAACCCAGCGTTGGGCGACACTTTGGTGCCTAACATTCCCTGGGTAACTTGAGCGCCAGCGCGAATTGCTTATGTTGCACTTTTTGGAATCAGCCGCGACAGCTGAGCGGCTTCTCTACAAGAAGTTACGAGGTTTCTTGATATTCATTTTGGACTTAGTGCTCATCGGACAAACGAAGAGGCAAGTTTCCCTTCGAGAAGTACGATAGCAATGTTGCAACCTCACTTTCAATGGAAACAATATTAAATAAATAAGTTATAATAAATCCAAATATATCAAAGTATTCATTTATATATTTATTTTCGAGTGATTCCATTTCCATTTTTGGTAACGAAAAGTGAAAAAGTAACAAGGTTGCATTCCACATGATAACAGAAAATAAAGAAAATTGTGGCATTGATGGTCGAGCGAGGATTTAAATTGTATAATTGTGTGCTGTGTGAAAAAGAATTTGGCGTAAGTGCGTTTAAATAATTTATGTTATGTGTGCTAATTTTATGTTATGTGTGTAGGTGGCCAACAGCAGGTCACGCCGGCGATTTTGTTGTTTATTAATTTGAACACTGCGAATCAGCTCGGCAACAGCGTCGCCCTGCACCCAATCACCAGATGCTAGTTGTCTGCGACACTGTGAGATTCGTCCAGAGATTTGGATAATAATCGCCGGTGGAGACACTCCTACGCAGCAACACATCACGCAGACACATCCCTTATTCCTTTACTCCGGTGGAGACCCGCATGCGCGGCGGCACGACACTTCTTCTATTATCACGCCGGTGAGTGCGTTCCAATAAGGAACCAGTGACATCACGTCCCCCTACAGGAAAAGCCATCTGCTACGCAATAAAATCGAATTAAAAGTTTGAAAGAAAATAAAACGCATGAGCAAAAAAATATTGTTTGTCAAGCTCAATTTAAAATGCGTAAATATACAAAATAGCGAACTGCTAATGCAGCGCATATATAAATATATATGTACATTTGTACAATACATTATGAATCGATTCCAATAAGAAAGACATGTGTACTTCGGAATCTGATTCATCAAAATGGAAAATTTTTGTAATAAGCCAAATTCAGCACCCCGGGCGCAGGGCTTCTACACACCTGGCCCACACCGATAGTAATTAAGTAAATGTTGTATGTGTTTGATTGTTATTGTAATTTAAATGTCCATTAATTTATATATATATTTATTTACATTCGCTATCATTAATCCATCCGGATTTTTGCCAAGTTCAGGTAAACTTAAATTATTTGACACCCCCCGCACCAAATATTTATATTAGAGCTCTAATAGGGTAGGATTGGCATTGAGAGTCGTCCACAAAATACAAACTCTGTTGATTTGATTTTTTTGTATCAATTTTCTTATTTTGCGAGATTCCGAATTCAAATTTGAAATCGAATTGCCGTTTAAAATCCATACGCCACCTATCGGCAAACATTGTCATATCCCTTATATAAATTAAACGTTTTGTTGGTCTTTTAAGTAAAAAAATCTTTTTAGTGCTTTATTAGGACTAATTTTATAAAAAAGATTCTTAACATAATCATACATAGCTTTTCTATATTCTGCTGACGTCTCGGCGTTGTAGCATCGTTGCTGTCGTTGTGGGTGTCGGATTTCACTCTTGGTTCCCGCGCTGGATTTCCGTTAAAACGCTTCTGCATTCGCTTTTGTTCATGATCGCTGATGTTGCAATTATGTGTTGGCCAAATGCGCTGATACAGCTGTCTGGTTCTGCGCGTGTAGCTGAATCCGGTGTTGATGACCTATGCTGGGTTTGCTGCGTTGAGCCAGCAAAATTATTCAATTTATTTGCTGATGTTTCGGGTGTGAGTTTGGTAGAATTGTTATTAGCTCCTCCCCCCCTTTAGACGCAGACGTCCTCGGATGCGATATAGTATATTGTTTGGGTCTATGACTTCTGCTCCAGATTGTCTACCTTCTTATTGTCTTTTCCGGTAGTTTGTTGCGGTGTGTGATCGTTCTTGAGCCAATAGATGATTATGGCTGCCAATACAGTGAAGAGCACGGCGGATAATGTGAGGTTCACTGTTGCTGTAGTTGTGTTATGGTGCCTGAGGGTTTTTATTTCCCTCGTGTTGTTGATTTTGATTTCTTTTGATTTGCAGGGATAGTACTTCTTAACCTGGGAGCTTCTTTTGATGAGTTGCAATAGCGGTGGTGTTGCTTCGGCGAATGTCATGGCTTTTGAGACGTACAGGTCGTTTTGAATCCTGATCGTCGAGTTTTCGAATTGTATGAGGAATTTTCCCCTTAATTCTGTCGCTTCTTCATCAATTTTTACTTCTCCCTCGAAGTCGTTGAGTAAGATTGTTCCGGTGAACATCTCTTCATGGTCGCGTACCTGTTGGCTGTTTATTCGCAGGCAGTCAGCAGCTTTGTTGTTTAGCAGGTTTGTTGTACACAGGTATCGTTACTTAGATCTATTATTTTTTATTTTCTACAAATGTTTCTGTCGTTATGCGACTCACAATTTTCAATATTCCCAAAGATTACATTGTTACATTTAATTTTTTCTTTGCAAGTTTCACAAGCTGTGGCTATTGCATCAATTTTTTTCTTGAGGTCGGGAAAGAAGAAATTGTTAAGTATTTGAATTTTATTTTCCATTGCATTCCTATGAGCTCTGGTGTGTTGTTTTACTATTATCTCGTTTTGTTCGTTCTCGTTTGGGACGTCTTGAACTAGTTTTTGAGTACACCTCACTTTGTAATTCCCGAAATGGGAAGGGTATATATTTTGTATGATGTTTTCTGTGGTGAATAGTCCGTTGATTATTTTTGGGTCAAGTCGTTTTTTCAAAATTTTTATTAGTTCGTCTTCTGTGTAGTCGGGTTTAGTAATTATGTGTCTATGGTATCTAGGGAAGGGTAGTTTAAATTCATATGATTCTGTGTTTGATGTGGATATAAAGAGTTGATTTTTAAAGACATTAATAGGGACTTCCATTACTGGAATTAGGTTGTGTGATGAACTTTCATCACTCAGTACTGTTGATGTACTGTTTATTTCCGTATTCGGGGGGTTCCTAGATAAAGAATCAGCAACAACATTAGATGTTCCTGGCTTATATCTTAGTTCATGGTTGTATTCCTCTAAATAATTTTTCCATCATTTTAGTTTTCCATTATGGTTTTTGCTGCTTAGAGCAAAGGTTAATGGTTGATGGTCTCTGAAGATGAACACTTTCGAGGTACCGTAGAGATACATTCGAAGATTCTGAAGAGCCCGTACAATAGCTAGCATCTCCTTTTCGTTTGTTGCGTAGTTCTCTTCTGTTTTTGAGAGTGTTCGTAAAATGAAGGTCATTGGTCTGCCTTCTTCCGATGGCAAAATTTGAGGCGTCGGTTGTTAAGTGAAATTCTTTGTCAAAGTTTGGGTATGCTAATACCACGCCATTTGAACTGAGAGTGTTCTTGATTTTGATTTGATTGATTTTGTTAAATGCTTTGAGTGCATTAATATCGAGTGTTATCTCAGTTTTTGAAGATATATTCTTTGACAATCTACCGTTTTCTCCTCTTAGCAGAGTTGTAAGCGGTTTTGCTAGTTTAGCATAGTCGCGGATGAATCTTCTATAGTAACTTGACAACCTAGGGAAGAACGTAAGTCCTTGAGGGTTTTGAGCGTTGGGAAGTTTTTGATCGCCCTTACTTTTTCGCAGTTGGTTTTGGTCTGCTGAAATAGTGAAACCTAGGAAATCGACTTCGGTTTTGAAAAACTCGCATTTGTCGATTTGAATTTTCATATTTGCTTCATCGTGAAGACCATGTTTAGATGTTTAGCATGTTCGTCTTCGGACTTGCTAAAAATGATTATGTCATCTCCCTTAGTATATCGTCTAATGCTCTTTGGAATATTGATGGGGAATTCTTTAGTCCAAACGGAAGTCTGGTGAATTCGTTTTTTCCGCCATTGACTGCTAATGCAGTTTTTTCAATGTCTCTTTCCCGGAGTGGAATCTGATGAAATCCGCTTTTCAAATTGAATACGGAAAAATATTTACTATCGCCCAGTTGTGCGATGATTTCTCCAATCTCGGGGATTGGTTATTGATCGGAAATTGTTATGGAATTAAGTTTCCTGTAGTCAATGACTATTCGAAACTTTTTTTCGCCTGATGCATCGGTCTTTTTTGGAACTACCCAGACGGGTGCATTGTAGGGTGACCGTGAAGGTCCTTTTATGCCGTCTCGTAGCAACTGGTCTAATTGTTTTTCCTCTTCGCCTCTTAAGGAAGTGGGGTATGAATAATGTTTGCTATAAATGAATGTAATAAATGTAGGTGAGTTTCTCGTCCGGTTCGGCGAGCAAAGTTATTCGAGTCTGTGTTACTTGCGTTATGAAATTTTGTTGCTTCTGTGTCATATGTTCTGTTCTTACTTTAATGTTGTTTACAGCTTGAGTTCGTAGCTGTTTTATTTTTATTTTGTAATTTTCATTAATTATCAGTACGTCGTTTTTGACATCAATAACAGCGTTAAGCTGTTTCATGGTATCGTTGCCTAAGATACCATTGAACGATTTTAGGGTCGGTAATAGGAAAAACTTTATTGGGTTATTTTTTTGGCAGAATAGGCTAATGAATGATAATGAGATACTTTTGTTTCTCCACCAACGGAAGTAGCGTTGAAAATATTTAAATTGGGTTTGGGATTCTTTACTAAATTCGGTTGAATGTAGTTTTGGTTTGAACCCGATAATTGTTCGTTAGAGCCGTAATCACCTCTGGTGATATTTCTTGTGCGCTTATCTGGTTTAAGATTAGCGACAATTGGTGAAATTGGTAAAATTCATTGATAGATAATCGTCCCTGAGTCATTGTAAACATCTGGTACTCGAGAGTTTTTAAATCTCTCTTGTCCGCATAATGTTCGGTTCCTATTTTTTTTTTCTCAAATATTTTATTATTTGTTTCTTAATTTATATTTCATTTGATTTTAATTTTTTCTTTTTAGTATTTTACTTTACTTTTTTGCTTGATTTTTAATTTATTTTTTCTTTATTTCTTTAATTTTTAATATTCGATATTTCTTAATTTTCTCTTAAATATATTATTATTGATATCTTAGTACGCCAACAATATAATCGAATCTCCCGCGTTGTTCCTTTAGAGTTGCTCCTTTAACGGAAGACTCGGGTTCCTTTGGAAACTTTTCATCACGCGGTACCCTGCGGACGGACACTACAGGGTTGTCGGCGGTTATGTTTTGAGTCCCGTGTTCAAAAAGTTATTGTCGCACTTTGACCTCTTTTGTGGTCAATTCTTTTCTGGCTACTTTTGGAATGGCAGCCTGCACTATGACCTCTTTTATGGTCAGTTCTTTTATGTGGCTATTTTGGGCACTTTTTAAGATCGCAGTTATTTTCGTTCTCGTCAGCGGCTCTTTGAGGCGCTCTCGACTTGAACTTGGCACTTGTCCGGATCTGCTGCTCGGTGAGTCGCCTTTGATCGAACTTAATTGGTTAATGTCACTTAACACTTTTTATGTCACTATAATTCGCGAACTTGTCAAATTTTTTGGAACACGGGTCCCTGCTCGGGCGCCAATTAAACGATTTGTTGGTCTTTCGAATAAAAAAAATCAACCGTTAGTTTTTAGTGCTTTATTAGGACTAACTTTATAAAAAGATTCTTAAAATAATTATACATCGGTTTTCTATATCCTGCTGACGTCTCAGCGTGAGATATGCTGACGTTTCGGGTGCAAGTTTGGTTTTTCTATGTTTTTGGTAGAACTGTTCTTAAATTATATATTTACATTCACTGATATTAATTATACATTCGCCATTATTAATTATTACTCAATTAAATTGCAGTCCGGCATCCGGATTTTTGCCAAGTTTAGGTAAACAGCCCACGCACCAAAAACCTGTATTAGAGCTCTAATATGATAGGATAGGGATTCAGGGTCGTCCACAGAATATCCGACTGTGTTGATTTGATTTTTTTTGTATCAATTTTCTTATTTGGCAAGATTCCGAATTCAAATTTGAAATTTAATTGCAGTTTAAAATTCAAATTTGAAATTTAATTGCAGCTTAAAATCCATACGCCACCTATCGGCAAACATTGTCATTTCCCTTATATACATTAAATAACATTGTAATGAATATCATGATATATATATAATTATGTGTTTTCAATAGACAGGTTTGATAAAAAAATATAATTCTTTATTCAAATACAACTGTTATCTCTAACACTGGATATATTAATTTGTTACTTCACAAAATCGAGTTAGAATTAAATAATTATGAATTGCGCTGTTCGGCGTACAAATCAATACTCAACTTATTCTAGGTTTTTGTTTACAAGGAAACTCTCGCTCGCTTCTTTCAACAGGTGCGTGACTATCTCGTCATCTTATTCATAATTGCTGATGGTGCACTTTGGTTGCTTAGCGTGGGATCGGCGACTCAGCGGTTTTTCCCCTTTTTGGTTGGTGCGTGGCAAGGAATTTATTATGCGTCTCGATCGTTTCCTTTAGCTCGGATTTCTGGCGGCGTTGTCCAGCTGTGGTGATTCTTGAGTGTGGTGTGAGTATGGTGTGAGGGTAGACATGAAAGATCAGCATGATCTGGATATGTCACTATATATATATATAAATATAAACACCAATGCTTATAATTAAAGCAAGCTTAGAACTAAAGAGTTTATTTTGCTCTTATATTACAAAATATTTGTGTCTTAAACAAATTTTTAATGCAAATCTTTTTAGGCGCTTAATCGATAACACAATGTGCCAAGTACCCAATAACTTAATAACATCCGATTTGGTGAATCACTTGCGTTGCGATAAGCAAAAATTGGAGCTGGTAAGCAGAAATACTTTCAGTGCCACAGTTTATATCTACAGAGAACACAACGTGCGTAGGCAACGCTACCATCAAACACTAAGACGAGCTGGACTCATGCCCGTTTTCTGATCGTATTCGAGAAGGGGGATCTCAATACGGCGGCACATTACTTGGCAGAGCGGATGCACAAACCCTTCGATCCCTTTCCGATTGCCGTTGTGGCCGTGCAGCATGCGGTATGCGACGAGTTCATTGAGCGTGTCCGCAATCGTTTCCATCAGGTGAAGCCGCAGGTCGCAACGCATCCGAATTTTGAGCGCAGCCTTCTCGAGCTGAAGTTGGGCGGTGTGAAATATGTGGTGGCACCCGAGAGCAATGCCCCACCAATAGCCAGTCCCATCATTGTGACGGACAAGGTGACCCAACTTTTTTTCAGCTCCAGTCCCTCCGGTGTCGTCGTGTTGAAGCGATTTGGCGATGTGCCCGAGGCAGCCCGCATCTTTGAACGTGAGCAGCCCCAGTTCGATGCAGTGCATCTGTTCGATGAGCGGATCTCGACGGTTTATGGGCTGGCCAAACGCATCACTTGCGTTCAGTTCTATGTGAATTGTTTCGATGCCAACCTCATTCCCATTTTAACGTTCTACGGTCAGCGCCAGCCGCGATCCTTGCTGCAAAATGGCTTCCACTATGAGACGCTGGAGCTGGACAACATTTGGCGTATTATTGTCTTTCCGTATACCACCACCTTTGTGCGTAGCTGCCGCTGTGTGCCGGGTCAATGCACTTGCAACGCCGATAAGAAAGTTTGCTATGATTAAAAACATACGCACGCCTCAAAATCCTTCAAGTCAAGCCGGAAAACTCTAAAAACTAGCAAAATTAAGAATAAATAAAATACAAGAACAAATCAGCGTTCCAGAAACTTAACTGTCTGACTGACTGTGACGTCTGCTTCAGTCTGCATCACTGTCTCGAGAGCCGTAGAAATTCTTAGCTTGCTGCTTGGCTGGCAATTGGACTGACAACACATGTGCCACATAATTTTCGCGGTTGTTGGTTACGAATTGGCAAATATAGTAGACACTCGACTATGTGAACATAGTTGAATGATTTGCACTTGCATGGATTAATAAAATTCTCGTAGTTGAAATAAGAATTAAGTTACATTGATTACGACTAGCGCTGTGTTTTTGGGTGACTATAAAATAAGGCAGAAAGAAGCATCTGCGACGCCATATATAGTATTTACATATGTTTATAAAATTGTAGATCGGTGATTTAGTTTTTGGTTTAGGAATAGATACAAGCTTGCATCACTTTGGATTGTGTCAGCCTGTCGCACAGGAGAAAATTCTACCCTGGCTTGGTAGACAAATAAATCAACACCTCCAAAGTTGAGAGATAGGAATTTTCAGAATACAGGAATACAGGTTCAGCACGAGTAGTAGGAACTAGGAGTATGTGATTGAATTGATTTGACACATTAAAACCCAAATTAACCGGCAAGAAACCCTTGATAGGAATATAAATCTAAGTAGTTTCTGTAATATTGAAATCACACAGAACTGCCAGAAGAAAATGGCCGGAAAGCTAAGAGGATACAGAATATATAGTAGATGTGAAGAAAATATAATTATATACATATATAGGAAGTATATAAAAAAAAACTAATTGTAGAAAAGCCAATAACACGCAAAAAATAATTTTTCTATCTTCAAAGATAAATTGCCAACATCACGCATTAAAGTGCGATTTCTTTCTTAGAGTATCTGTTAGATAAGAGTTTAGAATTTGGCATCTTCCTCTCATAGACTTGACTGTACTTGTTAGATAAGATTTTAGAATTTCCTTCCTCTCATAGACTTGACTGTACTTGGCCTTTGGCATTTATTTCTGTCTGTATTTATCAGCCCGTGTCTGGTCTTCCGCTGTGATAGTCGCAGCTGCTGTGCTGGGCTGGGTTGGGATGGGCTTGGTTGTGCTGTATACTTACTTATGTCGCAGACTGTTGGCTTTTAATAAAACTTCACATTCACATTCGCATTCGCAATTCGCAACAGGAATTGAGCTGCTCCTTCTATCAAAAGGCAACTGCTATTAAGCTGGCAGTCAGCCATTAGTTGCGGCTGCTGATGCGGCAGCTTGTCGCCAGTCATCGACAGTTTGGGGATGCACCGTTGAGTTTTAGCCATTTTATGTGCCAACTTGTTAATGAGTTTGCCTCGACGAACGGAAGACGAAGAAGAAGTAGAAGTCCCAAAGAACTCCACTAAGAGCTCCATGGCAGGCCTATCTGCAACTGCAACCAAACAACAATTTTTGGCATTGAAAAGCCAACATTGCTGCAGTGTCTGACAACTCTCTGTCTGTCTATCAGTCAGTCTATTTGTCTGTCTGTCTCTCTGTCTGTCTGCTTGTCGTAGGACTGCCATTCGTATTTGTCAGTTTTGTCTGCATTTCTGATTTGAGTTTGACAGATTTTGGCTGTGCCACAGCAGTGTCTGCTGTCACTTTGCAGTCTTCGCGCTCATAAATGAAAAGCGAAAATTAAAAAATAATGAAAAAAATAAAAAACTATTCGAGTGTGTTTCCAAAACTGTTTGCACCAGCTGAAATATTTTAGCTTAATTTTTATTTATTTATTAAAATTACAATAATTGAAGTACTCACAAAAACTAACTATGTAACTATTAAAAAAATAATCATATCATATCTTATAACTCCCATTAAAAATTGGTAAGAACTGTAGATTTTTATTAGCATACACTTTATTAAAGAATAGTAGTTCTGATTTTAAGCTGATTTGAATCAGTTGTTAGTTTTAAGCTTAGATGAGTTGTTGAATAATTCGAGTGAATTAGATTTAATAAAATAATATAAATACTTAATCGTATGTAAACATAAACATTAATTATGGACTAAACTGAGATTTTATATTTGTATAGCAGTTAGAATTTATAAAGAACATTTTATTTATTTTGTGTATTTCATATAATTTTTGGTTTGCTTATTTATAAAATAATATATTTCCCACAAATTATTTATTAAGTAATATTTATTTTTTTTTGCGCTAACAAATCTTTAACTCGAAAAAGTAATTTAGAATTTCGCATTGAAGTCTGCATATGGCAGCTTTAAAAAAATCCCTCAACATCGAAAAAACGATGCTAGTTTTTATATGAGTCAAGTAAACATTTGTTGCAACATTTGTTGCAACTTCAAAACGCTGCTAATAAAATATTTTATGAGTGGACTGTGTGGAAAAGCTTAGCGCAGTTGTTTATTTGCCCGATGTTTGCTCGACCGTCTGGCCATTTGGCTATAAATTGTTATTTATGTCTGGCGGTGGCGGTGCCACGCCCATTTGCCAAAAACATGATGAGCGCCTGCGGCTGTTATTCTATTAAGCTGCCGAACTTGAAATTTCGCGGCTCACTCAATGCCACAGATTTGTGTTTCTATTTTGTTGTTGTTGCTGTTGTTGTTGTTGTCGTTGTTGTTGTTTCATTTTTGGTTGGATGCTTTTGGCAATGTGACGTCACAGCAGGACTCTATGCAGCAATTGTTGGCCTATGCAGCAGTTTTGCTTGGCTACCGTATTGCGGCAGCTGCCAAAATGTGTTCAGTTTCTCTGGACCAACAGTTGCAACAACAACAACAGCAACAACCACAACAACAACAACAAAAACAACAACAACAAGAACAACAACAAAAACCACATTGGACACACTTGTCAACTGCTGACATTGTTGACGTAACTAGTTGTTGTGTGTGCTGATTATTGTTGTTTTAGAAATATTTTGTTAGTCCTTGGCTCTAATAGAGTTTAAGTTTGTTTTTTGCATAGCTTTAATAACTCGATGGGGCATTTTAAATTAAAGTTTCAGTCACTCTTAATACTTAAATAATAGCTTTGTAACTTTAGAATATGGTCAAAAAAGCTCTATGACAAAAGTAAAAGGTCAAATTAAATTTACATAAATATTACTATGAGTATTTATAAATTTTCGTTCTCTAAATGAAGTTGTGACTCATATACGAGTGCAAAAATAGCATATTTTGTTATTCGATAGTCCGTATAAACAGATTGATTTTAGTGACTAAAAGAGCTAGAGACTTCAAAATTAAAAAATAAGTTCTCATATACCACATACAGATAATCTTCGCATAGTCAAATTTTTGTATAAGAAACTCATATTTTGTTAACCAAAGCGTATTTCCAAATTGAGCAAGGCTGGTTTTTTATTGTCGCTCTCTTGACCAATATGTTCTCACACTAAAAGCGTAAAGTTGTTAACAGTGGAGAAACAATTTTTAGCTGCCGGTGGCTATTTCTGTGAAAACCTAGTGTGCTTTGAAAACTCGAATATGTTTTTAAATGGCAAAACAAGTAACAACAGCTACAAGGAACATGACGGCCTACCTAGTTTTATTTTTTGCCACTATCTAATATGAAACATTCCAGCACAAATCGCAGCTGACATAAAAAATTCTGCAGCAAAACACAAAACATGCAGAACAAGAAGCAGCAACAACTGACATTCAATTCAAAACCACGGCCCAAACACAGACACAATAGGAGGCAACCGCAACAATTTGAAAAACATTACCCATACACCATGTGCGACACACTCACGAAACACTGCAACAAGATACATAACGGGAAAAATCAGAAGACACTGTCGAATGAGAGAGAAGAAGAGAGAGAGAGAGAGAGAGAGAGAGGGAGGGAGATATGGTTGCTTGCTATACTTTAGAACTCAACCATGATGCGCAGTGTATTTTCAACACCTGCTGGTCAAACAAATCGTGTTCATTTTGGTACAAACACTAATTTCGACAAGGTGCAAACATGCTGACTGTTCACGAGGAAACAGGAAAACACACACAATGCGAGAGAGAGAGAGAGCGAGATAGAAACACACACAATAGACACACACAAACACACACACACAAACACACACACACACAGTGGCACATCACGTGCTGCTGTTGCCCGACTGGTGTGTGTCTGTGTTTGGGCCGCCTGTCGTCGACAGATAAAATGCTATTTTTTTTTAAATTTGAAATTGCATTTGCAACCGCATTTCATTACAGAAAGAAGGAAAGTCAAGCGTCAGGTGGAAACAGTAACGGCAACGGCAGCAGCAACGGCAACAACAACGGCAGCAGCAACGGCAACAGCAACGGCAACGGCAACGGCAACAGCAACAGCAACGTCGGCACGTACGTCCAAAAAATGCCATTGGGGCCAACACAAACAGCAAGTTGCAACCGGCAACTGGCAACTGGCACCCGACAACGTGTGCAACATTCAACCTGCAACAAGGTCCGCATTTCGCGACAGCGAAACGTGCACGTCACGGTCAGCAGCCAACTTTACAGTTTGCCACATAAACATGCTCATCTCTAGTGTGTGTGTGTGTGTGTGTTTGTTGTGCGTGTGTGTGTGGCTGCTCGTTTAGGCTTTAAATAGCTGCCAGTTTTGCTAATGCGGGTGTTTGAGCCACGTGTGTGTGTGTGTTTGGCTGGAATGTGCCCGTGGAATGATTTGATAATCATTCAAAATCAAGCAATGCAAATCAGCATTTGGAAATAGTTTTTCAAACATTTGTTGTGTATTACAAACCGTTCGTGATTTGTGATAACTTATGGCTATAAATACATATGCAAATGTGAATTTGATTTAATGTCAGGGACTATCAAATAGTTAATAGAACAGTAAGGTATTTTAAGTATTTAAGTGTTTGAATTGCTTAGTAGAGCAAAGAATGCTTGAAAGTCATTAAAAATAAGCAAAATAAGAAAAGAAACTGGTTTTTAAATAAAACAACAAAGAACGGCTCATTTAATTTTTACTGTAAATAAACCGATCGATTGTTTTTATGAAAGTTTATTTTTTGCCGAATGCATAATAACTATCTGATTTATTTCATCTTTGTAATCAAAAAGTGTTTTTTAACACAGACTCATATTTCGACAGCAGAAAGTTGGATACTTGTTCTCTTTCATTGAGATAACTTTAACACTATGAGATTAGTTTGTATAGACTAAGGATAGAAAGATATTGCTAAATAGATTAATATGTATATACATGTGGGTTAGTTTGTGGTTTCTGAAACCAATGCCAACAACAACGACTAACATGAAGAAGAGTAAGAACGACGATCCATAGACGACAACGATACCGAGACGACGAAGAGCAACGCAAGCGAATTCTCAAGACGGAAAATCCGACCGAGGAGGTAAAGCGGCGACTACGACGACGTGACGACGACGAGGGAGTTGCAGTTCGGCCTTTGACGGAATAGGTTGCGAGAGCTGTGCCTCAAGTCGAGTTGAACGAGTGAACGAGTGGAAAGAAGCAGACTTTAATGTTACAAACTATTAATGACGTTGTATTATCTTATATTAACGAATTAATACCGTTGATGTAATAAAGCCCCCACATATTTATATATATTTACATATTCTTTAAGGAGAAGGCGGTGCATTCTGCCTATACTTACATTTACAAAACCTCATAATACCAATTTACACATTTTCACATTTTGAGGGTCGTTTAAATTAACAAAATGAATGAACTCAAAATAAACAAGTAAGAACGCTGTAATCGAGTTGGCTCGACTATGATATACCATTAAGTCTGTTGTTATGTAATGTAATGAATTGAATCGATAATTGAGGAACTGAGGCAGTTATCGATAAAATAAAGCAAACTTGATCTGCGCCTGGTACACGAGAACTTATATTCCAAATTTGAAGTCGCTAGCTCTTATAGTCTCTGAGATCCGCTTTTTCATACAGACGGACAGTCGGACGGACAGTCGGACAGACGGACGGACGGACAGACGGACGGACAGGGCTATATCGACTGCTTCCTTCTGCCTGTTACATACATTTGCACAAAACCATTAAACCCTTTTTACCCATTTTTAATGGGTTAAGGGTATTAAAACCTATGTTTGGCACGCCTAAAATTACATATGCTAGCAATCTAAATTAAACGTAAGTATGAGAAACCTTTTCAAAATGTTAAAGGTGTTATCAAAATATCTTTATAATGGAAAAGAACGTGGAATAAAGTTCGAAAAAAAAGATAGACACGTTTAAAACGTTCAACAAACAATTATTTTACTCTTTATCTACCATTTTGCAGGAAATCCATAATAATTTGAGATTTATTTAAAAGATATTTCAATATTTTCATTAACAAGTCAAAAAAATCAAGGCTTGCTCAAATGGCGAGCAGACAACTCTTTATTTCCCAGGCGGCACTGACAACTTGACAAATGAATGATCGGAGCACTGTTGTGTGCCGCAAAGCGACCAGAGTCTGGCAACATGCAGCAGACAATCGGCAGCAGACATGTTGGCCGTGACGCGACGACAAACCGCGAAATGGGCTCCAGCAACAACACCAACAACACCAAAAACAACAACAACTTCAATGGACAAAAAATAGGCTCGAAAAGTGGAAAGTGCCGTTTACCAATAGCAACTAAGGGGCTGTCGTGCATTTGAAATGTTGTTGCTCTTTCTGCTGCTGTCTGTGCATAAATTCCATCATATGATATCAATTAGTGATAGTGCGATGCGACTCGAATGTCATTTGCAAAAATGCGCATATTTTAAATCTGACATACGACAGTCCCAGACCAAAAAGACAAAAAAAAAAAATACAAACCAAACCCTAACGTATGCAACCAGACGGCTCAAAAACAGCCAACAATCCATGATATCTCACAACAGAAGCGCAATTTTGATACCCTGAACCCATTAAAAACGTGGAAAAAGGTACAGTGAAGTTGGGCAAGAGTATGTAACAGGAATCTCCGATTCCATGAGGTATATATATACTTGCTCAGCAACAATTACGAGTCGATTTAGCCATTCTAATTAGTAAGAGTCGAGGGGACCTTAAATTTTAACACAAGTTCCGTAAACTATGCGCTTATCAATTTTATTTCGATTTATCGATATTTCGATTTATCGATAACATACTGATATTTAACCTGTTTTTATTTTAATATATATTTCGCTGCTTTCGCAACATGGTCAACCAAAACCCCTAAAATACCTTAAAGATTTGGAGACGAATATTAATTAATTATGGCACTAATATCTTAAATACTAACAGAGAAATTTCAAATAAAATTATTTCCAAGCAATTGTATAAAAAATTCAGTTTAAAGTCATTTAAAATTACTATATTTACAGTAAACTAACAAAAAATGAAAAATTACTTTACAAAACAATTATCGTCTGTTTTAACATAGACATGAACGGCTAATAAAATAAACAAAAGTAAACACAGCTGCAGTTAGAGCCCACTTTGGCAATCCAGTTTACAAACTTTGTGCAATTTCCTAACCAATTCATAACTGTTTAAATATGCTTATGTGCCAGTAAAAAGTTGATTGAATAGTGTATTGAATTGGTCAATAAACTTGACTGGAAATTTGTTGCTTGTCGATTTATTTGCTGCTCGAGTTGCGTTCATAAAAACCAAACACAGTAAATGGCCAAACGACCCGTTCTGACATGGTCAGCCGCATAAAATCAGCTCGCCCGCAACGGCAACAACAAAAGGTTTTGGGTGGGGAACATGGTGGCATGGCTATGTCCATGGAGCATGGAGCATGGAGCATGGCATATGAATATGCAACGATGCCACCGATGATGACCACGACGAGAAGTTGCTGCAACGGATATGCATGCAGGTGCAATCTGTACCAGACTCAGCGACAGAAATGACAGAAATGGCATGTCAACGTTTGGCGAGGACTTGTGGCTGGGCCAATGCCAGGACATGTCACCAATGCCGGGGTCAGGCCAATAAAATTGCAGCCAAGTGCAGCTGGGAACAATTTGGTGACCATCGCATCGCATCGCACACAAATTGCATTTGCAGTTTTTATCGATGCTGTCTCTCTCTCTCTCTCTTTCTACCTCTCTCTCTCCCTCCCTGTCATGTGGCGGTGTATTTAATTTGCTTTTTCAGATGCAACACACACAAAAAAAACTACTGGATAGATAGTTATCTTTGGCATGCCGTAGATTTAATACCCTCATTTGAAGATATATCTAAAACAAATAAATTGTATTAAAATAATATTTTGAATATATTAAAAGCATTTCAAACAACTTTGAAGTCTTAACAAAAGTAATTTAATTTTTTTTTTTTTGCGATAAACACTACAAAAATCTTGGTTATTATAAGATTCTATGAGTTATGGATTTATATAATCCAACAGATAAGTTTAAACTATGCTAAAAATACTTTCCACAAAACAGAAAAAAAACATATTTTTACAAAAAGAATCAAGTTAATTATTTTTCAAAATTTCATTATATTGTTACAATTTTCATGGCAAATTCAAAATACCGTTGTTGCTGCACAAAAGTAATAATATTGGCAACGAGTGCATTATTACTGGCTGGCTTATTGACACTTTCGATGCGAAATTAATTCGCGAACAAATGTGAAAAGTTGCCAAATTTGTTTGTTGCTTGTTTTTTTTTTTTTTTTTTTTTTGTAATTGCTTTGGTTTTGGTTTTCGGTGTTTTCTGCACCAGCGCCAGAGCCAAAGCCAAAATGTTATGCCAAATTTTTGCGGTAATACAAATTTATACCTTCAATGGCTTCAATTGGCAAGTGTGCAACATTTGGTTTTAATTTAATTTTCATTACATTCCATTGCTTTTGTTGTTTTGATGATTGCATTCGATTCTCACTTGAAGAAAGGAGGTTTCAAATTTAAATAAACACCAGCGAACGGGATTATTTGAAGCTCGTAATTGAAGTTTGTAAAAATATAGTTTTGTATTTCAAATTAAATTTAATTCAAAATTTTGTTTTTTTGTATTTTGCTATTTGTGTGTACATATTTTTGTATGTGTGTGTGTGTGTACAGGTATGTTGGTATGCAACCAGGTGAATATATGGTAAATATATCCTAATGAAATTTGCTCATTCAGCTCAGGTTTTCTCATCGCTTTCTTGCTTTTTACTTAATACACAAATAACTTTGTAGAATTGTTAGCTTGATTTAAGTGTTATTTTGACCTGCCTTCCACGAGACTTATCTTTAGAAATGTTTGACTTTTAGTTAGTTGAAATGTGACTTAAATCACCTATTAAAAATTGATGTCAGAAAACACTTTTGTGCTGTCTGCAAATTGGAGCGTGATAAAAATTGCCATTCAATTGGCCTCTTGTTGACCTTCGACAGCAGGATTTCACCTGCACCCCCCCGTGTCGCTCCTTAGCTGTACTTTGGCTTACAGTATTGGCACAATTGTGCAAGTGACCGCCAAAACGAGATTGGCATAAAAGATATTTTCCTCGCTGAATTGGTTTTTTTAGTAATTCTATTTTTATTTGCAAGCCATATTGATGATGATGATGGGGGGGTGGCTCTGCGCGATTCTGCTGAGGGGTAGATAGCCCCGGGGCGTTGCGCCTCGTTGACATTTGATTGTGCGGTGATGCTGTTGTTGTAGTTGTTGTCGTGGTTGTTGTCGTGGTTGTTGTTGTGGCTGTGTCGAGTATATTCAATTGCGACCGAGTTGATTTGTGCTGTTGTTGAATATAGCTTTTTATAGCTGGAGATGTGAGCGTGATCGTGAGTAGCAATACTTGTTCATATGATGTTACCATAATTCAAATATTTGTCAAATATTTCCATTTTTATAGCTATAGCTGAATTCAACACTTTGCCTATAAGCGTATACCTCTGATATGCCCTAAAGGTGCTTATATATCCTTATATATATTTACTTAATGGTGGGTTCAGTTCACACAATATTTTTAAATTTCATTTATACATATACATATATATATATATATATTCATTCGATTTTTAAACATCACTATTTAATAAATTATTTTATTAAATAAATTAATCTCGCATCGTTAAATGCTATATTCAATATTCATCCATCTCTATGAGCAACTCCACGCTTAAATTCTACTTTTTATTATTGGAAAAAAGTGTATTTGTCGCAGACATTTGTGGGAATGGCTATTCAATTTCAACGGAATATATTTGAAAAAAAAAACCGAAATTAATAAGCCACGGCTTATGTCAATGGCAATGGCTTATTAGCCACATTTGCCACACAGTTTTTAAATGTATTTTCATTTTCTTGACTTACCTATTTGGCGCATTAATTTGAGGTGTTACCTGGCAGCGCAGCGCCCGTCATTCGAATCTCAATCACTTGGCAATAAAATCGAAATTAACTTTCCACAAAGGCGTCATAAAAAGTATAAACGGTTCTTTTTTGTACCCTATTCTTTACAAAATCCAAAGTTGGATATAATAATGGTGTACATCAGAATGTAACAGGATAGAACACAGTAGGTCCGATGACACAGAGTGTGTATAATTAGAGAATAAATTGGATAGAGACTTATATTTTTAATAAAGGTTTTTTCATTTTATCTAAAAACCGATGTCAATAATTACATAATAATTCCAATTAGTAACATACATATAACTGATCAACTTTGAATATTTTATTAAGAATCGTAAATTTTGTTAATCAAACCATATCTTCTTATTAAATGTGTATATCAATTCTGGGTTCAGGGTACCTCAGAGTCGAGCTCTCTCGATTATAACATGCTAACTTCATTTTTTTGCTCCCTTTCGCCACAAACTTAATTTGAAGAAAAACAGCAACAAAAAAATTCCTGCTGAGGTGAGGGGCAAAAAATTGTTGGCTGATTGCGCAGGTGGTGCAAAGAAGGCAATGTGCATGTTGGGCGGGGATGGCTGCAGACCTTAAGCCACAGGTAGAACGGCAAACAAGTTGATGAAGTTTTCCATGGCAAAGCTGGAAAGGAAAATAAATTGAAAATCGACTGAGCAGAGTCAGAACAAGAAACAGTAGTCCGGGTTGTCAACTGCAAAAAAAAAAGCAGAAGCAACATAGAAAAAATATTACAGTCAAACTCAAAGTGTGGTTTAACAAAAAAAGAAAATAAAAGAAAATAAACGAAACGAAAAAATAAAAACACAAAGAATCTAAGCTTTGGCATTCCTCTGCTTAACAGCAAAAGTTTTTCCATTATTTGAAGATTATAGACTCTAAACATTCGCCCAACTCCTGTGAAAATAAAGAAACAACATAAAAAAAATTGACAAGATATGAGGGTAGTGTGTGTGGGTTGCCAGCACTTTTTTCTAAAAATTTTCCACACTTTTATGACAGCGTTCTTTTGCTGATAACAAAGGGAGTGGGTGAACGGGAATGAGAGAGGGAGAGCAACTTTTCAGCAATGCATTCGCATTGTTTCAGTCTTCCAGCATATCCCAAACAACCCAACAAAAAAAAAAACAAAAAAACAAAAAAAAAATAAATATACCATCACCTCTGCCATTTGTTAAACGTCAGTAGCTTCCCATTCAAGAGACCCTCTCACAGCCCCAACATGCCACAGTTGCATATGTTTTGTTGTTGTTATTGTTATCGTTATAGTTGCTGTTGCTGTTGCTGTTGCAGTTGCTGTTGCTGTCTTTGCTGTGAGATTATTCAATGAGCTTTTCATTTGACTGTTAAAAACTTTATCATTGGCATGTGAATGTGGGCAAAACAATTGGAATTGTGGATGACAGCAAATACTCGTTATTATTGTTGTTGTTGTTGTTGTTGTTGTTCTTGTGGCTTATACACGGGAAGAATTGCGCTCGATGTTTAATATTTCAATATGAAAATGTGCCAGGCAAAAGGAAAATACTGCAGACAAAGCATCTATTGTATTTTATATGTCAAATGACAGTTTTAACAGCTTTGATTAGATTGATTTAACGTTAACGTTTTTCGCTTTATTATTAATATAGTTTGATAAAATCTAGTCATTTTTAAACTGTCAATACATTCAATATAATTAATGCTTAAAAATCATGGAGTTTTCTTTTTTGTTGATAGCACAGCTTATTTGAAGCCTTACTGAAAACAATTCATATAATATAAAGACACAATAATAATCTATTAGTTTTTTAAACATAATAAAATCATTAAGATATAAGCAAGGATCTCATTAAGAATTAGGGAAAGTAAGTGTGGGAGTTGTCAAGCCAATTAAAGAAAGGCTTAGATTATTTCTGCTAAATGTTATAAAAGCTAATGCGTTCCTTAAACTACTGCAATCGTAAAAATATCATTTAATTTTGTATTTTGTTTATTTACTGTCTGTATCAGTTGACCCTAAAAGACCTAAAGTCTATTGTAATCATTACCGACATTCACAAAACCTAACTCATATTTTCGCACAGTGTTCAATCAGTGAACATTTTGAATGAAGTCCCGTTTCCTACAAGCCAATCAATAAATTTATAGAAATGCAGCAAATAATTTACACAAAAGACTGGAAAATACTTTTACCTAGCTGAATGCAGCAATGTGACACAGCTTCCCTTGCTCCGCTCACCCCTGCGCCAATTCTTTCCCTCTTATCATATCAGACGAAGTGAACTTTTGCACATTTTTTTTATTTTTATTTTTATATTTATTTTTTTTTATTGTCTGCATGAGCAAAATATCATTCATAAACTTCTCGCTGCCAAAATATGTAAATTCAATAGCAATGGCTGAGAACTTTTCATGGCAAATCAAGTGAGGCGGCACAGACAGACAGGCTGACAGACTGACAGACAGACAAAGAGACAGAACTGAAAACGGACAGACAGGTGTCATGTCAGTATCTGTTGCCATGATTTCTGATTATTGTATTCTCGGATACCCCCACCCAACCCTGCCCCATACCTATGCCAAAATTCTTCACAATGGTCAGCAATTGGCTTGAAAGGAGCAACGAGTTGGCACTCAACGGAAACCACCTGAAGGGCAAAACGAAGTCAACACAAAAGGCCAACAACTTTTTTGACTGAAATTCATTTAATACTTACTTTTTTCTCATTTTTTTTTTCATTTGCGTAGTATGTGAAAAGTTTTTATGCATATAACGAGTGGAGGAAAAGTTTTGCACTTGAACATAATATTACACAAATTGATGGCCATTTCCATTTGTGAAATGTATGCGGCATATTATAAATAGGGTGAAAAAAAATTAAGTATATATACATATATTTATTTATAAAAAAAATTTTCAAACGGAGTGTGTGAAAGTTTTGTGTGTAGATTTGAAAAGTTTGTTAGTTGCGAGCAAGCTTTTGGCTTAGTTTAATTTAGTTTTGGATTGTTCAGGACATTAATTAGAAGCTAGTTGGTTTAGTTAGCCGGTATTTTTTAGATCAAAAAAGTAAATAAAAGCTGATTTTTTTTTATAATCTTCGTAATTTGCTGGTACTGGGTTTAAGTGTACTTTATCTAAATCAAAGTATTGTCTTGAAATTGAGCAAGCTGCCTTTGTATTTAATGTGCAATATTTGTATTTTTACTATATCTGAAAAATCAAGGTTGTGTTTAATCTAATGTTAAGTGAGAGTTTTAATTTTGCTTAAACATATTTATTATAAAACATTTTTATGCAAAACATATAATATTTTGTATAAAACTATTTTTGAATTACTTGAAGCAATTTTGAGAAATTCGAATTATTTGTTTCATTTTGCTGCATACTTTTGTGGGCGGTAGCTGGTTTTGTCGCCTTAAAATTCTTCGTTGATTTAAGCCTTAAGTAAAATATTTGCACACCCCAATCTACACGCACACACACACGCACACACACTCACACTCACACCTGCAACCCTTTTGTCTGACTCCCTTTCGCTTATTCTCTGAGGCAAACGCGGAAAAACTTAGCGGATTTTTGGTTCGACAAAACAAGTGAAGCGCATTAAAATGCAAATTTCTTTTGTTGTTGCTGTTGTTGCTTTTTCTGCTTTTGGGTTTTTCCTGTGATTTGTGTGTGCAGATTGCTGCCGCACAGTTTAGTTGTGGGCGTGGCCGGGCTGTCGGCATACATCCTCGGCGTCGACTGCAGCCTTTTTGTTACAAAAAAAAAAAAAAAAAATCGGATTTTTCCGCCATGCATAATCAGTTTGTATTTTTATTTATTTATTTTACGCGTTTTTCATTTTCCAAACGCCGTTTGTTTTTTTTTTCTTATTTTCATTTTCATTTATTTTTATTATTATTATTTTGTTTTTCGCTTTGTGGCTTTGCATTTTTTTGAATGCTGCATTTTTATTTTACTTTACTGCTGTTGTGCAACGTAATTTATTTCGCTTGAGCACATTTGCGATTGGCTTTGTTGTTATTATTGTTGTTGCAGCAACTTAACTGTTAAAGCACTGAAGCAAAGTTAGAATGCAATAGATAAAAGAGCTAGACTACGATATACCCTAGAGCCAACTTTTAAATTTATGGCAGACTTGCTAATATTAGTCTGTTCATTAAATTATATATCAATTGAAAGATTATATTTTTACAATTGCAATCGGAAATCGATTTCTATCGATAAATCAAATATAATTGATTTGCGAGATTGATATATGAGAACTTTTATTTCAATTTTGGGGTCTCAAGCTCTTATATTCTCTGAGATCGGCTGGTTTATGCAGACATAATAATACTCGGGTGTTGTTGCTAAGCTTATGGGAACGGAGATGCCTTTGTTTTGCCTGTTGAATATTCTTGCAAAATTCATGAAACCATTTTTAAAATTTTTTACTAGCTGAGGATGTATAACTGCAAAAAATTCTGCGAAACACAGTTTAACTGAGAATTTTTGATGTTTTCAATAAAAGTCTAAAATGTATGTTAGTCCGCAATTGCAATATTAAATTTACTTTTCATTTGTAACCCAAATTATTATTTATATATTAATTTAGAGTTCATCGTTAAAATTGAAGTAAGTATGAATGGGTATTCTCTATTAATACAGGGTATTTTAATGAAACCAGTTTTGACTTTACTCTTTGTTGTGTGGTTGTTTCATTCTTTGTCCGCATTTCTTTTCTGTTTTCTATGTGCATTGAGTTATGAATTTTGAAGCATTCATTCATGCAATTGTCTGTGGCAACATTTGCAGGCCTCTCGCTTTGTATTTTTTTATAAGGGTAAACAAAATATAAACAAACAGCCAAAAAATTTAACATTTGAAATTTGGCTGTGTGTTATAGTGTTATAGTGGGCATTCATGTGTGCGATTTTCGTTGTGCAACAGAAATAAAGAAATACCTAAGCAATTTTTGTATTTAAACTCAACAAAAAAGAGATATTGTTAAATTGATGAAAATGGAAAATACTATTGACAGATAATTTATTGATAAATCAGCAGCGCCAATCAATTATTTAATTATGGTATATTACAGCCCGTCGATCAAGAAGATAAATTCCAAACTCAAATAGCCGTCTCCCAAACTAATCAGCAAAGAGTCATGAAACAGCCAAGAGGCAACAAGCAAAATGCTCTTTGCGAATCTAGAACTGCCACACACACACACACTCACAATCATTGACCCCCTCTCACAAGCCGCAGTCGTACGCCCATGTCAGTGTCAACGGCAGCAAACTTTGTCTGCAACTCAATGCCACTGGGAGGAAGGTGTTCGATTGGATTGGTGGTTTCAGCGACACCAACTGCAAGCAAACTGTGGCTAAACTATACTATATGCCTACTTAGTGGGCGTGGCTGGGGCTGAAGCAACCCCATATCTCCATATATATATTTTTTATGTGGCGATTCCAACAAGTAAACTTTATAGATTTCTAATGTTTCGGCAAAGTCGTCTCCACATCTTAAGCTGCTTACATATATTTAGATACGGGAACGAATACGAAATTCGATCTGTATATGTGTGTGTGTGTGTGTGTGTGTGTGTATCTGTGCCTTGGGCTTTGGCCGTTAGAGAGCGCAGCTGTGGAAAGACCGACACTAACTTCAATGCAAACTGAGGCAAAACTTTGGCTCGAAGACCAAAGACTTTCGGTCTTTGGGTCTGCGGCTGGCTGTTTGGCAACTTTGGCTGTTTTTGACTGCTTTGGCGTTGGCGCTGCTGTTCCTCGAAATTGTTGGCAAAATAATTGTGTACGCCTTGCGGTAGTCAGACACTCACACACACACACACATAATGTGTGTGTATATGCTTATGTGCATATGTTGCAAAATATTTAAATAAAAGAACAGTGCAGCATCTACAAAGAAATTGACCCAATTACATTATGTCGCTAAGCTGATGGCAATTTCACAATTCAGCTAAAACAGTCGAATGGTGACACCTTTGGCCCAAAGCCAAGGGAAATGGGAAGATATTGGTACTGATATTTTCTTTACATATTTAATGATAATGGTAAACAGCTGAAGGGAACTAAAGTTTTTATGTTGATTGTTAATATAACATATAATATTAATATAATATAATAGTATTAAACCTATTTAAGTTTGAAGGATATACCATCCAATAATATATATATTTTGGATCCACGACAGCCGCGGGACATATTATGCGCAGCTTAAGTATATTTCATTTAATGGATAACTTCACTCGCTTCTTAAATATCGATATAAATCAATAACACCATTTTAAGATATAGCCATTGCTATTGATTGAACCTGGCTTATTATTGATCAATTGTCATTCAGCATTCTTAAGAAACCCAGATTTTGTTAACAAATATGTATTTTCATAATAGACTAGAGTAGAGACACTAGAGCATTTTGACGTGTTATATTTTTGTATATTTGTAATAAATATATTTAGTATCTTTTCTGCAAAATCTATCATTTACAGAATAATTTGGATATTAGCTACAAGGATCTATGACTCTTCGTTTATTATTATGTAATAAAATCTAAAGTTTGCCCAGCAATTTGCATGATGGAGATATTTATATACAGTTTTAATATTAATTATTGAAGTCTTATTATTTATAATAATATTATATCAACATTCGCTAAATTGTATTTTATTTTATTATCTGATTTAGCAGCATTTAGCATTTTCTCGTATCTCAAATTTCTGTGGAAATCAAATTATTCATAATTTTCAACTTAATAAATTGATTTATATCGATAGTTTTTGAAATTCAATCGAGCGATTAATAATAGAACTAAAGAAATATTAAAAATCCTATTTAATTGACTGTAAAGTAATCGTTGTTAGTTTTACCAGCTAAACAAATTCTGCTAAATTCTTACTTAAATACTTGTTCCAAAGGCTATAAACAATTGCATTATTTTCTCCTGTGTTTTTTGTGTACACTTTTTAATATTTTAGTTACACAGCATCCTTTCAAATGATTAGTTTAATTGGAGCAAAGTAACGTGATGCTCTAAGCCGAAGCACATAAAGTTGTTAATCCAAGTTTGTGCTACTTGTTTTCTACAGTTATTATAAGATTTCCTCGTAAATTTCTTACAGTGCAAGGCATTGCACACACACACACACACATACACACACACACACAGACATACACATACACAGCAGTAGGGCAAGTATTTGTTAGCGCATTATGCTGTCTTAGATGCTGTGTGCAAAGTGGGAGAAGGATTGGGTGGATTCACACGCCAACCAACCACTTTTACTTACTGCAGCTGAGAGCTGGAGCTGGAGCTGGAGCTGGTTCCAGTGACTGGAGAGGCTGAAGGCTGAACGGAGACTGGTGGTGAGCATCTTTGGCTCGCTGTTCTCTTGTTTGGCAAGTGGCGTGCTGACAGCTGAAAAGGATTTCGTTTGCCTTGCCAAAGTTAAGCCTTAAAGCCAAGAGCTAATTTTACTTTAAGATTTACCGAGTGCCAGCTACCCAACATATTTGGCAAAAAGCTCAGCGAAATGCATTCTCCTAGGGGGGACAAAATAGATATATCTGAGTAGGTATGCATATATATTGCTAGAATTTAGTTTGACATTATCCGTTTGTGATTAGGTGGCTGACTTGCAAATTGTGGGCGGTGGCACTATTTGTGCTGATAGCTGTGATGCCGCACTAAAATGTGGAGCAAAACTGGATGCAGCTGTTCTTTTGCAACCTACATATATATACACATACACATACATATATATATATATTTTTTGCTTTTTGACCAAAAGAACAACCTGCTAACGAAGTTGTATGAACAAAAACTTTGAGCGCACCAATTCAATTTCTTTCCCTCTCTCTCTGCCTGTCTCTCTGTCTGTCTGTCTCTTTCTGTTTCTTGTGCTTAAATAATAAGTATCATAATTTCAGGGGTTGTCAAAAAAGTCTTTTAATTTATGTTTGCCATTTCCGACCCAATCCTAGAAAATCAACATAAATAAGCAAAAGTTACTCTGAAACTCAGTCGACCAGCGTCTGCGACTACATTGCTAGGCGGAAGGTGCAGCAACCTCTTTACTTGAGTTTTGTGTTTTTGCACCACGGTAGAGGTATTATAATTTTAATGCAACGTTTGTAACGTCTCCGACTCCACAAAGTATACCTGTATATTTTTGAACAGCTTCAGCATATATCTTTCTATGTCTCAGTTTAAAAGGAAAATGTTCATCTGTAATTATAATATAGCTATTATCCAACAAGGTATATTTATATTATTGATGATAAATCTATGTCGTATAGTTATTTCCTATTCTTTGTTCTTAAAATATATTCGGATGAGGCTTAGTATAGATCCATAATTTCGATATCGAATCATTACATCATATAGTTGCCTTAAAGTCAAAAAATAAGTTGTATGAAAAAGTGTTTGGATTATCGAGATTACCAAATCTAACCTAATATATTCAATTATTATCGAATTACACTATCATATAACTTTCATGGGAATAATTTTTGTTTATTTAACATATATTACAGGGTATTTAAACTTCGAAGTGCCCAAGTTAAACAATCTTACTTGTTTTTTGTTGCTATTTGGAGCCCGTTCTGGACCCCGCCAAGGACCAAGTTTGTCTTTTGTGTCAATGGTAGTGTGTGTGTGTGTGTGTGTGTGGTTGTAAGTGTGTATGTTTGTGCTTATTTGCTGTTGCCGTGTTTATGGCAAGTTGGCAACTCTGTTACAATTGTGCCTAATTTCATGCTTTACTTTGGCTGGCAAACAAATGTTGTTGCATACTTTCAGGTAAATAACTTTATTAAAATAATGACAAGGCTGGCTTTGGCTGGCTTTGGATTGCCAGCCTGGTTGACGAGCGATGCTGAGGTTTGCGAGCAGCTGCTGCCAAGCGTCTGACAAGCTGGCCGTCTGTTCATTTTGGCCGTCTTTGCTGCATTTGACAACTGGTCGCAGCTCAGAGTCGTAGTCATTGTGAATCACAGGGGGTATTCTTAACAGATCGCTATTGCTATCTATAATTATGTATTTCAAAAATAACAAAAAAAAAAAAAAAGAAAGTTTAATATCTGTCTGAGAGATACACAGTTTATCTTTTTTAATATTATTTAGAAATTATAAGCTGAAATAAGAAATTATTATTTAAATCTATTAATAATTTTATAGATTTAAATAATAGTGTCTTATTTATATTTATAATTATGATATTTTTAAATCCTTAAAAGCCAACTAATTATTATCGACATACGATATTATGACATATGAAATATATTCAGTTTGTACTGAGTGTATGTATTTTTTAAAACTTATTTAGCTACAGTTACCAATATATTAAAAGGATGTATTGCAAAATCGTTCATTACCTGAAGATCTGGGCATATGTCGCATAACTTTTGTGCATACCCCTTAACAAACCAATTTAATTTTGCGTCTACTGCTTTGAATATTAGCATAGCTAACTTTATGCACTTTGCAGGAGGGGTTTCTACTAGAAATAGTTGTTGTTGCTGTTGTTGTTGTTGTTGTTTGGTGTAATGCACAACGAGTTTTATGTCTGCAGCGTTCCGAAAATGTGACGCTTCTAATTATGAAACTAAGCAGCTTGTGATTTGTTCAAGCGTGAAAATGCTGTCGACAACAGGCGGCGGGGTGCATGAAACTTGATGGGGGGGTAGGTGGCAAGGGGCAGTGGACAAGGCACGACTTTGGTGCGCTGTCTCGACACGCAAAATATTATGGCAACTTGTAAATAAGCCGCAGCTGCCGCCGTCCTTAGAGCTGCTGCAGGTCAGGACATTCCGGAGCAGCAGGGATGGTGACGCGGTAGCGACCGAAAAACCAGCAAAGCCAACAGCAAATTTTGCTTCCAAAAATTTATGCAAAATTATTTCGTAAAGTTTGCGTTTCGCTAGCGCCCAGTTTTTTGATGGTGGCTTCTGCTGCTGCCGCTGCGGCTGCTGCTGCTGCCGCTGCTGCTGCTGCTGCCCCACCAGTGAGTGAAGCTGCTTAAGCCTTTTGATGATGGCTGCCCCAAACCTCTAACTCTACCCTTACAGCCAACTCTAGCTCTACATACACCGTTGCCGTCGCTGTCGAGTTTTCAGAATTTGAGTTTCCAGTTTGAGTTCATCGCCGTCGACAAAGTTTACCATTTTGCGCGACAAAGTGGCAAACAGTTTAGCAGAGTTTACGACAACAGGCGTTGCGTATGCGCCGTGTTGGCCGCACCACTTTATGTGCGTGTGCGTGTGTGTGTGTGTGTGCGTGTGTGTGTGTGTGTGTGTGTGTGTGTGTGTGGACGTTGACTGTTTAATAGCAGCTGCCATGCGGCCATGATGCTAATTACTGTTGCCATTTAAGTGGTTGCACCAAATGACGCTGCCATCAGTTTTTCCCATTTTTATTTTTTATATCCTTTCTTTTTTTGTTGCTGTTGTTGTTTTATACCTTTCGACCGGGTAAATGTTGTACAGGTGACATGTTGGCCAAGCTGCGGTAAGCTGACTACTACAAACGGCTGCTATGCGTGGCAGGTGAGGCTTGGAGTTGGCTTAGATGTGCTAATGCTGCTTTGAGCGTTGTTTTCATGATCTCTGATCTGGCATATTCTGACTGAGCTGTCGTTAATTTTAACATAAAAATGCGAAAAGTATATAATATCTTAAAGTTTGTAGAGGAATATTAAATATTATTAAAAGTATTTTATTAAAATTTGTGACCATATTAAATAGGAGAGCTTAAAAATATTTTGTTGTTATAAAAATCTGAAAAGGGAATAGAAATTGAATTTTTTTTCTATATTTCAAGATTTCCTTTAAAATGCAAAATTAAAGAAATAATAAAATATTTTAATAATGCTCGTAAAAATCTGAATTTCTAATTCTAATTCTAAAATTTATTATCATAAAGAGAAATTAGTAATGTTGAGAGCTAATTGATCAGCCCCAAAGCACAACAGTTGTTGCCAGGTTCTTATTCTCTTTTCATCTGATATATGTAGTTATATAATATAATGTGTCGCATTCAGCCTGGCCGAATATTGTTGTAATTCTCGTCACGGTTCCCGCGCTCCTGTCTATCCTTGTTTAATCCTTTTGCTAGCAGAAGAATTCAACAAGCTCAGCGCGTGTAAATCGCATTTAAAAAGTTTAAGAACTTTGCCAAGTTTTCGATGTGTTTCCATTTTTTCTCATACCCTTCATTTTTGTTGGTTTGCTTTTGGTTTTGCCTTGGCTGCAAATTCATTTTTTTTCCACACCGCGTACAACTTTGGATAGGTGTGTGTGTGTGCCGGTGTGTGTGTGTGTGTGTGTGTCTGTGTGTGTGTTGGCCACGCCCCTCTTTTGTTGCAGCGGCGCTCATGCGGCTGTTTACACTTTCGCGTCGCCTTCGCCGCTTTGATGTATTTGCTGCCTGCCTGGCGCTTAAACTGCAAAACGTGACCATTTAAAAATGCGCCCCGTTTGCCAAAAACTTTGCCAATGCCTCGAACTTTGCCATAGCTTCCCAAAAATGGGCAACACAAAATACGGTAAAAAAAGAAAAGCAACAAAAATTTCGAAACTTCGTGACAAAGGTGAAAAGAGCAGTCTGTCGCAGCGGGGGGCGCGGGGGCATGCCAGTCATATGCAACTGGCGCATTGCAAAATTTATGAAAATTGATTTTGCTGAAAGACAACTTAATGCCAACCAGCGCGAACTGTGAACCTGCCGCAGCCGGAGTATGCCTTTAATGACATTTGACCCGAAACGTGTGGCATAGAAAAATAATGATGAGAAATTACAGGTTGCTTTGATTTGTGGCAGGTGAATACCCTAACAACATAATTATTGTTTTAAATCATTTGTAATCGTACTATATACACATATATCGATATATTTCGATAACTTTTCATTTTTTTGTCAAGCAAAGCAAATATAGAAAAGTAATTTGCCTATCTATATATGAGTAACTCTTTCATAGCTCAGAGAACTATTGCACAAAATGAAGTATTTAGAAAAATTGCACATAAAATGTATTAATTAATATGATCTAATATATTTGTGTAGTCGACAATGACTTGCACATTTCGTGACAGAGTTGTAATGTCCGCTGCAGGGGTATAAAAATGGCAACGTGAATGTCATTCACAGTTCCGTTGATATCTCGTAAACCGCAAGCAAGCGTCGACATAAAATCAAATAAAGCCAATCTGAAATTCGCTTTCGACGACGCCTACAATCCGTATTAGTGCAAAACGTTTAAGAATATTGTACAAAAGAGAATTGCAAATCAAAAGAAATTATAGAAAGTGAGAGGTAATAAATTTTTGAAAGTTAAGCTATTTCTCTAATATTAACACATGATTAACATTGGCGAAATCGAAGCGATATCGCTTCAGAGAATGCTCCCCGATAAGCAATAAAACAGTTCGCATCAACTACGTGCGGAAAAGTGATGGCGGCTATTTCAGAGCTGGTCAAGTTAATTTTCTATGGCGTCGCCTGTCGCACGTTATTGTCAGTTGCTGCTGCTGTTGACAGACCGCAAAGCGGGGCAGATGGACAGGAAGAGAGAGAGAGAGAGAGTTAGACACATGGAGGGAGAGAGAGATAGCTTTAATTGAAAGCTAAATAGCAGAGCGAAGGCGTTGAGGTGAGCGACGTTAGCTAATTCGGTAATTTGCACGCAATTGCATGAGTTGTTGAGTATATCTATAGAATGAGTGGGCACATGGGGCAAACCACACACACCATATAGTTAAATGGATGGAAGTGTGTGTGTTTGTGTGTGTGTGTGTGTGTTGATCGTTAGCTTTTGGCAATTGACTTAAATGGCAACCTTTGTTGCATGTGTGTATTGTATTTCATTGCAGCTGCTGGCCAGCAACAGTCAGTCAATAGTCAGCTGTGGTAAATGCGACATGGGGAATGCGTAATGTTCATTTGATGTGCGTGCTTCAGGAAACTAAACTGCCCTGGCGTTTATTTAGGAAAACACATCGAGTATTCTATTGTTCAGTGTTCATATATATGGTATATATTCTCATATAAGAATATGCTTTGTAAATGATCTGATGATTAAGACTCTCTTACAGTATTGGATGGGAATGTGCATTCCGATTAAATGTGAATATATATGACAGACACTATTAGCCATTCCATTATGCCCAAAATGTGACTTAAGTAATGAGCTGATTGGTCTCTTTAAATTTTCCTATGCGAAACGAATAATAAATAAGAATAAAAATATAAAAACTCGAGAATAATAGTTCAAATAGAAGACGGACTATAACCACTTTTCTGCAAAAAAAGGCGATAAATAAGAAATAAATATTACTATAAGAAAGGAAATTATTTCCATTTGCTTTCAGCATACAATTTTAATGAAGAATATTTTCAATCAATTCAGTACAGCTTAAGGGCAGTGCTAATAAAAAGCCAAGGAAAATCAATAGCTAACAAATGTTAATTTTATATACATACATATATTGTATATACATATATAAGAGTATAATAGAAACGTATCTTTTGGGGTAGCATTGAAAAATGCAACCAACCCTTTTTATTTCTAAATTTGTTCAAATTACCAATTGATGCATGTAAAGTAATCAAAGTTAGATTTGATCTGATGCTGTTAACTTAAGTTAACTTTAAAGTTATTGCAGGGTTTGCGCTTAGAAGCTCTACAAAAACTTTTGCAGTGCACTAAAAAGCTTAAGACTTGCCGCAGTGCAAACTAAAAAAGATAGTATATAAATATTTATGTGTGCGTGTCTGCATGTGTGTGTGTGTGTGTGTGTGTGTGTGTGTGTGTGTGTGTGTGTGTGTGTGTGTGTGTGTGTGTGTGAGTGTTACGCTGCGTTTAACACAAATGAATATGAATGCGGGCACAGGCGACAGTTGAGGGCGCCCAGGAGCACGTTGAGTGAAGGACACTGGAGGAGTGCAGTGTGCTAAATAAAATTTAATGTACTGCGAAACGTTTATGAGCTGCAACCGCTGCAACCGCTGCAACCGCTGCAACTCTGATGATGAGAGCCGCTGGTTGCAAGCGATGCCAAGAATTCAGAGTACTGAGTACTGAGAGCTGAGAGCTGAGGAGCTAAGCTCAACGAAGCGAAGCGTTAAATAAACAAGTGCTAAAGTGCTCTGAAAGTTGCAGGAGCTGAGCGGGACGGACGGGGGAGCTGAAGCTCATCTCGATTTCGTTCTCAGCAGCAGCGGTTTTATTTTCGGGGCAATTGAAAAGTTCACAGTGCTTAAAGTTTTTTATGATATTGCGTATACGCACAGGTAAATTGCAATTCGCAGTAAAGCAAAATAAAATCGAGATAAACAAGTAAAGTACCGTAATCGAGTGGGCTCGACTATGATATACCCTGAATCCAGCTGTTAAATAAATTATAGTTTTATTGGCAATTTACCCCTTCAAAAATATTGCACCCAAATGTGAGCAGGTCTGAAAGAGCACCCATAGGTATCGTCACACAGAAAATGCCTACGGCTGCTGATAGAAATGTGAACGACATGAGAATATATTTTAGACTCTTACTTGGGTGGGAAAATGTGCATATGCAAGTTAAGCATAATAAATCGAAATATATCGATAATCGAGAGACGTAAGCTTGTTCTGCGCCGGGCCTACTAGAAGCTCTATTCCAAATTCGAAGCCTCCAGGTCTTATAGTCCCGATCCGAATGTTCATACAGATGGACAGACCGACGGATTTATGGCTTTATCGACTTGGTTGTTGATTCTATATATATATATATATACTTTATGTGATCGGAGATGGTTCCTTCTGCCTATTACATACATTTGCAAGAAACCATGATACCCCTTTTACCCATTTGTAATGGGCAGAAGGTGTAAAAAAAAGATGCAAATACGGATGACGTTATTTTCCACAAAACTGCATTCAATTTAATTGAATTTACTCAGCAAATGTATCGCTAAAACTTCCAATATATATTTATATGTACATACACAAACACACACACACACACACACACACACACACACACACACACACACACACACACACACACACACACAGTAAATGCAACCACAGTTCGAGAAACGTTGTTTGTACAGAGCGTTATTTGATTTCCAATTTAAATGGGGTGCAAAAAGTATGATTGCATTCGAAATGTAGTTTTCGATACGGCCTGCGATATTGTTCCTACACAGAAGTAAATATATATATATATATATATATTTATATAAATGCGCCTGTTTCGATGCCTTGCGGGATTTGACTGTAATTGACACGTTCGTGACAGTTTAATTATTTTTATAGAAAATGATCTCTGCTCATCAGCGCGTAAATTGAATGCATCTGGCGTTATACAACAATTGGTAAAGCCCTGCTGAGAAATTTCCATTATATTTTCCACACTAAAAAAATATGTATATAAATAAAAAATACATCAAATCAAACAGGAAATAAATGTATCAACGTAAAATCCATGTCAGCATGGATTGTTTTAATTTAAACTATTTTTTAATTTAATTGAATTTTGATTATTGAATTAAAAAAAAAATACGTCGAGGCCGAGGGCAAAATTGATATTACAATGCTATTGAAAATCAAGTAAGAAAGCTTTACTTGGAGATACACTTAATTAATAAATGCAGTACAACCTCGAATCAAAAATGTATATTTCTGTAGATTAACTCCGGTCTAAAGGGGTATGTAGTCTTTGACGTGATAAGATAAGATATTTGTTCTTTATGGATATTCTTTTATTCCAAATTAATATGTAAGTTAATGTGTCAAATGTGAATCGCTTACATAACAGTTATTTTGTTAACCATCTATTTCAATATATTTTACTTGAAATCCTTGCCAATACTTGGAGGCCAGGCAAGAAGTTCACACTTCCAGGCTCTTCCAGCTTCAGCTGCTTCGTTGGCAAGAGTAATAACTGTAGGAAAAACAATCTATTCAGACAACACTTAAACTGTCCAACTGTGCGTGCCTCTTGGGGCTGCCCAATACAACAAAATCCAAACTTTGCTTGCCCAGTTTTCCTTCTTTTTTTTTTTGTTTTTATACTTTGATAACGAAGGTCTCAAAGTATATTGGATGTGTGCAATATCTGTCCGTCTCTATTAAAAGAGATACTTGGTCTGTTGCCGGAACAGACAAAGTGTACAAGTTGAAGAACTACGTCACTAGGGGGTGAGTAAATCGATACAATCGATAATTGCAAATCGATAAAAAAGTATGTAACTCCCTAAATTTTAATGCTACAGTCCCCAAAATTTGGCTATTAGGTTGTCGGCGATGTCCTTCAAAGATCGGCATATGCCACGCCCAAAATTCCCCAAAGATTTTATCTCCCGCAATTCAAGAGTTATTTAATTACTTATTACTTACAAAGTATTTCTCAGTCGTTTCTCTTGTTTTTCTTGTAGTTTTGCATCAGTGAAGCCGACAGAAAACGCACTTTGGCTTCCATAGACAATTTCCGTTTCCTGTTGTTGGCCGCTTCTGCTTTGGCCACTAAGCATTGTTACCCACGAAGGCGCAAAAGTGATGGAGCCCATAAAAATGGCCGCCAATTGAGGTCGAAATGTCGAAAGGCTCTTCAAGTAGGCCACATAACAAATACACTCACCAAGGCAGTGGCGAGTATCTCAAATAGTGCCTCTTATGAAATACCAATTTATTATTCAGAAAAGATAATTGAATAGAGTTTAGTTTGTGATATTAAATATTATTCACATATTCAAATTAAATTTAGAAAAAAACCTTTTCTTACATCTCAAACTGCAACAAGTTAGAGTAGCAAATTATTTTTGATGATGTTCTACGGGCATTTTCTATTTATATTGCTTGTTGGTAATTTACTTTTTGGACGATTGCTGTTTAATCATTGAGTGCTATTAAAATGAAAATGAATGCTTGACTTGAGTAGAAGCGATCTTTAAACAGTGTCTGCAAACACTTTTCACCTGATTGCCACTTCAATTTAATCATTGAGCTCTTTGCTTGAGCACATATCGCTGGCAAAGCTACGCAGCTAAGCAGGGCATTAGAGCAGCACTTAGCTCAATGTATTAGGATTTGGACACTCCCCCCTCCCTCTGCCCACACTCTTCGATTGGCTTTTTCCTTGGCTTGGTTTGGTTTGGTCAAAAGCTTTGCTGCCTTTTAATGCGTTCAAGCGCATTTACTTTGCCTTTGCTTTCTGCTTCGGCTACTTATTTGAAATTCCATTTCCATTTGGTTCGATTCGGTTCGGATCAGTACATGTCACTTGTTGCTGCTACCTGGGCAGTGGTTTACATCCCCATCCACAACCCACCTTCTCCACATGTGAGCTGATTATGTTAATGCCGTGGCCCATTTAATACGCTGCCAAGTTAAACAGCAATTGCGGTGCGTGCAAATTGAATTAAAAACTTCACTGCGTTAAGCCAACCCGCAATTAAATTAAAAGTTTTCAATTTTATGGCGATTTTATGATTCGGGCTCAAAAGGTGAATGGAAAACAAGCAAAAGCCATTACAAGCAATTTTCTCAATACCTAGAAAAGAAAGCAAAGCTAAAACTTGCTACAGAAAAAGGTAGATTTTTTAAAGTATAATTTTACTGGTTTGTTTTACATTTGCAAGCTTGAGAAGAGTTTGGTTCTGATAATATCTTCTTCATTTAGAAAGATAGTTAATAGAACAGATGTCGTTTGGCAGCTTGTTATTATCTGTAGAGAGTTTTACTCATATTCAGACAATTTTCAGTACGTTTCATAGCTGCAGAGCTGCTTTAATCAATTTATGGCTTACTGTGCCTTTTTTCAAAATCATTTGATACAAATATATGTATTTCAGAATACAATGAAGTAGGCTATTGTAAATATATAGCCTTCCAATTTATATGTAATATACTCAGAAGATTTCATATTGTCAGACAGTATTTATTGACAGTTTTATAAGCAATTGTCAGTGTCATATTTCAGTTATTTTGAATATGTTCTAATAATTATGCTAAATCAAATTGATAATAAAAAAATATTTTAATATGATAAAAAACAAAATCATTAAAGCTTCTTTTGCAACTGCTTAATTCTATAAACTTTAGTGTTAACATCGGTTTTCCAGTTTTTCGTTGACTTCTTATCGCAAATGAAAAGCTGCGCTGAGAATTGACCTGCATTTAAGCTGCTAAAGTGGTCGCTTCGACCCTCGAGGGTTACAAATGGAATGTAGGGTGGGTTGTGCTGGCGGGTTGTAAACAAAAATTCATTAAAATTTTGCATATTTTTAAAACTTGAGTGACCCGCGTCGTGCCTTGGGGCACTTTCGGCCTTTAAAGTGGCTCCCACAGCGCCGAAACTCTCTTGTTTATGCTTCGTAATGTGGTAGCTTAAGTTTTTTAGCCCCAAAAAGTATGCAGTAAAAACCTCTATCCAAGTGTAAAATTTAAGCAAAGGCAAAGGCAACAAAACAAGTAATAATGTTGTAGTCGAGTAAGCTCGACTACAATTTACCCTGAAATCTGCTGTTCAAAATATTATGTTTTTCTTCCCAAAATGCTCCTTTAAATTGTAAGAAGGTGTTCAGTGCTCTCATTTTTTACGGCACTGATGGTACTGATACAAAAATGTGACTTAATTATATATTAATTATGTTAATTTGTATTTAATAGATTTGAATCGGAATCGCTTAAGTAATGTGGCACAGTTTGTTACTTTGGTAAAGTTATGGACTCCGAAAGTTTTAAGCCGTGACAAAGTCGAATGTTCGAAAACTTTGAATACAGTTAAATTAGAAAACTGTATATGCAGATATTTGCGAAACGGGCAGTTATCGAAAGAGATAAGCTTAAGACGGACGGACAGTCGACTATGGCTTTATCGCCTCAGCTATTGATCCTGATCAAGAATATATATGTCTTATGGGAGCGAAAATGCTTCCTGTTACATACTTTTGTACATAATCATTATACCCTTTTCACATCTTTTTAAAGGGTTCAGGGTATAATAATGGTGGACAAAAGTTTTTAATATGCGGATAGCTTTAATTAAATATGTTTTCCACTCGACGAACCCAAACAGCGAAAAGAAAACAAGAATTACAATACTGAGTATGTTTGTATTTTGGTTTTGTTTTTGTTCCGTTTTTTTATTTAACATAAAAACCTAAATGTTGGTTTCTGTGCAAAAGAGGAAGTTTCAACTTATTGTTGTTTTTTTGTTGTTTTGGGTTCGTCTAAGCACGGGGAATTTCTTCTGTAAAACTTTTTAGTTTTGTTTAAATACCTGCCTCTTATATACATAAAAAAAGTAATTGAGTATTAAAATGAATCTTAAGCGTAATAGTTAATAAAATAAGAAACTACTTAAAATTGTGAGTAAGACGATTTTTAATGGAATTTAAGTATGAAGTTCAATTAAATGTTTTTTTATTTTTCCGACAATTATTATTCATACTTGCTTAAAATGATATCTCATTATTTATTTAATTTTCGGCGTTTAATTCATTTCAGTTTATCAAGTGCATTTCATCTTTATTATAAATTGCATTACCAGATACATATTTTGTCAAAGTTTTATTTTACTCTGCAAAGGACATACAAATATTTTCGTAAAGTTTGTCAGGCATTGGAAGACAAAAATATAAAGTGTATATATTCTATATATCATCCCTAGAAATTATCGGTCGAATGATGAAGTCGTGTAAGATATGTTTTTCAAAATATGTTAGCCAATATCAATGAAAATATAATTGTTCTTGTTAAGATTGGGGTTCTTTGGCGATAATTGCTAAAACCATGTATGTCCCACAATTTTAGAGCTTCAGTGACTGATATTACCTCGATATCCTTTGTATCAGAGTGTTTCACAGTCGGTTACGCCTAACTACTCTACTTTCTTCTCTTTTTTTTGGAGTTTCGTGCATTGTGCATGCTTGGGAAAACCTACTGAAAGCCTTTCAGTATTCTTTCATTCCCTGCGCTGGCGTTGATAATAATTTATTATGAATTTCTTTATTATTTTTGTCGTCGACAGCTTCAGATTCATTGGTGTTGCCTTTTGCACTTGCCCATTACACTCCACAGTGCATGTGTGTGTGTGTGTGTGTGTGTGTGTGTCTGCCTGCAAGGAAGTTTAAATAAACATCAAATTGCGACATGCGCATGAATAAGGCAACAAGGACGATGTCTGCATATGCAGCACACATATAAAATTTATATCACACACATTCTGACACCCTGCCACACACTCACACACACTCACGCACACACACGCACACTCACGCACACACACGCACACAATATACGAAAAACAAACAAATTGACATGCGGATGCCGAAAATGCAAACAAAATGTTGCGAATAAATCGGAGGACGGGAAGGATTGATGGGAGGGGGGGGGGGGGGGAGGGATTGACACAACCAACCAAGCACACATATGTATGTGAGAAGGAGTGTCTGTTTGGGTAAATATTAAAAAAAATATATATAAAGAATTTGTTGTTAAATTCATCGGATATGAAAATCTAATGATTTGTAAAGTCGACGATAAGCGCGAGCGCCCTCTGGCGGTGGCCATCAACAGCAAGAAAAACTGTGGCGACGCTCGGCAAAAGTGTGTAAAAGGATTTGCCGCATTTATTGAAATATTAATATTTGCTTTTCATGCCCAGACCCTTGCATCTGATTGTGTGGGTGTAAAATTATTGCAAACTTTGGCATGCAAAGTTTTCACATTTCTGTATGTGTGTGTGTGTGTGTGTGTTTGTATTGGGCTACCCTTAAGTTTTCGCATGTGCGATTGCCACAAATGTTTGTACAAAGTCAATTCAATGGGCTAAAAGTTTGCAACCAAAAACAAAATCAATTCAAAGTTTTGCTTTATATTTTGTACTTTATATATATATGTATATATATATTTTTTTTTTGTTGTGGGTCAAAGCTTGTCCACTCCCCCCCCCCCTCCTCTAGCGGGTGCCACTGCCCCAAAAATTGATAAACCATCTGGGTCCACTCTTTTTGTTTGTAAGCGGATTAACAGTCATTATGTAGTAAATTATGCAGAACACAGCTGAGATCTCAGCTCGCTGAGCGCACGATACACATTTTATTTGAGATTTATATTTATTTCAGCTCTTAAGCAAAATCTTTGCTCAGTTTCGAGCGTGCGGCATTAAAAAATATTTACTGTGTCTAGACTTTGCTGCGCATAAATCAAATGCATCGGCCAAAGAGACTTGCTGCAGTTTTCGGTCAAAAAACCAGCCAACAAGGTGTCATTTGAGATATTTCGACGAGCACATACCCTGTAAGCTAATGAAAGTCTTTTTAGGACTAGAAACTTTGTCTGAAACGAATTCAAATATTTTACGGATCATCTGCAAATAAAATACTTTATAGATTCTTAGAAACCTTTCAATTTTACCCACTGTATGTTTTACTGCTTCTATATTATATAGAGTATTGAAGCAAGAATAGATAATAGAAGTCAAATCTATGAAAATTATTTTTCTTATATTCTTAATGTCCTGCTGCATTTAGAAAAGATACTCCCCGTCATTCATTCTGATACACAACAGAGTATTCGCATATAAAAATAAATAAAACTGTTGCCATAATGTAGTTCTCGTTGTATGTGTGTGTGTGTGTGTGCGTGTGTAATTGTGTATGTGACTGCGTTGCGTATACTTAATGTGCAGAGTGTGCGGCGTTGAGCTCAACAAAAGTGCCAAAATGTGCAAAGATTCTCTGTGTTTTGGTATTTTATAAATTTTATTTATATGGCTTAGAGTCGAAGTTTTTAGTTGGTTGCCTCAGGATGTTGCTCCACACAAAGCACGCCAAATGTGGTTAAGAGCCGAGAAAAAGGAAAAACAGGAAATTGCAATTAGTTTACTCATGTGCTGAGCATTGAATATAACTTAAGTTTTTCTATCGATTTGCAAAACTTTAAAACGCAACAATTCAATTAGAATATTGTACTTTTGTTAAATCTCTTTTCCCAAATACCAAATACTAAATATATCAAATTGAAGCATAGCCTAGTCTAAGATGATCTAGTCTTTGTCTACTGATGAACTTATAGATACTCTTTAGATACCTTTTAACACCATTCAATAAGTCGCTCATTAACTTTAAACATAGGCAATTGGATGCCAAACATTTCTTAAAGCTGTGTACATGACCAGATATGATAATTTGGTAAAAATATAATTAATCATTAATTAAAATATATCAGTTGTCGCGTCTCAAACTGCTTGGATCTACAATAAATCGTATACCAAATGCAAAACGATCTGTGGGCAGATTTACCACCACACTGAAACCCACTTGCAGAGGTATGTGCGAGAGGTATCTGTAAAATACAAGAATTATGTGGATATACAATATATATATATATATAATTATAATTTCGATTCGCCTCTACGCACTTGGTCCACATGAAGCCAACGAGAGCATCTGAGTCGATCATGCCGTTCACGGCACAATTCTTGAAATTCCACTGATAGCAAATGGTGGCAATGGTCTTGCGGGTCCGACGATTCCAGGCCAACAAATTGGCCATCTGGATTTGTGGATGGATGCGCTGCCAATAGCTAACATCCAGGCCATTGGATGAGGCGGTTGCCGCAAACGAGTAATGATGATGCGAGTAGCTGAAACAGAGAGGGATATGTTGTAAAATGAAAAGATAAGCGATGACTATTATTTTAAGGAGTAAAATCAACTCGAGGTGCAACACGAATCATAATGTGAATATATAATCATAATCATAAAATCTGATAAATGATCAGAGCAGCGATGGTGAGCAGAAACCATTCTAAAGTAGAATCGATGACAGATCTATTGTGGTACTGCTAATTACTTACCGTACCGCAAGGGCCAAGTCTGTCATAAGTTTCTTCGGCTCATTCCACTCTAGCAGTAGTTCGCCACCGATTGCCCAGTGCTGGGTAATGGAACGCATTACCGACAAAGTGGAACGTCCACGCTCATTGCGCACATTATATAGGTTGGCAGTCCATGTATCGCTGGGACGGGTCCATTCAATTGTATAATGCATGTCCACGGGCCCATCCTCACCGGGCTTCTGTAGGACAGCCTCGAGGCGTAGCGGCTTAAATGGATAATACAGTATATTCAAATTGGCTGCCAATGTAGTTGGATGTATATCACCGATAATGGTTGGTGTTAGCTGAAAATCCAAATGTGAATTTTTAAGAAATTAAATTACATTTAACAAATTTTAAAAAGCAATCGCTAAACTTTAACTAATTAAATATTGAAATATTTATGTTTTATTTTGCTCTATTGATTCTTAAGCAAGATATCTTTTCAAGTTCGATTCCATTAACTCACCATAAAATCATCCATCATGCGAAACGTGTATAGACCCCCGAAGCGAAAGCCGGATGCTCTCACATGACTCAATACCCAAGCGGCCGAGATGAATTTGTTGGGAGCCAATCGATGATAAAAATCGAGTTCGACCCCATCGTAGAACTTGGGCATCACATTGTGGGCGAGGCTGTGCAGGGACTGCACATTGCCAGGATTCTTCTTGTTGGATGTGCCATCATAACGCTCGAAACACGATGGAAACTTATAGCCACCAAATGGTGGACAAGCATTGCAGGACATGCCCACACAAAGAGAAGAAACAGTCCAAACTAGTATATATATATATAGAAACAGCTTAAAAATTGATCAGAATTGGGAAATTTTGGGAATTTGTGTTGTATTGTGGCAAACTTGTAATGTAATTCAGTATAGAAATCCACACATAATAAACAACAAACGAAAAGTTATATAGATTTCAGTTTCTTGTTACGACAAATGTATGTCTGTATGTATTGCTATTTTTCTTTTGCAATATATATATGTATATTTATATATATATGTATATGTATGTAAGACTCCAGCCTCAGCTGACAATTGTCATTTTATGCGCCATTTCATGCAACGCCAAACCAAACGCCTGTCAACACTAAATTTCCTCCTCTCCTTTGAGTGTGTGTACGTGGTTGTGTCTGTGTGTGTGTATGTGTGTGTGTGTATATATGTGTGTGTTTGGGTCTCTGGCCAAACTGTCATCCTTTTCGCCCTTTGGCACGCCATTAGGCGCATTTCACACTTTTTACATTATTTATAAGACATGCAATTTGACTGGATACTTTGTTACCAGTCCAATACCCTAACCGTAAGTATTATGATTTTGTGATGACGGTTCGGATTTATACATATATCATATTAGTGATTCTTAGAATATTGTAAAATGTATTATCTAAATAAAAGTTTATCTAAAAATAACTGTTATATGGTATGCTGAGTTTTTGTATAAATAAATGTTTCTGGCTTTATCAACTAAACTCCGATTTTGGATTAGTTAATTTAAATTCAATCTCATAGTATTTCGGGTTTGAGCTAAATTAATAAGTTGTATAATTTAAATATGTTTTTCGCCAATAATTTGAAAATGACTTCAGACCGATTGTTAAAATCTAATAAAAGTTTCGATTGATTAGCACATTATAGAAGTACTTAAAAGTATTTGAAAGTCGACCAACTCGCAATAGAGAAACGCTCCTTTGAATTTGTCTTTGTCAGGGGAAGCAACTCTTCTCATTGGCGATTCGGTATTTCATGAAATATTTAAAGCCACGAGTCTGGCTGATTTAGTTTCCAGTTGGCTGTTAAAGGATCAACGAGAGGGGCATGCCCCTCCCTTAAGCATAATAATGTTCGGCAAATGGAGCTTGAATAGTTTTCTTCTCTTCTCTTCCTTTCATTTTTTTTTTGCTCCCGATTATGTTGTTTGAATTTGCCTGGTGAACAATTTGTCCAGTGGAAGCAGATTTTGAAGGCATTGTTAAATTTATTGACCTAACAAAATGTGGCATAATGCCAGCTATAAAATACGATCTAGTTGAGGAACCACGAAGTATGGTAATTTTAAGGCATATTCCAATAATAACCACATCTAGGCACAAACAAATTGACAGCAGTTTTATTAATATTACTTAAACATTTTCGACAACCAAACAGAATAAATTTTTCTATTGGCTAATCAGTGCACATAGATTTGTATATTTTGCATCCCGAGATCGGCACCCGATTCCCGGTCTAAGGCCCCATCTATACAGACGTTGACCCTTCTTGTTGTCGGTGACAAATGCACAGCTCAGAGTGAGATATCTGTATAAATTATTTATTACTTATTAAAAAAAAAGAAACTTTAAGATTGGCACTATAATAATACATTTTTTTTTAGATTTCTTTTAAGCAGTTTATAGGAGAAAATATTTGATTTAAAATATTTTAAACAAAACGGGATACAGAGAAAAAGTAACATAACTAAGAAAATCATGCAGACAGTTTTAGCATATATTTTTCACCTGTTACTTATTTTATTTAATCTTTGGTGGGGTTGGGGAGGGGAGGGGCAGATTTTATGGCGTAGTGCTGCGTACCTCAGGCATCCAGCTACTGGTTATCCGCCGTATGGTGCTATGTATGGACAAGGTAGAATTATCATTTCGATAGCCGTTTACATCAGCTAAACTGTCAACGCGAAAGAACTCCGGCGAGCACATGCACCGGGCCGGGGCAATAAAATGCAGCGTCTCACATCCAGTCGGGCGAAATACGCCAATTCACTGTTCCAAGACATTTTGACCACCTGCCCAGCTGGTCGCAAATTTGTGCAGCGTATTGAAAATATTCTCGATAAGGTCTTTGTAGTCCTCCTCCCTTAGCAGTTTGGCTTGCCTGTAGCAATTTTTGAGTGACTGTATTCATTATAAATAATTGGCTTAAGATCTCTGACATTATTTTTGCAGGCCAAATTTGTTGCATAGCAAGGACGTATATCGCAATAGCGATCGTCATTTTTCCTTGCATCCAGACACTTTAAACTAGTTAATTTCCATCGCCAAACTTATTCGTACTACTTGTGCACCTAACCATGCCTGGTATTTATACTCGATACTGAGTAAGCTGATATGTACAAATAAGACACAGATGTGTGACATCGCATTATGACATCTGTATGACATCATTAGCAGCATGTCTGAATTATGCTCAGGTAAGCAATATAATCTGGAATAACCTTTAGTAAATCCTTTTTAAATACAACTCAAAGCAGAAAGCGGAAAAAAAATATATTAAATTATTTAAATTACTTACTGATAACAATTAAAGAAATCACGTCAAATTTTAACTGAAGTCCCAAGAAACATTAAGCAAAAGTAGTAAGTAGTTTGAGAATATATAAAGAACATAGAAAATTACTCAGAAATCCACTATAACGTTCTCCTATGATTTCTCAGATAACCAGTTGAGTGACATAGCGCAAATGCCGTTTGTTAGGGTACATTGTCAATGACAATGGACGCAGCCTGTTGGCAGTCTAAGCCGATTTCTAGTTAAGTTCATGAAAGCAAATGCAAAACTTGTTTATTCAGCAGCTAAGTCGCGGCTTGGACTAAAGTACTATTTGTACTTTTTCCCTGAACGAGGGTCCAGCAGGAAGAGAAAGAGAATGGGGAATGGCATGTTGGACGAGTCATACATTACCTATTTAGACATCGCACTTAAATTTGTCACTTAAGCAGCCAAGCTGCTCCCCAGCTTTGACGAGGCTACTCCTTTGGTCGACGCTCAGAATTCGGTTTCCATTTTGCTGCCATTTGCTTTCATTTAATATGCTAAAATATTGCAAGACGCATCCGCAAGCGCTAAATCAAAGCACGGCGACCACAGAATGTTTGCCAACCGCAAAAACGCAAAATGGACAGAGAAATTCATAGAGAGAGAGGGGGAGAGAGGGGGAGAAAGAGAGTTAGAGTTGGATCTGGAAATGGTAATGGAAAAGAGAGTGGGGCAGCTAAGTAGACAGACCAGGAGACCAGGAGCATTATAATCCTAAGTAAATAAGGCAGCACACAAAATTCAAAAGGCGGTTACTTTTGTTTTCTCAAAATGTAATTAAATTATGTAAAACTTAAAGAGCTACAGACTTTAAGATACGCTGTTGTTTACAAGCTTCAATAGCCAATAAATATTATAAATAATTGAGTTTTGCATTTTTTATAAACGCCTCCCAAAAATAAGGAAAAAAATATATATGTGCCACTTAACTTATGAGCTTTTTCAATGGAGCTTGCAACAGCGCCCCACAAGTGTCACTGTTTTCAAATGCATTTAAATTAAAATTGAAATATAAATGATAGTTCGGACATAAAACAATAAAACTGAAAAAATATTGAAACACTTTAAATTACACAATATTTTTCATATGTACAAAAGCTCATAAAAAATGCAACAAAAAATTAAAAAAAAAAAAATGATATAAAATAATAATAATAATAAAATGCAAGCTGAAAACAAATTCAATCGCATTGCAGTCCACAGAAATGAATTTACTTATTTGTGTTTGTATTTTATTTATTTGCAACTTGTTCGCTTGTGTTAAATGCTTACTGCAAGCGTGTTTATTTTTTAAATTGCTTATCGTTTTTTACGCATTCGGCATATAATTTAATTTTATTTACTATGAAAAAAACACGCTCCAAAATGGAGGCGCACGTAATAAATTTTCAATATTTTACACAATTTTTTCATTTTTTTATTTTCGCCTTTTTGCCATTACGCGCATTTGCATTGATCAACTTTTTTGTTGCACATGCAACGAGGGCAACGGGGTGGGGCATAGCAGTTGCTACACTTGCAAATTCGTTATCAATAAAAGTTATTTGTATGCCATGTATGCCATCTTGTTTGCGGGTAGTTCGGGGGGAAATGGCCACAAAAATTGTACTATATTAAATAACTAAAGCAGATATCGCATTTTTCTGCAAAACTGTAAAATAATAAATTAACCTTTTTTGTATCTTTGTGGGTATATTAATTTTTGGCGTCGAACCCATCAAGTTGAAGTCGCAACTGCCTTCTGTCTTTCCGATTTATTGATTTATTTTTGTATATTAACAAAACTGACTTAGTTTCAAAGTTATCTTACTTGTTATATATTTATCTTTTTGCGTCAATAACTGCGAAAACCAGAGCTACCATGGGAACAATCGGTAGGAGTATGAGTTTTAAATTGTGCTATCGATATATCGATAAACATAAATGGTACCATTTCTGATGTCGGACCTGTTGCCGTTATATGAAATGGTAGATCGTAGATTACATAATAAGTCACAGAATTTTAAACTGCGTTTTTATTTTGCAGACTGTTATCGGCCAGGAATAGGTTGAAAGATACAAAAATTTCTCCCCAAGATGATCTGTTTTGCATACCTTTTTTGCTACAGAAAATCAATTCAATGTTCTTCAAATTCATACATCCGTGATGATATTAATTGTTTTCTTTAAAGTAAATCTGCAATAAAATTCATAAAAATGTACTTCATATATTTCATAATAAATAAATGGTTATATTTTTCCAACTTGAGCCTAATCCGATGAGTTGAAATTATATGCCTAATGTTTGACGAATATAACCATCAAAGCAAAATTCTGTTGTACACGTAACAAAAATATAGTTAATTGCAATTGTATTGTTAAGAGTAAACAAAAAATAAATCAACTAAATAAATGAAGTTGAAATATAAAATAAAATGCTGCAGATGAACAAATATTCTTCAAATTCATTCGCTTTTCTTTATTTGTATTATTTGTAATATGAATATTAAAAATGCAAGCTTTTATTTATTTTATGCAATTTTTATGTTCGATTTTTGTTCGATTTTAATAACTTTTCTATATCTTATAGAATTGAAATAGGCTTCATTCGAGAAAAAATAAATAAAATTTCTGTTGCATATGCGATTTGAAACAGAAAATGACTTACACTCAAGTGTAAACACATCTTGGAAAGCACTCGCCTGCTTTTCCTCTTACTTCTGCTCCATTAAATATTTACAAAAAAAAGGGGCGACAAATCAAAGTGACTTCAGTGCAGATTGACAAACTAAGGCCCCCGAGGCACTTTTACTGAATTTCGCTTTCACAAATATTTGCATACCGCCACCGTTGCTTTAATGTCTCAATGCCTGAATGACTGAATGCCTGAAAGACTGACTGACTGACTGAGTGACAACTGAAAGAGTTTTCAGTGCTATTTGGCACTTAGGCACGATTTGCATTACTAACGGCCATCGATAAAGCAGAGATTGTAGATCGACAGTTTCCAGTCCATCTTGCCATCATTGGGCCAAGTAGTAGCTATTGGCAAAGTGTCTTCAAATGGGTTGCCCATCCATTATTTTGTAATTATTTAAGTGCCATTCGTTTGCCAGGTGGTGGTGGGAGTAATGTGGGCGTGGTCCACACCCACCCACACTGACCGGGGCCGAGGCTGGGGCCAATAAGTGAAAAAATCAAAAAGCCATAAAAACTTTACACAATCGAAACGTGCGAAAGTTGCTTTTTGCCAACGCCAGCAGCAAAAAATCGAGGAAACCATTTTACACTAAGCTTCGCCGACAATAAAATGCTCTTTAATATATATGAGAATCTGTTCTGGTTGAAATCCTTACCTTCTAAGCAAAAAAAAATTATAACTGACAGCTTTAAGCCTGACAGACAGAAGTTGTCGTGTGGAAACTCTATTCCAATCGATATCATATATAAATAAGTTAATAATATTAAAAACTAATTGCATTGAGACTGACAGACAACATATTTAAACAACCAGCTAAAAGACTCTCCACAAAAGGGCACACAAAAAATGGCAGACAACAAAATCAAAGTGCGGCATGTGAACTTTTCCTTTTGCTTTCGTTTCTTTTCTTTTATTTTTTGGGGATACAACTAAGCGAAAATCGACTCGTAAAAAAAGGGAGCGTTGCAAATAAAAAAGCGCAAGAAAATTACTTTCCGCTCTACAAATTTTGCCGAGGCTTCTTCGTCTGTTCGGAGTCAAGCGTGTAAAGTAAGTAAAGTTGCGAATAAAAACCTTTTCCGGCTTTTCGGCTTCGATGACGGCCTTTGAGGCATTATGTACTGACAATTTTCATGATTATGCTGCTTATGCCACGAGTGTCCGACCAGTTGCAACACTCCCCAAGCCACCCATCCTTACAAACCAGATGGCAGCTCTTTCAGGCGCCTAAACGCAGCTGTTAAGCCTTTTCCGTTTCCGTTTGCCTTTTTATGTATGTGTGTGTGTGTGTGTGTGTGTGTGTGTGTGTGTGTGTGTGTGTGAGTGTGTGTGTGTTTATGTGTAGATGCTTATGTGAGTGTGCGGCTTACTTGGACTTGGCGCCTAGAGGGTCGACTTCTATTGATAGCCCATTGACAGCAGCACAAAATCCCCCAACACACAATCACACACACACACACACACACACACACAGAGGGACACCCACAATGCGGAAATGAACATGGGATTTCATTCAATTTTTATTCCTACTCGCTTAACACTGTGTGTGCACAAAAAGCGAATTTTCTGTTGCTTTTCGCCTGGGGATCAACTTATTTTCCTCACTTTTGTTGTTGTTGTTGTTGTTGTAGTTTTTATCAAGGTGCGACACATTGTTAACTATTTCTATTGCTCGCAGTTTGGCAATTTTCTGGTAATTACTGATAGGTGTCTGAATGCTGTCTGTATGCTGTTCAGATATTAAATGGTCCAATAAAAGAAAATGTGGCTAAAAGGCAAAGCTTCTGGAATTAGGCCCACTGAAATTTATTGAATGTAACTAATAGCTTGTGAGGTTATCTAAATGGTTACTATATATGTACTTATTTCGGGCTTAGCAATCGTCAATTAATTGTAAGTCACACTTTTTATTTTATAAATATTGTATTAATTTCTTACATTCGAAAATTTAAACTTAATTACTCCCATTTAATTTTATTTAATTTCATATGAAGCTTTAACTTTAATCTTTTATTTTATAAAGTCTTCTTATGAAAAAGGCGATAGTGTTAAGTATACATGTATTAATTAAAATATATATATTTTTTTCATTGTTTTTTTTTTCAGATTAAAATATAAAATCTCAATTAATATAAAATCAATTTTGTGTTGAATTAATAAATTATACGATACAAGTTCTCTCTATGAGGATGACCGTTAAACACGGATTGAAAAAAATTAATTAGAAATAAAGAATTTATATGCAAATCGAATACAGAGATACCAAAAATATATTCTTCATAGAGATCTATTCAGATGGAGATATAAGAGCTCAAGGGAAAGGAAGAACATTCTCAAAGATCTGGCTTAAGCACAAGTCTTCAAGGACTTAAAAAAGCAGTTTCAAGAACAAATGATGAGGGCTATGAAAATTAATCATCATACGCTAAAATTATAACTAACTGGCTACAAATTGGCATCACTTCCCCCTCCCTGCACTCCAAGCATTTGCAGCTGGATCTTAACGAGTGATAACGAGAAATGAAATTAAGATGCCGCAAGTGCTTATTTCATTAGTTTGGCAAATGCGAACCGAAAGCGCCACATAAAATTGTCATAACTGGCAACTTATTGTGACACTTGCAATAAACAGAGAAAAGCGAAATTGGCAGCTGTGCTTTGTGTGTGTGTGTGTGTGTGTGTGTGTGTGTGGATATTGAAGTTCGACTATTTCCAGTTAATTTACTGCGAACACAAAGCGCCCAATATGCAACATAAATAATGTTGAGCATTTGACATAAATAACTAAGGATGGCACACTTGCCAATGCTCCACTTCACCCACCCAAGCTCCTCCATCCGCTTTTGACACGCCCCATTCAGGAGTAGCTGGCACAGCTGCTGCTGCTGCTGCCGCCGCCTGCAAAACGCTCTGTAACTGTTACAATTAATTAGAAACTAACAAAGTTCCACTTGCCAAGGCGCTAAACTTGTCCCGGCACCAGAACCGAAGACTGTCGCACACATAAAGCGCTTTTAATTGATTTTTCCGTTACGTGCAATGGCAAATGGCAAATTGTCGTCCTCCGGTCAGCGCCAGAGCGGAGCGTGAAGCATCCTTGCTGTCGTGACACGCCAACTCACGAACTGTGTCTTTTTTTTATAAGCTATTAAAATGTATTTCCCTCTCTTTATTTTCACTAGTGTGCAAAAATCGACTGATATATAATGAATATAGATATACATATATGCATTTATCTTACATTCGATGTCACCTCTAGCACGTGTCCAACAGCTGCTGTCTTCTTAGCCACTTCTCCCCCGTCTCAGTCAGAGTCACAGCCCCTTCTGTGGCACAGTGGGACTGGCAGCTTCTGTAATCGTTCATTCATTCATTCGAATTGTAGTTAATTAATAAATTATTCCATGCGATTGAGCTAACAATGGCAAACTTCAGCTACGTCTGTCGTATCTGGCAACTGGGCTTTAATTAGCCACCCTACCACCTACTCCCATCCAGGCTTCTTCTGCTGTGCAGCGCCCCTTCCACATTTTGCAGCTTCGTGTGTTTTAGTTGCCACACGCGTATAAATTACCATTTTTTGCAATTAAACACATTTTGCTGTTAAATGTGAGAGCCAAAATGTTTACGGCCAGCACATGTTGCGTATACGCAATGTGCTCAACTCGAAACTCGTAAATGGAGGGTGTTCGCGTGTTCCTTACACTGTGCTTAAGAGATATAAATCGGGGCATTAACATCGCGCCCCTCTTTCGCTATTTTAGTGGAACTCTGCTCTGTCCTGTTCCGCCCAATAAATTACATTTTCGTTTTATTTTACGTCCACTCTCGGCTTAGGGGACACTGACTCCCCACCACACCCCACAACACTCTCTCTCTCTGCCACATCTCTGCCTGTCTCTGCGCGGATCAGGTGTGCCGCACTTATTGGAAATTTATTGAAAGCGTAAAATAGCTTTTCGAATTTTCGCGATTTTGTGGCCAAGTTGAAATTAATTTTGTGGCTTGCAAATGTTGGTGAAAGAAATTAAAAGCAGAAATAATGCTTATGTACAAATATTAAATGCCTTATTTTATTGATGCTTTAAGGGCTGCTTGCAAAATGTTTAAATCGAAGTAAGATTGACCGTAAAAAATTACATTATTACATTTAACTTGGCATATGCAATATTTTTCATTGGTATACGAGCTCTTAACACTCATCTCGGCAAAAGATACAAATAAATATGAAATTGCAAATCCGTACATTAAGCTTTTAAAGTCCAGGCAACTAATACAAAAACAGAAATATACATTTACAATTATATAAGACATATTGCACAACTGTAAAGCACTCAGTGCCCACAAATTGCAGAAAACCAAAAGGCATCCAAATGAAAAATACAATTTTCATAAAAAAAAATAATTGAATAATCAACCGCATACTGAAAATAAAATAGCAACAAGCGAAGCGAAACAGAAATAGAGGAGATTTTATTGCTCGAGAACCGGAGACGAAGTAAAAGGCATTAGCAGCAGATTAGTGTCCTGGAGTGTCCTTGCCACACAACTGACTGCATTCGCTTGCAACATCTTGCATTGCATGCGACTTGCCCTGCGCCTCGGAGCCGAGAGTCATTAGCAATGTGACCCAGAAATGAACTAAGCCACATAACATCAAATTTTATGCTGTTTGCCATAATAAATTTAATTAAAAATCAAATTGTCTGAAAGAGGCGACCAAAAAATTTGACTAGACTCCAGTCACAGACAAACACCAACATTTTTCCGAGCCTGCCCCGTTTGGAGTGTGTTTCTGTGCTCTAATGTCCTGCAGACACTCATTTCAGCAATCTGATTTGAGAGCAGTGCATTTTATGCATAGTTGAAATCAAAAACGAAAAGTGAAAAGAAAAACAGGAAAAAACGAAAAAATCGAAAAGGTTTTCAATTAATTTTTCAATCGCGTTTCTTTGCACGAGCCATAAAAATCAATTGCTAAACCTTTTTTCACTCCTTTTTCACTCCTTTTTCACTCCTTTTTCTCGCATTTTTCTTGCTCGACTTTTATGAGGGAGTTACTTGCAGTTAATTAGAGAATAAAAAGTGCACGGCTAATCAACTGAAAGTTGTTCAACTCGCAACGTGCTGTCGATAAGCCAAACTGAAGCGGAAATGAGGGAAAACGTAGTGGATGAAGAAAAGAAGTCATTGAGGGAGATAATCCCAAATGATTGCCGAGATGATGGCTTTCATTCTCTTTACGAGGGTTGACCAGACTCCAACACTTCCGGTAAAAGGCAATCGATTAAGGAAAGTGTGAAAATTAACTCTTGACGTTTCATTTCTTAAAGACCAAACTAAATTTTATGCACTTAAAGCTTTGCAAATTTCTAAGTTAACTACACTTTTATCATACTGAATTTAGAAGGAAGTTCGCATCTTTTCCAAAAAGCTGTCAATGAATTCAATATCCTTGCAATTGAGACGCTTCGCCTGATAAACGCACTCCTCAAAATTTTTCTCATCATTGAGTCGCTTATAGGCGCCAGCACGATAAAGCCAAGCGCGTACATATTTCGGATCCAATACCCTTAATATATAATCACAGTCCATGATGGCGATCTTAAAGTTGCGCAGCCTGCAAACAAAATAAATCCATAAACTTCGGCTTCTCTTAAAATCGATTACCATACTTGATATTGCAGCACGCACGATTTATATATAGAACGGGCGTATTGTTAATATATTCCAAGCCTTTAGTGTACATCTCGATTGCATTCTTTAACTGATTCTTGCGATACGCAGCATTGCCAAGTCTGAAATAAGTTAAAGCGTTGTAGTCAAGAATGAGCTACTAGGAAATGCTTTCAGTAATAAACTTTCTGATTATAGTACATTTCATTTTATAACATTTGTCTTTCTTATACGATTGTAATATAGTTTTGACAGCTGATCAATATGATTATATCCATTCGAAATATGAAGTCCATATCTCTTTTAGACTAAATACGAGGCTTGTTCATACAGAGAGGCAAGCAGATATGGCGATTTTTAATCTTTAATGGTTTTAGGATTAAAGATGTGAGAAAGTTGTATTCGGAAGTAACCTACTTCGAAATAATCTAACGTAATGACAGTTAATGAATGAATGAAAATATTGGCTTGTCCGTGTTTTGAAGGCGGCAGTGTGTTTAAAATTTGATACTGATTATCAGGATGACACCAATAACATACAAATTAAGTTTAACATAGGCTGATGTCGGAAATCGATATTTATCGATATTTTAGCAATCTGGATAAGTGATAAAAATAAAACTCATGTACGTATGATGCATACAAAGTTTAGTCCCGAAATCGATTGCCTGATGGTTAGACATTACTGTATCTATAAGGCTCTATATTTAACCAACCTGCGAAAATTGTTTGCGACTCGTTCGCGCTCAATGCGCGTCTTAACGCGTTCCTCATTGCTCTGATCGAGTTGGCGCATGAAAGTGAACTGATTGGTGTTCGATTTGGCTTTTATCTTGGATTTCCTTATCGATGACGAACCTACAGATACCGAACGAGTCGTGACAAAATAATTGTCATCTGTAACGTCCGCACTGATGTCCACAGTCGGTTTCGCCTCCTTTTTTTTGCCGTCTCGTGTGCCCCTAGAGAAGTGGAAATTAACTTTCAAAGACTGTGTTTTGGTATCTCACTCTGACTTACTCATCCATTTTGTTAGCAGTAGCCATCATTTGCAGAAATTCGATGGCCTCGACTACCTTCGAGGGTTGCCTAAGAAACTTCTCATCGTATTGCGGATGCTGATTTGGGTTTGTGTCCATATTGTTGGTTTTACTAGTATTGGATGTTGCTTTGTTCGTATTATTAATTTCTGCTATTTATTTTGGAGAGTAGAATTGCAAAGATTGTTGTAATCGATGCGATGTTTTTCTTTTAGTATAGTCTACTATTTTATGTATTTATATAAACTTTATTTTTCACTAGGTTAATTTCCTGGAAATACACTTCTTTTAGTTTACTTGATAATGACACACAATATTTATTTTACACTGATACAATTATAAAACAATTTAAAACAATGATATTAAAAAATATTAATTATTCACAATCCTTTTTTTTTTTGAAAACAATATTTTATGGGGTTGCAATTATGTTTTAAAGATAAATGAAAACAATTTATGTCATTATTTTCTTAAAATAGATAATTAAACAAAGGTACTTATTATAAAGCGAAAAATACTGCTGGAGCTTGTCAGATTTGCACAGAAAATACAATTAAAATAAATTTGGTTTATGTTTTTAAATTGTTCAATTGAATATCTCTTTAGCCGCTCGATGTGCAATTATGCAACAGATGCTGTCCCCTTTTTGGAGCGAGTGATTTTTAATTTGAATTTAAAATGCATCAGTGCGCTGATTTTAATGCACACGATTAAAACAGCAAGTCAGGAAATTGCAAATGCATTTAAAATCCCAGGAAAAATCAGATGAGCGAAATCAATGAGCGATTTCAAATTGCAAATGCCAAATTGCGGTGCCAGTGAACAACAACAACAACAACAACAACAACAACAGCAACAACAGCAACAACAAAAAAGCAACAGCAGCAGCAACAACAATAGCAACAGCAAAAGCTTTCAACAACAACAACAAGAACAGCAACAATACCAATTCAAATTGTACGAATTGCAAATATAAGAAACTGTGACGTCACAAACTAATGTACCGTTGTCAACAAGGCACACAATCCTCACACACACATACATGCACACATGCAAATGTATGCGATTTGGCTGGTGCTTAAAAGTTTTACACGCTAATCGCTAATTGCTTTCAAAGACAGTGTGTGGTGGGAGGGGAGGCAAATTGACAGGGGCGGGATTTGTGGCGGGGGGAGTACAGTTGTCACTGTAATTGTCGCTCTTTAAAGTGCGCAATTTGCAATGCAAATGTACGCATTAGTTTTTAGCGAGCACACCAAAAACACCCAGCAGATGGCGCCAGCCCGTGCAAAAATACTGTTAAATCGGACTGATGGGTGTGTTGAGGGGTGGTGGTGTTGGCCCAGGGGGAAGAGCGAATCGAAGGGTGGCAGCTTTTGCAAAGTGTTTGCCAACAGCTTAGCGAGCAATCAATTAAAATGTTTCATTGGCACTTTTCGCACCGCTAAAAGACAACACACGCGTAACAAATAAAATCCAGTTTACAATTTTCGTGCCTCTTTTTTTAGTAGTTGTTGGCAACAAAGTGTTGACTGTACATTTTAATTGTGTTTAAGTCTTTATTTGGAAAACACAATTATTTTTCGCTTTTGCAACATTCGTCTGTGGTTTCTATTTAGTAGCACAACTCTTAGTCATTGTCTCAACATTTATCTTCACTGTCTACTTAAGTAACCATCTGAACTGCATTTAAGAGCTAAAGCTTTAATGTGCACTAGCTCTATTCAAGTTATCTTAACGCTATCATACCTATAGTCGGTTAGCAGCAGAAAAGCTTACTTTATACTCATTAATGGATCTGCCATCTACTCATGATAATCCACTCGAACCTTTTGAAGTAGGAGGCTGAAAGGATATTTAGTGGTCCAGAACCAGTTACGAAAAAGACATATCTGTGCATCAATAAACCGTACATTTTCTTTGGATTTTACCAAAAGATTATACGCTAAAAACAATTTTCATTGCTTAGAAATAGTTTTTCGTTTTTATTTCGTTAATCGCCCTACTCATTTTACTAAAATAAAAACAAGTAAGAATGCTGTAGTCGAGTGAGCTTGACTAAGGTATACCCTGAAAGCAGCTGTTAAATGTATTCAACTTTTTTCTCTTTTGCACCCATTTGTGAGCAGATCTGCAAGTACACTCATATTTTATAGCGAGCAAAGTCCTTGAAGAGTAAAGAAAATAAATACATTTTTAATGGGTTCAAGGTATAAAGAAAAAAAAAGAAAATTAATATTTATTAAATTAAAATCACTTAGATGAGTCGGCAGATAAAGCAAAATAAAACCTAGACTTTTTCAAATTTCAATTCCAAAACAACAACAATAACAACAACAGCAACAACAAGAAAATCAAACAATCACATTGTCGCACTAAGTAAATGCAGCAATTAGTTGACTTAACTTCTGTGACACACAATTGGCAATTTATTAAGGCGCAACAAAAGCATGGCGGCAAGAAAATTGAGTGTCCTTGCCAAAAAGGGATTTATGTATGGTTCATAGATTAAATACTAATTAACACTACGCAACACCAGCAAAGACCAAAACACACACACACAAAGTGAAGCATTTGATTTATGCCAAATGAATGCTGCGTTCCTCTCTCTCTATGTCTCTCTCTTTCTCTCTGTCCCTGTGTGTGTGCTGTAAGGATTAGAAGCAGACAAAAATTGAGAGACCAAAAAAAAAAAAATACAACAACACAAAACATTTGCCTAACGGTTTTGTCTGGTCCATTGACCATTCTTTGGTTGGCCACGGGTTTTGGAAGGGTAAGGTGGACTAGCCACTGCCTCTGGTCGGCGCTGCGTATCTTTAGTTAAATGCCATAAATTGTGCTTAAATTATTGGGGTTGGTTAACGCTTACACACACACACACATACTTATACACATTACGTCATTTTCTCTTTCATTTTGGTGTCTTTACTTTTAGTGCCTCATTTGTTTCACTTTAATATCCACTTGACCATGTTTGCAGTTTCAGTTTGCGTATCTGAGTATCTGAGGACAGCAAATAATAGATGCATATGTGTTTTAGTACACTGTGGCGAATTTGAAGTTAATTGCGCAACCTTCAATGCAATACTAATTAAAAATAGTTAACACCGAATACATATCCTTTGTGTGCTATTGTTCAAGAGTTATGATTTTAAATATATAAAGACTGTTTCGATACGGTTTCAATTCATTGTAAGTAATTAATATTAATCACTGGAATGATTTAGTTTTGTAGTTTGACATATTTAACCATTATTGTATTCCTGAAATCTATTGAAATATTACAAAATCTATAGTAAGCATATCAGAACCGCTCCGATAAAGTATATTCTTGATTAGGACCAACAGCCGAGTTGATTTAACCGCATGCGTATCTAAGAACAAACCGATTTCAAACTGATTTCAGGCTTAAAATATGTTATATAAGTTCTCGTATGCCAAACGCAGATCAACTTAATTTTATCGATAAATGCGAATATCGATAGAAATCGATTATTAATAGCAGTAGGAGAAACCATTATAAAGAAGTATCTTTCCAATTTACATTAAATATACACAGACATACAAGTTTCAACATACTTAAAAGATGGATTCAAAATATCTCGAAACGAATATATTTGGCAGTTTTTTAAGTGATACAGTCTCATATGCAAAAATGCACAAACCGCACCGCTTTCTACTTACCTCTCCCTTTCGGCTGTCTGAGCCGAGAACAACTCTTTCGCACCCAGTGTAGAAGGAATGTTGTGTGGGGGAATTGGACAAATCTCAGACAATGCTAAAGTTTTCGCTTTTATAGCGCTGGTGTTGCATTGTTTTCTACGAGTTTTATATGTACATATCTATATGTATGTAAATCGCTGCGTACTCAGAGTGCAGTCCTTTTGCTTCGGCTTCGGCTTCGGCATGGTGTTGAGTCTGTAAAATTTATGTGTCTGCGTGTCATGAGCCCGCGCATAAAAAACGGCACCAGCATCAAAATCTGTCCGGCATAATCAAGCGAGACAATGCGCCAACAATGCCCATAAAGTGTTTTCAATGTTCCCAACCCCCGACGATATCAAGGTAGATTGGTTTGAGGGCGTTGATTAACGTCAGCCATGACCACTCCCTCCTCCGGTAGATGACAGTGTATTTTCGGGTCGAACTGTGATCTGATTGTCATTTAAATATTTGGATTTGTTTAATGTGTGCGTCAATTTTAAAGCCAGCTTAGCGTTTAATGCACCTATTAAAATAAGCTTTACAAACGCTTAAAAATTAATTGCAACATTTTAAAATAATATTTTGTGAAATGAGTGCATCGATGTGGTGAGCTTTCCACTCATAAATCATTCATTTATTCACCAATTTAATGAACTGGAAATGATAATGAATTATTCTAATCATTGCTTATAAGTAATTGAATATTAAAATAAATTCACGTGGTTAAATAAATCAAATAAATATTTAAAAGTGTATTTAAGGATACTAATCAAATGCATTGCACCCGTTGATTTAAGTATTTAAATGATTTAAATATTGAAATTGGCAGAACGAAGCATCTGTGATCTTAAAAAGTTTATTTATTCTGTATGTAATACTACATTTAAATTGGGATGCGCATTTCAGGCTCGATATTCATGTTAACATTTGAGCCTCAATAAGTAGATCTAAGAAACTACATATATTATTTTCCCATAGCCATAACATTGTTGTTGGAGCGAAGTTTCTCCGCGTCATGGGATGCCTGGATAATTAAATAAAAGGAAATACTACCAAAATTTATTCAAGGCTCTAACTGCAATGCTGTTAGTTAACAGTATAGCATATTTTCAATAATTGTCAAAAGTATTACAATTTTAAATATAATTGTTTTTTTTGAATAATGGATTGCCTTCGGGAACAATGCTATATTCAAAGTCAATCCCGTTATTACGATTTTCAGGCTCGATTTTCATATTAATTGGAACACCTTTTTAATAATAAGCTCTTATATTTCAAATGCAGATCAAGCTTAATTCATTTTATCAACAAATTACTCAATATTAAAAGAATTCCAATAGATATAATAAACTGTTTGAATTTCAATAATATTAGATAAGAAGAACAAATAACAAAATCGAATTTTTAACAATAATAAAACTTGTATCAATTAACCTACAATTAACTAACTTATCAACTCTGGCTTTTGCCTAGTCAAGTTCTCTCGACGATATCATTCTAACTTAGTTCAAATAGTATTTTAACATTAATATTGATCGGGCTTAATTTTATAATTTGTCTGAAAAACTGCCCATTAAGAGTTAAATAAAAATCTTCATGGCGTTGAGCTGTTGCCAATTCAGACCCTCTCCATCTGCACCATAATCGATTTTTATTTAAAATAAAAATAAACGATAAAGAAACGATCTTATGCATTTTTGCGATTCAATTATATAACAATTAAACGGCAACAAACAAATCCTCGACAGGTAGAATTTCAGTAAAGCCCACAACTCTTAATGTATTATGCATATTGAAATTTAATAATTTAATTAGTGCAATATTTCCATTGCTGAAATGGAGCATTTTTGGAGCTGCTTCACATTAAGCGCATTAATCACACATTTCCAATTGGACTTCGAGGTTGAGTGTGTGTGTGGACTGTGTGTGTGTGTTTCTGCATGCAAATATCCCCAATTAAGCAATAATAATAAGCATCATTAATAAATCATCACAAAAATGTGCGAGGCAAATAGATACAAAGAGTATCAATATGGAATTTTATTCAACGCATTGAAAGAAGCTGTTGTAGGCTTTATCTTTGAGTGTGGGTGTGTGTATGTTTCTGTGTGTGTGTGTGTGGCAGTGAATAGTGCAAATATGTGTGTATTTATTTGGTGGAGAATTGTATTCGAGCACTGAGCAGTCCAATTAGCCTTTTAAAAATCAATGTATGCAATTTTATCCAGCCATGAAAAGCTCAACTGAACTCGCTGTTATTGTATAGCTGGGAAAATATTCCAAATGTGAATCGTAATAAGCCAACTTTTCACTTTCCCGTTAATTAATATATATTTCAATGTTTCTCTTGCCTTTGCAACAGTTTCAAACAGTACTTAAGTCGAGTCTTAACTTCATTTACAAGCAAATGTTCCACTCTCTGCCTCCATTCACATAGTTGTTACTTATTTGACTTATTTTTAATCGTAATATTTATATTTTATGATAAAATGTATTTAAGCTATTTTATTACTTATTTAAATGCAGTAGTCTTAAAATATGGAAGTGAACATAGTTGCATATCGATATTTATCGTATTTTAATAATTGTCTTTAGAAGGATTATAGCACGTTTGGACATCACTCGAACTTACTATCACAATTCGAGTTCCATTATCCAAACTATGGGAGCATTACTCGGCAAAGATGGTGTTCATTTGTGAAAAGTCTGAAGCTGTTGGGCCAAAAATTAAGGCCAAAAACGATTTATTCTTCTTTTCGCCATTCCGCTGAGCTTTGGACGTTTGCTCTGAAAATCTATGCTGATTTGCTGACAAGAATGCCCTGAAAGCCAACATCCGTAGTGTCTTCATTGTTGCTATACAAACTCAAATTTGTCACGGGAGCAAACAAAATATTCTCAACTTTATGAAACCCTTCAAATGAGATGCAGCCGTCATTTAAATGATAGCTTTTATGAATTATCTATCTTATCTAATTGCCAAATTATCATTTGGATAGATAGTTTTGGATGATAAATTATCTATCAAATAGATCTGATCGAATTTATGGCAAAATAATCTTTGGTTTTTATTACAATTTAAATAGCAAAATAGTTTTATTCATTTTCAAAGACCACACATTCGAAGTGGTCCTTGTCGGAAATCTATCAAGCAATCTGCAACTGCTGTGAAGTGCATTAAATCCATGTCGGTTACCAGAGTCGAGTTCCAAAATTCAATTTGAGCCCTTTTGTCATAACTCATCCGTCATGACAAGTTTCGACTCAAATCGCGGAGTTTGCTTGGTCTGGTCTGTGCAAAAGCAATTAAAACCTTCGTTTGTCCCGTTACTTGGCTGGTTTTCCAATCACTTGACGGTGCGACTAACGACTCTCTCCTCCCCCTCCCACTCCCCCTCCCTTCCAAGTTCCTTCTTTCACTGGACGCGCACAGTTTAGGAAAGTTAAGCGATTTCTTTTCTTGGTATCTCTCTGTTTGTGTGTGTGTGCGTGTATGTGTGTTTGTGTGTGTGAGTATGTGTGTGTGTGTGTGTTTGTTGCACTCTCGTAAATTTAGCTATGGACGTTTTTATGTGTGTTTGGCGGGCACTTCAAATAATTTTGTGCACTAAAAATTTATTGCAATTTTCAGTAATGAGAGTGCAGAGTTCAAAAACCAAAAGGGGAAGGGGGACCCTCGGATGGGGGGAGGGGGGAGTAGCAGATTAGGTGGTGGTATCTGTTCCTTAATGTTGTTAGTGTTTGTCTGGTGCGCGGTTTTTCGCTGTTGCTTGTTTGAACTTTGTGGCATTTCCGTTGCATTTCTTTTGTCTGTCTGTTTATGTGTATTTGTGTGTGTATTTGTGTGTGCGCCCGGAAACGGAAGTTTTTAATGTTGGCCATTGCCTTAAGCCGTTTTTGTTCTCGTTTTTGGACTCCTTGTGGTCGACCAGCATTGTCTTCTTCCAAGAGAGCAACATTAAATGTTAAATGGTATACCGAACATGTGTAGTTGCTGCTGAAATGCCTTTAACTCGACATTTACCTTAACTCTTTTTGCTAACCACTATAAGCTCCAATTTCATTCCAACCCCTTCCCCTCACCCTTGTTGCCGGTGCCGCGGGCTGAAAGCGCATTTCGTTGTTTTATTTTTGCTCGTTTTTGGAAGCGACTGCCCGCATTTTTGTTTGCCGCTTTTATGCCAAAAGCCTACCAGGCAGCCAGCTCGTGGCTAGGCAAGATAAACACACACACAGCAACATGTACACACACACACATATATATACACACACACACACCCACACACATTCACACACGCAAACACAAACTGAAGTGCGTTTACGATTTACCCAAAATGAACGGCACTCGTAAATCTCGCGCGTGAAAACATCAGTTTCGTTGTTGTTGTTGTTGTTGCTGTTGTTGTTGTTGCAATTGTTTTGTTGTTACTGATTCTGGCCGTGTAGCAAGTTGGTTGCTGTTGCTGTTGTGTTACCACGTCTCCAAGCTCTCTCTTTAAATCCTCACCAAATCTGGGCATAAAAAGCACAAAAGCATCTAAGTGAGGCACAATGCGTTTTTTGCATTAGGTTTGCATTGTGCAATTGCCCTGCAATTGTTGGGGTCGCTTCAAATGTTTGTAAAACTTGCCAAAATGTTGAATGAAGTATGTCGTTAACTGCAACAGGACAGAAAAAGTTATGGAAATCCAAAAACCACTAATAATGGTTGTTAAAAGTATAATTATATGTCTGAGAAGCATAACAATTAATAATAACTATAACTAAATTTGGTTAAAGTATAAGCTTCGTATACGATACGTAGATGAGTGCTGGTTCCGAGAATATCGACATTATCCAAGTCCTAGTATAAATATAGTCAACAAGATATAACTGCTGTATATGAAGGCATAATTTTGAATACTAAATCGGTACATCTAAAATGTGTACGACTGATGATAGGCAACGACTTGGGCTAGGGGTATCCTCAAACTTGAGCATTCTTAGCTGCTTATAAATTATATAAGCAGAACACTTAATTTAAAATATTGTATTCGAATTGCGTATTAAAGTATGACTAGTTTAGTATATTTGCCATATTTAAATGGGCCTTTATTTGCACTACCTGCCTGCCACACTCCCAATTTTATCGGGCGCTTAGCTGCTGAATGGATAAAACCGCTTGTTGTAGCTGTCAAATACATGCCTAGGAAAATACATGTTGACCACTTGTGCTGGTTGCACCACAAACGGCTTAAAAATCGGACAACCGTAGTCCCCATACCCAAGTGGTGAGGGTGGCTCAGACCCCTCCAACCTAACTAAAAAAAAAACTTAGAGAATGCCGGATATTGCCTAGCTGACCACTTTCTTTCTACCCTTTTTTTTCGAGTGTTTGTTTTTTTTTATATTTTGCTTTTTGGCGGCTTTTGATGTTAGTTGTTTGTTTTGGTTTAATTTTTAATGTTCACGTCTGGAGCAACCCTGGCGGGCAGAGTAGTCGCCCCTTGTGGCATGGGGGAGGATGCGGTCGGGCACTTCAGCTGTGATATAGAAATTAATTGCGTGGATCGAGTGGCAACAACAGGTTGAGTAGGAGAGTGTTGCCAAAATGTTGACGCACGCTAAGCCAGAGACAGAAACATACGCACACACACACACACACATAAACACACACCCACACACACACCCACACACACAAACACACACGTAGATTGAACCGCAGAGCGACGCAAGTGAGAAAGGCAAACACATTTGCCCGACTATCCGCCACATTTTGCATTGGTATCTGTATTTGCCACTGTATCTGTGTGTTTGAGCACTTCACGAGATTTGTTTATTTGTCTATGCGAGCCGACCGTCTGTGGCTAACTGTCTGTGTTTGGATTTAGCCGTCTGCTAAAACAGGAAAAAAATCATCAAACCATTAAAGCAAATAAGTGAGAATAAGCCCGACTACAACATACCCAGAACACTAAAGTTGCAAAGGAACCTTTTTGAGTGGCTTGACCACTTGAAAAGATTTTCATTAATCTACCATTTGAGTCTGATCTGATCTGAGCTAGAAAACTGGGGGTGGTAAATGTGTTCTTACTAGTTTTCAAAGGATATCCCTAATAATCTCCCGTTCAAGTTTGACATCCTTAGCACTAAACGTCACCACCAAGCTTACCTTTTAATTAAATGACATTTATGTATATTTATCGATTTGTAACTAAAGATGTTATCGATTTCATGACAGACATTGAGTAAAACCAATATACTCTTCTCTCTTCATTATTAGTATATTAAAAATATGTGAATTCATGGAGAAATTAAGAAGAAGAACAAATCTGTCAAATCGTTTGTGTTTTCTGCTGATGCATGAAATTCTCTGTGTGGCAGACCCGCAGAAAATTCAAACACTTTTGCCTATCATTCGTCAAAGCAGTTTCCAAACTTATTTTGATTTTGTTTGCAAAATATCGAGTTAAAGGCTCGATAAAAAAAAAACAAATCTTAAAACTATAAAGAATTAATTTAATTTTTAAATATTAAATTTGATTACGAATTAGAATGAATAACTTTCAGATACACACATATTCAATTTATTATACCCTGAACCCATTAAAAATGGGTAAAAAGGGTATAATGGTTTTGTGCAAATGTATGTAACAGGCAGAAGGAAGCATCTGCGACCCCATAAAGTATATATATTCTTGATCAGGATCAACAGCCGAGTTGATATAGCCCTGTCCGTCTGTCCGTCTGTCTGTCTGTCCGTCTGTCCGTCCGTCTGTATGAACGCGCGGATCTCAGAGACTATAAGAGCTAGAGACTTCAAATTTGGAATATAAGATCTCGTATACCAGGCCCAGATCAAGTTTGCGTTATTTTATCGATAACTGCCTCAGTTTCTGAATTATCGATACATTTAGATTTCCGATAGCAGTAAATTCCAGATATCTCTCACAAATTAATGGATACAGTCACCAATTTTGGTTAGTAGGTTGTTGGCGAGGTCCTTGAAAGATCGGCATGTGCCACGCCCACCTCCGACGCCCCTATCACCCCCGCCCCTAAAATTTTCAAATGGCTATATCTTCTGCAGTTTGTGAAGTAGGGAACGTCAAATTTGGTAGGTATATTACTGGTAGTCGCCTTTAAGAACCGATAACAAATTTGTGGTGCCACGCCCACACCTGCGCCTATTAATCGACAATTCCGATTGTAAATCGATAACTCCGTATATCTCCGAATATTTTAAAGATAGAGTAACCAAACTTATAAGGTAATTTGCTGGTAACCTCCTCCAAAGATTGGCATACCAATTTTTTACCACGCCCACATCCGCCGCCCCCAGGAACTTCGTCCCTAGAAATTTAAAATGAGCATATCTGCCGTAATTTGCAAGCAAGAGTCGCAAAATGTTGCAGCTATGTTACTGGTAACTCCCCCAAAGATCGATAAAAAAATTGGATGGCCACGCCCACTCTACCTACCTAAATCGATACACCTCTTGGTGTAAATCGATAAACCCATATATCTCACGCAATTTGAAAACTTAAGTCACCAAATTTTAAAGGTATATTGCTAGTAACACCCTTCATAAATGTGGAAAAAAAATTTTGGACCACGCCCACTCCCGCCCACAAAAAACGAAAAATGCCTGTATCTCCCGCAATTCAAGAGCTACAGTTACCAAACTTAGAATACCTTATATTACTAAGATCGGGCCACGCCCACTCCAGCCCCCAAAAACGATAAACCTATAATGCATTTAAAGCTTGGTTCAGGGTATATGGTAGTCGAGCTCACTCGACTACAGCCCTTCTTACTTGTTTTTTTAATAGTTTTGGCCACTTAGTAAGCTTGGCTATATCTTCTGATAGGCAAAGCGAATTTAAACAAATAATCCAATCCGAATTTAAATGAAACAATATCATAATGAATATTTTAATTTAATTATGGGCAAAATTCGGAGAAATTAATATGTGGAAACATGCTAAAAGCGAGTTCAGTGGATGCCACTCAATAAAGCATTTTAACTCGTATTTCATGCGTTTTCAAATGCAATTAATGAAGTGCAGCAACTGCCACGTGCGAATTTGCAATAAGTTTTGCAATTTCAGTTTTTGATTGAATTTTGCGTTGCATCCTCAACTTGATTGAGTGCGCAATTTGTTAATTCGATTTGTCTCAATTGCCATCTCGCTCTCGCGCATCCACGCATTCTTGGCAGCTAGGCGGGAGTGCGAGCAGGAAGACAATTTTAATCTGATTTAATTATTTAATTTGATGCATGTTATTTGCGATTTTGAACATGAAATGAGCTGAAAGTCTGCATCGAGGTTTATTAATTATGCCAGTCTGTGTACTTAATACCCTGTAACCATAAACATGGGGTATAACAGCGAATCGATGATATAATCGAAGATAAACTTATCGATCGATTGCAAACGATTTATTAAACAAAAAAAGTCCTTAAGGATCTGCGTCTAAAAGAGATAATAATATTATATTTAAAAACTAGACATTGCCACAGGGTATCAGCGCTCGATATATTTTTCATTATTTTCTATTTTATTGTAGCTGTTTGTTATGGCGCATAAATTAATACAAATTCCTTTGTTTATATTTAGTTATTCACAATGAATTTTTTTTTTTTCATAATTTTGTTTTTATTTATTAATTATTCTCTTTTTTCTTTGTTTCATTATTTATTTGTTTTTGCATTAATTTATTGTCAATTCGAATTTGCGTTTAATTCTTGTGCAATTGCCAGTAAATTAATTGATTTTAATGTGTATTTTAAGAATTTTATAGTGTCAAAATAATAACTAATGGTAATTTAATTAAAATGCGTTTACACTAAATTGAACAAAATAATATTTAATAGTTTAAAGCCGAAATTCATACTTGGTTTCTGCATTAAATGAGAAATTCATTTCCCTGGTAATGCCAGACTAATGCAATATTTGACAATCATTAATCTCGTTCCACAAGTTCCGTTCCGGTTCGGACTATTGTCCAAGCTGCTGCCAAGTCTCTGGGCATTTAGTTTCACTGAGACAGCGGACACTGGTGTAAATAAGGGGGATTAGTACACAGGTGTAGACACAGGTGTAGATAAGGGGATAAGTAATTATAGAGAAACATATTCAAAATATATATTTGTTTTAAGGATTCCATAACTTTCCCGATTTCTAATATATTGTCTTTATAATTTAAACTAAATTGCTGAATACTTTTATATTTGTATATCCCAAATTTTCATTGACAGGCATAATAAAGCACGTCCGATCCTAGACGGTATATATATTCTTTATATTCGTGATCAACTGTCGAATTGATTTAGCGATCTTTGTCGGACTGTCTGTCTGTTTGAACAAGCCAATCTTGGGGCTTATAAGATTTGTATAAAAATGTATTAAACTAGGAACTTTAATATTTGCTTAATTTTATCGATAACTATCACGTTTCGTGAATATCGATTTAAGTGAGTACAGTATATTCTGTTCGTAGCTACAAATAAAAAGAGTTAATATTTTTCTGTAGATTTGGAGTTCACTCTGGCTGCTCCTGTGTCCTTGCTACGCCTCTGGCTTTGGCGATTAATTTGCGCCCACGTCGCGTAAATATTTATACGCAATTTCATATGTCGAGGAGCTGGGCGGCATTTTCGGCATTTGCTCATTTGTGTAAGTCAACACAATTTCCATAATGCCCAATGCCATAAGCCGAGCACAGCCGCCCACGCACCTAAACAGAAGACCCCATTGAGCCACCTGACCAGACCCATACTCTTGATTTGGATTGCCCAGCTGGAGCATTTGGATTTGTTTGTCTCTCTCATTCCTCTCCGTCTCTCTGTTAGCCAGGTTATTTGTGCATTTTGATTTATGCATTTGGCCAGCAGCCTTCTTCTTCGCCATTGCGACGCAATCGGGCCTTGGTTTCTTGGCGAACGCCCGCCAACCGCCATTGCTTGCGGCAGTTGCAGTTGCAGTTGCATTATTCAAAAGCCGTGCAAAAGCAACCACCGAGCATCGAGCTCACCCACGACCCGCACCCGTTGAGTGATTTAGCGTGCGCCTCGACCGTTAACCGCAATGCAATTGTAATTACCCGAACTGCTTCCGTTAGACACCCACCCACCCCCCATTCTACTCTATTTGCCTCTCCCCTTCATTGTGCTGCAGCTCCGCCTTCATATCCATAGCTCCAGCAGACGCACCCTGCTGTTTTTTATACCCTCTGCTGCAATGATCTGGGAGTCTATAAGCACTGGAGACATTAATCGTAAATAGATAATCATTAGTTCAACATCCTTCCCCCCCTTTTCCGTTAGCCATTAAAATTTAAGATACTGCATTTCAAATGAACAGCGTTTGATGCAATTGCGTTGAACACGTAAGGTCGTCTTCAGGACAGCGTACGGGGTATCTGTTAGTCGAGCACTCTCGACTGGATTACTGTCACTTGTATTCAGCTGTGCTCACTGGTCTCACAGCGTGCTGCAATTAGTTCTAAATCATAAACGAGGCTTCCGCTTGGTCAACGGCTCCAACAGCTCCAGCTTCTGCTTCGGCTTCCATCCAACTCACATGGCGTGTAAATTTAAAATTTTAATCGTTTTTGTGCACGCACTCAAACAACAACAAAAACAACAAACAATTGCTACAACAATAGCATTCTGTGTTCAATTTCTGCAGAATGCATATTCAGATACACAATTTGATTGTTGGGAAGTGAAGCTAAGCAAAAAGTGGTGTTTAAATCGCAGTTGATAACATTTAATGTTGTAAATTTATGAAAATTAGACTTGCGCACAGATTTTTGATTAAAGCTATTTATAAATTTATTTCATAACAGAACAGCATATTAAAGTGGTCTAAAAAGTGTTTAGCAATTGTTATTTATCAGAAATTCAATTAATAAATGACTACTGCATCAAATAAAAAATAAATTATTTTCAATATAAATAATCGTTTTTTTCGCTTTTGAATTTGTTACACCTTAAATTCGAATAGTAAGTGACTGCATATTCAGATCTGGCTTAAAAATAGTTAAGATTGATAATTTACTATTTACCAAAAAAAAATGTTACTAATATAAGCAACAAGTCTCATAAAAGACTTGTTTCATGAACTAATGTTGTTATTGATATTTTTTTATTATTTATGATAAATTCTTACCGTGAAACATTTTAACCATATTTTCATGTAGCTTTTTTTTAAATTATCGCAGGGTAATTTATTGCAAACACAACCCACCTGAAATAACTAGTGCCTTTGCTGTTCGAATTCATGCCGTTGCGATTGGGTCTCTATCTGGGAGTTTGAGTGTGCGACTGAGTGCATATCGCATTCATAATTTATACGCATTGTCAGCAGTCGCAGGTTGGCTACGCAGACATGCAACAGCCTCCCCTCTTCCCGCAATACCCATCCACAGCTCCATGTCCACCCATTCTGCAGGCGTTGCATCAATTCACGCATTGCGCATTCAGTCGTTACATGCGATTGTTTTATGCCTGCCCCATGGAGCACTGTTGCATATTTAGCAATAATAAAATATTTAGTGGCATTGCAATAAATTTATTATCAACCAACACACACACACACTCACACCCATACTGACTCACACACACACAGAACTGGCTGGTTAAATATTATAAATGAGCGCATAAAAATTGCAGCCACTTTTGCTGAGATTTGGCTGCGAATCCTGGATAAATTATCAATTTCTATGAAATCTACATTATGCGACTTTTTCATCCCCTGTACATGCATATATACACTGAGAAAAAATAAAGTTTATTTTCTCTTTCTAGATCTTGAGGAATGTTATTGAACATATAATAAAAATCATATTTATTATAATCATGTAAACAACTACAAAGTACTTATTGTAAGAAAATCATAAGGAACTTAATCCGAAAAATATCGATTCGAAAAAAAAACATTTGTATAAGCTATATTTCAAAGAAGATAAGTATACCTAAGTTAAGAATAAAAATGCTTGAATTCAGTATTAAAATTTTATTTTTAATATATGTAATTTTGAAGTATGTTATTTCCAGCTTCAAATAAATGTTACTTACAAATATATATTATGAATTAAGCATATCTCTGACACCGCTTCTATGCAAATTTAGCTTTGCTTTTTTTCAGTGCATACATATTTTTTTAAATATGTGTTTGCACAAAGTATGCACCGTAATCAAACAATAAGCAGAAATGTATTGCAGCCAGCTGCCACAAGCTGCTGCCGGCGACCAAAAGCACATTCCGCATTGGAAATGAATGTATGTATGTATTTGTGTATGTATGTATGTATATGTATTTATGATAAATTGCACACACCTTGCATGCACACAAAATGCACGGTGTGTAGAGGTGTTGGGTGTGGGGTGTGCTGAAGTGGGTGAGTGTGGAATTAGTTAAATCTCAGCACATTCCTGCTGCCTTTTGTTGCAATGCGCAAATATTTGGCAGGAATCTGAAACATTTCCAAGCAAATTGCGGCTGAAAAACAAAAACCAAGAATTGTCGTATGTCGAATTTGGTGTGTAAATAAATATGTATATCATTAACAAATTGATGTCCTGCGTAAATATTGAATAATTTATTTATTTACATATTCAACTCTTCTGTTTTTTTTTTGTGCATAAATAACCGCTGAATGATAATCATAAAATATATTTTGTCGCTATCGGGATTCAAGGGTGTTGCATGATAAATGTGTTTAGGGTCGCGTTGAGTGTCAATTGTGTGAATAAATGTTGCACTGATTTACAGTATTTATGGTCATAGCGTGTGTATGTGTGAGTGAGTGTGTGTGTGTGCGTTTGTTATTCCCATTTTTTGTGCCTTTAACATTCATTTAAGTAGATTTAGATTCAACATTAAAGTTGCATCTGTCACTGCGTAACATTAAACAATAATTAGCTGATTATTGCAATAAATTTCAAATTTACAATTTAAAATTCTGTTAGTTTGTTGAAATCATATTTTTTTTCATAATCAATAATTAGTAATTAAATGTGTTAAATAATAATCAATTATAAACTGTTCTCTTATTTGCTTCAAAAATTGTTTTCCATACTTTTAAATTTATCGTCCTCGTTGCATATATTTTATATTATCCAAGCATATATAAAAATAAGGAAAATTTCCTTCGGTATTAAAAGTTTCCTTTCTTAAAGTTTTATTCTCATCAATTGCTGTCGACGCACACAAAGCCCGAACAGTTGGCGGGGAACGGGTGCAGGAGAGAAACAGAAACAGTACCTGAATACAGGATCATGGCCCTGGACTGCAACTAAGCAGCTCAAGTTGCTTGCATCCTTTTTGATGGAGGCAACACGTCCGGTCCGGCAGTCGGTCAGCTGCAGCACGCAGTTCCTTTTGTTAATGATACTCTTGCTGAACATCAGCAAAAAAGAGGTGGCATCAGGGTGCAACAGCAGCATCAGCACCATCAGCACCACCATCATCATCATCATCATCATTATCATCATCATCATTGTCATCATCAAACGGATGCCAGTCACAGTCAGCGCCACATGGGGAAGCGGAGCAACCATTTTGTGGATTTATTGACATTCTGTGATGTTATTAAAGTTGATTGCCAGAGACTGTGCACGTTTTGGCTTAGACGAAGTGCAGGCCTCTCCAAGTGGGCAACGTGGATGTGGGTATTGGAGTCAGTTGTGACATCAACATGCAGCTCAGCTCTAACTGCAACATAGTGTGTGCCAACAGTTGGGGGCATTTTGCAGTGCGGTCAATTCGAAAGAAACAATGGCCAGGATAACACGAATTTTTGTGTCTTCTGTGTGTGTGCGAGGTAAAATGGCAATAGTCAAGGATCCTACACCTGCAGAAAAAAATCATGCACTTCACATTTGTATATCGCCCCAAAATAACAGAAATAACTTTTATATTTTTTCACATCATTTATAAATTTATGCAATAATTGACTATATTTTTCGCTGGCTGCTGGTCAAGTTATTTATTTATTTCCGTCGGAAGAGATTCACTGCTTCCATTTTATAAAATTTTTTTTTTTTCTCAAAAAAAGATTTCTTTATATTAAAAATTCAAGAAATACCCTTCATTTTAATAATTGAATAAAAGTATATTTTTCCTATATTGCTTTATTTATACATCAAGTTTCCGGGCTATTCGACGTAGTCTTTAATTTTGGGGGTCTGGCTTTAAGAATGACAAATATCTGTGACTTGGCAGTTGACTCATTGAAGCATGTATTTTTGCCAAGTGTACACAAGCTGTGTTGTTGTTTTTGTTGTAGTTGTTCGTTATCATCAAGTCTAATATGCGCATTATTGGTTTTGCTGCTTGGGCCCAGTTGCGGTGCAGCTTATCCCATAATATGCCCTTCATGTTAATAAGCTTGTCCTGTTGTCTGTCGCATCCTTCCTGGCCAGAAAGTGCTCTTGCTCCACGCCCAGCATGCAAATATGATATGCAAATTCTCAGGCACCATATTAAAAACTGACCCTCCCCCCCCCACCCTTTGTCAGCTTATCCAGCATCCAGCAGCCCACAATCCAGCCTTAATTCAATTCTTGTTGCTTTTGCGCTCACTGCTCGGATTTCTGTGCAAATGTAATAAAAATTGCGTCGCACACAAATCCTTTTGATCTGAATTTTTAATTTTACATTTTATATGTAATTTTTCTTTTGTCTTTTTATTTATTTTTATTTTTCATTTTTATAAAACACATGGCGTATATGGTATAAATACTCCAAACTGCCAACACAATTTTCTCTTGTGATTTGGTAATTTTGAAATAAAAAATTAGATTAATTTTCCAAGGGGTTTCTTTCGTGTTAATTTTTGGTTTTGTTTGTAAAATTTCTTTAAGTCGATTTTAACTATATTTTTTGTTTACCCTTTGAATTTAAATTTAAGCCGCAATAAATGAGTCATGAAGCATAATAAATATTAAAGATTGTCGATTGCTGTAGGATATTATATTTCTTGAAGCACAAGCAGATTATTTTATGTATACCAAAGATAATTACAAAATCTGTTCGTTTTAAATTGTCAAATAGTAAAATCTATTGATATTCCAATTACTATTTATAATTGGTACATTTTAATAAGTGTATTTCTTATATGATTTAATATTTTAATTATTTTCTTCATTTTATGTTTTATTTTTAAATTCTTGTTAATTTAAACCTTTTTAAAAATAATTTACTATTTATATTTTAGAATGAATACAAACAAATATGTATTAACTACTTCTTGACTAGAAAACACTTTCCAAACAAAAGATAGATAAGACATATCAGAACAGAGCACAGGATATCTGCTAGTCGATCAGCGCACTTCTACTTGTCTTTCACTGTAATAAACGACCTTTAAGTCGAGCTACAGTGAGTCAGGAGAACAAATGCCGTTGGCTTGAAACAAATTTCTACAGATTTCCACTTTTCATATCGCACATACACACACACACACACACATACACACGCACACACATAGACAGTTGCTTGTACAGTTTGTCAACATGAAAAGGTTAACAAGGTAAATAAAAAACGCTGAAGCAGAAGGTGGCAGAATGAAAAGAAAAGGCGCAAGAAAGATGGGCCACCAAAGACACAAAAGGCGCACACGGACAGAATGTTGCACACAATCTACAATGTAACAGGGATGGGGCAGCAGCGACCACCAAAATGGTGGCAACTCTGCTGCAGACCAAATCTCAGCCAAGGCAGGCGCGAAGCTCTTTATGTGTGTAAGTGTGTGCGAATAACAGCATTTTAAACATGTTTACTTTTTATTTTGTTGCCAGCGCTAACGCTTATGCAATTTATTTTTGCATGTATATAACAGACCCTATACACCACCCTACACACCACCCTACACATCACCCCACACCACCACCCCCTCTCCAGACACCATCTTCATCGGTTTCAGCCTTCGCCTTTTTCTCCATTACAAAGCATGCCCAGCGGCGGAGGCAGGTATAATCTTTTGCTTGTCTTTCACCTTTGGAGGCAGCAGACACAACCATTTCCACACCTTGCAAAATATTTCCAAGAATTTCCAAAATCATCAAAAGCAGCTTCTTTCCACAAATATGGGAAAGTGTCTTTTCTTTAAAGCAAGGTGTGCAGATTTGTATAAAAATAAATTTAGAACAATTTAAATACAATTATATAGACTATATAGAATCTCAAAATGTTCAAGTTTTTTTGAAAATCACAATCTTGAGAATTTAAGGACAAACCCGACTACTTTCAATATATTTAAATATACCGATGTGTATATACATATGTGTTTGTTTTACCTTCAGTGTTTTGCGTTAGTCTTGGGCTAATAGACCAAAATTATGAAGTAAATTATATTTAATTATTTAATTATACTAAAAGAAAGTGCTGGGAATTCACTATCCCCTCCTCAGCCACTTGGCTCTTTTTTTGTTATTTCATCTGAATAGGGCGAAAAGGTACATAAAAAAGCAAACTTGAAGTCGTCTTTAACTTTAACCTGAACATTGCATAGTTTGTGTATTAAACAAGAGGAAAATATAGAAACGAAGATGAATACATTGAATGAAATTCTTGGCTCATCAAGCGAAAACTGGGCAGAGTTACAGCAAGCCAGAGATAGTTGGCCAACAGCAAGGATGCCCCCATTCGCGTGGCAGACACGCGTTAGCTGCTTTCTTATGCAGCTCAAGTTGCCTCGCTTGACACATTTCTCTGGAGACTTGGTGCTGGGGCAACTTGTCAACGCAGTCATCAATGTTGGCGTGATGGCATCAACGCCTGACTCTGCGCACTGTTCGCCCAAGCATCCAACACGGACATTTGCAGCGACATGTTGCATGCCGCGTGGTGCGCCCCATAACAGGCAGAGTGCCGGATCTACTGGCAGCGACTGCTAGCAAATATTAATGAGCGAATGCTTTGCCAGAAGTGGGGCAACATTAATACACAGTCGCAATCAGTATTATTCGCCATTATAGAGATGGTCAGAAAACATATGGCAAATCAACAAATCGATTGAGAAATCAATTTTGAAATCATTAACTAAACGCGATACAATATTTAAATGCTTAGCGTAAACTAAAACAAGAGAGTCGGACAGCGAAATACTATGATACCATAAAAGATAGTAACCCTTCTTCGAAGTTTGGCTACTGTAGCTCTTAAATCAAGGAAGATATGCAATTTTCGAGATTTTGGGGTTGAAAGTGGGCGTGGGCGTGGATGAAAAAAATTAAAGAGAAAGTTTCTAATAATCTTCCTTCCAAGCTTGGTAACTGTAGCTCCTAAATTGCGGGAGATATAGGCACTTATCGGTTTTGGGGGAGGGAGTGGGCGTGCCCAAAAAAATTGTTGGAGTTCGATCATAGAAATATACCTTCCACATTGGGAAACTGTAGCTCTTAAATTGCGGGAGATATGGGCATTTATCAGTTTTTGTGGGCGGGAGTGGGCGCGGTCCAAAATTTTTTTTTCAGATTTAGGAAGGGTGCTATTAGCAATTTATGTTTCAAATTTGGTGACTTAAGCTTTAAAATTGCGTGAGATATGTGGTCCTATCGATGTACACCAACAGGAGTATCGGTTAAGGTAGGCGGATTGGCCGTGGCCATCCAATTTTTTATCAATCTATTAGGGGAGTTAACAGTAACATGCTTTTAAAATTTGGTGACTCTAACTTACAAATTATAGAAGATATGCGCATTGGAAATTTGTATAGGTATGAACATCCTGGGGTCGTCCTGGGGCTACCAGTAATATACATACCTCAATACGTCGCTTTTTAGTGGACGTAGGACTAAAACCTTGGCACTAACTTTTGAGGGTACCGTTAAGATACCTTCGGTATCATAGTATAAAAATATTGCATTAAGACTCAGTGCAGAGTATCCGATAGTCTACCACTTTTTTCTTCTCCTTTATTTAGAGCATTTAGCAACGTATTATTTATAATTATTGTTATAATTATTAACATATTATTATCATTATTATATTATTATTATAGTTTTTGTTATAGCATATTTGTAAGACGCTTAAGCTAGTTTGGATCAATCTTAGCCTGCACCCTACGTCTGGCGAGTTGCTGGAGGTGCTATTATGTTTGGTATGGCAACGACACAGGTCCCGTAACGTGGAACCAACATTGGCGCCAGTTCAGTCCAGGCATTGCGCTCCGGATCGTACTCCTCGACATTGTTGATCGAACGATAGTCACTACCTTGGGCGCCAACGGCAATCAACCGATCTCCAAGCAGAGCACAACCGATCGAACTGCATCTCTGTGACAGCGAGCAAATCAGTGTCCACGAATCGGTAGATGAATCATAACGTTCCATGCTTTCCGTCTTAAGGTTGGTGTTATAGTCCGTGCCACCTAAGGCATAGATGAATCCATTTGCAGCTGTGACACCCACGTAGGCTCTACGTCGATTCATTGGCGCCCGAAGACTCCATTCGCTTGTTTTCGGATCGTAGCATTCGACTGAGCTATGCGATTCGCCATCACCGCGTCCGCCAACAGCATAGAGACAACCACCCAACACCGCAACACCAAAGTCCGCACGATACGTGGACATCGATGACACATAGCTCCAGCTGCACCTAAATGGCTCCCAGCATTCAACAGTGTTCAGGTAGTTTCTACCAGTGTATCCACCGACCGCATAGAGGTGCCCATCCAGCACCGCAACGCATAGGTACCTACGGGGCGTTTTCATTGAACTGAGTGGCTTCCAGGCCATCGTGTTAAGGTCAAGGCTCGCCACAGAGCCCAATGTATTCTGTCCATTATTTCCGCCTACCAAAATCAATTTGTTGTCCATAACAGCGGCTCCAAACGACTCACGTCCTTCGATCGTATGCTCCCAATTCTTCCACTTGTTCAGCTGCGGACAGTAGCTCTCAATTGTAGTGAGCCAGTTAGAGCGATCATCTCTGCCACCCACAACCAGCAATTGGCCGATAGCAGTGTGTTTGCGTGGATTGGTTCGTTCGGTGGCAGCAACAGACGATCGACACTCGGCGGATAGTGACTGCCATTTGAAGGCCTCCAACAGCAGTTGCAGGCACTCATTGTTGGCGCCGCACACTTTCTGCACGTGATCCACAAGGAATTTTGGATCCAAGAGGGGCAGACGCACCTTGGAGAGCAGCTCGGGTATGTGCTGCTCACGAGTGGAAGCATCGTGGCGCACCCACGACATCATCGTGTGGAAGACATCTTGCTCGGTTCGCACACTGAGCTCATCGCTGGACAGCAGCTTGCCCAGCCGGTTGACGTTTAGTTGAAGGAACTCCTGATTTTGGCACACCTCCATAAAGTGCTGGCAGGTGTACGCGTGTGCAACTTGCAGCAGCTCTGTGCAGTTCAGCTGCTCCGCCAATAATGCGAGTCCAAAACAATTGGATGGGTGCAGCTGGCGAGCGAGAAAATTGCAGCATTTCGTCACCACAGGGATCAGTTGCAGCAGGTTGGCGGTGGCCAGCAGCGACTCGACAGTGTCCTTGTGCAGCTCAATGCACCCGGTGTAACAATGCTGAACGAGCAGCTGCAACGCATCGCCTTGCACCTCCCCAAGGGTCACCTCATGCTCCTCGCTCTCGCGCAGTGATCCGGTAAACATTGCCGAGAAATATTCACTCGCAGCTGCGAGCACCAAGCGATGAGCGGACACCCGTTTGCCGTCGATCCCAGCGATAAGGACTACATCGCACAGCTGCTGGCTGTCCAGAAGGTGTTGCATTCGCTTCAATAAGGAGTCTGCATGGCTGCTCACACTGGAATTCTTCGACAAAGACTTCATCCTATTCTTCGCCATCTTCGATGTTGACGCCATCGTGTCTTGATATTCTTTATGAAAATACAAATATATTTCGTAGAAGATATTAGTAAAGATACAGGTTTCAGAGCTATCTGGCAACCTTGTTACCATTGCCACGATACTATTGAGAAAGAGGTAATCGAGTCAGAAGCGATATTTGCAAGTATCGATATCTGAGCAATTAAGCATAAGTTCATGTTCATTATCATAAGCCCCAACATTCCCATGTATATCGCTAAACCATCCATTATAACACAATAAATACAATATTTTTTAAAGCGATATTTTTGAAATGAATGTAGTTATCGGTTAAATATATTATGTCAAGTTGTATTCCACTGCAAATTGAAATTGTGCTTTGTATTGCTATATATAAATATATATATATTCTGATCGAAATGGAGTTGGTATCGATCACATATGACTAATATTATGTTAAGAAGAATAAATCTTTAAGTGTGTGATTTGTATTGCGATTCTTATCGATAAGAAAAAGCAAATGCAGGTAATTTTCGATCAGACATGACCAACATTATTTACAAATTGAAGGACATATCTAAAAAAAATGTGATACAAAATGATATAAACTGCAGCTTCTTATTGGTATATGAGTACTTTTAATCTCTGAGATATTCATGTAGACTGGCAAACCGACTTGACTGAATCAACTCTACTATTCATGTTGAACAAGAATATAAATACTTTAAAGGGAATATAAATACTGTTTTCAAATGAAGATTTCGCACTAACAAAAACTATTTCTTGTTGGTCACTTTCTGCCTTATTTTTATTTTTCACTTTTCGTTTCCAAAAATGGAAATGGAATCACTCGAAAATGAATATATAAATGAATACTTTGGTATATTTGGATTTGTTATAACTTATTTCTTTAATATTGTTTCCATTGAAAGAGAGGTTGCAACTTTGGTATGTTACTTCTCGAATGGCATCTGGCCTCTTCGTTTGTCCGATTAGAACTAAGTCCAAAATGAATATCAAGAAACCTCGTAACTTCTCGTAGAGAAGCCGCTCAGCTGTCGCGGCTGATTCCAAAAAGTGCAACATAAGCAGTTCCCGCTGGCGCTCAATTTACCCAGGGGATGTTAGGCACCAAAGTGTCGCCCAACGCTGGTTTCGTTGCTCTTGGTCCACCACATAAAAGTTTGGCAAATATCGATGAAAAATAGAGAAAAATCGAACTGATAAGAAAACAAAAACACTTTCAGGAAACTAACGCGCGCTTTCAACGAGTTGTGCTCTGAACAAGTTTCAAATTGGCAAAGACTAAAAAAGAAAATAACAGTAGTAAAAATATAGCCTTGAATTTAAATACAATTGCGAAAAATCAATAGAAAACATTAAGTTCTGAAATTTTTTTGGAATGCTTATTTTAATTATATTGTTAAAGAACTCCAATTATGAGCTTAGGGTATATCCTAGTTGAACGATCTATGTTCTTCTGCTGACTACTGCTTTTAGTATTTGGAGATAAGGAATCTAAATTATTTTGTATAGTGTATTTGTTTATTTTATTTATTTATTGTCAACTAAGATCAGTCGGCTTGGGAGCACTGCTAGGAAGAGCTGGGGGAGACGAATCGGACAATATGGACTGTGAGACAATAGAGCCACTACGGTTGATTGCAGGTGGTGCAGGAGAAATAAACTGCATCAACTGCTGAACGTTATCAACAGTAGGTGTTAGCGGTGCAGGGGGCAATCGGAGCCAATAAATTTGGTTCTCGATGCAAAGCTCGGCCGATCGTTTCTGCTTAAGAGAGTCATTCAACAGTTTTACATTGTAAAATTGATTCCGTCTCTGTCACGCGGCATCCCTCGCAACACCACTTTAAACCCGACTTATTGCCAAGTGCTCGAAAAGAAGAGAAAAAATAACAAAAGTAAAAGCACTCAAGATATGCAATAGAAAACAACAACATCAAACTTTGGCACTGTAAGAATATCGACGGAAATAGAATAGCTAAAACAACAACACGTAACAACACAGTTATGAGAGCACACGAAAATCGAGAGAGCGACACGAAAGTCGAGAGAGCGAGAGTAATAAAGCGAGAGTATTAAAGCGCACACAAAAACCTCTCTGACAACAACAATGCGAAGCGATCGAGCGTGCAATGTGAGTAAGTGAGAAGCTTTGTCTATTACAACTCTCACCTAAACAATGAGAGCGAGAGTACAAAGTGCACACGAAAAAGAAAAACTCAGCTGCTGACTGCGCACTGTTCGTTTACAAAAATTAAGATTTTTGTGTTTTGCAGCAAAATTACTGAACAGAAAACCCAAAATTACCAACGCAATCACAGAGGAATTCCGATGAGCGAAACAGATATGTATATTTTATATTATCAATTTAAATACACGCGATAAAATTGAATAGCAATCACTGCAGCACTGCAAAAACACAACCGAACACAGCGAATACTAAGCCAGAATAATCTGACATTTTTGTTCTCATGAATCATACTCAGAACTCAATTGAGTGGAATTATGAATATTGAATGCAGCAGACAATGCAAGCAAGTCCGGTGAGCTCGACTTGAAGATACTCTGAACGGAAATGTAATTTTGCCGGTGCAATTAACAACGTATAATTTATTATTATCAATTTTATAATTGTGAGTGTTTTTGTATTGAACAAGTTGCTGTCAAAGCTATCTGGCAGCCTTGCCCCGACACTATTAAGAGCAAGTAATCGAGTCGGTAGCGATATCACGAGAGTATCGATATCTTATCGCCATTCGGTATTCGGTTGCAACACTAAACAATGTCGTTCAAAAACAGACCTATAAATGGCAACTTTAACTTGACAAACATGAATCGAATCCAATATATTTTAAACATCAAACAAACATTGCTGCTGTCTTCGCACTCTTTCTTTCTTTCTCGCACACATTCATAACCCATTAGAGCCTGCTAGAAAAAGTGCTGATTTAAGGCAGGACAGGGAAGTTAATGAAATAATGATCGATTAGACGCATCTGTGGCTAATCTGCTTAGTGCTACATCGATTTCCTAGCCGCTTGTGGACGTAGCAAAGGTGTTTTATGCAGATAGGCAGAAAATACCCTTTGCGTAAAAGGCATACATATTTTAGATCAGTGTAACTAGCTGTTAGATTGAGCTCTGTAGGCTTGTCTAATTCTATGCCAACTAGTTGATGTGTCTTAAGGTCTTTCTTTTATCAGAATCGCCTGGATTTGAACACTACATCACTATATCATTTAGCTACCTTTCGCGAACCAATCTAATTAACTACGGGAGAGAGAGTGCGTAAAGTTCAAGTTCTTTTATCGTCTTGCACGTATCATAAAAAATAAGGTTGTGATTTATATACAAAGTCTTGTTGTTTTTTAAAATAAGACTTTATTCATATGTTTTTAGCAATTTGGCACATTCCCATCCTCAACGAATCACGATTGACTCAATTCGTAATCTGCTAATTCATCTAATTTTAGCTATCATGATTAGTTGTTATTGTACCCGTTGGCATATTCCAATTTTTTCAATGATTATTTCCCCTTTTGAATGTCTTGCGTTGTGCGCGACGCACACACACACAAAAAAAGACACAAACTTTGGCAACTGCAGCACGTGCTGGCCTGTGTAGCATGCCCCCGAAAAAAAAGAAGAGTCACGTGTAAAAACTTTCTTAATTTAAAAGAAATTTTCAAACAAACTCAATTAAATAATTTCAGGCGCAAATAAAGATGTGCAAGAATCACCGGAAGGCAGGGGACCAAATACATGTGGCTTATACAATGTTTTATACACGTTTCTCTCTCTCTCTCTTTCTCTCTGTGTCTCTCTATCTCTATTTCTAGCTGGATGTCCCCACATTGTGTTCCGTCGCTCGCTTTGGCAAGATATTTTTAATGCCACAAAATTTTAATTGAGTTAATCCTAAAAACCACATGCTGGCTAACGAGCCAGCTGCTTGTCGGGGCTCCCCAACCAAGGCTAATTTGCTGCCAGCCACCCAGACACACTGTGCACAGTGGGTGAAAACATGGCAGCAAGTTGCATGCAGCCACATTAAACAGCTGCAGCAAATGATTATTACTGTTCACTAGATTAGCTAAGTTGGCTGTGCACCAATTGATGACCCTACCACCAATCAAATTGTGTACTACAAATTGAAACAAAGGAACAATTTTAACTCGTACAATTCTCAAAACTAACTCAGTTGATGAATTTTTCCAAAAATAAAACGAGATTGGAACAATCGGGGGAATAACAAGCAGCACGACTCCAAGGCTGGTGTGGATTTCAGTGCTGGTGTTACGGATCTTAATTTTCTGGCTATGGAACATTGCCGGAATTTGCATATTTTTCTTGAAACTGAAGACACTTGTGTATCAGATTGATATGAGCCAGGTGAATCGGATTAAGACTGGTCGGTAACGTATACGAGTGTCAAACAACTTTCGCAACTTTAATTTTACTGTTTACTGTTTGTGGTTTTGGTTGTCTTGTTCACCACTTAAATAGACTTGGCGAGAAAGCTACTTAATTCTCAAATATATATGGAACATATCTTCGATTCATCAGTTCTCTATGTAAATTAAGTGTGCAACTCACTCAGCCTAAGTTCTTTTGTAATTTATCGATTCCAACCAGATTCAACTACTAATAGGAAACGTGGTCTGGAAAATGTGATAATGAACTTGGAAACATGCTGCAACGAGGCTGGCTTTGAGGAGTGCATCGAAAGACTTGAGGCCAAATATATTGATTTTGTTTTCTTCAAAAAATGCGTACAGATTTATGATACTTATATATTTATATATTTATTGTAAACATATCATTGTTAACAGAAACTTGTAGTTGTTGCGTCGCAGCTGGGTTCGAGAAATTTGAAATTTTCTATTCAATTCGCAGTAGATATTGTGCAAAAAGAATATAAAATCAAATAACAGCCCTTGAGGTCTTTAGGACTCTTGATGCTGATCAAGACTATATATTTATATATCTGTTGCATATATTTGCAAAACTTCATGTTACTCCTCTTTTTTTCAATGACTGACGCGCATACAGAAAACAAACCAAATAAAAACAACTTAAACAACTGTGTCAGGCAAATGAAATTTGCAATTTTTGCATAAATTCAATAAAAATTCCAATTGTCATGGGAATATTTGCCAATACAATATGCTTGGTACTCGGTATCCAATGCTCGGCAATAATAGTACAAGCAGAGAGCAGAATTCGATGTCCGCTTCGCTTAACCAGGACTGCCAGTGCTCCCCCCCCCCTCTGCATTTCCCCACGCTTATCCCCCTTCAACTGCAATGCTAGCCACGATAAGGGCCACTTACATGCTTCGTTTGGAGAACGCTGTCCCAATGCAGCTACCACAAAAGACTGACACTGTGGTTGCGACCAGAGTGTGAGGGTTAAAAGTGTCTGTCTGTGTGTGTGTGTGTGTGTTGGTGGGTGTGTTTGGTTGGCTACCACAAAGTTTTCAATATGAGACCAACAGCATTTGCATGTGCTTTGGCCAAGTCTGGCAGTTCAACTTCATAATGAAATGCAGTTCCAAATGCTCGGGTTACAAACTTTTCTCACAGTTCGCCTGGTCGGGATGGGGGGTAGGGAAGTGGGAGGGGGTATGGCTTGTTGTCGTTACATTGTAAAAAGGCAAACAAACGCAACGGAAGTGCCACAAAAAAGGTTTACACAGTTTGTCAATTGTGTGTGGCCGCCAAGTCGACACCTAAGCCCAGAACTGGCATGCCACGCGGCATGCCACCATCCCAACTACAGCGAGAGTGGTAGTGGCTTTTGCCTCTTGGCCATCCGGATTGCAGCATTTCCCTTGACACTACTACACCAGTGACACGCTGCATGACTCTGGTCACACTGACTGCAACATTCTATTGGCATTGCATCTAAGAAATGCCAAAATCCTTGTGGGCTAAACTCTAATCAAGAGCAACGCCCACGCTTGTAATCAATGCTGTAAACACTTATTTTTGTGGTTGCAACGTTGCAACTACAGCCAACGCCTGCTGGTATGCAATTTGGTGGCACAGTCAAAGTTTTGTCGCATGCCTCAACATTGTTCTGGTTGTCATTCCCCAGGCTCTGGACCCAGCCATCGTTGTTCTTGTTTTAGGTGTTGTTTTTGTTTTTCTGTTAGTGTTGCTGTTTCTGTTGTTGTTGTTGTATTTGTTGTTGTTATTTTTGCCTGTGGCTGGCGCTTTTTGCAATCAAATGAGGCTCATCCTTGCTATCGGATTTTGCGTGCAACATTGCGGCATTTTATAGGTGTGGCAAAAATGGTAAACCAGCAACTGGCACTCTTAACACAGTCCTGCGGTCGAGAGTGTGCCCCAATTGGAAATACATAGTCACCTTGTGTGATTCTGAGAACTGGTGGGAATAGCCTGGTTACTTTACAATCAGAACAAATCCTCATCCAAGCCCATTTCAATATTACTTACTGTTCCTTTGAATGCAGGTCTCCTAATTTTGTGAACAATGGATTCAATGGATTCACTGATTGCTTTGTGACAATCAGAGAAAAACACTGAAATGTATACGTCAAATCTAATATATCAATATTCATTACTGTGTAAATGAATAAATAAATTTATTTTTTAATTTGGTTTACATTTCAGTTGTGTTATTGTTTATAGATTTAAGCCTTATTGATTTAAGACTTAGGCCAGCTTAAAGTAAAGAGCAATTGCAGTTGACGCCTTCAACTCGTTGAGTAATCGCTCTAATTAACTAATATACTTTATTAACTTACTTACAATATTTTTTTTTTTTATAAATAAAAGTTAGATTTTTAACTGATGAGTATTGGGCTGAGTTCAGAAGAATTTTTGATGTGAGAAAACTTAACAGTATTTTAAATTATGTTCAATAAAAATGTTTGAGCTATTGCTTTATGTAGATATAGATCACTAAATAGAGAATATTTATTAAATTTGTGTATCCCAGATTGTTTCTGCTTATAACGATTATTGGATATAGCTTTTTTTAAGGGGTAGCTTAACGGTTTTTTTTTTTAAGTTTGAGAAAGCTTGGTTAATGACAACCTCATCGTATATATATATCTAAGGTCGATTAAATGATCAGAAACGCATTGTGTTTGAAAATTGGTTTTAGTTTTGGCAAAGTTATTTTGCTATATTTTGTGAATAGCACACATTGTGTAGTTATCCGTTACTCACATTTGTCTCATTTAAAACCATAATAAACTTTACAAAACATAAGTCCATGAACTTCTTGGTAGTTTCTTGACCACTTTTCCGTTTGCTATTATCCGCAGCACTCCGGGGCCGAGTGGTCCTTTGAGGAAAACCCCATCTAAAACTGAAACTTTATGGCCGTAAGCCAGTGTCAACAAGCATCTTCATAAATCAGGCTGTGGTTGATCTCTGTTTACAAATACCCTCTCCTGTTGGCCCCAGAGGTTTTCTCTGGAGGATCACCCAAACACACATTTTCAACACGCATTTAAACTATATTTTAGCATCGCATTTTGAGCCCAGTTTGTTGGTTCCTCAACCCGTCCTGGCCCCAATGCTGCTTGTAAGTTGTCCGGCGTTGTTTAGTTTTCAGCTTGCGGTTCGTGGGTTCGCATCTCGGCAACGTCTTGGCCAAAAAAGTAATTTGCGCCTTATCTGTATTGCGGTTAAAACAGCCAAACAAGAACCGAACCAACCGCTTGGTTGACATTTGGGAGTTGCGTTCTTGTCTTTGTTGTAATATGTATTTTTAGTCTTTCCTTTTTTTTCCTTTGTTTCTTGGCATCGATACTATTCATACCCTGTATTTACCAAATAGTTTTTACGGGAAAGCGTACAGTTTAAAATGTTTTAAATCAAGTTGTGTGGCAACTTCGGCATGGCAAGGAGATCGAATCCAGGAACTGTAAGCAATGGAGTGTCAATAATATAGCTGTTTATTAATTGTCTTGCAACTGTATATACAAGATTTTAGCCTAATGGGCAAATAATGCGGCACCCAAGTAAAGATTTGTAGAATGAATTAATTTGTACAGCACTTTTTTTTTAATAAGTAACTTATAAGATGGAATTCAATTCAAATTTGGGGAATTCAATTGTGTAAATTGGAGAATTGTTAAAATCTATACGATCGAGATCAGTTATATTCGCGAAAGACTATTTTTAATTTTAATTTTAATTTCAGTAGCAAAAAGACGGAAAATAACTTTTTTATTTATTTTATATTTTCTTTAATGTTCTAGTTGATGATTTAAATATTCAAATGTATCTTTCTATCTATCTTTAGATGTTAATAATAGCAGAATTCGAATATTTCGTTTTGAAAACAATTTCAAATTTACGCAGAAGCACAAAACGACTTTTAAACCTACAGCTATTATTATTAATTATATACTGTATTATATTTTTATTTATGACTGTAAATCTATGAATAGGGTACTGACTGGTCGAGCTCACTGTAGTTATTTATTGTTGGGCGCATCCGGTTATAAACCAAAATTGCACTGAACTTGGCAACTTTGGATTCTTGGCGAAAAGTTGTTTTGTGTTTTTCACAAAACGCCTGAAATTGAGCTGAGCGCCAAGTTTGTCAATTGACGGTCGTTGAACAACGTCACTTGACACTGACGCTGTCGTTTTGTGGACGGCAGCTCATTTAAAGTTGTGGCAATCCCGTTTTAATTAGCATACCAGTTCTCGGGGTCCCCTCCCCCGTCTTGGCTTGCTCCAAGTTGAGTGACCAGCAATCTATTGACACTTTTGCGCTTTATTAAATGTTTATTTGCTTTGTTGATTTCGATTTTCTCATCGAGTGCGCAACGAATTTCAAATGCAAACAACAACAACGAAATCCAAGCGAAGGGCTTTTCTTGTGCGTGGCCAAATCTGGGTGGCGGGGGGGAGGGGTGGTAGAGGGTGCTGTGTGTCACTGGGACTAGCTTAGGGCTAAGGACACAAAAACACAAAAATACAAACACTCAAGCAGAAAGCACAACTTAAGACGGGGAAAAAACTATGAGCAATGAACAGTAAATAAGGAAAATCTATGTGGGAGCGAAAAGGAAAACTTCTCCCCTCTCTCTCTCTTTCTCTACCTTACACGATGCCTCACATATACATAGGTATCGTGGAAGAGACTGCGACGATGACTAGACAGACAGACAGACAGTCAAAGCAACGCGTCTGTCTCCTTTACCGTTACTATTACACTCACAGTCACTGTGACTGAATTAGCAATTGACTTTAGTAGTTGGTTCCAATACCTGCTGTTTGGCCATACACTGCAATAAGTATTGTAGCTACTTCTCCCTTAAAATCGTATCTTTAGCATTTAATAAACTTTGCCGATTAGATGAGAGTTGCAACTGATTTTCGCAATGTGTAATTACTAATTACTTATTAATTGATATTTAACTGTTGGAATTTATAATTATATTTTATTTAATATAATTCTAAGAATTTTACTTGATTTTTGTAAATTTCTCGTCTCACATCTGATGTAAAAAATATGTGTAATATATGATAAAATTAGCCATTGTTTTATTTCAAAAGTTATAAATGAATATATATTAAATAGGTCGGTAGATTTTAGATCTATGAATCGCAATACAATACTTAACTGCAATACTAAATTTTTTTAGTGCTTTCAGCTTGCTTAAATAAAAAAATACTTTGCTTATATATTCTAAATGGAATTAAATATATATAAGTTAATTTGTTTAGACTGGGTAAACAGCAAAAACAATGCGAGAAGTAAATAAACTATTGCGTGCAATTCGCATTACTCCAAAGTTTTTCTATCGTGTACTTGCCCTGCCCCCTTTCAATGGAGCTACAGCCACATGCAGCACACCTATTTCCCATTTTCACACACACACACACACACACACACACATGCACACACACTATGACAATAGCAACAACTCTGGGGCTTGAAGAAATGTATTCACGTTGCTTTTTCATTATTCATGACAACTTGCTCTTGGCCGTCCTCGTTGCTAGATGTAACTGAGTCAAAGCAAACAACAGACACAAATACAGACAGACAGACAAAAAAAAAAAAAACGAGAAGAATAAGAACAAAAATTGGTAGCACACAAACACACACACACACACACACTTGGTCTGGCGGTGGTGGTGGGGGAAATAACAAAGATGACAATAAAAAGCAGTGAAACAATTTTTGCTCCCCACGCGTAGACAAAAAGTCAGAAAAACGGCGAGCGAAAAGGAAACTAATATTTTAAGAAAACAAGACACGGCCGGCAGTGGATAGAGTGGTGGGTGGAGTGGGTGGAGTGGTGGGTTGGTGGATGGGTGTTTATAACAACTCGCATATGTGAATGCGTGTGCCCAAAAAAAAAAAAAATATATATATATATATAAATAAAAGACAGGCAACAGTTTTGCTCGTCGTGTGCGATGGGGTTCAGGGGGGGTTTGGTAGCTTTGCGCAAGTGGCCGTCGTCAAATTCAAGTGACATATTTAGACAGCTAAGCGACTCCCAAGTGTGGCATCCACAGCACAAAGCAAAGGTGAAGTGGCATTGCCACAGCCGCAGCAGCCGGCAGTAATTTTGCAACCACCCAAAAAGTATGCAGCAGCTTTTTTGCTGCTGCTATTTTTGTATCCCTTTTTCTCTCCACTTTTTTCTTTTCTTTTTTTTTTTCTTTTTTTTTTCTTTTTTTTTATTATTGCCTTGCAGCGCGAGGGTTTCGTATATCAGACAACCAACAAAAAAATCGACAAAGTCAAGAGTGCCCTACTTGGAGATATCCTGTGCTCCATTTCTTCTACTCCACTGAATTGAATGTTACATGAATTCTTAGAGTATACTTTATCTTATTAAATATTGTCCATTAAGTTGAGCCATTTAATCATATTAATATTAATTTTTTTCAGATATTGAATTAAATTGGTGATAATTCCTATTTTTGATCGGTCTGATCAATCAAAAATAAAAAAAAATAATACACGTTGCGAACTTTGTATTCATCTAAGACCTCATGATACCCTTTCAGTCCAGTTTTAAAGGGTACATTGTATATAATAAGCAGGGAGGCCAACCCCACATGACGACGACGACAGTTGCTTTTAATAATAAAATCATTGAGCATCAAAGCATAAAAATCAGTCAAGTGCAACATAAGCTTAAAGACCAATGTCGTATGGGGGATGCTGCTGGCTGGAATCGAAGGTAGCCAAGGTAGTTCCCTCCTCTTTCTCTCTCTCTATCTATCTCTTGTTCTCCCTCTCTCTCTCTCTCTTTTGTACATTCGATATTGCAAGTGTATTTTGTTTCCCTATACTTCTTGTTTATTGCGAAAAAAAAAGAAATGAATGTGATTTAATGTTATTTTTACAGCCAAATTAGTTGGCTTTTGATGTGCGTTTAACTTTTGTGGATGCTGCTTTAACTTTAGAAGTAGACCAAATATCTAAGAAAGAAGAGCTGTCTTTAATATCGCCGCAGCTTAAATGCCCTCCCCTACGAAATCATCAAATTTTCAACAAAGTTTGTCAAAATGTAGCGGGCAGGGAACTTACTCAATTTTGATTTAGTTTGACATAAATTTGCAAAATTATATTTTAGAATGTGTGTTTTGAAAATCGGGATTTGCTAATTTATTTATAAATTCCCAAGATTTTCTATCGATATTTCCAGGTGCAAGTTAAAATTTGTTCTGATCAACTTTTCGCTAATTGTAACTTAAGTCATAAAAAACAGAATGTTGTATTTGTAAATGGAAATGTGTTTCCTCCAAATTCAGTATCAGGGTATATAAATTAAAAATAAATTAAATAATTTACCATACTGTCTCAGACAATTATAATTCCCTATTAGATAGGGTATGCAAGCTGTGGGCAACCGTTTATTGGGCACGCGCTTTGTGCGTAACTTTTCTGCGGGCTGTGGGTGGTGCGGGTGGTGCTGGGCAGGTTGGTGGCTGATGCCACAAAAGGTAGTGCATGCAGCCATAAAGAGATACCGCACCGCCAGTTGTGCCCGCTGCGTGCAGCCATAAAAACTCATAAACTGTATTCAAAGTGTGCGGTTTGTGAAGAGCACACATGTGTGCCAGCTGTGTGCACACATGTGTATCTTAAAGATACATTGCCAGTTACTTTAAGTTGTGGCAAGGCAGCAAGCTTATGGCCACACTCATGGGATTGCCAACGGCCGGCAAAAGTTAAGGCAAGTGCAATCATTTCAATCTGCTGCATTCGTAATTGCCTCAAGTACTCAAAGTACTCACAATTCATATGCCTAGCCCCTAATGTGGCAGATGTTGGCATCTAGTCGGCGACTTACATTCAAATTTAGATGCTTGAGCATGAAACCAATTGACTTAATTTATTAGTTGCCCAATCTGATAATAATATATATTTACGAATTTTATTCTTATTGGATAAATTTGTTTGTTACAAGCATGTTTTCACTGAGTCAAGATTTGAATCCCTTCTCCGTTTGTTTGATTTAAGTGCAATTCCTAAAATACGTTTGCTGATAAATCATTGAGTGTCTGTTTATAAATAATTTGATAAACAATTAGAATTCAAAGAACTCACATATTAAATTATATCTGATCGATTGCTAATAAGCACAGACCACTCGACAGCAGATACTTAAGTTAGTCTAATTTTATCAATAATAATATTTAAATCCATTTGCAAGCTTCACAACAAAGCTATAATATCCAATGTGAGGATAGGGTAGTTTCTGAATTTTTGTACAGAGACTTGAACAGTAAATTGACAGCTGCCGCCAGTGATTAACTAACCGACTACATTTCAGATACATATGTATGTATATTCAATTTCTACATTCCTTTCTGGAAGTTCAATTCATTTACTCTTGCTTGAAGTGAGCTGAATCAAAATCCCAATTGTAATTGCCTCAAGCAAATTGATTTGTAATTTAAATTAAATGTTTCTCTAACAGAACAAAGACACACCCCTCCCAACGGCAATGGCCTGGAGTAACAAGCCGTTTAGCAAACTTAACGGGGAAACAGGACGTAACCCTTTAAACAGTTTTAAAGATTGGCAGTTGCGCTCCCTTCTTCGATCCGCTCTCGCAAAATTTAACAAACCGAGACAGGGGACGTTGGAAACGTGACATCTTAATGTCCGTCTGCCCTGTAAAGGGAAGCGAATCAAGGACAAGGAGTCTCCCAATTTAGCTGGGGGCCAACTCCATTCAAATCCTTTGTGCTCTTGCCGCCCTCATAGTTTGTCTGTTGTCTGTTTGTTTTTTTGGTTGTGTGGCTCGATTGACATAATTTGCTGTGTACTTGTGAGCTTATTATTTTCAACAAATTGTTAATTATTTTCATTGCGCTTATTATGAAACTTTTTGCGCTGCCCGGAACTCTACTTACGAACCACCCCTCATCCTTGCTTCACCCCGTCCACGAGCTCTATTTCTCCGCTTGTTGTCCTTAAGGATTTTTGGCATTTAATTAAGCGCAATCAAATTGACATTTTCAAACAATTTAAACAAGCAAATAGACGTCGCAATTGCCCCCTGCTCCTTAAACAGACATAACACACACCCCACTCCCCCATCACCCCAACCACCCTACGAATGCCGTTTCCTCCTTGTTTATATTTTGGCGCATATTGAAACGGTTTTTTGGCGAGAGGCCAATCGCTGTTGCTCCTGAATAGCCCCCTGGCCAAACAAAAAATCAATAAATGAGTGGACCTAAACAGAACCCCCGACCCGGCCCGCTCCTAACCCCACCCTGCACATGCGTCTATTAATTATGTCTTTTGCCGTTTTGTCGCATTCAAAGGCGACGCAATTAAGTTGCCAGTAAGTTGGTGGCAGGGGACTTGTTGGTTTTGGGGAATGGGGCAAGGAGGGGCCGGTACGTAATATATACCGGGTAGAGAGTCACATAATACGTATCAATGGACACCGATATGGACATGGGCATGGACATGGACATGGACATGGACATGCTTCGTGTCCGTCTCCATTGCCCACTTTGCTACGTGACCGGCACAGTAATTCATATGAAAATTTAATTTGTTAGGCCGTACAAAAGTGAACAAACGGCTAACAGTGCGATGGGCGAGCGGAGACGGTGGCGCTGGAGAGGGGTCGAGTCTGGCAATGAAACCAAATGGCTTTTACGTTTTCCAACCGCATGTGAAAATAAATATTATTAGGTTGGCCAACAAATATCCATGCAATTTGGCCAGCTCAATGCTCGACTCGGAGTTACTCTGTTTTGAAAGTGATGCTAAACTCTCTCCTACTTGTTATCCTTAACTGCTAACCAATTTAAATGCTGGCTTAAAATCACACGTAATTATGGCCAGGTATATCTTGCAAATGGTTTTAAGGAATTTTAGTTACTATTTTTGGGGGCACTTCAATTTTAAAAAGAAGACACTTCAATTTTTAAGAAATAATTGCCTTTTAATTTTTAAATAAATAAATAATCTTTATTTCAGATAGAGTTGAGTGCTTATAACTTAAATCTTCACATTAAAGTTGCCTACTTTCAAATTATCAAAGGAACAAGGTATTAAAAAACATGAAATATGAATCATTATTGCATATTTGGCACAAACAGCCCAAATGTGGTTTATGCTGTTTTTGCGCTCTCAACACGTGGCTAAAACCACAAAGTATGCAATGAACTTTTCCGGCTTTTCAGTGTTTTTGTTTTTTTTTTTGTTTGTGATTTTGATTGCGTGAACCGCAATTGAAATGATATTTGGTTTTATCGCGGTTACCACATTTAAATCTATATATAAATATATATTTATAATCCTTCTGCTCGTCATCTCACTTGATTTGCATTAGTTTTGAAAGTAAAATCAATATTTTATCCTATCCATCTGTAATTTATGAGAGCATTTTATGAATTAATTTTCATATTCTTTCAGCCTTGCAATTGAAGGGAAAAGTTTATTCAAACTATGCGTTGCTTTAATCAAATCAAACTTAAGTTCAATTAAGCTAGGCTCAAGATAACTCCATTGCCTTAACATGATTCTGGACGGAATTAGTCAAAGGTGCCGCAATCCAACGCATTTCACGACTATTTGCAGCATCGATCATGGGGAATTTCAATGCAAATTGGAAATGTAAGCGGTGCATTAAGCTCATTAGCCTAGCAATGCAGAAAATGCCGAGCAGGCAAGCAAGGAGTCCGAAGACAAGTCAGCTGAACAGCTTAGCAAATAAAGTCCATTGAAATAATTAGCAGGACAAGGCAGGACCCGACCAATGCTGCACAATTTGCATGGGCAACGCCACCTGCCTGTGGCATGGTGAATCGATGGTGAAGGTGGTGTTGGTGGTGGAGGTGGTTTCGTTGTGCTGGCCAACTTTGGACAGCGTTTTAAATTTCATTAAATCTGCTCACTTCGTTTGCCAATGCAATCAACATTGCAAAAAGGGAAACAAAAAAAAAATAACTCAAGAAATGGTAAAGAAAATGGGAAATGGAAGAAGGCCTTTCGAAAACGCCGCATTTCATTTGCAAAGCCTCAAGTGCTTGAAATCTACTTGGAGTCCGTTCAGCTGCTGTTCTATCCGGGTTTCCCCGGGTTGGGGTTGCTCCGGCAAGTGGCAGCGCTTAACCCTACGTAATTAACTCGCCTTGCACTTATTTTCATTCAGAGGTTTGCTTTCTCTTCCCGAGGAAAGAGCTCTTATGGTTTCCATTCCACTTTGATTGCATTAAAAACATATGTAAATTAACCAACTTATGTTTCTAATAATTATAGCTATGGAGTCGTTGGCCTCTGTTGCTATTATTCTGACTATTAAGTAAATAACTATAAAATATATTTAATTTAATAGAAACAATTTAATAATTTGAATTACAATTCGCAAATATCAGTGTTTCCTTTTATATATTTAGTTATACGTTTATCGAAAATTGTTGATTACAGTAATGTTATGTAAATTATTTCTGGAAGCTATTATGTCAATCAATTTTGAAATCACTTGAAAAAAATCATTTTAGAAATAACCAAGTAGGAAAAATCGTAGCTGGCCCAGGGCATTTAAGCTTCGTTAGACGCTCTTTGATTCCACTTCTTTCTATCTCATTTTCTCTCTCTCTCTCTCTCTCTCACTCTCTCTTTCTCTCAAAATCACCAATCCAAATCTGGCTCTCTTCTTGCTTTCCACTGGTTCTCCGGCATTTTTTTCTTAGTTTGATCCACTTTACACAAGGATTTTAGTTTAATTTCTTGCAGTTTTTCCAATTTTTTTGTTATTCAAAAACTTAATAGGTTGAGTTGGTGTTGTGCTTTCGCTTTTCTCTAATTTCTTCACGTTTTTTTTGCAAAATTTTTTCTTGTTTTCGTTTTTTTTTTTTTTTCTCCCGCTGTTCTAAGTGAAAAAGTAAACAGAAATCCATTAGCCTGGCAATCATTGAAGGCGCCGCCAGTGGCAAAGCCACAATTCTCTAAACCCGATTCCACCCACCATTACACTGACCCCATTATGTGTGTGTGTGTATGTGTTAGTGTGTGTGTGTGTGTGTGTGGGGGTGTAAAAGAGTGTCAGAGGCCAGTGTAGTTTTTATAAATTGCTGCCATCAGCGCATTTGCTCCACTTTAGCACTCCTGGTTTTCGACAGAACGCGGCAATATTTCATCAATTTATAGCAAATATATTTGGATTTAGGAGCAAAGACAAAAACGGTAAATTTATTTAAATAAATAATAGAAACTTAGAGCTAAAATGGGTTATGTGCAACTAATCGATATCAATCTTATAGCCCAGATCGATGGAGGCGCGTATGTGTTCCTTTAGACTGATATAACCGTTGCGTAGGGATTCCTGTGTTAGAAACTCCTTGACCTTGGCCTCGTTCTCGCAGAACACCAAGTTGTCGGTCAAGTCAATCAGATTCTGCAAATGGGCTGGAAATCTGTAGAGTATCAAAAGTGTCGAGCTGGACGCATCCGATTGGCGGCACAGATCGCTGGATAGCTTCGATATGCCCTGGGCGGCTGTGTAATCGAGACCCGTTATCTTGTGGCCATCGATAACGACGGTGATCTTGAAATCGGCCCGAGTGCTGGCCTTCAGCACCAGGCCTCGCAGATGATTGATGGCCGGAAAATAGATGCCATTGCCGGGCACCACTGAAATATACTGCATATCGTCGATCTCCTGTATCCTCACCACTATCTCGGGGCGTGCCCACAGGAACAGCAGATGCAACGCCGTCACAATGATGCTGACAAACAGACCCACCTCCACGCCAAACAGCACACACACAAAGAAGCACAGCACCCAGATGCCAAAGTCCCGTTTCGATTCACCCCACAGTCGCATCGGTAACTTGAAGTCTAGCAGAGTCATGATCGAGCAGATCAATATAGCCGCCAATGTCGCCTCCGGTATATAATTGAAGAAGGGACTCAGATAGCTCAGCGCCAACAGCACAATGATGCCTGCAACATGGAAATCCCATCTAAGTCGAGATCCCTTCGAATCGCCAGCTCAACTCAACTTACCCAGATACATGTTGGCCATTGGCGTCTTGAGGCCACAGGCCGTGCTGATTGCATAGCGCGTAAAGGCACCAGATGAGGGCATCGCCTGCACACAGGATCCAAACATGTTGCACAGTCCGAGAGCGAGCAGCTCGTGATTCGTATCCACCAGTCCCTTGGGTGCTACACGACAGAAGTAAACGGAAGTTGTTATTAAAATCAGCCTTGAAATCGAGTAAGATACGGTTTTTTTAACGTCTATTAATTTTAAGTTTGTATACCCTCATAGAGAAAATATAAAAATATATACTAAATGTATAAATATATTTATGTTCCGCATCAATTCTATATAGCATATCCGTCTGACCGATTTTTTAGATTTTTAAATGCAAAACTCCATCACTTTTAATGATACTCTTTTCTATATTCGTTTTTTGGATGTATTCAGTATATAGGACGGAAATGACGGGATCGAAACACAATATTATGTATAATAATAATTTCAATGAAATTATTTATTTAAAATGTATGGTATAAAAAAAGGATATCATTTTAAATATTTAAGGCAATTCATTAATTATTACAATAGCCTAACTATTACTACATTTTCAATATACCCTTGTTTATTCTTATTTGCAAATCATTAAGATTGTTATGCAGTTATAAATTATTGTTGAAATTCATCTTTGATAGTCTAACCAGGTTTAAGCTGAAATTCATCTATCCAAAACAACATCGAATAAATATGCCTAAATGTCTCATAGAATTTCAGGTAATACACTTATATTACCAAAACGATTTGAATTAAATACTCACTCAGTTTTCCAATGGATATATTTGTCAGTATGCCCACAATGGGAATAACAATGATGCCCACCTTGAGCTCACTGAGGATCTCCCAGAAGCTATAGCTACTTTCCGGGGATTCCACAGACATACTGGGTATCGTAAAATTTGGTAAACTGGACAGGGCGTTATGGCTGAGGGCGTAGGGCACTGTCTCTGTGTAGCCCAGCCAAATGTAGGAGACAATGCCAGCGATGAGCACAATGAGCGTATTCCTCGACGTGGACAAGTAGCGGCAGCAGGTGCGCAAAACCCTGCCACGTTTCTCATTGTGTGCCACGTTTTCCAGCAGCTGAAATGTAGGAAAATGAGAATTGGATAAAACATTAGATACATATATGTATATAAGTTGAGAAAATCTATACTCACCTCCAGCAGCAGCAGAAATGCGATGGCGCAGCTGCCCATTATCAGATCTGCCATGTTGGCCTCACTGATCCGAGAGCTAAGAGTGCTCACAGAGTTGATGAGGCCCGGCACTAAGTACTTGATGCCCAGCAGCACTTTGATCTGGGACTCGATAACCAGCACCGCTGTCGCTGAGGAGAAGGCTTTGATCACCGGCATCGATATAAACTCAAAGATGAAGCCTGCAATCAGAGTTTAGTTTATTGATTTGTAAGAAATAAATAAATATAAATAGTAAATAATTCTTTGTAACGTTTCACATTTTGCATAAATTGTGGAATACTTTCAGAATAATTAAATCTTACTACGCATCCCAAAAACCTATTAAAATGTATTCACAATTTAGAATCGTGATTCGTTAATGTGAATTGTTGGCTTGTTAAATGAGTAATTAGCGCATTTGTTGGGTTTGCATGATAGGTGCCAATTGACTGTTAATTATATACAGTCTATAGACTTATCTATACACCTCTTGAATGAGACAAGATGTGTTTATTTTCTTAAAATGGAATCAATGAAAATGGTTGGTATCTTTACCTAACTAATGTCGATCTATAACTATTAAAATGGATACTACTGCGCTAAAACAGAGTCCGCTAATTCGGCAAACCCCTTGAACAATTGACACCATGCTTCCCAATTTGTTTGCATGCCACTTATCGTGACTGGAACTGCCTCAAATCGGATATAACACGAGTACTTAGTTTACTTGTGCTAATCAAAGCTGTACACCCAAGTTCAGGGTGACTGAAGCTAATGAAGACGCTGTATTCAATTGACATGCGCGTATTTTACACCAATCGGGAGAGAGACAGAGGCCAAATTACCCACACCTACGATGCATAGTATTTATATATCTACTTTAGGCTAGATAATATACAAATATGACATCAGACGCCCGATTATGTGGAGCATCCGCCTTCGAATGACAGCAATTATAAAACATAGCGCTTAAGTCAATTAGCAGCTGCAAAGAATACTAGGTATATATAGGTATAGGTATAGGTATAGGATAGGTATAGGTTTAGGTTTAGGTATAGGTATAGCTATAGGAATGGGTATAGGTACAGGAATGGGTATGGGTATAGGTAAAGATATATAAGCAGCAGTTGGTATAGGTATAGATATAGGAATGGATTGCTATAGATATTTAAAAAGCATATCTATTTTATAATATCATGAATGGTTACTGTTACTCACCTAAGCGCATAGATCCCATAATGATCTGCACAATGCCACTGAGAAATGTGAGCAAAATGGCAAATTCAATGGGTCGCCCAACGGTGAACTGAAGACTGACCAGCGCCACCAGACTAGTGGGTCCAATGATAACCTTGTCAATGGATCCGAATATCAAATAGATGAGTGGCCCAATAATCGCCGAGCAGAGGCCATAGTGACCGGGCAGGCCGGCCAGCAGGGCGCAGGCAATGCTCTCGGGTATGATAGTGAGGCCCAGCGTGACGCCGGCTATAAGATCATCGATGCCCCATTCCATGTTGTAGCCGGGCAGCCATTGCAAGACGGGCACATGACGCAGCAGCGCTCGTCTCCACCTGCTGGGCGGCGGCGCCTTTTTGGTGGCCTTGTCTCTGTCGTTGTTGATGCTGTTCGCACATAATGCAGCCTTGGCATCCGTGGAGATGGGCAGCAGACGCACCTTGGTCGCCCGGTCAGTCAGCTCAGGGTCTACTTCCAGTTGCGGATACATAACTACGACTTAAACTACAGCGAGGTACGGTCTGTTTCCAGCGAGTCGCGATTTGATAATGATTTCGATTGCCGCGAACATGACGCTGATCAGTGCTTACAATCTCAGAAAGCAGCTCGCAGAAAACATATGACAGATCTCGGTTTTGTTTGCCTTACAGATCAGAGCGTCGTTCACAGCTCAATTGTGTGTCCAACAAATGCAACATTGAGATAGAGATAGCGATATGTATGTACATATGTATATACTATAAATAGACAGATTAAAATACAACTGACACGAGTGCAAAGCATATTAGAGATACAGATATGGATTTAAAACACAAAAGATACATTTAGAGCAACGAACACAGATAAAGATGCAAAGATTTTGATACAGATACAGATACGATAGGATAAACAAAAAAAACTATAAATACAGATATTGACACATGGGCGTAGTCACAAATGTGCAGAGGGGAATAGCTGCCCGCCTACATCTCAAATTTATATAGATTGTTGACAGTGTTGTTTACATTCAAGTGAATGGAAGAATTGCAATTCAACTGCAATTCGGTCCCCCTTTCTACGCCCATGTCTGGATACAGCTTAATCTACAAATATAACCGGCTTGAGCTGTGCTTGTGGTGTTTGCTTCTGTTATCAGCTGATTTTCGGCCAATATCATTCTGTTTCCTCTTGACGCTATTAAGTTGTTTATCTTATAATTTGATCATGACAGATGCTAACTGTTCCATGTTAGCGTAGCTATCCGTACCAGGGGTCGTACATTTAATTGTTTGATTCAATGTTGAAATTGACCAAGCTGACACCTTGGTACCACAACATGCTCCAGAGAGCGGAGTCTGTGCCGAAGGACGCACGCTTCATCCAATTTGCCAATTAGTGGGTCTGCCGAAAGTCTCCAAACGAATCAATCTTTAAGTCAAATATCTCACGAATTTGTGAATTTGTTATGAAAATGTAAATTAGTGTCTCAATGTCTTCAAAATTGGCAATGTTTATAATTAAGAATTAAAATTAGAATTAAGATTACAATGGGTTTACTGTGCATGACTTCAAAGCTGCATATTTCTATTAGATGATGAAAGAAATTACTCTTAGCTCCTTTAGCTATCCATGGCTCCTTATTATAGTTAATTCTCTTTGATTCCGATCTTTAATATATTAAATTTTCCTTGGGCGCTGATCAAAACAGACTTCGAAAACTTTTGTTGCTTTCGAGTACTTTGTTGTTTCTTTCTTTATAATTGATGTGTACATTTTGAATTTAACTGAATAAGAAGAAAAACAATGAATACAAAAAAAACTTGCAAAATTCAGTTATTTAAGCCGCAAAATGCATTCACGAAGCTATTCGTACAACTTCTTTTGTGGTTATATTATGAATATTACTTTTAAGCCAAAAACTATTTTCAACTTCGAATTTATAATCCAAGCCATGCTTAAAAAGACATAGTTTTTTTTAAATATAATCAATTTTTCAAGAGAATAATTATACCCTTAACCCATTAAAAATAAGTAAAAAAGGTATAATAGTTTTGTGCAAATGTATGTAACAGGAAGAAGGAGGAAACAAGGCATCTAAAAAAACATTTGCAAATCATCTAAAAGGTAAATTTACCAATAAAACTAGAATATATTTATCAACTGGGTTGAGAGTACATCGTAATCGAGCTCACTCGACTACAGCATTTTTACTTGATTTTATCTTGAATTTCGAACTAGAATTATAATTTAGAAATGTACAAAGATGAATTTTTAAATGAGATTTTTGCTGCATGCAGATAAATCGGAGCAATTGAGAGCATAACTTTTTGGATAACTTTTTGGTGGCACATGTGCCAGCGAATACGAAGACTGACTTCAACCTAATTGTTGCCACACATGGCGTATGATTAATATGTATATTTCGTGCTTTTTCATTTAATGCTAACGCTCTTGCTGCGTGTCTATATTTTCAGTTATGCAAATGAGCTTTTATTTTATTCTGTGCCCAAAAAGTTTCAGTACGAGTGACGCCTCCTGCCTCGAATCGAGTTTACTTTTGAACAACGAGAGAAAACCAGAACATATATTATATAAATCAAGGACATGGCAAATTTGCGGCATGTGGCAGCCACACAAAGCCAAATACATTTTTATGTTTATTATAATGCAAATTAGAATTACAAACTTTTGATTGACTTGAATACAATTTGTTTATTTGTTATTTATTTTTTTTTAATTTGTTATTTGTATGTTAAGTGTAAAGTTTATCACCGAAATTATATATTAATTTTAATGTTACAAGGTTACAACAAATAAATTGAAACAGTGAAATTGCAAATTAACTGATTTAAATATTAATATATGTATATGGATTTCCAGTTTTGCCAAATATTTGTTTGAAGGAGTAAATAAACATTCAATATTAATATTTAACATTTTAATAGCAATCTAATGAAAGAAACGACTCTCAAATGGTATACTCGTCCCTACAATTACAGTTTACGGTTCATCCATGTTGCCCTATGCTTAGCGGTGTTGTTTATTCACATGTAGTAAGATTCCTAAAAATCCCTTCATTTAATCACAACGCACAGATTTCAGAAAAGGGTTTATTGTATTTAATTTATAAATTAGTAAATTTCCAATCAAACACCACTGAAATCAACACAGCGGAGCAATTTAATTGGCAGGACGAACAAAAGCCGCAAACAATTATAGCTAAATGCTGAATTCTAGGAACAACAACAAAGTCCTGATTATAGAGTTATGGTCCTTTTGATGGGCAAATAGGAATGTAGAAATGTAAATGCTAATGATATGCTAACTGCGTTCTGTTACTCATTTGCACAAAATCAATTAAATTGTAATGAAAATCACTGCAAAATTACCCCCAGATCGCTACAGTCATAACTCTTCAATTTGTTTCTAAATGTTTACATATGTGGCATTTTATACCTTTTGAAAAGGTAAATGGATTGCACATACTATGGGCTTAATCAAGATCTGAATCAGTAAAACAGAACAAGTTTGGAGATGGGGAAAATATAAATTAATATCTAGTATATATGCGCACTAGAACTAGAGTCACAGTTCGATATGTGGATTCACAAATGATTTAGATACAATAGAAATAATGTTAAATAATAATTAAATAATTACCAGAAAAAATGATAACAATGTTGACTAAAAGTTACATCCTAAATTTTTAGGTATCCGATTTTCCTCCGTCCACCGACCGCATGGGTCAATTTAAAGTTCCGAGTGTGGATCCCCTACTCTCCCTCTTTGCACACTCCTTTGATATTTGATATTCAGCATTAGTAAGACACACTTATTTATGCAATTGCAATTCGTGTTCCATATCCCTCGTAGCAATCAAAACTTAGCAAAATCAGAACTATATTTTCGAGAAAGTTGTTTCAATGCAATTTACTAAATTGCTTCTCAAATGCAAACTGCAACATTTTCGCACGTACTTTTCACCTTCAAGAATAAAAGGAAGAACAGCAGGGAAAACTGTATAAAATGATGCACTTTAAGTTATTATTTCAGCCGATTATTGCAACTTCCACAACGCACGATTGCACATTTAACGAGGCTCTTATGTGAATGCCACTGCCATATTTAAATGAAATTTTAAGTGCTTCGCATCAGGTACAGCCCAAGCCGGCAGCATGAAGCAGAGACAGAGAAAGAGACAGAGACAAAGGGAGAGACAGAGCAAGAGAATAGAGACAGAGACATTGTGTGTGTGTGTTGAGAGTTGATGTTCAACGTGATTATTATTTCCAGGCACACTTCGTTGTGGCATTATTATAATGACTGTTGCAGCAAAATTCGCAACGCACCTGACTGGCATAACATGGTTGTGAGGCAGCTTTGCGCTTTGAGCTAATGTCCTGCCAGCTGCTGGCATTCTTCCATTAGTCCACAAACACAAACAGCAGACAAACAAAACAAACAAACAAACAAACAAACAAACAAACGTACATCAAAACATATCCTGCAAAATAGACGCTGTTTCCATTTATTTCAGTGTGCAAACAATGACAAAATCTTTCATTTGTATTAAGCAAATATATTTAAGCGACTCTCAAGCTAGATTCAACTGATTTTAATCATTGCAGTCTAATCACGACCTTTGCTCTTTTTCGTCTCAGTTAATTCTTTTATACACTTCATTTAATTTAGCTGAATTTAAATGTTTTACTGGAAAAGTGTTTATTTTAAATCGTAACGAAAGAAATTGTTTTCTTGGCGTCTGACAAAAAATTATTCCTAGCAACTCTTACATATTATTATTAATTGTTAAGTATGAATCGATAATCTTAAAAATAGATATTAACCGTAGTTTATAAATGCAGGTTAATCAGTTAATTTAACGATTTGACAAGTATTCCTTCAACCGGCGCTGACTAAGGCATTTGCACTCGAGTTCCTGGGTTCCAAAGAACATAAGCATTTCTTAAAGTTTCTCACTTACTTGTTTGCCTTTCGCTTTAAAGATAATACTAATTAAACACCTGTATTGTTTAATTAATGGTTTAACTTTCTTGTTTTCATTCTCGTAAATTGCTTTAGATTAGCGAGCTTGAGTCAGCTGCCAACAGGTGATTAGATAAGATTTATTGAATCACTGAATGTCTCAAGATGCGTCATGCATCGGGAACTTATCTCAACTTCATATGAGGCTGATAGACAACCGTGTCTCTCCAGTTAGATATATGCTATATATACCGCCTGAAATGTACAATGGTATAGCCGTAAATTGGCCAAAGATAGGGAAACATTCTTAGAAACATGGAATGGAAATAGCAGCTGATTAAAGTTTTCTTTGGCGAGCATAAAAAACGGTGTTAATAATTATATCATATATGTTTTTTTTTCTGTTATCTTTGAATATGATATTTTTAAGTGTGTATCTGTTAAACACAGACAGAATAATGCGATGTCCTAACTTCGATCATAATATATGAATATTGAGATCCGAATCTCATCCGCCAACCACTTGATAAGGTTAAGGTTCGACTTTGCCTTGGATAAAATTCGGCACATTAAATACTGTAAGCTATATTCCGAATATTTCCCAGCTAATCGGGGAACTCTTGACTCTTGACGATACAACCCTGTGCAATACCTTTCGACCGAGAGTGGGACTAGTTCACATAATAGCAGACAGACAGACGGACGATAGGATTGGCTTTCATCGCTTCATCTAGTGGTCCTGATCAAGAGTAGATGTACCTTTGGAGGTCGGAAGCAACAGCACTGATAAGATTTCACTCTACATTTCCCATTCGACGATGAATTTGAATTCGCGATGTTGCAAATATTTCGCGCACGAGCGATTGTAATTAAAATGTTGTCACGCGTCGCTCCGCAGAGACACCTGCGAGATCATAAAAAATATTACAAAATAAATGAAATTTGAAATTAAATGCAATTTTATTTTAAAGTACTTTTTTTTTTGGGTTTTTATTATTATTGACGCATTTGGCAATTGCCCGTATAATAAAAAGCCAAGTAAATATTACGTACATATATGCTGCGTGTAGACAAACAAAATATTATGCGGCACGTACACAAGTGCCACGCCCACAAACGCCTTTGTAAAAACATTCACACACACACACTCGCACACACTCGCAAACACTCATGGGGATCCACTCAAATGCGACGCCTTTGATTTTTAGTTAAGGGCAACGAGGCGGCGACGATTTTGCCAATTTTGACAGACGCCACATTATTTCCGCCAGCTGCCATGCCCACCTTGTGTGTGTGTGTGTGTGTGTGTGTGGTAAATATTGAAAACTGTACCGCGACGGTGTGTGTGTGTGTAAGGATGTGAGTTCTATTCCTGCTGCTGCTGCTGGCAAACGTGCCATGGATTTGTAATGAAACGTGGCAGTGAAGAGATGAAAATACTCATACGCCGCATGAGCCGAACGCTTTTTACGAGTGTTGTTAGGCGTAATTTTAATGGCTCAAACATGCGGCGCTTCCACCTAGCCACGGATACCAAAGTATCTTGCACCTTGACAAAACTTGAGTAACAATTCAGATTTCACACAATATTTAAAAGTATTTAAAAAATACACTTATTTTTAGGATTATTTTAAAGCAATAAAATTGTAAATCCTTTTAGTAGTTTATTGTTTGAATTTGTCAATAATCCTTACATAAGTGAACCGAGAGTTGATTAGTGACAAATACCCACGAATCTGTACTCGATTCCCAAGTTATCACTAATCTTTATGCTGTCTGTTTAGATTTATTTTTAATTCTATTTTTTTTTTTGTGCTTGTAGCAAACATTTTTTCGCTGTGTAGTTGGCCCAAACACACCTGAAGTTGAATGTTGTTCCCGGAAATTTAATTGTGTGCGTGGCTGGCACAGTGAAATTTTATTCTACCTGGGATTCCTCTCGCTGCCCGCCCCGTTCCTGTAAACAGGTGTAAAAATAAAAACTAAGCCACTCGGTGGCAGCCATCATTGTGTTTGCATTTTGTGTTATATTTGCGTTTATTTTTATGATCATGTCGCTCGTTAGAAATAATGCCAACGCCAACATCCAACTGGAGAGCGGGCATTTCCTACTGGATTTACAGTAATTTGCGCCAGCTACTCGCATTCACATCCCAACTCCTCAACCTTAATCCCGATCCCAATCCCTCGCTGTTGTCTTCGTCTATCTTCAATTGTAATTGGCATTTGAAATGGGGAGAATATTTCTGCTTTGGCTTTCAGCATTTTTCTCACATTCCCTTGCTTTGGGTTTTCAGATTGTGAACTTAAGTAATTGTTTTAATTGTTGTGTGCGGTCCTTGTTCAAAGGCCATAAGTAAAGTTTTCTCGGTTAATGTCAACATATTACATTAAGAAATGCTCTTATTAATTAATCGAAGATAAACCAAAGTTGTCTTAGACTTAAAAAAATATTATAACATGAACTTGTACTCCTCTTAAAGGCTTAATTACTCTCATTTTTAGTTTGAGTAAATTTATAATGATCTCCCTGCTTACATTCACATGCGGAATAATTAATATTTTGAAATTAAATAAAAAATTTAAAATTATCATAATTTGAAAGCATATATTTAAAACTAATATGTTTATTTGACACATAGCTTCGTCAATTTAGTTATAATATTAATATATACTATATACTATAATATTATACATCCAAACACATTTTTAATTTGGAAAAGTAAAATTTTCATGAAGCTTTTATTTATGTAGAGATAATGACTACACATAAGAGATTAAACATGTTAAAAATTCTAAAATAATTAGCACTAATTCTAAGTCATAGTCATAGTAAATTCAGTTTAAACTTTTACCAAATATGTGCTTTATGGTCTAATTATTATTATTCATTGGATTCCGTTATCTGCACATAGTTTCTGCTTCGATTATTTTCTCTAGGACCAACTTGTGTGATTACGAGCTGATAAAGTTTAGATAATTTGACCTATTAAAGTTGCTACAGTTAGCAAAGTTCTAATCATCATATCATACAGATCTGCATAGATACATACATATGTATGCATGTATGTATGTGTTCAGCTCATTGCCAGACCGCAACAGGGTCCGCTGGCAGCTTGGCTGTTCTGTTGCCGCACAAACAAAGACTTGCCTCCAATCAACGTTAATAGCAATCGTGCTCATATCTCAAAGTGCTTAGAAAACCAAAAGCCAAAATGCTCAAATATCCACACACGCACACTCGCATTCACACACACACACACAAACACACCGAGCCAGACAGACACACACTCCGACGCCAAGTTGGGTGTTACGGTTTTGTAGATACGATATTCACTCCCACACACACACACACACACACACACAAACATAGACACACACCCACACAAAGACAAAACTATTAATTAATTTCCTTGGCGTAGGCACTGCAGGCCATAGACGATGACATGAGCACGGGGCACGGTGCATGGTGCACGGGGCACGGGGCATGTGGCATGACTACCGAATACCGTTGACATTTGAGTCAAAGGCAAAGCCAATACTCCAGCAATTGGAATTGCAGGAGATCAGTGTGCCAACGTATGTGGATACTTACAACTGACAACGACAATGACACCAGATGAAAGTGTCAATCAAAAATCTGATTAATTGATAAGAAATAACGGGAAGTGAACAGACCTTGTTAAGTTTCAACCAAATAATCTCGATTGAAGCTAGTTATTCTAGTGAATGGCAAATTTATTGATAAGTTCAAGCTCCCAACTTTAGTCAGTGGGTTATGATCAGATGTCAAATTAAAAAAAAAGCTAAATAAAATAAACTTAAAAATAATTAAGGCAGGTAATAAATATAAGTTGAACTTGAAGTTGCCTCCAAATCGTTATAACAACTGAGAATAGTATCGAGCATATAACTTGTCATGCTGGATGAATCAGAAATCTGTTTAAATTATTGAGATTAATCCAAAAGTACATATTGGAATTGGCTGACAGTGAAAACTTTGCATTGTTGCCAAGGAAATTGGCTTAGACCCGAAGTGCGGATCCTATCCACAAGTGGCACTCAAGTGCCAGGCTCCCAACGAATGGAGGTAAGTGGCAGCGGTGTGTGTGTGTTCGTGTGTGTGTGTGTGTGTGTGTGGGAGGGGTGTGAGTGTGAGTAAGTGAAGGCTTTTCTATGGCAATGTTATCAAACAAATTGAAATCTTGCTAAATTCTTGCACTAGGGTACTCGATGTTTGTCTTAAGTTGTGATTCTGAAGGCTCTAGGCCAGCCAGTGTTGGCAAGTGTAAGACTCTGTGTGTGTGTGTGTGTTTGTGTGTGTGTGTGTGTACAAGTGGGTAATTTATGTTGAGCTATCATGCTATGAAAATTGCAGCACTTGACTGAGCATTTGCATAGATTTGACTGTTGCCAAGCTAAACGCAAAAACACAAATTTGATCTCCACCGATGGCAAACGCATTTCGTTTAATTGAAAGCGTTTGTGAGGGGATTGGCTTACTCACAGGTGGGGTAATTGAATGAGTCCAGGCTCCAGTCATTTACATTCAATTAACAGTTGTTGCCGCATAACCACATTGGCATCTATCTAAATATGCATAAGATACACGATACAGATACAGATACAGATACAATCACAGATGCAGATACCCGCACTTAACTTGCCTCCAGCATAAATATTTATCACAGTCGTATAATTTATGCCTGTTGCTGTAATGAAACTAAGCACTCGATTATGACAAGCTACTGATTAGGCAGCTCAATGTAGATTAGATTGCAGTCATCTATGTTTACTTATTACCAAATTATGAAAGCCAATCAACTTGACGAGAGAAAAAAAAAGCAAACACAGTTACTTAAAGCCTTTACAGCTGCCTGGGGTTCTTTCTTTTGGATTAGATAAGCAGAATGAGAATGAAATTTAGATTTGATATCTTATGAAACTAATTTAGGTTATTTAAGGGTATCTGATAGGATACAATTTTCGATCTCAAAATTAATACAAATAAGGTTGGAAATGAATGATATGATTTTAGAGCACCGATTTTATTGTCAATAGGATTAATTCACAATTAATTCTACTTAAAAAATTGGCAACTTATAAAATGTTTAATTTATTTATTTTTATTTATTTATTTTTAAGTTTTCGAAATTAAAAGTGACTGCTACTCGACTTTGCAAGACTCATTTTCCAAATTTCCTTCTTAACAGAGAATGCAAGACCAGTTTTACAAAGTATGAAAGACCAGCTTTGCTTTCTTTACCTAAGGATCAATAAAACATAGTTTGCTTTATGTTGAAAATAATCATGTTTTTGTATCCCAAACGAACGTCTCGCATTTCATTGAAGTTGGCAGCTTAAATCATTGAGAATTCACAAGAAGTTAACTTTTTGGGCTTTTGTTATTATTGGCTTTGGTGGGCAAAGATTTTAGTAGCTACTTAATCGCTCTAAACTTGATTTCAACGTACCGTCAGAAACAACAACAGCAACAGAACCAGCAGGAAAAACAAGATGGAACAAGAACAAGAACAAGAACAACATTGAGATTGTAAGCAAACAATGTAAACAAATTGTATCAACAAATAAACATAAACAAACGAAGGACCGCAACGAAGCAAATCGAAGACGAAGCTGAGGTGGGCGGGGGGGACTGGATTGAGTTGGGCTGTGGCCTGTGCTTGTTGTAGATGGGCACTTGCCGCGGGTCATGTGGCAACAAAAGAAATCGTACACAAAATAAGTGGGCAGCGGGTGCTGAAGTAGCTGCCCAAGTTGAATGCCTCCAAATGCCAAGCAAAGAAAGTGTTGCGTGATTTAGTTTGGCTACGTTTACTTTTATGGCCCTTTGTGGCTGAACTGATGTGCGTGTGTGTGCATGTGTGTGTGTGTGTGTGTGTTGATTGAATTGAGGCAAATAAGCAAACAAGAAATCAGCAACAGCCACAACAAGAGTTTGCGTACCCTCATCTAAGCGAAAATTGATAAGTGCATAAGATTCCAGACTGGGCTAACAAATGGGGAATGTATCCAAAGGATACGCTCATATCCGGTACGGCATCCCAATTTCAAGTATTTGCCTAATATAAACAATTCACAGTCATTGGTAGCTCATCGCTGCCTCCCAGCTCACTCCAGCCAGTGTTGGCAACTTTTTATTAGAATCCAGCTTTAGGTGAAAATCGAGTTTCATATTCTATCGAAATTAGTAATCAACATCTTTTAAAAATAATAATTAATTTAAATATAGCGCTTGCATAGATTTAGAGAATTTTAATAAAAAATAATCATATTTAAAAAAATAGCACTATTAAATGGCCAAATTTGGCATGAAAAAAGCTGAATTGTCAACACTGCTAAGCGCACAATTAAATATCTTGGGGCACTGGGTGAATTTGTCATCAAGTGGTGCTGCCAACCTGTGTGACATTTGACAAAGTGCCAAATCAAATGGGTCTTAAGTTTTCCAGATTTCCAAATAGTTTTGCATCTGACATGACAGTTTGTTTTGTTATCGTTATCAGACAAGTTGATACCGATAAAACCAAACACTCAAACTTCAAGTTCAGACAGGTACACGACTTCAACTCCAACTCCAACTAACAGCCCTGCAAATGATGCTCTCATGCATTCTAATTGTAATCGAGTTGAGTTTGATTATAAATACTTCCATGCACCCATGATGATCATATAAACATATATACCTTATCAGCCAGATTTGTATTTCGAAAATATTAATTGTAACTATATTGTAACTACCAGTTCCACAATCGTAAATACACTTTACGATACAATCAATTTGGTTCAATGATAGGAATATTGATAGGCGTATAGCTCCAACCAAGGCACCCATAATGATAGCAATTATTACTCTTCTCCGATAAATTGTGGGTGCAAATGGGTGCTTTTAATTGATGGCACACCATAAATATGTGTACTTAAATAAAAATACAAATAAAAATCAAAATACTTGAGTGATTTGTCTAATAAATCAATGACAATGCCACAAAATACGTTTTGCTTTTGTTTTATCTATTTTTGTATCCCTGTCTGTTTGTCGATAAGGATAAGGTCTGCTGAGTACATGGGGCGTATGATTGATTTACAACGCACTTGAAAACTATCAATTTTTGTTATGTGCCCCTGTTGTCTTTTGCTGTTGCTGTTGCTGCTCAAGCGGCATTTAGTTGGGGGGTGACCTGTTTGGGTATCAAATTTTATCTTTTTTGTAGTGTATCCGTTTTTTATTATTATCTTATCTGGAAATGCTTTGAACATGTCGCGCACAAATTAAAGCACTGTTTGCACTAAAAGCAACAACCACAATAATATTGACATTGAAATCGAAAAAAAAAGTACAAAGCACATGAGAGATGTTGTTTTCTTTAGGAGATTTTTTTTTTTTTTGTTGTTTATTTTATTTGGTATTTTTGCCTAGATGCGTCAGTTGTTTGTTTTGGTTGTGTTGGCACAGTTTCACATTTTAAATAAACACTAAAAACTAAATAAAAGTCAAGCCCATAAACTGTTCATTTTAGTGAGCCTTGATCAGCAGCAGAGCCAGTGCCAAAACACCAGTAATTAGGGGAAGTGACTGCGAGGCCGAGTTTTGGTAGCAGCTGTAAGATAAAAATAAAATTCAAATGTTATTAGGGTGAATCAGTTTTTTGTCTACTCAAGCGATTGCAAAACTTTAAAGTAATCAACAAAAAAAAAAAATAAAAACATATACAAATAAATACATATTTTTCAAAATAAATAATTAACATGAAATTCTTTTTGGTGAATCAATACAAATTCAATGAAATTCAATCACGGTTTCGATAAGACGAATGTATATTAAAAAAAAAAACAAGTCAATTTAAAATTGAAATCCGTTGAAATTTAAGAAGCTTTGTTTCTTGTGTATATATATATATATATATACATATACAGATAGATCGATTTTGTTACTTACCCATCTTGTAGGATGTCGTTCGTAGTGTTTGCCATGAAATTACTGTACAATGTGGCAGCTTGGTTATTGACTGTCGGAATATAAGTTGCATTGTAGCTGCCGTAACGTCCGAGAATGAAACCGTAACTGGTAGTTTCATCCGACTCATTGGTATAGCCACAGCCAATGATGTAGTTGTTGTTGTTGACCAACTTAAGCAACTTGATAAAGACCGGCGGCTGTTTAGCATTATCCTCGAAGAAGGTCACCCAATAGCCAGTGCCATTCTGCGACAGCGTTACATTGGCATCATCATGAACGTTCTGTAATACCGATGTGGAGGTGCTCGAGTGGATGCCAATTATGCTCAGTGTTTTTTTGTCCTCTTCCAAAGCCGCATGGAACATCACGCATGCTTCGGTACTGCCAATGGGAGTACGGCTCAACTCCAACCACCTATCGAACAGCTGAAACCGAAAATAATACAAATCACTTACCAACTCTGATTCGAGATGATTTTGGTGGTCGCAAACACTTACCAAGGTATTATTCCAATTCATACCCACGAGATCTTCAGAGTTGCAAGACTGTGTTGGTGCCACTGTTGACCCTGCTGAGGTTGATGATCCTGCGGCTGCGACTGTTGTCGGTGCTGTTGTCGGTGCTGTTGTTGTTGAAGATACTGCATCCTGGGCACTCGTCAAGGCCAAGGCGGCCACGATCAAAATCACAATTTTGCACATGATAAGCGTTTTTTGTATATATGTATTTGGAATTTGGTTTTATTTATGGTTATCACTGCACTTTGTCCTAATGTCCTGACCGCACGATATCTGGACTTCTTTCGGTTCGATTGAGTTCCCTTTTAAAACTGCCGCTCCGCCCATTCATATAGAGTCTTTTATAGCCAAACAGATACACATAATTTATCTTTGCGCTTCTTATCATATACCCACACACACACACACACACAAATATATATATACACACATGCACACACACAAAGTGAGTCTTACTGCAGCTTACTTTTTGATTCTCGCTGACGTCTCTTATCGTTGTTGTTTTTTCACAAAAGTATTGAAATTCGAAATGATTTGGGACATGTCCAATCGCATTGGCTTAAGTTATTATTAAGTACACCTGATTTTTATCAAAATGTTCCCCTTTTTTGCACAATTGCAAAGCATTTGAGCCGTAAATTGTCCACATGTGCCATCAAACAATTATTTTATTGTACGAAAATAGCGTCATTGACTAATGTTTGTTCTGTTAAGAAGGCAGCAGCACAACAGTCTAGTACTTTCAGTTACAGTGAAAAAAATAGTACTGTTATCAATTAAATGGCTTACAAAATTCCTCTCTGGCTTAGTTAGACCTTGGTGTTCTCTATGGCGTAAGACAAACAGCAAATGCCGAAAAAATTTCCAAATATCTTACAAAACTATTTAACACCGAGTGCTCTTATGACCTATAACCCATTAAAGAGTATAATTAAGTTGGTTTAAATTATCTATATTCTTGATCAGCATCAACAGGCCGATCACTCAGACTGTAAGAGCTAGCGATTTCTTATCGAGTACCAAGTCGAGTAATTCGATAAATAAATAAAACAAATATTTTTCCAATTAGTATATAAAATGCCCTGACATATTATTGATAAGATATACAAATTGTATTAAAATCGGCTGCGTAACATAAACTTTGTTAACCAAAACGTATATTCGGTCAACAAAACGCCTATATATCTAACACCTGGGTAAAGGGAATCTCGGAGTTGAGCTCTCTCGACTATAGCATTCAAACTTGTTTTACTTACATGTATAATTTTTTAGATAGATATAATAAATATATATATTCTATATATCTTGTGGGAATCTCGGAGTTGGGCTCTCTCGACTATAGCATTCAAACTTGTTTTACTTACATATTTAAAAGCGATAATTGGGTTAATTTGGTGCTATTTACTTTTTCACAGCTATAATTAAACATTTTTTTATCATACTTATGATTTCATGGCTTCTTATCATATAAACATAATAGATTCTATGGAATAAATTACTTTGTTTATTTTAAGCGAAACTTTGCCACATTTTTAAATGGATCTCATTAGGAAATGTATATTAGCTATAGCTCTACAAATAATCATGAGAAGCCAACAAATTCATCCGGAAATACGATATTTGTAGCAGAGCTATTAAAAGTCGTAATGCTAAGTTTTCGATGTTTTAATACATTTACTCATAATAAAGGTTGAAATCAATTGAATTGTTGTTTGAAAAAATAATTTTATTAGCAGAACTGAGTTTTGTATTCCATTTTACAATTAACTATTTTAATTTTAAGCAGATGAGAATTATGAAAAATGTATTTTGTTTTGGTAAGATGGGCACACTTTTTAGCTTAAATATTCTTAGCCAGATCACATAATGTTATCACTTATTTATAATGACTAACTTACACTCCATTGCACTCAAGCATCTTTCTATCTTCATTCTATTTTCGGATCACCTTCAATTACTCAATACCCGAACATGAGTCAGGCCAAAAAGAAAATAACCCTTGTAAGGTTTGTGGTACTGATATTTTGTGTATTTTTCATGCATTTACTGAATAGCAAGTTGCAGATTTAATTAAAACATTTTTTTCGATATGAAAACATAAGGGAATCACTATCTTGATTAGTATCTACTTTGAGTAATGCATACTTTCTTTCTCATGGTATCATTCAATTGCTGACATGGCTGATCATAAATTAAATATAATAGCACATTAGTTAATTATTTATGGTGTGGAAGCAATAAATTCTTCCAGACTTAATTTCAAAATACATTTTAATATTTTGAACCCATTCCAAATAAGTAAAAAGGGTATACTGTCCTTCCTTATCGTATCGATAATGTATTGATCGCAATACATTCCATGTATATGAAATATGCTTTGATATATTATTTATTAAGTGTACATCAAGATCGAATGTTTCTTATGTCATCGTCCTCAAAGTATTCTCATATTGATCTTATTACTAAATGTATGCATAAATATAAGGGATTGCAACAAAATCGACGGGATCGTAAATATATGTATGTATATATTCATTATTTACGATTGCGTGATTGCATACACACCATCATATATATGATATAAACACGGTTGTCGCAGTTCGGTGAGTTCAGTTCGGGCTTGTGAATAAAAATATGCACTACCATAGTTTATTCTTGACCCTTCAGTACCTATGCCGGACATGTGAAGTGGAAAGTACTATCACACCTGCTTACATTTGAGTGTGAAAAGATATTTATGGGGAAATTTGGCAATTAAATTAGAGAAGCAAAAATATTTAGCTGGGTTCAGGATATCCATTTGTCGAAATAACTCGACTACAACTTTCTTACTGGTTGTCATATCTTTTAATTTACCTATCGAAAATATTTTGCAAATAACGAATGAGCTAGTACGCAGTAAAGACTATATTATATTCTATTAAAGGTTTTTTATCTATAAAAATGATTTATTGGTATTACAGTATCCTATCTTGTGTAAATTCTTAATTATAATTGTACGCCGGCTTTGAACTACAGATATATATAAATACATACATATTTACTTTTATCAGTAACATTTCGTGATTCATCATTTCAGGTACAAACAAGTAAGAATTCTGTAGTCGAGTGAGCTCGACTACGATATACCCTTTACCCAGTTGTTAAATTTATTATAGTTTTATTGGCAAAATTTCTCTTATACATATATATTATATGTTATATAATATTTTATTTTATTTATAATATTATAATATATAAATATGAATATTATAATTCACTGCCATTTAATTTGTGGAATTTATTGTTATCGCAAATCGAAATATATCGATAATCAAACTATTTTACGCTTTTTACCCATTTTTAATAGGTTAAGGGTATAAAAAACAAAAAAAAATATGATAGGAAATTACCATCGTTATCTAGATGATAGGAACAATAGACAACCGCGTTTAGAGAGGCTATAAAAGAAATTCACTTAAACAAATTAAGGATTGCATATCAAGGTTTATAGCAGTGAAGGCATTTACAAATTCAGGCTATGAATCAGTAGTTTATTGTAGCAATGGTAATTATTAACACTGGCAAATATTGAAGCACTCTAACTAAACTGAATTATAGCAGCTTTAGATATTTTCTTTATAATAATATAGCCCATAATGATAACTAAAACCAGGTAATGAAGAATTAAAACTCATTTAGAATTTATACATTCCATGGCAAGATTTGTAGACAAGTCAGATTTGTCAGAGTTTATTTGAATATGTGTTCACCAATACTGGATACGAACTCATAACATTTATTTTGTAATATTATTTTTCTACAAATTAGTTCGATAACTATTTGGTGTACAGATAGACAACCATTGCAAAAATGGCATAAAGCACCGTAGAGCCAGTTGAGTGATCAGCGCCACTGTAACAACTGTAAAAATAATAATATATATACAGACTTATAGGTCAAGCATCAAATATAGATAAACTGTACTCACGTGTTCCCTTGAGTGGTCAGAGTCATGGAGCCATCTAAGAAATTATCAAATTGGGTCGACATATCGCTCTCGATGGTATCCAAAAGGACCGGTGCAAGGAAGCGTTCTCTGGCGATAATCATGCCAAAGGCGGTCGAGTTATCGGTGGCATTGGTATAGCCACAAATAACGGCATACTGCGAATAATTAGTGGCCAAGACCTTGAAGACTGTGTAGGGCGTATAGGTGGGCGGATTCCAGTACGAAAAATTGTAACCATCCGCTGAGCCAACGTGATTAGTTACAGTTAAGGTTGCATTCATCGTCTGATTAACATACGGATAGTCTATCGTATTCGAATAGGTCGTATCAATTAGCACATTGTCATCGGTCTTATTTAAAACAGTTACGTTGATCTTCGTGCAGAATATAGATCCAACGGGCTGACGAGTAATCTCCCACCAAATACCAGAAAACTACATATATATTTATAAGTGTTAGTACTCGAAGCATATATGTATATTTGATAATATCGTCCTACCTTCTCCAAATCGAGAGCAATGCTGATGCTCGCATTGCAGGCCTGGGTATCGGGAAGTGATTGTGTTGTTGATGTTGGGGAAGTTGTGGAAATTTTGGATGTTGTGGATGTGTCGTCTTGTGCATTAATCCCTTGATTAGAGAGCACGCCCAACAGAAGGCAGATCAGTATAAATCCCCATTTGTTGCCGCTTAAGGACAGCATTTTGCAAATAAGACGTTCAGTTGGGAGTGTGGCTTGCGTTCTGTTGAAGATTAGCTGTCCAACTGAACTGGCAGGTGTCTGGCCACAAATTACCCTAATGGACAGCTTATAAATCATATGATATCATTACTTCGATAAAGACACATAGGCGCATAGTGTTGGTAAACCATTAAGTACATATGTAGCTACACAATCAGCTTGTGGAGTGGGTATATAGAATCGCATAGAACACATTGCACCATGTGATGTTGCCCTCCTGAGCTTTAGAGACTCCCTACGGCAATTACTTTAAACTATCATTCAATTGAGGTTATGTAATCTCCGATATCGTTATGAACTTTGATGACAAATAAGTTGATAGGTGACAACTGAAGTGGTCAGCAAAAAGTATTGATAATTTTCACCTGGTGACTGTTTCAATTATCATTCAACAGCGCTGCTTGTTGCAACCTTATCTTATGAATTTTCCTTTATTTATTTATTTTCTTTCTAAATTGCGAATTTCCAATTGATTCATTCAACTATATGGTGAACTTATATTTAGCAATGAAGTACATTTTTAATTAATATGCCATTTAATTTTTAAAACCTGCACCTAGTTGTGCCCAGTGTTGAACAACATCCCAAGCATATAGCGTGTTAACTGTGAACAGTTAACGGCACCTTGTCGAACACATGTTTTAGTTACAAGATCCGAAAGTAGCACAATGTAGCCAAAAGACAGCGACAGCTAGTACGCATTAAAGAGAGAGATAGAGAAAGGGAGAGAAAGAGAGAGACAGACAACTTTTTGGTACAGTTGACTCACACTTTCGTGCATCACAGCTATTTTGGTTATAGGCGCCTAAACGGCACCCAAGACGACCAGTTAACTTTGCACACCACACCCACACCCACACTTTAGTTGCCAGCATGTGCCCCGCCTACAACAGCAGAGGGAAGGCAGTGAATTTTGTTTCAGTGTACCACTTGTGCCTGTTATTTAATTAAAAACTATTGCCAGTTGTGCTCGAAAAAGTTATTAAAGGTGCCTTTTGGCTCAGGTCTCGCATGTCTTGATTATTTAATTGGGCCATTTGTGAAATTTTAATGAAGTGTTGGAAAACTCTTACCAGAAATACATATGAATAGCTACGTATGTATGCAGTGTGTACACACTGGCAATTTGTGAGCCAAAGGTTTGGATTAAACTAAAGTAGAGTAGATTACTAAATAATTGCAATTAATCAATTGAAATAATATACAAATAATTGATCAAAAACCTACGTATTATTTAAATAAATAATAAAACTTTGCTCCCGTTGCTGATTGGTTTGTGATTCATTCCACGAAATTACTAATTCCAACAGACAAGACAATTTATAATAAAATGACAATATGATAAGAAATGTGCTTATAACAAATCAAGTACACATATTCACAAGTTCATATGTTCTAGGAAAACACTCTGATAAAATATTTATAATGGGGATTTTTCCGAGCTTGTCGTGTAAATTGAAACTGTCCAAAATCCGATAAATTCGTTGCAGGTCGAATTAAATTAATCATTGTCTATAAAAATAGCTATGATCATAGCAATTATCGTGCCTGATAAAAATGTGTTTTGCTTTTGGCAAGCCGACACAACCCTGTTCCTAACTCGATTTATCTATGGATATCGTTATATATTTTTCGCGTGTTTGCGTGGCATTTTTGGTGGTGTCTAGGTCAGTTTTAAGGCCGTTAGATGGTTGAAGCGGTTTGGGGGTTTCACTGTTTTTGGCTTTTTGGTCGTGTTCCAAATAACTGTTTTTTTCATTTGCCTTGAAACGAACCGAGAAGTTGTCGAACCTCTCCTGGAAAAGATATCTTTGTATACCATTCAGATAAAGTAACTTTTTATATCTCTTGAATGTCAAATTACTCTTTTTAATATATATATCATAAAATAAATGTAATTTTAATAGAACTCAATATACATATTGGCACATGTACATTACCTGATGTTTTCCCAATTTTAAATGATGCAAGAGCAGTAGTCTAGTTTATAAATACAAGGTCAATCATAAGACAAGAGACCCAAAAAATTACTGCATACTTTCAGGCAAAATAAAAATGCTACATACTGAAAAATACACAAAATACAATAACATACTTTTAGGCTACACAATAAAACATGTAATGAAATCATGTTTCAGAGGATCTTTAAGCATATTCTTAGGGTGAACATTAATATCAAATGAAATGCAACATTTCAATTACACTTTTGAAGAAAATAACTCGAAGTTAGCCTCACAATCATTTTAAGGACATACCGTGTTATAATCGTAGTCATCTGAGAAAACTTGTAAAAATTTGAGTCGCTGTGCAAAATAATCTCAGTAAAAATCTGATAATCCCTGTTTTTTTTTTTGCTAACTACAGGGGCGATATGGATGTCCTACGGCAGTTAGTACCTGATGTCCAAAGATCATCCGAATAGTCCTTGCAATTGCCAAATAACGAGAAAATCTTAGTTTTTCTTCTTTGGAGTTCTCTACATTTTATTTCACATTTCTTGTCCAATTGATTGAACCTTTTAATGCGAGTTGGAAAATTTGTATCCTTTTCAGATGCTAATTTGCCAAATCCCCACAGATTTCCGATGGAAATAGTGCGTGAACATTGCAAGGAAAAACTCTATCGAACTGCGCTAAAGGATTGCCATACAATCCTTATATAAGGAATCCTTAAATCGCAGCGATATAAATTAGGTTGCTTCAACATTGAGCCGTTCTTTTAGGGGCACACATGTATTTGTGCCAAGTCGGAACAAAATTGAAACAATTTGCTAATTGACACGCTTGATATAATACACACACACACGCACATACACGCACACACACGCACATACATACACAGACACACAGACAGACTCATACACTGATGCCCAAACCATGTGTGTATTTTATTAAGCAACAAGCTTTGATGCATTTATTAACAGTTCTCGCAAAGGAGTTAGGTTTGCCTGCAACTGCAACATGCCCCAATTCTGAAATGTATCTGAAAGCTGAGCTTTCTTTCACGCTGGCAACCGCAGCAGAGTGCGAAGGCGGTGGACTCACATAAACACACCCACACACACACACGCACAGACTCCTTGAAAATAATTAAGTTGTTTATCTTAATGCAAGCATTTCTCTTGCTGCAAGTAACTGTTAATTACACTCTGAGCGCTTTATGCAAAAAGCACCAAAAAAAAAAAACAAAAAGAAAAGAGGAAAACCCAACGTAAAAGGAGAAGCGCAATGTAAACTTTCTATTAAAAGCAACCTTGCAAGCAGCACACCCACACACACCTACACACACACACACCCACCCACACACACACGTGAGTCACAGTTACTGAGCATTGCTTGTTTTATTCTTATGCCCCGCTCTCTCCTCGTTGCGCCTCCAAACGCTCAAGTGCGCATTGCGCAAGCCAATTTAAATTTTAAAATAAGCACATTAACTGCATGCTCTTCCCCCCCACACACACACCAACACACCAACACACCCACACACTTTCGCACACACGCGCGCATATTTAATTTGCTTCAGATTTACGCCTCTTGGCATGCTTGCGTCTCAAGCAGGCATGCGGCATGCGGCATGTGGCATCTGTTTATATTGAAAGCATCATCTCACATCTCGCATCTCGCTTCCGTTTCGGTTACGGGAATTTCCCTGGAATAGTTAAACACTTTGCATTTGTATTCATAATTCGATTTTAATTATTATCCATATCTGCTTATAGAGAGAAGAACTAATTGTTTAATTGGTTTTACAAAAAATGTATAAACTAACTATTCTTTTTTGTTTTTTGTTGAATTTTTTGCATAATTGCTAATCATTTAATTTAATTGATATAAATGTACGATTAACTGGCGTTTAACATTATAAATTCGATTAAATCGTTTTGCGTTAAAATAGATTAAAGAGCCTCCAAACATTTTGGTTATACAAAAATTAACTTCTGTACTTTGAGGATCTGGCTTAGACCCAATAATGATATGCTGTCAAAGTTCTTACGTAAAAAGAAACCAACAGAAAACAATATTTTTTTATATACAATTAGCATCTATTTTTTCTTATCTGTTTTTTTTTTTTTTTAGTTTAACACAAGGGACTAAAACGTTATCGATTAACAGTAGTGTGTGTGTTTTTTTTTAAGTTTTTATTTTTGGAAGAACTATAGCAATTTGCTGTACGAGTTATTATTGACTTGTCATATTTACACGAAATTTAGATACAAATTATGTCTTCGTTCGAGTTCTTGAGTTCTTGAATGATAGTTTTTTTTTTGTACTGATATTGATAGTATCGGAAACCAGGTGTGCTATATTACATAAGTGCGGGACTCGAACTACGCTCCCAAAAATTGATATGTAATATTCAAAATTAATGAAAATTATAAAAAAAACATTGGCAAATTTGCTTAAGCTGAAATGGAAAATGAAAAGAGTCACAAAGTCTGTTAAATACGCGTCTAGTATTTATTCTAAGTTTCGATAAGTTTAGGGTTGTCTGGCTGCTCCAATTATTTAGCTGCTTTGTCACTCGTTCAATGATTGTGCTACTGCATAATTTTCAATATGTCAATATGGGAAAGTTAATGGTTTATATATATAGTATATATCCAAAAATCACAACAACTTGAACTGTTACAAAAGCATATTCTATGAGGGTGTGGAGGGAAGCAAAGGACGAGGGATGGCTATACTAAATGCTATCAATGTTAACGCTTAGTATTATCGGGCTATAATTCTATGTACAGCATAATTATTTTGGGCTCAATCTCTAGTTAGTCGTATTAATATGTTTTAAACTACTAATTATAGGATACATTGCATTGTGCTCATAGTATGTATATGAAAATTGTTACATTCGCATAGTACACTTCCTTAGCATCTCTTTAATCTAATAAAGTTTTGAGGGGGGAGGGGGGGGGGAGAGATCGGGTCGGGTTTTTCAGATATCCTATTGAATGATCTGGGCCTAAGTCGCTGGCTATTTACAGTACTGATACAACCTAGCAAGTGTTTCAAATTGGGGGGGCCATTAACATATGGGGTAGCCCCTCACTTCTGTAGTTCTCTGCGGGTTCACTCGACATACCTAATGGGTGCTTAGTTTCACATAGTTTACAAGCTTTATCAACTAGCTTAATGTCTATCATTAATTAAACAATTCATTGTTTTATTTTTTCTTTTTCTTTTTTGCAATACGTAAAATATGTTTGGTATTTAGTTCAATTTTTCAATTGTTTTAATATATGTAAACAGTCTTATGAGAGCCTTTCAATTTGGGGCGAAGGCTACGTTAGATAAATGCATTTTCTTAGCTAACACAAATAAAAGGAGAAAACTAATTTGAAATGTTATTCAAAAATGCAAGAAATACAAAGCGAAGGTTAAGCTTTGAAAACTATTTTTAATAAAAATATATTGTTTGGTATCCAATCGAATTTTAGCTGCTGTAAACATTAAAATATCTAAAAAGATATTTATCGATAACATTTCGATAACACTTGCTTACTGCTGTTATCTGCAAATGGTATGCTACATAAATAAATATTTATTTAGGTCTTGGGGGAAATTTTGAAAAACATTTAAAAAGTATATGCAGAAAAAACTTAATAAAAACACTGAAATAAAAAATAAAAAAAAAAAAGCCCAGCTCAAGTTTGCTGAGACACCCTGTTTTATGTTGCTCAACTCAAATTTAAATTCAAATTACTGCATAACTCAAAATCAAAAAGCCAATTTTCGTTTTAGATTTTTTGAATATTTTGTTTTATATATTTTTTTTTAATTTTCGTCATTTTTTTTTAATTTTCATATGTTTTGCTCGTTTTTGTTCATTTGCTTAAAAACTAAAATAACAAACAAAAGTAAAAAATCATTAAAAATTACACATTACATTAGGTTTGGACACTTAAAATAAGTTTTGCATAATTTAAGTTATAAGTTAATTTGTATTGGTTTTTGTTTTTTGTTTTTTGTTTATTATTATATTGTAGAATTTGGCAATCACATTGGAAAAACACTTAGGCGCTATAAGTTCTTTGCGTTCTAGAAGTTATCGACTAAAGTTAAGCTGACTCTTTACTTATGGCAGCCCCCTCAAATAGGACGAGGGGTTAGTTAATGTATACCTTTAGCATATCTATAACATATGTCTATTGCTTTTACGATGTACACGCAGCGGAGAGAGAGTTGTACTACACTTAGATACAGTTGGCGCTCGCTAAGTGCAACAAATACTTACTTCAAATATGGTTTTTCCAAAAAAAAACCAATTTAAATCAAAAGAATTTGTTGTTGCAATTAGCGAGCGTTCACTGTACACTGAGAATACGAATTACGAGCTTACAAACTAGCTGTACAGTTTAAGCTTAAGCTTAATCTTAAGCGAGGGCGAGCTTTCATCCGGACGAAAGCTCCTTCAATATATTTACAAGAACAGAGCTTTGGGATGCTTACGCTGGCGACAAGCCGGACGCATTATTGTTGTCCAGCTGCGAGCGGATCGTGGAGCAGACGCTGCTATTGTTGTTGTTCAAATTGGGACTGCTCATTGCTGCCACATCGCCGCCGCTGCTGCTGCTGGGGGCAATGGGGGAAATGGTGGCGGTAACAGCGGGCGTTGCAGCTTTTCTGCCGCGATGCCAGCCAAAGCTTAAAGCTGCGCTCAACTTGCTGGCCGCCGGCTGCTGTTGCTTCGGCTGCTGTTGCTGTTGCTGTTGCGCCTCCAGCGGCGTTGTCAGCTCGTAGTCCTGTCGCCCGATCGAGCTGGCCGGCGTGTGATGACTGTAGCCGGAGTCAGAGCCAAAGCTAGAGTCACCGTATGGCGCCGCCTGTTGCTGCTGCCTGTAGTCCAGCGTTGTTGCATACGGACGCACTGCACCCGCCCCCGTCGCACTATCATAATAGTAGTTGGTATTGTACAACGGTTCCGCATACCCGTAAGCGGGCTCCGCCGGCAGCATGGGTGCCGCATGAATCCGATGGTGCTGATGCTGATGCGCCGCCAGCCGGCGATCGATGAGACGCGGCTGGGTCCGCGCACGCATCGTGGCCGCCAGCAGGCCGTTCACGCTATTGGGCGCATACTGTTGAACGCTCGGATAACGGATGCGCTCCCTGTATATCGTCGAGAGCGGCGGCAGTGGCGGTGCAGGATGCGGACCAGCACCCGATGCCGTCTGGCTGAGCTGCGCATTGATGCGATTGCGACGCTCCACTTCGTGCTCGAGCGTGTTGTAGAATTGTGGCGCAGTCGAGCGGGCCAAGTAGTTGCCGAGGGACATCAAGTTGCTGCGATTGTCGTACAACGGCGCCAGATCCGCAATCTCTGACGTCGAACTGTTCTGCTGCTGCTGCTGGCGACTGCGCGGCGTTCGTCGCAGCTGGGATTGGCTGGGATTGTTGGCAGTGAGCTCGTTACTGTTATTATTACTATTATTATTGTTGTTGGTATTGTTGTTGTTGGTGCTCGCCGTCGAGGCGCTCGCCGTGGACGCATCCTGTGCCGTTGAGGAGCCCGAGCTGAGCACACTGTGGCGCTCCTGCGGCGGCGCTGCAATTGTGCCCGCTGTTGCCACAACGGCTGCCACACTGCTGCCGCCAACTGCGGCCGCTCTCTCGTGATAGTTGGCTGTGGCAGCTGCCACAGCTGCTGTCGCATTTGTCAGATCCTTGTGGAAACTGCACTCGCCGGGTAGCGACAACTCATCCTCGGCGAAGTCATCGTCGGAATGCAGCGGTGGCTCCGATTCCCCATCAGAATCTACGCGTCCTGGTCCCAGTTCCTCGTACACATTGTCGTTGGACCGGTAGGGATCGGGTCCCGGTGACGAACTGACCAGAAACGGTGGAGAACGTGTCATCGGGAAACCACTCGGATAATGTATGCTCTTTCCTTGCAGCAACTAAATGAGAGAGAGAGAGAGAGAGTTAAAGAGAGTTAGGGAGATGTGCAAAACGATTTAGCAGCGGTTAGCTGAAGGATGGTAACAAATGAGGGATACCCTGTAGCAAGTATATGCAATTTTATTTACAGGGTATTACGTAGACATATCTAATGAAAGCAACTATTTAACAGATAAGCAATATACTGAATAATATCGGGATTTACTAAAATCTACAACGATTATTTTGGGAGGCTACATATTTTTTATATTTTGATATCCTTTACTAATGGAATTACAGGGTATCTGCAGATGAGTACAGCGGCAACCGCAAGCAGTTGTTGAAACAGCACAAAGCCGACAAAAGGCTAAAGCCAAAAAACAAATGCCGCAAGAAATGAATAATAAATAAGCGGAAAGCGAACAGAACCAGGACTAGAAAGGACGAGGCAGGACGAAGCAGGACAAACAAAGTGAAAGTAACACTTAAAGCCGGCAACCAAAAAATAAAAGACTAAGCGAAAAAGGCACGTGAAAAAAGTTCTTAAAATGATATGCGAATTAGTTGTGGGTGGAAGGATAACGAAAGGATTGCTCAAAGAAGAGTGGCAGAAAGAGAGAGACAAATAGAGAGATAGAGAGAGAGAGGGAGAGGGAGAGATGGAAAATGCAATGCATAATTGCAAAATGCGTTTCGAGCTGGTTGCGAGATTTGTGTCAAGGAGAATCATGGCCTAAAGGAGCCGTTTATCAGACAATCAAATAAACACACACTTCACTTTTAGCACTCACACAGGACACAGAAAATGGACCATAAAGCGCCATCAAGAAATATGATGATGCGAAAGCAAGCAAGAAAAGGCCCAAAAGGGACAAGAAGAATCTGAAGCGAAACGAACCAAAACCAGCCGAAAATAAAAGGCAAAAACATAAGGCAAAAGGCGTCGAGAGTCGTAAAATTGGCACAAAAGGCGCACAAATTAAGCCAAGGGGCAAAACAGATAATGCATAAATATATATCGTGTGTCGTGTATATAAATATATCATATATATACATACATCTATTATATGTCTGTGCGCGCACAGTGTGCACTCGATAAAAGAACACGTATTTGCAATAAATCAAAATGAATGAAAAAATTAATTATGCTTAGATGAAAAAATTGCAAATTTCAAAATGAAAACTTTAAAATTGATGCAGACTTTTCGCTTTAAAGGAATTTTCCAATTCAATCAAAGATTACACATTTAAAGCAACGTTCACTTTTGCGAGTGCACACTGTAGAAATATGTGAATTCGATATGTGTGTGGCTGTCAAGTTCAAGTGTAAATAGAGGCGTTCCGAAGGCATAAAGCATTAAAGGATCATCAGTGAATAAGTGAATAAATGGGGGAATGAATGAGTAAATGAATGGGTGAATAAATATAGCGAGCAGGATGAAGACAGGCATTAAGGAAATGCGGTTTCATTTTACACAATTTCGACAATTGAATTGTCCTTGATGTGTGTGTGTGCGTGTGTGTCTGTGTGTGACAGGTTGACAATGACAGTGCAATGTTTTGACAGGAATTGTCGTAATGTTAGCTGCTAAACAAAAAAACACACGACAACAATTTGCCGAAAAGACGACATAAGAAAAAACATCCTGCACAACAATTAAACAATTGTGACAAACAAACAAAGGAAGGAGAGACGTGAGAAGCAGTGATGATAAGGGCTGGGGGAAGTAAAGGATCAGGGGGCAATACCAACCTCAGAATGCGGATGCTGCTGATAGTGATGATGATGATGGTGGTGGTGCTGATGCTGATGATGCGGATGCTGATACTGATGGTGCCGCATCACCAACGGCCGGTGGTGACCCAAATGTGCATCGGGATCCTCGTACATGGCATGATGATGATGATGCTGCCCACTGTGCGTGCCACCGCCACCTCCACCGCTGCCGCTGCCACCCAATGGCATAGCACCGCTGAGAGCACCACGTGTCGGCGTCTTGCACGGCAGCAGATTCTGTACCTTTCGCTTATTTCTGTAAATACAAAAGAAGAAAGAGACAATTTCTGATTAGTAATTGTGAAAGTTGCTAAGAGCGAGTTAGAAGAGCTTAAGTGTCAAGGTTTAAAAAGTAACTGTAGCTGTCTGAACTAATACGCAGGATACGAAGAGATCAATGAGCAGCAAAAGCTTAAGCTTAAAGCTGTCACGGCTTAAAGAGCGCCGCAGTTGAGTGCAGGCAAGAAATTTAAGAGAGAGGCGCTGGCCAAGGCTGAGTTTAGATCCCCCCACCAAGCACCTTAAGTATATAAATTAATAAGCGGTAAAGAGCGAGTGAGTGGGCGAGTAAGCTTAAAGAGCGTAGTTAAAGCTGTGCCATAAATAAAAGAGAGCCGCACCAAAAGACTGAGTGAGGGAGCAAGAGCTCATTTGATTTTAATTGGGCAAGTAGCTTAAAAAGAGCCTTGTGTAAGAACAAGACATAGGTGTGGAGGGAAGGGGGAAGGCTGAGCAGAAGAGAGCAATGATGATGACGATGTTGATGACTTTGTTCGAGCATCGCTCGCTTAATTGAGCCCCATCAGTTTTCGGTCAGCCGACGACGACTATGAAGAAGAAGAAGACAGAGAAAGAGATGGAGTCGAGGACAGCGAAGGAGAAGAAGAGATAAATCGATTTGTAATGGCTGCAATAATGCTGGGCGCAGACAGTGAAAGAGGGGTTGGGTGTGGAGGTGTCTATAGCCAATGATAAATGTGCAGGTATAAGCACGCGCCAAGCCAAAGCAGCGGTAAATATTTCATTTAAGCACAGTTGTTGTGATTAATAAAGAAAGCGACAACAGCAAAAGCAAAAACAAAAACAAAAGCAAAAGCAAAAAACAAACGCAAAAACGCAAAACACACAAAAATGCGACCAAAAAGTGTGCCACATAAAATTCAATTTAAATAAGCATCCAGCTAAAAGCATCAGGAGCAGCTGAAGACGCTGAAGAACAGAAACAGGAGCTAAGCACACAAGGACAAGGACAAGGACGACGCAGGCAACAAAGCAGGAAGGATGTCAAAACAAGTCGATGGCATTTTTGCTGTTTTTGTTGTTGTTGCTGTTGCTGCTGGAAGGCAAACCGCGTGCCATGAAAATAATGAACATAATTAAGTGTTGCCCATGGCAAAAAGACAACACCAGCTAACATCAACCCCCTGGACCCCTCCCCCTTTCAGACCAACCGCCCTTGAGAGAAACTGGCATATGGCAAACTGTAAGATTCGCCAGTTTGCCGAGTGCTCAGCATAAGCATAATGAAAAATGTAGAATTAAATTGACGCGACGTCGAGTAGCATGCCCCCAGGGCCAAGTATACAAAATGTATGAGTTGTGGGCTGAGCCAAGGGGCAAGTGGTGGGGGTAGGTGGCAGCTAGAGCTGTCAGCCTTGTAATGTCTTGTAGGTAAACATGTTGCGCGATGTCAAACGGAAGTCGCTCGTAAAAACTCGCATGCACAAAAACCCGACAAGCCCAACTACCCCAACCACCCCCATCCCCCCACCACGAACTCTAAACAAAAGCGAAAGCTAACTGTCGCAGAGCACATCTGATTGTGGGAATGGGGCATATATATATATATATACATATATACTTATTAAAAATGCTAGCCTACTTTTGGGAGAGTGGCAAAGTTTGAATACGCTTTCGTAGTGCAAAACGTTTACAAAGTTGGCTTAGAACAGGTTCAGCCTTTAAGAATGCACAACAAGAGAGGGGGGGAGTGAGATAGAGAGAGAGAGAGTTAAAGGCGAGGCGTGAAAGAAGACAAGGCAAGAAGTTGACTGACAAAAAGTAGATTAACTACGCTAACGAATATGTTGCAAAGGGAATTGAGTAAACGAACAAAAGTGGGTGTATAAGTAATACAAATAAATGCCAGGAAAACGATAACGAAGCAAAGAGAAATAGGACAGTTTAAGACTTCAAAAATTGAAATGCTCGCAAGCGAGTAAATGAAGAAAAATGCGAATGTTGCCAGCAAACCGTTTACGAAAGTGAAGCAAAATGGAATAGAAATTGATTGAAATTCTTACAACAAAGTTAAAGCAAAACTTAAATTGAAATGTTCGCAAAAAAAAACAGACGAATACAGTCAGTAAAGCGTTAACGAAACAAAGATAAAGAGGAATATGAATAGCAACAAAATAAAATGCAGATGCAAAACACTTCCAGCTGTGAGCAGCACTGGCTTTGATGCGCCAGCTGCCAAGTTGCAAGTGAAAGCCGAGAGTCTCCACGCTCGAAGAGAGCATAATGTGTGGCATTCAGTGTGGCAGCTTGCCTGTTTGCCTTTGCTTAGGATGCAAGGACTGTCAGGCTGTCTGCGTGCCTTGTAAAATATTCTTAAAAGTAAATTAAATAATGTGGCATGCCACAAGATGACGCACAAGCCAAGCACGAGCCACAAGCACAACAAATGAAGGAGTACAGTAAAACAAAAAAGAGCAGAACAACAACAACGACTGACTTTAACTTTTGAGTTGAACTTATTTCATTTCATTTCACTTACGAGGCGTAAAAATGGAATCAACGCGTGCAAATTTAAATGCTCTTCTGTGTGTGTGTGTGTGTGTGTGTGTGTGTGTGTGGTATGGGGTACTTCACCCCCCTTAAGCAGCATGTTTGATTTCTAAGCATAAATGGACGCCGAGTCCCAAGAGTGTCGTACAATTTGGCCAGCGCATAAAAGAAAAAGTCCAAAGAAAGCAGAGCTCAAAATAAAAGGGGTGGCTGCGCCCCACCCCCTTCCCGCTCACACCACTGCACAGCTAGAGCATACCTTTGGGGCAACATCAAGGGTTGCCGCTTTTGGCATAAGCAATTTACAATAAAATGTGTTGGCCAAGCCAACAATCCAATTCAGCACGTGAGGGTGAACATTTTAGCTAAAGTCGGAGTTGAAGTGGAAACTGAGGCTGCCTCTTCTAGCCTAACGGTATTCTCCTTAGCCGTATCTTTTATTTATGAACTGAGTTGCACGTCCAGCAAACAAAGGGCTGACTAAATCAAGTGCGAAGCTCGAAAAAAGAACAACAACTTTTAGTCTTTGTGACTTTGATATGCAAATGATGCAAATTGATTTTCACGGCTTTAGATATACAGTGTCTCACACCTCATTTGGAACAGTGACTAGCAAAAATTTTAAAGTGCTATAAAGTTTAAACAAGGAAAAAAATGCAAAATGTTTAAATGCCAATTAGTTTAATGTTATATCACATTTTAAAAGGAAACTTTAGTTTTTATGCAAATATTAATTAATTAATTAAAATTAGTCAAAAACTGAAAACATATCCAAAAAACGTTTCACAGCTTATTTGAAACAGTCTTAAGAAAAGTGAAATATTTGGCGTATGAAAGCTTAAATAAGGATTTTAATACTTAGTATGATATCCTTTAGCCTTAACAACTTCGCTTAACCTATTATTCATGGACGATACCAGCTTCCAACTAGTTTCTGGACTGATCCTGCTCCACTCCTCCATCAGAGCATTTTGAGATCCTGTTTGCAGGATATGTTGTGGTTCCGGATATTATTTTCCAGCAGAGCCCACAAATTTTCAATAACATTTAAGTCTGGAGACTGGGCCGGTGGAATTATCATGTGGGGGCAGTTCGATCTAAGCCAGGACTGTACTATTCCGGCCTTATGCCTAGGGTCGTTGTCCTGGTAGATCCGGAAAGTACGTCGGATTCCTATTTTTTCGGCACTTTGGAGTAAATTTTCCTTTAGTATATCGAAGTACACATTACTGTCCATTGTTGTTTCAATGAACACAAAATTTCCGCCGCGGGCTGTCGAGATAGATGCCCATACCAGGACACTTCCTCCGCAGTGCCTGACTGTTGCCTTTCAGTTTTTGGGACTCAGATCGGTATTGGAGTGTCGCCACACATAATTCCGTCCGTCCGAACCAAAAATGTTTAATTTGTACTCAAATTAAAATATGATTGTGTTCCAGAACTCCAAATCGTTGTCCAAGTGAATTTTGACGAACGTCATCCTAGACCCTATGTTTTTGCTTTTAAAAATTTCATTTTCCATTGTTCTCGGGCATTTAAGTCATGGTGGCGCAGAACTTGGAGCACAGTTCCCATACTGGTCTTTTTCCTTATTTCATCCTGCACCTATTGAGTCAGTTTTTGAGCAGATAGCTTAAAATTTCCCCTTGAAATCTTGATGATCCTCGGCTCGTTCTGCTCGGTGAAAATCGGGTTTGGTGCCATTCCGCCTCTGTCCTCTGTCCGATTTTCGTCGACGAAACTCCGAATGATGTAGAATATAGTTGAGGTGTTTAGATTGACCATTTTAGCTATTTTTCGAAATGAATATCCAATTTTGAAGTGTTCCAGGATGAGTTTCTGTTGATCAATGGTAGTCCGTTTGGCCATTGTCCTTGTTGGCAGGTTGCAGCCCAAATGCGGGAAAAAACTAAACTGACTTAAAAGGTTGGTCTATTTCTACCGTAAATATCCAACTTTAGGTAAAAAATCCGGGTTTTATGGCACCCAGGTGTCCAGAATGTAACTGTTCCAAATAAGCTGCGATCATAAAATTAGGTACTTTTTTACATAACCCGACCTAGCGGGTGGGGAAATCCCAGTTTATTAGGGTCATATATTAATTTTGGTGGTTAATATGTGTACCTGCCATGAGTCTTTGGAATTTTTGAAAAATAATGCATAATGAGTTTATGGCAGGTAATTGAAATTTTTGCTAGACGCTGTTCCAAATGAGGTGTGAGACACTGTATGTATATATACTATATATGTATATATATAACAGCAACTGTTTCCAGTTTCATTAAAATATCGAAACTAAATGCATTTAAAAAAAGAATAAAATCGCAAAAATTATTGTACAAAAATATAATCAACTTTACCAACTCATCATATTTAGTTAATCATATATTCTTAAGGGTCTGCACTGATTAAAAGTTGTCAGGGCAACCCTGCCGCCAAAAAGCAATAAGTATAAAATGAGTTTTGTGGCAAGGCCTAAGAGTAAAAGTTGCTTAAGTAGATGCGGCTCATAATAATAATAAAGCTCAAATTGTGCTTCCTTGTTGCACACTCCTGTGGCAGCCAGGCAGGCAGGCAGTCAGCCAGGGTTGTCATAGGTACCGGAAATGGCCAAATGAAATTGCGAGCAGATGAAATTGATTTTATTTATTTAGCAGTCAAGATTAACGGCACAACACACACAGAGATAACTTTTGTGGGTTGCCAGGGTTGCCAGCGCCCATCTCTATTTAATATGCATGAGCGCTTCAGCAAGTGGCGCCTCCCTTGACTTTAAAGTGCTTCAGCTGCAAAAAAAATTGCAAAACAAAACAAAAATGTAAAAAAAAGTGTTCGAAAACGTTTTAATTTCAATTCCACTTTTCACAGGCAATTATTTGCATAAAGTTGAGTTGAGTTTATTGAAATATTATTAACTGGCGACAATGTTAACAATTTGCACGACAAGCGCTTCAGATTTGCACATGTTGCATATTATTTTTTTGGGGTGGCAACTCTCGCATTTTGTGCAATTAATAAAGTTCAATGTGCAAACATTTGCAAAAAGTTGGTTGATAGTAGGCATAGTGCGGAAGGGGTGGAAAGCGGATTGGGGTTTGTTGGGGTTGGTGGCAGGTGTGAGATTTCAACACTCTGGCGGTTTATTAAAATAATTAAGGTAATTATGAACAGGCGACTCCATGGACTCATAATAAATGCCATTTATGGTTTGCACAATGCAAAAATTAAAGTGAGTGCAAAAAAAAAAAATAAAATAAATATCAATAAAAAAAATACTAAATGGAGTAATTGCAGTTATTTAATGGCTTAAATTAAAACAAGGGCTCATAAGGGAAAATCTTTAAAGTCGCTGGGATTAAAATTTAAAAAAGAGGTTTTTCTGGACTTATTAAGTTAATGGTAAGCTTGCCAAAACACATCGATAAGGAGAGAAGTAGCCTTTATAATTCTGTTAAAAGTTTGTACAAATTGTCATTATTTAGGAAAGCTTATAATTAAATTAAAAAGGAGTACACTTTTATTTAAAGAAGCCATAGTATTTAAAGAAAAACTATCAGAAAAAGAGCAACTTAAGTTATTCAGCTGAAAGCTAGTCTAAATTCAGATTTGACCCTTTCATAAGAATCCATAATAATTATTTCTTATTTAAACATTTGGAAATTGTTGGTTATTCAATAAAAATTGAGAAATTGAGAATTGAATTGTCCGATTTTTTATCCATTCTATTTTGAATCTTTCGCAAGATTAAATATTGAAAATCGCTCGTTTCGCAACACTATTACTCCTCCCACACACAAAAAGAAAAACTCCAACAAGTAACAGGAAACTATTAACGTTCCTATTATTATTTTTTATATTTTTCACGCCCCTTAACAACTTCCACTTTTATGTGTTGACATTACGATTATTTTATTTCCATTATATAGCTTAGGACCAAATACAAAAACAACAACAACAACAAAAAAAAGCAAAAATCAAAGGCACAAGAAAAAAACGAAAAATAAATAAAATTAGTTGCTATTTTATTTATAGCTTTTCTATGTTGCACGCAACACGATAACCTAAAACACACTCACACAAATACAATATGAATATAGATATGTATATGTATGGGCTATTCACATTCACATTCATATTCATGTTTATTTGCTGTTGTTGTTGTTGTTGCCGCCCATAAAGGCAAAAATAATGTGCCACATCATAAATGCCACAAAAATGGCGCTAGACTCAAATTGTTGCTGTTGTTGTTGTTGTTGCCCCACATCTTTTTTTTGGCATGTTTTCCTTTTTTTTGCGTTGGACATTCATAGTCATTTATAGGCATACACACACACAGTTACACACACACACACACAGATACAACACACGCACATGCAGATAGCAAATGGAGCAAGTTTTCGAGGCAACACTTAAAGCAGCCGCTTTCCGCTATCTGTGAGTGTGTGTGTGTGTTTGTAATAAAGATGCTCTGTGTGCGTGTGTGGGTGTGTGTTCTGGTCATGGCCATAACCTCAGAAATGATGAAGCACAACAACAACAACAACAACAATATTGGCTTGTGTGTGTGCTTCTTTTGGGTTGCTCTCTCCTCTCTGTATCTCTCTCTTTCTCTCTCGGTCTCGCTGGCTTCCGGTCTGTGCGTTCGTGCGGTCAGCAAACTTTAATGAATATGTATGAAAATCGCTTGTAGCAACTCCCTCAGCCAACCCCCACAAAGCCCTCACACAACCAATGACCCTAGACTCAATTTCAGTGCCAACTATTTGGGCTTATAGCAAAATCGATACACAACATTGTTGTTGTTGTTTTTGTTGTTACTTCAACACTTGTTGATGTTAATGAGCACTGGCAAAGAGGAGGAAAGAGACCGCAGCAGAAGAATGCTTTAAGAGCAAAGAGTGGCAGGGAAATTTAATATTGGCTTAGAAGATCGCCTGCGCTTAAAATATCCCTTTGCATATTTCCGTAAACATAAATACACCCCCCCCCCACACCACTCTACCCCACACTCTATTAAGTTTTTAAGCTTTGCACTAAACTTTTGCTCACACACACACACTCATTAAATCAAATAAATGTTTAGCAACAACTCAAGTGCAGCAAAAAAAAGTCAAATTTGGTTAACCCATTTAAACACATACAGACACAAAACAAGTAAGAACGCTGTAGTCGAGTGAGCTCGACTACCATATACCCTGAACCAAGTTTGAAATGCATTATAGGTTTATCGTTTTTGGGGGCTGGAGTGGGCGTGGCACGATCTTAGTAATATACCTTCTAAGTTTGGTAACTGTAGCTCTTGAATTGCGGGAGATACAGGCATTTATCGTTTTTTGTGGGCGGGAGTGGGCGTGGCCCAAAATATTTTGGAGTTCGATCTTAGTAATATACCTTCTAAGTTTGGTAATTGTAGCTCTTAAATTGCGGGAGATACAGGCATTTTTCGTTTTTTGTGGGCGGGAGTGGGCGTGGTCCAAAATTTTTTTTACACATTTATGAAGGTTGTTACTAGCAATATACCTTTAAAATTTGGTGACTTAAGTTTTCAAATTGCGTGAGATATATGGGTTTATCGATTTACACCAACAGGTGTATCGGTTTAGGTAGGTGGAGTGGGCGTGGCCATCCAATTTTTTTATCGGTCTTTGGGGGAGTTACCAGTAACATACCTGCAAAATTTTGCGACTCTAGCTTTCAAATTACGGCAGATATGCGCATTTTAAATTTCTAGGGACGATGTTCCTGGGGGCGGCGGATGTGGGCGTGGTCAAAAAATTGGTATGCCAATCTTCGGAGGAGGTTACCAGCAAATTACCTTCCAAGTTTGGTTACTCTATCTTTAAAGTTTTCGGAGATATACGGAGTTATCGATTTACAATCGGAATTGTCGATTATAGGCGCAGGTGTGGGCGTGGCACCACAAATTTGTTATCGGTTCTTAAAGGCAACTATCAGTAATATAACTACAAAATTTGACGTTCCCTACTCAAAAACTGCGGAAGATATAGCCATTTGAAAATTTTTGGGTCGGGGGTGATGGGGGCGTCGGAAGTGGGCGTGGCACATGCCGATTTTTCAAGGACCTCACCAACAACCTACCAACCAAAATTGGTGACTGTATCCATTAAATTGTGAGAGATATCTGCAATTTACTGCTATCAGAAATCTAAATGTATCGATAATTCAGAAACTGAGGCAGTTATCGAAAAAATAACGCGAACTTGATCTGCGCCTGGTATACGAGATCTTATATTCCAAATTTGAAGTCTCTAGCTCTTATAGTCTCTGAGATCCGCGTGTTCATACAGACGGACAGACGGACAGACGGACAGACGGACAGACAGACGGACAGGGCTAGATCGACTCGGCTATTGATCCTGATCAAGAATATATATACTTTATGGGGTCGGAGATGCTTCCTTCTGCCTGTTACATACATTTGCACAAAACCATTATACCCTTTTTTCCCATTTTTAATGGGTTCAGGGTATAAAAAGGCAGAGAAACTTTTTAAAGTGAGCAGCGAAGAGTGGAACAGTCCTTAACCTCTCTCTCTCTCTCTTTCTCTCTCTCTCTCTCTTTCTGTCTCTCTCTTTAATGTCGGACATTTGCTGTGCGTGAAAAAATCTTTGGCTGCTCCCTAACACATTGCACTAACTCATGTACACATACATACGTATGTGCCTGTGTGTGTGTGTGTAAACTACAGTCACCGTTGAGTTGTTGTTCTTGCTGTTGTTGTTGTATGCACTTTGTGTTTTTTTTGTTTGTCTTTACTGTGGTTATTTCTGCCGCAGATTTCATTTGGTTTGCAATCTGACAAGTCCTTTTTTTCTATTGCTTTTTTTTTTGGTTTTGCTTTACTTTTTTTTTTAGTGTAGAAAGTAAATTGTTTTATTTTTTATTTTTTTTTTGCTCCTCTTGATGTAACTGTGTTTGCTCTGTGAGTGTGTGTGTGTCGGCCATTTCTCACGGGGTTTTTTATGCGACTTGTGTATTTAAAATTTCAATTTAATTTAGATTTGGTTTTAAGACTGCAAACAAACACACAGACATACCCTCCCTTACCCACACACACACACACATGGATGCATTTAGGTCAGCGCTGGAAAGTAGACAACATTAATTTTCGTTTGCGAGTCCGGTATTTTTACTGTTGTTGTTGTTGGTTGTTTTTTTCATGTTCTTGTTGTATTCTTGTTCCGGGACTTTAGCAAATGAGTTTTCACAGTTATAAATGCATATGCAAAGCTTAAAATGTTTATTTGGCTGCGCATTTATTTCATAGGACTCTAAATATTTGGATGCCAAACACTTTTCTTCAATTTATTTTACATATTTAACGAAATATTAAATATAAAAATGAATTCAAATTAAATTCTTGCAACATGTTGCTAATCACGAAGCAGCAACAATCTCTTCAGTTAGTTCAGCAACCACAAGCCACAGATCAAATTACAGGCAAGCTCAAGAGCCAAATGCAAAGCCAAGCTTGTGCAGCAGAGAAGGGAAGAAAATAGAGCTGCACTTAATTAGGGACCCAGATCTAGCCGCACTCTTCACACAGCCATGCTAAGCATATGCTATATATATGTATATATATATATGTAAATGTATATGTATCTGTGTGTGTACTTACTTCCAGACAAACAGCGAAGAGATGAGCACAATGAGCACGAGGAGCAGGGAGAAAACCGCAATCATCGCTGAGGTGGCCAGTGATTGGCTGCTGTACAGGCTGGCATCCAAAATCTGCAAGAGGAAGATAAGAGAGAGAGAGAAGAGCATGAGTTGAAATTACTTAAGAGTGGAGTGAAAAGTAAAAGTAAAAAAAAGTTCAAGACGATGCAAATCACGACGCAACTCAAACACAAAGGCATTTTGCATGCCAACAAACAAACAGAAAAGAAAACAACAACAGGCTGAAAAAAAAGAAGAAGAAACAGCAAGTGGAAGAAAGAGCACAAAATTTCGGTAAATATGCCTAACGAATAGCAAACAAAAGCACACGCCGTTGTTAACCTTTTAAACGTGTATGCGTGTATGTGTGTGTGTCTGTGTGTGTGTGTGTGGGTGTGTGGGTGTGCTGTGTTCTCCGCATTTTTAAGATGGCTACAATTGAGTGGGCGCTCTTCTTCTTCTGCCTCTTCTTTTGGCAATCAACCAAATTAAGGTCAAAACCTAAAGAAAAAATGTGCCTACTCAACAAAAGCAACAACAACAACAACAACAACAAGAAGAAGTGGAAGCAAAAGTATTTAGCATTGCCTAACGGTAATAAAATGAAGACGAAGAAGAGCAACTTTTGCTCAGATTCAATTTGACTTTGTTGCAAATGCTAAAACCACAAAAACAAAAAATAAACAAATGTTTGCCCGTCAAAGATAAACTGACAGTTATTTTAATTTGCTATTTATTTGTATTTATTTTGGCGCTGCTGAAAACATATTTGCGCTCTATGAAAAACAGAAATGAATTTTACTTCGCACCTGTCACACCCACCCACACACACACACACACACACGTACACAAAGATAAACACACACAAACACTCGCATAAATCACTCAAATGCATTGGGAAAATGTTTTGATGAAAGAGTAATTGAGAGAGAGAGAGAGAGAGAGAGGGAGTGAGAGAGAGGGACACAAAAGCTGCGCTCGATGCTCAAATTGAGGTCAAGCTTTGACAGCTGTGCAAATAAGTTTGCGCCCAGCGTCAACCAGTGTGTGCACAACTGCAGCAGAGTGTGTGTGTGTGTGTGCAGTGTGCGTGTGTGTGTGTGTGTACAGTGTACACACAATATGTAGGTCGACGCTTTAATTTGTAATTGCGATTTTGTGCATATACTAATTTATTAATAAATAGTTTTTCTTTGATTTATTTGCACTTCACACACACACACACACACTCTTTCTCTCTTTCCCTCTCACTCACTCGCTGTCTCTCTCACTCGCTTGCAATTAATCATTTGATATGCCAGCTGAGCACAAACAACAAGCAAGCAAACGAAAACAAAACCCGCTCCAAATTCATTTGAATGCGAGATAAGCTATTAAAATATTGACAGACGTTGCCGTATGGCGAAATTGTTTAAACTATTGGGGCAACACTGTAAGCGGAAAGCACCCTCAGGCCCCCCTCTACATAACTGTACGGCTTATCATAAAGAAATTTGTTTTCATATTCGTTTGTCGTTCGAGCATTGTTTTGAAAACAATTTACGAACACACAGCCAAAATCCGTAGTATTTTGAAACTGAGTCAAACAAATAAATAACAATAAATTAAACAATTATGCGTGTGGCACAGGCAAAGAGGGAGGCGAGGGGCGTGTGCGACTCAAAAGTAACAACACACAAAGAAAATGAAAAGGAAAACCGAAGAAAAATAAAACTCTCAAAGCTCATTGCTCGTAATCAAATTGATTAATGAGCTGCGGCGTTCCACTGTGGCACAGTCATCTGAAGTGTGGCAGTGTGCTGAGTGCTACAGCGGGGGGGGAGTAGTGGTTGCTGGTGGCAGGGAGGGGGATGGGGTTTGTGGTGGTTTCACCCAACACAACAAATAAGTAACGGAAGCTGTTGCTCTTTGGTGGCCTGTTGAGTGCTCTACACCAGCAATTGATCGCTCAGCTTTGATAACATTTATTTCTTTTCTTCTTCTTTTTGTGGGAGTCTGAGGGAATCTTAATCGCATTGTGTTGCCAACACTGGATTTGTGTGACGAAAAGGTTTTTGACTTCAAGAATTAAGTCTAAGCCAACTTGCTGCACTTTTAGTTTTAATAAAGAAAACACTTGGAAAGCTCTCAAAAATATTCACTTATGCATAAAACTAAGTTTAGCACTAGTTTTATTTGACTTAATTAATATAATTTAAGTTAGGTTTTTAACTTTTTGTAAGCTTCCTTTGACTAAGACTAGGGTAATATTAATACATATATAAAAGCATATCCAATATTCTTGCCGATATGCTCTACTTGAAGTGCCCTACACTAAGCAGGTTTACATGCCCCAAAAATCATCTACAGCTGGTAATCTGAAAATCACACTTACGACATTCAATTCTCCAAAGGTATCGAAAAGAAAAATGAAAAAAAAGAAAAGTATGCATGGAAAATAATGAAATTGGTTTTGTCTCATTTTTGATTTTGTGCCGCCTTTCACTTGGTTGCAACCGCAGGCAACCGATAAATCTATATATGAATAGGCGCAGTGTGTGTGTTTAATTTTTACCTATTTGTAATTCTCATTTTGTAGCGGTGGCAAGGCAAATGGGAGGAGGGGAAAGTAAAGGGGGTTTAAGTTACACATTGCGACAGTTTTTGGCCGCCGGCTCATAACTGCCGACCGGCAGCTGCAGATGGGGATTAGCCCCGTCGCCCAGCAAACAACCAGATAAAATGTTAAACAGAATGAACTTAGCACCCCTCCTCCTCCTCCCCCTCACCGCACCATCCCACACACAGTGAAAGAGTTGTGCGTCTTATCAATAAGAGGCAGCAAGCAGTGGCAGTAGCAGTGGCAGTGGCAGTGGCAGTGGCAGCATTTCGTCTGTTTGCCCAGATAAGCAGCGTGTGTTGAACTCTTCCAGTAGGAGCTGAGCCCCGGGGCATGATTGAAGGCTTTCCATCGCAAAGTGGGTGAGCCGTGGCAACTCTGGGCATAGGTAGCTGCACTCGTAAATTAATAATGCGAGCGCTGGGCAAACACTGGCCACACCAGATAACACCGAACGATAACAGTTTGAACGATTTATGTTTAGGCAAATAGGGACAAGTAAATACGAAAGACGATAAAAATAATTAAGCCACAAGACAAAAAAAACAACAACAACAACAACAAGAAAAACAGAGCGAAGAGGGTTGAGAAACATTTCAGTTTTGACTTTATTTCATTAAATTCACAAAAGTTAGCAGTGTTGGCAAATATGGGGTTTTTCAGACAACTCATGAATAACTAGCGTATCTCAAGTTCAAATCTGACCCAGATTCACATTTAGGGTTACCACCTGCCCGGTTGACTGCCAGTCGCAAAACTCGACAAAACTTTAAGTTAACAACTTTTTGCACAAAGTCCTCGAACGCGTTTTCATTTGCCTGATGAAAAAAACGCAAAACTTTGCAACTCTCAAAACAAATGCAAGTGTTGCAAAGGGTGAGGGTTATGTGTGGTTGTGTGTGTGTGTGATTTGGAGGCTTGCAACAAGCACGTGCCACCAGCAGGCACAACAGCAACAACAATAACAACTTGGCACACTGATAACATGGCAAAAGTTTCTACATGCGTTGCATGTGTAAAGCCATTTTCAACACTGGCAACAAAGCAGGCAGCAACCAACTTCGATTTCATTGCACGTGCATATCGACAATTCCTTTATACCAAACCATCCCAACCCTCTTTAACACCTTACCCCCCCTGTGTGTGTGTGTCTGTGTGTGTTTATGTTGGCAACTTGGCGCAGTTTTTAACCACTTGACAGTGCAATTGTTTGGAAACAACTCGTGATTGAGATGCATTCCACTTGTTCCACCTATCTCCCCTATCCTATCTCTCTCTCTGTATCTATCTCTCTCTCTTTCTCTCACTCCCTCTTCTCTGCTTGTCCTTTAACGCTTTTGTTTTCAGGCTAGTAAAAGTTGCTTGTAATGAGTTGAAAAATAACTTGCCTCAACTGAAATGCGAAATGCGAGCTGTCAACTTCACGCCTCCTCTAAAAAGTTATTCCTTTCAGTTGCTGTTCACTTAAATAAAGTTTCAGCAATTTCTATTCTCCCAAAATTAATCAGAAAATGTTATTTATACATGCATTTTATTGTGGCCATTAAAAATGGGACAAATTCTAAACTGAAGTTGTGCAAAATTATGTGAGAAGCAAAACGAAGCATCTGCGACCACAAAAATTATATATATTCTTGATTAGCATAAAAGCAGAGGCGATTTAGATGTGTCTAGAGGCTTCCGATTTGGTATATATGAGTTCCGGCTCTCGATAGGCAAATCCAGTTTTTTATCGATAACTGGGGGTAGTTGTATAAAATAAATTATACTATTCTTAAGCGACTCTTATTTTGTTGTTAGTTAAAAAATTAATTGAAATTTTAATGCTTTTTAAAAAATTTGAATTTCTGTCAAAGAATAACAATTCTAATTCGAAATTAACAACTATCCGACTATGACAATTTCCTATTTTTTCCAATTTATTTTTATAAATATATATATATATATTATATACATATATATGAATATTGCAAGCGATTTATTTATTTTGAATGCGCTGTTTGTTGTTTCGATGTTTTATGTTTGTTGCGCCTGTCTGCAGCTGTGTCTGCTATGTGTCAACTGTAAACAACATCAACAACCTCGTCTCGCTCCGTCGCACCAACTGCACCCCCCTCTCTCTACACCATCATCATCATCATCATCATCATCATCATCATCATCATCATTGTTGTCTTGAGCTAGCGCGCCGAAAAGCAGACTACAAAACTATGCAACATTTTGTAGACAATGGAATGCACGAGTATTTTGTTTGGCATTCGCACGACATTTGATATCAATGTCAAGACATTTGCACACCCTCCCCCTCCCTATCCACAGCAACCCTCTCTTGACACCCAACTCTACTTATTTAAAGCGATTTCTCAGCAAACTTGAAACATTTCTGCTAAATCCAAATAACGTGGGGCCAAAAAAAAGAAAAGCGCAGAAAAAGAAATAAGAAATAAGAAAGGATTATTTTTCTGCCACGCCCAACTGCAATCAGTTTGAGCTCCTTTGCTCCAATCTTTTTCGTATTTTTTCCAGCTTGTCAACTTGCTGGTGTTTTTTTTTTTATTTTTATTTTTTTTTTGCTGTTTTATTTCAGTTTTTATATATAAATATCTATGTTTTTTTCTTTTTTGGGTTCCCTCGTCGCGTTCTAAATTTAATTTCGCATTTTTGACGCGTCGTCCTCGTATCCCTGATTCAGTCCTTGCTCCAGCTTTCCTATATGGTTCCACTGATTCCTCTGCTTGCTGTTGCCACTTTAAAGATGTGCATACCCTGTAGCTAAGTTCTTCATATGTATGGCATATTCGCACTTTAGAAAACAAACTATGTCCGACTACATTTTGATTAAAATTAAAGAAGTATTACTATAGGGTAACTCATTGTCTATCATGCTCATTTAAATCTTTTCGTACATAAATATAGGGTATATTATTATTCAAGCACGCCAGTTTGAAATAGTTTTTTCATCTCTTCTGATTCACGTTTTTCTCAGTTAGTTAGGGTAACTCATAGTCTATCACTTTCTGTGACTGCTTGAACTCCTTTGGCGTTCACCAGTTGACAAGTTCGCCCCTTTCCCCTCCCCCACCCCTTACTACCCACACACACACACACACACACACAGTGCTGCCAAATTGGCACAATTCCCCGTTAAACTTATCAATTTGATGAGAGAAAATTTCGCACACACGCACGCACACTCACGCACACACACACACACACACACAGACGCACATGAATCGCTTAAGACCCCCCCCCCCTTCCCGCTTCACCCCTCCGTTTGACTAGCGTCTGTTCGCCTTGAGTTTGACATTTTTTTTAACGCTAATCCATTAAATTGATGCTGATGGCAATTGAATTTAAGCTGCTTCGCACAGATTTCACAAGCGTATTTCACCTCAGTGCCAGTTAGCGGGAGCATGAAATTGCGTTTCGATAAACGATAGACGCACATATCGATAAAACCGTTGGATGGATAGCATATATATGCAAAGCTTTAAGCCTGACATTAAGTGCATATTAACGTTTGATTTGTCTGCATAAATCAGGTAACTGACAAACTCCCAGAGCGTGGCACAGACAGAGGGGGTGTGGGGGCACACAGTTTCAAGTGGCCACACACACACACACACGTGACGTTATCTGGCGCTGTGACGGGACCACACAGATCGAATCTTGTTTCTCTTGCTTTTGTTTATTGAAATTTGCGTCTGTTACATAAATGTCTAAAATTAAGTGGAAAACACTTGAGTTGCGTTGGAGCTGCACCCCCCTCCCCTTCCCCACCCGCTCCACATCCAACATCGAAAACAAAAAAATATCTAGAAAAATATGCTGAGGGAAAATAGATGGGAAAAGCGGTCGAAAGAGGCACGTGAGTCTCTCTCCGCTGCTTATCACTCAAGTGTTGATGTGGAATTTGATCTCGTGTTTGGTTTTCCTAGCCTTTTTCTAGCTGCTCTTCTTTTTCTTCCCTCTCTTTCTCTGTTTTTCCGCTTGTTGCCTAAACAAACACTCGAGCGATTAGAGCAAGTGCCGGGTTACAATTGAACCACGTTCTTCTTCTTTCTTCTTTCTTCAACAATTTTTTTTTTAATAAAATAATTTGTAACATTTTTGTGTAACCGCTGACAATCTTTAACTTTGGGTTCGGCAGCCGTGTTTGAATTCGTTACGCCTCGCAAGGCCATATGTTGCCACGTTACAAGCAACCCCTGCTGCCACCCCGCCACCCTTGCCAGCCTTGCCACGCCCCTGTCGTTGCCAACTACTTGGGCTGTCCTTTTTTGTGTGCTGTGCTCTGACGCTTAACTTTTCATTGTTATTGTAATTTGTTGCTGTTGCCTGGCCAGCAGACAGGATTGGGTTGCCTCTTGGGTCGGGGTCGGAGTCCGGGCTTGGGTTTGTGTTTGTATTTGTGTGTTTGGGTTTGGGTTTGGGCCGCTTCTCCTGGCCAGACTCATAATGATGACGTTTTTGTATATCCATATATATATATATATATATACATATATATATAAATATATATATACATATATATATATATAAATTTACTTCAATTTTCATTTATTTTTTTTTATTTTTTTTTTGTTTGGTTGGGGGCATCAACAGCTGTTGCTCGGGCAACCGCTAAGATTTCATGAAGGCAACACTTTAAAAGTGTTGCCTTGCGGTTCTCCATCTGTGGATGTGTGTGTGTGTGTGTGTGTCTGAACAACATAAACACGACAAAATGATTGAAAAACGGAACGCAACGAAAATGTGGGAAAATTGTGACTGTCTACGCCTGAAATTTTAAATGGCTTTAAGGAGTTTTCTTAACATATTTCTTAACATTTAACTTCTTAACTTCACATATAAACAATTATAAAATTATTAAGATGTTGTTATCAATTTTAATTATATATTTGTACTATTTGGTCATATTTAAGCTTTTGTTTTTAGAATATTTTTTATTCAAATTACTTTTTTCCTTTATGCCTTCACTTTAAATGGAAAACTTATAAACATAAAAAATAAAAGAAAATTATATTTATATGTTAATTAACAGGACATTAAAAAAAAAACCAATCTTCCTTTTGCTCAGTTATCGCAATTTGCTTCTTTTAATAAGAATGTTGTGATGTCAAAATTTAATATTATTATTTAATATTAATATTATTATAGTAGAAATTTACATTAACAAAATGCGGGAATTCATGTAAAATTTTTGCTTTCCACATTTGCAGCCTTTTTTGCGACAGACTTTCGCAGCAGCGAACAATGCCACACAATGCCGCACAATCAGTTCAAGTGTCAAACACTCGACTTTTGACACTTGTGCTGGCAATAGCTGGCACTGCCACCCCCCCACCACCCAGAACCACTCAGCTAGCACCACCACCCCAATTACAGAAAGAAAGGCGCATTGTTATTATTATTGTTGTTGCTGTTATGCATAACGCAATAATTCAATGAGGCAACATAAAATTGTGACACCTAAAGAAAATCACAGCAGATGTGTGTGTGTGAGTGTGGTGCAGGGTTGCAACCCTAATGGAAGATATGTGCAATCACTACTCACCGGCATTGCCTGGCAGACATCGCTGTCCCATTGCTGTTGCGCCAGTTGCTCCTCGTTGCAGTCCTGCGGCACCACCGTGTATTCAGCGAGGGCCGGCGGTCGCGGTGGTGGCGGTATCAGAAATTGTGGGGGCGGGGCAAGTGGAATGCCAGCGCACTCATCACAATCGAACATAAAGAGATCGGCATCCATTACGGTATCCAACATTTTCCACATTTGCAAAGGCTTTTCAACTTTTTGTTTCTACTATTTTTCTTTCTTTTTGGTAGATGATTTTGGTCGTGTGATTGATGTGTGTGTGTGTGTGTGTGTGTGTATGTGAGTGTGTGTGTGTGTGTATATGTTGTGCGTGTTTCCTTTAGAGATCGTGGACTGCGTGTCAAATGCGTTTCCTGATCGCTGTCATCGCTGGACAGCCCTCAACGGCGTCGGCGCTGCAAAGGAAAAACACACAAGAAAATGGGCATCTTTTGATTAGTTAAGGATTATGAACAATTGTGATGTCCTTTGTGCGTGGACAACAGCTGGCCATAGTTTTGTCCATCTCTCTCTCTCTCTCTCTCTCTCTCTCTTGGTTGCTCATTAGCTGGCAACTCGAATTCTGGTCACGTTTGCAGTTCCTTTGGCTAATAACTAGAACTGATCCTGGGTCACACTTCCTTTGGCACATGCAAAAAGTTTGGATAACCTCCGCCCATCCCCATCCCCACCCCACACCCCTCCCACTTTCACACCCCTAAAAACTGGCACGATCCTAACGGTTTAGTGTGCGTTTTCCTGAAAAAACCCTCCCCAGTTTGAGTAATGTTAATTTTTATTGATTTTGCTTAATGCGTTTCTATTTTTTACGTATTTATTTTTATGTGCTTCGACTGCGGCTTTGGTTGTTGTTGTTGTTGTTGTTTTTGTTGATGTTGCTGTTGTTGTTGTGTCCTGTTTTAGCCCTTCCAATTTTATAACTCTTGAGCTAAATATACATTGGGTGTTGTTTCTCTTCCTTTTTTTTTTCCTCTAGCTAAATGTGTCGAGTCATTGGCAATTGTTTTAACCCCTCTGCAGTCGAAATGTTGCCTTGTTCCTTTTTTATGATTATTATTATCCTTTTTGGTTGCGGTTCTGTTGTCATTTTTCACACATATGCTGACAAAATAATTGAGAAATTGATTTGGGGTAGGCTTTGAAAGGGTAGCGCCGACTGACTGTTGTCGATAAATGACCTCGAATATTTATATTTATGCATGAATTGATTTACACAAGCTTGTTTCAGACTTTCATCGATTGTCTGCATGTTATCGATAACTGCCAGTTTAACTTGACAGTCGCCACCAAATTGAATCCGTCAATGCAAAAAAAGAAAAAAAAATAATGCAATATTCTCAGCCTCGTCCAACTCCATGTGGCTTAAGCTCTCGCTGTCTTGGATGGCCTGGTCTGGTCTGGCCAACTACTCCACTTGACAGCCGGGAAAACTCAAGAGTTGCTGCTGCTGCGTGGGGTAGCCACGAAGGAGACTAGTGGCAAGTGAGGCGAGGGGATGCAGCAAGCGCAGGCAACATATGTTGCCAGTTGGGCCATTTAATTAGCTGCACAGTGAGCTGACAGTTGTCAGAGAGTGTGGCACTGACTGAGCACTCTGAGAGAGAGAAGAGCAAGAAGCGAAAAGAGGCAGGCAAGCACCAAGCAGTCCAAGCAAAACTGATAAGATCTCAAAAGAGAAAAAAAAACACAATCGTTGCTGTTGTTGTTGTTGTTGCTGTTGTTGTTGTTGTTGTTGTTGTTGCTGTTGTTGTTGTTGTTGTTGCTGTTGTCTTGCAATCAAATGTAAGCCGCTGTTGACATTGGAGATTAAAAGATATTTAAAAAAAAAAACCAAAAAACGAAGACGAAGACGAATCTGACACACACAGGGCTGCAGAAAGAAGAGAGAGACTCCAAGTCGAACTTTAGAAAATACAATGTGACAGACAGGCAGACAGACAGACAGGGAGATAGAGGGAGACAGACAGCATGACATTGAGACAGACAAAGAGAAAGAGAGAGCGAGAGCGAGAGAGCTAAACGCAAACACAAAACATGTCAAAGATGAAATGTTGTAAAGAAAATTGAATTGAATGGAATTGGAATTGAAATTGAAATTGAAACGAAGACAAACTAATAAATAACAACAAAATAAAGTATAAAATAGTTAAGTTAGAGCGACTAAAAGATGCCCTGTAATAATTATAATAAAAAAGGTGAAAAGTATCTTATATGATTTTTGAGTGGAAACAAAAATGAAGTAAGCAAGTAATAAAAATAATAATAGGAAAAAGAAGAAAAAGAAAAAGTATTTTTAAGATTTTACAGATTTTAAATACTTGCTAAGTATAGCAAATTAAAATACTTCACTTAAGGTTGGAGAAAGTACAGGGTATACAATAAGCGCATCACTAATGCAGCAAAATGCAACTCAAACCAAAAACTCAACTTAAAGCTTTAGTTTTTTGTGTTTTTGTGTGTTTTTTTGTGTTTTTTTGTTATGCACGCTTTTTGTTCTCTCTTTTTATATGTTTTTTACTATTGCTTGTTGTTGTTGGAAATCGATTGAATTGTCTCGCAAGACGCGTAACTGAAACTGTCTGCTGATTAGCTTTTGAAGCGGCCCATTAAAAGCTGCTGGGCTGCAAACCCCAAAGGAGCGGCAAAAATAATGAAATAAATCGTGTTGAAAAACTTCAACTTGGCCAAAAAGCGAAAAGGAAACGAGACGAGACGCGACGCGACGAGACGACTCGAGATGAAGGCGAATGCTGCAGGAGTGGAGAGGAGGGAAAAGGAGAGAGGAGATGACAACAGACAGACGAGACAACGAAATCGATTTGTTTCGAGATTAAGTCTGGGACGCAACGCTTTCAAAGGTCCTCCTGGGACGGTTCCTGTGCGAGACCGTCCAAGCGTAAAACGGAAATGTTATGGACGCGCCAAGGAAGCGCAAATGGAAATCAAAGTTCTGCTCCTTCAAGGTGAATCGATGGGGTAATTAGCTGAACCACTCAAAAGGATGGTGGGTGGAGGTTAAATTGTGATAAGAGCGAATCAAAGTGAAATGCAAGCAATTAGATAATTGGCTTAAAGTACGGAGTGTGGGTTTGTTTCTCAAGATACTTTTGTGACAACAGCTGCGCTGCAACAGAGAGAGTAACACTCAAGGATTGGAGCAGACAAAGGTCAACGGTCGCCACTCAAGGATGCAGAGAAAGGAAGAGAGAGATAGACTCAAGCCTCTGTTTATTTCTTTGAGACGAGTTGCACACTTAAAACAGTCGTGCAACCCTTTCGAACTAGTTACCAATGGTTGCCACTTACTAAGCACTCACTTTCTCAGCAGCACTTTCACCCATCCAACTGATTTATGTGCCCCTTTGCAACTAGGCACTTGAGGAGTATATAAAACACACAACAGCTGTCTACAATTTAATTGAATTGTTCTGCCAAAAACAGAAATGTTCGATTGCTCTATGGGATATATCAAAATTAGCTGGACAATTGTCAGGGGTTGTATTCGGTTTTTGGGTATTCTACTTTTGCCTTTTTACCTCGACTATATTTCAGTTCTTTTCTTCTTCTTCTTCTTCTTTTTTTGACACGCATTTAAATGACTCAATCGTTGCTATTGGAAAGCCAAACCACGTTTCGGGTCAGCAACGGCAACAACAACAGCAACGAAGAGCAGGTAACAGGAACACATTTATTAGCTACAATGATAAATGTTCTTTCCAAGGATCGACAGCAAAGCCCTCTCTCTCTCTCTTGCACTCTCCCCGTCTCTGTCGCGACATTGTCTGAACGTGTAATTTTAATTCGATTTGGGCATTGCCAGAGATAACTGATATGGGTGCAGCTCAGGTAGTTACACAAAAAAAAAAAAAAGAAAACCCGAAGCTGCATTCGGCATTGGAAATTGAGACATTTGATGTAGTTAGTAGTTTACGGGTCTTGGGCAAAACGATAAGTGTTATGGGCACTGCGGGATAACGACTCTAACAATTTCCAATATGTGGAACAAATGTGGCAGGCCAAGGGAAAATACATAGATAATAGATACTATTGCAAATTGAGCAGGCTAATAATGGGAACTGAGTGAATGTTTAAAGTAAAATATATAAAGCTAGAATTGAAATAGTTGAAGAAATTGTTTGCTTAACTCAAGCAGAAAATACTTTCAAATTGTGGCTCAATATTAAATTTATTGTCTTTGCTAAAAAAGAATTTAAAATAAATTAAATTTATGCTTTCGTTTAATTTGCAATTGCCTCGAGAGATGCAAGCACAAATATGAAAAATCAACCATCTCGCTCTCTCTCTTACTATCTCTCTCTCTCTCTCTTACTATCTCTCTCTCTCTGTTTGCAAATTAGCCAAAACCAAATCCCGGCTAAAATATGCAGCAGCAACTTGAGCAACTTTTGCCTTGGTTTACATATCATTTATTATTTGTTGTGCTTGTCCACTCGCTCGAGGTGTGTTTGTGTGTGTGTGGGGGAGGGGGGTGTTGGGGGTTGGGGGTGCTTCATCAACTAACATTGTCACGCCCCCTGCGAGCAACCACATTACGCAAAACTTTTAAATAAAGCAGCGCAACAACAACAAAAGCAAAAGCAGAAGAAGAAGAGGCAGCAATGGCAGTGGCAGGGGCAGGGGCAGTGGCAGAGGCAGTTGACGGGCATGTCACATCAATGTCACTCAGCATTAAGAGCAAAAGCGCGCAATAAGACTGTCTGCAGAGGGGTAGGGGGAGGGGCAGGGGGTAAGCATGTCCTGCGAGGGCAACGATAAAGTTTGTTTTCTTTTCCGCTCTCGCTCTCTCTCCCTCTCTCTCTCTCTCTCTCTTTCTCCATCTCTGTCACACCTCTTGCGCTTCTCAGTGGCCGCCGGGCAGCTGAGCATGAAAAAAAAAACGGCGGCATTTTACCTACCCCTGCTCCACACGCCCCGCCCCCTCCCCGCGTGCAAGTCCTGTTTAAGTCCTGCCTTTTTCACGGCTTTCGTTTTCGTTTTTTTTCTTTTCTTTTTTTTTTTCTTATACTTTTTGCGTTGTGCGAGAAAATTACAAGCGCATAACAAATATTTTGTTTTGAGATTCTTTCTTGTTTTTCATTTCGCTCATGCCACAAAATAATATATATTTGTATATATGTATGTATATATATATATATGTATTTTTGTTACACATTTTCGCGTGCGTTTTGTTTGTACTTTTTACTTGTTCATCTTTTGAGTTTTTGGCCTATTTGCATAAGGTGCTTAGCGAGTGTTTTTTCTAAGCCGCTTAGCATATGGCAACATACAATTCACAATGAGCTTCTTGTTTTTGGCCATAAGTCACAATTGATTCATGCTTCTTCTTCTTCTCTCTTCTTTGCATTCTATTCTTGTTTATAGTTAAATTCCCACGACGCTGACTTTAATAAAGCCATTAAGAGTCACAATAGTTTTGTCAACTCGTTTTTTTCTCCCCAGCCGCAATTTACGTTTTATACAAATATATTTCAGGCCAAAACAACGCGCTGGACATACTAATTAGCCATAGATAGAGAGAGGGAGAGATGAGAGAGACAGGGAGAGGGAGAGAGACAGGGAGAGGGAGAGAGAGATGGAGAGTGGGCGTCAGCCAAACAAATAAATTTGAAAACAAACAGCAAACGGAAATCCTGTGAGCCTTTTTTTTCCGTATTTTTTTAATTTTGTTGTTTCATTTTAACCGTAAAAGGTAAACATGTGTAAACCGATTAATGCCGAAGAACGAGAGACGTGTTTTCAATTAAAATTCACTTTGAGCCAAAATTCAACTCTTTCAACATGCATTTTTCAACACTTTGCACTGATTTTGCGTACTCTTCTTCTTCTTTCTCTTCTGCTTCTTCTTCTTTTTCTTCTTCTTCTTTTTGTTTTTGCGTAGGCCTTGGCAGATTGAGTTATTATTTATCTGGTGTGCAGCTCGGTTGAACAGCTCGTATCTTAAAGATATACTCGCTTGCCACTTGCAGCCAGACGCGTTTTATGTGCCACAAATTTATGAGTTATGTGCGACGCCTTATTTACCCAAAGGATTAAGGATTGTGGGTAAATAAGCAGAAGCAGAGGCGGAGGCAGCGATAGAGGCAGGCGAATGTATGAAAAATTATCTTAAGTTGCCGCCAAATGTGGCGACTTGTTTGTTGCACTTGTTGCGCGTTGCGTTGCCTTTGCTAATAATTTAAGCAAATTTACTTAAAGCCAAACAACAAGCCAAACAAAGGTGTGCGTGTGTGTGTGTGTGTGGTTGTGTGTGTCTCATAAATGACACAAGTGCTGTGACTTTAATTTTACATATTTTTATTTACTTTTGCCTTTTTTTTACTATTTGTTTATAATTAAAGCTTTTGTCGGCGCTTTTGTCGTTGTTGTTTCTTCTTCTTCTTCATTCTAAAACTGATTTGTTTGCTTTTTTTTTAGTCTTGTGGTTTTTAGATAAAGACAACGAGTGAGTGAGAGAGAGAGAGAGATAGAGACAGATAGCTTCAGTTAAATGCATTTCTATTGATTCTTTGAATCACACTCAAAAAATAAACATGCATTTTTTAGTGTGCTTGTTTGAACAACTGTTTTCTGTTTTTGAACATATCCATTTCAGTAATTGAGAAACATTTTCTATCTAATAACTCTGACTGGGCTGGGCTTACACTTTATGATAGCAATACTAAACTTTTGTAAATAACATTTTTTTGATTTATTCTTACTATGTAGATATAAATATATAGAAAATGTGAAGAAACTGATTCAGATGGCTTGCAGCTTGAAGAGAGATTAATATTTATATAAGAAAGAATATTGAGATGGCATTTAATGAGTAAGCCATAATGGGGTTTACAAATTGTATACATATATATATAATCAGTAGAAACTGATTGAGAATACATTTAAAAACAAAACTCGAAGAGAGTTTAACTTAAAACAGAAAGAAGGCTTCTTATATATACACATATAATCAAAATACAGTTAGAAACTGATTAACTTGGTGCACTTCAAATATATCTAAAAGAGCTATCAAAGACTACCTATACTTCTAATATATATTCCCCGATTTTGAGCTGTTTTCTAATATAATTTTGGTTTTACTCTATACATCTTCATTTTATTGTATTTCCTTTTATTGAATCGATACTCACTTTCTGAGTTTGCATTTAACTAATTAATTACTTCCAAGATGTCTGTTTAAATATATAATTATTAAAACACACTTTCAACTAAAATCATAAAAAAAACAATTGTTTACTTTTTGAGCACTTTTCAAAATAAATAATGTGTTTTTTGCTGTCTCCGTGAATTAAATCAATTTCAAACAACTGAAAAATAGACACAGCTAATCCGAGTTGTAAGCACAGTTTAAATAAAAATTTAATAAATAAAAAAAAAAACTAAACTAAACTAAAGCTGCTGCTTCTTCTTCTTCTACTGTTGCCTCTGATAAGCTTTTCGCTCAACCGTCAAAAAAAAAGCCGGAATTGAGTCGGATTCGGTTTTGGAGTAGTTTTTCACTCGCTAAAAACGATTTGGCTTTAATCCGGTGACAAGCCACAAGAAGATAAGCTAACTGTATTTTGGCAAAAGCCAAATAACGGTCTTTCTATATTTGTGTATTTGTTTTTTGCCAGCCAGCCAATAACAACAGCATTTTTATTCCACGCGCTGTTTTTCATTTTCTGTTTTTGGTTGGTTTTAAAAAACTTACCCGCTGTTTTTTTTGTTTTTGGTTTTTTTTCTTTTTGCTTTTCCACAGAGTCGAAAAAAAAAATAACTGAAAAGGACGCCGAATTGATTTTTTTGTGCTTTGCTTTGTTGCCGGTTTTTAATTAAGCCAAATCCAATTATCAAGAATAATTATGCTTATTGAATTTTCGGCACAATTTTTTTTTTTAGAACACACAACGCACGTTTTTTTTATGCTTTAATTGGTTTCACTTTTTGTCGTTGTGGTTTGCATTATTTATTTGTTATTTGTTGCACTTTATTCACACAATTGCATTTCATTCATTTAATCATTTATATCATTTCACGTCGTCGTCAGTCTTGTTTGCGCTTTTCTGATGCTAAAAGTTTCGTATTCGATCATTCGTACAATTTGTAAATACACGCGAGACGCACACGTCCGTTGGCGGCGACTGCGAGTCAAAAACTGAAACTCAATTTCAAAACGAGAGCCAAGCAGCAGCAGCCAAAGCAGCCAAATGTTGCCTACTGCTGCTGCACGCACAAACACGCACGCACACACATACACACATACATAGAGCTGCCTTCGCATGTTCAGACACGCTCGGCTCGCATGCAACATTTGCTGTATTGTGTTCATTTTTGCTATAGGAATGAACGCCGCCACCTACGCTCTCATTTGTTTACTCTCTCTCTTTCTCTCTCTCTCTGTGCGCTCTTTGGCAATGCACTGCTGCTGGCCGTTGAACAGTTGAGTTTGAGCGCTGCTTGATGAATGTTTGTTTCGTTTTGTGGCTGTCCCTTTGCTGACATTTTCGCAGTTTTTGGACGTATTTTTGCTTATTTGATATTTGGCAGTTTGCTAAACTGTTTTTTATGCCCCCAAAATTTTTGTTTATTATTGTTTGGTTTTTTTTATTATTATTATTTTTTATGTAGTTGGCTCGAATTACGCTAACGCTTTGTGTTTTTTGCGTAAAAAAGCTGTTTTTGAATTGAAAACTGGTAATTTAAAAAAAAAAACTATGCAGAACTTTGACTTTGGCGGGTCTCCAATTTCCTGACGTTAAAAAAATATATTTAAAATAACGCTCGCTGTACAAATAAGAATTTGACTTTTTTCTACTTTTGCAGTGTGTAAAATGAATTGTTTTTAAGTTGCTAGCCAGCTGCTATTTCATTTTCATTCTGGCCGAGGGTTTTACAGTTATTTGCATACGGAACGCAGCTGTTTTTTTGTTGTTGTGTGCAGCTTCTAACAAATCCCCAGACGGATTTTCGACTCAGACAGACAGCCAAAGCCAATGACGAATATGCAACACCAGTAACAACAACAACAACATCTAGCATGCCACAATATGATGATGATCAAGGTCAATGTCTCCTCGCATTTTGCGCTTTTCAAGCGCTATATTTTTTTTGTTCAGTTGATGTTTTCCTTCTTTCGTTTTTGCTGCATGTCAAATTACAACTACATCGGGAAACCGGCAAAAGCAGCAGCGGCCGCTCTCTTCGAAATTCGAACTTCGAAAATGAACACGCTCTCACTTCGGCGCACTCTCACTCGAACTCTCTCACTCTATTTCGCTCTCTCGTGCTCTTTAGCAACATGTTGCAAGGCGTTGATTGCATGTTGCTAAACTGCATTTTGTGCTCGGTGTTTTTTTCTTTCTCCCCTTACAATTTTTGTTTACGCATTTTTTTCGCACCTTTGCAGGGAGTTTTTTTTTTAATTATTATTTCTCTTTGTTTGCATTTCCATTCGTTGTTTACTTGCATTACTTTCACCTTCAGCAACACCCCCCCTCAGGGCACTCATCTCCATACACTCTCTTTTTCTTACAGTTGTTTTGTTTATCAACAATTTTATGATTGGCCCTGTTTATTTTCAATGCAATTTTATTCCCGCTGACTCTTGGGCCTAGTGTTGACAGCAGGGCTGGAGAGTGGAGAAAGGTGGAGGGGGAGGGGGGATGTTGTTACCGAAAATTCTTAATAAATTGTTAAGCTGACGACAGCAGCAACAAATGGCCTGCCACAACTTAGTCAAAGTAGCGAACCCCCCACCCCACCACCTCCTTCTTACCACACCCCCTTGCAACACCGCTGGGGTCCTACTAGCTGGGCCGAGGTTTGCGGTTTGCCTGAACTCATTATGCGCGTCAAGTGAAATGCTTCTTCCTGTTGTTGTTGCCACATGTAGAGCCTTTTTTTGGTAGGCAAGGGGCAGGGAGGCGCGCACCCGAAACACATTAGCAGCTCATTTCATGCAGCATGGCCGCAAATTAAAGGCGCATTAGTGTATCGCCTCCGCTAAAGTGTCGAGGGGGGAGGTTGGGCGTGGTTGCTGAAAACTTGCAACCGCAAGAGAAAACTAGAAGAAAAGATACACAAAACAAAAGCAAACAAATAGTTGAAAAGCGCAAATGTTTCTGATAATTACGTAGATAAAAGATACAGACATACATACATATATAATATAAATTCGCTTGTTAATCTCAGTTACATATATGAACAATTAATTAGATAAAAGATATAATTTGTGAATTATATATAATTAAGATACAATAATATCTAAAAGTTGTTTATTAATCTAAGGTACACGCATAAGAAAAAAAACATCGGACTGTTGCATATTAATCTGAATTACATAGATAAAATATAAAAAAAATCTAAAAGTTGTTTTTAATTTGAAATACAAAGATAAAAGATACTAAAATATCTAAAATTGTTTTTTAATCTTAACAGAAAACAGGCTCAACAAAGATACAAATGTAGACAAAAAGAATTTAACGAAGTCGAGATAGAATTTTTTTTTTTTTAATTCTAGATATACAAAAAAACTTAATAATTCAAAATAAAAACACAAAGTTAAACATTGTTTAAAGATGCAAAAAAGATAAAAAACAGTAGAGAAAATCGCAATTATCTGAGATATAAAAAAATAATCTATCATACAAGAGTAAAAGATAAAGAAGTTTTCAAAAATTATATCAATAATTATTAATTACATTCAAGAATATGAACATATATATATCCGATATATAAAGATTTGATTTTATCTAATATATTTTTTATAATTTTGAATGCAAGCTATGAAATGTATCTATAAAAAAAACAAATTTTCGGCTCGAAAATGTTGAATAAGTAATAAAGTAATAAATAATAATTTATCAAAATACAATTTTAATTTAAATGCATAATAAAATTATTATTGGGCAATTAATAATTTATCAAATTATTATTTTATAGAAATTTAAAACAAAATTTTCAATGTGAAATTAATTTTATCTAAATTTTAAAAGCCGTTTTTAAATGTGACAAATTTCGTCAATCTTAAATCATATCTAAATGTGAATGGTTGCTAGTAAAAAAAAAAACAGATACAAATGTTGTTTTTTACTTGATGCGGCCACACACACATACAAACACCCATACACACCCATACACACACACACACCCACACACACATAATATTTTGAGCGATATAAAGTTGTGTCTGACTGAAAGTTACAAATTTCGCTCGGTTGCCTAATTAGTCATCCAGTTGTCCTTTCCATGTGGCACCACAACCACACACACACTAACAACCCACACGCACACACGCACACCCACACACACACACGCACACACACACACAAGCAGCTGAAGCAAACGTCGTGCTTTGCAGTTATAATAATTAATAATTCCAGGGATAATCCGCATGTTTGTCAAAGTGATATGACCCAAAAAATGTTTGCGAAACTCATACAAAATCACCTAGCAAAAGATACACACACACACACACGCACACACACACAGACGCACACACACACACATTGCTATATTCAAATCTAAATGTGTCTGTGTCCTTTGGCCCAAAAAATAAGCCAACGATTTTGGCCCGCTGGCAAACCCAACAACAACAACAAAAACAACAATCAGAAACGCTCGCACATCTGCATAAATACTTATGAATACTCATGTTGTTGTTGTTGTTGTTGTTGTCAGGGGTTGGGGGTAGGGTGTAGGCGTTAGGCATTAGGGGCACACACTTTTCAAACACAAGGCTTTAATTGTATTTTCCACCTACGAGAAAACAAGGCTCTCAGAAAAGCAGTCCCAAAATGCATATGTATTGGTATCTTATTGTTAACACGCACACACAATTGAATATTTTAAATATAAATATAAAAATACACACATATAAATATATTTAATTTAATATATACCCAGAGTTATTGTTTTTTTTTATCTTTCATTACACATTTTCATTTTAATTTCCCCCTTTTAATTTAATTTGTAGCTTTATTTTTTAATGGAATTTTAAGTTTTTATTTATTTAAATAAGTGCACTGTATTTAATAAATAAATCATGCAAAAGACTCCACTAAATTTTTAAATAATAATTTAATAATATCAATTTATCAATATTTTAACTATTAAATTAATTTTATTTAATATATTTTATGCTTTATTTATAAAAATGCAACTAATTTATAAATTTATCACATATAAATTTCTTATTCATTTTCTTCTTAGCTTTAAAATTGAATTAACCTAAAGAATGTCTTGATTTAAATTCCATTTGTCTTCAATTTAATATATTTTGCAATTTAACTCGCAATTTTTAAAGATTTTCAGTTTACTTTAGGCAACCTTGAGTTAATCAACTGCTCCAATTCCAATTGTATTTGTCATCACAAGACTCATTCTCATTCCCAAACAAATCTCATCATTTATCTTATAAACACACATCTGATAAGCACGCACACACAGAGACACACACACACACACACACACGCACACACACACACCCCAAAAAACAAATATTATCTAAAAGTAATCGAGTTCAAGTTCAAACATCGTGTTCTTAAATAACTAAAGATAATCTCTTTAATGTGTTGCCACAAAAAGCGGCAACAACCACACCACTTGCTTATACAGATAGCAATTGTCATGCTGGCACCCTCCACTCTCCACCTGCTCAACCCCCTATCCAATCTCTCCCCCCCCAAAAGCGCTCCAGAAACCCCATGTGCCAATTTCAAGTGCAATTATAATTTTTGTTTGTCATGCAAAAACAATAACAACAAAGCGAAACAATGAATATTGCGTGTGTTTGTCACGGGGGATGAGAAGGGGGCAGGGGTGGTGTTGGTGGTTGCTTGATAGTGTCTGTTTGTGTCACGCCCACAATCAAAGTGGGTCACACACAGAAAAACAGAAAACATATAGAAAGACTGTGACAATTTGCATATGCATGAGTGTGTATGCGATTGTGTGTGTGTGTGTGTGTAGGTGTGTGTACAGGTGTGTGCCGTTCCCCCTCCCCTTTGCACCTCTGCCACCCTATCATTTCATGAGTTCAACGCATTTTTTGTGGCACTGCAGCCCGATTCTAATAAATTTTAGTTGGGGGCACAAAGAAAATGGCCAGCAAATCGCCAGCAAGAAATATGCAAAGTCACACGACGAACAGCAGCATATATATCTATAGTAACTATATATATATATATATATATATATGCCGGAATATATCTACAATGATGCTGCATATATGCATGTGTGTGTGTGTGTGTGTGAGTGTGTAAATGTGTGTGTAGATATGTTTGCTCATTGCTCATAAATCAGCGTCCAACTGTGGAAGCTGAGAATCGAGAGTTGAGCCTTTCTCTATTGCTATCTTTTACTATCTCTCTCTCTCTCTCTCTCTCTCTCTGTCTCTCTCTGTCTCTATCTTTCTCTCTATAGAGCTTCCTTGTGCATTGTGTTATAGCATATTTGCCAATGGGTTTTTCTCTTGTCTATTTTCAGTAGCTCTTTGTTGCCTGTGTTGCATTTGCATTTGCACTTGTATTTGCATATATATATATATATATATCTATACATATGTGTGTATATATATATATATATATTTTATATATGCATGTTTGCTTGATATGCCTTTGTCGTCCTGGCATTATTCTAATATCCATGTGCCACAACATCTTTGCTGAAGTTGCAGCTTAGACTTTCGCTCGATCTGGCGACCTCGAGATAGGCAGCTCTCCATGTGGACTTATGTGTGTTGCCTCATTTGCATATTGTGTTACACCTCCCCCCCACCCTGCCACCCTCTCTCTCTCCCTCTCTCGCACCATCGTGCAACTCATTGTTGGCACACATTCGCTTTTGCGGCCGGTGTAATTAAAGGTGTTAATGCCACTGATAATTACACACGTTCCTCGCCACAATGCCAAACTTTGGCCCCACTTTAGCTCGGGCCAAGGACGCACTTCACCCCACCCCCTGCCACTAAGCTTGCAGCTATCGCGTTGACCATAAATTTGTGTGTGGGGCAAGCCAAAGCCGATGCAGGCATATTTTATGCCCGTAAGTAGTCGCTATTTATGGCCACAGTTTGCCACCGACAATAATGGGCCTCATTTCACTGGGTCAACCCCGTGCAGATGACGCCGAGAAACGCGTCCTTCGCCAGGATTACACAATGAAAGCGCAAGTGCCTGAGTAAGTAAAAAAAACAGTTCAATTTGTGTTACGTTTTGCAGCGTCAATTTAAATTGATAAAATTACTATTTAAATTAACGCTGAGAACGGGATTTCGTTACTAATTACGCTAAATCTACAAAATACTATTAAATTAACGGATACCGATTTATATCGATATTCGCCAAAATGCCGGCAGTTATCGATAAAATTAAGAACAAATCTTAAACTTATTTACAATCAAATTATATATTTTTAACCCTCTGAGTTTGACTTCTTTATACAACTGATCCAAAGGACAGGCGGACATGGCTAAATCAGCATTTGATCCTGATCAGAAATACATATATTTTTGTTGAATTTTAAATAGGCTCAGGCTATAAATATGATTAGTTAGCAAAATATATATTTTCAAAGAATTGTAACTTTTAATTAAGAAACAAGATGAAAGCGAGCTTTTTGGATTTTGTTTTTTACACTTTAATCAATTGATTCTTTAGATATGTTTTCAAAGGGGAATATAAATAATTGCTATGTGGTTACCTGTTATTATTCGCAAAACATAAAACGCTGAATACGTTAGTCATGTTTATAAAACCCTTCCCCCTACCCCCTTCACTCCTCTGGTGAGTGGGGAACTGGCCCATAAAACTATTTACGGTTCATTGGCCCGGGATGGGATGGGATGGGATGGGATGGGATGGGGAATTGTGTGTGGACCGCCTGTGGCTGCAGCATATGAAATTACATGCGAAACCGAGTTGCCCTTTGGCTCCCGTTAAAAACAGCAACAAGCTACAGAAAGATACAAAAAGAGGAAAAGAGAGAGAGAGAGACATAGAAAGGGAGAGGGGAAGAGAAGTTTAGTAGAGTAGAGAAAACCCATTACACGCAGTCATGTAAACTAATTTAAAAGGCCCACAAAATCACCACCAGAAATAACAAAAGACGCTGATGGGGTACAAAACTAAGCACAGGGTTGCCAACCCACCAAGGCGAAAAGGAACAAAATAAAAAAAAATAGAAATCCAAAACAACAACAACTACAACAACAACGGTCAGGGTTGACTTTGCTAATGAAGAAAAAGCAGCTGTCAGCTGTGCATTACAAGCCTGCGCCAAAGAAAATTGCAAAACTACGAAATTCAATCACTCCCCCCCGTTCCCCCTCCCCCACCCCATCCCCTTTATGGCTTTCCACGTAGCAGGCTTGCCCCATTCCTAACACTCCCGCACATAGTGCAAATCCACCACCAACACGCATGAAAAAAGAACCCCCCTCGGACTGCTTCCAACTGCAGGTCAAAGGCGCTAATGCACATTTGTCGGACAACAATAACAACAGGACGGCAACACGGGGTAGCAGGGGCAACATAGCGAGTGGGTGGATGCGGTGTGGGGGGGAGGGTGTTGCGAGTTGATCATGGAGTTGGACAAAGGAGCAGGATTCACTTCTGTAACAAGTGTTCGACTTTGGAAAAAAAAGAGATGTGGAAACAAGTGTGAGAAGGCAATTTATGAAACTGTCCACTGTATGGAAACAAAAACAACAACAACAACAAGAAAAACAAGAACAGCAACAAAAAAGGGGAGTATAAAATCAATGAAGAAAAATGTTGCAGTAGTTCGGAAAAGAAAACAGTTGAAAACCCTATTTAGGTTAAATCGAAGATTGAACATGCTCTCTGAGCGAATAATGAAGAAAAGCCAGTGAGTCAAGAAAATAACGAATCGAAACTGTATATTATATATCTAAAAATAAATACACTCAAATAAACACAAATAAATAAAATTAATAATTAATAATGGGAATTCAAAATAATCCCACTGCATTCTGCTAAATAAAAATGATGCCAAATTATACAAATATAATTTAAAAATTAAAAAAAAAAATTATTGAAAGATCTGTATTTACTATAATGTATATAGACATATCTTACAAGCCGACGAAAATCTGCTGACATATTTATCAACAATAGAATAATACCCTAGGCAAGAGAATATGGCTGGGAGGCAATTGTTTAGGGAGGGAGAAGTGTGGAGGAAGGGGGCAGGCAACAAAGTCACGGCAAATTCAATTGAAAGCAAATTATAGTTGCTGCAGTTAGATAAGCAATGGAGCAATTTCCAAACATCCCCCCACCGAAATCAAACCCAATCCCAAAAAATCCTCTTCCCACCATCTAACTCCCCCCCTCGGCTAGCGACAAACGAGCCGAGTAAGTGAGTTATGGTTCGAGTGTGAAATGGAAACCGGGCAGCTCTTAAATTCTTCTTTTTTTCTGTTCACTTGTAAGATTAAGTGACAGCCCGAGGTGGCAGGACAATTTAGCCGAGCCAAAGGACAAGAAGCATGCAACTTTTGGGGTCAAGGAGAAAATGGAGAAAAACCTGGGGGTATTGGAGTTTGGGAAGAAATTGAGCTGAAATCTGATGATGAGCTGCATTTGTAATTATGCCAGGCAATTAAACGATTAAGTCAAGCGCCAAATGGCACGAGCGGAGAGTCCTGATAGGGAAACACAGAAAGAGAGAGAGAGAGAGAGAGAGAGAGAGAGAGGAGGAGAGATAGGGAGAGAGTGAAGATGCGTATAGAATTTCTGAGATTGAACATGTTGCCAATTATAGTGAAACTTGGCAAACATTCACTACGGAGTGCGAGAGACGTGAGGCAAAAAGACGCATTGATGAAATATAATCTTGATCCAAGGATGAGCAAAATAAATCCAGGAAAAATATTATAAATATAGAAACTGTAGGCTAAAAACGTAAGAGATCTTTGATGAAATCAATGCTTTTCCGTAAAATTGAAAATTAATGATAAACAGATAGCAGAATTAAAATAAATATATTAAAGGTAAAAAGACTCAGAAACATTTGAAATTTGGATATGTTATCTATAAATTGAGGAAAACAAATACTATAAATATTTATTAAAAATAAAAAATTAAAACTTTGAATAACTAAAAGAAAGATGAATAAACATTATTTGATTAGAAGGCGGCTTATTCACAATTATCAAAAGTTAAGGATTCGAATACTTTGGCCTATGCCACAAGTGAATTGTTGTGCGTGTGTGGATAATACTTGAATACTGTGCATTTCAAGCCCACCGCTGCTGGTCAATTTTTCGACTTGGAGCAGACAGCGGGAAGGAGACACGGACTGGGAAACATTACAAGCTGAAAGTCCAAGGATCAAGCAAAAACTTTCATTTATGTGCAACGCACGGTCATAAAACTTTTTGGGGGGGGGCAGTGCTTGTGGCAGGGGCAGTGGCAGTGGCAGTGCTACAACGAACAACTCGGAAGTTGCGAAAAGTGCGAGTTGTGTTGCGAGCAAGGAGTGTGGTTGGCTTGGTGGCTGTTGCAGCTGCAGCTGGCAAACATATTTGGCTATGCGGAAACGGAAATATTCGCACCATGCGGAGACAACAACAACAACAACAGTAATATGTAGTTGAGGCTGCAACAAGACCAAAGAACTTTTTGGGCCATTTCAACGGCTGACAAGAGCAGGAGTTCAACCCCAAGCCCGATCTCAACTTCAGCCACGACTTCCACTTCAACCCTCAATCACAAACTCATTGCTTGGACCACTCACACAGTTTGTCAGTACTTTTGCAGGTTTGTCAGTTCCGCTCCCCCCCATCACCCCATCCCCTGTGTCTGTGCTGTGTCAGTGTCTGTCTCTGTCTCTGTCACTGTCTCTGTCTCTGCTCCCATCCACAGTCAGCTCATCTCATTTCATCTCGTATCTCGCATCATTTCTCCATTCCTTTTATACATACATATTTCTAAATGCATTTTTGTTGTTCAATTTCAAACAGCGTCTGCAATTTTATTTCCAGTTTCCTCTCTTTTTTCGGGGTCCACCCAGTGCCCAGTTCCTTGGTTTCGTTCTTTATCCACAATTTGCTGACGATTTTTGGGTACCCTATGCAAACTCCTAGGACGAGGTATGCTCAGTTTGTGCAAGTGCCTTAGGTAAATCCACTAGAAATTTAATATGCATTTATTGTGTAAGAAATATTATTCAATAGTCCTTCACTTCTCAGAAGTTACGGGAGAAGAGATACAAAATTAAATACGAATTTTATGATTAGTTAAAAATATTAAATAATTAATATTATTGCAACTGTTCTCTTTATAAAATAAAAAATTAATTGGTATATTCTGTTATAGGCACAAAAATTCATCAAATGAGTGATTTGCTTATTTTGGAAGAGCACTAAAATCTATTTATTTTGTCTACAAAGATCGGAAATTTGAAACAAAATTAATTCAAGAATGGTAATTCTACAGGGTATCTCCAGATCTGCACATTTCTCTTATTATTGTTCAGCTTCTAAGAATGATCGCAAACTTAAAAAAATATAATTAATTCAAGAAGCTAAACTGTAATTTAAGCAACTTTAATCTCTACTACAGGGTATCTGCAGTTCTACACATTAATCCTATAACTCTCTGGTTAGTTTTTTTTTTGCTAAAGAAACTATGGCCACATTGGAAATGCGATAAGCAAAGTTTTCAGGCACGGTTTGCGGTTGAAATTGTTAGATATTTGAATCTAATTAGGATATAATGACACTTTTTTCCACTCTCTGTCGCTAACCGAGACTCCACTCTCCCCTCTCTCGTCCTGCCTTCTTTCCTATATCCATTTTCCTGTTTTTTATGCAGTTTATCTCAATGTCTGACCAAGTGCAAGTTTTTTAGTCGCAACGAAACTGTTTTTTATCAATTCAAGCATATTTTTGAAATTGTGAGATTCTATTTAAAGTTTTTTGCATTGTTATGCTAATTTAGTATTGTTTTTTTGTTTTTTTTTGTTTTGTAAAAACTTTCTTGCTTAACAATTACATATTTTGAGGAACCTTGCGCTGAAGGCAAAAGGAAATAACTGCCTGCCATCAATAAAATGCAAAAACTTGCCCAACCAGCGAAATGCAGGAAATGAAGAAGACCGCCTGCTGTGCCAGGGTTGCCATTATCACAGCAATATTGGAGCGAAGTGGGCGCGGGTGAGAGGGGTGAAAGGACACCCAAAAAATTGAATAATTAAATTAGAAATTGCCACTGCTGTCGCATTGGACAACAAAAGCGCGCCAAATTGCCTGTCAAGTACTGACATAGTAACAGAGAGGGAGAGAGGGATAGAGAGAGAGAGGGAGAGAGAGAGCGAGTCAAGTGTGGAAGAACTGCGAATTGCCCCCATCGGTTGCTTGCGTCTCTGTTGTTGCTGCGACTGACGCATGCAAAAATTTGCTCATTGCGAAGAGCGAAGGGGGAAATACACTGGCGGAAGAACAAAAAAAAAAAAAAAACAAAAAACTGTCAGCTCCGACGACCGCCAAAAGTAGATGGAGTAATGCAGGGTTAATATAGGGAGGGGGTGGGGGTGGGGGTGGGGTGAGTTGTTGAAGGGGTGGTGTGGGGCAGATGTAAACACTTTCGCGTGTAGCGTAATTTAATTAAATTGGTACATTTTCAGGAAAAGCACTTACAGCATTGCAAAAGCAACTGATTCAATTCTGAAATTAAGTATGAAAAGCAACAGCAAAAATCGGAGTAAACTAATTAGACAGGCAAAAAGATCTGTCATCAGTTAACAATGCACTTATGTACAGTTATTTTAAGTAATTTATAGTATATATTGTTCAGTAGTTCACTTATAATTGATATGACCTAATAGCTGGCTAATTGAATGAAGATGATCATTCGGAAAACTGGAGAGAAGGACATTTAAATTGATTTAATTTTATTATATTATTTATATTAATAATTCAATTATTTTATTTAATTTAAATTTAATTTATATAAATATTATTTTTAAATATATTAGTAGAAATTCTTATAATTGGACAAACTGTCAACAATATTCCAATGAGCAAATTATGTCAGATTTTGAATAAAAATTAATGTGTTTGGATTTTTTAAATTTGACAAAATCTTATTTTCCTTGAAGGCGACCCCAAAATACATAAAATAAAATAAAAATATATTTTATATAATGCAACGACGGCCAATCAGCATTTCTGTCACTCTCGCTCTTATTTAAAAAAAAAAAAAAAAAATAGACACATGAAATCGGCATCGGCGTCGTCCTTTTGGTGTGAACACATAATTATTTTCCACTGGCTGAGCCGCTGATTATCACCTTTTTGTCGAATAACGAAGACATTTTCTTGCCGGATTACCAACATTAACAAATGTGGCTCATTAGGCGGCTTTATCAGTAGAAGCACTTGCCTGTATCCGCTGCCTTAGCTGTCCCTACTGCTCGCTAATCCTTTTGATAAGTACAAAAGTAGCCTATTAAACGGCAGTCATCGTCATCATTATCATCATCATCATCATCATCATCATCATTGCCATGGTGAGCTGCATTTGTCGGCTGGGCTCAAAAGGTCAATAAACAATCAACTTGCATTGATTTCAGTCTTTCGAGCCAAGTCAGCCAAACAATTAAGCCAACAATTCAGTGTTAGCCAAGAAATTATGGTGTCACCACAGCAAAAAAAGGTGACACCAAGAGCACCATACCCACACACACACACACACATGCACACAATACAATTTTAACCCATACTCCGACCCTGACCCTGACTTAGCTGCTTAGTGCGTTGACAAATGATAGTCACAGAGAAAAAGTATAGAGAATAATAACCCAAGACTGAATACCCTTGCTTTTAAATTAATTAATTAAAGTAAAAATTAAAAAAGGAATTTATTGGAAGAAAAATATGCTGCATAAGAGAAGTGTAAGCAAAAGATTTAGAAAAAAAAAATGTTTATAAAAGAAACTCACATTTGCTATATGAGACAATTGTATCTATAAGGAATAATGTTTTTCTTATATGAAAAATACACTTTCATAAATTTTTATTGAAACTTATGAAGAAATAATATAACATTTACTAATACAAAATAAGATCACTAACAACTAGAATTTTAGATCTTCTAAAATTGGTGAAAAGTGTGCTTTTCTGATACTCCATTAATTCTTAGTCCCCAAATTGGCATTGCTAAATTATTTAAGATTTTATGTACATTATTTTATTTACTATGATATATTTTTTTTAATTTCTGTTTTTCATTTCTGTTATTTTCAATCGCATTTCAATTAACAAATTCTTTAGTCTGAAACTCGTCGCACACTTTTTTCATGACATGTTTCTTAGCATAGTTGTAATACCCTTTGGTAGAGTAGACACAAAACTGCTGACTTGGTAGCTGCTGGAGCCTAATGTCCAATGTGTAATCCTTTAAACTGCCGCCCGGCAACACAATTTGGGTTTGGGTCAAAGCGCGCCGCCAGTTGGCCAGGAACAAAGGCCAACCGATTGAGACACTGTGCGTGATTCGAGATTCAGTCTCAGTTTCAGTCTCTATTCGAGGCGGCTTTTTATCACAGGTGACGACACAGTTGCAAGCAATGTTGTACAGGTACAGGCGACAGGGGACAGACGACCGACGACCGACGGTAGCCACAAGAGGCAACCTCAAAGGACATTTTTACGTCTCAATGCACAAAAGGAGCTCGTGCAGCAAGAAAGGGAAAACACTATTGTGCAATTGCCACAATTAAACATTGTGGCGGCTAACTTTTTGAGATCTCTGCAAAAGAATCTGGGGCAAGTAATTTTTGTTGTCAGTTTTTTTTTTTTTTCTTTTGGGTTTCGGCACAACTTCAAAGCGGAATTTGTTGCCAATTGTTTGATTGTTTGGCACAAATGTTTATGCTTGACTGCGAGACAAACACACACACACTCACACACACATAAGTTCTAAGCAGCGGCATTAGTTGAATCAACAGACAACAGTTATGTTTGTACTATGTGTGTGCGTATCCTGGGAAATTCAACGAGCCCAGCAATGTTGCAAGGAAAAGCTTCTCACACAGAATTTGAGAGCTCCGCGTTTGTGTCCAAAACATGCCGCGTGGTGTCGTGTGAAATGCAAAATTCTCGTCAAAAACGCGTCAGGAAATAATTAAAATTGATATAACCCGAGTGGTGTCCGCAGGGAGACCAGCCAGGAGTGAAATTCACTGCCGGCACAAATATTTTGACAGACATTTTCTAAAACTCAAATACCGCACGCCAAGCACAGACCAGCAACCAGACCAGACCAAACCAGACCAGACCACACCAGACCAGAGCAGAGCAGACCAGACCAGAGCAGAGCAGCCCGGGCCGGGAGCAACCTGGAGCAGGGCTTGAAGAGTTGCTCACTTGTAGCATAATTTGATTGAAATTGCCACGGAAAGACCAACAACAACAACGACAACAACAATAACAACAACAACAACAATAACAACAAATATATGTGTTTGTTGTAAAACAGAAGTGCTGCGGTCGGGTTTTGGGCTTTGGTTTCTCCATTCACGTTGTTAGTTGTGGCCTCGGAATATTCCTTGCCGCCTTTGAGAATTTTACACGTGAAAAACTCCACGTAAGTAAATAAAATAGGAAAATTAAGCAACAATATTTGAATATATATTTGGTACTACACTTCGCAATCTATGAACCTTATGTGTTTAAGTCCTTTAAAGTATAATTAAGGCTTAAGAACTAGTTGCTTTATTATTTATTTAATTTTTATTTATTCATTTTAGAAATTACCATTAAATACCATAAAAAATAATTTATTCTTTTTCCACATGTCTAACGCTTGACAGAGTATTTAACAGTCTGGGTTCAGCTGCACAGTTTTCCTTTTTATGATGCATAATTATACCCTTTTGTCTGAATCAGCTAAGACGGCTTGGCCATAAACATTGCTCCCCCGGGCGCTCTTCGTGTCCGCCATAAAAATGCGTTGGATTTAGTTTGATTTTAATGGTTTCTTGTTTAAATATATCTTTTTTTAGAACATATGTGATTTCGGGCAGCTGTCACAGTTTGCATGTGGCACTAGTGGTTGTCGATCGACCTTCTCACCTCAGCGGCACCGCAACAAATTAATAGCCAACATCGGATTTTATGCACCACTCAAATTTTGTACGCTGCCAGCCAAGAAAGTTGAGTTCGCCGCAGGACACTCGAGTTCTGCTAAGAAAATGCGGTAAATGTCCTTGGCTTACCTGTGAATCGCACAGTTTACACTTCATTATCGCAGGTCAACCATTGCCATTAGCAGCAAATTAGATGCACAGCGAGTCCTGTAACTGCACCACAGGATTGCACCCAAAAATCCAAACCTCAAAATTTGGGTTTGCTGCAAATTAACGTAGGATCTTTCCGAATTCTTAAAATAAGTTTGCACAGCTCAACTTCATTTAGCATTGAGATGTGAGTCTTAGAAAAGGACTGTGTCAAGATTAAGCCCACAAGTACTTAAGGATTAACTGGAAATGGTGCCTTAGAGAGCTAAGAGGATAGATTATTGGCAAAAGGGATAAGACTTGAATGATTGAAGCAATTGAAGTATTGAAGAACTGTTTAAAAATAATTATTCACATATGAAATCTGTATGTGGCTAATTCCGATTAAATATAATATAATAACATTTATTTGCCCTAGACAAATTGAACATTTGTGGAAATATAAATATAAATCTATATCTATGATTATAAATATAAATAATAATATAATATAAAATAAAATAACAAAATAAAGTTAGTCGACACAAAAAATACAAAGAGTACAAGATTTAATTAAATTAAGTCTAAAATAAAATTTAAAATGATGTGTAAATTAACAAATAAGATATATTTATAGGATTTTCGGGGGAATTTAAAATTAAAATGTTAATTAAATGAAGTTTAAATTCAAATTTAAAATGTTATGTAAATTAACAAATAAGATATATTTGTACGATTTTCGGGGGAATTTAAAAGTAAAATGTTGCAAAATTTGATGCATGATTTGGGAAAAACCCAGAAAACACTTAATCAGACCATAAAAATAGTTAGTATGAATTAGTTAGGCATAGTTTGCCTTTGTTGAACGGAGTAATCTATTACATTTAAAATTAGAAAATCGATTCTAGATTGAAATTCATGTTGAAATTCTACAATTAAAAAGTTTTTTTGTGGATGGGCAAACCATTCGAAAGGCATAAGTTATTCAAAACTGGACCTATTTACAAAAACCAGGGACTTTTTGATTATAGGTTGACTTTCAGATAAATTGTTAGAACGGAACAGATTTTTAGAAATGCACCACTTCTTATTACTCTGACCAGGCAGAAACATACAGAAGCATTCTAGCCGAGTAGCACCCACAAAAGTACAGTTAATTGAGAGGTTAAATATGTGAATTATGTTGGTAGCATAGCGAACTAAACACGCAAGATTAGCGTAGATTATGTTAGATTCAGACACGCAAACCCAACCTGGCACATTCGAAGAAAGACAACGAAAAGTGGCCCCTATTGAAGCGTATGACAAACGGAGAGAAATTGAATTGTGATGTTTGAGATGGGAGATGGGAGATTCCAGGAAAAATTGACTTTAAAAAGTTCACGGCACAAAGCAGATCAAGAATTCGATTTTCCATTTTGGACACGAACAACAACAACAACAACGAAGATACGAAGATAGTATTGAACCCAAGCCCGATCTTGTTGCGATCAACAATGCACGCTTTAATGACTAATTATAGATGGAACTCTTGCTGCATGTCACGCTATGATGAGTTGTCATAAAATCGTCAGGGAGTTACCCAAAGACATCGTATTGAGAGAGCCCTGAATCGTTGTCTTAGGCTCTGCTGTGCCAGTGTCAAAAGTTGAGGGACAGACGTGTCGTAATTGATTTTTATGGTCTTTGTCATTGTTCAGCCTCGACGGACAAAATTCCTCATAGATCGTAAATCTGCTAGACAAGTCAGCGGTTCTCCCTCTCCATGTGTGTGTATTGGGTGTGTGTGTGTGTGTTGTGCTCTAGGGCCAGTTTTGTTGCCAATTTGTATGTGCACATTTATGACCTTGAGCTGAACACACAGCCTTGAATGTCACAGTGGGGGAGCCCAGTTGCCAGTTGCCGGTTTTCAGTTGCTTCGATGACCGAGCATAAACAAATTATCGACGGTTTGTCAGTTTCTTTTTTGAATATGATATCATATGGTGTTGCTGTCAGTTGGCCAGTTAATGGAACACCTAAAGTGACAAGGTTAAACATTGCCGTCGAGTAAGATTCCCCACATGGTTCAATGGTTCTACGGTTAGCCAAATTCCTGTGGTATCGACATCGACCCGCGGGGAGAGTTAGTTACGCAGTTCACAATTAGATTTGCATGAATATTGTTTTAGTGAATTTCTTTGGCTACCTCTAAATTATGTTGAAGGTTGCGACTTCTTGGTAGTAGCAATAACACAGAATGTGTGCTGACAGAAGCAGACATTTACAGCTCAATCGATCTTGCCCCGTATTGCTTTGTTAGTCTTTGTTTTTCCCATTGAATTCGGAATTTTCTACTGTCTAAATCAATTTACAATATTTGTGTGTTTAATACCTGCTAATCACTCTCTATTTCTTTATCTACATGTCTCCCATTATCACTCTAAGAATCGCATTCTTGATATATATTTGCTTATTCAAATTTTCTTTCTTCTTGTATATCTTTAGATTCTGCGATCAATTTTTCTTTCTCTCTGTCTTCTTTATACACTCATTTATTTAAATATATAGATATTTTTAAAATCCAATTTATATGTTTGCTATATATAATTCTTTCTTGGATCTCTTCTTTCTTTCTCTACGTTTTTTGCCCAATGCGCATTCAGTTTTAATTTTGAGTTATTGCAATATTAGGTCGGCATTAATATCAATTCTATTGAGGAACCCACACAAAAGAAGCGACTAGCATTTGACCCAGTCCAACATTAATTGTCTTAATTGCAATCCAAGCAACCACTTCTGCTCCCCCCTCCAACCACAGCTTCCCCCCGGCAACCAGAACTAATAAGATAACAAACAAAGCAAAAGTTCAACAAACAATAGAGAATTGATGGAGTGGCGAGCGTATCAGAGAAATATTAGAAATTAACAACAAAATATAATTTCCCATAAATTCTCGTTAACGTTGCCGCTTCCCCCACCCGCCGCGCCCCCTCCCCCACTAACTAGGCGCACCGCCATGCAATTTTTTGTGTTCACGCTGCCTAATTAAAGGCAAACAGCGTGTTGTCCACAGCAGTAGGATGATCATCATCATCACCATCATCAACAGAGGATAAGCGAGGCGACATTACTGATAAGCAGTTACTACAATTCCCCACCCCCTTCTGTCTCATCAAACTCTCATACATACATGTGTATGTAACTCCACCTCCCAAAACTCTCCGTGCTGATCTCTCAACGTCTGTCGGCGCATCACACAATTTGTCTCATAATCAAATATCATTTGTTAATGTCAGACCTGCGGGCGGGAGGGCCATTCTTACAGAGGGTGATATTTCCGAACAAACTATCCATCTATCTATCTCTTTCACTCTCGTACCTTTTATCTCTCTTTGTCTTTCTCTGTGTTGTAACTTAATATGCATTTTAAATGCATGCGTAAACATTGATAGCATATTGATGATGATGAGCCTCTGAGGCAGCGACTGATAATGATGATGTACATAAAACCGATGACGATGGTGATGCAACTGATGCAACTGCAGCTGACCACTGATAAGATGCACAGCTCGTATCCCGGAAAGTGATGATGGAAACAAATGAAATGCAACGCCCCTAATTAAATTTATACTCTCGTCTTTCCTTTCATTTTTCGCTCTAGCTGCCCTCAGCCCTCAGACAGCCCCTTGGCCCCTACGATTTCTTGCCGTGTAATTCGCTGGCCGCACGTAAGATCAACGCAGACCAAAGAGCAGCAGAGGGGCAGCGGTTAGCGGGGCAAATTGGCGTTTTTAATGTCTCAATTTCGGCGGCATGGAAGTGGGAAAAATGTCTTCATAAAAACAACTCTGCAACAGAAACGCGTTAAATGAGCGGATCGTTAAGGGGAACTGCAAGCTGCGAGTTGCAAGTTGCGAGTCGCGAATCGGGTTTTCAAGTTTGGGCTGGTTTTCGTCTCGGCTCTGGCCACGCCACAGGCATCAGCGAGCTAGGAACCTAAAGATGAAGCGGCAGCACAGTGGGGCAAATCTGTAGTTTGATAATGATTCCTGATAGCGCAGACTGAAGCGATTTAAATATGTAAAATGTTTTGAAGACTAAATATATATATCTTTTTTTTAGAATATCAGTGGATAACCAAAAGAGTTGGTTAAAAATATAGAAATTATCCACTGAGTTGTAATATGATGGGAGTTAGAGACAGACTTCACTGCCCAACATTGCTTACACTTTTTTAACATTTCGGGATTCAAATAAGTCTTTTGAAATATCAGCTATTTGCCATACTCTCCTTAATATCAATACAAAACTCGATTAATCATCGCAATTTTAAATATACAAATGTTAAATGTAAAGAATGTTATTCCAAATGGGAAAATATACAGACGACTTTATTTTACATACTGTTGTTAGTGGTAATCGTGCTATTAAAATGATACTATAAAGCTATGGGAACTACCCAAAATTTTTATAAACTAATTTAAATATGCACCAGCATCCCGTCGACAAGAAAATTTGTGAAAGACACATATTTATTTATTAATTTAAAATGCAAACATTGAATTAAATTAAATTTAAAATTAAATTTTAAATTATATATAAATTAAAATTTTAAAAATATTTATAAGAATTCTGGCGCTATTTAAATGCATTTGTTGTAAAAATTGTGGAAATTGAGTAGGAATTAGATTTTCAAGAAATATAAACGGAATATTTCTTGAAAATCTAATTGAGTTTTTGCTTATAGAAATGGATAATGCTGAATTGATTAGATATATACACTTATAGCAGATATACTCTTGCCTGAGTATATATTATCTTATTAACTTATACCTTAGCCTTTCTCATTAGCTGCATGACAGTTTAGCACAAATAGTTTTCGAGTCACTGTTGCAACATTCATCATCACTGTGATGCAACAAGCCGCAGCCAAGACAAATAAGCAAAACAAAAGCAACGCAAAAAGGGAACCCAAAAAGCGCAACGGTGTGCGGCAATTGGGGCAATAAGCGAAGCCCCCACACAGCACACGATGCCAACGAAGACGTCACGAAGTAGCAGCAGCCAACAACAACAACAATCAGAACAACTACAACAACAATAGCAATAATAACAACAACAGCAACAACTCTCATCACATTGCTTTCGCAAGTTTTTTGACTGTTACTGTTGCAGTTTCCTTCCCCTTCCCCTTCCCCATCCCCCTCCCCTTCCCCTTACCGACTTGACGCTCTTCTGTTGCTGATCTTATCGGCAATTTGTCATGCAAAAATTTACTGCCACAGCGTCAAAGTCAGAGCAAGGATGGATGCAAGGGGCAGTGCAGGTTGCAACGGGGCAGCCCAGTTGCGTTTGTTTATAATAAAGACAAATAAATATAAAAAAAAATAGTGTTGCTCGTGTTGCTGCTGTGCGGCTGATTTTATTGGGCGGCTTCAAAGCGCTCGGCACAGGATGTGAGCTGCTTCCACAACTTCTTCTTCTTCTTTTTTTGTGTTAACGCACACACTCTCTCCATCTCTTCCCCTCTCTCTTCATTCCTCTCTCTATCGCTATCCATCTCACTTTTGGAGCAAGACCCAAGGGTAAGACTCGCCTGATAAACTTAACAAAATACAAGCAAAAACGTTGAAGGCGGCAACTCTGGTCGATGCAATACTCTGTTCTCTCAATAAAAAGCAGAAGCCAAAAAAAGATAGCTGGAGAATACTCTATTTTCTTCTTCAATTTTAATAAATTTAGAATATTAAATTTAATACTTTTTTATTATTATTTAGCGATTTGATGAGACAGAGGTGAATAAAACCTAGAAATGTTTTTTTAAGTAAAATAAATTTAATCACGCATTATATTTTAAAATAAAAATTTTGTGCGATTTATAAATTAAATAATGAAATCGGTGAATATAAAATTAAATCAAAAAATACAAAAATTTCTTCACAATTATTTGGTACGATGAACAAATTAAATAATGAAATCTGTGAATATAGAATTAAGGCAAAAATGGTGAAAGAATTCTTCAGGATTACAATTGGAACACTGCATAGATTTTTGCAAATTTTCCCACTCTCAAATGGGAAAATAGTGTACCTTTAGCGAGTATATCTTTTAACTTAATCCCCTCAAATTATCAAAAAGAGGACAACGAGCGGAATACTCAGTGTTCTCCGTGGGGGAACAGGGTATAAACACACAGAAAATGTGTCGATTAATGCGCTCCAGATGCTGCGGCCGGGCTCATCAGAGACAGCGACAGAGATGACGACGTTGGAGCTGACTGGAATGTGCCTTTGATTTGTTGGCAACGCAACATGCCGCAAGTTCCACTTTTTTTTTTGTTTTTGTCTTTAGTCCATATAGGGGCATATGGTGGAAGGGAGGCGCATTGGAAGCGGGTGGCTGACACTGATGAATGTCAGTCGTTTGTCAAAACTCAATGGAAAACTGACTCAACTGCAGCCAAAGGGCGGGGGGCCCAGGCTGTGGCAGAGTAAATGTAGGTGGAGGGGTGGGAGGGAGGGGCTGGCTGAGTTGTAAGCAAAATGAAAACAGTAACAAAATCGTAAATGAATGGAAACGAACTCTGTTAGCACCCAGTTTCCAGCCCCACTCACTGCCTCCATTCAGTCAATCCACTTCCTCCTCCCTTGCCTTGGGCACACTCTTGCGGGACTTGGGGATCTCGCCAATGAATGACGCCAGCAGCGGCGCCGACACTGCGTCGTCGTCGTCGTCGTCGTTAACGCAGGCATCGCTGGACACCTTTGGGAGCTGTCAGTGCTCGTAATTGTGCAACTGTTGAGGTGTTGTGGGCGCTTTGAAGTGAGCGACCCCAACTTGAAATCGGCGTTACACTCTGTGTGTGTGTGTGTGTGTGTGTGGGTGCGTGTGTGGCATTCAATCTAATTTGTGCTCCAGTCACAATGATATATGGCTTAATGTACAGTAGCTGCAACCACTTCCCGGTGGGCTCCTCAGCTCGTAATGCCAAATTGAGATACACATTTGCTTTCACAAAATATATCATCATTCTCACATTGAAATTAAAACTAAAAATAGCAAATATATTAATTTAAGTGTACAGTTTCTCAAAATAATTCTTGAATATTTTGACAACAGCAAAAAATACCTGAGGAACTCAAAAAATAAAAACAATTTTGTAATTTTTAATGTCAAATTAAATAGATAATAAGAGAAAATAAATCTATGAAATTTGTATGTAGCTGTGGCAAATTATGGATTGTGTTTTTCTGAATACTGTTGTTGCAAACAGCAGTCACAGCAAACCACTCGAGTCGCAGCCAAGTCGTGGCAACTACCTGACCTGACGGCTGTTAAAAACCACAAATATAAGAAACACATTATGATATTGGATTATTATAAGTGAAAGCAAACACTCAGCTGCTAGCCATAGCGCACATCCTGATGGAAACCCCGATGAAATGCGAAACACTTGAGTTTCCATTTCAAGCACATCAGCCAAGTGGAAAATGGACAACAACAGAGCACAGGCCAACAGACTGAACACGAATAAACAGTTTTGCCTCTCTCAGCAACAGTTGTTGAAATGGAAATGGAAATGAAAATGAAAATATTTAAAACATAATAAAACATCTTTTCGTTAAAAAAGAAGAAAGACACAAGAGATAAATGTATAGAGTCATTAAGATAACAATCTGGTGCCGAAAATTGAAAAACTAGACCAAAACTGTAACAGAAATTGTCATTAAAAAAACGTGAGCGGGGGAAAAAAACAAAACGGAACAAAACAAAACTGAAATTAAATGGACAACATGTGTGCGCAGGATAACAGCGTCAGCAGGACAACAGTTGTCCTGATGTGTTTATGTTTGCTGGAAACCAAAAAATAAAATACAACAAATAATGATAATAAATTAAAAGTAAATATGCATGCCTAAAAATTCTAAAAACAAAAAGTGCAAGCAAGAAAAAAAATAAAAATAATAATAATAATAAATATTATTTTATTATTACAACAATTTCCTTGCCTTGCCAAAAAATCACAGCATTGTTGGCCCATGACGCATCGGAAATTTGCCAATTGAGTGGCAAGTAGCAGGTAGCAGGCAGCTGCTGTTGCACACTTACCTGCAGCGATTGGCAACGATACAGTTAGCCCATTTAGGTTACGGTTAATATTAGTTTCGCTGGAAGCAAATGTAATTTCAGTAATTCATTTGCAACACTTAAGAACTTTGGTCACACACACAAACACACACACACACACATACGTTGTGTACGGTGGGCAGTTCTGGGAGGTCCCCGTTGCGTGTCTGAGCGTTGACAGTCTCTGCCGAAACTTAAGACCCAAAACCCAAACGCTTGTCAACACAAGAGGGGGCCAAGACCATCACGATTGATGGCTGTCACACAAATTTTGACATAACAAATGTCAATTGAAGCGACAGCGGAATTTCCTGTACAGATAAAGCAACAAAGATAGACAGATCTCGTATATATATACACACATATATATATATATTTATATAGATAAAGAAAGAAAGAAAGTGCGTGCTGTTTAGTTTACTCAATGAAATTCAACTAATGTTTATTTTCATAGAGATTTTGTCATCGTGTTTGCCCACAAAATGAACGCACCCCAAAGATTATTGGACGGGTCGTGGCGTGGGGGGGGGAGTGTTTTTAAAACATGTGTTTTCCAGTTCTTGGGAAACGAAACTGCTTTCGGTTTCTGGACAAATTACACAAAATGTAACAGATTTTTAATGTAAATATAATTGTATAATTATATAATCTCTAGCAGATGCGCAGAGGCTGACAAAGGGGAAAATTGAGGAGACTGCATTGAGAAAAGTGTCTTAAATACCAAATTGCTGCTGCCAAGGAATGTGACAGTCTGTGAGGTATGAAGGATCAAAGTGTCGTAGATTTAAGACTTCGATTTAATCATGAGATGAACAATATTTCAAATGTCATCAGCATAAAACAACTGGCTTGAGTGTGAAGGGGCGGGAATTTAAATTTAAGATCGCCTTTTCATATTTTTTTTTTATAAGATTTTGTGTTTTTTTTTTTTAAATTTAATTAACAATTAAGTTTTAAAAATATGTGTTAATTTTCTTCTTATGAATTCTCAAATTAGCCATTAATTACACAAATAACACTAGGCTTACTTTATATGCAATCGAGCCCTGTTTTAATCCCTGAGCCAATTCAAAAGTAGATTGAGGAATACCAAGTAGAAGGAGATATAATTATCAATAGGCAGTTGAAAGAGTATCTACAGGCTTATACAGATAATGCCGTCATCATTTACCAATGAAATTCCAGTTTTATATGGCTGCCAGCAGCTGCCGGGGTACAAACAGTTCTGGCCACGCCCACGTATAACGCCCCACAGTCCAATATCTCAATCTCTTATTCATGTGCTAATCACGAAAAATTCAAACGAAAACCACAGCAAGCAAGGTGCAGAACGAGGGCGAGGAAGAAAAAGGAGCCCAGGGAAGAGCTCGAATCACGCGCCGCTGAGCATGCCACAAGCAAAGGATCAACACAAAGTTAGTGGGCTCCAGGCGCGAATGCCCGACTGACATATACCCTGTAGCAGAATTTAATTAATGATATGTTGTTCGATATTTATCGAAAATACTTTTAAATATTAATAGTCTAAAAATTCAGGTTTCTTCCGCATTTGCAGAATTCAAATTTGATGAAGATCTGAGTTGGCTGTCTACTCTTTTCGAGCGCCTCTAGGGGCACAGGGTATACACAAAAATTGAGAGTTGGTTAACCAACGCAGCCCCCCCGCGGCGGGGGTAAGCAGAAGTAGAAGTAGCAGAAGCAGAAGCAGCATCAGCCGATTGTACGACTGACGATCGGAATTAATTTTGAAACACTTCAAAAGCAGACGACGCCACGGAGTCCACACACGCTCCGCAACGGGGATCACTCGAAATAAATTAATTAAATATGCCCAGGCACAGGCACTGGGCCAGACTCAAACTCAAACTCAGACTCTGACTTAAACTCGGGCTGTGACTTCGAGTTCGGAGTGTTTTTTGTTTTGTGTCTGAATTGTGTATTGGCACCCTGGAGGCAGGCAGACGGGCAGACGGGCAGACAGGCATAGAGGCCACAAGTTTCAGCATTGTTTGCGTCAAATTTTCAAATTTAGTTGTTAAACCCGAAAAACGAGACAGGCAGCTCTCAAGTACAGTGAAACCAAACAACAGGCGTCGTCCTCTCGCACACAGCCCATAATTATGGGCTGTTTCCATGGGTTATGCAATGCCCCGAAAAATGGCAACTCAAAAGGTTCCGTTCAGGCAACAGGCAACAAAGGCAACAACAACTGAATTTAGACATTAGACGCCTCTCGACCACATTGCCACTTATTGGCAATTGAGCAAAGGCTCCTTTAGCTCCTACTCCTGCTCCTGCTTTGTCTGTCCGTTTGTAACCAAAAATGTTGCTGCTCTTAGCAGGTAGCCGCCAGGCCAGGGATCATGCACTGTTGCCAGCTTTTGCATCTTTGCGGATAACCTGTCATTAGCCCGGCCAGCAGCGGCTGCAGCGGTTGCAGCAGCAGCAGCCTTCTTTCTGATTGCTGTTGATGCGGCTGCAGGCGTTGCTTGTTGCCTGCTTTGAAATTGAGACATTTGCAACAGACACTTGCACACACACACACGCACACACTTACAAAACACACACGGCTGCATGACACCAGCGGACATTGTTGTTGCAGCAACAACAACAACAACAACAAGGCACAGTTTGTGTTGCGTCTGAGATTTGCTCTGGGGTTGCTTTAGTTGCTCGCAGTGTTTAAAAATAATATTTATATTTGTTGGCAAAATATATATTGAATAATATTTACAACTCATTAGTGAAACACTTTAAATAAGAGTGTTATAGTAGAGAGAGCTCGATATAATTTTTGCAAGAACTTTGACAACGTAATAATAAACATGTTACAAAATGTCAGGTGTCAGTTCATTTTTGATAAGCATTTGTTGAGGGTAAAACGAGAAGAGATAACCAATTTGTGAGCCGGTGTGGATAATTGTGTGGCAACATTCTTGTTGTTGAAGACCTCGTTGCGTAGATTGGTAAGTAAATGCAATATTGCGGCTGCATTGAAGGGAAATTGTCAAACAGCTTCAAAGTGAAGGAGTAATCAAAGTACATGCAACTATTCTGCATGACAGCGGCGTTAAAAAGGCAGACATCAAACTGAATGGGCCCCGAGCACAACAGCAGCAGAAGTGTGGCAAGAGGCAATAGGCAAGGGGCAAGTGGCAAGTGGCAAGGGCTGTTCAGCCAGGAGACAGAGGCTGCTGCTGACTTTTTATGGCTGCGGCTAATAATGCAATTTGCTGCTGGCTGCGGCAGACGCGGTTGTTGCAGCTACTTGAAGAAGTCGCACCATTTGACAAGACATTTATGCGGCACTTGGCGTTGCCATTGCTAAATTAGGCGCAACTGGCAAAGTGGCATCACTTGCTGCAGGCGGCAGCTGATGCTTGCCACAATTTTTCAGCTCCGCTCATGCAATTATTCAGTTATGACAAACATTATGCGTTGCCCGCGATGCTGATGTGATATATGTGTCACTTGCATTGACAAGTTGCCCACTGTGTAATGCTGTGTCGCTTGTGGCATGTGGCATGTGGCATGCGGCATGCGGCATGCGGCAAAGCGGCATTCAAACGGGCACTTTAGTGCCCGCTTAGCCAATTACGTGCTGCAATTGCATTTCACACAATTGCAACGGCAAACCGCAATATTTTAAGCCAATTGGAGCAACATCAGTTTTCCAACACTGGAAAAAGTTTACAGTTGCAATTTGATTGTGAAGCCAAGAGGCAAATTAATTTTCAATTCAATTATGCACAGTTTGATGCAAATCCCAATGAATTATTCGAATTGTTCTCTGTGATTCACATAAGACTGACTGATTGCACATCTGAAGTAACCACAGCAAACATTCGCATTATAAATAATTTAAAATCAATCATTAATTGATCAAATCAGCAGCGATTTACATAAAATAACATCAAATGTAGGGCTACAAAATTGCAAGAATATCAATATGCATTCGGTATTATGCAAAATTAGTAAAATAAGTTGAAGTTTATCTCTTTTTTAGATACCTTTTCTCATAGGGTACATGTGCCTATATGAGTAAGTGGCAGAAGTAGTTCTTTCTTGGTCACACGCTTTTCATCAAGCTGCATTTGGTAGTTTGAACTGTATTTGACATTTTTAGTTACAGTAAATATCACTGATACTGTTCCCACACACTAAATCTATTTACACTCTATGTTAATAAATGCAATCACTTACTGAGGATATTTCATTCATTGACAACAGCTTTCCTTCTCTTTACAAGCGCCTTACTTTATCTAGCTGATATCTAAAGTGATAAAGTAATCCCCCTCTACCCTAATTACACTTTGAAGTCTGATTTATTGATAGCTTTACCCTAACGTTTTCCAGTCGTGTAAATACTTTCCCAGGATTCTTATGTGGAGTCAAAGTATCAAAACTGAACTATTCAATCTAAAATAAACAGTACAACACCTTTATTAGAGCTACTACCTTTTTCTATTAAGTTTCACCATTACTTTAAAGATTGACCATAATCTTTATATAACCAGCTCATATATTGCTCACATCTATATGCAATAATCTATAGGATATAACCGGTTAATCCTAAATCTATTACAAGGAAAATATAATAAAGCATATGCTTCTCTATTTAACTTTCAACTGGCTTTTTCCCTATGCCAATTAGCTGTGGCAAGTATTTTGTGCAACCCCCTCCCACTCTTGATGTTGATATTGATCTATTGCTATCGATCCCAGGCATTACTCATATCTACACTCGAGCATCGCATTTATCTTGTTGTAGTTTAGAGTCTGTCCGGGCATCCCACAGCTGACGACGACTTGTTTACAGTGTCCAATTACCCCCGATAGAGGTCTGGGGGCCCCCTGAAGCGACAGAGCAGAGATACAAACATACAAACAACATATATACAACAGCAAACAACTGTAACGACATGTCAACAAGTCCTCTTGACTGCATTTCAAGGTAATTGCCAAGAGTTGAGACAAGACTTCACCTGACTACCTTCTATAAATTATTGAAAGTGAGTTACGTTTCACGTGGAGCCATCGGTGGCAACTCTGACATCGCGTGTCTCCCTCTCCATCTGTGTTTCTTCTTCCTTACTTTTTTCGTTTGTGTCGGCATCCAACGATCTCACTTATCTGATCAACTCAACTCTACTCAACTGAACTGAACTGAACTGAACTGCAGCTCAACTGAACTGGACCGTCTTTTGTGTCTGCAACAATCTTCGCCAGTCTTCCCAGTCTTATCAGCGCACATCTGGGCATCAATAATGTCTTTGTTTAGCCAGATGTCATGACAGTCCACATCGGGAGAGAGAGAGAGAGATAGAGAGAGAGAGAGAGGGAGACAGGAAGAGATCGATGAGTGGAACTAAAAATTCAGTGTTGACACTTGCCATAAAACTTGGCCACGACTCTCGAGTGACTTTAAGGTTGATTTCTGGGAATGGGAATTGCTAGAGCAGCTCCTTTGGCAGGTGCTCCCACTGCTCGAAGGGTGGTCAACATGTCAGCCATAATTTATGAACTCTACTCCTACCAATCCCTCTCCGATCCCATCTTACGACTTATTCGTGTTGACATGTTTGTTTACACGAGCTAATTCGTGTTCTTATTATTGCTCTGCTCTTTGGTTGATAGATGGATGCATCTCTATATATATATATCTATATTTCTTATACCTTCACATATCTTTAGCTAATAATCGCTGCTGTTTTGCCCAGCCTTTCTCTCATATATTAACCACAGCACCTCGCCAACAACTGACAGCATTTTACTCATTGCCCAATCGCGTGTTGTTTTTGTTGGTGGAGCATTTGCCTAGTACTCTGCTTTATTAATTCGGGGATTTTGGGAATTAGCTGATAGCTTTCAGCGCACCACAGACCCGGTCCAAACCACCCACCTCGCGCACCCCTTAACCATTCCATTTCGCTTGCTTTTCTCGTGTTATTTGTTTGCATTTGAAATGGACACGAAATAAATTCGCTTATAAATATGCATAAATTTATGGCGGAAAAAATATTTCTGTATATATTTATTTCGTGCATACATTTTATTTTTATTTTTTTGCCGAATGTCTGGAGAAAAATTGTTGGACATGTTCTGTTTATGACGGGCTGCACCCATGGGAGAACCAAAGCACAGATGAAGCTGAAAAAAAGGAATTAATAGGATCAGGGACTTGACATGGAAAATAAGAGCAGAGCAAACTTTACCCAATTATCAAGTCCAACAACAACAAAAAAGTGAAATGAATAAAAGCAATCAAACGAATACCCAAGAAGGTGGCTCACAGATTTCCACTCAAGCGGGAAATTGCTCGCACGTCTGCTCCATAAACCAAGTTCTAGAAAAAACAAGAATCGAGTGACGGGCCTAGTAGCATATTAATTTCAGGTCTATACCAGAAACCCTATAACATGACAGCTTTATAACACCACACTTCCTGTTGCGACGGCGCCAAATCAAATATATTTTACAAATATTGTACCACAGAAGAAAAGAATAGGGAAAACAATTGTCTGCAGTGAATAAACAAAGGATGTGACCAAGTGACAGGGCTACCGATCGATGTGACCAATCGAAAACGTAGCAAACGCAAAGCTGATCGGCCAACTGCGATAGAGATAAGTGAAGCGAACCCCAAAAACACTGAGTCAATTTCATTCAGTTTAAATTGTCAACGTTCAGTCGAAACGTTTACGAAGGAGAGGAGCAAAAGGGAGGCAGCGAACACCAGCGAGCCAGTTGGCAAACAAAAGGAATTTATGACTTGTGTCACTTTCAGCACCATCAACTCGTAACTCAGACGCGCAGCTCGAGGAGCATTCCACGTATGCGCGCTTCAAAATTAAGATACAAACATTGCCCAAGGAGGCAGCCAAAAAGGAAGATCGCATCGCACCACAGACCATCCCAACCATACACTCGAAGAAAACGAAACTTAATATTGAACTTAACAGTACAAAAAAGTAACTTTGTAACATTGTTGAATTACGTATTAATCGTTTATTATGTGAAAGTCTGTTCAAAAAATAATTACTATTAAATATTGTTATTATTATTGATTAATTTTTAAGATATCAAGCACTGTACTTTAATTTTTTGTGATGTAAATTCTAAATTAAAAATAAACTAAAGCAATTTTAAGTGATATATTTATTGGACTCAAGAAATTTTATAAATATTTCTTATTTAAATTTATTTATAATTTTAATATTATTTTAAATATAATTAAATTAAATTAAATTAATTAAACTGATAAAAAAATTATTTATCTTACATAAGTCTAAATTCCAAATAAATCAATAGCAATTTTAAATTATATATATAATCAGATGACGTTGCCAAAGTTACCTTCGTCTCACACAAAATTCGATATACATTTTCTCTCAGTGTACATGCATAGATGATTGTTACGAGTCAGGCGATGCAGGCAGAAAGAAGAGACCCGAGTCAGCCTGGCTTGGCGACACTTGTGTGAGCCCGCAATCGCTCAAGCGTTCAGTTAAGGCTGCCCGCCTCCGTGTTGCCTCCTGGTGCCTACAACAGCTCCTTCCTTTGCTTTGGCTCCTACTGCTGCGAGGTCTTTGAGATAAGTGCGTGGCGATAAGCGCGACAGACGACAACCGACAACCGACAAGCGACAAACGACAAAAGACAAACGTTTCATTGGCCTGCGCCTGCGCAAAATGCTTCGTGCTACAGGAGCAGGCTGCCTGCAGTCTGTGGCAGCTGTGGAGGCAGAGGAGCCAGAGTATACAGCTCGAGCCATTCAGGGAGCTTGAACAATTGCACACTTAAGTGGCTGCGTGTAACGCACTTGGCCAACAACATGTTCAAGGCGCCTACTGCCAAATAAAAGAGGCGTTCTTTAGGAGGGATTTCCAAGCAAATGTCTTTCAGTTATTTCAGATCCTAGGTTGAGGCAAGACTAAAATGTTGTATTTTTTGTTTGTTTGCAGAGATGACTTACCAAACAGATATTCTTTGTACTCAAGTTCGAAATGAGTAAATGCCTTTCTAGGTTAGAGTTCTGCCTAGTTTAAATAATAAGTGGAAATCATTTAACAGTCGTCAATGGAAGCGATTACTACGAAATAATGTATCTTGAATCTGTCATACAAGAGATACACTCAAATCTAATCTTCAAAGTACTTGTGTATCTGTGATCCTTTTAGCTACACCACTGCGTGTCTATCAACAGAGTCATTCGACACGATAAGAAAATATTTTAAAGGACTTTTAATTGCTTTCAAGTGGCCGAACGATCCACTCACTAAACGAAACACACTTTTCAAATACTTGTTGTAAAGTTGTAAGCCTGTTGACAATGCGCCAGACACAGACACAGTCAGACAACAATTACTGGGTTGTGTGTCTTCCCAGTGTTGCAAACAACAGACACTTCAGTGCGAGCAGCTTAATGAACTGCTCACTGCCGAGGCACATTCGTTGCCACATTCCACTGCACCTGGCGGCGGATTCTTCGCATTCTGCAGAGACAAATCGGTCACTTACGAGTGGAATAGTTATATCTGAATGATATATATCATTATGGGACTAATTGCGGCGATTATCTAACAGCCAAGTAGATAATGAAGGCAATGAGTGAATGACGTCTGTAAGTGGATTATGTCAAATTGAATGTTCCCTCAACATATTTGAATATCATTTATATCGCTGCAATCAATTAATGTCAAACGGTGCCCGCATCAGCTACTTCCTCCTCCCATCTTCTCATATCAAATTCACATCGAATTTTTGTTGTTTTTTATTATTGTTGCTATTTAAGCTAATTCTAAATGATAAAGCGCCCCGGCAAAATCCTATTTCATTTCGGGGCATATTCGGGGCTCATTTATGCATATTATTTGCATAAGCTCAAAATCCGTTTGATAAATATTTAATTAAGAGCAGTTCCACGTAATTCAAAAAATTATATATAAATACATATACATATATGCATATGCATATATAATTTTTAGCGGAGATAATTATGCAAAATCAGAGAAGTTTACGTTGCGTGTAATGCAAAAGTATTCATGTATTTACAGTACAAACATGAACCAGGCGATGCTCTGCAATTTAATTAGGAATTCTTATCAAAACCAATTTGAAAATTTTAATAGAAATAATGTATACTTTCAGATTATCTACATAGATAATTCATATCATGCATTTGCACAACTTGCACGCGATTTGCAATTACAGGGTATACTAAGGGAGTTATACGAGCGTGCAATGTAAAACATAGCGCATAAAATAATAAATTAATCGAAAATCGATTTGCATTGCATAATTTAATTCAAATAACCAGTAATCATCAGTGGAGAGTTCGTTCACATTTCGCTTTGCGCACTAATTTCAAAACTATTATGTTGTCGGTGGCGCCCTCTGGCGGCAGCATCATCAAAGTGCCGCCTTTGACTCTTCCAAGACGCTAATTGCCTCGTGTGTTTAGCATGCGCTTTGTTCGCGCTTCCTGTCGTTAATTCCCGTGAAAACATTTTATTAGCCATCGAAATGCAATTAAATGCCATAAAATGTGAAAAATAAACTACAGACAATTTATGTAATATGTTGTTGTGGCTCAGAACAAGGCGAGACGGCGCTAAAGGCCTTTGATTTCTCACACCTTGACCCTTGTGCTGTGAAAAGGTGTGTAAACATTTGGTGTGAACTTGTGAAGCATTGGAAAACAGTTGTAAACAGCTGAATGCATTTCCTTTGACGGAAAATCCATAAGCAATTATTGGCCAACAAAAAGAGTAAACTACTTCAATATTAAAGTTTTTCACTTATTTAGCTTTATAAAAAAAAAATAAAATAAATAAAAATAAACATTTCGAAATTGACCCCGACGTGATTTGAACACGCAACCTTCTGATCTGGAGTCAGACGCGCTACCGTTGCGCCACGGAGTCACCTGATATATGGCTTTGTTAATTGCCAACTTGAGGTGCAGAACATATATTTTTGATTTATTGATAAGCACTTTGTTGTGGAATAGAATTCAAACAGAATAATAATAAATAATAATAAAAACGAATATAAATAAATAGAGATAATGAAAGAAATTGATAAGAATTAAAAACCAAAATTCATTGGTAAAAAAAAGTTTTGTCTTATCTTTAATGAAATATATATATATGAAGGCCCCTTATATGTGATTAGGAATTATAAACAAAGTAGGTTAAACCAATTTTCAGGGGTAACATAGCTTTTTAACGCAGCTCTGAATGTCGATTGCATAAAAATAAACGCAATATTATAAGTATTATTTGTATCTTATCTACTATATTTAAACAATTTTATTTTATAATTAAATATTTTGCTGTTGCTGTTGATAGAATTGACGAGCGAACCGAAAACCAAGTTAAAATGTGCGGATTTTTAATTGTAAATGAAATGATTTTTAAAACAAAATAAATACACTTATTTGTATGCTTACCAAATGTTTATAACATTTAAGTTGTGTGTTATGAGCAGAAATAAAAACTACACGTTTGACTATTTAACAAAACATACATACATATATAAATATATATATGTACAAATACATAATAAAATGATTTAGTTAACAGCGTATAAAAGCTATTCCCACTTTCGAAGGCAGCTCAGATATTCTATAAAGAATTTTTTAATGATTGAGCACTTCTCAATCCCTTCATATTATATAGCTTATAATGCATGACCAAACCTAGGATTGAAGTGTGTTCTAAGCTCTTAAGAAAATGAAGGCACATCTCAAATATCTTTATGATTCCCGCAACGCTTCAAGTTCATGAGCAATTTTAATGATCAACGATTGTAATCAAACAATCGAGCAATTCAACATTAGATATGTACTAAGAGAGAGAGAGAGAGAGAGAGAGAGAGAGAGACAGAGTGATAGGGAGAGAGAGTGGGATAGAGAGTGGGATAGAGACTGAGAAATGCATTCCTGATGCAGGCAAGTACTTCTAACGATTACACATTTTATGTGCACTTTTCAATCTTTACGAGGCCCCGGGCACTTCTTTGCATATAAATACTACTAAGCCTAGGAAATGCATTGAGGGAGCTGCCATATCTTTTAACGACACTTGCCACTTGCCACACAAGCCACAACAGCAACAAAAATAATTTGTGCATTTTTGTTAAATGATTTCTTTTGGGTCATATCTAAATGTAATAAGTGAGCGTATATGGATATGCCGGAATATATATATTTTTAATTTCATTTCATAGGAAACGTGGCCATTAAAGTCAAGGAGCGGTCATAAAGCAGACCAATCCCCTTGCTGCCTAAATAACCCATACCCCCACTCCTACCCCTAGGACTCTCCACCCCGCTCTCCCTCTCTCTTTTTAAGTGCTGTTGTGCTTTGTTGTGCGGACAAAAGGTGTGAAGTTCTCGTTTGTTTCTCCGGATTCTCTGATTAATATGAGTCAGAAGCAACAGACGACAACGCAATCAAAATGGAAAGGAAAATGAGCAGCTAAAGAAATGGATAATAAAATTATAAAATGAAATGTTTGTTCCATCTTTATTATACGACCGACCGAGTATTGTAATATTGTTTTTGTTATGTTTGCTGTGCGCTTAGTCTGGGGGCTGATTTGTATCGGGGCACTTCCTACTGCCAGCCACGGACAATTCTTATTTTTAATATACCCTTGCAAAGGGTATTTGAGTTTTGTAGCACAATATGCAGACCACTTTAAAGAAGCATGTGCAAGTTGTTAAACTTAACAGATTTAAGACTGATGTTTGATTCCACTCAGCCTAGAATTTATTATAAGAAAAGTATCTGAGTTTGCCGGAACGGATTTCTATATAATGTAGCCTCCATGTTTGTATAAAACAATGCATGTTTTAAGACATATACCTTATTTTTAGTATAGTGGTTAAGTCTATATAAATAAATGCTAACAAAAATCGATTGTTAATCTATATTAAATTGTTTTGTATAACATATATATACATCAGTTAGAGTATTTAACTGACTGCACTAACCATTGTCGCCATTGTCTTATTTTATGACAATCTTTAAGATTCTTTTGGGAAGTTTTATGTGCGTGTCCTTTACGGATGCATTAGATGGGCGAATGGAAATGGAATCGCTAAACTTTTAATGCCACGACATTAATCAGACAGCTGACGTCGTATCGAGAGCGAGTTCATGATTATATTTGTGCAAATTGCGCAAAACACATGCCAATCGACAGTTATCGATAAGAGTGGCGCACATCTCTGTGGAACTTCAAAGGCAACGCCACTTGAGCTCGGGTTCTCGAAGAGAGTTCAAAGATCGCATCAGAGTCGCGCGCGGCATGTGGCAAGCATGTGATTGTGCGAGCCGAACTGAGACGGTCTAATGAAGCCATTAGCAGTGCCTTATCGCAGGCGGCCACAGGATACCCAAAGAGGCATCCTTGACAGCGCAACGATTGCTCGAAAAGGTCTACAAATGTTGTTGTTGCTGCTGCTCGCCGCTGCCTGCTTTGTTTGCCACAGTTTTTGGGCAACTAATACACCCAAATTAGATCAAGATCAGCCCGGGGCCATAATAGTTGCGGCAGCTGTTCTTCCGCCGAACTGAGCACCAAGCGGATTCGGTATACCGAACAACCAAAGTGCCCCGAGTCCACCCTGGGTTCCTTCCCTCCTTGCGTCTAGCTCTCGTGGGCAGTCAGGCTATTAACTTCACTCTCAACATTTGCTCTGCCCTTTCAATATCTTCATCGGAAAAATGTTGTGTTGGACCCTTTGTACTCTCGTTGTTATTTGGCAAACTCGAAAATCATGATAGCACCTGATGCAGTTGATCATTAAGCAATTATCAGGCGGCAATTCAAGAGATCCCTAATTTAAGGTATGAACATTGCAATTTTACTTTGTCTGCATAATCAGCAGATTAAGCAAACCTTGAAAATAATATATAAGGGTGCATAAATATAAGTTGAAACTAAACGAAGCTATCCAGCATAATTTGTTATAGTGTTGTAAATCTAATATATTTGTATAAAAGTATAGTAAATGATATTTAAATCTCTTACAGGATATTGTCAAATTATTGTGGCTTCAAAATACTCACTTATTTTGTTTATCTTTGAAAAACACGTACAACGATAAAGGAATCAAATAAAAATTGTAAGGTAAATAAAAATAATAGCCAAATATATATAAATATTAATTAAAGATTGTTTAATTAATTTTTAGAAACGAAAATTATAATATGACGTCAGTATAAATAATAAGCAAATATAGAAATATACCATTAAGATTGTCTAACATATTTACTGAATATATTTCATATTTCAATTAAAATTAAAATAAACCTTTTCTTTAATGTAGAATGTATTCTAATTAAATTATTAAACAAGCAATTAAAGTCTGTTTTATGTTAGTTAGTTATCGAAAGAAGAAGGTTCAAGAAATGTACCTAAGTGACTCAAACTGGTCTTAAATCATCTGGGAAAAAATGAAAGTTATGATCCTAAGTAGATATTAATGTTTATCTATGGACTATTTATGGATGTATGATTTACATGAAATGGCTTATGTTAGGTGTCTTTAATCTATTCTTCTATATATTTTCTAGTTTCTGGTAGTGTTAGCTGGCCATCAATAAGCCCAAGCTGCCAAGCTGTGTTCCACATACGCACACATAAATCTCTTGCAACAAAAATAATAATATTTTCCATTCCGCGCTTTACAAATATTGCAGCACTTAAACACAAATGCTGCATCTAATGTGCAACTGCTGCTGCTGTTGCTGTTGCTGGTGGCTCTGCTCCTTCAGCTCCTGGTCTCTGGGTGTTTTTTTTTTGCTTCTTTGAGGCAACAAAAAAACACTTTCCAGGCAATTGCAACGCATAGCCTGATGCGGTAAGCGCAACGAGGTTCACTCCATGCCACATCCCTCCTCTGCTGGCTCCCTTTCATATGCTCCTCTATGTTTTATTGCTTCCGCGCACTTTCGCTGCCTGCCACGGCCACAACGTCGCCCACACAGCCCACCACGACTAAGACAAGAAGCTTGTTGCAGTTGCATATGTGAGAAAGTTGCCAGTGCGTTTAGCACTTGACGCAACAGCAACGAGGGTTGCGGTTGGGTGAGGCAAAGGCGCAGCATCCGCTTAAGCGGCAGCTTTGCCAGCAATATTGTTGTTGTAGCTGTAGTTGTTGTTGTTGTTATAGTTGTAGTTGTCGTTCTGGTTGTCTCTGCGTTGTTGCCACATTTTGGCGGTTGCTGCGAGTGGTTTCCTGTCACATGCGTTGCCGCCATAAGGCAGGACTCACACACACACACATACCACACTCCCTCCCCCTCACAGCCCTTCTCTCAATGTGTCCCTCCCTTTCTCTGTCTTTGTCTGTCAAAAAAAAAGGAGCAACAGGAGCTGCATGCGCATCCTGCAGGATACACGCTGGCAACTGTTTCACTTTCGCTGCCACATTTTGCTGTCTATTCCTTTTGCCATATTCTTGCTTTTGTTATTGTTGTTGTTGTTGCATTGCCATTAAACTTTAACCGCGGCATCTGTCACTGCCGCAATCCTCGACACGAGGAGGAAACAGTCGACGGGAGCTACCTTAAAGCCTGCTAAATTTTAATTGCCAGCACGAATTTACAGCAAAAAAGGAAAGCAGGATTCTTTCAGCATCGCCGAATATTAAATACGCTTGCATATTTATAGACAACTTTAATAACTAATTTATATTCAAAAATTTAGGCACATTTAATATGCAAAATTACTTTAATTACATTTTTTAAATGTGTTGTTTTACTAGTTCCACTTTAAGTCTGGATTCGTTATATATTGGCGTAAACAAAAAATGGGCATTTAGCCACAAAAAATAAACAATGAAAAAATATCAACAAGCAAACTATATAAATTAAAGTTTTTTAAGTTTTATAGACTAATTAAAAGGAATGGATTATGTTCAACTTCAGTGAATCCCTGAGAAATTTGTATACAAATAATATAATAAAATGTAAACAATAAAATTTATTTTTAAATAAACTAAACATAAAGCAGACTAATTTTTAACAATCTAACTTTACTTAAGCCTTTCATGGTGTAGAAAAATGACCGACGTCGAAGTTAAATAATTTTATAATAATTTTAATCAAATACAGTGAATCCTATTTTGTAGATCTTTAATTACATTTTAATTAATTACCAACATGGAAATGCCTCTTTCAATGAGTCACGCATTCCATGACAAAATTCGAATACACTCTGTTAGGGTATACAAAGTGGAGCAAGTGCTGCTGGTTTTCCTCTTTTTTTTCTTTTATTGCGGCAAGCGTTTTTATGGTCGCCCATTCTGGCCACAGTTTCCATATATCAAGAATTAATTAGCGTAATGCAGTCAGAGCGAGTTGGCAATAGAAAAGAAACCAATTTTTTGCCATCTTGTTGCATGCCTCAGCCCGGTTAACTGCTGCTGCATTCTGGCCAACTGATCGTGAAAAGTGTTTGTTGGGCTTCCACTTTGCTTTTATACATTTTCCTTTTTTTTTTTAACTAAGAGTTTGAGTTTTGAGGGAGGCCATTAAATATGCGTGGCAGCCATTTACATGATGATGTGGCTGCTAGGCAAATGTTGCAACAGTTCTTGCGTTTTGAATTGGATGGGATTACTAGCTTAAGGGAGTGTTGCACATAAAAACACTTTAAAAATGAAAAGAAAAATAATTTAGATTAAACAGCTAAACCTTTTTGAATTGGTAATGAAATCAACGAATCTAAACTTAAATTGTTATTTTAACTGTTCTTAACAGTCACCTAAAGGAAAATAATCTAGTCTAATGTGTGTAAGGACTTTGGAGACAATAAATGAATGAATGATTTGAAAGGATTAACAATTCCAAGATGAATATTTATTAATATAATTGTACAGCTTTTATCTTAATATTTAATAATTAATTAGTTATAAATATAAATAATTCGAATTAATCATAATATATTTTCTGTCGAAGCTCTTTCGATTCCACAATATATTTTTTTTCCTACTTGGCCATTATTCAGTTTGTTACCAGCTTGTTATCGGTTTGCTGTGAAATTTGCACATTCACAGTACATTAATTTAATTTTCGGCAAATTAAAAGCAGCTTTTTGTCCTGCCACACCCGAACCACCTATTTGACCCACAAACAAATGTTCACAGACAGGTGACCAGGTGAGCTACGACAGCAGGGAGGGGCAGCCGCTTAAGGGCGCCATTTTGTTGCCAGCTGCATGTGGCAGGCGACAGCAACAGCAACAGCAACAACAATCAAGGTGAACCGCACAAGAGCAACTGCAACAACGGCAACAACAACAATAACACGTTGGGAATTTCAAGGGGCAATGAAAATGCAAAAGCTAAAAGCGTTCAACCAAGAACAAGGTGCTGTGTGAAACTTTAATGCACAAATTGTTGAGTCTGTGTGTGTGTGAGTGTGTGTGTGTGAGCGTGTGTGCGTGTGTGAACGTGTGTTGGACAACATTCAAACAAGCAGCCAACCAACAAACGTCGACAACAACAGCAACGAATGACGAGCAACGTGAAAAGCAAAAACTTTTGTTGTCAGTCTGCGGCAACAACCATTGCTGCTGAGGGCAGTAACAACAGCAACAACAACAACAGCAACAACAACAACAGCAACAACAACAGCAACACAATAAACGGACAGGCACATTCATTGGCAGCACAAAGTTTTCACCTGTCGTCGAGTCAACGCGTTGATTGCACCCCGCTCGCCACTTGCCCCTCGCCAACAACAACAACAACAACAACAACTAGCTTGCCCCTCGACATTCATTTCGCTGTCGTCTTTCACTGATTGTTGCCATTTGTTGTTGACGATCCTCGCGTGTCGCATACGCCATGTTGCAAGAGGCTAAGGGGTGTGCTCTGAGTGTGTGTGTGTGTGTGTGTGCGTGTTTCTGCTTTAGGCATAGTCAATTGTTGGCTCTATCGTCAGCCGAGCGTCACCAGAGGAGAGTTTGCAGTTTGCCATTTTTTCTTTGCCACAAAAGTATTCGTTTTTAGAAACGTGTGAGTGGCAACACTCACCCCTTTAGTGCTGTTGTAAGCTGTTTGTTTATTGCATTCATTTAGCTGTCGTACGAGGAGTAGGAGTGGAATAAAATACCCTTTTGGTATTTTATTATTACATTGTTTAAGTAGGCAGCAAGTTTTATGGCGGCGACACACGCCATCTTTTGAGGCATAATAAACCAACCAGAACTCTCCCAGAGGGCTTCAAACTCAGAGGTCAAAAGCTAAGAAAACTTGAGCCAGATAAAAAATAGGGGAAATGATTGAGAAACAATTCTTAGCAACTGTTTACGGATTCCATCAATTTATGTTTACGAAAATAAAATCATTTTTGCGTTACTTTGACAATAAAATAACAAGTGGATGTTAAGCAAAATATGTGAAATTACTTTTGTGCAAGGAACCATTGTTAAGAAATTGTAATTGCTAAGAAAATAATATTAATAAAAAATAATAAAAAAAAAATATGTGGAATGATTGAGTAAGTTAGCGTGGAATTTCAATCATTACGTGAAATTGATTCGTGCTGATTGAATGTATTTTCTATTATTTCCAAGAAATACATATGTATGTAAAATATCTTAAAAACGTATACAAATATAAAGAACGATTTCCCATTTCGTAATAAATTTGTGTTGCCGATTTTACTTGAGTGATGATTTCCTTCATATTTCGCATGCATTTCCCAGAAAAACATACACAAATCGAAACTTGCCAATTTTGGCAATAATTTGGCATATTTTCGCATCTCCACTTGCCAACAATTTGTGGCATGTTTTTAGTGCTACGCTTTTTTATATATGTATGTTTATGTGGAAAATTCTCTATTCTTCTCCAGATCTGTTTCTCATGTTTAGCTACTTTATTCGTATTTACACACATTTGCACCTTTCCCGACTCTGTGCTGAATTTATTTTGCAGTTTTGTGTTGTTGTTAATTGTGTTTGTTTTTGCACTGACAAAAGCATTGCAATTGTTGTTGTTGTTGTTGTTGGTTTTTCTTGTTGTTGTCGTTGTGCTTGTATTTCGGGCAACTCCCACATCCTGTTTATGTTAATTTCTGGCACGGTCTGGCAACGCTTTTTATCAGCAGCGCACAATTGCTGCATAGGCGAAACCCAAACATAAATCTTTGCCTTTGCCCACAACAAACCCCCATCTCCATCCCTACCACAACCACAACTTAAACACACACACACATTGCTCTGGAATTTAAGTGTTGGTAAATGCTGCAGCAAAAATGTTTGGAATTCCAGGGAAAAATGATTGGCACGCCAGGCTTCGGCCTGCACCTAAAAGGTGTTCGCAGCCATTACGTGCAGTTCGATGCATTTTAATGATATACCGACCAGCCGCAATATAATTTCAATTTTTGCATCTTTCAGCTGAAAAACTGGAAATTGATTGCAGCAGTAAAACGAGCAACAGCAGCAACAGCAGCAGCAGCAGCAGTTACTGCTGCAACAAAAGGCATCAGCATGCAACACAATTGCAGTTGGTTTAATGAGCTCAGAAATGCGCACAACAACAATGAAAGTCCACAACGCACAAGAGTTGCAATTTCGACCCCTTGTCGCTCTTCTTTGTGGGATTGGGAGCTAGGGAGCGAAGGGGGGGAGGCGTCTGCATTCAGTGTAATTAAATGCAATTTTATTGCCACGATCAAAAGCAAAAGGGCAGAAAGCGCCAAATGGTCCCAGCTAGGTGGATAGACCATGGACCGGGGCCTGCCCGGATAGAGGAACCTGGGTGTTGAAATGCGGCGCTGCTAACTTGATTTATGCAACAATGCCGCCCCCTGGTCGGCCAGCGGCTGAGCTTCCGCTAAGGCCACATCCCTCACCCCTCCCCCTCCACGCATCGAGCACAAGAAAACAATAACGGAGTAATTAATTTCAAAGTAAACAATTTATCAAGTGCTTGCGGGCTGCCCAACCGACCTAACCCAGCGAGCAGCCAACCAACCAGCGATGACTCCAGATCCGACGGACAACTGACAGCGAGCGGAAAGCGCTTCAAGTGGGCAGCGCCGATTGCCAGTGTTGGCAAGCGCCACAAAGTGTGCCCTCGGGCGGAAGCCGGCAAGTTCAATTCGAGATTACAGCGAGTGCAACTTGAGCGTCCAGTGAATACTCCTATTCATATATATATGTATATATAATCAAATGCATATATGAACAACTGGTTATCATTGTGAAAGCATGGACTTTTATATAAAGCAAGTACCTCTTGGCGGAGTACATTTATAACACTGAAAGGAGAAATTGTATTTGTAATCACTACTCAACTAGTTGTGGTTCTTGCATGCACTATAAATTTATGTTGGCAATTACTTTCTTGCAGGACAAATTAAATGAAAACAAGAAAGAACGGCTTTATTAGCCACGTCCCACTTCACATACCCTTGTAGACAGGTGAAATTTAAAAACAAAAAACCATTCGAATCGTCTGAAGTTGTAATCCGATGTTGATAGATACCTGGCCAAATGTCAAAACTGGTAAGTTCGATAAGGATAATTTGTTAAACAATTAAGTTTTTGTATACAAGTACTGATTATGGGAGCTATAGTCTGTACCCACTTTCATCAATATACCTTTAAAAATCAGGGCTATATCGACTCGATAAATTATGCTGTTCTAGAATATTTTTACTTAATAGATTCGCAGACGTTTCCTTCAGATTGTTACAAGCTTCACGACAAAACTAAAATACCCTTTACAATGCTGTAAAAAATGAGCCAAGTTTTATTGCGAAAAACAGAGGCATTTCTAAAGTCTCTAATTATGAGAATTTCAAAAATCTACAACGCCTTGCAGTCAAAGGCCACTTCAGAGCTACTTCGAGTGCAATTCCAAATTGCAAATGAACTCAAATTCTCATAGTTTTCAATTGGCCCTTGAGCCAAGATCATTATCCCCGTATAATAAAGTGAGCCAAAAATGTAATTCTCGCCAGCTGCAGTTTGCCAAGCACTTTGTGGCCAAAAATGCATTTTAGATTTGCACAAGAAATTTTATGAAAATCGGCTACGTGTTCATCAGCATATAATCACCAAGGGGATGGGCTGGAGGAGGAGGAGGAGTCGGAGGATAAGGGACTGGCTGCAGAAGTGCATTTTAAAAGAGATTACAATTATTTGATTGCTCTAAGCTAACTGCTGTAATAATTGGCAAAAAGTTTCTCTGCCATTGTCATAAATTCACCCAAAATGACTCCACAAGTTTTATCAAGATTCAAGATTTTACGCACTTTCCTCAACTGGGCGCAACCATGAATCATGCCACGGTCCAGAGTGAATCATTTGCAATGTGAGTGAATGAATGAATTGCCTGTCTGGCGGTCTGCTAAAAAGAAATGTAAACAGCTAACACATAGATACACACGCACACACACGCACACACACACATGAAAAGTAAACAAAACTCAAACGAACCGCAGAGAAAAGTCGCATTCGACTTCAACTTCGCATTTGGCGTCCGCCAGGTTTCCGCTTGACAGTTTCATAAATTAAGACATTCAACAATAAACAAATAAACAACACCAAACACAATGCAACAACAAGTATGACCAGATAGGCGTTGATGCTCGACTACCGGATACCCTGTAATAAATTCCAAGCTACTGAGCAAGCGACTTGTATATGCCCTTTATCCTAGTCTGTAGGCTAAGTTACTGTAAGTATCCTTAAGATAGATGTTTAAAGCATGGCATTTCTCTGCTCCTCTAATATTCCCCATAAACAACTCTTTCTTACAGGGTATAGAAAAGTGCACGTGTTTGTGGTTAGGCTCTTTGTTGACAATAACAAACAACAAAAAAGAAAATTTAAAACTGCAGAAGACAGCCGCAGGCAGCTTCAAAGAGTTTGTCAAGCGGCAAAGTCTGTCGCTAATTATGCAAAATGCAGCGCCCCCCCCAACCCCGCCAGCTCCTCCCGCTAATCCCGCTGTTCCCGTATCGCCGTGGTATGTTCCCGCATGCTGTCTACGGCAATTGTGCAACACAAAGGAGTGCGGAGGAGGCCAAAAAGCCAAAAAGCGACGGGCCGAATGACATGTGAAAATATGCAAATGCGAAATATCAAAAGTGAATGAATTGAGTCTGGTCTCTGGTCTCTGGTCTGAATTACTGGTACGGGTCTGCAACAGTGGTTTCCCCGTTGGCAGACGTTGGGTGGAGATAGTAAGGGTTATTTCACTCATTAAATATAATGGCCAGACGGCGAGACGGAGGACAGAGTTGTCAAGCAGCCTCTGCTTTAATTATGATGTCGAAATACACATTAATTGGCAGTGAAAAGCGAGCACCCTACTTAAGAGGGCATACCCCCACTTTTGGCCAGCTGACAGCGGCTTATGCAATTTTGACAAGCGTTTTAAATGTGCGTCTAAGCGTCGACAGTTGTCAACTCTTATTGCATATTTACATCTATATATATATACATATATATATATCCAACTATGAGTACTAGATTATATTACGCTGATAAAAGCCAGTTGTTGCGGTTGCGGATGTGACTGGGTGGAGGATGAGAAACTGGAGGCTGGGGCATGCTGAGGGAAGCTGTCGCCCAACTGTGCTCTGATGTTTCTTAATGCATTTGGACATTTGGCACTTAATTATTTGCAAATGTGGAAAACATGAACTGTGTGACAGGAGCGGGGTCACAACTTAAAAGAGGACAATTGCGGCGAGAAAGTTCAAAGGAAATTGCTAAGAAAATCGAGTTTGAGTTTTAAAAGTGTGTGGCTTAAGTTGAATTTAAAATATATTCAAGGGGTACTTTGATTAACCGAACTGGGGGAGAATCTGCAACTCTTCCTATCCAAATTCACATCAAATCTAAATACATGACTTTCAGTCTATATCCGAGTTACTTTTCACCATATCGAAGAACAAGTAAAAGATTTCGGCTGTTTATTACAAAAGAAATATTATAATTATTTTTGTCTTTCTTAATAATTATTTAGAGTATTTAAATTCTTGTAAGAATACATTTTGGATACTTTTTAAGTGTTCTATAAATATTATTGCGAATTTTGTGAGGCAAAGATTTTTTTTCCCTAGATTTTATTTATTTTATTTTAATTAACTTTAACTGATTATCCTTAGTAAAAATATATATAAATCATAACAAATACCAATTATTTTTGACAAATGAACATGGACTTCAAAATGTGGAACTGACAACTTGCTGGTGTTTCATCCTGCACCGTTTTCTGCTCCGCTGTCATGCCACAAAAAGACGGCGAATAATTAGAGGGCATCATTGGGTGAACAGATGCAAATGGGTTGCCAATCAAATGGACCAAGTCAGGGACAGCTGGCGGTCAGTAAACTGATGTGATTTATGTTTAAGCTTTTATTACAACTGGTGCACATTTCTTGCCCCAAACACAGCTGATTAACAGCAGAGGCAATAGCAAAATCAAAACGTGCGTGACGCTCAATAAGAATCAGATAGAGAGAGACAGACAGAGAGAGAGAGAGAGAGAGAGGGATGGGGATGGGGAGAGGTGAGTGAGTGAGATAAAGATTGGAGCTTGGGAATTCTTTAATTAAAATAGACAAATGGCGCACGATTGAGCACTCGGTGGTTCGGTGATGCTTTCCTCTTGGCCCCAGCTGTGCGCCTAATTTATGAAAAATTCACAAAACGAACTTATCAATCATATTACTAGCCGCCAGCAACCCATCAGTTGCTCGCTGTGGCTACATTGTTGGACGTTGTCAGCTTTATTTTCTTATTTTTGGCAGTCAGAGCACGTGCCTCGCTGCCGGCCAAGTGCCGCTCAAAAGGATGAAATGCAATAGAAAAATTGCAGAGACGTTGCATGACGGGATTCGCCACTTGCAGTTGCAGTTTCTGTTGTGGCAAACTGTTTGCAGTTCTCATCGTTTATTGTAATTGTGTGTGTGGCAAATGAAGGAAGGAACGGAAGTGGATACTTGCAGTGCTGGGGCAGCAGCGAGTTCCTGATGAAGTTGTTGATAATGCGGTGGTTACTTCACTTTAGCCAATTTGGCTCTGGCAGCAGCTCCGCCAGTGACACGTTCTACGTGACCTGTTCGCTAAATGTCCACTGCAAAAGCGACTGAGAAAGAGACAGCGAAAGAGGGAGAGAGTGAGACAAGTAGCAGGCGCTTGTCATGCTTTGATCAAGCTTTAAGCTGCACAGGTGGCACATCATTTATCAGTCTAGTACAGCTTGTCAGGTTTGATAAGGCAACCGATTAAGGATGGTTGCGTTGAGCATAACAGATGACTTGCAAAAATTCTATTGTAGGTATTATAATCTATAAGCATGTAAGAATGCTGAAGTCGAGACAGCTCGACCAACAGACACTATCCATTGTTAAATGCATAGTTCGCTCAATATCAGAATGCGTTATGTTTAAAAAAAACTGTGTTTCTTATTCGATCCTTAATACATTTCTTTTTTAGGAATGATGTATCAATTGGAGCACTATAACTTCTCAATTTTGTCTTTATTGTTATCAGAAATCGATGCATATCGATATTCGGTGCAGTTATCGATCAAATTACTTAAACTTGATCTGTATATTGTTTGCGAAAACTTATATATGTACAATTATTTATATATATCTTAGCATCTCCGAAATTGGATTGTTCGTACAGATGACAGGACGACTGACGGACAGACATATATAAAACGACTTTATGGGATCGGAAATGCTGCTTTCTGCCATAATTTACATTCCTATTGCTCAATTTAATTATTTTTCCCATATTTAACGTTTTCGGATATAAGAAATAAGTTTTAAAATTTAATGTATTGATTATTGAAATCTAGAAATGTTTGACAGGTTTTTTTATAATGCTACTTAATATAAATAAATACATATTTTGTTGTAGCTCTTCTTCTTTAATAAACTCAACGAGCAAATGAAGCCCAAACAACTTTTCTTCTTTCAACTTACCATTTAAAATAAATTAAAATTTCGATCGTAAGGAACAAATATTAGTTATTTTATTTGCTTTAAATACCTTATATTTAAAGGCATATTCCGAATGTTAACGCCAACATCATAATTAGTCATAAGCACTAATTTCTAAACTAAATTACATTTCCAATGAAAAAACCAAACAAACTTTGGGAAAAAATTTTGTTTTCGGAAAATGCTGAACAAATCAAAGGCAGAGACAGGCGACCAAAACAATTTACTGTTTGTCTAAGCAAAAAAAAATTATAGTCAGCGACGACAGAGCAGCCAATGAAATTTCCAAGAAATTTTAATTATTCAACATTTTTGACGCCAGGCAAATGGGTAAAAAGCGAAGAAAGCAAAAACCCGACGGCAAACTAATTAAAGACGCGTCCACCTACAAAAATAAAAACAAAAACAAAAACAAAAAACAAACAAATTCGAAAGAGGGACCTGTCGAGACTTGAGACTCCTCGCGAGAGATCTCTCTCGGAGCAATACGAAAAATCATACAAAGTTATATAGTCATCAAGTGTACATCAATCATAGGCCGCACAAAGTTGGAGGCTGCTTTGTCTGGGGCAACAGAAAACCAACCAGAAAACCCGACGAGCTCAAAGAACCAAAAGCAACCGCAAGAAAAGCGTGAAAAATTGTCGGGCATGACGCAGTCGTGCAACGCATCCCCCAGCCAGCCAGAAAAACAAAAGGCAAACAGGGGCAGGAAGAAGAAGCAATGCATTTGAGCATTGCTAAATTTGGCCCAGAAACCACGTACGAAGAGCACCACCACCACCAGCACCACAAAGCACAGCACCACGCAGCGGATCCATGTGTAGGCATTTTGCTGATAATTAGCGGCCTCGGAGCACCGAGGACTTTGCGCCCTAATTGATAAACGTGCCAGCATCAATACACTTGAATAAAAATATATAAAAATATAAATATAAATATATAAAAATTATAAAAATACAGTAGAATCAATAAAATCGTATAGCAAAGTTATCCCAAGCAGCTTGCATATTTTTTATTTATTTTTTTATATAGCAATTGTATTTATACATTAATCAAACTATTTAAAGGCTATAAAACATTGATTTGTAACAGTATGAATAACAGTGAACTTATAAACTATATTATACAATTTAATTTTTAACGAAGGTAACCAAGCCACACTATAGTTGAAATAATAATTTGTTTATTTTGTATTTGCTAATAGCCATTTTTTTCCTTAGAAAATTTAGGTAAATTATTTTGTAGATGTCGATAAGGCAACATTTTCTTTAACTAAGAAACTAAATATTTTCTAAATAATAATAACAATTTTTTTTGGTTTTCATATTCTAGTGCAGATTTACGTCCAGTGTACCCGCTCCCCGTTACAGTTACAGTTTTGCCAGAGTCTGTGCCGCCGTCTGTCTGGCAACGCTGCAACGTTGTAGTTGAGTTGCCTGTGTTTGCCAGTGTTTGCCTGGTGCTTGTTTTGGGTGCTCCCCTGTTCGGTCTGGCGTAAAAATTATCTTAATGGACAATTTAAGAATCACTCATTGTGAATTATGCGGCGCATTTAGTTGCCGAGTAGTCTTCGCAGTCGTTCCTCTTCTGCGATCTGGCCAAATGGGCAACGGAATGTCTGCAGTATTGAAACTTTTCTCATGCCCTTACAGTAGGGGTATTTTCTTGCCTCCAGTTGGTTCAACAGATGCAGTAAGAGGTTGATTTTACCAGGAGTTGTGTGAGTCGCTGTTAACACAAGGGAGATGCAAGACTTCTTAACCGAATTTGAATTCATTTTAAAACCAAAAGTGAATGGTGCTTTTTGATAGAAAAGATTGAACAATTTAAGACATTAAAAACTTTGTTGATATTTTATAAATATTTATAAATTATTTAACTTTTCTTACACCAAGTAGTGTGTAAAATATTCGTCTGTTTACTTTCTGTTGTTTCTATGATTTGTTTTTCACTATTTTCAATAAACATTGCAACAGTTTTGAGTGTGTAATTGTTTTGGAAAATCTTCAGATAAAGGCAAATGAAATGCTTAATGTGTAGAAGCATCCCATATAGTGAGATAGCAGGTGCCCCATACCATGCCAGGGGTCGGGTTAGGGTTAGGGGTAGCCATGTGCAGCACTCGACTTGATTGTTGGCCCAAGGAAATTCTGGTGTCTCATCACTCAGTGTTACAGCCGCTAAAAACAATCAACAGGCACAGAAGTGGCTCAAATCTCTATGCAAAATTGTTACATGTGTCGTATGTGCAACGAATGGGGGCAAGATCTCCGACTCTCGACTTGTCTCAACTGTCTGTCTGTCTGTCTGTTTGTCAGTCGCTTTGCCTTGGTTGTCTGCCTGTCAGTTCGGTGCGGCCTGTCGCTTAATTCTAATGACTTTAATGAAATTTTTAATTCCCAGCAACGTGAATTTATTGTTTGTTTTTGGGTCTCAAATTGTGATCCCTCTCACTCGCACCCTCTCTCTCCCACTCTCTCGCTCTATGTCGCATGTTGTGTGGCCATTCAAAAATAAACGACAAAGTAGTGAGTGAGTTGAAGTGCAGTAAAATAAAGTAATGTGCTGCTGGTGTGTTGCAGTGTTGCAGTGTTGCACAGTGTTGTTGAAGTGGGCTGGGCAGCCAGTTCAACTGGTAGCCGCCAACTTTAATTTCAAAGGCTACTTGTGGCTGTAAAGAGGAGCTGTGGGGTGTGGTGTGGTGGGCGGGGGGAGGGGGAGGTGGTCGGTGCGTGGTGCAGTTAAGCCAAATGCAGATTAATCAAGCGCGCTCAGTGAGTTTACGTAGCGACCGCTTCTGATTTCAGTACCCCTGGCGATGGTTTCTCTTCTGTCGGCTGCCACTTTGCCAGCTGATTAATGTCTTACATGCGACGTTTTAATACCAATTTTTTATGCATATTCAAAAACGTATAAAACGCAAACGCCAATGCAGCAAGCAAAGTGAAAAAGTTGTACTCACTGCATCCGTGACATTTCCTGTGCATGCGTGCGGCAACTACAGTAAATATTCGCTATGATGGTCGCGCAAGCTTTCGCAAACTCGCAAACAGTCAGAGAACTAATTAGATTCATTTTATTTATCAACATTAATTATAAATATTTAACAGAGACCATGGATTGATTTATTATCTTCCGAATAATTCTGCCAAACTTAAAAACCACAATGTGTAAAATATTTGCAGTAATTATCTGCAAATACATTTTATTTCCATTTCTTCTTCTTTCTGGCTTACATTTCTTTGTAGTGAGAGCAGACTGTGGTCCGTTAAGAGTCAGACATATTCATAATGTTGCTGCTACTCGCTGGGGGATTGAAAGGTGTTAATGCCAAAAACTTGCACAAGATTTGTACACAGCTAATTTCAGCATATTTATAAAGACGAAAGTTGACAACGGACTGACAACCGACTCCCAGCTGAACGGAGCCTGGAAGCCCTGGTCAAATTGCCCGATGAGCAACTCCACAAACATACCTATGTTTGTGTTTAGCGTCTGCATCTGCGTTCAATTTGCACACGACTCAAAACAAGTCATTGGCAAGCTGTAATTAAAAACAAATTTATAAGCCACACAACAGGTGCATGCCCCGCTGATGACCATACTGAGACCTGAAGACCTAAATGCATCCTGTTGCAATAAGAGCGGCGCCTCCGATAATGACTTAATAACCGCACTTTCAATTATGGTACAAGCCGAATGCATCGGGTTCAGTTCATTTTTCTTCGAAATTAACCAATTCTCATTTCTAGTTACCCTTTCTACTTACCCTTGCCCCACTTTGTTCCGTGGCGTTGCCAATTAGCGGCAACAATGTTGGAACAAGGTGTCATTCGAGTCACCTTTTTTGATGACTGGCCATGATTCAAACACACAATCATTTCGGGGCCTAATGAGGCACTTTGTGTATGGGACTGCTTGTTGCACGTTGCAACCTTCGTGCTTATATGTATGTATGTATATGTATAAATCACTTCCGATTTGGAACTGAGCGAGATTATGATACAGTTCTAATTGGGCTTGTGGCAATGATATTTCTGAATACTCGAATAATTTGGGAGTGAGCTTATTAGGCACAATCAAAAGAAATATAGTAAAGAAAATAATAAGAAACGTCAAAAATGAGAGGCAATTTCTTATTTAAGAGTAATTTTCCCAATGTTTATAAATTATAGTTATAAATCATAGAATAAATAGAAAATAAAACAAAATTAAAATAGCAAAACGTATATTGTTATTTGCCAAATCTTTTGAAGTATTTTTTTTTATCAATAATATTAGAAAACAACTTGAGAATTAAATCGATAATGAGTAACATTATGAAACAGTTCAAATTGGGCTTGTGGCAATGGTATTTGTGTATAAGCGAGATACTTAGGAGTTAGTTCAGGTAGAATAAAAGGCTTATATTTTTAAGCAGTTGTCTCTCACAATCTATATTTATAAAAAGCCTTGACTCCTTTAAAAAAAAATGTCTAACAACAAACATAATTTAAAAGCATTAATTCTGAGTACTTTGCACATTTTTACACCCACGCACACACACACACACACACACACACAGGCACACTGCTTGGCAAAACTCAATTAAAATCTAATTAAATTCTACCGGCATTTTATTTAATTTTTGTTGGCTCGCTTTCATACACTCACAGGCACACACAACAATGTTTAAGCAGCATGTAAACAGGCACTCATAATGGCGTTGTGCACAACAATTATGAGGAGCAGCAGCAGCAACAACAACAACAACAACAAGAACAACAACGAGAACAACAACTCAGCCTGCATATCATTGACGAGCACTCTATGTCAGCTGCAAAACAAGCAATGACAACAGGGCACACGACCACGCCCACACGCCCCCTTCCAGTGCAGCTCCCTAAATAAAAACGCCCACACGCCCAGCAGCAACTCCCAGACACACTTGAGCAAAGAACAACAACAACAACAACAACAACAACAGCAACAACAACAGCAACAACAACAGCAAATCAAAAACGACAACAAAAAAAACTGAGGAGAAACTTTACAAACTCAATTTTCATTTTTGACAACCCAAAGCACCGCCCACAATTTTCTCATATTTAAGAAAAATATTTGTTTATATGTAGATAAATTTACGACTAGAGCTTCAGTCAACAGTTTTTTCTTTTTGTTTGGGGGTAGTTAGTATCGGGGTGTGAAGACGGGGAGTGTTTCCATTATTATCTTTAAGAAGGTGTCAGCCACAGAAGCAGCAGCACAGAGTGGGTGCACTCTGCCACCCCATCCTTGGCAGCGGCTGTCGTTGCCGTGCCGAGAACTGCCAACACATCCATGAGATATTTATAAGTTGTTGAATTTTCATTTTCATTTTCATTTCAATTTAAATTTTGGGAAAATCTCATTGTCTGAAGACAGGCGAATTGTCAATTGCCAGGTGAGATTAGCATATCATGTGCCCACGGAGCACCTAGCAGCTGCCAGAGCCAGACGTGTGCTAGTGTGTGTGTGTGTGAGGAGTGTGTGTGTAAGTAAGGGAGGTGAAGGTGAAATTTCTATATTTAACATGTGTTCTCCGGATGAATATCGCAATTTATTTTATGATTATTTTGTTAAACATATTATTGAAAACCACTTTATTGAAAATTGCAAAATTTATATTTCTAGCAAACTTTCGATAAATAAAAATAATAAAAATAATGAAAATATGTGAATAGCTCAAAGTTATTTTTAAAATTACTATAGATAAATACATTTATGTGTTTTAAGGTGATTTCTAAGTTTTGGTATGTTTTCCGATGAATACGAAATAATATTTAATTTAATAACTACATCAATTATTAATGGCGGATGTAAGTGAAACTCTGCCACACAAAAATACTTCATGCAACAATCCATATTTTTAGAGTTTATGTGTTTGGAAGCATTTCCCGATTTGCCAGTGTGAAATTCAATTATTCAAGTATAATGAAATCAAAATGGATGAATGAATAAATCAATGATGTCGTTTATTAAATATATATTTTTTAATGATATTTTCCCAGCGTCGACTGTCAACAGCTTTAGTAATTTATGTGTCACTGCCACGCCCACTTGACACGATACAGCCACAAAGTGAATATATATATGTATGTATGTATATACATATATGTGAACAACAGATGGTGGCAGTGTGCACAGTGTGTCGATCACTTGTAAAGTGGGCGTGACTGTCGTCCAGGAAGAGTTGAACATGGCGACACGATGCGATGGATGAGCAACTTTTTTGGCTACCGCATTGGCTGCTACACAAAATGGGCGTGGCAAATGGGCGCGATACAAGCGCAACAAGCCCAACAACAATGACAACAAAGTCGTTGACATATTGAAGCGACTGTCGCATGGAACCCATAGAACACCACAATCTGCCCCGATCCGTGACTGATCTCAATTGTCAGACTCGATTTGGTTGCGTTCCGTTTGAAGTGGCCGATGAAGCAAATGAGAAAAATAAAACTTTTGGCATTTTATTGAAGTTCAATGCTATTAATAGGCGCATCATTTTGATGAATTGATGGCTCCCCAGTGTACCGATATGGACTCTATCTCTTTCTCTCTCTCTCTCTTCCCCCTCTCTCTCTCTTTCTCTCTCACTCGCTCGCTCGCTCGCTATCGTCTGGGGCCTCGTTGTGCTCGTTTTAGTTTTGATGGCTTTTGAAAATGTTGTGGACGCTTTTGCATTGATTTTTCATTCGGTGTTTACTTTGCTCGCTTTTCTTCTTTCGTTTTTTTTTTACATATTTTTTTTTATATATTTTCCAAGATTTTCGAAATATTTTCAAGGATGCATTGCATGCGCCGCACTGTGGATGAGTCTGTGGCAAGACTCGGTGGCTGTCGTCGTCGTCGTCGTGGTCGTCTGGGCGAAATGTCGTCAAGTTAATTAAGTGATTTATGCGCCTTGAGGTCGCGCGTCTACTTAATTATCAAATAGTGTGGCATTTGGGGAATGTTTTGGGAATTATTTTCTTGTCGAGATTTACTCTCGCTCTGCCTTGTTGCCTCTGTGGGGCTGACTATAAAATTGGTTTATAGCTCACGCTTGAAATATTTCCACTGTCTTATCGTAAAAGTCGGCTGTCAAATCGAGGCAATACATATGTACGCGACTATACTTAAAGGGCTCTCACTAACTATATCACATAATATCACTCCATGTGATGGGGAATATTTTAATTGCGTATTCTATGTGAATGCTCGGCAATTTAAACTGTTCCTTGCTCGCAGTCCTATTCATTATATATAATTTTCCTCCTTTTTCCACTAATTACTATAATATTTAAATAACTAACTGACTAATTGATTGTATTTAGGATAACTAAATGGTTTTTACTTATTTAATGCACAAACATGTTCTTTTTATCCGTATAATTTACTAGGCAGGCTGATTGCTGTCAAGAATTTCATTCAGCCATATAAATTATTTTATTTAAGCAGCTAACATTATTTTTTATTTTATTCTTCTTCTTGAATAAAAATCATTCGCTTACTTTTTAAACATCCCTTTTGTGGCAATAAATGCTGAAAATGGTGTCAGATACCGTTGTTTTTATTTATCCACATGCTCGAAGTATACGCATGTGTGTATTTACTGCTGTCAGCCACTGTTAAAATTACGCTGCTGATTATTGTGCATGGAAAATGGGCAAAGCGAAAGCGTTGAAAGTAAATTCGGCTTTATATTAAGAAAGGTCCTTTTTGTTAAGCCTTTCGTGATGAATATTTTGCATGCATTTATCGATATGCGTCGTTTTCGTTGGTTTTTAATATATTTCGGATTTATGTTGGGGCAAGAAGAAAAATGGTCTCTTGGCCGTGCTTTGCTGGGTCCTAGTCCAGGTCCCAGTCGTGGCCCCATGTTGTGAACCCGCAGCGCATTCAATTAACAGCGCACATAAATTTACATTGGCTGTAATAATGCAGCAGCTGAGTCCTGGCCAAGGATACAAAGGACTCATATCCTGTTTATTTAAAGCAGCGCATTTATGCATGCATATATGCATATAACAATGTGCAACGGAGAGGCGCATCAGGGCGACGCCACACGATGGCTTAAGTTGCGGCTCATAATTTATGGGTGGGACGTCTTTGGTAGGTGGGGTGAGGCGTTGGGGCTCAGGACTCGCCGCAGGACCTCAATGAAAATGGCGTTCTAATTACTTTAAGCTGCCAGACGACTGACCAGACAACGACATGACTGACCAAACATATGGGAACACACACAATGATTATTGCTGTGTGCACAGCCAAAGGATAACAGAATCAGAAGCAGAAGCAGATGCCTCAACCACTTCGCCCACCCAACTGGTAAGATCCTTTGTTGGGAGCAGTCGTGCTGCGTCTATTAGCTGACCATCCCAACCTTGATGCAGCTCCAAAACTAATTGCAATATGGCATTGCATCCTGTTGCGTGTTGTTGCCTCACAGACTGACAGACTGACTGACTGGCTGACTGAGGCGTGAGCACATCCTTGTGGCCATCGGCTCTGTCATGTTTGACTTGTCGTTACTGTGCCTCCATCTGGCTTTGACAAGCTGACAACATGCAGGGGCACCTCTCGTGCCGCATATACATGTGCATGTTTGTGCATGCCTCACTGACAAGGACATGCCAAATTAAAATGCAATAAAAGCGTTAATGAATTTGTGCAGTTTAGACAGCCAAAGTCGAACCGTGAACCGAGAAAGGAGAACCGAGAACCTCGTAACTCCAGTCTAACAAACGGCCAAGTTAATGAAGTGCTCAGTTTGGCCAAGTAGTCGACAAAGTGAAGGGTTAAAATGGGGTTTTAAACTCTTTTGCTGTTGCTGTTGTCGCTTACTTTGTTAACATGGCCAAAAAGTACCCGTTGATATTTCAATGCGTCGTCATTTTTGACATTGCTGACTAATTCCCTACCCACCCTTGGAAAAAAAAAACAACATAAAAACGAAAACAGCTGTCAACATTGTCCATCAGTTTGCGTTACACTTCCTGCCAACTCCAATGACACACGGCTGCCAAACCCTTTTCATGCCCCTCGCGCTCAGCTCGGTTCCACTTGCTGCCCAAAAGGTCAATGAGGCACGGGCCAACGAGGGGCCAAAGGGGTCACCTAATTTAGTGGCGCACAATGTCGTTGATATTTAAAGCAAATGAGCGCACATTTATAATGACAACAAGGGCAACAAGAACAAGGACAACGAGGACAACAAGGATCGCAGCTCTCGCAGCTCTGCTCGTTTTCTGAACTTATAGCAATTTATATGACAGTGTCATTAGTTCAGTTTATGCAGCAGATGACAAAGCAGCGGAGAAAGCTGAGTAACTGAAATGAAACAGCCAGATAAAGGCTGGACGCATAATATATACCCTTTGAATACTCCATCAGATAGCGTCAGCTTTTTCCAATTTACTGCACTCTTATTCAAAAGTTCACAAGAATTTAAATCGGATTAAATGCACAATTAATTACATAAATGTTTTAAAAAAAATCAATTGTTTCGTTTGACGAATGGTGTTAATTGGATTTTGAATAGTACATAACAGGCATTGTGAATATTAAAATATTATAGAAGCTAGAACGATGAATACTTGAAAGATATTTAGTTGAAAATAAATATCTTTAATTATGCTCTTTTTATTTATATTTGTTTATTTAATTTCGACTAATATAGGTCAACGAAGAAAAATAACTCAAATGATAATTTTACATATACATTTAAATTATTTATTAATATCTTCATACCAATTAAAAGTTTATTCCATCTTAATTCAAGTCAACCAATTTAGTTTTTCATCGCTTAAGCAAACATTTTCTTGCAGGTCATCTGCTTTGTCCGTCAAGCCGAAACACTTTAGACGGTTTTTTTTTACCCGTTTTGTTTCATTGTGACCCGACAATTATTTGCATTACCCGTTCTGGTTTCGAATATGTTCCATCAAGGATATATACATATATTAATTATAGCAAAAAAAAAAAGGAAAGCTGGACTGACAGACAGCAAAAAATGATGGCAAAACGAAGAAACAAAAAATGTGCACAGCTGAATGAGTTTTGGTTTTCTCTTTTATATTTGGTACAAATTGAAAAAGGGACAACAAAGATGGCATGAAAGCGACCGACGAGGACAACAGCCAGAGGACATTTTTTGGCAGGCGTTACCCTAATGTATAATCAGGTTTAAAAATGACAACAGCGAAAATAAGAACGGTCACAAAAGTGCCAAGGGACAAAGCAATCAGACGACAAAAAATATACAAAATTAACACTTACAACGTTTTGCAATCAAATTCAACCGACAAATATTCCCTATTGTCTTTTATTCATTTCTTTCCACATTTTGCCATGAAAGTGCTGATAATTTGAGAAATAAAATAAAAAAGATAAAAAAGGAAAGATATATAAATAATTATATTTTGTATCCAATTTACTAAGGCATTAATAATATATTTTAGAGACATTCAAAAATATTGAGTTGGAAGCTTTAATCTTAACATTTTTTACAATCTGTTTAACTATTACTCTATAATTCTTTAACTAGCTAATTCCATGGAGTTACTCGTATTCCAGATGAAATTAAAATAAATGAATAGCTTTAGTAGTAAAATTTTCAATTACAAACAGCTCGAAAAATATGCAGGGCAAACTTTCCGATTTTAAATTAATTTCTGTTTTCGCTTAGGGCCTGTTCCCCTCCCAACCCAAAAGGTGAAAGGTTACTGCTAAACACGTACGATTTTCAACAACGACGACAGCCGCTCATTTGTCATGGACCCGGCTCATTTCGAAAAACGCTTCAACAATCTGGCAATTACACACCTCACGCGTATGGTGGGGTAAATCCACTAAACACCCCCCATTTGAAGCCGAGAGCGAGAAGCAACCCCCAAGAGCAGAGCACAACCGAGTCAGATCCACAGCCAATGCATTGTCAATTATTAAACTTTGCATTGCAAATGAAAACATATGTTTAACAAGCAGGAGACTCAACTCACTCCACACACATAACTCACACACAAACACACACACACATATGGAAGCTTTCATATCCGTTTCCGGCTATCAGCAACGGACACCACCCACAACATTGGCAACTGGGAGGCAGTTTAGCATTGCACGTTGAAAATTAAATGTTTCGAAAATGAAATTCCTCAATTGCAGTCGCCACGCTCAGACGCCGTCCGACACCGTTACGACTGTCAGTGTGGATTGGGGCAGGGCTAGGGGGCGGGGTGTGTGCTTCGAAATGCGATAGACCCAAAAGCAATAAATCCTGCCAGAGCCGAGCAACCCTTGCTTGCAATTGGCACTGCATGCTCCCAACTCCCACACCCAACTCCGGCAGTTGCTTTTCAAATTGCAATTAAACGTTTTACAAAACCACGCTGACCGTTGGTCCGAGTAGCCCATCACCCCTCCCCCAGCGTATCCCATGTTAGCTAAACAGAAATCGCAACTCCAAGCCAGAATGCCTGGATCAGCCCTAAGCTGCAGCGCAATTCACACGGCCTTCATCGCTGACCAGCGTCGTCGGCTGTTGCGTTATTTCCGCTCCAAAGACGACTCGCTGAGGTTAAGGGGTGGTGGGGTGGTTGTTTTGGTTTCCGCATATCCCTGCAACCCTTAACTGTCTGGAAGCTCTCATTGACGCCGTGCTTAATTGCGTTTGTGTTTGCGTCCGCACATTGAATGCAACATATTTGCACGTGCTGCTTGGGCATATCCTCATCCCTCCCTCGACCATCACCCCACCCACTGGTAACTCCCGGCAACCCTAACAAACCCAAGCATAACACTAAACGTTGTGCTGTCTGTCCTTCATGTACAATTTACAATCTTTCATTGGCGCATTTTGTTGGCCCATTTTGCCACGTGTAAGTTGCGCATTTTTTGCGATTCGCTGCGGTTTCGTCAGCATTTGCTAAAACCACCAGCAACCACCACCTGCAACATCCACTCAGAATACAACACACACACACACACACACAAACTACCCCTCGCAGCACACAACAAATTCAAGCGCAAATAATTAAAAACTTTGCCAACTTTTGTACAAAACATCGTCGTCGTCGTTTTTCTCATAAATTATTAAAAACCGTAGCGCACTCAAAATGCAATTAAATCTTGGTCAACTTCTTGGCCAAAAGTGGCGTGTGGCTTTGTGCAACAGCTGCGAGCGCGAAATGCCACCAAACTGAAAATTCCAACTGCGACACAAAGGGAAGTCGACTTCCTCCAGCCCCACCAAACCCACCAACCCACTAATCATTATCCAACGGGGTCAACCACAAGTGCAGGCATTACGCAAGAGCGCAACTGCCAAACTGGATTCAAATACACATTCAACGTGGAAATAGCATAGAAATTGCAAATGAATTCGGCTAATGTTCGTTCATTAGTTTTTCAGTTTTTCAGTTTTTCCCAGCAACTAAGCGGCTGCGAAGAGAGCAAGTGGGAGTGGTTGGGAGACAGGGTGAAGTGCACACAGACAACGTCCTGATGACAAAGTAGATGAGTTCAGTTTCCGGAGCACGTTCAATGCACTGTAAGAAAAATATCATAAGGTTATAAAAGTTCCGAAAGTTGTCCTTTATGGAATAAGATGGGAGGTGCAGGCAACAAGATTACATTCTGAAGACCTTCATGTGGATAGCGGAATCAGTCTATAAAATATCTCTTCAGAAGTTTCAGATAATCGATAATACAATCAAATATAATAATACCAAGTTAAAGATAACTAAGGGCCCATCGGTATCTGGCATAAATTATATGATTGTCCTTTGTTTATAGAAGCCAAAGTTAAATTGATAATTTATAATGAGATTCAGCAATAGCATTATTCATATACTCCAAAACACTCTCTAAATCACAAGAGACATTCGCTTCGAAGGAGATTAAACCAAAACAGAGAAAGAGGGAGAGAGAGAAAGAGATAATCTAGAGATATAGAGATATTTATCGATTGATATCAAATTTCATTTAGAAGCAGTTGGGCGTTTACAAGACAAACTAAGCGATGAAGTGTTTTCTTTCTCTCTTTCCCTCACTCTCTCTCTCTCTCTTTCTTTTCCTCTATCTCGATACAAAGTGCAACAGAACCGATTAGTCATTTAAATGCATTAAAAAGTTTACGAGTTAAAGTCAAGTGCTGCCTTTGTCTGTCCCTATTAACGCCAGGGAGCAGAGCGAAACGACTCGAGTGAACTCAAACTGTCGGATAAATATATTCAGGGACTTTCTGAACTTTTTGACAAATTTAATTAAACACATTTTTCGCTCAGTGCTCGACTCATTTAGCATGTAAACTGTGCGCCGTGTCGCTGATAAAATTAAAAACCATTTTAGAGCCACAACAAAAAGAAGAACAAGTCGAAGAACACACAGGACACAAACTACAGGACTACAGGACGGCACATGGTTACTAACTATAGTGTACAACTTTTAGGGGCATGTTGTATTTAGTTGAGTGTGTTGGTATTGACGGTGTCTGTGTGTGTGTGTGAACACTGTGACAGCTGGCAACAGACAGCACCTACGAATGTGGATTAAGGATGCGGCATGGATGGCCATAAAAATTTCATTGGACATTTTTAGTGGTGCTGCTAGGTAACAGTTGGTTAATGACAGTTAAAAGCCATTTGGCTAAAAGTTTCTGCATATTAAAAACATATTTTGACAACGATGCCGCACAAACTAAATTAGTATTGACGAGAGCACAAGTCGAGCTGGCCGAGTTGGAGTTGGAGCTTGGTGGCTGAGCCAAAATCAATCACAGCCAATTAGGCTAAGGCGATTTTTATGGCCGAGGCAGCGATCGGGGCGGTCGTCTGATAGTTTTAAGTCCTGATTATGTCCTGCTGTTGCTGACATTCAAAAGGAAGCAGCAAAATATCCAGCAGCAGTCACAGACTGGCCATTAAATCTAATCGCATTAAATGAGCAGCTCTATCAAAGCGAAACCACCAGTACACCAGAACTTCCAGCTCCGAAAAAAAGGAGCATAGACACAAAAACACACAACCACAGTTGAAATAAGCGACAACAACAAGAAGACCAACAATTTGCTGACAGTTAACGCAAATTTATCGATTGACGATTAAAAAGGACGTTGCCGGGCAACATTTGGCTCCTAGGGTGGTTCCTCTATCGCTGGTCGCTTGCTGTGACTAAAAACGAAAATCACAGGAAATTAATTACAATTACGCTAGACGATAAACGATAAACGCTTTTAACACCCCTCCCCTACCTCTCTGCACCCACTGAGACCAAACAAAAGGAACGAAAGAGTCGCAGGAACGACCATATGCTAGTTTACCGCCTCAGTGGTTAGGGGTATTCCCGTTTTATCGGGCACATTGTTAGCATTTTTAGCATTTTAAGTGCACGAATCAATTGTGTTTGCTTATCGCGAAACGTCCACAGCAAATGTCAAAAACGGCGCAAAACTGAATAATGCCAGGCACAATCATTTCGATATTGTGGCGAGGGTGGGTTACTTAACGGAAACCAAATCGCTTGGAAAATGCCTATAAAAGTATTGCTATGTTTAGGTTCCAGCTGACAATATATCGTTTATATGAAATATGGAATGTCCATGAAAAGTGGCCAGAAGCTATACATTTGGGAGCTATCGACTTTTTTGAATTACTAGAATTACTGGACTAAGTGTTATAAAATCGTATTGTTATTTCAAATCCCAACTATTCTTTCTTTTTATTTTTTTTTTTTATGTGGCAATTATATTTAAACATTAATCAACCTACTTAAAGGCTATAAAACATTTATTTGAAACAGTATAAGTGAACAGTGAATTTAAGATCTATAACATACACATAGAAATGGTTTTAACTAATAATGCATAACATTATATATAACATTTATCTAACGGCCAACAGTCCAGAGGTCGCTGGTGTGGAGGCGCTTCAACCTCCTGCGAGTGGTGTTGTTCCCAAGGGAGGAGCAAGCCAATGGGTTAACATGGTTATGCAATCGGTCGTTATACCGGGGCAGCAAAAAAATGTGGAACGCTTCACGATTTTGCGTGTCATCCTTGCGCAGGGGCCATGCTAATCTTCTCTGTATCGTTCCAATTTTAGTATATGTTCTGCCGAAGCAAGAACAAATGTAGCCCAAAAAATTATCTATATAAGTGTAGCAGCAGCCAAATAAGCTGTTGGGAATTACAAGCAACTGCGAAGAAAACCAACTATTCTTAGCTTCGATTCGGGTAAAGTTTTCACGAGTGAATCATGCGACTGATTCACTTTGAAATTCAAACATGCTGAAGAAAACAAAAGCAGTTGCGTGTTTCACGAAGGTCCTTTAATATGCTAATCCCAATTAAACCAAGTACAGAACTCGGTGCGTGACTCACACAAACTGCTTAAAAATGCAGCACATATGACTAATGTGAGTTGTGGAACCCTGCTTATATGGCATATATCTAATAGTTAAATTGCGCAGAGCTACTTTCTGCTGCTCTTGAGCTCAAATATCCTAAGGATAGATATCCGCCCTACTCCTGTGAACTGGGCACATCAAAGTGTATCGCATTTAGAACCACAAGCAAAGCCAATTTTAATCCTCAAATGTTGTATTTATGTGTTGAACATTTCTATACCCTGCAAGCTTTGGCTGCAACGAATGTGTATAATAATATTTTTGAAAAGTTTGTAATATTTTGCATATTATTTAATAGTATTCGAACCTACAGAGTACATATGTAGTTGAAAGTGTTCGTCTGTTCTTCCACAATTTAATATTAATCTCATTGCCTATTTTGTATATATCCCTAAAATTTCAATATTTTCGAATTAAAAATAAAAAAAAAATCATTTTTGTAATTAAATAATATTCAAAACTACAGAGTATTTATGTAGTTGAGAAAGTTTATCTATTCTTCCACAAAGTAATAAGACAATCAGATCTTAATTTTAATATATCGCTAAAATTTCAATATTTTCAGATAAAATACACAACAATTATTCAATAAACTTGTGTTTAGATAGTATCTGGCAGTCGAGCACTCTCTTCAAGTGCTCTCATACATGTTGTTTACTCGAATGTTCGTTTATGCTGTCAGTTTTAATGTATTTAATATTTGCTTAAGCCCCGTTTTATGCTTCGCCCCCTTTCTGGTGCTGCAACATCAGCATTGAAGCAAATTATGCCCACTTTTTGGCCTTTATGCACAATAAATTGCCCCACAGACCAGGGCCAAGATCAGACAAGACCGTATCGCATTCCCGTTCCGGCTCAGAGGTGAGAGGAGTTTCACTAAAATGGCCTAAAGCGTGTGAGTTGCTTGTGTGCCTTTGAAGCGCTCATTCGAATACAAACGAGTCTGTAAACATGCAGGGAAAGGACATGCAGGGACAGGACATGCATATGAGTACGCACCGCTCGAGGGGTGCGGCGGGGTTGAGGGCGAGCACATCCTCAAATATCCTTATGCACATACTCGGGCATGCTTTTAATTTTGCGCATTAAGCGTAGTTAATCCTTAAACGCCCTCTGAAACCCGGCGCTGCATATGTAAATGCTGAAGGGGGTTGGGTTAGATTGCTAAGGGTTGTCATTAACAGAGTTCGTCGCACAACAACTCACTTAATGTCATGTTGCATTAAATGATTGTCTCTCTGCTCTCGGCTTTACTTTAAATACATTTTTATATGGCTATGACCGCTTAGTAGCCAACACGCCCCTTCCCCCTTTTACAGACGGCCTTAAAGCGTATTCAGCCAAATTGCGACGTGACATGAAAATTGCATTTGGCTGTCTGCGTTTTCCATTCTCTATCATCGTCCCACTTTATTCCTCTCACTCTCTCTCTGTCTCTCTCTCTGTCTGTCTGTCGCTTTTAGGGTGACCATATGGCATATGCTTGGGCATTCTTATTCGGCATTTGCAGTCCCTTCGGCGCGACTTTTGTCTATTTATGCATTTCACCGCGAAATAGGATTAAACGCTTATGTAAAGGACCCAATCAAAGTTGCCCAGTTGTGCACACCTTGTGTGACGTCTGTATATGTGTGTGTATGTATGCATGTATGTGTTGGTATACCGCACTGTGGCACATATGCCCCGGTTCCCGTAGTGCCAGACTCGCCCGCAAATCCGCTTTTCAAATCCTATCAACAACTCTCGCTCTTCCTCTCCCTCTCCCTCTTCCTCTCCCTCTCTCAGTCTATCTCTCTGTTCTGCAGCTTGCTGGAAAAGTTGGTCGCAAAAAAATTCAATTTTCAATTTGGACATTTCTTTTGCAAGTAGTTATTTGTTTTTTTTTTTTTGTTTCTCTGGGACCAAGAAAATCGTTGCATACTTGACGGCGTGTTTTAAGCTTTACTCGCATTCCTCGTCGCAAAAAAAGAAAGAACAGAAAAATACTTGACCATTTTTACGCCTTATAATTTCTGATGTCTTTAATTTGTCTTGCCCCAGGGGAGTCGAGTCGTCGAGCAGAGGCAGCAACAATCGTTCTCCTAAGCCGCAACAATTTTTATTATGACAGCAACAATAAAAACAAAAAAGAACCAAAAATTATATGTGTATGTGTGTAAAAAAATAATATAAACGTGGCCAACAAGTTGTTATACAAATTTGGTGGTCCATTTTACAAAATGAAAAGTTAAAAGTGGCAGTCGGCAACGAGAAATTTATGTAACGTAAAAAATTTTTGATGATGTCCTTAAATCAAAATTTAAATAAATTCTCTAAAATAAAACAGTGGGCGTGCCGAGTGCCAGCAGGGGCAGTGGCAGCGGTAGGGGCACGTGCAGTTGCAGGGGCAGGGGTAGGGGTGAGGACGATTTGAAGTTAGAGGCAACTCTCTGTCTTTGCCCGAGTTTTTATTCCGCTTTTATATTACTTTTTGCCTACACATATTTCGTATTAATTTTACTTTTCGCTTATTTTTTTTTTTATTATTTGCTCACTCCGAATTTATTTCTGGCCCACGATTATTTGGCATTTTGCATTTGTGGCCCGCCCCGCAACGCCCCCGTCTCACAATAAAACTTGGACCTGTGCTGGCCAAGGCGGAATGCAAAATCCGTTGTCTCAGCCGAAAGTTGTAAAAAGAAAAGCAGCTGAATAAAAATACATGACCTCATACATACAGTGTCTCACACCTCATTTGGAACAGCGTCTAGCAAAAATTTCAATTACCTGCCATAAACTCATTATGCATTATTTTTCAAAAATTCCAAAGACCCATGGCAGGTACATATATTAACCACCAAAATTAATATATGACCCTAATAAACTGGGATTTCCCCACCCGCTAGGTCGGGTTATGTAAAAAAGTACCTAATTTTATGATCGCAGCTTATTTGGAACAGTTACATTCTGGACACCTGGGTGCCATAAAACCCGGATTTTTGACCTAAAGTTGGATATTTACGGTAGAAATAGACCAACCTTTTAAGTCAGTTTAGTTTTTTCCCGCATTGGGGCTGCAACCTGCCAACAAGGACAATGGCCAAACGGACTACCATTGATCAACAGAAACTCATCCTGGAACACTTCAAAATTGGATATTCATTTCGAAAAATAGCTAAAATGGTCAATCTAAACACCTCAACTGTATTCTACATCATTCGGAGTTTCGTCGACGAAAATCGGACAGAGGACAGAGGCGGAATGGCACCAAACCCGATTTTCACCGAGCAGGACGAGCCGAGGATCATCAAGATTTCAAGGGGAAATTTTAAGCTATCTGCTCAAAAACTGACTCAATAGGTGCAGGATGAAATAAGGAAAAAGACCAGTATGGGAACTGTGCTCCAAGTTCTGCGCCACCATGACTTAAATGCCCGAGAACAATGGAAAATGAAATTTGTAAAAGCAAAAACATAGGGTCTAGGATGACGTTCGTCAAAATTCACTTGGACAACGATTTGGAGTTCTGGAACACAATCATATTTGAATTTGAGTACAAATTAAACATTTTTGGTTCGGACGGACGGAATTATGTGTGGCGACACTCCAATACCGATCTGAGTCCCAAAAACTGAAAGGCAACAGTCAAGCACTGCGGAGGAAGTGTCCTGGTATGGGCATCTATCTCGACAGCCCGCGGCGGAAATTTTGTGTTCATTGAAACAACAATGGACAGTAATGTGTACTTCGATATACTAAAGGAAAATTTACTCCAAAGTGCCGAAAAAATAGGAATCCGACGTACTTTCCGGATCTACCAGGACAACGACCCCAGGCATAAGGCCGGAATAGTACAGTCCTGGCTTAGATCGAACTGCCCCCACATGATAATTCCACCGGCCCAGTCTCCAGACTTAAATGTTATTGAAAATTTGTGGGCTCTGCTGGAAAATAATATCCGGAACAACAACATATCCTGCAAACAGGATCTCAAAATGCTCTGCTGGAGGAGTGGAGCAGGATCAGTCCAGAAACTAGTTGGAAGCTGGTATCGTCCATGAATAATAGGTTAAGCGAAGTTATTAAGGCTAAAGGATATCATACTAAGTATTAAAATCCTTATTTAAGCTTTCATACGCCAAATATTTCACTTTTCTTAAGACTGTTTCAAATAAGCTGTGAAACGTTTTTTGGATATGTTTTCAGTTTTTGACTAATTTTAATTAATTAATTAATATTTGCATAAAAACTAAAGTTTCCTTTTAAAATGTGATATAACATTAAACTAATTGGCATTTAAACATTTTGCATTTTTTTCCTTGTTTAAACTTTATAGCACTTTAAAATTTTTGCTAGTCACTGTTCCAAATAAGGTGTGAGACACTGTATATCATATATCACGGAAGATTGCTTTGGCTTTGCGTGTTTATGATTTCCTTCGTTTCCCCACTCGCACTTCTTCTTCTCCCATTTATTTTTTCCTTTTTCCATTTTTTTTTTTTTTTGCCTTGGCCATAATTTTCTTCTAATACGAAATATAATTGCATTATAAAATTGTTGTGCGCGCATGATTTGTGGTACAGAAAGCAGCGAGTGCCCATAGATTCTGTTTATATGTGACAGGACAAGGCTTACGCTCGGGATAAGCATGAAAATCCTCATTTTTATTTGTATAAATCGGAATGTGTAATGAAAGTGAAACAACATAAAAGGAATCTCTCAAATTGACGTCATTTATCATCTAAATAAAAAACTGACCGATTGAAACTGTGAAAAATCTATGATCTCGGACTATTACGAGGTTAATAATATCTTAACAAAATATTAGATAACTTGTTAAGCTAAAATGCATTTCCTACAAGAACTCATACTTCGATCCATCATTACCAGCCATAATATAGCCTAAAAAGTGAGGGACTAGTTTTCTTGAACGGATATGACAATATCGACTTTATATAGTCGAGACGTATCCTAAAATGCGACAAAAACTTCACAGAAAAATAATAATAATGTTGAAGGAGAGGTGCATTTGTAAAATATATGATTAACTAATGTATAATTCTGTCTTTATTATCCATCTGCACAGATACAAGTATATATAACTATGCATATAAAAACCTCCACATATTTAAAATTGCCGTGAAAACGTAGCTTTTCAAATTTTGCTCATACTTGCAACACATATGTTTTAAATCACTTTATGTAACTTAAAATTTTTCATCTGATTTAGTTTCGATACTGTATTCAATATATTTATATATTATACATATTTTTAAATTTTTTTCTTTAATCAAAGTTTAATTAGTGTTACATGCTTTGTTATGCCAACAAAAATGCCGGTTTATACAAACCAAAGACCTGCTTTTGAAGTAATTCAAACAGACAATCGGCCTGTGGCTCATTACGATTTGTTGATCCACCTACTCCACTAAGGGCATGAAAATCCCCATTCAAATATCAGTTATTCAAGTGCTCAAGGCTCACTCACAACCACACAACACACATACAAACTGTGGGAAATGTTTTGGGTATACGTGCGGTTCATTTGCGTAAGATAACCGCACTGAGTCCACTCGAGTCCTCCAGAGTCCACCAGAGTCCACTACTATAGTCGTAAATATAACCGATGCGAGCACTTCTGAAATCGGGTGAGTCAATGACTCATAAAAATGCCAAAAATGTGCGCCCAGTTGAGTAGTTTGCTGGGCGGCACACATAAGGTCCTTCAGCTTGGCTTGTGTTTGAGCAACACGTTTGCCTTCACATACACATGTTCATATATACATATATACATTTACATATACACATATATATATATCTGTATATATGTATATAAAGTTCAGTTTTTGTTGCCAGTTGCAAAGCGTTGAAATTTTGCGGGCTTATCATATAAAAATCATAAAATTTGCATAATAATATTTTGAAATGTGGCCTTATGCACAGTTGGGAAGCAGTGTAAAGGATAAAGGAGTGGGATGGGGGAGGGGGTGCGTCCAGCTGTGGCAGATCCTTTTGGCCGGCGGCTACTGTTCGCAATTTCGCATATCCTTAATGCAGATGATGAAGTGAAAGTGTTGTGAATTATGGGCATTAGCATGGAATGCGCATTAAATTGGCTTGCCTGTTACAGTTAGAGTGGTTCGGGGGGTGTGGGCGGGTTGTAAGGGGGTGGGCATTTAATGGACTCGCATAGACTTGACAATTGAGGGATTTAGCCAAGTGGGACCTGAACAGCGGCAGCTGTTGATCAAGTGACAACTACAGATAAGCGGCAAATCATTGATGTTGATTTCTTTTACCCGTTCTTCAATTTTTTTTTTGTTGCTGTTGCTGTGTAAACATTTGAGCTGTTTCTAAATGCAGTGATTTCCACGGGTAAGGATTAACTTCCCGGCAGCTGCGGTTGCCAGGACGCACAGGACGTGCGCTGCCCACGACACGCGACGTGCTGCACGCACGTCCTCACTGCGCAAACAGCAACACACACACACACACACACACACAAACACACACTCACAAACACACACACACACATACAAACATTCAAAGGATTGGCGCACCCTGTGTCAATAAAAGTCTACGCATTATCCTTGCAGGTCCTTGGCTTTTTACATCTCGTCGTATATCGCTCGTGCGTATAAAATCATTCGAGGCGTCGTCAATCAAAGTGAAAAGCACTTTTCACTTTTCACCCACACTTTTCTGGTTTTTATTCCAATTGACAAACACTCAACTCGACTGGTCTCGACTCGACTCAGCGCATCTTAACTCATCAGACATGCAGCAGCTTTATTTATGCTACCCGATCTTTCATTCATTTGGTGTCCTTGCGGCTGCAGGCAGCGAAATGCACATTTTGTTTATTTTAATTAGTGAGAGCCATAAAGAAAACGGCAAAGGGCATTTTTTGTTCCTTTTTTGTATTTATTATTGCCTTATCAGTTGCTTAACTTTGAGCCAAGCAATTGAATCTCGTGTCAAGCTAAGGGTAAGTTCCTTTCATTAGGGGAGGTCGCTCGTTAGCGCCATCGCTATATCAGCCCCCAGCTAGAGAATTGAGAGTTAATCCAAGAAAGAGGACATTAAAGATGCAAATGAGAAAAATCGTATGGAGAGCCAAAAAAAATAAACAAGAAGTGAAATAAAGAACAACAATAAAGGAAAATCGTGAAATATTCAAGTTGAAAACAAAGCAAACCAAGTGGGAATGGGAAAATAAAATCTTAAATAAAAGACACATCAATAAACAAATTTATAAAAATAAATTCCTATTGAATTCGATCTTAGCCTTGGCAGTAAAATTCAACTAGTAATCTGGCGTGCAAGACTAAAACCCTTGAAGACAAACAAAGCAATCGCTTTTACACATTATTGATATTTACTGTACTTACTAATATTCTGCTATTGTGATAATAGAAAATGTTGCAATATCCCACAATATTTACCTTAACGTTCGTATTACTGGAGCAAAGCTAAACAAACGTTTTTTATGTGCACTTACCAAATACAGACAGACACACACACACACACACACACATACTTATTTGACCAAAGACCAAAGCTAAGTCGAGGCAAAGAAGCAAACCCTTAACTGAAATCCGAATGATGCCAGATCTCATACATATAAACATGCGATTGCGAGGGAACCAGGACCATACAGATGTAAATGTTTATGTTTCCTGCGGTGCAAATAGTGGATGAAGATGGGGCAGGGATGGGGGTATAACTGGGTAATCTTGGGGAACTGCTGGCACAGTTTGGTTATTATAATTTCATGTGGTTTCTGCTGTTTGTGGGGTATGTTTCTTTTTGCTAAATTATTATTTAACATTTGGCAGCGCTGCCACAGTTTTTAAAAATTTATTAAGCGCGATTTTCTTTTATTATTTTGCTTCTTAAGCAAGAAAGACGGAGAGAGAAAAAGAGAGAGAGTGAGACAGAGAGCATGGAATATAAAAAGGACACACAACACATGGACACTTGGGAATGGAGAATTTGTGCAATATTTTTAATATTTATATGGCAACCACACAAACACAAATCATCAGCAGCAACACCACCAAGAAGAGGACCATGCGAGCAAAAAATTCCTGTAAATAATAAATTTCTGCACGCTACAGCAGCAGCAAAAAAAAAAAGAAAAACTACAACAATAACAATATCAACAACAGCAACAGCAGCAGCAGCCGCAGCGAAAAGCGCGGAATTATAAACCGTGGAAAACTATTACCCCAAGGATGCTCAAATCCAAATACACACACAAATAAACTCACACGCAGATACAAATACGGTTACGTGCTTGGCGGAATACTGAAAAAATATTGCAACAACAAAGATGCAAACAAAAACAAATAATAATAGAGTCAATGTCATGACGACATTTAGATACTCTTTCCCCTAGAGAAATTCAAACTCAACAAAATCAAATTATGCGCTTTCAAAATGAAAATTCAAGCGACAATTTACTGAGAATTATGCCAAGTGGCAACATGAGAAGTTAAGCTGAAATACAAGGAAATAGCAGAACGAGCTGCAAAGCGAGAAGCAAAGCGAGAAGCAAAGCGAGAAGCAAAGCGAGAAGCAAAGCGAGAAGCAAAGCGAGAGGCAAAGCGAAAAGCAAAGCGAGAAGCAAAGCTGAGAAGCAAAGCGAGAAGCAAAGCAAGAAGTAAAGCGAGAAGCAAAGCGAGAAGCAGTGCGAGAACCAAAGCAAAAATCTGATCAAGAGGAAAAACAAGAAAGCAATGAGAAAGTCAAAGCGAGAAGCAAAGTAAAAGCAAAGCGAAAAGCAAACAGTAGTAAGCCATAAAATAAGCACTTCGAAAGTAACGGTGAAAATGAAGCACTTAAAACTGCATAGACGGAAAAATTGGCAACGCATATACATATAGCATAAAAATCATCTAGATCCCAGATCTTAACTCTCATTTTTCGCTTCTTCAGAATTCTATTCCATTATCGCAATGTTTTTTGGTTTTTGCAGCCCGTAGAGTAGAGTATTAATTGGCTAGCAAACTGAACGAGTTATTTGCCATACCCGAAATACCCGACAATTGCATAAGCAGCAATACATTGGGGGACTTTCATTTTTTCTCGCCCAATATTCCCGCTGATGATGTTGGGAAATAAACAAATTCAAAAAAAACAACAATGAAAAAAGGCGAATGATCGAATATTCATTCATATGCAGACAACAGCAGCGCCCTCGAGATACACTCAGCCGAAGCCGAGGGGGGGCCCCCCTCGCACTCTACTAGTTAGCCTGCAGTGGCAGTAGCAGTTGACTTATGTGAGTGTATGCTTGGGTGTGTGTGTGTGTGTGTATAAGTGTGTGTGGATGGGTGTGTGCCGTATGCAAGCACCGTGCATATTTTTTAATTGAGTGCGCGGGGAATTGATTGTCAAGGACGTGAACGTGTTCCTGGCTCTGAGCTGCGGAGGTATGTGGGCCACATGTGTTGGTAGCTGGCTTTGTTGGCTTGTTTGGCTGCCGTTACCGTTACCTTTTAGCAATTTGCTTCAACATTTCTATATGCGTGAGTGTGTGTGTGTGTGTGCTATGAATAACAGCACTTGACTTGGTTGCTTGCTCCTGTTTTTTATATTTTACATATTGTATTTTTGTTTTTTTTTTTTTTTGATTTTCATTCTTTGCAATGTGCAAATAATATGAGTACTTAAAGAGCTTCAGCAGCATGAAAGTGGATTACATGACTGTAACTTGGTGGTTAATAAGAATGCTTGAAAACAATTCGAAAATGAGACCACTTGTATGTGTTACCCGAATCGAAATGAGTGAAATGGTTTCGTTGGTCCACTTTTATTAATAAAATATGTCGAGTAAAATGTGCTTAACAAAAATGCTTTGCAAAAATTTACCTGATATTTCTTCTTACTACAATAAAGTTTGCGTTCTGCTTAAATTTGTTGAATATCTTTTTAAATTTTAGCGAGCAACACTGAATATTGAGAAAAGTTTCTTGATCAAAACAGATTATTGTAGATACTTATCTCTTTAAAATTTCTTTGGCAACGCTGCGACTAATTGGATAAGTTTAACGGTAAATTAAGCAGTTTCTCGCTTATTGCTATGCATTAAGTTTTTCAGTTTTGTACGAACAATTAAAATAATGATTGAAAACTTTTCTTTAAAATACATTTCTAGTTTGTGCCATGTCATGTTCATCTCTTTCTCTCTATCATTCGCTTCTTTTCCATCTCTCCCTCTCTCTCTATTTTCTTTGACTAACTCCCTTGCAATGGGTATTTCCGTTGCATGTTCCTATATCCGGACCACAAATAAGCGCATACAACAAAAGAGTCACTTGATATATGCAGTGGTACCAGGAGAAATATGTTTAGAAAACGTAGAAAAAAAATTAAAAGAGAATAGAATAGAATAGAATAGAATAGAATAGATAGTTGGTACTATAAACCTTTTGGGATGCAGACTCTTCACTAATGTATCATATGGCCAAAGTCCCATCTAAAATCCCATTCACTTAACCATTTGTAACGAACAGCGAAACAAACTGCGAATGAACTCAACTCAACCATTTGCATTGCTGCTCTTTTTGTTCTATTTTATTATTTTTTTTTTTGGTCTTTCGTGTTTGGGTCATGCACCGTTATGGCGGCCATTTTGTATTCGTGTTACAGTTACGCAGCAGCAGCAGCAGCAGCAAGAGTAACTCGCGAGCTCGCATTGCAATTTCCGTTTGCCGCGCCATATAAATAAACATTTATTTTGTGTACTACTTCCCACACATGTCAACTACCGCAAAAATATCGTACTACCAGAACCGCGATCCAATCCTCAGCCCCTCCCCCTCCCTCTCCCCCTCCCCATCCTTCATGTCCCTGCCATTGCTTAGTTTTCAGCTACAGTTACCGTTAGTTTAATTAATCTTAATTCACGACTACAACAGACGCTGCTGCCCACTTCACATGCAAGATTTTATTTATGGCCCAAAAAACAAACCAAAAAAAACGGAAGAGATGGTTAAAAAAGTAAGCGATTGTTATCTGTACAACAGGGTTCGACTAGCACATACCCTGTACATAGAGTCTCACAGCAGAATTCTTATTTAAATATGAAACAACAAAATGTGTCGCATTTACACAAGTAAATAAATAATCAGAAATTTATAAATATTGTACACAAATAATAAGTTAATCCGTGAGCAGTTAATAATATTTTCTGATATATATTTTCTCTTATCATAAGCATATATGAAAGTTATCTTGAAGAAAATTTAAATTTAAATTTAATTTTAATATAAGTAACTACTACTTTTGATTAAATTGTAATCAACTCCCAAAAAAGGCATACAAAATTTCAACATTTCAAAACCCGCCGACGCAGCCATTTTTATATGCACTTTAGCCATTTTTTCTTCTATTCCATTTTTATTTTGCCATTTTACCTTCTAGTTGTTTATTATGTTGCGCGGTGCACTTGAAAAGCGCCATTCTTCTGTGGCACAAACGCAAAGCGGAAATGGAAGCTGTATTAAAGCAAAGGGAGTGGGGGGGAGATTGAAATATTTCTAATAAATGAAATGAAAATAAAATTTCTGTTTACGCTGCAAACAATGAATAGCATCAAACAGTATTTTTGAAAAGCGAGTCGCATACGCTGTTTATTTGGCAATGCCACACTCATAAATCTATTCACATCCCAAATACATGGAAATATGAGAGTTCACCGTACCAGAGCCATATGGGCGTGGCTCTCTTCCTATTCACAATGCTATCAAAAATAATTCAATAATTCAATTTATGCGATATTTGCATTCTGGTCATGGGAGCCCCGTCAATAAAATTTCAATTTTTTTTTTTTTGCGGCTTTGACTTTTTGCCGGAGTTTTTGTGATTTTTTTTTTTATTTATTTATTTGTATCGAAAAACAAAATTGAAATGAATGCAAAATCTGTGGAGGTATCGAAAATATTTGCATATATGTCAAAAATTGATACAATTGCGACTTAGTCGACTTTTCATTAGCTTTTGCACGGCTGAAAATATTGTGTTTGAAAAATACAAGTCAAAAAATACATATTTACATATTCAAAGCGGATACATATAGATAGTGGAAAGATTCGATCTTAGTTTTACACAAGGACGAAGTGCATAGTGAGTTAGAATTTGCAAGAGAAAACTCTATCGAACTGCATTCAGGGATTATGGGATCATCCAGGAACTCGACCGCTTTTGAAAATTCACTGCGTAGCGATGTGAAATCCATAATCCTCGATTTCTCTGAAAAGTTCGAGCTTTTTAGATGATTGGATTCAAGTGGGCAGTTAGTAGCGCTGGTCAAAAGAAAAAGTTTGATACATGACCCGATAGAATATGGCCAATCAGCGTTATTGAGTGCAGTTCTGCTGACAACAATAAAGAGCGAGGAGTGGATCCGACCCATTGCTGTGATGAGTACTAGGTATACAAGGTATACTAGGTACTAGGTATATGTTTAATTAAAACACTGACTGCTTATTATTAATACAGAGTATTTAGATATTATTAATGTGCTATGTATTTTCCAAAAATTCCACTTCTTCGCTGTATTCTCCCAGTTACGTAGGTGAGTATCGGGCTCAGTGGATGGCTCTCAAGTATTAATTATTTATTATTTATTAATTGTTCTCTTTATTAATTTTCAGTCGGATTTTGGATCTTCCTCAGACGTCTGTAAAATTTCACTGCAGCTTTGTTTACCGATGCTGCGGCAAAGGTGATCCACATGAGGGATTCAGAGTCCCTCAGTTCGCTTCCCAACTACAGCATTTCGTGCTGTGTGAATTTTAATGCATTTTGAGGTCGTATCCCGAAAGTATTTTGCCACTATGCGAGCATCTTCCATTTTTTTCCTTCACTTGAGCTGTCAGTCAAGAGTTGCCAGGGTAGCAGTGTGGTGCGAGATGGCTGTGGTGTGGGTGCAACACGGACGTGTGGCTTTTACGGCTAGTTGTTGTTTTTTGTTATTATTTTTTAGTTGTTGTTGCTTTCGTTTTTGACAGCTAAATGCAGAAAGAAGCAACACTGGAAGACTCTCTTCCCGCCACTCAGTTGTCAAATAGTTCTCCACTTGCTACGTGTACTCTGCCCCAACTTATTCAGCCCGGCATCCCAACACACCGCTCTTTGAATGCTTTTAAAAATGTTTCTTAGCAAATTGTTTGCAAAAATGCTCCACAGACTTCGGGACGGCGACGAGGCAAAAGCAGCGCCAGAGAATATAAAGATGTAGAAGTCAGACACAACCAGCAATAAAACAAGTGGGAACACTCCAGTCGAGCGTAGCAAACTGCGAAATACCCTGACACCAGTGCTATGCCAGCTGATCACAGGTTTCGAAGAACCTTTTTTGACATAGGCTCAAAGGCAACTCTACCTCTGAAATAACATGGTAGATGTGGAAGTAGGTAAGAAATTTCCTATTTTTACAGGGTGTTAATAGTAATCAACATTTAAAATATGGGAAGTCCCGCTATAAAATAGCTAGATATCTAATCTCGTCGGTTTCCTAGTTAGCAGCCCAGCTTAAATAGATGATCTGCTTCGGCCACAGAAGAATATGTTTTTCAAGTATTTTAGGACGGACCCTAGCATACTTCGGTGTCAGAGTATACAAATGCTAATGGAAGCTATTGTCATTTGCCTAGAGATAGAGATATGTAGAGAAAGGGAGAGGAGGAGACTCTCTGAGTAGGTGTTCCTTTCTCTGATGTGGCCTGGCAGTTGTGTCATATGCGTTTATGTGTGCAGTGCATTAATTGAAGCTTACATTTACTCCACTTTTGTTCTAACTTCTGACAGCTGTCAGTGTTGTAAAGGTACTTTATTTATTTTGCAAAAAACAAGTTGACAAGTTATTTACCATTGTCAACACGGTCGACAGCAGCAACTTGCTATTGCATTCACTTGCAGATTAAACTTGAACTTAATACTTGCTTGAACTTAATACTTTCTTCCTTAAGGATTGTGTTTCTTCTAAAACGAATTTAGTATGAAGTTAAAAAATATATTATAAATATACAATATTCAGCATTTAAAATGTAATTCCTAACTTTGCTTGACTTGCATATTGTGTAACTATTAAAGAATATTAGTTCTACCTACTCTCACTCAATGGCTAGCTGCTATGGACATAATGCTTATCTCTATGGTTCTCTTACATATGCTAATGGCTGATCCACACTGGCAATTTATTCTACGTAGCCCGCTTAATCTCATCTTCAATTTCTATGGCGATTCCCAGTCCGCCACCCAATTGAATCATGTGAACTTTAGTCAAATGCACACCGATTGCGTCTGTCTGCTGCTTTGCATATGCCTTGCATTATCCTGTCGGGTGGGGGGAGGGGCCTAGGTAGATAGCAGACGTGATCGGATTAACTATTTTATTAGAAAATATACAATTTACATATTTTCTGTATATTTCCTTCTCCCACGACATGCTGGAGTGAAAATTGAAATACCATTTTTTATTTATGTAATATTCAATAAAGCAACCTAAACCGAACACACCTGCATGTGTATGTATGTAAAAGGATGATATAATGTGTTCACATTTCACACATACACACACACATATATATATACATATATATATATATATATATATACTTTTTTTTATAGAAATGATAAAAAGTTATAGTCGCACGTGTGGGGAGCAACTAGGACACCTTTAGCTTTGACTTTGACAGCAGCTAGTCGCGTAAAGGCGCTTATGTGTGTTTGTGTGCGTTGAATAAATGAATGAATAAGTGAATCACTGCAAAACTGACTCACTGACTGACTGACTGACTTACTGACTGACTGGCGAAGCGAATGCACTGGCGGGTCCCTTCTAGATTCAATCACTTGAATAATGGAAGCCACAAATTCAGCTAACTGCAAATGTTCAATACAATTTGATTATGATGGAATAGTGGAGGCGACTCCAGCTGCAGGTGTGTGGTATGTGGTGGTGGTTCTGCTGCTGCTGGTGGTGTGCTTCTGTGCACTTGATTGAGTGCCTTGCCATGGCATTTGAGTGGCTTTGAGTGCCAAGTAGCGTCCACGAACAACTCTGCATGCGAAAATTGCATAAATGCATGGCACTTTTCAGCGACTGTGATTTCCATTTACCAACAAGAGGGGACGAGTCCATGTGTGTTGGCTCAGTTGAGTGTTCTTGTTGTTATTGTTGCTGATGTCTGTTTTCAATATTCAAAACAGTCGGACATATGCATTCGTTTGACTACAGCCCTCTAGGGCCAAAACCAGAGTCAGAGTCAGAGTCACAGCCAGAGCCGGATCCCGGAACGGGGACAAAACAAATGCACGCAAATGAGCCAAGAGATGGATGGAGTTTTGTGGGCCCTTGGGGGCAAGCTAGCCTGGACAACAAGTTAGCAAAGTGGGAGGGTGGCCAGAGTATGTGTAGAAAGCTCTGGCAATCAGACAACAATTGTTAATAATAAATGCATAATTTGCAATTGGATTTTGAAGGTTTCGCAAGAGCGTAAACGGAAGGGGTTGATTAACGAGCCAAGTGCACAGCTCGAGTGTTGGCAAATGAATGTAATTGATGTGGAAGACACATACACTACATATCTACGTATGTGGGATGCCAGAGGCTGGTCTGTAGCAGAGAGGACTTAACGTCCATTGATTATACGAATTCGTTTTGGGATCAGGCCAAAGGCCAATTGATAAATGAGCCAAGATGAGGTTTGGGAAGGTGAAAACTGAGCGCTGGAATATATTTAATAATAGTTACAATACGCACAGGAAAGGGAACTTCCAAAATATATATAGTTAAAGGAGTAAAGATCAGACAGAACGCAGTTTGATTGATGAGCTAAGACAGAAGCTTGAAACGATACTAAAATAAGCAGAGTGGGTTTTTAACTCTGATGCGACTGCAAATTCTCATTTGTTTTTGAAAATGAGTTTTGCTTAATTTTACAAAACACATAATATGGTCTGATTAATGACATGGCAAATAAGCTTATGCAAGAAGGAAATAAAGAAGACTACTCCTTTATCCTAAGAAAAGGTGAAAGGATCAGACAGGTCGCAGCATGATTGATGATCCAATGTTTATCTGAAGAAACTGAAGAAATGTGTTCAAGCTGAATTTGTGGAATATTCAATTTTACACATCTATTATATTGAGCCTGGTTAAGGACTGAAGAGTCAGGCAGGTGTGTTTGTGTCCTGGGCCTCATTGGAACCGGTTGCGACCACAACTAATTGGGTTTACCGAAGCGATAACTAATTATTATGTGGCTTATGTATTCAATAAATGTGTATACATATTTTTTATTGCTTTCGATTAAAAAGACATCAAATTTTGAGTAGAAAGCAACGATATTTACGAGAGAAAGGAGAGAAATGGAGGGGCGTGGCATAGGTAGGGCCCGCTAGGGGCAATCCCATAATACTTGCATATGTAAAATGCTCAAATTAACTTAATTAGATGGCAGCGCATGCAAAAGGCGTTGGTGGGCTACTTTTTTACCCAAGGCAGAGCAGCAGCTGGCCACAAATTTGAGTTGTTCCCAAAAATGTGAAGGTATTCAAAAAACAGATCGCACCTGCCGGAACCTGTCCCAGAAAACACATATTGGGTTAACAGCACAAAAAAAAAGGCAAAACCAAAGCCGGCAATGACCAACTGGCCGAGTGGCCACGCCCAACCGCCTGAAAGTCGAGCGCAATTATTGTGTTAGTTGTTGTGTGGCTCATTAAAATTGATGTCTTAATTTGAAGCAGCAGCAGGACACCAATGCACAGAAGCACACACATACACACACACACATAGTTAGGGGCACACCGAGCGAGGCACCCTGTAATTAAGCGCCGCGACCAGAGAGACCAGAGACCAAGCCACGAACTCCGCAACAAAACCGAATCAAACGAACTGAAATGAAATGAAATGACATGAAATTGTTAACAAATGTATTTTTTTTTTCTCAAAATTTGCTCGCAGGCAAATGCGAGCATGAGGAATGAGCATTGTGCATTGAGGATGAGGCTGGCAAACGAAACAGGAGCTGCAGCAAGATGCTGCAAGTTGCTGCCGCAGACGGTGAACCAGTTAAATGCAAAGACAAATGACGAGAAACAGAATCCTCTGCCTTTTGATTACGAGAAACTGGATGCTGCAATTAAGCTGAGACTGAAGCTGAGGCTGCAACCAAAACCTGCAGCAAACCGAGCTGAGTTGCCGGGGCGTTCGCGTTATGACGAAGTTGTCAGTGAATTTTGCTACCGTTCAGACGATTGTGGCCAGCAAGCAAAACTCAATCATGCTGACCAGCGCCTGGAGCGGTTCAAGTGGTTCTCTGCTGGTTTGTTAGCGGTCACAAAGCGATCTCGTCTGCTTAAACTGCTTGCAGCCCGAAGACGGCGCCAGTTGTATTAGCCAATCTCAATCTTGTTCCACCAACAACAAACACTCACAACTCCACTGCAAACTTACATAAGAGTTCTTCAATCTGTGGACTTGTCATAAAATTTAATAAAATTGTTAACTTGGTTAAAGTGTGGTTAGCGTATTAAAACCAGCTTTTAAGAAAGCTTAAAAATTTATTATATTTTAAGAAATTGTTGTAGACAAAATAGGAAATTGTTGTACAAATAATAGGAGAAAATTTAGAATTCAGATTCGAGGGCACTTGAAGTAAGTTTTTAGTTATTTGGCTATTTGGCAATTGAAATTAATCTACACTAAGAGATGCTATTAAATTTAACAATTTGTTTTGTAAAATAAAATTTTTTTTTAATTGGTTAAGATTTAATAAATTTTTGTGGACAATATTTTCAAATTTAACATGTAGTTTGTTCGGATCGTTTAAAGCGACCTAAAGATTCCAACTCTGTTCAAATCAGCTTTTATTTAGAAAAAGAATATAAGAAAATTATTATTTTAATTTAATCATTTTTATACCAATCTTAAAATTGTTCGACTAAAAAATTTAATCTAGCTGAAGAATTTCCTTTCTTAGTTTGCAAATAGTTATAAAGCCATTTATTTCATAATTTAAGATACTTTTGTGGAGAAAATGTTCAAATGCCAAAAAGTAGACTCCCAGTTCGAACTCAGTTGACGTCGCCCAGGTAGAATAAAAATCAAACAAAATGATTATTTTAAATATACAAATTTTAATACAATCCATTTGAGTGAAGCAGAAAAATTGAATTTATTTCAAAAGCAGATTAAAAGTAACAGGACTTCGAATTGTGTGTATTTTGATAAATGATTTTTTATCGCAATTTGTTCTTCTAATTGGCATCAGAGAAATATTTCTTAGTTGACCAGATTTACGAAAGTCTTTATTTCAGTTTGATTCAATGTGCAATCTTTTGTAATTTCTTATACACAAAAGTAATGTTTGCTATGCAAGTATGATATAAAGTCTACCACATTTCAACAAAATTGATTCGTTTTCTGATAAAAAATAAATACTGTAGACTAAAATGGGCTGCATTTATTTTCTTGAAGATGCCCAGAGTGGAAAAGAGCCCCACACAAACAGCTGGTGGAAGGCAGGCAGCCTGAGGCCGCAGGACTCTGGACCCACATGCAACTTACATCCTGGCTGTGATTCGCTTCAGTATGTGGCATAGCACAAAAGGCATTGTCCTCGTTATTGATGCATCCAGGTAGGCCACACCAACTGTTCATCGTATGCATGTTGTCAGTGGCACTCGGACATCCTTGGGACTTCCTTCCTCACTCTGTGAAGCTTTAGTTACGCTACTTTGATTTCGGTTTATTTTCCCTGTCATTTGAGTGTCTCTTTCGCTCCTCACTGGTGATATAACAACTTAATCTCCACTGGACATGGGCAGCTGTTGGGGTGATGCGTACATGCAGCTGTCTCTGTGCAGTTGTTGTGTTTATGAAACTCTAAGGACTCCCACAGGACATGCTACTAATCACGAGCTGTTGTGGCTGTTCTCACTTCCTAATGAGACTGCAGCAACACAACACCCATAAAAACGACAGAAAAAAAAATAGAAAAAACCAGCCATCCAGCTAAAAGACAGAGAGAGAGAGATAGAGAGAGAGAGGGAAAAGGAGACGCCAGCAACAGTTTCATGTGTATCCTGTCGTCCCGGCGTCACCAAGTGCCAGACACTTGATTTCCCAGGCCGTATAATTTTATGCGCGAGTTTCGCAGGCGTCAAAGTGTCAACTGTCAAATGCGTCGCGATGTTTCAACACTCCCAAGCCCCTGGGCAAGGTCGCCAGACATGTCTGGCCGCCTGGACAGACAACTCTGTCTATCCATCCATCTGACTGTCTGTCTGTCTGTCTGTCAGCTAGAAATTGTACGTCAGCAACAACGTCTCGTGTTTATATTTAAAATGTCAGCACGACTGGCAATTGGATAGGATACATCCTGTCAGTTGCTTACACTCATTGCACCACTCTGCTGAGCAACATCATCATCATCATCCTCATCTGCCTCCTCACTAGCTCATTAGCATCGCTGCGTGGGCAGCTCTTATTGGACAACATCAGATCACGCTGATTACCAGGCACATTATCCACAGACACATAGTTTTGAGCCGTTTGTCCTATTTCCCTTCCATCATAAATCTTTTGTTAACCAGTGATTTTTAGACCAACAAGCGCATAAATATAAATCAATGCATATTAAATGGATTTTTTCAGGGGCTGCGTCTAAATGTTGCAATATGGGTGTTGCATTACACAACACTGAACAAGCAAGAAGCAAACACAAGTTGAAGCATCAAATTTCCTAAAAGGTTGTTGCTCGTTAACACTTAAATGGCAAAACATCAAGTGGAAAATTCAAATGTTGACCTGAAGTAAATTAGAAATTTAAGTACTTGGCAAACGCCAAAGGAATTCCATGAATATGAATATAAATAGAAACAATTAATGCACTGCATGATTTGAACTTACTTTGACATTTTACACGTTTTCTAAAATAATTGGCAATAAGTCAGTCGATTTTTTGTCTTATTTGGCTAAATATTTAGTTTAATAGAAGCAGGTAAGTTAAGTAAGACTCTAGAAACCTCATCAGTTGTACGACTCCAGAAGGTTTTCCCAATGGACTCAAAAAGATTACACTCATTTAATAACAAGTTGGACAATTTGCTTTTCATCATTTTCCTTGATCCCTTCGCGCTTAGCAATCAGATACAGATATAAGTCTAAAGTACATCTACTTGAGCTACTATTTATGTGATATTAGTATTTCATACAGAAGTTATCTGAAAATTGAACACGGGGGTTGTTCAAGAAGCTAATCTTTATTGGTTATCCCAACCGCTTATTACCCCAAGCAAAAATAACTCATTCCATTTCATTAAACCCAACCATGTGAGACATTCAAAATATGTTGACCGTGCACTGATTCGACTATATATTTCATTTTTAAAATATAGCTAACCCACTGCCAGCCACTGGCATCAATATTTCTAATACTTGTAGCAAAATTGGTTTTTTGCTAACTGACCAGCGGCGATAACATTTCCGAACCCTTCGGGCCAAGGTTCGAACCCCTTGTTGCAAGTATCTTTAACTACCGCACTGGCTGAGGTCTTTGCCTGCCATTTCTTTCTAGTAGCACGTTTTTTTATGTTTTTAATGGGGATTGGGGGGAGGTGGCTATGTTGGGTGGTTTGAATGTAACATTATTTATAACTCAGCGGCGCAGGGATAATGCCATATTAAATGTCAACTGCACTACACACGACACACGCTCATATAAGACATGTGGGACGCACACAAATCCCAAACATGAAAAATCTATTGCTTCGTATCGTTGTATCGTTGCTAAAGTAAGTTAAGTCCTTAAGATGTCCTGCAGCGACACAAAGGCGGAAAGTAAATCCATTGAGGTTACCTTTACTCCGCACACGAGACTCCCAAATTTCATACAGCCTAGCGCAGAATGTGACCCTTGTCCCTTTTTGTCTTTACGCGCCAGTGAAGACTTTTGGGGAGTCATCCGATTCCTTTGAATCACCCAGTGGCCGAGTGGTTTTGATTCCTTTTGCCACTCATTTTTAATTCAGCTCACATGCTCACATCTGTTGGTCGCTGGAGTATCCTTCCTGTCCAGTTTTGGCCACTACATGCTCCATTGATTTATGCGCTGCCAATGCGCGCTTATATATATATATATATATACATATATATCCTTGCTCGTCCTGGCTCGTCCTCACTGTAGCCCAGGCTGCCCTGCCCCGGTTGCGGCATTGTTCATCATCTGCCTCGCTGGCTACTTTGTTTCATTATAGTATATTGGCCACATTTGTGGCTCATTTTGTACATGCGAGGCATGTCTGATAATGACCACAGAATTTCATTATCCATTCGAAATTCGTATTGTAATTAAATTAATATATAAGTATGTATACATAGACATGGCCTGTAGGCATTATGTGTGTCCTGCCAAAGGAGCTGCATGTGCTCAAATATTGTTCGCGCCTGCACTTGACAGCTGATTAAGAGAGTTGGCCTTAAACTAAAATTATATAAAACCAATGAGAGATTGAAATATAATTCTGACATTCCAATTCGAGTATAATTTAGAAAATCCTCCAAATATTGAAGAATGTGTATTTTTGTTTTGTTTAGTTAGAAACTTGCTCTAAGTTTATTTTTTAATTTTTACATTAATTTTACATCAAAAGTACAGAAAACTTGATATGGCATATGTGCTTAAAATAAAGTAAATTAAAAACATTTGGAAATTGATCTTAATGCAAATTTGTCAGGAAATCGGAACAAAAAACTCTACAACGAACACAATTAGCTTTAGGATTATTCCGATTAAACCAAGCAAATCGATCATATTTAAGACTTTTTCCCAACAATCTGTCAGCAAAGCGATTCGTATTTTTCCATACTATTTTTGGTAATCTCATCATCCCTTCAAGATCCATTGTATTAACCTGAAAGTGTAACTCAGGCTAAAGCAGCGAGCTCAGCTGGCACTTGTCTGATGGTTGCTTGTTACTCGTACGGAATGATAAGTAACCCCAAGAGACTGAGAGAGAGTGAGGGAGATAGTGGGAGAGAGGGAGACAGAGAATAAGAAGCAGGTCGGCCTTTTGTCTAATTTCATCAATTTAATTAGTTTCTCCATGGGCTCCAATTGGTGCTGCCAATGCACCACAGTTGCGGTCGAATCACGTACCAAATGAACAGCTCAGCAGGATTGAGGGCGGTTATCCTGACAGTCATGTGGGCGTGGCATGGCTCATTGTTCGACTGCTGCTGCTGCTGCTGCTGCTGCTGCTGTTCACACCTACTCAGCAGCTGTACTTATCAATCATAACGGCAATTGACTACCAGATTGTCGACTTTCGAATCCTTTTTTAAGTCAAAAACTGCATCTTTGACTTGTTGGCTTCTGCTCAATCATTGCCATCAATCATGCAGCACACGATTTTCATTTGTGTGTCAACTCCTACTTTCTTCGCTCTGTGGTTTCTTTGTGGTTTCTGTTTCAATGTCTTCTGTCCGTTTTTTTTTTTCAACTTATTTTTGTGGCCTTTGCCGGAGTCGCTATCTCAATTTCAGCAGCTGATTTTCGGATCCGGGACTAGGCAATGTGTCCTTTGTGTTGTTGTTGTTTCTCTTTATTGTTGTTGTTGTTGGTATTGTGCATTGTAGGTGTGAAATGCGCAAAGAACTCATGCATATCCTGCTGACAGGCTGTGCTGTACTGAATATGTTCACCGCCTGCTGCTAGCCTCAAGTCCTTTGTTGTTTTGCGCCGTGGTGTCCAGCAGCCGCCTCAGTTCCCGCTTATCTGCCAGCCGAGGCTCTCTACCTCAGTCTTCCTGTTCTTTTCTTTATAACATGTGTTAACAAATGTTCCATGAAATGTTCCAGCTTCATTCTCATCCTCATCGACAACATCATCAGCCTTAATGTCATCGTCCTTGTCCTCATCAAAGTGGTCGCCTTTTCTTGAAAATTTTAATTTATGTTCATCCCTTATTCGGGGCGGAGCGTCTAATAACTCAATTAAATGGCAGCTCCTATCGATGACAGGCAGCGGCGTAATCTCTATAAAAATGTTCGCATTCTTTAATTCAATATCCTGTGAATTCACGGCGAAAATATCGGCAATGGCAAACCGCAACAGACAGGATACACCGTCGCCCAGCGCGGAAGCAGGAATCATTATGGCAACGACAGGAATATCAATTTACTCACGGTTGGCAAATATTCCAATGGCGTTTAATTATGTCGCGGTGTGGATGAAAAAAAGTCTCCGAATTTAAAAAAAATATAGACAGCGTTTGATTGATTGACAAATAAGTATAATTTAATAAATCTAAGATGGAAATATTAAAAAATTTGGATTGCATAACGAATTATAGTTTAGTTAATATAAATCAATACTATTAGGGTATTCGAAATACTCAAAGGATAAGATTGAGTTGAAATCCAATTATTTAGTTTCAGTTTATTTTAATTGATACTGATTTAATAAAAATAAAACCACATACTTTTTATCAGGTGACAGGCAGCCTAAATTAAGTCAATCAACTATCTTACTGCCACATATATTACCACAAAGCATCTCAAATTACTTTGCAGATATTCAATCCAAACGGTGACTCATCCTTGACTACGTCGGAAGCAAAGCAAACGGCGTGAAAATTTGCCAACTCATTGTTGAAAAATACGCCACATGCAAATATAAGATATAAGTCTAGGAAAATGCACAGAGAAAATGGAAATGGTGTGAGTGGAAAGCAAATCTAATCAACAGCCACAGCAAATCAACTCGGAAATTCAAAGAAAAATAAACTCATAAATAATTGCCAAGCCAGACAGATGAGGATTATGAATGTATATGGGTATGAATATGTATGTATGTATGTGTGTACTTGCGGTCGACAGATAGAAGTGGGTCTCGAACGAGTTCTTTTTGTGAAATTACTGGCTAAGTTAGAAGATAAAACAGCTTTCAATTTAATTTTTATAAACAATAAAGCTTAAGGTGTGAAATTTATATGCAGAACTTGTGCACATAAAAGGATTGCATAACGTTGAAAATAATTCGAAACCTGATAAAAAAGTAAGAATATTGCATCAAGTATTTCTCGAATTCTTTCAGAAAGATGAATTTTCCTGTTTTGATCAAAATACCTGTATTTAATTTTTGACCAATATTAAGCTGATGGAACTTTAAAAATAAAAAAAAGAAAAAACTTAGAAAGGGAATTTCTTGAAATGTATGTAGAGCAAGTATTTTCAATTCTAATTTAAAGATATATACGAAAATGCTTGCAAAACATTTTTAAATAATTTAAGTGCATATAAAACCCACTTAAGAGCCAGCTCGAGGGCATAATTGTAGGGCGCTGTGGGTTAAGCCGATGCTTAAGTCTAAGCCTAATCCAAAACCAAAGCCAAGGCCTACAGCCGGTAGAACAAATCAGCCACTTCATTTGCATTTCGAAAATCAGCTTAAATGAGGAACTAAGCGAGACGGTGCAACGTAGGCGCTGAGAATTATCGATATTATTAGATGCATAATTGAGGCTATTTATAAGGCAGTCAATATGAAATGATGTAACGTTAGCCATTTAGAAATTCTCTTCTCTCTCCACACACCACACAAAAACGAGCTGTGAACCGTAGGTGTTGGCCCAAATCACGACACAGACAAAAGCCAACGCCCTCGGCTCCCGACTCCCGACTCCCAGCTCCCAACTCCGACACCAATTCCAACTCAAACTGCAGCTGGACACCTGCATAATGCGTTCGCTTCGGTTCCATGGGGTTAACTCTTAATTAAAAGCTGCTTTTCATCTCACAAGCACACACACACACCACACACACACAATTACAAAGAGCCAATGCAGCTCACAGTGTGATATCTTCTGGCCTCTCTCAACACGGTTTTCACCTGTTTGGTAAAAACACAAACACAAAAGAGGGCCGTGAAAATTTATCTCGTCGCATGCTGCGTTTTCGGATTGCTGCTACCCGAAATGAGGTGCTGAGATCTCAAATTGACTTTGGCTGCATGCTGCTGATTAGCTGCTGATATGTTTCTGGCTCCCAAGCAATCAATTGAGAATGTTAAATGTAAATGACTTGCTTCAATTTCCCATTCACCCCGCGATACCCATTTTCCCATTCTTCGTGAAACTAATCTCCGACTTGTACGCCTCATCAATAGTAAAGCATCAGTGGGCAACGAATGTGACACTATTGTTTGGCCTTTGGCCCTTTGGCTCTTATCTGTCAGATGCTCTAATCTGTAACCGGCTCTAATGTCTTCATCATCTAACGTTTTATTCAAGTTTCTTGTATATATATATATTTATTTTTTCTTTGTTGGAGCTTAAGCCAATTTTGTTGTTGGACAGGTTCGAAAAACTCTTGATAAAGATATCACAAATTTGTATTTGAGGTTTTCAGTTAGTGCTTATAATTTATGCAGAAATTAAAACACTTCATTAGCCGCGTGTTAATGTCTTTCGAATTGTGTGATTTTGTCTTGAAACCCGAAGCGTGAAAGTTGCAATGATGTCGTATGCAAATTAAGGAAAGTCAAAAAAATACAAGCAACTAAATTAAATATATATATTTGGTAAACTGTTTATGGAAAGGGAATCTCGAGTAAAATATTTTTTGAAAACTCTTCATACATTATGCGTACAATTCGAGTTCAGTTTGAGAAACAGATAACCAAAATTTGTTAGAAACAATAATATTCAAAATTAGGCTTCAGAGTGATAAAACTTTAAATTGATTAATCAAGATTTCCCTTTTTATACAAATACAACAATAAAATTAATGTCTGGCAGCGAAAAATAAGATTGTATTAAAAATCAAGGAAAATGTTTTGAGAACAGCGTGTTTCATTTTTATACAGCAAGACTTTAGTTCGGGTGGACTAATAAAAATTGCCATCTAACCTCCTTCGCGGGTCTCTGGCAGAGTCTTCAGATTCTCCGACGAATGTTATCTGTAATACAAAACTCATATGTGCTTTTAGTATATCTTAAAAGCTTCTCATATCGTGCTTACTGCAGATAACACTGAATCGTGATAGAAGCAGAATAACTCAGCTTTAGGTATTTTCAACCCTTCCATCCTTAAAATGTCAATTTCAATTTTGATATCCCAATTTAAGCTGGCATCTTTCAATCAGTAGAATGATGTATGTGTTTGTGCGTGTGTGTGTGTGTGTGTGTGTGTCTGTTTTCTTTGTGGTGCCACTCTAAAGTCTAAACACATTTAAGCCGCTACTAAGTGTCATGTTGAACACATGTACATCAAATTCAATGAAATCAAATAGCAGACAATCCCCTCTATCTCTGTCTATCCCTCTCTCTCTATCTCTCTCGGTGGCCCCTCCAACATAAGAGTGGAATAAGTACAGTTATGCGGGGATAGCCATGGAAATTCAGAGTTGTATTTTATGTGCCCTGTCATTTGTCTGTCAATCAGCTGTCGCATACTTTCTGGCAATAAGGGTTAATTTACGCTCATAATCCTTGCCCGGAGGCATATCTCCTGCTCCTGTTCCTGCTCCTGCTCCTACACCTGCTGCTAAAATTTGCTTTGCACAATTTTGTCACACAACACGTCCTCCAGGCCAAAACAGGAACGACAACATCGCTAGCAAAATTCCACTTTGTTTATTGTTGGCACAGCGTCTATTGATTGTTAATGCTGATTGACAGTCAGTCGAAAAAGTTGAGCAACGCTCTCCCATATTGATTGACAATTGGCCTTGTCACGCTGCATTTTCTAGCCAGACTTTACATGCCTTTACTTGCCCACATTTTCATTTCAATTCGTTTTTCGCTTTTATAGTTTATCCATGCGCTGTTTTCAGGAAAATTTGCATAATTGTTTTTTTTTTTTTTTTTTTGGTAAAACATTTTGCGTTAAGCCCATTTAATTGCCTCATAATTACTAGGAAAAACCTCGATTGTCAGGCAACCAGCGTTGTCAGCTAGGAGGCGTGGCAAAGGTGGGCGTGCAACCACATCAATTAGATGCGAAACATAACGGTGCACACATCACCGCATTGACGTGCGTTTTGAGAATAAACGATAATAGCATCAATTCCCTCGCCGCAGCCCAAAAAGCTAATCATCCTGGCAAAGGACTTGCACTCTCTCGCATAATTGTGGCACACACAAATACACATAATTGTTGGTGGCCAGCATGGGAGCAAGGGTTGCCACCACACCGCACCACAGCAGCGCACAGGGTTGCTGGCTTATTCACACTTAATAGTTGGGTTTTTATTTGCGCCGTTGCGCAATAGTTGTTGTTATTGCAATAATTTAAGGATTATATTCATAAGTCCGGCACCAGCGTTTATCTGCAACTTCAGCCACTGCTCGAATAGTGGATGTGTGCCACAGGGTACTGCAGAGGAGTGGAGAACACTACTCGCACAACTTCGGTATAGGCGACTTGGAAAGTACCCTACTTTAATGAGTATCGCGAATTAACACAGAGAAACTGCATCTATTTTGTTTTATTATGTAGAGAAAAGTAAAATCATTGATCTAGATAAAATCGGACTTTCTATATGCACATAAGTATCTCATAATATTTAATTCGCGAATAAATAAATTATAATAGTTATTCGCTAACGAAAGATCTTTAGGAATACAAGCGATTCTCTACAGACCACTATTTCAATAATCAATAAGCCTCATAAAAAGTAGCTCAGCGGGAAATGAGAGAAAATGTGGAAACCGCAAAATTAATGAGCAGAAAGCAAATCAAACGATGTACGAAGTTCGCCCTCGTCCCGATGCTCGATGCAGCCACTGTCCATTGTGCCCGGCAAGCTATCGGTGGTGGGTCAACAAATCTCGCATGCCGAGGGCATTATGGGAAGTAGTAGATGTGGATGTGGATGTGGCAGGGGCAGCGGGGGTGAGTGTTGCACTTTCGTGACTAATGCAAACATACGCTTGTTTGCACAGTGTTCCAGTGCTGCATTGATGCTAATCGCCAGAGACAATTTAATCTCTAATCAAAATTCAAAATCGCAAATTTCCGCCGACTCGCCAAATGAGAATTGCGAAATGCTAAATGATAAATGGAAAATGGAAAATGCTGTGGGGGAGATGCAAAAGGCATGAAAATGCAATCAATGTGTTTGGCCAGAGACTTGCGCATTAATGAGGACATTAAGCCAAAGCCAGAATCAGACAACAGACAATTGAAAATGGTGCAGAATCAAAACTGAAACCAGTTAAGCAATAAACACAAACGCACCCTCCCCCCCCTCCTCGCTTCTGCTGCGAGGGGGTTGTTTATTGTTATTTTGTGCAATCGTTTATTGGGAAATTGGAGAAATATTGTTCTGTTGACATAGCCAAAGGATTTTCACACGTCGAACGCTCGACTAAAATGTTTAACTATTGATTTATTTTCATGTGGCAAACGCTAAAACCCCCCAAGCCCAGCACTCCATGTGTTTATGTTAGCTCATTAAATGCAATGAACGGAGTTGCGTTAACAAGAAAACGCAACAATTTGAAGAGCAGTGTTGAGAAAACAGAAACACAACACAACACAACAAAACACAACAAAACGCATCGAATCGAAACCAAAACCAGAAACTAACGAGCTGACCAAGCAACTCAAAAGGATCGGCGAGGCCGACTTTGAAGTGTAATCACAACAACAGCAACAACCACAGAGAGTGATTTTTTTATTATTATTCGTTGTTTGATTACAGCAAACGGATAAGGCCCAGGCCAGGAACCGACTACAAATAAAATGCCGCTGCACAATTCCCAGCCAGAGTCGCTGCTTGGATGCTGTTGTTGTTGGGTGCAACTCCTCGAACTAGCTTTGGTTGTGGTGCATGCGCCGCATGACCTGCTGCCAGCCAAACAAACAATCCGAAAAATACAACTCGCACAATTCACAGATGCCTTGCACCTTTTCCCAAAAATAAAAACCTAAAGAAAACAAAAACATGGAAAAAACAAAAAATACAAAAATACAAAAACCAAGCGACGCGCGACGCTGAACAAATACAAACACGTACGTAGAATTTTGGTGATATTTTAAGGGGCCGACTCTCGATCCAACAACGACCTGAATGATTATGGCCAGTTGTCGTCCCATCATTGTGTAATCGTCAACTAAGCCGACGTCACCAGACTTAGGATTGTGCAACAAATTAGCATCAAATGTCTGCCAACATGTCCGAAAAGCAGACTTGCGAGAAATGTAAACATCGATGAGCGGAAACTGACCTATGCTGGGAAAGAGGAAAAGTCAAATACATTATTACAAGTCACAAGGGAAATATTAACATTTAACTATTAATAATATTCAAATTAAATTATATATTTATCGAAAGAATATTTATTTTGAAAACAAATCCGAGAATCGGACTTGGGCAGAAACTGACCTGTTAAAGTTGGAAAATCGAATACATTGTTATAATTAATTATATTATAATTATATAATATACTTCATTTATAATTAGTGTTTCCCAAAATAATCTTAATAAAAGATAAACTTTTATGGAGTTAAGCAATAAAAATGTAAATATTTAAATTGGAATTATTATTTAAAAATGAATCTTGTACATCTCAGTCGTAGTTTGTTATTTGATTACTTGTTAAACTAATTATAAAGTTGTATATTATAATTAATTTGACACAGCTATAGATTTGGTTATTTGTATAATAATTTGTAGAATGGCTTTCCTTATCGCTAACCTACTGCCTATATTAAAAAACTTACAAATAATATGTAATTGAAGTATTGAGATCTTATTTAAGATTAGATATTATTAAGGAAATATTAATATATAGATTAAGGTTTGTTAAACTAAAATACAAAAATAAATTGGGATACGCAACCAAACATAAAAAAGGAAAACTTTTATTTTCACTTTCCTCTACCGGTTGTTTTCTTTTCCTCTTATTAAACTCCAATAAATATGGTGTTCCATTATATTGCCAATCGGCGTCCTGCGAATGCGACCAGTTGATTTATTTGACTTTATTAAATTCTACTTATGTGCTGCACAATAAAAACCCGTCCCAGTGACAAACTCCTTTCAATGCGCCCTGCGAGAAGCAAGAAGTGGAAATGGGCATAGAAATATCTCAGGAAATATCAAAATAATAAACCTCGCGCACACGCGTCGAGGACTGACAAGAACGATGAGGACACCAGATGATGAGGATGATTTGGATGATGAGACCGGCAGATAGAGAAAGGCAGCAAATAAAAACGAAGAGGAAGTTGCCACTCAGCGGCGTCAGAGGCAGAAATATGTTGTCACTGGATTATCCTAGCACAAACAGCAACAACAGCAAATGCTAAATACTAGACAAATTATATGCATGTCCTGAATGCCCTTACAAAGGGCATTGTGATATTCCCATGAAGAGAGGTTTTCACAGTTTCATTAAATAATTATACACATCTTGAGTGTTCTATGAGCTGCGTGGATATAGAAAAGTCGATATGTTAAAGAGAGTCAGTCAGTAGCTCGTTTTTAAGATGCCACACTTTTTATTTGTTATTTATTTCATTAAAATAAAAAATTGTATTAATGAATGTACAATCAAAGGCAACAGCAAAATTCAATATCAATTAACAACAAAAAAAATTCAGTAAAGATAGATATTTTGTAAGTGTATCTCAAGTTCGACTACCCTTTGCATGTTGGCAGTATTTTTTTGTGTGATATTTCTTTTTAATATTTTTGAATTTCCGCAATTTTATTCACCGTGGCGACTGGCTGCCTCCTGTCGCCACACGAACGTGCTGTGAGCGTGCATCAGGAATCACACTTTAATTTACACTTGAAAGACTTTTCACGATTTCCCACACGGCGCTGAAAACGTGTCCGCAACAAATGAGCAGCGACAATCCAGAAAAAAAACAGAAACCGAAAGTAAAAATAAAAGTAAACGGAACACGAATATAAAAATCTCAGGCGTAATAATTCGATTGTCCACTCAAATGAAATCGAATGCACAAAATCACAAATCACAAATCAGCGGAGGGTGAAAAGTTTTCCAAGCAGACGAGCGGGAAATGCATTTCCCAGGCAATAATAAGCAATAATTGTTGTTGTTGCTGGGGCGATAAGCATATTGCACACACGAATCCCCGCTCTCCTCTCTACTATATCTCTCTCTCTCTCACTCTCCGTCTCTCTCTCTCTCCCTCTCTCACTCTCCGTCTCTCTTTTACATTTATGGAATCCAGGACAGGCGCTCAAGTGTTAAGTGTCAGATGCAGGATAAGTGCGTGCAGCGACAGGATATTTGTTTGTTTGTTTGCTCCTTACTGCGAGATGTGTGTGTGTGTGTGTGTGTGTGTGATTGCAGACACATCAGCGGCAGGCGCATTTTTAATGCATACTTCAAGTCGAAATGGGCGTTAAAATCACGATAAGAACTCTGAAATGACATGACATGTGACTGTGCAGCAGCGGGGGAGTGTGCAAAGGATCCCTGCGATAGTCAGGACACCCTCAATCAGTTGACCAAAAATCAAATTCCACTTTTGGCCTGCACTCACAATGTTATCTCGGTTGCAGCAGCAGCAGCATTGGCAAAAAACGAAAACCCTCAATTGAAGTGTGACCAGCTCACAAAACAATGTTTACAATACTGTTACACAGTATCGAAAATTGTACGAGCAAAAGAGTGAATGGTTTTAAACAGTCTGATTATCGCTTTTTCATTGTTTCTTCATATTGATAAGATAACATATTGGCCTTTTTTTAGTAATACATAGATTTATATCGTATTTAGATATTCGCAGCACTCTAAGACTTAATGCTGCTTTAATTCACATCTAACATTTTTATTTCATTGGCATTCTATACAAACATATGTATGTATGTATGTATATATTCCCCGGATTATCCTTTACCATGTTCAGTGCGCAAAAATGCTAAATTAGATTTTCGACTTTGTTGTTAACCCAGAAACCCATTTTTCCGAGTTAATTGCTCAAAACTTTCTATGACAAGCGTGTGTTACTAATCTGGAGATTGCATTGGGCAATTATTTATGGAGCTGTGTAACACTCGACTAATTCGTGCTCGTGACTCGGCATTAGTCAACACTTTGTGCGCACATTGTCCAACACTTGAACTGATTTATGACACTTTATCAACTGAGCGAACTTATGTGATTAAGTTGGTGTTTTTCCCCCCTTCTTTTTATCACAATCTATGCAGCTAACTTGCACTTGGTTTTCCAACGCTAGAGGGCGCTTAAGTATGTAGAAATGTGAATATATAAATGCGGCTGGCCAAGCTAAGTGACTGGGATCCTTAAACGTTGCTGGGGCGTCAAGTGGCCAAGGAAATTCATATCGTGTGCAGCGTTTAGCTTTTAATGTTATGCTAAATACGCTTTTATTTATTTACGTTGTGGTTGCTCGAGCTGCAACTGCAACTGCAACAACAGCCACAGTAGCTCTTCACGTTGCTTGCACAATTTTCCGCCTCAAGTCATGTGGCGCCCAGCATTCAAACTGGGAAGCAGCAACTGTTGCATCCTTTTAGTCCAGACAGCATTGCAATTAAGCGACTCTCTCCACCAAATGACAATGACAACAACACACACAAGCACACACACACATACACACACACACACACACACACCATCACGACAGTTACATGAGATTAGCTGGTTGTTCCCCCCACTCGTAAATGTTAACTCGTTTTTGGCTCATAAAATGCAAATTATGTCAGCAGTAAATGTTGATAAATTGCTTTTGAAATCTGTTATGCTGCATTGCCAAAATTAACTGCATTTGTTTGTTATATATGTGAGAAAATTCATCATTTATAGTTTTAGCAAATGGAATTGTTAAATAGAGGCTGAAAGTCTTTATTTATTAATATAATATAATATAATATTAAAGGTTAGATAAGGTTTTTTGCAGGTGAAAACCACCCACTCCAACTGTTTGAAATACCGTGTTTCATTATTTGGTATTGGAGAGATCCGACACATCTCTAAGGAAAGGAGACCCCAGGAATTGCCGAGCCTTGGAATTTCAAAAAATATTCATACAAATGCTGCACAGAACTTAAACGATAAGTTTTGCTAAAGACTGTAAACATTTATTTTATACACATGGTCTTTTTGTGCTTTCAACAAAGCAGCTTCACAAGACCAGCACAGGAATGTGTCTTAATTAGCTGAAAAAGACATAAATGTTTAAAATGGTCTAATAGAAACATATTTTTCACTAAACCAGTGCTCCAAAAGGCTCTTAGACTTGCTACTAACACTTAACTGTAGTTCTCCATGGTTATTATCGAATTAACTAGCTGGCCAAAGTTTTAGTTACAGAAAGCAGCAACAAATAAATTGTATTAAAGGAAAATGAAGCATAAAATTGTGTTACAGTCGTTACGGCCAACAAAAGTATCTGTGAAGCCATTAGTGCGTCTATCCACGAGATACTCGTTATTAAGAGTATCTGAACGTTTGGTTCATTGTCAGTTAAGTTTTTTTTTGTGTGTTATTTTTCAGGTGTTTGAAAATATATTAAGATACGAAATTAGTGCAGGCAAGTTAACAGTTAATGATGCTCAAATTGCATTTCTTACCGCTGGGAGCTGAGAACTTTAAGCCGGGCTAACGGATCTCTTCAGCACCATTAAAATGTAAAAAGTCGTAAACTATAAATTGGATAGGGCGTAACTTAAAAAAATAACAAATAAGCTGGCCACAATTGGAAGTTGGTATATACCAACAAAATATCCTATTTTAGAACTTTGAAATACATTTAAATTATTTCAAGAATAAGAAAGGAATTTGAAAATGTTTTAGCTAAGTACAAAAATTAATTTAAGATTTTAGGTTTGTATATCTAAAACATTTTTCCATAGCATTGTCTCTTGGCGGTCGCTGGGAAGACCCTATTACCCCAGTTAGCTAAGCACAGGGTATTCAAGGTAAGGAACTGTGCGAGTAGTGGGCAGCTAGCAGACAAGAGATGAACAGTCGAGCGTGTGGTAATTAGAATTAAGAAGCATTAAAAAGAAACTCAACAAAATTCACACAATGAATGCGCTCAAAGCAAAAGTCGTAAATAAAGCCATAAAAACGTAAAAATGTAAAGCCAGTTACTACTATTTTTTCCCGGTTCTTTATTTTTGTTTTTTTGGGAACTGTGGAAACTTAATTAGTTTCAAGAGCAATACAGAGAAGAAAAACTGCGAGGCGATAAAGCCCTCGATGAGAGAGATAACAATTAGTTTGGGCGCCAAATACTCAAGCCACGAGTAATTTATGAATGCACCTTGTTGACAATGCCGTTTTGGACAGCTCGTAAACCGAGTTCGAGAGGACCAATAAAATAGTAATAATAATAACTAGAGCCTGGGAACAACAGCTGCATAGCTGCGTGGGCGACCTGACTATTAAACCTGACCGGAGCGGTGCTCTCGGAATTACAAGCTCGATTGATTTGCACCGAAAATGCATTGCTTATTATTTGTCAATTCAAAAACAAATACAAAATACAAAAGCATCACGAATATACGGATACAGGCAGAGGAATTTGTTCCTTGCCTTGTTTTTGTCATCTATAATCCCATGCACTGAAGGCAACGGGCTGCTCCCTCTGCTCATCAGGGATAATGCGCAGCGAGAGCTGTTGACATGCAATTTGTTGTCCTCAGCCTGATCCTCACTCATTCGAACTCACTCTCAACCCAAAGCCGTACACAATTGACATTTGCGTTTGCCTTGGCAGTGACAAAGGCGGATTTGGATGCGGATGCGGACTGCAGAATGCAGAATGCGGCAGGCGGATTTAGCTGCAGGGACCCAAAAACTCTGTCTCCATACTCGAGAGTCGGCAACTGCAACTGCAACAACAGCCACTCGGCTTATACAATTGTAATTGGCCATCCTTGTTTTGAAGTTTTCCTGTTTGTCAAATATGGATAAGGTTTTGCGGAAAACGTGATTATTGCGTGTCTGCGGCTTATGATTAACGAAAACATTACATTAAGAATTTGGAATATAGACAACGCTCAGCATAGAAAAAATTAAATATAAAATGTTGATTTTTCTATAATTATTTTGAATATATGTATATATGTATAATAAAGATATAATATATAAATAAATCTCCACTTTGATTATTATATTTTGCAGAGTGTCAGTGAATCAAATCCTCCTCTCCGGATTTGCTGTACTTTTTTAATGCCACAACTATTTATGGGCACATGTGGCATATTTATGAACTGTTTATTGTAAGCCAGACCAAGCTTAAGTAATTCCCAGCGTATAACTTAATTAATTGCAGCTAATGCAATGTCCGGACCGTAAATGAGAGCAACAGCAGCCACAGCCACAGCAGCAGCAGCCGCAAATGTGTGCAACAAGAAGCCACAACAAGAACAACAACAAGGCCAGAAGCAGGAGTTGCAGCCACATGGAGATGTTCCAACAATAAACACTAACAAAACTAAAAAAAAAGAATAAAATAGAAATAAAAATAAAATTAAATTACACATGAAAAATGTAACAGGAGCAAGAGGCAGGCTTGGTCTGCAGGCGGTGGTTGGTGGGCGATGGGCGGTGGGTGAATGGGAGAATTTAATAAAATATGCTTAATGTAATTTTTGCGTTCAGCAGCAGCAGGAGCAGCAGCAAGAAGAACATCAGCAGCAACAGCAACAGCAACCGGAAGCACTTGACCCGCATGGAGAACACAATGAAGAATCCGCACAAATGCCAAGTTGAAGCTGCATGTAGCATGTAGCAAGTACGGGCCAAGTATGAGTGTAATCTGGCACTCGAGTGGCATGCTTGTTGCCTGAAGGCCACCCCGGCTAATTGGGTCAGCTTAGGGCCTTAGCTCTGTTCAGCTGTGTGCTTGGTTTTGGCCTGACCGGATGTGTTGGCCACAAGAAAGTTGTGAGCTAAATACTAAATGAATTTACGGCATTTATCTAAATTATTTGTGTTGCATTCATCATTCAGAGCTAAGACTAATCGTTGCCAGACGAGCACATATTCTAAGCAGCAATTATATATTTACAACTTGCGAACAATGTGAGCAACAATTGAAGTTTTCTCTCAAACAATCTGACTTTATTTATTTCTTTACTAATAAAATATATTAAAATTTATGTTCGCCTAATAAAAATATTTGTTGCATATATTGAAAAATATTTGATGCAGCTCAACTTATTTTTTTCTATAAATAATAATTTGAAAACTCAAAGATTTATTTCAGCTTCAAATAATTTCCCATCATAGATATACGAAATCTGTTCAATATTGTTTCACTTTGATAGTCAATGATTGAAAGTAGCTTTAATTTTGTTGTGCATTTTGTGTCCTGTCATTAGTGGCAGCAAACGGTAAGCACAACCCACATGTGAAATGACAGCTTTGTATTTCAAAATGGAAAAACGCACTTTTCATTCTCTGGCTTTTCACGCTGAGAAATAAAACATCTCCATTGGGGCTGACGATTTTACGGCTTTCAAGCGGCTTGAAAAGTGAAATGCAAGCGACTTGCCTCAAAATGCTTATTTGTGCGAATGAGGGGAGGTATGAAAAGCTTTTCGGCATTGCCACTTACCGGCAGTGGCTGCATTTACAACCAACACCCGCACCCGCCCCTTCCGCACAACCTGGCAGCGATGCAAAGTTGAATGTGGTGTGTAAAATATGCGTAGTTGCTGAAGTTGCTCTTGTGTTTGTTCCAACTTGGTTTTAAATTTAAAACGCTTTGGTTTTTGAAAAGCAGCTACAGCAATGCTAACTTATGTGTTTAAATATGTTTAATATAATCACAAAATTTAATCATTATTCTTTGAAAAAACTGAAATATATTTTCTTGGCATCTCAAGCTCATATAATTTTCGAGAAATTTTCAAAGATATTCGAAAAAGGTTAAACTCTACTGCATGTATTAAATGAGATCCTTTGTTGTCAGTACTTTTGCTACACCAACTTGATTGCATCCATTCATAAAGAGTACAGGGTATAAGAAGTAGGAATGCTATAGTCAACTCAGCACGTCCTCGATACACCCAAAATAAATAAATTCTAGTTTTATTGTCTAATTTAAATTTGTATGTATGTCGATATGTATCGAAGCGTGCGCAGTTATCGATAAAATTTACTAAACTTTATCTGCCTGTGTTAGAAAAGAACTTATATCAAAAATCGGAAGTCTCTGTTCTGTTCATTCAGAAGCACATGGCTTTATTGACTCGGGGGGTCGGAGATGTTGCCGTCAGCCTGTTACATCATTTTGCAAAAAACAATATACCCATTTCACTTATTTTGAATGGGCTCAGGGTATAGAATCCACCTGTGCTCAATACAACACACGCACCCACATCCCATTCAACTTAAACGCAAACACTCCGGAATGCACGCAACAACGAATTGCATTTATTATTGTTGCTTAACCATTGCCATAGTATTGCTCTCTCTCTCTCTCTCTCTTTCTCGTTCTCTCTTTCCCTTTCGACCTCGCTTTCTCTTTCTAGCTCTTGACAGACTTGACTCAGTCATTTGCATTTTTGGTACTTCAAAAATGGCTAAAAATACTTGACTAATGGTATGCACTGATATTGTTGTTGCTGTTGTTGTTGTTGGTGCTGTTGCAGTTGTTGTTGGTGCTGTTGTTGTTGTTGGTTTGGTGTTTGTGTTGTTGTTGTTGCTGTTGCTTTGACTCGACGGATTTAATAGGATTTTAGTGCAGTGAAATGATTTTTTAACGTTCCATGATGGCGATGTTGATTTAGTTGTTGCTGCTGTTTTTGCAGCTATTGTTGTTGCTGTTGTTGCTGCTGTTGTTGTTGCTGTTGCCGATGTAAATGGGACAGGGATATGACTACGACTTGCTTGTGCTTGTGAATTATGTCTGGATTATGCTTTTGCAGGTGGCACGATGTGTTGCATGGGCGAAACAGCGAAAGGGTCAAGGAGCATCCCAATGCCGGCTAAATGTAGGCAGGATACGAGTGTTATCCCTTCTGCAGCGACACTGGACAGGCCATTAATAAGGCCAACTAGTTGGGTGCCAACTTGAGTGAAGAGTTGCTTTCGTGGCCAATGTTGTAATGGTTACAAAGCAGTTGCTTAGATAATTGTGCATTAACCGCAACACTTAAGTCAAGATACAGTTCTAAATGGAAACCAGCCAAAAGGTTAAACTAACCTAATTCATTCTGTTTATGGATTACGAATTAGGTGCCAGAAAAAATTCACGTATTGGCATCTTAATATATTTACATATTATTTTAAATTGCGTAGTTTAGTTTATAAAATTTTTAAATATTTTCCATTTTCCATGCTATCTTTAAATAAAGATCACATTTTGTTTCAAAACAATTTTTATTGTTTTTTTTTTTTAATTCAGTAAATTTGCTATTATTTTTTGACAGCACTCTTTTATAAGTTTCGTGTGGCAGCCACTTCGAATAGAGAACTCAAGCGCAACATGCGTTTCGACACTGTCTGACACTGTCAAGGAAGTGGAGCTTAACAGCATTTCCTACATGCCCAAGGGGCATACAAGCCAAGAGACTGAGACGACAGCCAAAGCACAAATATATGAAGAGAGACACAGGGAAGAAGAGAGAGAGATAGATAGAGAGAGAGAGAGGGAGAGAGAGAGTGAAAAAGACAGAGAGGAATTTTGTTTAGGGCTTGGACTGGCGGCAAATTTATGGTTTGGCTCTTGGCTACTAATGAGTTTGTCGGCATCCGTCATGGAGCTGAAGGGCGTTGAGATTGGGGTGGTTTTGTGGTGGGGTTGAGGCCTAAGCCGTGGCCTCATTGGCCTTGAGGTCCCTGGCGTAGGAGTCGATGTAATGGGTTAAAAATGCGTAAACGGTTTTGGGCGTCGTAAGCTTCTTAGACATTTGCATCCGATTTGGCCATAAATTGAGTGGGCGAGGTCGCTGGGGCGGAAACAGTGCTCTTGGCGGAAGCGTTTTGATTGATTTAAGCACACACACACACACACACACACACGCACACCACATTAGATGGATCAAGTGCACTGGCTGAGAACTCAACTCGGTGACTTCCTTCTCAAACCGGCTCATCTTGTTGATGGTCATGTGATGTTGCTGCTGCTGCTGCTGTTGCTGCTGTTGCCGTTGCTGGAATTTACCATACCATAAAGCCAAAATGTGGCCGTATTTCTTCAACTTCCGGCATTAAGTGCACACAGCACCAAATTAATTAAGTGACGTTGCCAGACTACTGTGACCTGCCACAAGGATGAGTGTGTGTGTGTGTGTGGGTGTGTCGAGGTCTGTGTATAAATATATATGTGTGTGTGTGTGTTTGTGTGGGTGGCTTTGTCAAATTAATTAAACGCCCAGCAACGACAACAACAGAAATGCGAAGGAATGGCAGCCAGCAATGGCTGCTGCACTTGCTCTTCCAGCTATTTGCCACTGATTTTGTTATTGTTGCTGCTGTGGAGCTTTGCAGTGGCTTTTGTTAAGCTTTCGTAATTTACACCTGTCCGTGTTGATCCAATTTGAACTAGAGAAACAGCCAGCAACAGCAACAACAACAACTACAACAACAACTACAACAATAACTGTAGTGCTTTGCTTGACATTATCTCTCAGTCAATTAACTCCAGAACAAAAGGAATATTGTTGCTCCAAGAATGTTTACAGCTCGACTCTTTGGATGCCATCGTGGAGGGTATTGGGTTTTTGTCGTGCAACCTGTAACTCATTAAGGCAGACAGATCCGCCTCCATTAGGTCTATGTATATTCTGGATCAGCCAAGTCTTTGCATAGATCAATCTGTTTCTAAGTAAGCTAGTCTGTCTGTTTTGAAGAAACTTGGCATTCTATCCGGATCGAATTACTATATCAAATGTGTAGCATTCTTTGATAGAAACAATCGGTTCTTATATTAAAAACATTTAAGTTTGACAAAAACTCACCAGTTGTGCGTGGGATTAAATTTAAATAATTTGTATACATTTTGTTTCTATTTCCCAAGACTCAATTACCACCTCTAAATGCATATAAGCTGGACTAAGTTTTCCAAATAAGATATTGTCGAAATCAAATACACAAAAATTCGCGCCATAAATTAAGTGAAATCAAATAAATTAATAAATCACAATGAAAAGCGAAGAAATGTAAATCGCGATTTACTCAAATATTTTCCAATAATTTCTGCAGCTCACATTTGCAGCATACTTTTGAGGGTTTACTCAACCCCCCCTAATATCGACAATAGTTTTTTTTTCCCATTACTTGCGATCTGAAAGCACACAAGTGTCGCTTTCAAATCCCGGCTATTAAAAACTATACCAAATAAGTTTGTAGCAATCACAAGCTGCAATAAAACTAAGCCGCAAAATGGCTTTTTAATGCTTTGCGAAGCTATCGAATGAGTAGAGACCAAAAACAAAAACACATCAATCCTGGCCATCAGGCAGCACTCTTCTCTATCTCCCTCTCTCTCCCTTACTCCCTCTCTCTGTCTCTCACACTCGACCTCTGTTTATTCATAGTTTGGCTAATTTCAGTTGAAAACGACCCAACTAAGCTGCTCTGTTTCCCCGACGCAAAAAAAAAAGAAAATATTACTGCAGGATTTTCATGTAGCTTTTTCAATTTGGATTCAAAATGTGACACATTCGATGGTCCTCAGTTGAATCCTCTCAACAACAGCAACAACAACAAAATGTTGAAGCTGACCCAAAAAGTTTTTGGGTCTAGGCTAATCGCTTTCCTCTATTTCTGTTTTTTGATTTGAGTATAAAAAGGGAATTTTAAAATGAGAATTCGAATGCAAATATAGAAATGGAAATGATGGGCAATTATGCATTTTATAACGAGCGAAAGTTGTTCAAATATCTGCAAGTTATCTGTAGCTAGTGGCTATACTTTTGTATATCCTATATATAAAAATCCTGGTGAGTGCTAGATTTATACATAGTCCCACACATAGCTCGAATGCAAATGGAAATGGAAATGATGGATAATTGTGCTTTTTATAACGAAACAAAGTTGTTCATAATAAACGTAAATTACCATTTAATATGTAATGCATGGAATAATATTAAAAAAAGCTCAATACTCATTAATTTAATTAATTAAATTCAAAATATACCAAAATCATCTTCATTGACACTTGAAATATTTAAATAGGTGTTGAAATTGCTGCTGCCTAATTTGTTTTCTGTAATTGGAATTTGGGGCGTTCCTCAAGGATTGCAACAATTATTTAATTTGTTATTATTGCTGTTGTCAAATTGCAGCCATTTAATAATCAATTACAATGATGTGAGTGAAGACAGCACTTATTTGTCTGCTGCAAGCAAGTACTGATGTAATATTTATAAATTAAATAGTGAAATTTACTAATTGTCAAATACAAAATGCAAAAGCAGCTCAAAACTTTTGGGCTTTAATTTAATTTTTAATGTTTAACTTTTGACCAACATGAATAAAGACAGCTGGACGCACACAAACACATATATACATATATATGTATGAGGGAATTGAAGTCTTGACTGTGGCATCTTAGCAGTAAGCCAAATATCAATATTTGTCTGGCCAAAGCTGAATGAGTAAGTGAATGAGTATTTCAAATGAATTGCTGAATGTTCACTTAACCTTTTTGCTGCTGCTGCTGCTGCTGTTGGCCAACAAGATTTTCAATTATAATTGATTTTATGCAAATTTTCAATTAGTCAAACATATTTTATCATGTAAATAGCAACAACAGCAACAAGGACTCGCAAACAAAACTGTATGTAAACAAACAGGATGTAAGCCGGAATATGTGTTGAATGTGAATGTGGCCAGCTCATCATCATCAGACATGGCCAAAAGACTTGTGCAAACCACTTGATTTAAATAGATTTTAAGTTGCATTTTCCATTCTGGCGATATGTGGCAATGTCTCTGATTCGAATCTCCTTCCATCTCCGTTATCTGGTCTTTATCTTAACTTGTTCTCTTTCTCTCTCTCTATTTTGAATGCTGATTAAGTAATTGCATTTGCCCCGAAAATTGTACAACATTTTGGCGTTGACTTCATTTGCGTTGCCTTTCAGCGTCAATTACGAGTTGAGCGACAAAAAACGATACAACTTCTGAGTTTGTCTATATACAGTAAAATATATTTAACAACATGTGTGTGTGTGTGTGTGTGTGTGAGTGTGTGTGAGTGTGTGTGTGTCTACCGCCTAGTGTTTTGCTGCGCTCACTAATTGCATTAAAAAAGAAAACCCGCTGTTTCTCTTGCCACCAAAAGCAGGACTTGTTGACTGGCGCTGGCTAAATTATACAAAACACGAATAAATAACTTTTTTATGTCTAGGGTGAAAAATAAATACCCTTGCGAGTAGATGACTTTTGAATAGATGTTAAGATTTTATTATTAATGTTGTTAGGATCAAAACAAAAAATTTCAATAATTTATTAATGCAATATTAAAGCAAGTAAAGTGCAAAGGACCTTCCGTGAATCGTAACAACAGTCAATCATTAACACAAAAGTGTATTTAAATGCAATTAAAAATTTACATTATATTTAACATTTATGATATTAACACTCAAGTTATATCGGACTTATTTATAAGTTTCATTTTAAATAATTTCTGATTCAATTTAAAAAAAATAATAATAATTTGTATGCAAATTTGTATAGTTAATCTAAGTTAATTTTATTATTGACTTATTTTCTTCTATTTCAAAATGTGCCAGTTTTTATTTAATTAGCAACATTTTTGTAGAATGGGCAAAATTTGCAAATTCATGACTTTCATGATAAAAGCAAGTTATTTATTTATTGTCAACTAAAATCAGTCGAATTTGAATTAAATTAAATTTTAAATAAATTTTAAATTTTAAGTAAATTAAAAAATATAATAATATTTATAAGATTTATACGATTTTTAAGATTTCTCGGGGTGGAAAACAAAATAGTGCAACATTTGTTGCATGAATTGGGGAAAACCCAAAGAAAGCCAGATGCAATCAGCAATATTTTTACGGACCAGCGAAAATATGTATTTTCTTCAATATGTTACAAGCTGCGCGATAAAATCAAAAGGATTTTTCGCTTTGCAAGTGTAGCATTAAATAGACGCAGACAGACTGAACAATCAGTTGGATATTCGAATAGTCGCATAGTCTGTGGATTGGCACACCCACCCCAGAGGAGTGCGTCCAGAGGGATGGGTCTCTGTACTGTTCTGTTCAGTTCTCTTCGGCTGCGTTGTCTTTTGTGCTTTTAAGCTGCAATTTGGTTGCATGTCACATTGGAAATGCTTTCAGACAATGTGCCCCGGCTACTTCGCATGATGTTTTCCATTAGTCAGCTGCGAGTCGGGCACCTGCTAAACGCTTCCCTTTGGCCACGTGACGTATGCTTAATTTGCACTTAAAAGCATTCCCAGCGGTGGAACAAGCTGACGCCATCCAATTGATCCTAGTCGTCCTCAAAGAGTTGCAGACAACGTTTCTAGTTTCTGCAACAAGGCTGAATATGTTGATATGGGTATCTCTTAAGGTAAAATCTTGGCGAAATCAAAGAGTTATTGCATTTGGAAACGCTTTAATATCGATTAGGTAAACTACCAGAAAGGCACCGGGAACCAAACATTGTTGGACACAACAAGACTCATTTGTAAGCTAATCACTCAGCTTCTGTATTATCATGTATTGGAATTGCATCAAAGTAATAAACCCATTCAGACGAACAGCTAAAACCGAATTACAATCGAACTTGCAACATGTTTTCGCAATTAAGCTACGCTTTTTGCTGTCCAAATATTAGCACTTACGGTTTTCAATAAATGTCCCTTACTGCAACCCAGTGGAGCCAATTCATTTGCATCAGGATAGGGTGTGGAGTGGTGTGCATATTTGAACTGGACAGCCGCAGAGCTCGATAAGATTGGTTGGCATTGAAAGTAAAGTCACTTCGATAGAAGAATACGCTCAATTAAGTTGAAGGTGCAGGGGGAAGTGGAAGTGGAGGCGACTGCTGAAAAACAAACAAAAATGGCACGCACTGATTTGGTCAGGGAATGCAACGGGACACCATGTGATGCACTCGAAAAAAATAGTGTTTAGAAAATCACATGAAATGAAAATTCCCAAATTCAAAGTAAATTTTTTAGCTTTATAAATTTGTGTAAATGTAGCAGATAATAATTTCTTGAAAACACAAATAAATAAAAAAAAACTATAATTTATTGACTTTTAAAAATTAAAATACTTATTCAGCTTTTTATAAATGAAAAAATAATAATAAAATAAAGAGAAAACTGGTTTCGTGAGTTTAAAAATTATAATAATCCATTTTCCTTTCTACAAGTGTGTCAGCTCAGGACTAAATATTGCGACAGAGATGGGCGGACGGGCAGCTTACAACACTCGAGGGTTGATTGGATAGAATACAGGAGAAGCAGGCAACAATTAGCAATGCTGGCCAACACAGAGCTTGAAATGATGCTGAGGCTGATGCTGATGATGTTGCACAGACTTCTCCTTCAGCGGTGAATGCCTCACTAAGTGCATGAATAAATAAACTCAAGTCACTTGACTACTTGTCTGCCCCAGCCGCCTACCCCTCCCTGCTCAGTCAGTCAGTCACAGTCAACACATGTTAACAACTTGATGGCCAAAAGTCAAATGGCTTAAATGCCCAGCACATTGTAAGCAAACAGCGTCAGTTCTCCGTTGCCCGATGAAAAAAACTCAAACCAACTGAGGGACATATGCAAATGCAGGCAAATAAAATTATTATTCACATTTTTGGCATGTCCCATGAGCGTTAAACTAACAGCTACGACTACAATGGACAACTTGGACCTAGTATCAGGTTTGTTGTTCTTGCCTGTTGTCTCTGTTTCTGTCTCTGTCTCTGTCTCTGTCTTTGTCTCTACCTCTGTCTCTGTCCCATGAATGGGGTGACAAACTAAACAACTTCAAAAGCGCTTCATAAAACCCAAGCACCAGCAACAGAATGTTCATCACGATGTTGATGTTGATGGCTGGAGGAGTAGAAGCTTCTGGCAATTCCAAATGAAGCGATCAACAGTTATGGCCTGATGATTGCCTCAAATATTCACAGTGGGGCAAACCACAAAAGGAAATGTGCAAGCAGCGGAAAGCTTTATAAATTAATTGGCGCGCTGTCAGAAAAATATATTCATCCAGCAGCACTTCAACATAAATGCTGTAAATACTTTAAGGTGTAGTCAACAAACATAGAATTAGGATAGTTAAAGCCTTAAAAAGTAGATTTTTAGAGAAAGCCTTTGATATTAAAATTGAACTCAAACTTGAGTTAGATAAATGTATTTAGATTGACAGTTAAACTATAACTAGAAAGAACTGCTTTGGCCCTTGTAAATAGTCGTTAAATTGCCGGCACTCATTGTAAACTCAGAAAACCGTCCTATGAAATGATGCTGCCTTAATGATAGAGTTCTATGATATTAGTTGCATTGTTTGGAATATACTAATGTGCATATTGGATATATTTGATGCGGATAGCTTGATAAATAAAAAAAAGATTTTCATACAAGAACCCAAAGTTTGCTCTAATTGTAACTTTTTATAGAGTTTTTAAAAGATGTAGTTAAAAACGAAAGCTTTGGGGATAACTGAATCTCTGAGTGTTAAAACAAGATATGTACATTTCTGAAGATCACATGGAAACACTATCGATTTTGCATACATTAGAATCTATGCCACATTTTTCTTGTTTTTAAAACAAAAGAAATAATTAACATATTTGGTTTAAAATGTACAAGTAACAAAGAACAAGAACAACATTTCATCAGTTATGCCATAAATTTAGTTGTCTTATGAAGCTTTAACTCAAAACAATACCATGGAGAGTGTCAATCACAGTTCAGTCTTTAATACGCCCTAGCCCTTGGAGACATAACACCCTACCTCAACGGTAAGACCGAAGATTTCACATTGTTTTATGGCAAGACTGCAAGCCATTAGCTTGGCCAAATGTTCTCAGGCCGAAAGCAAAGGCTAGACAACAAAAGGTCAACTGCTTCTGGTCGGACTTGTACAGCAAAACTCAGGGAGACCGCCAGACAGACAGACAGGCAGACAGACAGAAGAGTAAAGTGTTACGCCCACAAATCACGCCCAATACATGACAACCACACGAAGACAACAACACCCAAAGAGCCACCCAAATGGCAGCAACAACAACAAAAAAAAAATGACAAGAATTTTACAGCCAGTCAATTATGGCCGGGTCTGGCAACACGGACGAGGCGGCCCCAGACAAAACGCATGGTTTGGGGTTTTGGTCTGGTAGCACTTGGCCAAGCTAGTTCTGGTAGCGCAGCAGCGGCAACAACAATGACGGCCAACAAGAGACCAACAGGCAACACAAACCCACGACGAAAAGCAAAAGTTGTTACTGCGCCATTGTTGTTGTTGTTGTTGTTGTTGTTGTCTATGTTGTAACCAAAACGCGCTTTTTCCATTCCATTGGCAGCAAGTAACAAAACAGAAAATAAAAAAACCAACAATATAAAAAAAGGAGAGAAAAAACAGCAGGCAAAAAGTGGCCATAACCGAGGAGGGAAACGGGGCGGACCAAATCGACATATTGACAGACTAAATGGAGTTGTGGGTTTTGAGTAGTAAATCAAGTTAGGCACTCGCACCGCACACACATTCACACACACACACACACACATGTAAGGAGTTGCATGCATAAGCGCAAATTGCATGCCACAGAGAATTTACAGAAGAATCCGACGAAAAATAGAAACACTTTGGGAATTCTCAAGTTCGGTACGTCGAATCTCGAATGCTCTCTTGCAAATATTTTAGTAAGTTTCTAATTTAATTTGAATGCACATTTTAAAATGTGTAGTCTAAAATAAATATTTAAGAGCAACCATACAGAACTTAAATATGTAAATTTGAAATTTAATGAAATTATTTATAAAATTTAGCTAAAAGTGCCCTGGATTTGGGAGTGCAATTCTTAGAAAGTGAGTTACGATTTTACTCTCTAGCAGGAACACATCACTATATTTGTGCACAAAATTAAAATATATTATAGATATTATATTAAAATATATTATATAAATATTATTTTTACATACTGTATAATTGCAATTGTGATTTGTGACAACAGTTCTAGTATCAGACAACACTTGTTCCTGAATGAAACCAGATCCACTGAATTCTTGAAATAAATCATACAGATTGAATATAATTATTATTTGCTTCTCAGATCGAAGTCGAAATATTAGAAGAGATATTAGGCAATAAGAAGTTTAACCTAATTCTTATGCAAGTCACTTTAGCAGAGTTGTCGGCATATTCTATAACATTTCGAAGATATACAAATGCAATCGTGAGATTAACTAGGTAAAACTATGGAAACCCTGTAAGCATTCGTGCCGTAAACCAAAATCGCCCTGAAGCTATATCAGTTTTACAGGAGCATCCTGTAAAATGTTGCAGATGCAGATGCCTGTTGCAAATATGTACTTACATGCAGGAAGTATCCTTCTTCATTCGAAAGTTTTGTTATACTCTGCTGCACGTTGACAATAACTTAGCCCACCCCAAAAAGTGGAAAAACCAAAGCCAAAAAGGTCTGAACGAAAGGCTTCTTGTTGTCTGCTCGTTCGCTTGGGGATTCGGTTTGGGGCAGCAACAGCAGCTTTTGTTGTCTGTCAAGCGGAGTGGCCAAATATGGTTGTTAGATTGCTAGACACAAGTTCAGTCCGGACAGCGACAGTTCCACCTCCAGCCAAAGCAAACAACTACAGGGCCAGCAGCTCTTGATGCATTGAGGCATTTGCATATTTTTGCTCGCCAAGTTGTGTGTTTTTGTTTCCTGTGTCTTGTGTTCTCCTGGGAGCTGTCTTTGGTCAGCAGTCAGTTCAGTCGACTGCTGGAGCAGCTTTTTGGCTGCGTTTCTCACATGTTGGCAGCCTTGTGCCCTTACGAGATTGCAACAACTCAAAATCAAAACAAAAGTGCTCTAGTCGAGAGTTATTGACTAGCAAATAGCCTGTATAAGGGCCACAATATGAATTAAACAAACGATTATTCAATCAATATCGATATTTATCGATTTATCGATCGATATATTTGCTGTCTTTCGTGACAGCTCTTTGAATTAAGCAAATGATTCTTGGATAAAATCGATACTCATCGATATATAAACAAAAAGCAAATTGATGGGTCTTCACGAATATATTTACATTGTGGTGATCACATTCATGATACCGCTTTAGCTCAAACAAATTTTAAAAGGGTATACAAAATCAAAGCAAAAGTTCGTTTATTGCCAACTTCGCTGAATGTGGCTGCCACTCGTCAAATCATCCACAACTGGGTGCCCCGTGAGACAACTTACGTTAGTTGTTGCCACTGCCACTGCCACAGCCAGTAACACGCATTGTCTCTCTGCCACATTTCGTTGCGATTGTTTACTGTTTGCACGCAAATTTGAAAATCACAACATGCTCGTCTCGGCTGCGCTTAGCCTTTGGCCAGATCCTCCCTTCCCAAATATCCCACGTCCCGAACACATCGATGCGCCACTTGAGGGAATATTTATGCAAAAGTCTGACTCGCCTCAGCCCGCTGAACTCGTCCCAGAACTCGTTAGGAGCTGTGCTGCATTCATTGTTTCAGTCGCATTTATCCATAAAACATGAGACGATTTCGTTATGATGGAATCTGGCGAATGCGATTTGGCCACTAAATTTAACTAACTGATACATTTCTCATCACTAGCGCTTGTTTCGGAATATTGATTAAACATGAATCAATATTTCAAAAAAAAGAAGCATCTCATTTTCAACTACAAACGATAAATCAGTTTTGATTCATTTTAAAAACTTTTTAATTAAAAAATTGTGTTTTGTAATTTTGCCAAATCAAAAAAGTATTTCGCATGTTAATCAATTTAGATTGAAGAAACAAAAATTGAGTTCAAAGTGAAAACTCTTTAATTGTGAAAGCTAATTGAACTTGAGCAGAGTTTATCAGACTATCAGATGCCTCCTGGACAAACGGACCACATTTCTTTTGATTGCGTCTGGTCTGTCAGTAACTCCACCAGCAGCAAACCGACAATCACTCCAGTTAACCCAGCACTGACCCATCAAGAAGTCAAGACACTAACCCCAAACACTAACTTTTAATAAGTACACAAGTGACTGTGTGTGTGTGTGTGTGTGTGTGAGTGTGTGTGAGTGTGTGTGAGTGTGTGTGGGCAGCAGTAAAAATCAACAGCTACGTTAGACAAGGCAGCAAAGTGCAGCGTGTTTCCCTAATTGGCATCCGGCAAAAGGTTTCAATAGTGCACTTTCCCATGGGGTAGTTATACCCTGTTAATGGACAAAGAGAGCGTATTAAACAATTGTGCATATGTATCTTCGAGTATGTAAAGTAAACACATGAGAAACACAAGAAGTTCTCATATTGCAAACACATTTCACAATTATAACATTTAATTTAAAAGCAACTACAGGGTATTTCCAAGTTGGTTTATTTTAACAGAGTCTATTTTTTTTTCTGTTACAGTCTCACCCCAAGACTGTGTGTGTCACTGGGTAGTCAAATGTGCGGTTCATTTATTTGTAGAGCCAACCTGAGCATTTATTGACATCTTTTGGGCGTGGTTGTCTGAGAATTTACTACAAATTGGCAGCATTGGCAGCCACTCGCAACTTGCCACTTGCCACTCGATTCTAAGTTTTGCTCAGTGCATGCAACTTTCATTAGTTTTGAGTGGGTGATTCTTTTCCCAGTTCAGAGCTCAAGCGACCAAAACGCCCAACGGCATTGTTTCAAGTTACCAAAATTTAATTAGACAAATTTTTAATTGATATCATATGGCCAACGCCCAATTGTCGGCTGCTCTCGTCTGCTTTTTAAGTGTGCACACAAGAAAGTTGCACGTTCATCTTGCCACAAGGCACTGTGCCAATTATTTCGGCACCAACTCCAAGGCAACCAACTTCCCTCACAAAATCAAGCCAGATGCCCAGTTTGTGTAGCCACAGCCCGGAGCCAAATGCGAAGAGTTGCCACAAAATCTTATGAGTGTTGCGGTCTCTTAACATGCTGCACAAGCTGCCAATTTGCTGCTCGCTTTTCTTCTCTTCTTTTGCAACTTGCTTGTATTTTCACACATCATATTTTGGCTTTAGCACCTTTGTTAAACACTCATCTAGTCAAACTTTTCTTTTCGGCTGTGATTGTCGCTGACGAACAACAGGTGGCGCCAGCCGTCAGCTCCACCGCTTTTGTCCCAATACAATACAAATACAAATGTATATGTTTTATAAACTTGCCACAGCTGATTGGATTTAATTTGCCCAAAACTGCTTTGAATAACTTCGATTCTTTTATGCCCAGTCACTTGGCGCCTAATTGCGCAGACAATTAAGTCATTGGAGGACATAGATGCAGATAGATGTGAAAGTGTTTATCCAAGGATTCTATTTGTATTTGCTCTGGCTTAAATCAATAAGGCCGGCAAAGGTTGCAGCTGATAGACAGTTTGCCAACAATGTGAGGAACTTGTCGTATGTCGAGATGGTCGCTAAATTTCAATTGCTGGCAACAAAACTTTTAATCAAATTAAGTCGCAAGCAAAAGATGGTAATGTCACTGACACAAGGTGACACATGTGAAGGAGCAAGCGGGAGACGGGGAGGGTGTGCGAGAGGGGGTGGAACGTGGGTTAGGGGAAGGCACAGACAAAGTTTTGGCCTGTCAAGCGGCGACAAGTGACAACTAAACGCTGTGGGCAGTCGCTCTTCTGCGAAGACTCAATACTCGTGTATTGCCACGCCCACCGCCCACCGCCCACCTTCCGCCCAGAGCAACGCGTAAAAGCCGCACAAATGCTCAATTAATCGCATTTCTGAGCGTTAATGAAACGAGAATCTTGTTGGATCATGTGGTTTAGGCCGCTTTACTGCTGGCGTGTCTTGGCCGCAACTCCCGCACCCAATTTCGCTCTTGCTGCTGCCGGCTAATTGAATCAAAGCAATGTCCTGGCCAAGTCCTGGCCATGTCCTGGCTGTGTCGTGCCGCACGCGTCGCTTAATTGCAAATTGAAAGCATACTTCTCAAGGAGTGCGGGGTGCCACCCAGGGACTGTCAAATCCATTCAATATCGCCGTTTGACCAGGTTGCCAAACGATTGCGTTGCTCGCTATCCTTTTTTGTGTTATTTGCTAATTCGCTGCTTTGTGGAGTGCAACGTGCGCCCCGGCAAAGTATTCTCTCCTCTTGACCAGCCAGCCAAGGGCTCAAAGCGGGCAGAAAAACAATTAATATTACAACCTGCAGGCACATTATTTCCACCCATACCCCTTTAGCGCACCCCAACTTGCTCCCGCTACCACCGCCACTTGCCACTCTCGTATTCCCAACGCTTATCGCCTGCCATTGACAACACTCGACACAAACATCCCCATTACACACACACCCACACACACACACACACACAGCGAGAGAGTTAAGAATCGAGTTGGTTTATAGCCAGCCAGTCGCTTGTTAGACAATCCTTTACTCACCCCTCCTCCCCCCCCCCCCCTCCCTCACACTTTGCCGTTTGGCAACTGAAATCTGCGCTTCTGCCTGTTAAATGCTTTGACTTAAAAAAAAAAACAAAAACCAAGGCAACAGACAGTTGAATACAGTTAAAGAGAGAGGAATAGAGAGGGGGGAGGGATATTGGGGGTTTTCTTAGCTTGGCTTTAAGGCGTTTAGCTCAAGTTTAAATCGTATTGGCCGCTGGCTCTGAAGCGATTTAAGTTAAGACTAAAATGCGCTTTGCATTTTGTGTGTAGAACAATTGTAGTTCAAAGTTGAACAAAAAAAATTGGAAAAAGCTGTGAAGTTGTGAATTTGTTAAAAAAAAAAGTTATCCAATTTTTATTTACATCAATACAGAAAAAAGTCTTAAGTTTAAAAATGTTATCATGGCCGAATGTGTTGAATGACAAATTAATTTTAAATTTTGCACATTATTTTAGTGTTTTTTTTTCGAAAGCATTTATTTTATAATCCACTCTTTAATGAATAATAAATAATTTAGAAATTTGCTGCAACTTTAATTTAATTGCTAAATTCAGATGTGAATTTCGCATATCTCATGGAGTATGAACATTTCCACTGACTTGCTATTGATGGTTGAGATTGAAGAGTCCTTAAGAACTTGACAATGTAATGCATTGCCTGTCCATGACAGGTGACATCCAGATCCAGATCCCGATTCAAGCTTCATTTGCTTACATTAATTGAGCTGATGTTTAATTACGACTGAACGAACTGACTGAGGCACATTCATTAAGTCTGAACAAAACAGTCATTTGCCAAGAACACTTTCAGATCAATTCCTTTTAACGCAATTGTATTTTTTTTTTTTTTTCTTAATTAATTTTCGCATCTTTTAAAAAATCAAAATCAAAGAAAAAAAAACTACTTCCCAGTATTTGTTGCCTTTTACTGCATTCAATCATTAATCTCGCAAATGTTTCAAGTGCCTGCGGGAAGCAGCACTTCAATTCACTGATAGACGCCTTCATCAAACGATTTTTAATTTCGTTTCTCATTCTCCGACTCTTAAACCACCTCTATCCCTATCCATCTCTATCGCTCTCACTCTCACTCTCTCTATCGGTATCTCCATCTTTGTTTCATTGAAGCGCAATGCAACATTTTTAACATTCGCCCAGTGGCAAGGACGACGACTTTTGTGGTCAATAATGAGAAATTCCTTTGGCTGCGCTTTGTAATCAACGACTAAAGCTTTTAGGAAATAGAAATAGAAAAAAAAACAGCGAAAATGAAAGCGAACCAAAAAATAAATAAAATGTGAGAAAATACAAAAAAAAAAAAAGAAAACAAATTACTTGCACTCCATTCAATTAAGTAATGCGCAAAGCAAACCACAAAAGCTTTGACAAACTTGGCTTTGCTTTAGAAAATCATTTAAATTCTTGACATTTCGTAGGACACCCCCCTGATGCTTGCCACACTCGACGCACACACACACACACACACACACACACACACATAATGTGGCATGTGTGTGGCTGACACTCAAGCAATGCCTGCAAGAAATCTCCGCTCTGAAGGATTGTTGTTTTAGAGCACCCACGAAGACTTCTTCGACTCTGTCTGTCTGTGCCACAAAATGTCACTTACATGTGTAGAACTTACCAGTTGAAGCAACTTGAAACTTGCCTCAAGTGCATTTGGCAAATAACGTCATGTATCCGCCACATGATCTGCAGTTCAAAATTCAAAGAGTTAATGGCACCTTAACAGATTGCCACTTGTGGCATGAGAACAAATGTAAAGGAACAATGAACATTTTAATTAATGAATTATTATAACTGTATTAGAGCATACTCGAATATTTTATTAATTAAAAATGAATAACTAAAAAATCACTTAATATATTAGATAGGCAACACCCAATTGTCTGCGAACAGCGCAAAAAATAATACCAAAATTGCAAATTAAAAATAATTTAATTTTTAATTTGTTATCAATATTTTTTAGATATTCGGGAATCTAAGAATCAGCCATATCGGGTTATTTGATACTGCAGATTTTGTCTAAAAGCTAAAATATTTTTTCATTTCATCAACTAATTTTCGGCTAAAAACCGATCTGTAAAATAGAATTATTTTATGTGTGTCTATTTTTGTATAGTTATTTCAAGCTTTATCGAGAAAAATGGCATTGTTGATAAATATCAATATCGATATTTTATCAATTATTAATAGCTGTCAATCAACTCACAGTGAATAATTTTATTTTTAAGGCAATCTTTAAGACCATAGTTTAAACTCTCTTTGAGATATTTCCGGTAGCTTGTATCGCCATCGCCATCGCCATCCACCGCCATTTGTTTGGAGAGCCATCTTTTAGGCTAATCAAAGCTAAACAAAGGTAACAAAAATTCTCATTACTTGCGCACACATTTCATTTGCCTCGAACTGCCCCCAAACGCGCCCAAAGGCCATAAAAGTCAAATGTGGCACTTAAAGCGGTCCATTTGCCGTGCGGCATGAAACGAGGGCACGTCTCAGAGTCCCACAGGTGTCTGTTTATGTGTGTGTGTATGTGTGTGTTGAACCAACGAACCAGGACCCAGATCTGAAGCTCTTCAAATTAAATGAAATGCGTAAAAATGGCAACAATTTGATTTTGTCAGATTTTCAGACAAACAGACAGACACAGCAGCGTCCCATTACAATCAAGCGAACTCCCCTTTCCACTCCACAAAAAATGAAATAACAGTAGAAGCGCATGTTTCATGCAATCTCCTTGCCAATTGGCAACCCCTCAAAACTGACCCAACCCCAATCCCCGCTTTGTGGATGCACGCGCGAGTCCCAAGTTGCTAATTTAAGTGTAATAATCCTCAAAGCCAAGGAAACGTGAGCCAATTTATATGCAAGCATTAGAGAGAGTCAGAGAGAAAGAGAGGGAGAGAGAGAGAGAGAGAGAGAGAGGAGTGAGAGAGAGAGAAAGAGGAGTTTTTGTGTTGGATGTACTCCAATCACCTGCTCTGTTGTTTGGACATTTCCTGTTGATAGAGATCCCTGCTTGGCTCCTGGCCGCACCACTAAAAATTATAACAGGCAACCACAACAAACAAACAAACACACAGTGATGCCACCCCATCCACATACTCTGCTCCAGCGCCCTTGTTAAAATAAATTTAATATTGATTCAGCTTTTGTAATGAGAAACGCGACGTCATCAAAAGTCCACTTAAAAGCCACGGCCTAGTTTAAAAGCGTTTGTTTGTTTTAGATGTTGCTTGTTTTTTCTTTGTTGTTTCATGTAGCCAGGGATGAATACTGTATGTTTGTCTCTCTCTCTCTCTCTGTGTGTGTGTGTGTGTGTTGACCAAGCGCCATTGTTGCTGTTGTTGCATTTTGGCAGCCAAATTAAAAAGCTCCTAAATTATGTTGATGACCAGAATACATGCAGAATCTGTACCCACTATTTTGTACCTTCTATCAGATGTGGTCCAGAGGAGGGTCTATTTCATGTTTGCGCCGGATAGGCTTTGGGCCTTTCATTATAATGACGGGGCCATTGAGAGCAGACACCAAAAGCACTTAACACGTTGCCCGTTTTCATTAGCAATAAACATAAATGCCAAAGGTGGGGAAAGCCTGGAAAGGGGGTGGAAGGCGAATATACACATATGGTCTGGATAAGGAGTGAAAGGACCAAAAGCTGTGAATATTGGTACAGTGATCGCTCGACTTGCAGCACTGAATTTTAAAATCTTCTTCTTACGAACTTAATTTCTCAATGAATTTCTGCATCGAGCTAGTACCTCTTCAGAAATTATTACAACATTTTTTTGTTTATAATTCAAACATTTTGTAAACTTTTCCAACATTTTCATATTTTTAACTGCTTTAAAGTTCCCAGCACGTTTCATATATGCAATTTTAAAACTTTATTACATATTTTATACGTATTTCTCCAGTTAAAATTTTTAACTGTGGCCATAACAAAGAATTTCAAAATTACCAACTGTGCAGGTGGCTTAAATTTAAGACCGCTCCGCAATCTGAATGAGGACATTTTACTGTCTCCCCCTTCCCTTGACATTTCTATGGCTGTTATAAAAGTGATTTGGCCAAATTTCATTTGAAGCGCTTTAAGCTGCCTCGCGTCTGTTTTTGTTTACCGTTTAGCATTATGCCACGCCCACTTATTTAGAGAGCAGCTCATTAGACGCCCACTCGACAAAAGGGTTTCACTCGACCCATTTGCCAAAGGACCTCGCTGGAGAACTTAACCAGCGTATCTATGACCAGTTTTGGGGCACACTTGTCGCATTCCATTTTCGGTTTCTAGCTTCAAATAAATTTTGAAGTTTTAAATACCATCCCCGACTCCCGACTACCGACAAACCCCCGCTGCGTCAGCACGAAATGAGATGACAGTTGTCAGTCCAAACCACCCTCCACACCCCAACTTATGGATGGGGTTGATAACGCTGAGCTCGCAAAACTATTAGCCCCTCAGCACGGCACAATTCTGATAAACCTCAAACCACTCAAAGGAAGAGGCTCCAAATGAATGAAATGAAAGTCTTCTCAAGTTGTGCTGGCAGAAATGCAATTAATTTGGACGCCGAAACTCATTAATATTTGTGGAGGCAGACACTTGAAAAGTTTTACGTTCGTCCCCAAAAAAAAAAAACAAAAATAAAATAAAAATAAAAAACAAAAAAAAAATATGTGTAGAGAAAAGCAAAACAAGCAAACGACCTTTTTGGACAGCCCTTTGCTCTATGTACTTAACTCAGGTTAATAATAAAGCAGCCAAAGGCTTACGTATTATTTGCACACAAAGATGAAAACAAACTTGTTGCTCCACTTGCCACAATACTCAAGGCGGGGCAGCAGCAGGAGCAGGAGCCGTAGCCGGAGACCGAGTCGAGTTCAGTTCAGTTTTCATATCAAATTTACCTTTTTTTTTTTTTGAGCAATGATTTATGGCCAAAGGGCAGCAGCCGCAGCCGAAAAGGCCAAAAGGTTCTTCCCTCGTAGCCATGCGGCAGAGGCAGGAAATGAAGTTCAAGGTATCGTAAGTAGTTTCGGAAGCCAAAGTAACGTTTGAAAAGTGTTAAAAAAAAAATGCTCAACTCAGTACCTGGCTCAAATTGAAAAGCGCACTTGAAGCTGTCCAGCTTTTCCTTCATTGCCGCATTTCGTGTGTACTTTTTTGTATTTAATACATATATACATATATATATATATATATGTATATTTGTTAAGAGTTTTTGGGGTCCCAGCCGCTAGGCAGTGCGAAAAGTTTCATTGTAGTCCTGGGATTCTGAGCAAACAAAATTAAGCAGTCTGCAAGTTTTTAATTAAAAAAGGACGCGAGTGTGCATTAAGCAGCTCACCTAAGACAAGGTGAGAAGCCAAAGCGAAGTCCGCTTTAAACTTAACGGTAAATGGCAGGTCCCTTAAGATTGTTAAATGCCCACAAGTTCAACTCGTATGCGCTGCAAATTACCCAAATGCGAATTCCTTGAGGGTGCAGGTTTCCGACGGATTTCAAGGCTTTAGAAACTGCTCCTAGAGCTATCCCTCGAGTATCCCTTCCATATAAACAGTATTTATAATATTTATATAATTTGGCATACCTGTAAAACTAATTTCCAAATAAATTCAGTTTCTTTAGCAATACCAATTGTCGACTAAAAGTAAGTTTAATTTACAGGATTAACTCAGAGAATTTTATGGGAATTATTGAAAAATGTGAAATGCTGTTCACATAGGCAACATCAGCATCATTCAATCAATCAATCAAAACATATATAGCCAGTATATTTGGTATACCCTAAACACATTAGTAGGCAGCAGCTAGAAGGAAGTTACACTAAACCCATAAGAAATATGTATTGTAGATCTAAGACAACAGCCGAGTTCACTCAAGGATGTTTTCTCAAAACATATTATCGTATATCATTTGCAGATCAAGTTTTTTTCAAATCTATCGATAACTGCAACCGTTCAAATCGATTATTGATCAACTGTAGAAATTTCATTGAGATCGCAAACAATAAATATACCACAGTATGTTTAATTTTAAAGACTTACTTAAATAACCAAACATACTTAAATATTTTTAGTTGTATTTGTTTGCTGCCTTATTATTGTTGAGAAAAATATTTTTAGACAGGTTGAACTGAATGGAATCATTCAAAGCTGTCTCTCTCGAGTAACCAATATGGGAATGTGAATAAATTGCGTGGCTGTTGGCAGGAAATTTGTTTAATCTGCCAACAAATTGTGGAAGACACGCAATTGGAATCGCAACTGCGAACATTCGACCAGTTTTCTTGCCTCTTTTCATACGTGCTGAGCTGAAAGCTGATGAGATGCAAATGGATTGGGTGCGATAAGGCGCCAGGTGAGACGAGGCAGGCGAGGAGACGGACCAAACGGACCAAGACTCAGAGTCCCAGACTCCGAGACTGAGAGACTCAGAGTCAGACTTAAGAGTTAAACGTGGGCTGTTTGCGGCTGGGCAACGCCAGCTTATTATTAACTGTATAATTTAATGTGTAGGCAGGAAATTGATTTATTATCAGCGTCAGTTAATTTTTTCTCGCCATCCCCACGTCTCTCTCTCCCTCTCGCTCTCGCTCTCTTTCATGCTCTGTCTTACTCTTCACATATTTTAAATTAAGCGACTCGCATGCGGCATAAATCTTGCCACTTTGTATACCAAAAAAATAAAATAAATTACAAATTAAGTTGTTGGCTCCCACAGTTAACCAACCGGGTGACAACAACTTTAACATTTTCAACAACAACAACAAGCTGGAAAAAACGCACGTTATTTGTAGATAAGGATAAAGCAAAAACAACAACAACAACAACGCTTAAAGCTGTGTGGCAACCTTTCGCCACACTCAATAATTTATCACGCCTATATTTATTTTTTTATTTTATTTATTTTTTTGCCTGCTTCCTCGCATTATCGCATTATCTCGCTTATCTTCAGGTTTTGCTATTTCTCGCCAACAGCTCAACGCCCAAATTTGTCTGCAAGGTAGGGAATTGGTAGATAACATAGATATTTTTTTTGATTAATCCTGCCGACATAAAAAATAGTTAATTGATGATTGAAAAACAATCTTTCTAAAAGCTGTTTGACAAACGGTCAAAAGTTGTTCAGGAAAATCTGGTGAAAACAAGTAAGAATGCTGAAGTCGAGTGAGCGCGACTTCGATATACCCTTACAGCTGGGTTAAGGGTATATCGAAGTCGGTTGTTGATCCTGATCAAGAATATATATACTTTATGGGGTCTAAGATGCTACCTTCTGCATTTTTGGGAAGTAGATCTACACAACAGAGCTTGTAAAAGATAGATAACTTATAAGGTATATATATTCTTGATCTGCATCACGAGTCGAATCTGTTCGATTGTCTGCCTGTTCCTATGCAAAGTCCCTCAATTTTAAAGCTATCTTGATGAATCTTGACATTTATCCGGTCAAAATATGAGTTCTTATATGTATGAATATGTATGATGTTTAAAATAACTTCGAAACATAAAGTTACACATATTTATGAATACTTGTTGGCTGATTACAGGGTATGTGCATGGCCTTTACTCTCGAATAGAATATTGGTATGTGCGACCATCCAATGAGTATTTTACTTACGCCTATTCGAATATAATTAGTATTTAGCTCTCAACATGGCCATCACTCAGAGGGCTCAAATTGCTCAACTGCTGGAATCATCGCAAATTTTATGAAGCAAACAGGAAATTTGCTGTCAATTACCTTTTACCACTGAAGTCCAACTGTCATTTCGGCTTTCAACAGTTTGTCATTGTTGGGCTGACTAGTTGTTGTTGTTGTTGTTGTAGTTGTTGTTGTTGATGTTTTTTCTGTTGCCATTGTTACGATGTGCAGTCAATCATTCAGTTAGCCATGCACTCAGTTATTGAGTGAGTTGTGGCATCGAGAAACCGTGACTATTTCCAATTGCATTTCTTCAAATTTCGGCAGCTTTTATTTGTTTTTGTTTTTGTTTTAGTTTTTGTCATGTTTCCGTCCGAAGGGACAAATTGCTATTAAATTGCCACACACACAATTGCAAAATGCCATAAATCGAATTGCATCAAGACCAGTTTCCAATATGACCAGTCAGACAGTTAGCCCCTTCCCCTTTAGCTATGGCGACACCCCCCTCTGCAATCCACAAATTTTAATGGTCTGGTTTTCCGCTTGGTTAACTCAATTTGCGTGGCTACTTTCAATTAGGTTTCCGCTCTTGTTTTCCTTTTTTTTATTTTTGGTCGGTCGAAAGCTCATTTCAGTTAAATAACTAGTACAAATGGGTTAGACGGCAATGCTCGACTGGCAGGTACCCTGCTCCAAGCTCGGGAGTGTACATAACGCTAGCAGAGAATCAAATCGTGGTCTTTCTAAATTACGAGCATTTTATTTAAATACAAAACAATAGCTTTAGTTATTGCTTATAAGAATCAACATCTCTGAGATCAACTAGACCAATGCAGATCACAATTATATATACACGTACATATTTGGCTAAGATCCCTATCTATCCCTTCTATACATGTTCAGTCAAGTACAGGGCATATATGTTATTTGTTTATTTGTCGCAAATAAAATAACGATAAACAGCTAGTTTCTAGGGCTCGGTTGCGTTCTAATAGTTTTTATAGAGTTTTCGTTGAACTCGTAAAAATAGAAATGTTATAGCTTTAATTTCGTTGCAGTGCCGCAAATGGTTTTGACGACAGTTGCACGCTTGACAGGCGGGGGCGCGACAGGTGCAGCTGCAACCAAAAATACCGTCTTGTTGGGTCCAGCCGAATGGTAACCCGATATCCACACGAACCCACCCAGACAAAAACCAAACTGATTGACTAATGAATCAATTAAATGGCATCTTCAACAACACCGAACTCCCCTCCAAGTTCAACCTACAACATTTCGCACTTGGCCATAAATTTATCACGAGGTTGCAAGAAGCTGCCAACAAATGCAGCCAAAGCCATCAAAATGCGTCGCTCGCCTTATCGAGGCACATGCATCAGGCCAGAAGCGGTTCGCCGAAAGTTAAACGGGAAATTATTTCAAGCAAATAATGCGCTTTTAATGTGACATCCGACAGGCGACAAGAGAACCGAGTCGCGAGACAAAAAAAAGAAAAAATAAAATTCAAAATATAAGATATAAGATATAAAAGACACAAGCCAAAAGACTAAAACCGGATTTTAGAATGCTGTGATTTGCATTTAAACGATTTACACTTTTAAAAGAGAAAAAATAAATAAGAGAAAAGATGAAAATATTAAGGAAATGCATAGGAAAATTAGTGATACAGATAAAGAGAGTGAAATGATTAGAGGTGTTTTACTCTCACAGTAAAAACTCGTTAATTACAACTTTTAAAATAAGAAGAGAGAAGACGTTGCAGTCGGACGTAACCGATGGGCGTGGCAAATGCCGATCTTTGAAGAACCTCGCCAACAACTATTATACCTTTGGTATCATAGTATAAAAAGCGGATCAGAGATTAAAATATAAATATGCAGTGCACTTATACCCTTTAAAATGTATTATAACGGTATACTTCATTATGTATATTGTATTATTGTAATATATTTTCATGTTATATGCCGCATGTCCTTAAGAACAAGACGATCTCAGATATTAAAAGAGCCATAGACTTTAAGTTTGATAACTCTCTTATTCCCCGGGCATATCGAGATCATTTCAGTTTATCGATAACTGTCTTCCAATTTATTTATAACCTTTATTACCTTCCTATATAATTGAGAAGCCTTAAATATTGCATTAAGTTCTGCTGTTAACCAAAACGAATTTTCATATTTTGAACTCTTTAACATTTTGCAATACACAACAAAATATATTTAATAATATATTTAATCGAATTTAATATTTAACACAATTCTTGGTCAGGTTGGTAACATCTTTTTTACCTGTCTGCTGGCATCTGATGTGGACTGACACCTACAGTCCCTACTCAGCTGTTGTTCCTTCACACACCAACACTGAACGGACCTCGAACCGAAGGGGAGAGGGTTTTCTGCCCCCTCCCCCATCCCACACCTCTACCGTCATCAGGCCAAATGACGCATTATTGAACTGTCAATGGATGTGACAAAGGGTTAAGCGTGTCACAATCGAGTAGTTGCTAAGTTGTGTCTCTTATTTTGTTTTTTTGTTTTGTTTTGTTGTGCAAAGGGTCTTTGAATGCATTAAACCCTGTTTGTTGTCGCTCGTCGGGTGAGTTTACATATTAAATATTGACGACAGACGTTATATGTGATACGCAAATATAAATGTTCACTTTTGTACGGTTGAAATTGATCACATTGAAGTGTTTACATGGACAAACAATGCGAATTGATTTTCATGGTTTTTATGGATCGCTGAGAAGAGCTAAGCTGAAGATGATTTTGCTGAAGAGTTTTTGTTTTCGATAAGTTAAACTTTGTGTCTCACTTGAAGCTTCGTTTCGAACTCTTGTAATTCATTCAAGCTCAGAGCTAATATTAAAAATTTGCAGCTTCATTTCTCTTAAATAAATGATCAATATGCATCGGAAAAAAAGAGCGGAAAGTGTTTGAGCATTTGCAAAACATTCGCTCATGAATAATAGCCCATCCCATCAGACACACAAATAAAAATTGCAAAGTGATAGACCTTATCGAAACACCCAATATTTATTGCATGAGATTGGCTACGAGACTGGGCTAAAGACAAGGGACAGACAACTTGACTTTGGGCTTGGCAGCTCGAACTCTAATTTTTGGGTCAGTGTCGGGCGAGCTCATCAAAGTGAACTTTGTAGCAGTTGAGAGACAGAGAGAAGGAGGAGGTTTCTGTGTGCTTATCTGAGCAAGGAAGGTGAAACTTGCAACATGGAACATGGAATATGGAACCTGGAGCCGGGAACCTGTGTGTGCATCATCATCTTTGGTAGTTTTGGACACGTCACTTTTTGTGTTTGATAAGGATCCGCAGCGAGAACGGAACCAAACACAAGGTAAAGCCAAATTTGAAGACGAAGGCGTGCGCCCGAATATATATTCGAATTTTATTATGCATGACAGCTCCATGAACAACAACAACAACAACAGCAACAACAATAACAACGAACACTCCCACTGTCCCGTCATGAAGTCATGTTTGGGAATGGGGTGGTGGTGGGGGATGTTCTTTTTTATTTTGGATACCTGTTTGACAGCGGGTTGCCGGCCTTTTGGGTACCTTTTTTTATTTTTGGGTGCGAGCGGGAGAGGGGATTGAGCAGCATTCTATAGCCGAACCGAATGCTTAGCCATGTGAAAAAGATAGCGTTTTTCATATTTTAATTTTACTTGTTTAACGTTTGAATACGATTTTTGAATATCGATAAGGTGCAAGGGCGGAACGGTTCCCTTTTGTAATTGTTGTTGTTGCTGTAGTTGTTGTAGTTGTTCTTTGGCTTGTATGTTATGCCGTTTGCATGATTATGTAACATTTCCCAACACGCATTCTTCTCGCTCGACCCGTTTACACATGCATCGATTTATATTTTGACAAATGATTTCTTAATGAGTGGACACTTTTTTATCAACCACCAAACATCGAAATTCTTTGCAGTTAATAAAAAATAAAAGGAGCCTGTGTAAATATTTATTTGACTGCTGGCAGCAGGTAACGGAATAACGAGCGTACATTTAATTAATTAAGCCGCGTTAAGATGCAACAACAGCAGAGGGCAACAAAGTATAGAAAAACGACAAACAAAAAACCGCATCGATCAATTTGACGCTGACTAAGAATAACTTGAATGAAAAACCATTTTATTTTTGGCATATATGCATACATATATAGAAATAAGTATTACTACAATAAATAATAATATTAATACAATAAATATAGTTGCTATAACGATATACACATAAAATACACATTAAACACATTTGTATAAAGTGCTTTTCAATTGCGCAACCAACTTGTTAATTAATTCATTCTTAATAGTTAATAACTTAATTTATTTAATTTATTCACCAATCTTTGTAGCGATTGCCACATCGTAAGACTGAAAATCTGATTTTCAAAAATCCAATATGAATTACTTTGAAAAATATGATTCGCTAGATTTGAATTTAACAAAATGATACATTTACAGAAATAATCACAATATTAAGTATTTAGTATAAATTTAACCATTCAGAATGAAATATATAATATATTTTAGTTAAACCTATTTTACAAATTGGCGGACGTGAATTGCTTTGCAGAAAGTGCAAAATTATAAAAAATTAAATAAATTAAATATTTTTTGATTTGTTGATTTAAATTATCAGCATGCATTTGACATAACAAAAGCCAATTTTGCAATTTCTGTATACAATAAGCATGCAAGAAAATTAATACAAATTTACTTATACAAATACATTGAAATAATACTGATGATTTATCCCAATTATTGTTTGTATTTACAATTTTACATTGTCTGCAACAGATATGCAAAATGTTCTATAGTAATAATTCTAATAATTGCAATATTTATGCTGCCGCTTGCCAGTTGTCAATCAGTTGAAGGTGAACACCTGAAGCCACCAGAAGCAACATCACCTGCACCAAAACCTAATTAACGGAAATTTCCACATTTCAAAATATAGACCAAGAGTTTTTCAGACATTTCAAATCCAGTGTTCCTGTCAGCAAGTGCACCTTGTTATTGCGATATGACGACCACATTTACAATTAACGGTCAGCCCTACACAGGTAAGTTGTACGACTATTAGATACCCTGCAGCAGTAGCTGAAAAATAAAATAAATCGCGAATGATTCCATCGGATTCCAGTTGTCGATTGACATTTTTATTTACCATGCATCCACAATATTGGAGAGTTAATTATAAATATCTGGCTTATTCGATTTCTCGATACGCAGCGAATCTGACCAATTTACCACCAGACATAACGCTGAACACCTTCATCAGGGAGCATGCGCAGCTGACGGCCACGAAGTTCATGTGCCAGGAAGGCGGCTGCGGCGTCTGCATTTGCGTGCTGCGCGACGGTCAACGGAGCTGGGCAGTCAATTCGGTAAGAGTGCATCCAATTCGAGATTGGTATATACATATATATATTTAGGACAGAATACACATTCTGGGACAGCTCGCCGAACTGAAGCGAAAATTCTGGTATGGGTTCCTACATTAGCATTTTTAAATAGATAATTATTAGTATTTTAATATTTCACTTATACAAACATATACATGAGCTTATAAGCTTATCTACTTAATTAGAACAAGTCGAGTTAGCTCGACTACTATATACCCTTAACGCAGCTGTTAAATATATTCTAATACTGTTGGCAAAATTTCACCTCAAAAAGATTTGCAAGCCTTACCAAGTCTACAAAAAATTATATATAAAAAAAAGAAAATCGTTTTAATTTGTAGGATGACTTCAGTTCGATTTTTTTCTGTGTACAACCGTAAATAAATTAGGATATTGCTTGAACTTAAATTTATCCCTGAGTCATTAATTTGGTAAATTCATTTATTTACGAACACATAAGTGTTTTCATATTTACTTATGGTCTTCTCAAGACTCTCCAAGTGTTAAATTAAGAGGGTATCTCATGGTCAGGAAACACACTCATTTCGATTTACTCACCCAAATCTTTGCATTCGCAGTGCCTGACGCTGTTGAATAGTTGCTCGCAGCTGGAGATCGTGACGTCCGAGGGATTGGGGAACAAGAGCAGCGGATATCATCCGATACAGAAGCGTCTGGCGCAGTTGAATGGCAGCCAGTGCGGCTATTGCTCGCCGGGAATGGTGATGAATATGCACGGATTGTTGGAGTCCCGCGGTGGTCAAGTCACCATGGCTGAGGTGGAGAATGCATTCGGGGGCAACATTTGCCGCTGCACCGGCTATCGACCCATCCTGGACGCCATGAAGTCCTTTGCCACAGACAGCAATATTCAATTGCCAGCAGAGTGTGTAGCGGACATTGAGGATCTGAGCAGGAAACAGTGCCCAAAAACAGGAGAACGCTGTGCTGGCAAATGCGTAAGGAGCAACCTCATCTACGACGATGGCAGCCAATGGCATTGGCCAAAGACTTTAGTTGAACTGTTCGAGGCTCTGGATAAGGTGGGCGAGCAGGAACAGTTTATACTTGTTGCCGGTAACACGGCGCATGGCGTCTATCGCCGTTCCCCGGACACTCCTCAGCACTTTATCGATGTCCGCGGCGTCGGAGAGCTGCAGGAGCACAGCAGCGATAAGCAGCAGCTCAAGCTGGGCGCCAATCTCAGTCTCAGTCAGGCCATGGATATCATTAAGGACGCCTCGCAGCAGGCTGGCTTTGAGTATCTGCAGCAACTGTGGCATCATCTGGATCTTATTGCCAATGTGCCAGTTCGTAACGTATGTTTTTTCAATTTGTGCACAACTCCCAACTAACAACTGATTCCCATCCTGATCTTGCAGTCTGGCACCCTGGCTGGCAATATCGCCATTAAGAAACAGCACCCCGAATTTCCATCGGACGTCTTCATCAGTTTTGAGGCACTCAATGTCCATGTCCTGGCGTCCACCAATGCCAAGGAACAGCAGCAAATGCCACTGGCCGACTATTTGAGCTCCACCGATAGAAAACTGGTGCTGAAGGCATTCCTGTTACCTGCCTATCCCAAGGATAAATATATTTACGAATCGTATAAGGTATTCAGCAATTTCCAGTTTCCTAGCAGACTTTTGCTCCTTTTTATACAAAGCATCCTTTCACTTAAAATAACATCCTACTTTTATTTGAAATATTGCATGCCCAATTCAAAGTGCATGGTATTAACTAGACTTCTTCTGTTGACTCCACAGATCATGCCACGTGCCCAGAATGCACATGCCTATGTGAATGCCGCAATTCTGCTGGAACTTGGAGCGGAGTCGCAGGTGAAAAGTGCTCGCATTTGCTTTGGCGGCATTCGTCCGGACTTTGTGCATGCGACGGCCATTGAGGAGCTGCTGCTCGGACGCAATCCCTTCGACAATGCCTGGTTGGAGCAGGCGTTCACCAAGCTATCGACGCTGCTGCAGCCGGATGAGGTGCTCCCGGACGCCTCGGCCGCATATCGTGTGAGCTTGGCTGGTGGACTGCTCTACAAGTTTCTGTTGAAGCATGCGCCCGCCGCGTCAGTGAATGAGACCTTTAGGAGCGGTGGACAGCTGCTAGAGCGAGCGTTATCCTCGGGCACACAGGTGTATCAGACAAAGAAAGAAAACTATCCGGTGACACAGCCGGTGCATAAAGTAGAGAGCATGATCCAGTGCTCCGGCGAGGCCACCTACATGAACGATGTGCTGACCACATCAAACACGCTGCACTGTGCCTTTGTGGGCGCCACCAAAGTGGGCGCAAGCATTGAACAAATCGATGCGACGGAGGCACTGCGTCAACCCGGCGTGCTGGCCTTCTACAGTGCCAAGGATGTGCCCGGCTCGAATACGTTCACTGACCCGACTTTTGACTATGAGGCCGAGGAGATCTTCTGTGCAACACGCGTGCGGTACTACGAACAGCCCTTGGGCCTGCTGGTCGCTCTGAGTGCGGAGAGGGCTCAGCGTGCTGCTAAGCTGGTCAAGATCACCTACAGTCAGTCGCAGCTGTTGCGTCCCGTTCTGCCCAGCTTAAGCGATGTACTGGACATGTCGCCGCTAGATTCGTCGCGCATCATCCAATTGGCTAAGCCGAAGCCGGGCAAGCTCAAGTGCAGCGCCGAGCCGGATGTGAGTGTGCGAGGTGTCTTCCAGATGGGACTTCAATATCACTTCAGCATGGAGCCGCAGACAACCGTTGCCGTACCGTTCGAGGATGGCCTTAAGATCTACTCCGCCACCCAGTGGATGGATCACACCCAATCGGTAATTGCCCACATGCTCCAGCTGAAAGCGAAGGATGTCCAACTCCAGGTGCGGCGCTTAGGTGGCGGCTATGGCAGCAAAATAACTCGTGGCAATCAAGTTGCATGTGCTGCCTCCTTGGCCGCCCACAAATTGAATCGCCCGATAAGGTTCGTCCAGTCCCTGGAATCGATGATGAATGCAAATGGGAAACGCTGGGCCTGTCGTTCCGATTATCTGTTCCATGCGCTTAATTCTGGTAAGATTGTTGGATTGCAGAATGATTTCTACGAGGATGCCGGCTGGAATACCAATGAGAATCCCGTCAGCGGACACTCCACGTTTACGGCGTCCAACTGTTATGACTTAAACGATGCCAACCATAAGATCGATGGCAACGCTGTCCTCACCGATGCGCCCAGTTCGACCTGGTGCCGTGCACCTGGCACTGTTGAGGGCATTGCTATGATTGAGAACATTGTGGAGCATGTGGCGTTTGTGGTTGAACGCGATCCGGCCGAGGTGCGTCTTCTCAACATAGCGAAGGGTAACAAAATGGCAGAGCTTCTGCCACAATTTCTAAAATCACGGGAATATCAATCCCGCCGCCAGGAGATCGAGACCCATAATGCCAACAATCGGTGGACCAAACGAGGATTGGGACTGGCAATTATGGACTTTCCCGTACTCTACTCTGGACAATTTGCAGTAACGGTGGCCATTTATCATGTTGATGGCACCGTTGTTGTCACCCATGGAGGCATCGAAATGGGCCAAGGTGATATATTCCAATATAATATAATAATAATAAGGATCTATTATTATTCCTCCACTAAAAAAATAGGAATCAAATCTAATGTTCAAAATTATAAAGTTATTTCTAAGTTGTCCGCTAGTCCTAAAATTTTCAAGAAATGTATAACTACAACAAGTTTTTAAATTCTTGACTTCACTCTGGTAACTCGGGTTCCCGAAATATAGATCTCCTACGACTAACCTATTAGAATTTACTAATTTTGTTGTTAAGGGTTTTCAAAACAAGATGCAAACGGAGGTTGCTTACACAGATTTTAGTAAGGATCCATTAAAAGTCTGATACGTTATTCTTCTTATATTAAAAATAATGTCTTAAGTCATCTATCTAGTAATTCACGGCGTTTGTAACAAAATAATAGTCATGTTCCAAACTAAAATATACTCCATCGATTTAAATAGGGTATCCTCTAGTACCGGGCACTCTCGACTAGCGCACTCTGCCATTCGTGAATTCACAAAAGTGTTTTGCTCTTGCTCTTTTTTCTCCACAGGAATGAACACAAAGGTGGCTCAGGTGGCTGCCTTCACGTTGGGCATCGAGTTGAGCTATATCAAAATTGAGTCGTCGGACACCATAAATGGCGCCAATTCATTCGTCACTGGTGGCACCGTGGGCAGCGAAAGCATCTGCTACGCTGTGCGGAAGGCATGCGACACGCTCAACACGCGCCTGCAGCCGGTGAAGAAGAAGGGCGTCGGCTGGGAGGAAGCGGTGCAGGCGGCATTTGCGGCATCTATCAATCTGATTGCATCGGACCATTACAAGGAGGGTGATATGCAGAGCTATCATGTGTATGGCATAGCGCTGACCGAGATCGAGCTGGACGTGCTGACCGGCAACAATCAGATCCGGCGCGTCGATCTACTTGAGGATGCCGGCGAGAGTCTCAGTCCCTACATCGACATCGGTCAGATCGAGGGCGGATTTGTCATGTGCCTGGGCTACTGGCTTAGCGAGCTGTTGATCTATGAGCGACAGAATCGCACCTGGAACTATAAGCCGCTCGGCGCAAAGGATATTCCCATTGATTTTCGCGTGGAAATGGTGCAGAATCCACAGGCGAGCAGTGCTGGATTTATGCGCTCCAAGGCCACCGGGGAGCCGCCCTGTTGCCTGGCCGTCAGCGTCATCTTTGCCCTGCAGCAGGCATTGCAATCGGCAAGGAAGGATGCCGGCTTGCCTCGCGAGTGGGTCCGTCTGTGTGGACCCACAACACCCGAAATATTGCTACTGAATGCCGGACACGATATTAAATCATTTCGACTTAAATGAGAAACAATAATACAATTGAAATATTTGTAGATCCATGTATGTACACACTTATATATTGTAGGTAATCGATGTTAATTACAATGAATAAATATTATTTTCCTTATTCTCTCAAAGTTGAGCAATTCTCGTACTATATTTTTTGTAACATTTAAATTTTGAATATAACTAGATTCATTAATGGTTAAATGTGTAACAGGCAGAAGGAAGCATCTACATTCCCATAAACTAGTGTCTTTTTAAGTAAAAAAAAAGATTATATATTTTTTTTTTTTAAGTAGCAATATTCTGGCCGATAACCACCGCCAGAACATGTAAATGTTGTTCTTTTGGCAATCATGAACAGCTGTTCACAAAATCCACACAGGTTAACAGTGAGTTAACATAATGGATTTTAATTTTGCAGCTGCTGGCGATTTAGCATAATTTTTTTTTTTATTTGGAGTTACCATTACCTATAACTTTCTTAGTCTAGCAAACAGGCTTTTAATCAGGATTGATAGTCGAAGTCCACAGATCTTACGTACTGCTAGAGACAGATTAGTCATATATCCCACTCAGATCAAGTGTACTTCATATTATCAATAAATTTCGTTTACCGATAGCAATAAAATTCACAGTTTTGTGGTAAGATGCTTCTAATTAATATATACTATACATATTTACATGCATACATTTGCAAATGTATATGATTGATCAATTCCAATTGGATTTTGCATTAAAATGCTGCTCAACGGTGAGAAAGATACGGGATGCTGTGTGTGTATTCTGCAGCTCCCCGTTATTTTCGATTGTGGGATGTATGTATGTACATTTACATACATATGTACACATACATGTATGTTTGTAAATCCACGCGTTTGTCGCAAGCCTGTGATTTAACTGTAATAATAGTTTTTACATGCGAGACTTGTCTGCGAAATCCGTTGCTTTGTTTTACTTGTTACTCAGTCTCTGTCTGGAAAGAGATCTGTTCAGTTATTTCTACGTGCCTTTCAATTTCGTTACGTGCTTGAGAACACTTGTGTATTAAATCAAACAAAAATTGCATATATTAAATAAGTTTTTTTTTTGTTTTGGATGACTACTATCAACTTTGTTGCATAAATCTTTTGATTACACAATTCTGCTTTTTATGTTCTGAAAAATATCTATTAAGTGAGTTACAAGCCTTGAAAAAATACAAATTTATAGTTTGCCGTTTTTGTAGAGATCACGACATGTCTCTTTCTGTCTCTTTCAACACAAAGCCGCTAGTTTGATTGGACCGAGACGGCAGAGCTGCAATTATTGTTGAGCAACAACAACGCTGGGCTGTAATTAATTAAACAACGACAGCAACAGGTGTGCACAAATTTTATATACAAACAAATGCTAACAGCTGCCAAACAAGTCGACAAATCAGTTGAATGCGAACAACCGAAGCCGCCAGAAGCAACCGCAGCTGAAGTAAATTAATTAAATTAAATAAGTATTTGCCAGCGTTTTATTTTTAGAAAAAGAAAAAAACACCAGCAGCTTTGCATTCAATACACTAACCTTTGAACTCCAGTGTTCCAGTGAATAAGTGCACGTATTTGTTGCGATATGACGACCACATTTACAATTAACGGTCAGCCCTACACAGGTAAGTTGTGCGACTAGTAGATACCCTGCAGCAGTAGCTGAAAAAACAAAATAAATCGCGAATGATTCCACAATATTGGAGTGTTTGATATAAATATGTGGCTTATTCGATTTCTCGATACGCAGCGAATCTGACCAATTTGCCACCAGACATAACGCTGAACACCTTCATCAGGGAGCATGCGCAGCTGACGGCCACGAAGTTCATGTGCCAGGAAGGCGGCTGCGGCGTCTGCATTTGCGTGCTGCGCGACGGTCAACGGAGCTGGGCAGTCAATTCGGTAAGAGTGCATCCAATTCGAGATTGGTATATACATATATATATTTAGGACAGAATACACATTCTGGGACAGCTCGCCGAACTGAAGCGAAAATTCTGGTATGGGTTCCTACATTAGCATTTTTAAATAGATAATTATTAGTATTTTAATATTTCACTTATACAAACATATACATGAGCTTATAAGCTTATCTACTTAATTAGAACAAGTCGAGTTAGCTCGACTACTATATACCCTTAACGCAGCTGTTAAATATATTCTAATACTGTTGGCAAAATTTCACCTCAAAAAGATTTAGAAGCCTTACCAAGTCTACAAAAAATTATATAAAAAAAAGAAAATCGTTTTAATTTGTAGGATGACTTCAGTTCGATTTTTTTCTATGTACAACCGTAAATTAATTAGGATATTGCTTGAACTTAAAATTATCCCTGAGTAATTAATTTGGTAAATTCATTTATTTGCGAACACATAAGGGTTTATATATTTACTTATGGACTTCCCAAGAAGTATTGAATTAAGAGGGTATCTCATGGTCAGGAAATACACTCATTTCGATTTACTCACCCAAATCTTTGCATTCGCAGTGCCTGACGCTGTTGAATAGTTGCTCGCAGCTGGAGATCGTGACGTCCGAGGGACTGGGGAACAAGAGCAGCGGATATCATCCGATACAGAAGCGTCTGGCACAGTTGAATGGCAGCCAGTGCGGCTACTGCTCGCCAGGAATGGTGATGAATATGCACGGATTGTTGGAGTCGCGTGGGGGTCAAGTCACCATGGCTGAGGTGGAGAATGCATTCGGGGGCAACATTTGCCGCTGCACCGGCTATCGACCCATCCTGGACGCCATGAAGTCCTTTGCGGCCGACAGCAATATTCAATTGCCAGCAGAGTGTGTCGCGGACATTGAGGATCTGAGCAGGAAACAGTGCCCAAAAACAGGAGAACGCTGTGCCGGTAAATGCGTAAGGAGCAACCTCATCTACGATGATGGCAGCCAATGGCATTGGCCAAAGACTTTAGTTGAACTGTTCGAGGCACTGGAGAAGGTGGGCGAGCAGGAGCAGTTTATGCTTGTTGCCGGTAACACGGCGCATGGCGTCTATCGCCGTTCCCCGGACACTCCTCAGCACTTTATCGATGTCCGCGGCGTCGGAGAGCTGCAGGAGCACAGCAGCGATAAGCAGCAGCTCAAGCTGGGCGCCAATCTCAGTCTCAGTCAGGCCATGGATATCGTTAAGGACGCCTCGCAGCAGGCTGGCTTTGAGTATCTGCAGCAACTGTGGCATCATCTGGATCTCATTGCCAATGTGCCAGTTCGTAACGTATGTTTTTCAATTTGTCCACAACTCCCAACTGACAACTGATTCCCATCCTGATCTTGCAGTCTGGCACCTTGGCTGGCAATATCGCCATTAAGAAACAGCACCCCGAATTTCCATCGGACGTATTCATCAGTTTTGAGGCACTCAATGTCCATGTCCTGGCGTCCACCAATGCCAAGGAGCAACAGCAAATGCCACTGGCCGACTATTTGAGCTCCACCGACAGAAAACTGGTGCTGAAGGCATTCCTGTTACCTGCCTATCCCAAGGATAAATATATTTACGAATCGTATAAGGTATTCAGCAATTTCCAGTTTCCTAGCAGACTTTTGCTCCTTTTTATACAAAGCCTTTCACTAAAAATAACATCCTACTTTTATTTGAAATATTGCATTCCCAATTCAAAGTACATGGTATTAACTAGACTCCTTCTGTTGACTCCACAGATCATGCCACGTGCCCAGAATGCACATGCCTATGTGAATGCCGCATTTCTGCTGGAACTTGGAGCCGAGTCGCAGGTGAAAAGTGCTCGCATTTGCTTTGGCGGCATTCGTCCGGACTTTGTGCATGCGACGGCCATTGAGGAGCTGCTGCTCGGACGCAATCCCTTCGACAATGCCTGGTTGGAGCAGGCGTTTACCAAGCTATCGACGCTGCTGCAACCGGATGAGGTGCTCCCGGATGCCTCGGCCGCATATCGTGTGAGCTTGGCTGGTGGACTGCTCTACAAGTTTCTATTGAAGCATGCGCCGGCCGCGTCAGTGAATGATGCCTTTAGGAGCGGTGGACAGCTGCTAGAGCGGACGTTGTCCTCGGGCACACAGGTGTATCAGACAAAGAAAGAAAACTATCCGGTGACACAGCCGGTGCATAAAGTAGAGAGCATGATCCAGTGCTCCGGCGAGGCCACCTACATGAACGATGTGCTGACCACATCAAACACGCTGCACTGCGCCTTTGTGGGCGCCACCAAAGTGGGCGCAAGCATTGAACAAATCGATGCGACGGAGGCACTGCGTCAACCCGGTGTGCTGGCCTTCTATAGTGCCAAGGATGTGCCCGGCTCGAATACGTTCACTGACCCGACTTTTGACTACGAGGCCGAGGAGATCTTCTGTGCAACACGCGTGCGGTACTACGAACAGCCCTTGGGCCTGGTGGTCGCTCTGAGTGCGGAGCGGGCTCAGCGTGCTGCTAAGCTGGTCAAGATCACCTACAGTCAGTCGCAGCTATTGCGTCCCGTTCTGCCCAGCTTAAGCGATGTGCTGGACATGTCGCCGCTAGATTCGTCGCTCATCATCCAAGTGACTAAGCCGAAGTCGGGCAAGCTCAAGTGCAGCGCCGAGCCGGATGTGAGTGTGCGAGGTGTCTTCCAAATGGGACTTCAATATCACTTCACCATGGAGCCGCAAACTACGGTTGCCGTGCCGTTCGAAGATGGCCTTAAGATCTACTCGGCCACCCAGTGGATGGATCACACCCAATCGGTAATTGCCCACATGCTCCAGCTGAAAGCGAAGGATGTCCAACTCCAGGTGCGGCGCTTAGGTGGCGGCTATGGCAGCAAAATAACACGCGGCAATCAAGTTGCATGTGCTGCCTCCTTGGCCGCCCACAAATTGAATCGGCCGGTAAGGTTCGTCCAGTCCCTGGAATCAATGATGGATGCAAATGGGAAACGCTGGGCCTGTCGTTCCGACTATCAGTTCCATGCGCTTAATTCTGGTAAGATTGTTGGATTGCAGAATGATTTCTATGAGGATGCTGGCTGGAATATCAACGAAAGTCCCATAAGTGGACACTCCACATTTACGGCGTCCAACTGTTATGACTTCAACGATGCCAACCATAAGATCAATGGCAACGCTGTCCTTACCGATGCGCCCAGTTCGACCTGGTGCCGTGCACCTGGCTCCGTTGAGGGCATTGCTATGATTGAGAACATTGTGGAGCATGTGGCGTTCGTAGTTGAACGCGATCCGGCCGAGGTGCGTCTTCTCAACATAGCCAAGGGTAACAAAATGGCAGAGCTTCTGCCACAATTTCTAAAATCCCGGGAATATCAATCCCGCCGCCAGGAAATCGAGACCCATAATGCCAACAATCGCTGGACCAAACGAGGATTGGGTCTGGCAATTATGGACTATCCCATATTCTACTTTGGACAATATCCGGCAACGGTAGCCATTTATCATGTTGATGGAACTGTTGTTGTCACCCATGGCGGCATCGAAATGGGACAAGGTAAATTATTCCAATATTATTTATTATTCCAATGTAATAATACAAAAAAAAAAATTATTTATTCCTCCCCTGAAAAAAGGGAACAACTAAATTGTTCATAAATACCTCTATAATTTTGTTAAGTTGTCCGCTATTCGTAAGATTTTAAGAAATTTAGAACTTCTCAACTACATCTTTGTCGATCTTTGACTTCATCTAGAAATATAGATCTACTACCACTAACCTAATGTTGGATGTTTACACTGATTTTAGTAAGTCTTTTGACTCTGTAAATAACTCTGCTAATTCACAAACTTAGTCTTCTGGGATTTGCCAATACCCTAATTAGCTGGATCTCAAAACGCTTAGCCCAATCACGTTCAGGTGGACAGAATAGAACCCGTATAAAAACAATTGCTAATATTTGGTTTCAATTGGAATACTGATATTAGCTTAACTTCTTATCGTAGTAAGTCTCCCTTCTCTTTCTGATCGACGAACAATGCTTGGTGTGTTCTTTTTAAGCCTATAAACGGTTAGATTGATTCTTCTGAGTTACTAAAATTACAATTGTTGTGCACAATAATACAATATGCCTCACTGACCAAATAAAAAAATAATAATATTCCAAAATAATTTATACTCCATCAATTTAAATAGGGTATCCTCCAGTGTCGGGCACTCTCGACTAGCGCACTCTGCCATTCGTGAATTCACAAAAGTGTTTTGCTTTTTCTCCACAGGAATGAACACAAAGGTGGCTCAGGTGGCCGCCTTCACGTTGGGCATCGACTTGAGCTATATCAAAATTGAGTCGTCGGACACCATAAATGGGGCCAATTCAATGGTCACCGGTGGCGCCGTGGGCAGCGAAAGCCTCTGCTACGCTGTGCGGAAGGCATGCGAGACGCTCAACACGCGCCTGCAGCCGATGAAGAAGAAGGGCGTCGGCTGGGAGGAAGCGGTGCAGGCGGCATTTGCGGCATCGATCAATCTGATTGCATCGGACCATTACAAGGAGGGCGATATGCAGAACTATCATGTGTATGGCATGGCGCTGACCGAGATCGAGCTGGACGTGCTGACCGGCAACAATCAGATCCGGCGCGTCGATCTACTGGAGGATGCCGGCGAGAGTCTCAGTCCCTACATCGACATCGGTCAGATCGAGGGCGCATTTGTCATGTGCCTGGGCTACTGGCTGAGCGAACTGTTGGTATACGAGCGACAGACGGGTCGCTTGCTCACGAATCGCACCTGGAACTATAAGCCGCCCGGCGCAAAGGATATTCCCATTGATTTTCGCGTGGAAATGGTGCAGAATCCACAGGCGAGCAGTGCCGGATTTATGCGCTCCAAGGCTACCGGGGAGCCGCCCTGTTGCCTGGCCGTCAGCGTCATCTTTGCCCTGCAGCAGGCATTGCAATCGGCAAGGAAGGATGCCGGCTTGCCTCGCGAATGGGTCCGTCTGGGTGCTCCCACAACACCCGAAATACTCCTACTCAATGCCGGACACGATATTAAATCATTTCGACTTAAATGAGAATCAATAATGCAATTAAAATATTTTTATACCCATCTATGAATACACTTATATATTGTAGTTAGATGTTAGTTAATCGATGTTAATTTCAATGAATAAATATTATTTTCCTTATTCTCTCAAAGTTGAGCCATTCTCGTACTAAATTTTTTGTAACATAAATTTTCCTTTTGAATATAAATGGTTTCATCTCCGATCCTATGAACCACGGAACCCAGGCCTGCTTATAGTTCAAAATATTTAATTTAGGGAACCCAAAAGCAAATAAGTCCGCAGTGTTAAGGAATTAAATCCTGTATTCAGATCGATTAAAATTTCGGTCGCCAATTGCTATATATTTTAATAATAAATAAAAATGTCGATTAAAACCAGAAATAAATTATAATAAATAATTATGCATATGAGCGCTGATAGTTTTAATTGTCTGCTTGGATTGTTGGAGGGGACTCCGAATCCGAAATAGGCATTGGCTATTGTTCTTCTGTAACAACTTCACAAATGTTTTACAATAATTGGCCATGTATTAATGTATAATTTGTATACCTGGCATGACATATTATTTCTATAACAATTTTTTTTTACTGCGAACATGAATAATTAACTTAACACTTGAGCTAAGTTAAAAAACTTGAATTTGAAATCTAGCGCACACAATCTACATTTCGACAGCGCTTAAAAGTTTAAATCGATTTCCCCTCGCAAACAAATTTATTTACATTGAGTTCGAAATTGTTTATAATATGCGAGACTTGTCTACGATATCCGAGCTTTGTTTTACTTGGTACTCTATCTCTGGCTGAACAGATTACTGTTAATTATTTATTCTATGTCTCCTTCGATTTTGTTGATATTTTGTTGAGTTGTTTGTATATATACATATGTATATACGTATATGAAGTTGTATATATTAGTTATGATGAAGTGCTCTTGTACTCCAGGAAAAAAAATTGTAACAACTAAAAAGAATCAAATTCGTAGAAGAAGAAAAAATAGAGAGAGAGAGAGAGAGATAGAGAGAGAGTCAGAGACGGAGAAGGAGAGAACTTTTAAAAGCTAAATAATTCAAAGGCATTCTGCAGAGCGAAAGAGAGTGAGAAAGAAAGAGAGAGAGTGTGAGAGTGTGTGTTGATAAGCGATAACGTCAATTAATCGTAGTGACATAACGTTTCCGCTCTCACTTGAAATTGGCGAATATTCACGAGCGGGTTCGGCTAACATATAAATGCTTTAGCTCATTGACTCGGGACTGCAGTAGTGTGAAGATCGGCGTGTGAATAGTTATCACTAATTGTGAAATACGTACATTTTAGAACATTCTTCGAATCTACAAAGTAATAGGTGTGCTTTACGTAATAATAACAACGAGTGGGTTTGAATTAGATTTTTTTGTAGATAAAGCAAGCACACAGATTATGTCTAGAAGTATAACTATCAACGGCGATTGCCATGAAGGTATGTACGCTTACTATTTACATACATACATGTACACATACATACATACATACTTGAACACATACAACATTGTATTTTAAGACGCATTTGATGTTTTTTACTATTAGAAGTTTCTAATGAAAGACAAACTTATAAATATTTATATGCAAACTCTGCACAACTATCAACTCTGTCCTTTTTTTTGGTAAAAGCCAGCTATAGAAGACATTTTAAAAATAATAATCTATATAGATATAACTATATACAATGTTTAACATTTAATGTACTTGTAACAAAAACAATGTAGGTGCAAAGAAATTTTTTTAAACTTAAGAAACTTTTTGAATTATTATTTTAATGGCACAAATAATTATAATTATCAGTTATACACGTGACGTCCGGAGATCTACAAAGCTACGTTGGCTCGACATATTATTTCTATCATAATTATTTTTTTAATTTCGATGCGGTTGCCGCTTTCAAATGGTTTTTAGGAAATTTCTGTCTAGCAGCCGGCAAAATATATTAAACTTTATTATTTTGACGCCGGCGAACAGCTGTTCACAGAATCAACACAAGCTAACAGTGGGTTAACATTATGAATTTCAGTATGTATATGTTCTTATATATATTAGAAGAGAGAGAGAGAGTCGGAGACGGAGAGAAAAGCTTAAAAGCTAACTGATAATTTGTTGTTATGTAACCCTTCTCGCTCTCACTTGAAATTGGCGAATATTCACGAGCGAGTTCGGCTAACATATAAATGCTTCAGCTCATGGGCTCCGGACATCAGTAGTTTGGAGATCGGCGTGTGAATAGTTATCACAAATTGTGAAATACGTACATTGTAGAACATTATTCGACTCCAGAAAGTAGTACGTGTGTTGTGCCATAAATAGATTCACGAAATAAATATCAACAAGTGGGTTTGAATTCGATTTTGTTGTACATAAAACCAAAACACAGATTATGTCTAGAAGTATAACTATCAACGGCGATTGCCATGAAGGTATGTACGCTTACTATTTACATACATACATGTACATATGCATACATACTTGAACACTTACAAAATTTTATTTTAAGACGCATTTGAATTGTACAAAAAAAACTGTTAGAAGTGACTAATTACGGTCCGACTTATAAATATGTACATATGCATATACTATCTAGTGAAAAGCCAACTATATAAGCCCTTTTAAACACAATAATATATATGCATACATAGATATAAATATATATGTTTCACAATTAATGTAGTTGTAAGAAAACAATATAGGTGCAATTAAGTTTTTTTTTAATTAAAAAATTGTTTGAATTATTATTTATTCGTTACTCGCATTTTTAAAACAATTATAAGAGTCGTTGATCATCACATTGCTGTGGAAATACTAGCGCTCAGTGTTAGTCAACGTTCACATATGAGCTGCAGTTTTTTCTACAAACTTAGGATAATCAAAATGGAAACAAATTTGCGGCACTTTATCAGTCCTATGAAACAACTAAGAATTGTACCCAAACGTTCCTTATACATATGAATATATATATTATTGTAGCTAAAAACTAATTTTGTTTTAGTGAACCTGGAAAGTCTCCCCGCTGACATCAGCCTGAACACGTTTATACGGGAGCATGCCGGTTTAACGGGCACCAAATTCATGTGCCAAGAGGGAGGATGCGGCGTCTGTGTTTGCGCTGTGAGTGGCATAAATCCGGCAACGGGTGAACTCTGCACATGGGCGGTCAACTCGTGCCTGACGCTGCTGAACAGCTGTTTGGGCCTAACAGTGACCACATCAGAGGGGCTGGGGAACAAGCGCAAGGGCTACCATGCCATACAGGAGCGTCTGGCCAAGATGAATGGCACCCAGTGCGGCTACTGTTCACCGGGAATGGTAATGAATATGTATGCACTGCTCTCCTCCAAGCAAGGTAAAGTCACCATGGCAGAGGTGGAGAATGCATTTGGTGGCAACATCTGTCGCTGCACCGGCTATCGACCCATCCTGGATGCCATGAAGTCCTTTGCAGCCGACAGCAATATTGAGGTGCCAGCAGAATGTGTTGCGGACATTGAGGATCTGAGCAGGAAACAGTGCCCCAAAACAGGCGAACTCTGCGCCGGCAGCTGCAAGCAGAAAAATGGAGTACAGCTGTATGCCGACGGCAGTCGTTGGTCCTGGCCACAGACACTGCCGGAGCTCTTCGAAGCACTCCAGGTGGCTGGCAAGGAGCAGCTACCCTATATGCTAGTGGCGGGCAACACGGCGCATGGCATCTACAGGCGTAGCGCAGAGATTAAGGCGTTCATCGATATTCGCACCGTTCCGGAGCTGAGAAGTTACAATTTAACGGATGACATCCTCACACTGGGTGGCAATCTGACTCTCAGCGAGACAATGGATATATGCCGCAAACTGGAGCAAACAAGCGGATTCGAGTATCTGTCGCAAGTCTGGCAACACTTGGACTGGATTGCCAACGTGCCAGTGCGCAATGTAAGTCAATTACTTCTTATCAAGACGAGTGCACTCTTATCTTATCACAACAAATCGACAACATGTTAACAATTGTATAACCAAATTGTTATCCATTGATCCAGGCTGGCACTCTGGCTGGTAACTTGGCCATTAAGCACGCACACCCCGAGTTCCCCTCCGATGTGTACATTGTGCTGGAGGCCCTCAATGCCCAGGTCATTGTTCAGGAGTCGGCGGACAAGCAGACAACCTTGACTCTGGACAGCTACTTGAAGCTGCCAATGCTGGGTAAAATCCTTCGTGCAATTCTTCTGCCCGCCTACTCAAAGCAGAATGTACTATTTGATTCGTATAAGGTAAGAATCGGGTTAATTTGTTGATTTAATTTGTACAACCTTTTATCTATAGTTTTTAATAATATACTATTTAATTAACGTAAATTGTTACAGTCTCCCCAAAATTACTACTTTTTTTAAAAGCATTCTTCGATCTCAATTTGGAAATTATTTCCTGTAGAAATATTTAGAAAATAATCATTTTTAATTTTTGTTTAATAACTTTCATTAGCAGCTAACAGCTGAGGTTTTTAATATGGTTAGCTTTAGCTTATATATAAATAATTGTAATTTGATTTATGACTAAATTATTTATTACTCAATTTTAACTGGAGTAATAACTTCGATAAGGGATCATCCCTAATTATCTCCTATCAACAAAGAATGATGTATCTATAACTTTGGCCTCAGTAGCCCATAAAAAACTCTAATCTTCTTTTACTTGAAACATTGACTATAATCAGAAATGTAATAGGCTTCTAGGTTTAGTAGTAAGATAGCTTTCTATAAAGTATTTGGTAACTGGACTTCTTCTGTTGACTCCACAGATCATGCCACGTGCCCAGAATGCACATGCCTATGTGAATGCCGCATTTCTGCTGGAACTTGGAGCGGAGTCGCAGGTGAAAAGTGCTCGCATTTGCTTTGGCGGCATTCGTCCGGACTTTGTGCATGCGACGGCCATTGAGGAGCTGCTGGTCGGACGCAATCCCTTCGACAATGCCTGGTTGGAGCAGGCGTTCACCAAGCTAACGGCGCTGCTACAGCCGGATGAGGTGCTCCCGGATGCCTCGCCAATCTATCGACGCAAGTTGGCCTGCGGTCTGTTGTACAAGTTTCTGTTGAAGGCCGCCGCGGAAAGGAAGCGGGTGGAGGTAAGCAGTCGCCATTTAAGTGGCGGCTCCTTGTTGCAGCGTCCTCTGTCGAGTGGCAAGCAGAGCTACGAAACGTACGAGCAGCACCATCCGGTTACGAAGCCAACGGAGAAGCACGAGGGTTTAATCCAGTGTTCGGGTGAGGCAACCTATGCCAACGACCTGCCCACCCAGCACACTCAGCTGTGGGCGGCCTTTGTGACGGCAAAGAAAGTGGGCGCCCAGGTCAGCAAGGTAGACCCAACACCGGCACTGGCCTTGCCCGGCGTTGTGGCTTATGTGGATGCCAATGATATACCAGGACATAATTCGTTGCTTCCCAGGGTAACGGACCCGCACTTCTTTCCGGAGGAGGAGCAAATCTTTGCCACCGGTGAAATCAGGTTCTATCAACAGCCCATTGGATTGCTGCTGGCGACATCCAACGAGTTGGCTCAACGCGCCGCCGAGCTGGTGAAACTGACATATGTGGGTGGCGCCGAACAGGTGCTGCCCAGCATGATGCACGTGCTGCAGGCGGCAGGTGCTGCATCCAGTGAACGGATTAAGCACACTGTTAAATCAGTTATTGATAAATTGGACTTGCAGGAGCCATACGAGATTCAGGGTAAGGGCCAATTGGACATGGGTTTGCAATATCATAATTTCATGGAGCCGCATACGACGGTGGTGCTGCCGTTCGAGGGCGGTGTACAGATGTATGTGGCCACACAGTGGATGGATCTCACTCAGGATGTCGTCTCCAAGGCTCTCAATCTGAGGAGCAATGAGGTGCAGGTGAAGACCCGTCGCATTGGCGGCGGATATGGTGGCAAGGCGACACGTTGCAATCTTGCTGCTGCAGCTGCAGCGGTTGCCGCCCACAAACTGAATCGTCCAGTGAGATTCGTGCAGTCGCTTGAATCGATTATGACAACGACGGGCAAACGTTGGTCCTCCCACTTTGACTATGATTTCTATGCGCAGGCAAATGGTAAAATTGTTGGACTGAATTGTCGCCTCTACGAGGATGCCGGCTATTTGACCAGTGAATCGCCCATGGGGCATACGGTGCTGTTATCAAAGAATTGTTACGAGTTCGGTGATAACTATAAGATGGATGGCTTTATAGTCGTTTCGGATTCGCCCAGTAATACGGCATGTCGTGCTCCTGGCTCTGTGGAGGGCATTGCCATAATTGAGAATATCGTTGAGCATATTGCGTTTGCAACGGGCAACGATCCGGCGGATGTACGCTATGCCAACATATTGCCGGCGCACAAAATGCGCGAAATGATGCCCCGATTCCTGGAGAACACCAACTATCGGCAGCGCCGCGCAGACATCATTGCCCATAATAAGGAGCATCGTTGGCACAAGCGAGGCTTGGGTCTGTCTGTCATGGAGTATCAGATTGGATACTTTGGACAGTATCCGGCCACGGTCAGCATCTATCACAGCGATGGCACCGTTGTTGTCGCCCACGGAGGCATCGAAATGGGTCAAGGTAAGTTCTTACAAAAATCATAAATTGACTTTAAAAAAGTAAGAAAGCCGTAGTCGAGTGAGCTCATCTTAAAGGGAAATTTGCCAATAAAACTAGAATTTATTTAACAACTTGGTTAAGGGTATATCGTAGTCGAGCTCACTCGACTATGTCATTCTTACTTGTTTATTAATGTTTTTTTTTTAAATATATATTCCTTATTTCTTATAAATATATATTATATTATTATAATTTTGTGGTTTCCGTTTTTAGGCATGAACACAAAGATCGCTCAGATTGTGGCTCACACATTGGGCATTGCCATGGAGCAGGTGCGCATTGAAGCGAGCGAAACGATTAACGGTGCCAATGCGATGGTCACTGGTGGTGCTGTGGGCAGCGAGTCGGTTTGCTTTGCAGTGCGGAAGGCCTGCGAGACGCTCAATTCGCGACTGGAGCCTCTCAAGGCGGAGCTAAAGCCGGCAGATTGGCAACAGCTGATGAACGAGGCATATAATCGCAAAATTAACTTGATAGCCAGTGAGCAGTGCAAGCAGGGCGATATGGAACCGTATTCGGTATGTGGACTGGGCCTTATCGAGGTGGAGCTGGATGTGCTAACTGGCAACTATCTGATCAATCGGGCTGACATCCTGGAGGATACGGGCGAGAGCTTGAATCCTTATGTGGACATTGGCCAGATCGAGGGCGCCTTTTCGATGGGCCTGGGCTACTGGACCACCGAGCAGATTGTTGTCGATCCGAAAACGGGCGAGTGTCTGACAAATCGCACCTGGAATTATAAGCCACCCGGTGCAAAAGATATACCCATTGATATGCGCATCGAGATGCTGCCCAAGAGCTCCAACAAGAATGGCTTCATGCGGTCAAAGGGTTAGTGACAGTTCCCCATTCATGCATCCATTTTGCACACTCCCAACAACAAATATAAATTTATAAAATCGGCCGATTGCCATTTTTATATCCTTTATCTGAACGAACCTTTCTGTCCGTTTGTATGACCAAGCCAATATCCGAGATAAAAACTTCAAGTTTTAAATAAATCGATAATAATCGATTATCAATACCTTGCCATAACATTGATTATATTATGCATATTTTTCAATGCGTTGCTTTGAATATCTAAGACTTCCGATAGCTAAAGACTTGGGTTCATTTTATTTTCTCGCCGAGCTGTCTCAAACAGAGCATTCTTACTTCTTGCGTACAGTTTTTTGTTTCTTTTATATTTATTTGTACTCAAGGGCATATTTGTTTTTTTGAGTGTTGCTTAACTGCCCCTCTCAGTATACTTTGTATTATATGTAAATGTGTATTCTTGCAGCAACTGGTGAGCCAGCCATTTGCCTGGCCGTAGCCGTCGCATTTGGTCTGCAGCAGGCCCTGCAATCTGCCCGAGATGATGCCGGTCTGCCAAAATCATGGGTAACCCTAAATGCTCCAATGACGCCGGAGTTGCTGGTTCTGCATGCCGGCACCGAGCCAGTTCAGCTCAAGCTGTGATGAGGCCCGATGCCTACCTAAATTCATCTCCCATCGTTCTGAAGAGCAATTCAAAAACAGAGGCTGATAAGAAGAACGCCGTAATGGAAATGCGCCGATAATCACAAGCTATATATATATATACATACGTATATATAAATACAAATATATATAACGCACTCCTTATATTTTAATTTTATGTTTAATGCACAATAAATGAGAAAGTTATCCAAATGACATTCATTGCGAACTGCCAGAGAGGTCAACGCAATTAGGGTAATAATATAATAGAAAAAGAATTGTAATAATTATGATGCTTTAACGACGGGTTTGATAATAGGATCATCAGAACATGGGATTTCAGAATGATCAATCGAATTGGCAGAGGGTCGACATTGCGGTTCTTGATGCCAGCAATCCTCAATCCATTTTAGTAATGGCTCACACTTCGTAATATGTATATATTTAGGTCGCTCCTCCTTGCTGGTAAGAAATTTGATTGCCATCGGATCGCGATTCGCAAGGTGATCAAAAGTCTTCCTGCGTGACATTACCTTCCCCTTCCTCTCTTACTCAGCGCTAAAATCTAAAAGCTCATATAGTCCGCAATTTAGGAGCAAACATGGAACATGGTATTTTACTAAGATCGTACTCCAACAATTATTTTCAGGCACGCCCAGATTGCTGCACACTTTAACGTGTTTCCATTTCGGGCTTGTTCACAATAGACGCTCTGAACTTGAACTTGCCACTTATAAAATATTGCCAGAAAAAAAAAGATACATAATAATAATAATAATAATAAAACTGCAAGTTTGGTTTGCTTTCATTCTACTGTCACTTCTCCTCCTTCCACGCTGTCTGCTGCTCTTGACTGTGCCGTGCATTTCAAATTCTAAGCAAATTTGTCGTCTGGGAACGTCGGGCTCAACATTTTATGAGCGTGCGCTCGATGCAGCACCTCTGATATGGCTGGGAACCGTCTGCTGCTGGTGCTGGTGCTGCAGCAACAGTGCTCCAGTTTCTGCCAGCTGCAGTGGGTTGGCGGTGGTGTGGTGCCCTGTGGTCTGATGTAGTGTGATGAGGTAAGGTGGCTGGTCATATCTGCCAGTGGCACACACACAAAGATGTCCTGGTGTGATTTATCGTTGGCGTTGCTCGGATAATGGCCACGTAGCATTATAATAATGCCGCGCCTGGCGTATGCTTATCGCAGTCGAGGACGCCAACAACGTCAACGTCTAGACGTCCTGCGGTGCAGTCTGTTTGGTCCTATTGGACACGGATTCTGCATCTCTCGGCGCGCTTTAACCAGGCATTTGCATTCGCAATGCTATCTCTTTCTCTCCCATATTATATTTCGCTCTTTCCTTTTTTTGCAAACAGTTTATTAAATAGAAAAAGCCAAAATTAAGTATATCATTTTAGTTGAGTCTATTGTTGATTCCGTCTGTCTTATGCGAATGTGTGTGAGTGTGTGTGTGTGTGTCTGGGTCTAGCGCATATCCTGTGGGCCACATAATTTACAGGATCTGCATGAAAAGCGTTGTTGAATTTTACGCCGCAACGAACGTCTTCGGTTTCGACTTGTGAGCCAAATACAAAATACACACGCAATTTCCCATTTTTGTGTACCTTGTGTGTATCCTTTGCCATATCCTTTTCCACTCACTCCCAAGTGCAGCACATACAGTACGTCTATACGACTGCATACTTGGAATGTTCATAATACATGTCATTAAAATATCGTACATGTCCTTGCCGTTGTTGTGGCTTTTGTTATCCTTCGTCTTTGTCGTTATTTAGCCCAAAAAAGAAAGCAGCTACTCCCAAGTGTCTGGCCAAACAATGGTAACTTAAGACCAGCAATCTCAAAAGCCACCCAGCCCTAATCCGATACCAAATTTGCCTCTCATTGGTTTTTCAGGTTGAGGCACGAAAACTGAAAGAAAAGCGTCATTAAAAACGGTAATTGGTACATATTGATATCACGTAGGAAGTTGTATGGTTAATTGGAATGTACACTTTTTCAGCTTTAATTGCAGAGAATTTCTAGATATTTCATAATTTAGTGTTATATGAAAGATAATAGATACATAAAAAATTTATTTTTTTTTCATTTTTCCAAATAAAGCATATTCTAAAAACAACTTTGTAATTTATTTAGACAAAAGGAATTGAGGAAATAAATGGCTTTATTACAAATTTGCAATCGTTAAAAGTTTCTTAAACTATTTTTATTTTTGATATATTATCAATTAAGGAACTAACTTTGTATGAGGAAGTTTTAATTAATTAAGCGGAATGCATTTTAATGTTATACATATTGATGATCATTAAGAAAAAAAAAAATTGTGGTGCATTTTTTATGCAATACATTTGCTAAAAAAATGTGATATTTTCCAATTCGACGGTCAATCCGGCAATATTCTTGTCAGTGGTCGATTGGGGTATTTTACTCCATTCAAAAGGTGCACTAAATCCATTGCATACAGAAATATCAGACTTAACTCTATATAATGGTCGAGCAGTAGGTATAAAATCCATATGCATCATAAGATTTGCTTCATAGGAGTTCGGCCATAAATCTACAGACATTTCTTTTTAGAATTTTAGGAAAATTATATATGTACTATATCGAGCTTACCCAATGAGCTAATAGTAGCCAAGGAGCTTATGGCCCGAGCGAGCTGTTGATTTAATGTTAATTCGTTAACCATCATCTTTTTGTTTGCTTGTTCTTTTAGATCCGATTTCAAAATACGTTCGGAATAAAGGAAAAGAAAACTAAAACCAGTTTGAGATTGTTTCAATACAACTTCCGCATAGAAAATGATATTCCATTTTCAGCTACATCAAATTAATATTCATTTTTTGAAAGCAAACGAAAAGCTTTATAGATATTATATAAAAAAAAAAATAATTAAATGGGCCCAGTAGCGCCAGGACCAGACACCTGCTACGGATAAGCAACGCCAGCGACTCCAATTGCAGCGAAGGCAACGGTAAAGGAAAGTTGCAACAATGATGAAAACGGCCGTAACTCAATCTGAAGAATATGGAAAATGAAATAACCAACTCGGAGGACAATGATAGTGGACATTGGACATGCGTATTAAAAAATGCCATCTTTGTTTGTAATACCCTACATTCTGAGCACAATGGCTTATACATTTACTACGCTGCCAAAGTATAAAAGTATAAAGTATAAAAGTATAAAAGTATAAAAGTATAAAAGTATATGTATGTTTATAGTTTGCTCTAAATATGTAATAAAATATCAAAAAACATATGTTCTAATCGAAGATTATTTTTCACGTGTTTGTAATTTGTACAACTAATTTAAATAATAATTGGTGTTTAGTTATATTTATATATTCATATATTTAATTCGTTTATATAAAATACAGTATTTATTCAAATGGTGTTTCAAAAAAGATGCAACGGTTTTCTTCTGTGGGATTTAAGTAAATTAAAAAATAAAATTGACACTGAAAATGACTGGGCGCCTCGTTTGGCTGGCCAATAATTAAATCAATTTAATGCGAGCGTCACAAAGGGCACACCATTTTCACCAAGTTTCTCCTTTTTCCCACTTTTTCGCATTTTCCCGGCACTCATCACACAATCCACTGAAAATAAAAATGAAATCAATTATGTTGAAACTTTTTGAGCGGTCTTACCGCCGGCTATGTTGTAATTAATACAAAATGCTATGGCCAAGGCTCAGGCCAAACAGACTCTCAGCTACCCGCTTCCCCTTCCCCTTCCCCTCCCCAGCTTCCCATCACGCACAGAGTACAGCCACGGGCCCGGAGGGGCATGCCAAAAGTTGAGTACTTGCCCCAAACTCAATTTGAGAAAAAATTTCATTTACGATTGCCATCGCCCATTGCCGACATCCTCCATCCTCCATCCTCCATCCCCAGTCCGCAGTTCCCCGTTCCCCGTCGCCGCTTCTCCTGATATGAGCGCCGTGTGAGTGGACAGTTGGTCTGTTCAGTTCAGTTCTGGTCCGGAACTGAGGCCTGCGCCAATTGTTGTGTTTATTAATTTAATTTGACAGTCGGGCTTTCGCCAGAGCCCCACGTACGACACGCCAGGAGCCTCGAGGCATCTTTGCAACAGCTGTGGACAGTTGCGGTTGCAAAGCGACGCTTTCGCATTGGACACTTTTTGTTGTTGTGGGTTTTTCGGTGGTTTACCCAAATGTGCTGATTTGATAAGAGATGATTCACAGTTGCCAGCGATAGCAGATAGCTTACAGAAAGCTTCTGAATGTGAACTGGTCTAGAGCTGGTTAATTAAATATCATATAAAACACTGTTTTGATATATTTCTATCTTAAATAATGTTCCTCTCAATAATAATTTTTTAATTAGAAAATTAAATAATAATAATAGTAGTAATAATATTAATAATAATACTTTCTTTTATCCAAAATAATAATTTAAATTGCTTAAGTTATATTCGGTAGCAAATGAATATGCGGGAGTCATGATTTAGTAGAATTTCTTTTTTGAATCGAAGGCATAAATTTGCATTGAAATGCACATCGTTAGGACTCGTGTCATGGGTTTCACTTCCACGCATTCATTTGCTAATCAAATGCTAAATGGGTATTCATAATCACGCAATCCCAAGAGCCAGTGGATCATTGATTTGCCAAGCAAACTCATTCACAAGACATGCTCAGTAAATCAACAAAGATTCTAAATGCTGTAACTCAAATGCTCTATCCTTATATATATGTATATAAAATGTCCAGCAAGCTTTCTTTTAATATGATATTTAATATGATATTATTATTTACTCTTTTTAATATAATAGTAAGGACATTATTTATTAATGTAATACTGACCTTTAAAATGTATTATGTATTGGCAATTGTTGGAGCGAAGTTTCCCCGCGTCAAGGAATGCCTGCATAAGAAAGTTAGACTGAGTCCCACCAGCGTTGTGTACTCAATCTGCTACTTTACAGTATGAGTAGCCATTAATGAGACTTAACATAAGTATCGATGCACGATTGCATTGAATGTAAAATAACATAATTTCAACAGCAATAGCTATTCATAACAGTATTTGATTTCATTAGAACCCAATGCTGACAAAGCCAACAGCAAATTGAAAGGGTTTTTTGCCACAGAAGTGTATTAAGCGCAATTTGTTGTGCATTTAGCATTGATTGGTTGGCCTTTGAGGTAGATATATACACGATACCAGTTACCAGCTAGCAGTTAGCAGTTAGCAGTTAGCAGATAGGTGGCTGGCGAACACTTTTAGTTAACAGCGCATGTGGCTGGGGCATTTGTCAACGGCAGCGACGTGTCGGCAACTTGGACGCCAACGCAAAAGAAGTCAGCGGCGACACATTTTAAATGTGGCACCCCCCTCGCTCCACGCTCCTGCGTGTCGCCCACCTTGTGTACAGTTGTGAAAAACTATAAACAATTTATGCGTTTGGGATGTCTACTTCTCAACTTCCCTATCACTATCTCAGCTCTGCAGCTCTCCTTGCGACCCCAACCTGCAGCTGGCGACATGCAGCGCATGCCAAGCGCCTTTGCATTTGCTGTCAATTGTGGCAACAGTTGCTGCGGCTGGGGCAACGTGCTGCAAGGATTTTTACACTGTGAAAAATCTCGCTATTAACTTATCTAAAAAATGAAATTGTTAGCTAAAATTAAAAACAAATAAAAATTTGAAAGATATACGAACTTAAAATTATTGAAAAAGTATTTTTATTATGATTTAACTCATATCTTGAAAACAAAGCAAATGGAAATTGGAAATAGTTTTTTGTTGGTGATTAATTTATAAAAATATATGAATTAAATGTTTTTAAATTATAAGGATATTTTATTTAAAATAAAATTGTTTACAGTGCAGTGAGAGAGTAAGAATCGGACGGAGAAAGAGAAAGAGGTGTTGGGAAGAGGAAGGTAACTGAGTCGTGTTGTACTCCAGCTGCTTAAGGGCAAGGCATGGTCTGTGGACAGAGGGAAGGGGCTGGCAACATTGTGAACTAGTTTTTGATTTGTCTGCGCTGTGCAACTTTGTTGCACATTGTTGCACTTGAACTTATGCCCCACGGTTACTTTCGGGGCTAATTATTCGCCAGGCACTCTTGGGCAACTTTGTTTGCGCCGCTCGTATAATTTACAAAATTTGCAAACAACATCAACAACAACAATAAAAAGATGAACAACGTCAACAACAACAACAACAACAACAATAGAAGTAACAGCAGCAGCAGCAGCAGCGACCCTCGTTGAAAGTTTAACAAGTGTTAACTTTGCCATTTTCATTCTCATTTTCATTTTCATTTCTTTGGTTTTATTCATTTTGCCAGATAAGCGCCAAAGCGCAACGAACCATTGAAAAATACAAAAGACCTGAGGGGGGCAACGGGGCGTCGTGCGATTTGTAGCAGCTGCTGCTGCTTCTGTTGCTGCTGTGGCAAGCAACTTGAGCCAAATAATTTTAAATGACCGCAAGTGTGTAATTAAAGTGCAGCGCATAATAACAACACTAATAGCAACAACAACAACAACAACAACAACAAATGAAAGTTACGGCAATCAGCATTGCCAGAGTTTTATTTTTACAAAAGTTTCCAGAAATAATGTTCGGCTAAGCTTTACAACTGGAATACAATTTATGTGTACTTGGTTTAAGCTGGCAAGCTCAATTACACTTTAAAAAAATATATGTATATCTAATAGGATAGGGAATAAGGACCGGAAAACCTGAGACTAATTGTGACTGAATAAAAGACTGTGCCCCAAAATAATGGAATAACATATTAAATGGTACTTGATGGAAGTCTGTCAACTGAGAGACTAACAAATTATATATAAGTATATACATATATATTTATATATATATAGGTACATTTTATTCAGGAAGTAGAAATAATGATATAAAAATAACTGTTTTACACATTTCTATTCAGCTCAAGCCTAAACTATTTTATATCCCTGCTGATGTTACTCTAGATTTGACATTGTATACAATACCTCCGATTTCATAAGGTTCATAAATATATATTTTTTGATCAGCAATATAGTCATGACTCCCTACCTGTCTGCGGCCTGCGAGAAGTATTTATACCCTTAACCCATTAAAAATGGGTAAAAAGGGTATAATGGTTTTGTGCAAATGTATGTAACAGGCAGAAGGAAGCATCTCCGACCACATAAAGTATATATATTCTTGATCAGCATCAACAGCCGAGTCGATATAGCCCTGTCCGTCTGTCCGTCCGTCCATCCGTCCGTCTGTCCGTCTGTATGAACACGCGGATCTCAGAGACTATAAGAGCTAGAGAGTTCAAATTTGGAATATAAGCTCTCGTGTACCAGGCGCAGATCAAGTTTGCTTTATTTTATCGATAACTGTCTTAGTTTCTGAATTGTCGATATATTTCGATTTTCGATAGCAATAAATTCCACAATTTAAGAGGCAGAGGCTTCTACTTTATACATAATATGCATATACATATTATTGATAAATTTCATAAAGATCGGACAAGAATCTCCAAAGTTATAGTCGAAAATATATTCTCATATTGATCTCATTTCTATTAGCAGCCGCACGCATTATCTGTATACATATAAATAGGCGAGCGCATGTGTGAGAAAGGGATGGCATGATAATCGACGCTAGCGTCAATATATTTGTGTGTATTCTGCAGAACCCCGATAACTACTATTTCGTGTACGTGTGTATGTGTGTATGCATGTACGTATATGCACGTGTTTGTAGCCATTCAGTTCGGGCATTTGAGTGCAAATCATCTTAAAGGGAAATTTGCCAAGAAAACTAGAATATATTTAACAGCTGGGTTAAGGGTATATCGTAGTCGAGTTAACTCGACTACAGCATCTTTCTTGTTTTGTATTAAGTCTTTTTTTAATAGAAAACAAATTTAAAATCACACAATTTGCAACATTTAATTATTTTCATTTCTTGCCGGACTCCAAATGTCTGATTTTGTGTATTCAGATTTGTTTTATCCATTTTGACCACTTCTGCTCATGCAACTTCCGTTTGGCTGTTGCGGCTGCTTCCGCTAGGCGCAGCCCAAACCGAGAAACAAACACACACACACACACACACACACATACATACGTATATAAAAAGGGGTTGCAACGCTTGTGATCCATTTGATTCGTGGACTCGCCGAGGAGCCACGTTTCATGTGTATTTAAAATCGTTAAAAATAATCTGCAAATTGTGAATTTTTAATGCATTTCCATGTCTGCGGCGGTTTGTTGGCTGTTCATTCACTGCCCCAAAAGGCGTGGCCCCGGGGCAATAATGCCGTCTGATGGGCGCGTCGCCGTCTGGTCATCATCAGCAGGAGTTGCTGCAGCTGGAGCTGGAGCTGGAGCTGGAGCTGGAGCTGGAGCTAAAGCTGGACCACTAGTGCTGGCATTGTGCTCAGCTCGGCGTCGTCATCATCATCATCATTTGCATTTATTGTTTTTGTGCCTTTGTGTGTGAAAAGTGATCAGCGATTGCCTAGCACTTGCCACAGAAGCGAACAATGCCACATGGTAGCCATACATATATACATATGTATGTGTTTTATTTTATATATATATATTTGCATATATGTATATGTGTATGTGACACGCAGAATGCGTTGCATGGCCCATTGCGTCGCCTGTTGTGCATTGATTGTACAACGGAAGTGTTGTGGCGGAATTAAAATAAATAAATGCATTGCATTTCCACTGGGAGCACTCTAAAGCTGGGGGGAGGGGGCAGGGATATACATATGTATGTGTGTGTGTGTGTCTGTGTGTGGGGAACGTGGAAACCTGCCAGATTCTGGCTTGTTGCTTCATTTGTTGCACATTAAACAATGCCACAAATGAGACACTCTTTAAATCGTTTCATTGCACAACAAAGCAGTACAGAAAGAGATTCCAAAACTTTATCCAATTTATTTAAATCTCAACCAGTCCTTAAATAATCAGATATTAATGCATATATAAAAATAAGCATTCATTAAAATAATAAAAGTTAAAATCATTAATATTAAATACAACTTCCAGGAAATCTTACAGAGAATGCATATTTCTATGTTGGGCTGTGTACAGGGTATCTCCTAGTCGGTCACTCTAGACTAGATAACTTTTCTTTAAAGATATAGCTCTGGCTTGTAATAATTAATGATATTCAACCAATTCGAACTATTTAGCAATCCAACATTATTCATATGTATTCACTATTTATTCATACCATTCCATTTCCAATGTACCCCATAAAGTATGCCACACTTATTGAAAATAATATAATATACTAATATCGATTTTATACAAATTTAGCTCATGTTTGCGCCTCATTTATTCAGGAAAGCATATGTGTCTTTGTGTATTAGTTCAACCACCTGAAGGTGAAACCAGAAGCAAATCAAATCCCTGGTTGCTTTGAAGTCTCATTAGTGGCGCGGTTGCCAGGTGACGAAGGCGAAGACAGAAAAGAGCGGGGGATGCGTTATATTTCCACGATTTGGGGGCAGACACGTATTTGATAAGCAGGTTAGGCCACATATCTGTAACTGTATTGATATCTTACAGCAGATACACGTGATTCCTCCTCTGGTATGCATTACCATCATTTCTAAACTTAATCTGATACCTTTGCTGTTTGTTCTGGGGGAATATTATCGCTGAAATTTGATGATGGGTTCTCCCGGTTTCTTTGGTATCGTATCGTGTTATTCTTTGGGAATGTAATTGATTGGCAGCGACTCATTAAAGCTTTAAGTTGCTTCCCCAACCGGCAACTTGAATTATGACAGCACTTAATGGTAAAATTAATTAACATAAATACGCCAATAGTTGGAGAGGGGCAGATGTGGAGAAATAAGTACGTCATCGAGCGATACTTTTGACTGCCACGATATGAGCGGAATATCCCCGAATACTTCACTCAAGTGTTGCGGTTGCACTTGCGATAATTAATCGTTGAAAATACACACACTACTATTTGCATACTGCCAATTAAATTGTTGGTCGAAGCATTAAATGGATATTAATACGTTTAAAAATACACACACACACACACACATATATATATATATATATATATGCATTTCGATCTGATCCCTTACTGACTTTCTACATATTAAATGGCCACTTAACTTGGCAAAGATACCTTTTGCTTTTAAATATTAAATTTTCTATATAAATAAATAGATAGAATATCTTAACTTAGTTTTCAGCTTTTAACTGAGCAACCAATGGGAGCTTTAACTTTCTTAAATGTGTAAATAAAAATTTCTATTTTTATTTATTCATTATTACAATTCAGCGTTAACCTCCGAGCTGAGAGTTAAGTTGAGCATTTTCTGATTTGCTGAGAGACTTTCCATCAAATTTGTTGCACAACTGACCGCAAGGGTTTTCGTCTATAAATACCCATAACAAAATTTCTTACTTCAACAACAACAATTACAACTTTTTTCCTTCCTTAATTTTGTTGTTGCGTATTATATTTTTTTTTTTGGTATTTTTGTTTTGTCGGTTGGCGCAAAAGTTTTCACACAGCAACAAACAAAGTTTTCAATGTTGCCGCATATTAAACAAAATGTATACACACACACACACACACACACACGCACGTAAATATATAAGCCTATATTTACTATATACATGTTGGGAAAAGAATGAAAAGCTCTGAATTTTTGGCTAACTTTTGCATTTTTGGGTCTACAAGTTTTATTGTATTTTTTGCAACTTGCGCAAAAGGCAATTGTTGTTGTTGTAGATGTAATTGTTGTTGTTGTTGTTGTTGTTGTAAGGACTCTCGGTATTTACTTTAATGCGCAGACAAAGTGGCACGAAAAGTTTATGAGTCCGACTAGTCCAGCAGCCCAGTCGCAATCTAATAAAGCAGGTACAACATTTCGGGCAGTACCTAAAAACCAACTTTTACTATGGCTAATAATGCCGCATAAACTTGCCACAGGTTGGCAGCGCCTCTCCGTTGCTTCTATTTTTTATGTAAACGGGCATATGCATGTCTCTATACCCTATAGTGAATATATTTTCTTGATATTGAATAAACACAGAATCTACAAAAACAGAAAAGGTTGTTTTAAAGATTTTTTATTTATACTTTTATATATTTTCCTTTTTTTACTTTTGACCAGAATTTATAAATTTTCTTGTTGTACACATAACTATTTTCACAAACAGTCGCTTTTTCTTCAAATTAGCAACTTAGACCTTATATGCTGGGGGAGATCTTCTGTTCGAGCCAACTCCACTAGATGATTTCCACTTGCATTATTTTCATCGTTTGCTCGAAAACAACTTTGTGCCTGGCTTTTATGAGCAAGTTTTTTGGCCATGGCTTCAACACGAGAATTATGAAAGTCAACCCAGCAAATTTCAGAGTGTGTGTGTGTGTGTGTGTGTGTGCGTGACTCCTCGGGGTCACATTAACATGTATTTGTGCTAAAAGTGTTATTAGATTTTAGTTTCAAGTCAAGTGTAGCTGTTCATATCACACACACACACACCCAAAAGTCAACACCCAAAACACCCAAAACCCAACCCAACCCACATTTTGGAAGATGATGCTGGCCTTGGGGCGTGACTCACATGTTTGCTGCCCGTCCGTCCGTCCGTCCGTTGTACAAGTCCAAATCCAAGTCGTTGGCCAAGTCATCTCATCATGTTTGCGACTGGGCCCAGCCTGCACTAAAGTTTTATTCGACCAACATAAAGCAAAAGTGCTTTCGAGTTGACTTAACATATTGCCAGCTTTATGACACTGACAATCCGCATCGGGAAGCGGGGAGCAGAGTCAAGCAGACGGTACCACAAGTCTTCTAGAATAAAGTTTAAAATGTGCCAACACTTAACACCACCATAAAGATAACAGCTTCTAGAATGCTTACATATTGTGCAGCGACTATAATCTTTGAGTACAGCAAAAATGCTAAAAACAATGTATAAAATAAATATAATTAATACATACTAAGTAAGTTGATAAAAATTAAATAAATTTGTATTCAATTGAGAGCTAAGAAAAAGTTATAAGATATCTAACTTATTAACTTATTTAAACTTGCTCATGAAGGAAAATAAGCATTTGTTATTTATTGATTTTCTCTGTATTTTCACTGGCAAAACTGTATTCTTAGTGATTCATTAAATTAAAAATCCTTAGAACATTTGAGTGTCATTTTAAATTTTAACACAAACAAAATGAAGTCAAAGCAACCAATTTTAATTGCAAAACTAAAAGTTCGACTCAGACACAAATGTCAATCATAAACAGATTTAGTTCTCGGTGTCTGTCTGCTGTCTGCCAGTTGAAAAAGTAATTTAAGCACAGAAATTAAAAACATCAGCAAAAAAAAGCTAAAAATAAGTTGAAATCGAAATTGATGCGTTGACATTCAGCCAAATGGCTAGACTTTGGCCCTGAAGTGGACAGTTGAATCAATGCCAAAGGACAACGGCCATTCTTGGATTTTTTCCTCCTTTTTTTCTCCTCTTTTAGCTTTTTTTTAGCATTTTTTTATTTTTTTTTTTGTCGCATTGACACGTCAGCGTCATTAAGAATGCAAGAGACGATTTAAAATTAAATAAAAATGCGATTATGCGTCGTAAATAACGCAATGCAGACAGCGACTGCAAATTGAATGGGTTTAGTTTTTCATTTTGATATAACCCATTCCACTTTCTGTTTTTGGCCATAAAAAATAAGCCCGAATAGACGTAATAAAACTGAAACTGACTAACGCAGACCAAACACTGTCCAACTAAAGCCTGTCAAATTGAAAATGTTTGAATTTCTTTTCGCATATTTCCATTTATTTTAAAAGTAAGCATCAATATTTAATAATTGTATTTAAATATTTCTAGTTTTACAAATTACTTAAGCAAGTTATCTAAGAATTGTCAAGGTTAGTAGTTAATATAAATATGAAAATAAAAGTAAAATATATAAAATTATATAACTGCGTGTTTCATGTGTATTATTGCTTCAAACTAGCTGATTTATAATATATATATATTATATAATTTATATATATATATTCTTTCGATATTTAATTTTTACAAAACCTTTTGATGATTGGTGTTAAACATTTTTAAACTGACCTCGCTTAGCACTAAAAACAGCTCCAGGAATTGGCAGCCCAGGACAAGTTGTGTCGTGAGTTCCTGACAGATCCGCTGAATACATTTTTCCAACTACCTGCCACCATGGTAAATGTCAATGCGTCGTATACACAATGAAAATTATGTAGATGCGCTAATAGAAAATTCGTTTGAAGTTTTTCACTTAAAAAGTTGACAAAAATTTACATAGATTCAATTCCAGCACACTTGCCAGGTTGCGTCGTCGGCTCAACTAATTAAATTAAGAGTCCTGGGCGTGGCTGGGGGGGCGTCAAGGCGTTAATAGCATCGAATTAGGAGGACAGTCTCTTATGCGGAAATATTAATAGCTGGCGCTCTGCTCCTTTTGTCGAGGTGTTGGCAATTCATGTTTACAAGTAATTAAGCAATTTGACTACGAAACGGGCCTCCTTTGATGTCAGCCACAGTCACGGGCAGCCATAGATATGATATTCGAATATTCCTTTACATATATATTTCTATATATTTTTTATGCTCTTTGAAATCCCAGCCACTAATTTGCGCTTTCTGTCTGTCAAGTCAGCGTCTTGCAATGTCTCTATATCCAGAGCTTAGCAGCCATTTCCAAATCCTAGCCACCCAACCACATTTTTCTCGACAATTCCCAGTGCATCCTCGACTCGCTGACAGCTTTTGTGGCTTGCTGCAAAATATTTAAATGTCACTTGAATGGCTGGTAAAGTGGGTGAAGTGGGTGCAGTGGGTGCAGTGGGGTTAAATCAAGTCGTCAAATGAGGTTTAGTCGCATCTTTTTGCTGAAATTGCAATAAAATATCTACGTGCATCTTTATCTGCATCTATGCATAACTGAGCTGCAGATTTTTCCTGCATTTTCACTTGCCAACGAAGTTGCAGTTTCTCACATAGTGCTGAATTGCGGTTCGGTGAGTAATTGCTCTGGATCCCCCAAAGACAATGCCTTACAGCGAATAAGAGCCAACTCTTCAGTATGGAATAACAATTGTTGGTTGACTTCTGACTGGCAGACGTTGCAAGTTCATTTCAACGATATATATATATACGATATATATCGTAATATATATTTTTATAAATGATTTAAATATTTAATAATACATTTTAAAATTGTAACTTTCGAAGTTTCCAAACAATCACTGAATTCTGTTGTTAGATTTTTGAATGGGATTTCAAAGAGTGCATCAATCGCGACACTTATTAGAAGTAAATCCGCAAGCAGTGCTTGTAGAGAGATTGGAGAGTGCATTAATGACTGGGCAGGGACATCAATCATGACAGGAAGCGGGGCCGTAAGGCGTATATAATACTTTAAGGACGATAAACAAAAATGGGCCGCAAATGTTGTGACAAAAGCATTTACGGTTTGCAGGCTGGCGACCAAAGTCAGATGCAAAACCGGCAGCGATTGATTGATTGATGGATGTGTAGTGATGTGATGTGTTCTTAGCTTGAACTGGGTTGAGGGATTGATTTGTCGCGGCAAGTAGTCGGTAGTCGGTAGTCGCATATGAATGCGAAATGTGCGCATGATTAATGAGTTCTTCATTAAGCTCGTTAAGGTGACAGCCGCAACTCTGTGTCGAGGCGCAACTCTGAGCCGAGGCGCCACAGACAAGGCCTGTTGCTGCTAAAAATATGCGCTGTTCTGTCACTGTCACTGTCGCTGCCGCTGCCGTTGTCAGGGTCGTAACCCACTAGCCTCGCACCACATGGGCAACGCTCGGGTGCCACTCACATTGACACTTGCCGCTTGCCACACGGCGCCTCATTGATTTAACAGCGCGTTGCTGGTGGCGGGTTTTGCGCCTCATGAAAAATGAAGTGCAAAGCAAAGCACCCGGCTAAACAAAATCAAATATTTTGCTTTGCTCAACCACGGTAAAAACAACAACAACAAAATATTAGCCATCCGCAGCACGCCGAAGACAAAATACACTTTCCACATCGAAAGCGAACGTTTTCTTATTAAATTTTAAGCATTCAGTAAAAAAAAAAATAAATAAATTGGATGAGTTCCAAGAAATAATTAATTTGGAAGTCAGATATTGATATGAATTGGGAAATCTTTTTTTTAAACAATAAAAAATGGTTCACACAAAAACTCGATTTCTTATCGATTCTTACTTTTGAAGTTATGTTTTATATCCAATGCGTTACATGTTCCATGAGAAAGTGGTAATACTCTTTGCCAGGGCATGCAAAAATAAAATAGAACGTAAAGAGAGAAAATTCATAAATTGGGTTAAATCCTTGGAGGATTCACTATGACAGCGCGAACAAGTGGCACGCGGGTTGCCCTGACGCAGCCATGCCGCCTGCCACGGTGGTTGTTTGATTACGGCTAACCAACCACCCTTAAAAAGCGCCCGTCACATTTTAAAGCCTCCCTCAAATCGTACAAGGAGATTCTTGGCATTTTTTAAAGTACCTCGTCCTGCAATGTTCTTTCTTGTGCAGTTCACATTTGAATTGGCCAACAATGGCGCCTAATTTGCGCATTCGGGCATTTCGTTGACTCCCCCGTGCATTGGCTCGTGTGGCATGCCCCGCAGCTACTGCTGATTTCCATAATTAAATCATATGTACTTTGCATATCCTCTAACTACTCGCACTGAGCTCATTAACTGGTCGCAATCAATCGCAGGGTAGAGTGGCATCCACATCAATATCATTCCGAGAAACATTGTTTTTGTCCTATGGGATTTGTTAAGTAGGATTTTGTACAGCAGCTCAAGCTAACTTACTTCCAGGTCGGGTAATCAGTGGAGAAAGACAGCAAGTAAAATAAAATTGACTTCAATTGAATTTACATAATTATCACATTGAACTTTGCACTGATCAACTCAAGGATAGTGACTAACTTCAACCTACTTTAGATCAAAATCAGATATTAAAAGTATTTCAAGTCACTGTTGAATCCCGAATTTGAGGACAAATACATCCTGGCTCTTTCCCATCCCTCTCCCTCTCTCTCTCTCTCTCTCTATCTCTCTCTATCTCTCCGCTTAAAAAGTTAAGCGAACGTTTTAAGCGAAATTTAATACATTTCTTAAGACCCACATCCACAATTAATTACAAGTTCAAAGTGCAATTGCCATTATCATTATCCATTTAGCTAGTCAGACACGCAACAGTGCAAGTAAAGAGGAAAAACATAGAGAAGAAAAAATTGAAAAGAAAAGAAAATGAGAGCAGAAATCTCAGACAGACGTTACATAGTCCCAAATGGCTGTTGGCATATCATAAATTTACGGATTAACTTTTAACCAATTTACAAGGGGCAACAAACAAGCAGCGCTGGGATGCCTTGCTTTGGGGGTTGGAGTTGGGTAAAAACGCGAGACGACATCGCATCATGTCCCATATTGCAAGTGTAATAAAAAGCAGCTGTGCGACAAACATACACACACACACTCCCACACACACTCCCACACACACTCCCACACACACACACACACAAACACATACGTAAGTACGTACGCACAAAAGTCAAGTCAAGACGCAAGTGTTTGCGATAGAAGAGGAGCGAATGGACTCCATTGCTTGGGCACCTCAACAAGCATCACGTGCAGCCCACTTCCGCTTCCGTTTCCGTTTGCGTTTGCTTGTTTTAAACTTTTGCGTGTGTGCGTGTGTAAATCAATGCAAAGGCTGCTGCCGCACAGCACGCTCGGTTGGGGGCGAGTGCAGACAGAGTATGCTGCTTACACAAAGCTTAACAGCAGCACAGCCGGCGGTCCACGGCACAAGCTACGAAGCTAGCGTCGAGCAGCAGCAGCCGCAGCAGCAGCAGCAGCAGCAGCAACATCAGCACCAGCAGCAGCAGCAGTCGCCGCAACAACCCCCCCCCCACCCCGCTGTGAAACGAAAACAAAGCAGTGCATAAAAAAAATACAAGTCAACTCGTCACCGACTGTGTAATACTCTGATTTCAGTATTTAACTGAGTCTGCCTCAGTCACAGGATGTCGTCCTTAACGATTTGAAAATACTTTTGAAAAATACCAACGGTTATCCAGCTTGCATTATGATATTGAGCATAATCGGAAAATATTTCACCAATTCTCTTAAACTCTAAAAAACATATTTATATATATTTGAAATGGATTGGAAAAATCAACGTACTCGTTCCGTGTTTGGTGTCAGTGTATTAAAAGCAGCAACAACATCAGCTGTAGAAGCAAAGCTCCCGCAGCTATCGCATCCCACATTCAGCGACATTCAGACATTCAGACAGGAAGACAACCACGCAGAGCTGTGGAGCAGCCAGAGCCACTCATTAAGCTGATTATATTGTTATCCTTTTTATGATACGTGCAATACGTGAGCGCATATGGCAGCCTCAACGGCGTCAACAGCTTCTACTGTCAACCAAGCCAGATCTGACCCACCCACCCACACCCTCTTAGCCTGTATCCTGCATCCTGAGCTGAGCTCTTGTTGTCTTTTTACAGTTCATTTTTGTAAGTGTAATTACATATATGGGACATATATGGAAAAGCATCCGCGTTAAGCCTCATTTATGCACTGCATATGCAAAGCCCTCAAATTTATGTGTCCTTTGTCTTTTCGGAGTCATCGAAAGCGAAATTTATTTTTTAAATGAATCCTTTAAGCAAAAGCACGAAATTCATTCACATCTGATATATATAATGTACTGCCTTTATTTTATACAGTTTTGCATTTTAATATAGATTTCCAGATGTGTTTGCATTGTTAATTATCTTTTTATTGAAATAAAATTTATACAATCAAAACTTTCGTGAAAATAATTAAATAGAACAAATATTATGCTGAAAATAACAGACAAAGGAAGTAAAATAAATAATAATGCAATGATACATCTCGAAAAGGATTTATGAGCGAATGCAATTAAAAATATGAATTTAAGTGAGTTTTGTGCATAAAAAGGAAGCCGCTTGTCGTTGGGCACGACGACATCGTCCTGAAAGGACATCGTTGCGGATACGCCTTGCTCTCAAACAATGAGCCATGTAAACAAAACTGTTGCCGCCGCGGGGGGCAGTAGTGTAAGGAGAATTGGGAAGGGGTGTGCGCGCCGGCATGCAACCAACAAAATTTTCATAATCATAATCAAAATGGCATTAACAACAAAAGCAATGCAAATACGAGTTGAAACGACAACAGACGCGTCGCAAAATGTAACCAAAAATGGCATAATGAAAACCAAGAGCAGCGACAAAACCAACTTTCGAGTGGAAACTAAAAACAATGCGAGTAGCAGTTAGTTGGGTTAGCTCGTCTTGCCATACCCTGTAATGTAAATGTAATGGTAAGAAAAAAAGAAAACGTAAGAAATCACCCTCAGCCCAAATAAGACGCAAATTCTCAATAAAATTGTAAATAATTATAAGTTTTGCAAAAGTCATCAAGCTATCCATCTGATAAGATTACAGGGTATTCACCAACAACTATTTGTGGCGTCTGCGTCTGTTGTACGCTGTGCTGTGCTGTGCTGTGTTGTTGTGCATAATGCAGTTTCTATTTCAATTGTTGCCGCCCCAAAGGATCGGCGAACAGGACACTGAAAAATCCGCAACAACCCCAGACTGCAACTCCGGCAGCTTTCGACTTTTTTGGGGTTCCTCAGCGCCCATCGCCATCATTGCCGCCAAATTATGCTAATTAGATTAAAGCATAATTTCATGCAACTTACAGCTGTGTCTGTTTGCACCATCCGCTTTGTCATCTTTTTTTTTTTTTTTTTTTTTGTTTGTTGCATCCTTGTTGCTGTTGTCTGATGGCGCATTGGCGTTCATGGCACAGACAGCTTCAGAGGATGTGACAATTTGTCCCACACAGACACTCATTATTATAACGTCTATCGGGTCCCATAAAAGTAACCAAAATCGAACAGGGTGATAAAATCTGGATTGCCTTTAAAATTGACGGGAAAATATGGAAATATTTCCGTTATACTTACATACATATATGTACATCAAGAAACAGATGAAGAGAGCTATATGATATAGTAGTCTGATCTTTATAATTTTTTATCTAAATATTAAGAGCATAATAATACGCATAACTTGTAAGTTCAGTTAAAATAACTTGTTAAAAAAAAAAAAAAAAACTTATCTTTAAGATAAAATGATCTATGAATAATTCACTTTGATGTCGTTGGATAAAGAACATTTTAAATATATGAGTTATCTTTAGAGATAATATGCAATTTCTTGAGATCTCATTTGGTAAATTATATTTTATTTTAATTAAAAAAAATTTTAATTTTCACACCAATGCAAATTTATTGAAGTTCTGCACAGCAAAAAGCTATTTTAACTTTACCAAAGAACCTTTTGTCTGTCTCAAAATAAGTACTTCCTCAGACTGGAGCATTAAAGTCAAGCTGTAAATTCACTTGACTCATCATTGTTTATAAGTCAGATCATATAAAAAATACAATGCTAATCCAGGCGTAAATCCACGCTACCCCTGATTGCCACTTCTGTTTTAAAGACCCACGAGTCGCGCAATTAACTGAGCAAGTTTTAAAAACTCCCCAATGATGTGTCGCGCCACCAAAAAAAAAAACAAAAAAAAAAAACCAGATCACATTTCCCAGGTTTGGGCCCAGCTAATGCACTTTACCCAGCGTTATGATTATTAGTTATGATAATTCAAGTTGACGGCCCTAAAGAAGTTGACACTCAAGATGGCAACCGGGACCAGGGGCGATTGGAACAACCCTTGGGCAACAACTCCAACCCAAATGAAGTTTGCTGCTACTTTCAGTGCAATCGAGACTTCTGTTTAGGCTTTTCCCACTTTTTTGTTGTTTTATTTAGGTTTGTGGCACAATCCCAGGACGCACATCAAAAACTGTTGCGTATTTTGCATTCGACTCGGTTGGCAGGGCATCCGGCTAGTTGTCTGCTTGTCCTTTATTGTTTCCCATTGGAGGGTGCGAGTACGTCGCATTTGCACCTTCAATTAATGCAAGGGGTGTGCTGTGGCTGTGGCTGTGTCTGTGTCTGTGACTGTGGCTGGGATGGTCTGGTCTGGTCTGGTTTGGTTTGGGGCAGCAACCCTCGTCCTCTGTTGTGATTTATGAGGGTGCGATGGCAAAACAAAATTAAGCCACGACAAGGAACGACATTTGGCGTCAGCATCTTATCCATAGAGCAACCCACTCCTAAAAATTATAACTTGAACTTTTAATTAAAAGTCACTTTTGATTTATAAACGTGCGCATTTTACAGTTTTACATAAACAAAAGACAAACCTCGATAGCTCGATGGATTCCTTTAAATTCACGGTAAGTTCATTAACTTGGATTACTCGAAAGATATATCTTTTAGATTTCACTTAAGCTCGTTTAGGGTTTATAATGCTTTCGAAAGTATTTGGAAAATTCACATAATATTATGTGGAATAAAACTTCACTTAACTTCGACTAAGTAGAAATACATTTTTGTAAATTGTATTTTAGTCTTCTTATTTTTTCACAATGAACGATTTTATGTCACATAATAAATTCACTTTAGAGTTGCAAGGCTCAATGACTTTTAGGGCGTCGTAGTTTCATAGCTTTGTAAATGAAATGTCCTTAAACTTTTATAGACTTGACATTGAGATTACTTCCCTTCGAAAAATATATTTTCATAGCTATATTAAATTTCCATCATGTTAAAATCTGTTAAATATTTTTCAGTTGCTTCATTTGTGTTCCTTTGTTTTTCCTTTGTATTAAGCTGTGTCTCCAGATGTACTCAATTTTTATGGTACAGCAATTTACTAAAGCTACTCTTAACTGTCAGAAGTAGGTAACCCTGGCGATGTACCGTTAGCTGCACGCAACGATGCCATATTGTCACAGACGCACGTGACGCGTCGCGCCATTTGAAGTGGGGTGTCCAGCGACGCGTGTCCTGTGCATAATCAGGATTTGCATGCATCAATGCAAAAGCCCTTAATGGCATTATGACAATGGAATACATCAAAATTAGCTGGAGAAAAGACGCACAAAAGTCGAAGAAGACCAGCCGCTTCTGTTGATCTTTTGAGCGAAGCAACCCATTCAATGCAACACTGCCAGAGAGAGAGAGAGAGAGAGACAGAAAAAGAGAGAGAGAGTGAGTGAGAGATACACGGAGAGAGTTACCCACAGCGATTCGTTGCAGCTCCTTTGATGCGTTAAATGTTTGTGGCTAGCGACGGGTGTGGTGGGTTAAAGGGGGGGTGGGGGACACGACAAACAACGTGACATGACAGCCCTGACGACCGTTGCACATTGCCCGTACCGCAACGTACAGGGTATGTTTGCTGGTCGCGTGTGCGTCTAATAAGCCTAATGCATCTGCCAGGAGTTACGCAGGCTGCGGAGGTTACGCTAGAGACTAGACAATATTGCCAATATTTTAAAGTGCGGGGCAGGACAGGGGAGGGGGGCACGCACACGACCCACGACCCACGTCTGTTGTCATAAAAACGCTTTAATTAAATTCATATTTGAGCAGGCAGAGGCAGGGGAGCCGTTGATTTATATGTCGGAGAGGCATCGATAGACAATTATTAAATGCCATTGCTTGATTGCATTAATCTAATTGGATTGCATTGTCTGTTTATGCTCTCTGTGAAACTTACAAACAAAACAAAAACACTTTTTAAAACCCTTAAAAATTGAACCCAGGACGGAAACAAAAATTGTAGTCAAAAATGACTGTATAAAAGTGTCGCTATGTGTCGCTAGGTGTCGCTGTATGCACTCTGAGTTTGTGTCTCAAAGTTTCGCAATTGTTGCGGACGTTAATTTGACATTTGAATTTAAATGTTGCGTCTATGATAGAAAAATAAATCCAAAAATCCAATAAAAGCTGACTAAAAGTTATGTGACAGCAAACGCAGCAGTTGGTCAGAATAAAAGTTTCGCTTTCCCATTTGCAGCACTTGAAATGTGAGCATTCTCAAATGTCCTTGTTCTATAAAATATTTTGTTGAAATGTTTATTGTTGTTTACTTCATACACACAACCGAAAAGGACATACAACATTTTACTACAATACATTTATTTATACATTATACATTAAGTCACTCAAGTCTGTTGAAAAGTATATTTGACTAAAATTGTAAAATTTTAAAATTGTAAAATGTTCTTTAAAAACAACATTAAAAAATAATGGTTGTTTAATATTTGCTGCGAACTTTAAACAATTTAAATTTGCAGTTCAAAATGAATTTTGTTAATATATTTAATAATTTTAAACATATTTAGTTAAAATCATCTGCGTACATGTTATTAATTGTGAAATTAAACTCGTAAAATTGTGCAATTTGAGAATTGTTTAATACAATGTTTTTATAATATAATGTAATAATAGTTGCAAGATAAAACTAAAGGAAAGGTGCAGGCTGTGCTTCGAAGCAAACGAGTATCTTTCATCGGAAAAGTGCTTATAGCTTTATCTTGATCATGCCACAAAAGAGCATTTCAATCGCCACGTTTCCCATCAGCTACATATGTGTTCATATTTGCATAAGCAACGACCTCGGGCAGGATGCAGGATGCTTCTCAAGAAGGGAGTTAGCCTGCACCATCATGGTCATCATTACTCAACTTTCAGGGGATGTGGCGCTCTGTAAATAACGGGCACTTTACGACCTGGGCCAGGTTTTCGGTGGGCGTAGCTGTAAACAGCAACTGCTACTTCCACTCCTGCTGCTGCTGCTGCTGCTGCTGCATCGAGAGGCACGTGCCGAGTATATTGAATGCAGCACTGGATGCACTGCAGCACTACTTTTGAAAAATCGTCAAAGTTGCTGCTGTTGCGGGTCTTTTTGGCCAACTGACAGTGGCTGCCTTTTACCTACATATATACCTATATATCTATATAAATATGTATATATCCGTATATGGGTACGAGCACGAGCGCTGCTTAACCCAGTTTCTGGCTAGTGCACGTGAGTCCTCGCTAATCATTTGTCTTCCTTGACTGCATTTTGCACTTGGCAGTGCTGCGAAGTTTCCATTACGCACTGACAACTGATTGCCAAGTTTATTATTGCTTCCGTTTGCTTATGAGCAGCTAAAGGATTCGCCATTTCTTTACCGTCTGCCAATGGTGGCAACAATTTATCAAACCCTATGGCCCGCACTGGGGCCATATTCTCCATATTCTCAATGGAATTGCGAATGATTCCTCTTTTGGGCACATCCATTTGTTATCCCTGACACTTGTTGTGCTCGATGTCAGCTCAACGCTATTCGAAAGTGTCATTCCATATGACTTGCATGTGAAAATTGCAAAAGAGTTGTGCATAGATATTAAAAAGTTAAATTTCCCGAAGTTCCTGCAGGTCAAAATTCTGGCAAAATAAATATAATCAAGAAGTCCACTTTTCTTAATGCATTAAGGCAAAAAAATCAAACAACGATTAGTCGAAAAATATTGCAGACGGTAGAGTTAATAAAGATAAGATTAACTGACAATGAATTATATTTATGTTCCAGATAACTAAAGCTATCAAAAATCCGACTCGATCTAGGAATTTATAAGTACTTCGATCAGGCGGAACAGGTGTTACTTTGTCCGACAAGCAGCTATCGTTAAATGCTCCCAAGTGTTAAATGACTCATTTCGTGAAACCATTAGTTTGTTCTACTTATCAGGTATGGCAGATCTGCTGACTAATCCAGTTGTTTGTCATAACTAACTAAAAACTGATAGTGTTTGCTTTACTCAACGAGACTGAGCTTAAAGTAAATAGCAACTATTAAAATTTAAAATAAAATAAAAAAGAAATCAAGTGTTATAAGTAGATAACTAGATTTATACTAAAATATATCTTAGATTCCCTTACTCACTGCCACTGTTCCATTGGGATCCAGTTTCCCACTGATGATCCACATTGAGACCGCAAGTGCTCCCCTGCTTTGTCGCTGAAGTTATCCGCATTGAACTTGACACAGCTTCATGCGATGTTCAATGGAGATGCATCAAGTCACAAAACGGCTGCATTTAAAAAGCTGTAAAAGCTGGGCGAGCGTTGTATGTGACAGCACTTGACACTGCCACGCCCACACACACACACACACATACGAGAGAGAGAGGGAGGAGGTGGGTGGCAGAAGGCAAACAGTCGAAGCCACAGCAATTGAATGTCACTCACAAAAATGCAATCACAGTTTGACACAATTTACACCGAGGCGCCACTTCAACACGTTGCAACTGCAATATCTTTACACCGAGACTGCCACACAAGCAAACCAATGCACGAACGACAACTCTGCAAACAACACAATGACAACTCTTTAACACTGTTAAGTTGGCGCTGACGTCCCTGTCATTTGCTCTGTGCCTCATGTCCCTGTATTACTTACTGTACTGCACTACCAATGTTGCATTTGGAAAAGTCCGGCATTATATTTGTATATCCTGCATCAGGATCTTATCGATCCTGAACATGAATTCTTTCTATTATAAATTGCAAGCGTTTCAAATTATTAATAATCCAATTTTTAAATAAAAATTGCTTACTTTAAATTTAAAATGAATTAATTTTAATTATTCAAATTATACATATTCGACTTATATCTTGTATTTGTACTTAATTCAGAGAACATGAAGGGGTTTTCCTTTCTTTTTTCTATTTATTTCCAATAATAATTTAAATATGCTTAGATTATTTTTGGTTTTTTTTTATAAAATCAATAATGAAATCTTACAACCTTAGAAAGTTTTTGATGTTCATTATATGATATATAAATGCGGTTAGTCACATAAATGATAAACTTTAGTATAATAAATAATTATTTATAAGATTGTAAGTGTAAATTTCTTATGTTTTCGATATACTCGAAAAAAGGTTGCTGAGTCTTTTAGAGTATTCAGGGTATTCAAGGAAATTTATTCGATTTGTTGGTTGCTGCTGCTGCTGTTGGTATCGTTATCGTTGCGTTCATCTCCGCAGCGCGTGCTCGAGTGCATTTAAACACACACACACACACACACATATATATATATATATATATATATATATACACTCAAACAAATAGCACAAACACAAACATATGTATGCCATTGCCGAACGCCACACACAGGACATTTTTGTTGTTTGATTGCGTTTTTATCATCGTCATTTCAGCAGCACCAAGTGTACAAACATACACATATGTATGTATGTATGTCGGTATGTATGTGTATATAGCTGCAACTGCAACGACTCCGGCGATATTTTACAACCCCAACATTTTATTACAAACATTGTGCAATTTCACTTTAAACGTCAATCGAATTTCATTTGATTTTTACGACCATTTTCTTCACCCCAGCCACCACCTCGTCACCCCGTCACCTCGTCTTCCTGGCTCCTGGCTTGCTTTCTTCTCCCTTTTTTCTTGGCCACTTGTATGTTTGTCGCCAAGCTTTTGACTTTCTCAACTGCAATCTCATCCACATTTCTATACCCTGCCCCGGCACGCAACAAGGTTATTGCAATTCGATGCGAGAAAATTATATACCATGAGATGATCCTTTGGCGTCGATAGGCAGACAGTAGATAATCCATGAATTTCTAATATAGGAGTATCACATTTTCTTCTATTTTCTTTTTTTCTTAATTGAATATCTTGAATGTAGGTACAGGTTATTTGCTAGTGTGGCACTCATTTTCTCAGTTGCTAATTCCAACGAAATTTTATTTATCGCACATAATTTGTGGCATCGTCAATACAATCGCATTATCATTCAGCTCATACACACAGTGTGTGTTTGTGTGTGTGTGTGTGTGTGTCAAATTTAATTAACTTGATATTTATTAAGGCAGACACTTGCTATGCAAATTTCTTGATATGATTTGCTTAGACACTTAATTTGTCAACGCTTCGTTGATTTACGATTTCGATTCAAATGAGTGATTTGTAAGTGAGTGCGTGCCACAGACTCAGCATTCGATTAGCTGAGGGGATCCTTTTTCAAAAGGATATACACACATTTGGATATACATAGAATGCCATTACAAATGAAAGTACATTCAATTAAATTTGTCTGCTGAATTGCGCTAAGAACAATGTGTTTATTTTTAAGAGTTGATTCACTCTATAGGCTTTTACAGAGTTTACCTCTAAAACATTTTGGCCAAGATTTTAATGGATGGATTGATACTATAGCCAAAGACCGATTTTTCCCCCATAAAGTATTAACTATTGATAAATTACATTATTGATTTAATTTTTAAAAAATCTTGTCTTTCATTTTAATCACAGCTTTGCGTGTACATTTTCAAAGCCGATTCTTCTCGATTTTTGCTGGCAATGAGAAGTGAATTATCGAAGTCAATATGTGAAAATGTGACTTTTCCGCCATGTATTATTATGGGAATTGAGTCCGAGGGTTTCTTTTGGTCTCCTCCAACGTGGAGTCCGCCACAAAAGGTGTGTGCCGTGAAGCGTGCTGTACATTTATTAAAAGGAATGTCAAAAGTAATTGAACCACGTAGGCGGACCCACTTCTGAAACTTGTTAACTCTTCTGCTCACATCGACCTTATGTGCTACATTAACTTTCCCTTTTGTGTAGTTTTGGGGCGGTGGCTTTCGAGGGGGGGCGAAGGGTTCAAATGAGGTTTGCATGTCTGCGCCATTTTCGCAGAGTCATCGCATGATTTACGTCGAATCGGCTTTGGCCAAGTAATCATGTCGTTTACACACACTCGCACACACACACACACACACATCCGCACACGTACGTATTTGGTCAAAATGGAGCCACGCTTGCCACACAGAGCTGGATACAATTATGGACGGGCCAAGAGGACTTTCAATTTCACCGGGCTAGCTTTAGGTAAACAGCTCTACAACTCGCCTCCCTTTTTGCAGAACGGCCAGCTGCGATCAAGTCAAGCATGCAACAACCGCATGTGGCACGCAAACGCATCAAATCAATGGAAGTGGCCACTGCGCTAAACATTTGCACTTCATTGACTCCAATCCATGGAAGAACTCTACAACACAGCTAGCCAGCCAGCGAGCTGGCCAAAAATGGCTCACATGAACTCCAAGCCAAAAATGTTTGTGAAAAGCGCTTGTGGCGCTACTTAAAGCATTTTCATTCCATACGTATTTCACTCATTTGGGAAATGAAAATGAAAATTGGAAAGAAAATGGAAAATTCTTCAAATACAGAATTAAAAGTGATAAATCAGCATTGAACTAAAATTTAAGAATACATTTTATACATTTTCTTTAAAGTTTTTATTTATTTCATTTTCTTATATAGAGCATCTTCAGTTCGTGCAAACTCAAAACTACGACGTGTTTTCTACGGAATTTCAGTTGTGTGTGCTTAGTGAGCACTATTGCCCCGCCCCCTGCCCATTGCGCCCTTCCCCCTGCCCATGCGAATGCTTGATTTCATCTGAATACAAATAGCTTATCAGCAGCAGCAAAAAATATAAACGAAACTTTCCTAAAGAGAAACTGACCGAATTGAGAAACTGAAAAAAAAAAAATAAATAAATATATAATCATACATTTAAAAAATTTAAAAAATTTTCAGAATTGTTAAACTTGTGCAAAGAGACACAAGAACATTATTTTTGAGAGCTTTAAATTTGAATGGTCAAATTTTGTTATCTCTTCAAGAAAAAGATACACATACAGATAAAGATATTAAATATATTAAACTAAGCGCTAATTAAAATTTTTGGCAAACATGCATAATATTGAAATTGCCAATACTGCCAGCGTTCCATTTGTTGTTGGACGCAGTGCATCATTGCACTGATCCGGCGATTGATTCGTCCAAATAATCCTATTGGCGATGCCCGCCTTTTGGGCTTGCATCTTAATGAAGTCAATATATGTTTGACTTGGCTGTCGCTGGCGGGATAACAGCTTAAAGAGTGGCATTGGAGAGAAGCCCGTGAAGCCGCATAGCAAAGTCACGTTTGTGTCGGAATAGATGATCTTGTAGGTGACTGATAGAACAGTGCCACCAGTGATGACGTATTTCAAGTTGAAAATGCTGTTCCTAGTCTTGTCATCCCAGGGAAATGTAATCGTCTCTCTCTGAGCATGTGATTCCCCATTGATGGTGCTTATGTAGTCCAATTGCAGTTCCAAATCTTTATCCACCGACGCTGGCACTGAGACATTGAGGCACTTTAAAATATCCATATTAGGAACGCGTGCCACCTCGTACCAGTAGCCCGACAACTTGGTTCGTCAAATTAGTTTAATTAGATAACAGTGCTTTCCTTAATGCATTCAACTCACAGCTGTTAGATTCAAGGCACGTGGCTGCACATCTCTCTCGCAATCAAACTGGTTAAGTTTGGAAACTGAATTGAACTGTGAGTGAATGCCGAGTCCATTTAGAAGCAGCACAATAAAAATCACAAATATTTTGATTTCCATTTAAAGATCTACGCTCTCCAGCATCAGCTCAACGACTGAAAGCAACTCATTTTACAATCTGTGGCGACCAACTATTGATAATGCCCGGCTTATCAGCCCAGTGCTGCTCAAATACAGAGTATCTCTGAGCATACATATGCATATGATTATGCTGACTAACTGACAGAGCTAAACAAGAGAGAACGTTGCAATCGGATGTAACCGACAGCGAAATACTATGAAACCATAAGTTGTGTGCAGCCAAGTGATACTGTCCAAGTTTGCCTTTCAGATTGAAGTAGACATAAGATAGTAACCCTTCTTCGAAGTTTGGCAACTGCAGCTCTTAAAGAAATGAGCTTTACGATATTTAGGGAGGCGGGAGTGGGCGTGGTTAAACAAAATTATAGAGAATGTTCCCAATAATCTTCCTGCCAAGTTTGGTAACTGTAGCTATTAAATTGTAGGGGATATGCGCATTTATCGGTTTTATCGGACCAAAATTCCGGGCTTCTCGGATCGCCCGCAATTGATAAACGCCCGCAATTTAATACCTATAGTTACCAAACTTGGCAGCAAGATTATTGGGAACCTTCTCTATAATTTTGTTTAACCACGCACACTCCCGCCCCAAAAATCTAGAAAATCTCATATCTTCCGTAATTTACAGTTACCAAATTTCGAAGAAGGCTTACTATCTTATATCTACCTCAATCTGAAAGGCAAACTTGGACAGTATTTCTTGGCTGCATACAACTTATATTATCATAGTATTTCGCTGTCGGTTACATCCGAGTGCAACGTTCTCTCTTGTTTAATAATGAAAATCTCTTTCTAATATAAATTTTCAAACCATACAAAAATTGCCTACGCAAAAGATATGGAAATTTCATTAATAGTCAATTTAAAAGTATCCCAGCTTTCATGTATAGTCGGATACATTGGGTAAAAAATTCTACTGAATATCTAAACTTGCTGTTAAAAATTAATTGTAGATTTGTTTAAGCATTCACACAATCAGGCAGTATTGAATATCTATATTATAAACACATGTATTGAAATGACTAACTCTTATCACTTATTACGAAAATGCCTAAAAAATATTTACAACCGGTTCTGATAACATTGATAAACTATCGCTAGTTCCTCCTGGATAAGCACCATACGATAGCCAGTGATAATATTGCTATAGCTCCGGTTGATGGACGTACTGCAGCATTGCAGCGATCGACTGATTGTTCCGTCCACATAATGTCATCGGCGTAGCCAGCTCCAGTTAGATAACTGTTGAATAACTCGATAGTTTGTTGATTAATCTGACGTTCGCGTGAGAAGAGCTTGAGGAGCGGAATTTGAGAGATGCCCGAATAGCCGCAGATGATAGTCAAATCTTTGGGAATGGTGTAGACTATTTTGTAAGTGACAGACACATTCGCCAATGACAGATTGTATTGCAAGTTAAATATTCCGTTTTGAGTGTCGTTGTTCCAGGGAAATGTAATCGTCTCCTTGACGGCCTGTTCCTTTCCATTGATTCTGCTGATATACTCCAATCGCAGGTCCAGTTGCTCATCCACAGTCGCTGGGACCGAAACATTCAAGCATCTCATAACATCCTCATTGGGCACCCGGGCTGCCTCGTACCAAATACCCGATAGCTGTGCATTGGGAACGATTTAGAATTGAGGATCGAGTCTCAGGTGGAAGGTAACTTACAGCTGTTATATTGATCGCTTCCGTTGGGGCAGCTCGGCAACTGATATCGGATGGCAGCTGAGATTGGACGCACTGCGTCCAGGTGACAGCCAAGAGCAGCACAATTAATATTTTCGCTTCCATTCGAAGACCAGCGCTCTTCCACATTAGCCAAATGACTACAGACTGAGCCACAATTCCGAAAAATGCTTTGGCATCTATGATACATGACTAATCAATACAATAACCATAAATTTGCTATCAATGTGCTATCTATATTTTTGGTCTGATTAGGTTAATTGTGTATACCCAATTTAGGAAAGTGGAATGAACTATTATGCTGAACCATGCTGAATCACACAAACCGACTAAGGGTATTCGGTTAGCAGAACCAATGTTTAAGCAATGCTAAGTGCTCTTAATATTTATAATATTTTAATATTAATAGCTAGTTAATTTTACAAGTCTTTAATAAGTTAATTATTATTTATATTAATTCTACCACGTCTTCAGATAAGATTGCCAGAGTTAACAATATAAATACTCCAACTGCTGGGCATGGTGCAGCTGTACCACAGTGCTCCGGTGATTGTTCTGTCCACATAAAGTAGTCTCCAACGCCCGACGTATCCAATTGACCTTGGATGTAGTCTATAGATTTCTGATCTAGTTGTCGCTGGCGCGACAATAGCATAAAGAGCGGTATTGGAGAGATGCCCGAGTAGCCGCATATTAAAGTCATATGTTTGTAATCCGTATAGATCACTTTATAGGTGACCACAATTGAAAGGGGACCACCGCTGTAATACAAGTTGAAAATGCTGTTCCTGGTAAAGTTATCCATGGGGAACTCAACTGTATCTTTAACGTGCTGAATATCACCGTCTAAGGTGCTTATGTACTCCAATTGTAATTCGAGATTTTTATCCGCCTTCTGCGGCACTGAAATAACCAGACACTTCATGACATCCGCTTTGGGCACTCGACCCGATTCGTACCAATAACCCGATAGCTGTTCATTGAAGGTAAGTCAGAAAGTATTATAAAAAAGATTGATTTTAATAGAATTCAACTTACACCCTTTAGATTTAGGGGCATTGCACGAACGTCTTTAAAGCAGCTAAAGGACGTGTTTGGGAATGTAGGCTGCGATTGAACACCGTACATCAAAATTAATTGGAACAGTAGTATGACAATTATATTCTTCATTATCGATCATAATCATAATCGATATATTCAAATGTGATCGATTTATCTTAACTCTTTATTTCTCCGACTACGAATCGCAATGCCTTAATTTGATTAGATATTAGTTTCAAATTATTTGTACAACATCCAAAAATACTTTTACTTACTTTCTCTTAAAACTTGAATTCTTAGCATCTAATATTTTAAACTTCAACGATTTCAGCAAACTCGTTTATTCAGTTAACTTTTATTTCTTGCTCGTAATTTCAGTTGTAAATAATTTTTTTTATTTCTGAATAATACTTTACTTGACAACTGACAATACTACTATGAAGAATATTGATTGATGTAAATTTCCTAAAATTGTTCTTAGTTTTTTAATAACTGAACTACCTCATTGCAGTGAACTACCTCATTATGCCCAAACTAATGCATTTTAAACAACGTGCTCACCATCCAAAAAACTAAAGCAAAAATCTGGCATACAAAAAAAAAAAAATTATATATATATATATATATATCTAAAAGGAAGAGGACCAAAAAAAAACTGGCAGCGCAAACATGCGAAACTATTAAAAACATGTCTTTGTCCTTTGGCTTTGGCTGCATATAATGAAATTCCCTGGGTGCCTTTCGCTGGGCTCCACGCTCCTAACGCTCCAGACGCTCCAACAGAGCGCCCTCAGTATCAATCTAGGTGAAATATTAACAAGCAAGTCGCAGTCTGAAGTTGGAAGCTAGAAGGCCGATGCCGGCGACGGCAGCTCATAAAAATTCCTGGCAACAAAGCGGCCACCATTCTCCACTCCGATATCCTCCCGCACCCGGATGGTCTTCCAAAAGAATGAGAAACTTAAACTGAGACTGAGACTGAGACTAAGAGCTTGCTTAAAGCGACAACAGACGCTGAAACAATAGACTTGAGTTAACTTAAATTGATTTCCAGACGCGACAGTGTTTAGGGAAATACCAAACCCGCCAGCCACCTCTTCCCAGCCCAGACTCAGACTCAGACTCAGAAAGAAGTTAGTAGCTTTTGCACCTTGATTGCAAGTTATTTGCAATTTTGTGCAAATTTCTAAAAGAAAACTAGTAAAAGTACTCGAAACGAGAGCTATCGACTTGCTGATACTCTCCTCCGTGACCATTTTATAAATAAAAGATAAACTTATCCTGGAAAGCAAAAGAAATAAAAATTGGTTACCTTCAAAATAAGTGTTCAAATAATTCTTAAGCAAATTTATTGCTAGTCCTATAAACTGTTTAATGCTTTTCACGATTATATATTCCTTAGAACTTAAGTCGCGCTTTGTCATATTGCCTTTACTCATTTCTTGTTTACAGGGTATTTAAAAAAATGTGGCAGACAGGTCGAATGGATTTCCCTGGCCGGCGCCTTTTACAACGCTGCACTTGAAAATTTGGAGTGTGCATGCGAAATTTTTGTTGCAATTTTGGCTTTGAAGTTTCGGGGGGAAGGGAAGCATCTCTTCAACTTAGCTGCAGTTGCTCAATTTGGTTTCAGAATTTCGACTTTTATTGCCACTTTATTTATGCCACTCAATGAACGCAGTAACATAGCTGAGACATTCTGAATCGTAAATGATGTCGAAGCTGTTATTCTTGTCCTTCTTCTGTTTGTTGCTGTTTCTTCATTTGCAACACTTGCAGTTGACAGTTTTATGAATCAATGTTGATTAGCCAAGGGAAAGCTGAAATTGGCATAAGCTTGACAAAATGTCCTGTGGAAATTAGGTAAGTAGAGATATAAACTTTGCAACTGTCAAATTAGTTGTAGGTATCGAAATGAAACAAGTAAGAATGCTGTAGTCAAGTTAGCTCGACTACGAAATAACTTAAACGCGATTGTTAAACCCATTGGCAAACTTCACTTTATTACAACCACATGGGAACAGATCAGCAAATGCACTCATTTCTTAATCTCGGTTATCGAAATGCATTTTTTGAGTGTAGAATTTTGAGCTTGAATTTTGAATACAGTTTTTATACATTGGACTAATCATGAGATGCTTAGATCTGCCTGTAAAATACATTATACCCCATTATACCAATGGATTCGGTGTATAATAATGCCAGCAGATAAGAAAAGATTTGCTAATTCTAAATCAAGCATTAAAGCGAGTTTGCTTAAAATATATATTTATTAATATGGATTCGTGTATCATAAAAATAGTCTCATTCACCCCAAATTGATTTCAAATAATAATCAGCTTAGAATGAGTGCAATAGACAACTCTTTAAACTGCTAAACAAATTAAGGTATATATACATGATCTTAACCTTTGTGATCCCACCTCGAATGTTGACTGATTGCGTTGCATTCACCTTGTTGCACAGTCAAGAGCGCAATTCATTAGGCGCCCGCCTACGGCAGACTGCACGGACTGTACTTTATTCAACAATGGAAGTGCAACAATGAAAGCGGAATACGGGCTCCGGGATGAGGGTTAGGGGTGGGGGGTTGCACTCAAAGTCATTTTGCTTGATTCTGGGAGAGGGGGGTCGCAGTGCAAACTTTTTAAGTGAATTTTTGATTAGATCTGGACAAAGTTTTTGTCGCTGGCGACAACAAACGGCATCGGATGCATTCCGCCAGAGTTTCCCCCCGTTCCATTTTCCCCTCGCGAAGCTTTGCTCAACTTAAAGCCGTCCAGTTATCTGTGCCCTTTGTAATTTGCGCAAAACTAGATTTATTTGCGCAAAAGGATAATAATAAAATATGCACTGCAGATAGTACTAGAAGTACACAAAGTTGCCGGCACTTTCGGACATTGGACAGCTGGACCTAGGCACAATTACGAGACTCAGACTTAGACTGGGACTTAGAACTGTACCTGTTCGTACCAAAAACTTTTCGCGTACAGTTCACAGTTTCTAGCGGTTCCCTCCACTCTCGGCATCTCTCTCTCTCTCTCTCTATATCTCTCTCTCTCACACTTTCTCTGAATCGACTTGAAGTTTTGCGCAAAAGTTAATAAAATTATTTGCCACAGACGTTGATAAATATGACACTAAAGTTCCTTGCAATGCCAAATAAATACGGAACAGTACAAAATGGCGTCGGCTGCATCTAACGGTGTAAATAATATCTCTACAGCAGACTAGTACTTCTTGAAATTATTTACTCAAGTTTTATTGCATTCTGTGTGCGCTGCTCACTTTAACTGATTGCAGTCAGGGAACTCAAAGGAGATGAATAAGTTGAATAAGTATTACCAATTTCATCTATAGTTAAAGACTGTATTTCGATAGCTACTATTTAAAAATAAAAACTGTTTATTCTAATATAAAGAAAATTGCTTGTTCTTGTTATTTGAAAACAAACTTATGCAGATCTACCTAGTTCGCAATTCCCGGACAATCTCCTTATCTTAAACCGCATCATCTTATCTGTGAGTAATTTTTTCTGCAATTCACATTTCACTCCTGAAATAAACAAAAATTGCCATTAAAGCAAATAAAATAAACTAAGGGATTGCACCCCAGCAACATTTACTATTGAAGGGTGATTGCTTGGCTTTCAGTTTTTTTTTTCCTATTTGATCCCAGGTTCATTTTTTCCATCCAGATGCATTCGATGTGTGTAGTTATTATTCATTGTCGTGCTTCAGCAAATATCAAATAAAGTTTTGTGAGTTGCTTCTGGGGTTCCTACGTTTTTTCTTATGTATAAACACACTTCTAGATTTTGCTATAAATTTTGTGCACATATGAGCGGGGTGTGTGTGTGTTTTTTTTATTGGCAACCCCATGACGGGTTTTTTGGCTTGAGGTACGATTTTTTAATCGAAACATTTGTAGCGTGAAATTGTCGTTTGGTTTGCTTTTTATTTTTTTTTTTTAGCAATATGTTCGCATTTAAATTGTATGGGTTGACTGTGGCTTCGTCATAAATCAGCAATTGGTGTTCATTTGAAAAAGTTCAGCTTTTGATTGAACTTTGAGTTTGCTCTTTGTATATATATATTTGCGATATTGTGAGTGCTCATCATTAGTCGCTCATTAATCATAATTCAAGATGAGCTGATTAAATATGACCATGGTATTTAAAATACTGTCACTGCCAAGAGGCAGCAAGCAAGTCCCAAAAAGGGTTACAAATTTCATCGATTTGCTGCCACAAGAAACTTTTTCGACAATAAATCTCAATTTTGAGCAAATTAGTCGACGATATGTCCTGTTTTGGACCAGTCAAGAACCAAAAGATGAAGATGAAGCCAACTGATATACGATATGCACACACATCCCACATACACAACACCCAGTTACCTGTTACCTGGAAGATGAGTGGTGGGCGGGGTAGGGGGAGGAGTGTAGCAGCCATGTCAGCCACATATCAAGTGCAGCTATAACTCAACTCTGCAGTCACAAAGCTGGCGATTCCAAGGGGCGCTGAACACTGACATTTGCTCAATTTATCGTTATTTGCTGGGCCGGCCAAAACAAAAAAAAAAACATAAAAAACAACAAAAAATCAATTTTTGCCTATGATAAAACTCGAAACGAAATGGACAACAGGCCACAAGAAAAGAAAAACAAATAAAGAACTTCAATCAGGCGACGTTTCAATACCTTTTCCAACAAGATTTTATTTTTATTGCAATCTTGACTTAACTTCAAATACTAAAGCATCTCAGTGATAAATAATTAATAGCTATTAAATGTAATTTGTAAAAAATGCATTTCTATAACAAAAAGAAAAAATAAAACAATATTTTTCAGATCAATACGATTTTAGCTCTTTAATTTCTAAACTCATAAATAAAAGGAATCATGAGAAATGCATTCATTCAAACAAAGATGCAAACAGAGTTGCTGACAAAGATATCAATCAAAATCAATCATGATTGAAAAATGTAGTTTTTCTTGTATATAATTGAAATGTTCAAAGAGCGTCCACCCAAATTACTTATTCAGAATGCCCCGTCGACGTCGACTTGGATACCCTTGTAGAAAAATACTTGGAAGCTGGCAAATCGAACTGTTCCCGATTTGCAGAGCTGTTGGGGCATTTAAGTGATTTATGCCTTGGAAACTGTTTTTGAAATGTGGCTCAGTTGGCTGAGCCACAGCTAGAGCCTAGTTGGCCATGCTCATGAGTTTCGAATTGGTTTCGACTTTCGTCGACAAAGTCGTCGTCACCATCACCATCACCATCACCAAAACCAACACCAACGCCGTCAACGGAGCTGAAGCCAAAAGTCAAGAGAGCGCCAAACGCAAAACTGTCCAAGTATACAAATTGGCCGGCCATGAGTTATTGATGATGCAGGCCATGAAATGAACGACCACTGGGACCGCTAGACTATGCTTCTCTTTCTTTTTCCCCTTCTCCCTCTCTCACTCACTCTCCCAGTCTCTGTCTCTCTTTGGCTAACTAACTCTAGCTGACTTTGGAAGTGCTGCGTAACAAATGTCTGACCATTTGCATGAAATGTGCCAAAGTAAACTTCACTTAGGCCAAAATGAGTGAGCCGCCTTAAGTAACTTGGCTAATTGCGCAAAGTTTCCTGCAAAGAGCATCTGAATGTGTTTTCATTTGTGCAGCAAGATGAGCTCAAATCGGCTTCTAATGAATGAATCAACCAACTCTGTCTGCACTGAACAATTTTAATATATATCCAATAAATAATCATTTTTCAAAGCATCGGTAATTAAAATGAATTAGATGAAACCAAAGAAATTTGAAATAAATTTAAAGTGTATTTATATGTTTTTGTATTGATTTATGTTTTATGCATTTCAAATTTGTCTTAATATTTAAATTGCAGAAAATCATGCAACATTATTTAGTTTAAGTAATTATCTTAAATTTAATTAAAGTAAAATTCGTTTGCATATTTAAAGCATATAAATATTCTCCCCAAATAAACGGAAAAGCATTGACCCAATTAAAACGTATTAAGTTATAGTCAAAACTAAATAAGCAGCTTATTAAAACCCATTCCAGAAACCGCATCAAATATGCAGAGAATTGAGCAGAGTAACTAGCCCACATTTTCCGAGATCATAACTCATGTCAGGCAAACGAACATATATATTATATATATATATATGTATGTATAAGTCTCTTATCACAACGACAAAATCGTGTAATTTAATGTTGTGCTAATTTCACCTAACCCAAAAGACATTCCAGGTGAAAGTCGTGACATTTTTGTGGTCAGCCCCTTTTGGCCCGCACCCTGCACTTTGCACCAACCTGGCTAACCGACACAAAATGTGGCTCATTTCTTGCTCATTTCCGTCAAGTGTTGGCCAAGAAACACGAACTATTTACAAATGACCAGACATTTAAGCAAAATGCTTCCGGCCTGGTCAAGTTAAATGACTGAAAATTATGCTGCCTCAACATGAAATGGCAACCAGGAAAGGGAAAAACAAGCTTTGCCTCTAAACGAATCTCAAATGTCCTCACTCAACAAAACCAACCATTAAGGCAAAAATAAATTTAACTTTTCGATTCGGAATATATATTAGATTATTAATAAATAAAATACAAATCCTTGACCTGGAACTGACTAGCAAATAAATTTTTTTATTTTTGTTTTTGAGTAATTAATTTATTTTTCAATTTACCAATTTAATATTCAAAATGCGTTCAGAAAGTGGATATAAAAAAAAAGTTTTATCTTCTTAAATTATCTGTTATTTTTATATTTTTATCAAGTGGTACATCAATATTTAAATAAAACCAGAAAATTTATATATAATTTATAAGTTGCAAGCTTTTCCTGCTCGATGCGTATCATGTTGCATGGCATAGTCGACATGACCAGACTTGAAGATGGCCCAAGGAAGCGTTGAGTTATGTAAACATGCAGGATATGCATGGATGACAAGAGAAGCTCGTGACTCTCGCTCAGCACGCTCTGGTGTCATTGTGTCAATTGGCCTGAACTGGCTACTGCTGCGACCGAGTCGGGGCAGGGTGGGGGGGAGGGGGACGCCTTAATTAAGTTACAACCACAAGAAGCGGCGAGTGGCAGGACGATATAATTTCACAAATATCCGTGCAAGGCGACACCAGCAATCAGCTGGCCAAGCGTCTCTAACCAAACAAATGTTAAATGCTAAAACCGGCCCATGAGTTCATAAATTGTCGCCGTGGCGCACCCTGTGAAATATTCCGCTCCCCCCCCTGCCCCTCCCACTCACCCTCCACCACTGACACTGGCGTTAAAAGCCAAAATGAATGGTCAATATATGAAACATAAATAATTTTTAGGGGTTGTATTTGCCCATTTCTTTTGCGTGTTTGGCCAACATTTCCCGTTGACGTTGTTTGCATTCAATTAACCAAAAACTGACCGTGGTCCTGGCCGGGTGCCAGTGTGTGGCTCACTGTGTATTGGCCACGATGAAACTGCTAATTGAGTGCGGCTTGTCACATGACACAGCAAACATTATGATTTGAATGTGAAACAACTGTAATTTGATGATACAAATGTAAATGATTGAATAGTCATACAAAAACAGTTATTTATTAATTAACATGAGAAAATATTAACGCTTGCATTTGTTTAATAATTCAGTTCACTTAAATTTATTAAATGTTTTTTAATTAACAATTTAGAGAAGTGCTTAATTCAAATTGAATTTTATTTAACAAGTATAAATTCAAATTCTTCAAGCGATCATTTTTTTCACGCTTTAAACAATATTTAATTAGAATTAGACAATTAAATAAAAATATGCATTTAAGTTGAACAACTTCACAATCTGTTTTTTTAAGTGTTTTTTTTTTGTTTAACAAATAACGTTTAGCTGAAGAGGCGCTCGCATCGTTAACAATTTAAGCTGAATTATATTGTCTGTCATCTTATAATTCCCAACTTGTTAGCCAATCACGCGTCAATATCCCACTCAGACAGTCATCCATCGCCGCCAGCACTTTCGCTTGTGCTGGGCGCATAAATAATGGGGGTAATTGGGGGGAGTGTGGGGAGTGGGGAGAGTGGTGCACCCACAGTTGGTTCCGGCCCGTTGGATGCTTCTGCTTGGCCAGCTGCCACACTTGGCTCGACTGGTCGTATAATAATCTTGATTTTGTGGTCAATTGAATTCTTAACTTCTCAAGCTTCAAGAAAACAACAAGAACAGCCAGCAGCAAGGACAGCAACGGAACTCTCAAGACAGATACGAGTATCCCAGGGGAAAGCACATGGATGACAGTGCCAAAAGAATGGCAGAGTGCGTTTGTATGTGTGTGTGTGTGTGTGTGTGTGTGGATGGCGCTCAACAGCTCACAACGAAATGACTGACCAGAAAATGTGCTGCCTATTTTCGTATTGGCCATTGATTTCCTCAAATTGTTGGACGAGTCTGCGGCTAACAAAATGGCCAAAACCAAAACAGAAATACAAAAAAAGAAGAAAAAAACCAGGAAATTTCGCATTTAATGGACGGCCACTTGTTTACAGTAGGGTGGTTGTAGGAGCAGATACGTATAACCAATAAGTATTAGCCAATTTTATGCTTTATGCTCTTTATGAGCCAATGCTGGCTGCTTGCGGCGGCTGCTGCTGCTGCTGCTTCAGTGCCTCAGCCTGATTACAATCCGGACGCCTCAACCGAAACCGGAAAAAGTCTTTTACCCACAACAATTCCCCAAAAACATTACGTTAGCACTTGGGTCTTGTCGAAATTGTTGTTGTTGTTGTTGTTGTTATTGTTGTGTTAGTTTCGTGTACGAACATCTTTATGGGTAATTAAAACTTTTGGCCATTATGGTATCGATTTGATTTTGGTTATGCTCTCAACCACAAAATGCCTCAAAAGGGTATATAAGCGACGATCTGATCTGAAGGACAACAATAGACCATCAATTAGTCTAGTTCAATACTTCAATAATAGCTTGTGTATCGATAAATATATGCAATTAATCGATTAAGCACCAAAAGAAGACCTTAAAAAATTCCGATTACAGGGTATTAAGCAGTCGAACGCACTAGTTTATTGAAGTATTCCTACTTATTTCGTTCTGTCTTGTTTTTGGCGCTCAACTCAAATTTATTGCACTCCAATAATACACTTATTCTCGCTCTCTCTCGCTCGCGCTCGCTGCATGTGTTTCTCTGTCTCCCTCTCTCTTTTTCTTTCGTGGTTTTTGGTAAACTATTCTCAAATAGTTTGGCGCACGTTCGAATGTGTGCAACATTATTGAAATGGGTGAAGTGGGTGGATGTGTCTGCAGTTTTCCAGTTTTGCATTCCATTTGCGCAAATTATTTGGGGCTGGCAATGTTTGCCCCATTACTTTCCGACTCCAAGTCCAACTCCAACTCCGACTCCAATCGCAATTGCAATTATTTGCGGTTTCTTTAACACTGCAAATACTTACCCAAAACATACATATATCTCTGCCAGGAACTTCAGCTATCTGTAGATACTTGAACTGTGTTTATTTGGCTCGTAAATTGCTTTACTTTGAATAAGCGCCAGCTAAGTAGAAACTAATTAGATCAAGATGTGGTAATTTATACCTTTAATTAGCATATTTTCACTAAACTGAAGAATGATGCAAAAATCCGTTGTTAATTGAAAAATCAAAAGAAAACGATTTTGGGATTAGCTAAAATAATTTAATTTGCTTATTTAGCCACTAAAAGAAAATTAAATAAAAGCGAAGTCACACTGCAGCCAGTAAAACGTTTACGAAATGCAGCATAAAACAAAAAGTCTTCAAAGTTTGCTGTTGTTCAGAATGTAGCCAGTAAAATGTTTATGAAATAGCAACAAACCATCGATGAGTTACTCATTTTGTAGTCATTATGTAGGCCAATTGCTAAGGATTACGAACTTTGATTCGAATTATAAATACCCCAGCTATGAGCACTTAAAGGTTTAAATTTGAAGACCATGATAATGTTATAGGATTATATGACTGGCGGCAACAATGTGTTTGGCGGCAACCCCTTTGCGGGAATGTAACTAGCTAGTTGACAAATGCCGCACACCTGGGCGGGGCACGCCCAGTGCCGAAAAGCAGCTTTGCTGCATTATCTGCTGCCAAATGCGAACTGCAAAGCCTTAACACAAATTTTCAAGTATTAGCGAAGCCCCCCCTCGAAGCACAAACAAAACGAGAATCCACCCAACGGGCAACTTCCGCTTGTTTGTTGGGGAGCTTAAAACTACGGCCTATCAGGCACACACAAACACCACACACACACACACACCCCACACACACACACACTCATTCACACACATCAGACAAGACAAATTGCGCTTTGGTAGACTCCACTTAATGCGGCTCTACATATTTTCCTTAGCCGTTTTCCCGCCGCAGGCGATGCGAACAAAGCAAAATAAAAATACATATTTTATTTTGATTATTTTCCGGCGTCTGTCGGCAGGTGTCGATTTCTTGGTGTCTGTGTGTGGGTAAAATTAAATTTTCTCCTCCACACCTTCACACAGAGAGCGAGACAGAGAGAGAGAGACAGAGAGAGAGAGAGAGAGAGAGAGAGAGAGAGAGAGAGTGAGAGAGATTGACGCCTTTTCTTTCAGCGTCAATCAATTTCGCTCGTCAGACAAAAACAAGCCCACAAAAATGTCCCAAGTAATGGGAAAAATTATTGAATTTGTCAACGACTGCCACAGGGCACAGCGCAAAAAAGAAACGAGAAAAATTAAAGGAAAACTCTTATATACATATATTTATATATATATATATATATTTATATATTTGATATGTCTTAAAGCTGCGCACAGCTTTAAGCTGAAGATTTATGCGATTTCGCTTTGGTGTCAGACAAACAAAATTATGTTTGAAAACGATTTTGTACCTTGGCAGTCATACATCATCGGGCTCGTTGCTCACTGAGGGGGCACGGGGCACGGGGCAGGTGGCGGGCGGTGGGCGGAGGGCGGTGGTGGTGCAGAAGCAGCCCTCCAAAGTGTAACAACCCTCAACGTTAACAAATTTGTTTGCGACGTTTTTAAATTTCCCAAACGCAAACACACACATTGCAAATAGCTAATGTAAATCGTGTGTGTGTGTTTGAGTGTGTGTGTGTGTTTGAGTGTGTGTGTGTGTGTGTGTGTATATTTTGTGTGTGCTAAGAGGGGCTGCACCTTATTTAGTCAAGCTAACCTAACGTTGCTCCGCTCCAAGTGATTTGTTGACAAAGAAATTTTTTAATAATTCACCAGAAAGAAATAGAAAAAAAAAACCTCTCATTCAGCATAAATGATGATGTAATTTTCGCTAAAAATTGAAAAAATCTTGAAGCATGCGGGGCGGGGGGTACATAAAATATGTTGCAACAATCTGTTGTTGCGTGTGTTGCCACTGACGATGATGAATGTTGCACGCATGCGTTCCACTGATTTGACGTACGGATAATTCCGGCAATTCTCCCATCCCGAGCTGTTCCGGCTGCTCACGTTGCTGCTGCTGCTGTTGAATGCCCCACAAAAAGGAGTTGGTTTTCCTTGGACTTGATTATGCAGATTGAAAGATTTTATCTATGATCAGATTGCAAATGCTACTCAACTGAGATCATCCTGTGAGATGTTGCCACCTAGGTATGTTTTTATTTGGGAATAGCGCATTCTCAATCTACACGAGATTTATTCATTTCAAGTTTAAAGTTCATCGAAACCCGTTCGAAACCATTCCAGTAACATTTGATTGGAACTCTACGACTATAAGGAACTTCTCAACAACTATTTATTGTCGCATCATTTTGGGGCAGTTTGTCAGCAGTGGCTGGTGAAATGGCATTTTTATATAGATTTTTTTTCCTTCCGATATTGGTTGACTTTGCGGAAATGTAATGAACCGCATGATGTCTGGAGAGGGCCATAATTCTGGCAGGCAAATTGATAGTTGACCACAAGTTGTTGGCCATGCTCGAAATGTGCCCAATGTCTGTCGTAAAGCTCATGGCTCATTAGTTTTCGCCTAATTTGAGTTGCAGGCGGTTCGGTCTACTAATGGAATTCAATCAATTTTCATTTATTTCGATTACGAAATTCGCACCACCAACAAATGGAACTGAACCACTTCATCCCCATCCATCGTTTTGGGCTCTGCCAATGGGCACTGAAAAATTTCTTAATTATCCTGACGTGCAGCCCGAGAGTGCGTGCTGAACTTAGATTCGGGATGGGTGTGTAGGGAATTTCGAGGATTGGGGGAGGTGGGATGTGGTTGGGAGCGTGTCCATTGATTGACATGCTCCATCAGTTTTTTGGTTGTGTTTTCTTAATGTTTGTGGACAAAGCAAGACAAATGAGTCCATATATAAATATATATAATGGCAGTGAACAATTTTGGATTCGTCCCCAAGTGACGAATGTTTAACTGATGTTTTCCTTTTGGTTTAAAACTGATATTTGGCGTTTTAATCTATTCGATTCATGATTTAATTTGTAGCGCTGTGAATCAAATTATCATCGAATTTGGAATTCTATATATATATATAGATACAAAAGTATAAAAGATACATGGATAAATACAATGCAAGACTTAAAGCAACTGCAACTTTGAGTGGCCAACAAACAGCTTTCATCATTTTCTCCTCCTGAAAATTATAAATTGATTACGAATCTTTTTGTGACAATAGAATGAAGTGAAATGAAATGAAATTAAATATTCCGAAAACTTCCACACAAAGAAAAATAACTGTTTTGGAAAAAAGGTTGCAAAATAATCTGCTTATGAAAGGACTAAACAGACAGACAGACAGACAGAAAGCACCAGTTTTTCCTCCCATGTTTTGCTCAAGCAACTCTTTCAAGAAAATGAAAGCACGTAAACAAAGAAGTGAAAATTTGATTTGCATTTCATAGCGCAAAATGAAAATGAAATTACATTTTTTTTTTTCTTCTCTTGTTAAATAATATATGTATGTATATAACATCAGCAAAAAAAAAATTTAAAAATAAACCCAATTTTTGTCCTTAGCAAAACAAAACAAATATTTTATTGTGATTTAGGACCAAAAGTTACCCAAACATTGCGGGAAGAAGCCACTCCTAACTGAAGCATTCGAAAGGGGAACTGCTATCACCTGCCACACTGCAATGCCAAATTATTATGTAACCGATATCTGGCGGTATATATCACAACAAACAGCGAGCTGAGGGGTCAAACGAGCAAGACAGACACAAGTTCATTAAAAAGCGTAAACAAATACAAATAATAATATCAAATCAGTTGCAGCTGTAGACCGACTTGGCTATGCTCTATCAACAGAAGATAAAATAAATATTGTAAATACAACAGTTAAATATATTTGTTATTTATTTTTAATATCTTAAATAAAATATTTATTATTTAAAAAACATTTAAGAAACTGCTAAACTTGATAAAGCAAAGGCGAAGTCATTTATTATGTGAGGTACTTAAAAATAATTGCAATATTTATCTTTATTTAAAGTATTCTTTATAGTAAGTATCGACAAATATAAACTGCCTATTAAAGTTTTGGTTATAGTTTGTATTTATTTATTTATTTATTTATTTATTTATTGTCAACTAAAGTCAGTCGACACCAAAAAATACAAAAATTAAAAATTTGAATTAAATTAAATTTAAAATAAAATTATTAAAGAATATAGTTTCGAATTTTATTTATTTATTTATTAGAAACTTTTAATCATTAAAAGAGTAAAAGTTAAATTTATTATTTAAATTTAAAGTAAGTTGTTTAAATATATTTAAGAAATCCATTCTACATAAATATCAAGAAAACTAAACTTTTTGAAGCTGTCTGTATCTATACAATCGTTTATTTAGGAATACCGTTTACTCATGCCACACGATGTGGCAAGACTCCTGAGAAAGCTAATATATGCCCAGCTATGTGGCAGGAAGAAGCCCTTGTAAGAGAACCGAAAGAGCAGCAGCAGACAAATCTGTAAGTGGAATCTGCCTGCCCATTGGCAATAGGTCCAGGATACGGACTCCAGAGATACGAGCAGAGCATGCCAGCGGCAGGGGCAGGGGCAACTCTTTGCCTCAATTATAATGAGAAAAGCAAACGAATTGCGAATAATTTTCAATTCACTCGTTTCCCACCTACATTCGTGCCGTCGTTTTTTATGTTGTTTTTTTTTGTTGTTTTTTATTTTTGGCCACGATCCTCGGATATTTATGTGCCCTTTGTTTTCATTATTTATATAAATATATATATATATATGTATGGGATTCATGTGAATCTGAAACAGACGCTGCCTGCGTATATTACTTATGTGGCATGATAAAGCTGTTACATTTTTGGAGGTTCTTCGATTTTTGTTTATCGCAGGGGGCGTGGCTTGGTTGCCACGCAGCAGAGTGTCGACTGTGGTTATGAAATAAATGAATTATTTATACAACTGCAAAAAGTTGGCAGCTGCAGCTGTTTTATATATAAAATAAATTCGATATCTTACGTTTCCTAACTTATCCGCTTACACTTTTGAGTTTATTTGTAAAGTTGCTCAAAATAAATGATTAATTTTCGAGTTTCCGCAGTTTGCTTGTGGAACGGCGGCTTTTGATAATGCTTCAGCTTATAGCCATGCATCTCCGATAAGGCAAGATCAGCTGAGGATCTCGAATCGTATATAAATATATAAATATTTCATTATATGTCTCCAATAAGCGACTTAACTCACACAGAATCGATTCTCAGCAGATATGATAAATACATTAGAGTAATTTCTGTCACAGCCACTAACAGTAGTCAATATTATTTTATATCTGACTATCGATAACTAATCGGAATTTGGCACACAGCCCATACTCAGCAGTGTTGCCTATGTCCCAGTTATCGTGCAGGATAAACAGCCAAAACGAAATCAGAGCTTGGCTCAAAAGGATGTAAAAGGCAGATGATAGCATCTCAGATCCCATAAGATACACATATATATTTTTGATCAGCCGAGTTGATGTAGCCATGTCCGTCCGTACGAACATTAGCGCATCTCCGAGCTAAAAACTTAAAATTTGGAATATCTATATTATAAATACCCCTCGCATATCAAGTTTATTTCACTTTATCTAAAGCTGCCTTTTTTTCGATATGTATCGATTCCTTGATTTTATATAATATCCATTAACATATAATTGATGAACTGAATTTTTAATCAAGATCGAAGAAGAAACAGCCTAGTTATAGTCTGAAACCTATTCTCTTATTGATCATCGCAACTTGCAACAATCGAGTATCGATTACCGAATCCAACAACAAAAACAGGGTAGAATTTTCAATCTAACCTCTGCAAAACTTTTTAGTGTATTTTATAAAATAAAATATAAGAAAATAAATAGTATTATTAAATCATCTATTAAAAACAAAACTTTACATGCAGTTTGCCGTTATCGCTGATAATTTAAAAAACAAAAATTACTCTCAACTTAAATATTTGCGTGCCAAGCCAATGAAACCCTTTATGGCCAAACAACAAACAAGGTAAAGAAAAAGAAAAAACAAATATAAAAAATAAAATAAGAAAAAAAAAGGCGTAAAATGCAATAAGAAAAGAAAAACGAAGCCAGCATTAAAAAGTTTTTCACCTGCTTATTTATTTGTTTGCTGATTATGGAATTTTTAAGGACAATACAAAAAAAAAAAATATGCGAACAATTTAAAGGTGAAGCCCACAAAGGCAATTAATTGGAACAGCTGCAAAAATAAATGAAATTTGCAAATAACAGATAGAGAGCTTAATAATATTACTAGTTGTTCTCAATTCCAAACTTTGACTGTAACAGTTATTTTGTAGTGTATCTAAAATTCGTTAGCATAATAAAAGCAAAAATACTTTTATCATTTGAGAGTTGTTTTCATATTAATTAATTTCCATTTTCATTTTATTATCATGCGTACGCCGATTTTTACCTTTATGCAGACTCGACAATTAATCAAGTTTAATTACAACCCGGTTAGAAGTTGCTCCACCCCCACCCGCACCCTTCTACCTACCCCTCGAGGATATTCTCGAGAACATTGGCCGCATTAATCACTTGAATACGCCAACATTTCTCATGTGTGCGGAACGTTTGGAAACGGAAACGGGAGGGGGTGTGGTGGTGAAGGGTGGAGTTGCTGATAAGAGTTAGAGTCTCATAAAAAAGGGCGTCTCACGTAAGCAATGCATTTAAATATTTGCACACAGGAAAGCGACCTATTGTCAGATCATTTATTGGCCTAAATGGCCCAAACTTAAGCATTTTTTTAACCGAAAATATATTCAAAATGTTCTTAGCGAAGACACATTATCCACTTGGAATCCACGAACTAGCGAGCGCAACAACCGCTGCACGCTGGACAGAAGCTAAGTGCTATGAGCATGTCTAAATGCTTGTGGATCGCATATGAATATTAGAGTTGTGGCTTAAATTATACCCTGGAATATATGTATAGATGAATAATTATAAGTATTAATTTTATAACAAACCCAAAACGTATGTGTTATAATTATCGTTTATATGTCTATATGTTAATTATATTAAAACGTGATATGTGAAAATTCGCTAATTAAAATACATTTTTAACATTGATGTAGAAATTTGCTAAAATTGATTCGCAATTTTGAAAATTTGCTTAACTTGTGTGATCAGCGAATATTTGTGATCAACAGCCGATCTAATTTAAAAATGCAATTTAATTTTCTTATTGAGCTTAAGCTTGTCTGGTGACTTTTTCATGAACACAATTCCAAGGATTCCCCATATTAATACGCACAAACACATGCATACACACACACACACACACACACACATATGCACATATTTGCGTCAAGTGTTGCGGCGACCTCCAGCTTTGTATCTAATTGGCTGCCACATTTAATATGCAAACAATTCACAGCTGCAATTTAACAACAATAAAATAAATTTTCGGTGTTTCGGAATCAATTAAGCTGATCTTTGTATGCGCAATTAAATGATATCAAAACATATGCTTGGCAATCCCCCTTCCCCAACACACACACACATATATATGTGTATATATATACATGGCTCTGCTGTCCGTCAGTCAGAATTGCCAAAAAACAACAATAATTCCAACTACAATAACAACAGATGTTCATCGAAGCTGCGCGCAAAGGTAAACGAGTTGCGCTCACGAGCAAGTTTGAAGAGAGCCAGAGAGCGATATGTGTCTTTCTGTGTGTGTGTGTGTGTGTATGTGTATGTGTATGTGTATGTGTATGTGTATGTGGGAGGCATGTAACACTGACTATGACCTCAAACCACCCACAGCAATGCAGCTTCTGACGCTGGCAGCAAAGTCAACGTTAACAGCGACTTTGCATATTTTAGGCAAACACATTTTTGCATTGCTGACGTCACAGACTACATTATGTTGTTGCCATGTTAGTTGTTGTTGTGGATTGTGGATTGTTGTTATCTGGTTGTCGATGTTTTTGTTGTTGTGCCCACAAAAGGTGCGCTTACAATTTTCTCCACTTTCTACAAGAAAAATGTGAGAAATCAAAAAGATGCCACCGCTTTGTTTGTATCAGTGCTTGTGTGTGTGTGTGTGTGTAGGTGTGTTTGTGTGTGTCAGCCACAAAAGTTCACTGGGAAAGCAACATGAGACTGAATGGATGTTCAAATGAAAATAGACCGCAATTTATTGATAATATCAATCAAATTGTAATGCAGATAATGTTTTTTTCTTTCTTACTTTTCTGTCTACTCTAAACAATGGCCGCCCATTCAGAACAGATGGCTGGAAGCAGTGAAGTCGGCGTCGGAGTCGACGTCGTCGTCATTGTCGGCATTCAATTGATGCAAAGTGAAAGAACGTTAAATACTAAATATAAAAAAAAAAACGTGCGTGGTTTCAATTGGAGGGTGATGCACAACATAAGAGTGGAAGGGGAGCAGCACAAGTCGTATTTTTCATGCTAAAAACGTTCAAAAAATTGTTTGTTTACAATTTACAACAAATGTTCACATCGACGAGCAAAGACACACACATGCACACATACACAGCAATAGAGAGAGAAACAGAGAGAGAGAGCTACATTCTAAACGCAAAAAGCCGTAGTGAGAGTGAGTGCCGATCAAATATGTATTGAAATGAGTATCTGTGTTGATCGCTTTTAGTGATTAACTGTCTGTGTATGCGCATGAGTGTGTGTGTCTGTTTCAATTTGTGGGGGGATGACATCACCACACGTTGCTGTTGCAAACTTCGCACTGTATCATTTTTATGCCTCTCTCTTCTTAAATCTTCTCTCTGTGACTCTTCGACGCCAACACCTTTGCAAAACGTACACTGGTTGTACACATGTGTGTGTGTGTGTATTTGTTTACTTGAGTGGAGCACAGTGGGCCTATGCCTATTTATACATTTTTTCAGTAAGCAGCTCTCTTTTTAAAGCTTTTGAGATTTGCTTAACAAAAACTTTTGAAATAAACTATATGCAACCATAGTTACAAGTGTAGTGAAAAATATTGATCAACTTATACGAAAGAAGATTGAAAAGAAAGCTAATTTGTTTGTACATGTCTTACTTTTAAGTTGCCTCAAAAAACAATTATAAAATTATATATAAATTCAATGTCTTAAATTCGCTAGACTTTCAAAGCACGCAACAAGTAAAAAAGATGCACGAAAAACAATAATCTTTGCAGCACTGTGCGCTCGCACGTAGGCGCAACAACAACTCAAGTGGATTTGCTTGCTGGCCAGCGAAAAGAGAGAGCGAGAGAGCAATCCGGGTTGAGCTTACGCCAACGCTAACTTTTCATTTTTTTTTTTTTAGCGCGCTGTTTATGGCTGCATGCATGTGTGCTTGTGTGCAAGTATGTGTATGTGTGTGTGGCGCTCTCTGCTTTAGACCTGGGGGTCTCTCCATATTCAATCAGTCGTTTGGAATTCGCGAAACTATGCGGTCGCCGTACGAAGATAGCGCTGCCGTGTCAACGGATAATAAGTATCAGCAAGCAAGCAGCTACAGCTACAGCAGCTACAATGGCACTAATAACAATAATTACCATACCAATTTTAATGGCAATGGTAATGTGAATGGTAATGGTAATGGTAATGGTATACCCTATCACGCGCGCGAAAACTCATTGCCCTTTAGCTATGGCATTGCCAAAACGGCAACACCGCTGCGCAAAACGCCAACGCCAACGCGGCTCGACAGTTTCCTCGACACCGACTTTGGACTGAGCAGCAGCAGCGGCGGCAGCGGCAGCGCCAGCGTCAGCACTACCAATAATCATCACCATCACAATAACAACAACAATAATAATGGCAGTGATATGATAAAGCCGCAGCCACGTCTAACCAGCCCTTTGCTGGTGCGCAAAACGTTGGCCAACAATTCGAATGTGAATGCTAATTCGAATTCGAATTCGAATACCATATCGAATACATATCATTATGGGTCAGCGCCACGAGCCGATTTCGAGCAGCTGCTGCGCGAGCGACGCGACAAAGTCTACGGCGAGTATCGCGATCGTGAAAAGGAGCGTGAAAAGGAACGTGCCTCGGCACGTGTACCGCCAATGCCGCCTCAACGTCGGCAGAGCCACAACAACAACAATAAATACAATTACGATTTTGAGTTTAATCTCAATTTAAATGATTTGAATGAGCGGAGTTCGCTACCAGCGCCAGTTGCAGCTCCAGCTCCATATACAACCCGAAATATTGAGTACAGACGGGATGTCGATGTGGATGAGCCCGATGGGAGCGCCCTTCTTGGTCGTCGTCACTTGGAGTCCACATTTGTGGAACGCAATTATCACACAATTAACAGCAAGAGCCACAGTTTGGAACGCACACCAATGCAGCTGGCATACAAACAACAGCAACATCAAACGATGGAGCCACTGTTGATGCCACAGTTGGAGCAGCACCATCAACAGCAGCAGCAGCAGCAGCTGGGTCACATTTATGGCCAGAACCACACGCGCAGCCGTCGCGATTTGTCGCCCATTTATGCCATCAGCGCAAAGCGCGCTCCAAATACTCCAAATGGACAACAACTGCAACTGCAACAACAGCAGCAGCAGCAGCAGCAGCAGCAGCTCTACCATCAGCAACAGCAGCAGCAGATGGATTACCTGCTTACGCCCAGTCCGACAAGCCGGCCAGAGACGCCCGCCTTTCCGCTCACGCCACGCACACCATTCTCCGGCAGCGCCTCAACTCCCCAGCATGCCTCGCCCAACATCAACAGCGAGTCCATTTATCAGACAATTGCCAGCAGGCAGCAACTCAATTCGGGACATTCACCCACCTTCGAGGTTGCACCCGATTTGGTTAAATTTGCCCGGAATTCGGCAAAGTTTTGGTACAAGTCGCTATTGTCAAGGGAGGATGCAATTGCGCTGCTGTTGAATGCACCGCCGGGCACATTTGTGGTGCGCGATTCGACCACGTACAAGAATGCGTATGGGCTGGTGTTGCGTGTGGCACAGCCACCGGTTGGCAGTCAAGAGTTGGTGCGTCATTTCCTCATCGAGCCGACGCAGCGTGGTGTGCGCTTGAAGGGTTGCGAGAATGAGCCCACTTTCACCTCACTCTCCGCCTTGATCTATGAGCATTCCATTAACAAGCTGGCATTGCCCTGCCTGCTGCGCATACCCGATGCGGATGTGGTGCCCGGCCTGGCTACGATCACAACGCCCGCCCAGCAACAGTTGCTCGCGCATGGAGCTGCAACGAATGTGCTGTGGCTGTTCAGCTGCGACACGGAATCGTTAACGGGCAATGAGGCCATTAGGAAGGCCATCCGGCAGCTGTACAAACAGCAACCGTTGCCAACGCCCACCGAGGTGCATTTCAAGGTCAGTGGCGAGGGCATCACGTTGACGGACAATACGCGAAAGAAGTTCTTCCGCAAACACTACACGGCCGATGTTATCTCCCATTGTGCCATCGATCCGGAGAATCGCATGTGGAGCACACCCGATGATCCCAACAGCAAGAAGACCATCTTTGCCTTTGTCGCCCGCAGATCGCACAGCTCCAAGGACAATCAGTGTCATATCTTCTCAGATCTGTCCGTTGCACAGCCGGCGGCGGCCATTGTTTCATTTGCCAATCGAACGCTGCCCACCGAGAAGCAGCGGAACTATGTCCTTTGAGGAGCGGCCGTTGAAAAGGGTGAGTTACTGCCACCAGTTAATGTTAGTAGTACACTCAGAAAAAAAAATCGACATTGAATAATTCTTATATTATTATTATTATTAAACATTATTATTTTTAAGTTGAATAATAATAATAAAAGCTAATATAAAAGCCAGGAAATTTAATTATTTGTTTCGGAATGAGAAGGGATTTATTTTATAAAATTTTTTATAATTGTCGTTTTATGACAATCCATTCTAAATTTTATAAATTTGGTTTTTTTCTGAGTGTAATAGGAGCAGAAGGAAGAGTTGTTGACCATAAAGCTGAAATAAATGTGCCTTGGGTGCGGCATCCTTGGGCGTGCATTCAAATACAGTGGTCTCTCAATGCAACGAACCTTAGTTACATATATAATACATTGAGTACTTTTCTATAATGAATTGAAAGTTTAAATAGTTTGAAATTTTTTTTAAAGAAATATAAATTAAAATATATATATAGAATAAAAAACTTAAAAAATATATCTGTGGCTATCAAAATGTAAAATATTCCAATATTGATTGCAAGAAATAGGGAAATTCAGCAAAATCTCAATCAGAGCAAAAGTAAGCAGCTTAGTAAAAAACGCTAAGAAGAGAAAGAGAGAGAGAAAGAGAGAGAGAGAGAGAGAGAGAGAGAGATAGAGAAATCACTAAACCTGCGGAGTAAGATACGTTTGCCACCCACAGTTAAGCACACTCAAGGTTTATTATATGAGATATTTGAAAACTTTATGTCAAATACAAATATTCTAATTACGTATTCTGAATTCTAATTAGAATAAAAACATATACAGTGCACATTCGCAGTATAAAACCACTTCTGATGCTGGGAATCTAAAGTCAATCGATAAGTGTTTGAAAATGCAAATGTGTAAAGATATAATTCAATTTAAAAAAAACATATGCTTTAGTTTTGGAGTAAAAGCTGATAGCTGTATCTTTTGCTAGTATTCACTGTACTTGCAAATGTTCCATCATTTTTAGCATCGTGAATCGGAAAACGAATCAAACTGTTTTAGTTTCTTAGCGCTGCTTGTGTGTTTGTGAATTTGTTTACTTTACATAACCAACCGCCCTTTAACGAGCTGCCTGTTTGTTTGTCTTATGGTCTTCCTACACACACAAACACACACACACACACACACACATACACATAGATACGAACGTAAAACTGGCTAAAAAGCATTTCTGACGCTCGTTTTGCTTTTGCAACGGAAGTTTATGTCATGAGTCAGTTGCCTAAATATGATGTTGAAAACAAATTGGATTGATTCTGAATCTGTTAAGGCGTTATAGCGTCTGGCATAAGTATATGGTAGCCCACACCTTTCTGAAATCTACTTTTGGCATTTCGATGTTGTTTTCGTATAGATTTGATTAATTTGCCCACTTCACGGTCAGGCGCTAGGGTCGTCCGATAAGCCCCACAGTTCCCAACTGTGCCCCCTCCTTGGTTATGGGCAACATATATTTTTTTTACACTTTTTTGATTACCGCTCACAAATATATTTCGCTATCAGGCGGTTCAATTTGTCATTGCTTCAATACATTTTCGAAAAACAGCTCGAGTTTATTAACTATCAATATAAATGATTGGAACTATCAGCTTGCGTTTAATGTACATACATATATCTTATCAGAAAAGGTATCAGATACATAATACATAAAGTGAAAGTTTGAATTTGACACTCATAAACCTTAAAAAAAATAAACATACTTTTGTTTCTTATCAGCCAAAATAAAAAACCATATGGAATAAAATGTTTTCTTTTATAAACATAAAAAAATGTTTTTTTGATTTTCTTTACTTCAATAAAGCCAAAATCATTTACAGATTGAAAAATAAATGGAAACAGTTTTCAAATATTTAACAAGATGTTTTTCAACACATGTTTCGGCGAATTCTTATTGAGTTCATCAATAAATTCTACTCATTGCTCAAGGCAATCTTTGGAATTTTTCTAGAGAAATCTATAGGTTCTTTTATGATATATATATAAACATAGCAAAAGTCGAACAGATTTAGATGAAATATGCATATAGACGATCGGGTCAACTGCGCATTGTCGGAAACACGCAAAGAAAACGGCGGAAAAATTAATTCCAGACGGGTTTCGTCGTGTAACGGTTTTGTTTTTTGCTTTTACTTTTGCTTTTCCCATTTGGCTCCAGTGATTTCGCAGAATACGCGCATAAAAGTAACAGTAAATATAATTGAAAATTCTAAAAATAGAAATAAAATTGCGAAAGCTTAAGAGCAAACAGACGTCAACTGGCTCTCCCTCTCTCTCTCTCCCTCTCTAACACACTATCTCTAGCTCTCTCTTTCCCCCGCTTGATCTGTCGATTGTTCCGATAAAGTGAGCCGTTTGATCTACAATTAAGCAATTAAAGCCGCATAGCTATGCATACATATTATACAGATTTTATGACCTTTTGTTTTCTAGTATTTAATGCCAATTATTAAAATAATTTATTTTCCCATTTTTTTTTTGTTTTTCAGGCAAAGCTTGGAAGTACACGAAAATTTAACGCAGCAATTGAAAAATAAATATAGGAAACAATTACATATGTTAACAATATGATGTCAGCTAATATTTATGTGGCACTCACTCACACGCTCTTGAATTAGCTAAACGCACAGTGGAGCAAAGCACTATGAAAATGCTTAGAAGATATTGGAATATTTTTCAAATGTGTATAAAAGTTAAGCACTTTTTTATTTTAATTAATAACACATAGTCATAAGAAATATGGTCATATATAATTACTAGCAACATTTTATCAAACAAATATCTATGCTGAATGTGCTAATAAGATAATGTATATCAATAAATTATTCAGTGCTTATTTGTCCTTAAAATTGTACATATGATATGTTTGCTAACTATAAGAAAAACTAAATAGTTGAAAATGGGAATTGTTTTTTTGATAAGTATTTCAACCAAATCCGACACTTAGAAAACATTCAAAGAATTTCAACTAAATATTAAATGTTTATCAAGAATTGTGTCTATTTGTTCTACTGTGCAGTAAATTAAATGAAATTTGATACCTGAATAGTTGTGCACTTTAACAACTAAAAACATAATAATAATAAAAAACTGAATGCCATGTGTGTATATAAAACAGATAGAACTACATACATATATATATATATATATATATATATGTATATATATATGTATGTATGTATATATATATATATATATATATAACGTAGTTTTAATGGCCACAAGATGTCAGACGAAAGCTAATCTATCTAATGTGTATCCATAAATTTCGATACGAATAATCTTAATTAAAGTCGTAATAAATGTTAATTTAATTTACAACTTTCGAAAGTAAACAACAACAATAATTCAAACACAAGTTTGACAAACAATTTATAGTTAATATGTGTGCTAGATTTAAGCTCTACTAATGCAGTCAATATATAAATAAAGTGCAATTATGTTCAAGATAAAAATCCTTAACAAAACCAAACAATTTTCTTCTTTTTATTTAGATGGAATTTTCACAGCAATAAATGAAATATGTATCCATAAAGTTGCTAACAAATTGTTTGCGTGAAAATATGGCAAATTAAAAGAGATGTACATAAATTATTTTTAATTAGCAACATCTGTTTGTAGTATATGTACAGTGTATACTGTACACAGTTCTAATTCAAAACTAGTACAATGGGCAAATATAAATATCAGCATATGTAACAATTGTTGTCTGTGCTTCTCGCTGTTGTTAAACAATTAAAGTGTAAGACTGTTATAAATTCATATATATGTACATATGTGTATGTATATGTAAGATCATATTGTTATATATGTATGTTTGTATGTACGCATATAATGCGGTCGACATCTCGTACAAATGTACACAATGCCTGTCTACGACTTTTGTTTTGTAATTTAATCTTATCGTTTGACAAACTGCCATATAGATACTTTTCACATTTATTATGGTCAGTTAGCTAACAGTTCCAACGACCAACAAATGCTATAATTTATGCGTCTAAAGGCCAATAGCTCATAACACTTGTACAGTGGCCTCTCCCAAAATAAGAATGTCTCTGTTTCACCTGTTGAAAATCAATTAATATTAATATTCAATTAAAAAAAAAAAACATTGGAAATGACTACATTAAATACTAAAAGTTCTATTAGCCTAGCGACGACTGTATTATAATTGGATATATTTTATTCTCCAATTGGATATTTCAATGCTCAATATGTATCAATGTATAAAACTGTTTGTTTGTGTGTGTGGGTGTGTATATATTGCAAACGCCCTTTAATGCCAACGGCTTTTTGCATTTTATCATACTGCACTAACAATTAGAACAATAACAACAATAATAGCAGCAGCAGCAGCCAAAGCGTGTCAAGTGAAATGAAAATGCGACCGGCGGCGACCTTGAAATCAATTTCTGCCATGATGACGTCATGCGTCAACAATAACAAACTGGCGCAACAGGCAGCAGCCAAAGAAAGAGTGAGAGAGAGAGATAGAGTGGGACAAGCAGCGACAGCTGTTTGCTGTGTGTACCAATAAGAATACCATTAAAATAGATCACAGCTACAACTATGGGGCAAAGATTCTGTGCATAACTTAGAAACCACTTTGCACCCACGAAATTTCTTGAGATCTCTTTTTTTCTTCTCGTCTGTCAAGCATTAGTCGCACGCGTTGTTTTCAATTTTTAGCTTTGGCTAATTTCCTTTATTTAATAGCAGCGGAAAGCGAAACCGGTTTGTCATGTTCTCTGGCTAATATATACGCACTTGTGTGTGCGTGTGCGTCTGTGTGTGTGAATGTATTTTTGATAATTAAGCAACCGAAAAAGAGCAGACGTTGATTGGCGCCAACGCACATTGGTGACATTTGCGTGCGTTGACCAAAAACTTAATAAAATATATATATATTATCGATATCGATTACAGATACTTATCGATTGATATCCCGCCGCGCACTGCTAACTTAAATGTTATCAACTGCTTTTACTGCCGCTCTGCAAGTAAAAGGCATGATTTAAATCTAATAAATAAATAACATCAGTGACTTGAATTCTTGCATTCATTTTAATACATTTGGTTGTGTGTATATGTGTATGTGTGTGTGTGTGTGTGTGTGTGTGGTATACAAAAGTGAACATAAAATCAACGTCCTAAAATACGCTGTTTGTTTGTTGTGTATCCGAGCGGTGTCGTGTTTTTAGATATCTACATAGCTACATACATAGTTTCGTTTACATCATATTTAATTAAACATAATAAATACATTTCTAAGCATATAATATATTGTATATATATATATATAAATATAACAAATAATACATCCAATTGTTACGTCTATACCAAATTTGGGCCTCGCAACTTCCAACAGATTCATCAACAGTACAAGTGATACAAAAATACATCATAATGAACAAACCAATGGCAGATTAGCACAGTTAGCTAAACACACAAGTGAGGCCAATAACGATCAAAACGATTTGCAGTACAAAATGATTTTCTTCATTTAGTTTTAGTTATAGGTCTATAGTTCAGTTTTTCAGTTTTAGATACAAATTTCGCTAGAGTTTCACGAGCCAATTGCCAATAAGGTTGCACACTAATTCGATTTAGCTGAATACGGACTGGTGGAGCCAACTGAGGGCGGTGTGGGTGTAGCACCGCTACGTATACCATCGCCCTCACACACATATTTCCCTGCAAACGACCAGATAAGTGGTTAATACAATAAACGAGAAACTCTTGATCATTAGTAATACACACCTGAAACGAAACGTCTTTTCACCAAGGACAAACGATATCCGCTGCCCTGAAGCTCAAACTCAATGCCCGACAAGGTGGTGCCCTCGCAATTGAACTGTGTGGCCAGCATCGCCGGTGTCGAGGGGCCATCGTTGAGCTCGAGGCGTGCCCGGAGCGTACCAACACCACCATCCTGGGAATTCTGTGAGATGTCCGTAAAATTCCATACCAAGCGATTCGATTCACCCAACCTAAAAACAGCAAAGATTATTATGAATAAGAGTTGAGCTTCAAAAGCATGCTTAACCAAACCACTGCTTACCAGGATGAATGCGGCTTGGACTGAACATTACGAACAGAACCATTGACCGGCACCGAGAGTGTTACATTCAGCAGTGGTGATGCACTGGCCATGGCATGATTATTGTACTTGTAGTCAACCTTGAGCGCCGTATAACTAGGTTCGCATTTCCAGTAGCTCACCAGTTGGAAAGGACACGAGCTGGCGCCCGGCTTTGTTCGCACCTGATACTTGAGTATGTCCACGTTAAAGTACGATGCATTCGGATTATTCTCCGCCTGCCAGCGCAACAATGCAGTCAACGCGGGCATATTAAACTCCAGCATTGTGCTCAACGAGCTCGACTGCTGCCGATCTCTGCGAGAGAGTAATGTAGAGTTGGAGTAAAGGTTCATTGATCATGGGTTTGAAAGGTTGACTTACATATGCACCAGTTTGCCATTGGGCACAAGACTCTCGAGATTTTGTACTTGCTTAATGCGAAAGCCCAGCTTGGCTGGATTTGGATTATTGGCTAGCAGACCAGCAATGCCGGCTGGGAATGATAGCATCATATCACCGGACACCTTCACCTGGCAGCGTGACTCATCGCTGCCTCTGAAATAGGCGTGTATTATCTCATGGAATGCCACCGCCAGCGGTATTGTGTCCGAAATCCCAATTGTTAGCGGCGACGGGCCACGCGATGAGCCCATGCCTCCAATGGCGGTACGAAACTCCAGACTGCCAATGCTGTCCGCTCGATTCATTGCCGGTGCCGGACTCATGCGTCCACGTCCGAGACTTGTTGCGCCCCCAGCTGTTGCCGCTGCCGCTGCTGCAGTGGTCGCTGCAGTACCAATAGCAATCATATCGGAGCGACGGGATGGGGGTCGTGGAATAGCAATGCTGCTGCCGCCGACAGCGGATGTGGGTGTGGGTATCTGACGACCAGGCGGTTTGCTGAGCGTGGCGGATGATGGCGCTGAGACACTCATGTCACCCAACTCGGAGAATATATCGCCCAAATCCGCATAGCGATTGTGATTTGCATTATTCGCATTGTTGTTGTTCGACAACGTCGGACTCTGCAGTGGCGCATATGGATGCACACTGGCCGTTGGCGTTGAAGCATTCGATATCTCTGGCGACTGTTGACGCGATGCAGCCGCACCGCCGCGTGCACCTCCCTGCAGCTGTTGGCTGTGATGCTGTGAATACATAAAAAAAAATATAGTTGCATTAAATTAAAATTGTTGCTAACAGAACAAGTCATGTTAGCAGTTTGACTCTACATGACTGTCTAACAGTGTATTTATTAAGCAGTCGCAGTTAAGGTTGAAATTCACTGTTAACATTGCCACTGTACAATGAAGATTGAAAAGTCTTAATATTACCAAATTACAGTTAAGATGGCACAATATTAGTGACTAATGATTACATGCTTAATTAAGTCAAATTCTTGATTATGTTCAGATTATAAACAGATATTATCTGTTGATTTTCTAACCAGAACAAGTGCAAAGCTCTGATATTGGCTTGACATGTGGACTAAACAGGATGAATGTACATGTTAACACCACAGCTTAACAGCGACCTGTTTACAGAGGGAGCAAAGTTATTATGTTTACATACAGCAAAGACTCCCGTGGGCGACAGCGAAATATTCTCAACGGTGGCCCGCAGCTCATCCACACTCGCTGACATTGGCGCCTGTCCATTGTTAAGTGGCTTAATCTTGACATGAATGCGTCGCTTGTCATTATCGGAATCCGAATCGGAGTCCGAGTAGAAGCTGCCAGCTGCTAAAGAAATAAAACTCACTATGAGCCACAATGCTAAAAATGTAGTATCCAAAAGCTTTTCCTTACACTTGTCCTGGCTTTCCTCCCAGGCAATTTCCTTGGCTGGCTGTATGCTGAACCCTTCTTCGTCCACCTCGTAACCACTACCGCTGGCATTGGCACCACCTGCAGCAGCACCAGCAGCTGCGCCTGCTGCAGCTCCAGCGGTTGTTGTTGTGGTCGCTGGACCCGCACCCGAAGTGTTGCTGCTGGCATTGGCCGCCAGGCCGCTACCACTGACACCTGCACCGCCGCCTGTACCACCACTGCCACCACCCATGCTGCTGGCGCCTGCGGAATCAACGCTGCCCTGCGCCGAGGTAGCAGACAGGGCAGCCAAACCGCCACCTGCACTGCTGCCGCTCGAGTTTTGCGTCTTCATGCTGCGCCCATGATCATCGTAGTCGAGTAATGTATTATTCGAGCGCTCCACGCTTCGAAGAGTAAAGAATAAATTCGAACAATTAGAATTGTTGGATTGTGGCATACAACAAATGGAGTGGAGGAGACAGCTCACCTGGTCAAACGCTCCTCCTGTATATTGTGATCGGCAGCCTCGTTGTCTTTCTTCTTTTTGGACTTTTTGGTTTTCGCCTTGTCGCGTCTACTACGCAAAATGCCCGAAACTATTGAGAAACACGATAAATATAAATTTAAGTTGGATTCACATAATTAATTGATATTTTGACTTCATAAAGACAACGAGTTCTACAACGAACACTAAAACCAAATACCAAAATCTACTTAACAAGCTAAGCACTTTAACATCAAAACACATTTACTGAAATGTGGATCTTTTGCATTATTTGAAAATAACAATAATTAAAAATTTGTGTATTTTTTTACATATGTACATTTAGATGGTGATGATAAATTTAATCCATAACCTAGCATAAAACAATTAAAGCTTATGTTATTAACTAAAAAATGTATAAACCAATCATCTAATATACATTTTAAAATTCTTATTCCAATATATTCTAATTTCGGATAAATATATATTACTTTTAATCACATCTAATTGAGATCAATGTTAACATAACATGCAATAGTTAACATCGAACGTGAGGCAGTGTTAAAGTGCGTAGTGTTGGACAACAATATAATATACAACTCAGCTAGACTAAGTGAGCTCAAACACCGCCGTATAAAAGTGCAACAAATGGTTTAGTGAATATGTTAGAAACTTTGTGAAATTTTGCATACAAAATAAAAAGCCATGCTGAAAAAGCATTGAAATTTGTGCTTAATTTCAAATTTGTATAAACCGTAATATATGTATATGTAAATAGATAGTCAGGTGTTTTTGGGATGGGTTGGGTTTAGTTGGAGCCAGGTTGGATTTGGGTTTTACTTTCATTTTTGGCATTTACCCTGAGAGTTTGATGTGAATATATTTAAAAGTGACGTTGTACGTCTGGACGTTGTTGCTGTTGTTGTTGTCGTTGTTGTGGCACCATTGTTTCCCACTGCAGTCTGTTGTTGTTGTGGTTGCTGATGATTTGGATGATCTTGCTCGTTTAATGATTTCGATAAATGTTGCTCGCTTGTCGTTGCATTCATTTGCTTTCTACCAGCTACGCTAGCAGTTGGTGTTAAGGCCTCATGCGGCTGTTGTTGGTCTGGATGTTGTTGTTGCTGATCTAAAGTTTTAATTTGGATTAGTTGATCGGTGGTGCACGGATGATCGAATCGATATTATGAGTTCATTTGTGGCGTAACAAACAAAAAATGTGACACCGTTGTGCAAAACAAAAGAAGCGTTGAGAATACTGTTAATTGCAGTTATTAAAAACCTTTGTTAGTGTGTGCTCTTGTGTGTGTTACAGTCTGCATATGTGTATGTGTATGTGTGTGTGTGTGTGTGTGTGTGTGTTGAGGGTTGTTGGGTTAACATTTGGCATTTGGCATTTGGCTGGTGTTTGAGTGTACATTTTGAAGGGCATTACACATAAAACGATCATAAGCAATTATACAATTTATATACACAATTAGAACAAAAATGTTTAAAAAAGAAAACGAAAAGATAAAGACTTAAAATGTGTTATAGAATGGCTTAAATAGTGTTTTACTGTTTACATTATCAAAACTCAGGTATAGTTTAGTACAATAAAATAGTATGCTTCTAGCAACCGATTTAAATTTAGAAAATGTGCTTATCACAAGCCTAAAAAGAATTTAAATATTCGCAATATTTACAAGCGTAATAGTTAGTGGTAATACTCTGTTGGGAACCTTTTAGGAAAAGGCTTTAAAAACCCTTTTGATAAGGCATTTAAGAATTCGATATTGTTTGTTAGATACAAAATACTAGTCGAGAAATTTGTATTCTATATTAGTTCATTGCTTAAACCAACATTGATGGGAAAAAGTTCTAAATTTCAGGTGATTGCTTTTTAGTTATGCAATTGGAAGTAGTAAACACAAATGTCAATTGTTTGTAGATAGTATAGAATAGAGGAGTAGCTACCAAAATAATTAAAAGTAAAACAAATAAAGAGAAATACGTGTAACCATTAAACAACGAAAATTATGGGGAAAAAAAAACCAAAATAATAATAGAATGAACCTTGATTACTAGTATCCAGAAGCTCTGAGTTAGGGGAATTTTTGGTGGTGACATTGGTGGTGAAATTAATCGTGCCAGTTGTTGTTGTTGTTGTTGTGTTGTTGGTGTTCAAATTGCCGCTTGTTGCTGTTGTGATGTTCGTGTTGTTGTAATTGTTGTTGTTGGAACTGTTGCTGTTGGCAGGCATACCGAAATTCCCAGGACCACCGACTCCGGCAGTTTGCTGCTGCTGCTGTTGTTTGTTAGGCTTAAACCAGGAGCGCATACTCTTCACCGTTGACGTCGATGCGCTCGTTGGCGGCGGCTGAGTGCCCAGCGTTTCCGGTGATGTAGGTCTCGGCGGTGAGGGAACACCACCGCCACCTAACATTGCATCATCCGCATAGGGTATGCTGCCGCTGGCCGCACTGCCGCTACCCAAGGAAACGCCTGCCAGAGCATCACCAGCACCACCACCACGTTGATCCATCGATACCAGGCTGCCCGATGCGGCGGCAGCGGCTCCACCCGAACGTAATGCCGCCTGTATACTGGTCGCCGAGTTCGAATTTGATGCCTGCTGTGTCGGCTGTAGACGTGTTCCACTCGACAGTGACACAAACTCCAGTTCCAGCATTTCTGTGAGGATAATTTAATTGGTTATTCAGTTCCAACTTGAACAATTCTTAATTAGTGTAAGATTCATCACTAATCGCCAACGCACCAGGCTTCTCGAGACCAGTGTATTTATTTAAGACGAATTGCTCGAGCAGCTTATCCACAGACATATCGACAAACTGACGCTTGAAGTCCGAGTGCACTTGTCCGACCATATCGTGATTATTCTGCAGCATTTCCAAGTACGTCGATAGAAACTCCTTCATCTGGCGCAGATGCACCTCCTCGATCTCTTGAAAACGCTGCTCAAATAAAATTCAATATCTCCCATTAATTTCTTCATTAATAAGAATGGAAAAGTGTTTTCGCGTTCACCTTGCAAGTTTGACTCATGCGTCGCTCGAACTCGTTCTTGATGGGATTGTGTTTGTCCAGCAACGCTTTGTAGTCCTCTTGGAGTTTCTTTAGTTTACTCTCCAGTTTCTCGGCATCCTTGTGCGAGCCGTTGTCCTTGCGCAACTTCTCCAGCTCAACCACCTTGCTGGCATACAAATCGCGTAGCTTTTGCACAGCCACCGTTGATGTTTGTATGGCTTGAACGCATTCCAATGTCTGGGACTCCTCCTCTTTAACGCACTTGTGCTTCTTGTGGAGCTCATCGGCATATTTGGCCACATCCTTGACCAGTTCCGTCAACTTCTGCACCATTTGCAGGTGCAGTGTGGACAGCTTCTCGGCCGAAGTGCGCAATATGGTCCAAACGGGCGCAAATGTGCTATTCAATGTGCCCGTGCTGGCCTTATGCGCCAGCTTCGACATCATTTTCGAGTTTTGCTCCTCAATGTTGGACTTCTCACGCAGAAACTCGGACAGTTCCTTGCTGGCAACCAGCCCAAATTTCATATTGTGATAGAGCACATCGAACCCGTTGTTCTTCTCCCCCTGCAAATAAGTGTGGATCATTATGAATGAAGTTGGTCATTCAATCCATTGACATTGATCGACTTACCCAAAAGTAATCATTAAAATCCACCGTCATTTTGAGTGCTTTCCTAAATTCTACTTCTTAAAAAATAAATCAATGCCTTTATATATTATTGTTATGGTTCTTATTGTTGGTGTTTGCCTTTGGCCTTGTTTTTGTTGTTATTATTGTTATTGTTAATAATATTCGTCGTCTTCGTGGCTAAATAATTGACTTGGATTCCCCAACTCCAATACTCCCTACAGGCTCAACCGCGTGCACAGCGTCAAATCGGTGACTGGGCTGCTGACCATCATCATTGTGATTGTCATTGTCATTATAATTATGTGTATCGAGGACTCCAGCACGATTCGGACGCATTGGTTTCAGACAATCTCCTTTGGATCACCACACGATTGGCTGCTACTGCAAAAAACAAATTTTAACTAATTTATTTTATCAAATTTTCAAGAATGTTATTGAATTTATTATCTTTAAAATTAATGACCATCAAAACATTTAATATTCAAATTGGGTTCTCAACTATATCTGACTTTTTATTGAGTTACACATTAAGGTAAATATTATTCCAAGATGAAGAATTTTGTGTACATTAAAAATGCGACATTTTATTGTGTGGTATATTGAATTTATTTGATATCTGCGTTTGATTATATAATGAATGACAAAAGGTAAAGAAAATAGATGGTCTACGGATCGGCTTGGATCTTGGCCATTTCGAGATCGATACGTTCATTCAGCGCCCGAGTCAAAATAGTGCAGCAATCCTTGATGGCATGATAGATGATATTCTTAATCTGCAGCTTATCCTCGTGATTGGTGTGCGAGTGCGAGAGACGTCGGAACTCGTGTGTCAGATGATAGCAGTGCGTAATATTCTCCGGCGATACAAAATCCTCGGCCACCTTGATGCAATTGTGCAAGTTCTGAACCTGATGAGGTGCACCCGCCGGTATGAAGACCGCATCTCCCAGACACTGAACAATCGGATAGCCCTCAACGCCATATTCCTTAAAGAGACGCGCCCTCAACTTATCATCCAGATACCAGTTCTGATCGTGTATGGGATCATGATCGGGCTCCAACCGAAAGCCCTTCTCCAGCGTCACACGATTGAGCAGATCGCGTATTTTGTCGGCATCCCGTGCCGGGAATATGTGCCACAACGCACCCGGCAGCACGTCCGGCAGTTGGCAACGTGCCCGGGTTATGTAATCACAACCACCCAGTGCAATCGCACGTTGTGTGGCCGCCAATTGTGGCTTGCTGTCCTCGTCTGTGGGTATGCCGACATACACCATTATATTGACGGCATCCGAAATGTCAAGATGCAAATTGGTGGTGCCTTTATCCGGATGCAACGCCGAACCGTAGGCATTATACATCTTTGGTCCCAAATCGGGTGGCACAAACATTTTGGGCAAACAACTGGCTATGTTCAGATTGCCGGTGCGCAGCGTATATTCAGGCATGGGCAATCCTCGCATCAGATCTGCAAAACGTGTGGGCAGAATCTCAGCAAAATCATCGCCCGGTGGCCAATCCTTGAGCTTGAGCAGCATTGGTTTGCCATTGACATCGAGCAGACGCTTGTGCATGCACTGGAAACCCTCCCAAAAATGACGCATCGGCTGATTGGGCACCAGATTGCCATTGAGGCAGTTAATCAAATCATTCGGCTTATCACCGAAATCACTGCAGAACGCCTGCGGATGCCAAAGGTCCAGGTTAAGCGAACGGGCAACCTCCGAAATCATGACAGGCTGTCCACATTTCCACACCTCCTGGTACAGTACCCGGTTGTCGGGATGCATGGGATCCGTGAGACGTAACAATTTACCATCGCAGAGCCACTCGTGTGGGACGCCCGGCGCCAGCTGTGTGGAGTGGGCTAGCGTCATAGCACGCGGCGGCAGAAAGCGTCGCAATCCGGCGAGTCCTTTGCGCAAAAAATTGATATGCTTGAAATTGTCAAAGGCGCTCGTTATGGGATCCTTTCCAAGTGTCTCCTTTGTCCAGACACGTCCCGGCACATAGTCGATGCCATTTTTGCGAGCAAATTCCAATTTCTTGGCATGCAACTGCTCGAGACGCTGCTGCTGCTGCACCTTCTGTGCGGTGGCCAGCGAGGAGGCACTAGTCTGTTGCTTCAGTTGCGACTCCTTGATCATATCCTGTATGAGCTGCGTCAGCTGCTCATCGCTCACTTGCTGTTTGCTCAGCAAACAGCCGCACACCTGCGGCACCTGCCACAACGTGCGCACCTCGTGCAACAGCCGTCCGAGCACATTCAATGCATCTCCCGCTATTATCTGCGTCAACATCAGCTCTGGCAATGTGTGCTGCTGCTGCTGCTCCTGTTTATCATCGGTGCACAGAAGCCAGTGGTATTCGTCGTGTCCTCGCTGTGCCTCGGTTACACGCCGCCTATTGTTCTGCAAGCCCTCCTTGCGATCCTTGAAACAATCGATGCACACACCAAAACCACACATGCGGCAAGTCCAATGGTAATTGAAGAGGGTCGTATCGCATACATCGCATATTTCCCGCGTGCCCTGCACGGCCTTCTTCCATGCAATCGTCCCATCCGGATTCTCGTGCAGTTTCAGTGCCTCCGCCTCCTGGCGCCACAGATAACAGAATTGATCGCCGGCATGCAACAGTATATAGCGGCACACCTGTATATCCATAAAGCCAGCAGTGGGCGCTGTTTTCTCGTCCGGCTGCCATATGGTGTAATCGATGCTAGTCGGCTCCTTGTACGGATTTGGAAAGCCGGCAACCCTCAGCTCACCATCTGCATTATATTGCAGGCGTCGAAACTCATAGAAGCGACAGTAGATATCATTGCTGCTGCTGCTATTACTGCCACTGCTGGTGTTATTGCCACTGCTGCTGCTGCTGCTGGTGTTGCCGCCACCAATATTGCTGCCTGATGCATGACGACGTCGACACTCGCGACAATTTGTTATCGATTGCTGCAGCTTGAAGCATGGCAAATGCTGCAAAAATATCGAGCAGCTGGCTCGGTTATCGTTATCACGTTGCTGCTCCTCTACGTTCAGCTCGATAGCATTGTCTAGCTGCTGTTGCTGTTCCATCTCTGTTTGTGACTCTGTTTCCAAGTTGGCGCGTTTGCTGTCGCTATTACTGCTGTGGTTTAACGTTGTTTCATTCGATATGTGTATCTCGATTATCGATTTGGGCTCCGATCGTGAAGTAAGCGACAATGAGCGCTTGCGACCATTGTCAGCAGTATTAATTGCCGGCATTGCCAGATTGACATTAGCTGTTGCTGTTGTTGGTTGCGACATTGGACTGTGCACGCGTGTGTGTGTAAGAGAGAGAGAGAGAGAGAGAAAATGCATAATATGAACATCTCATAATTAGCCAGATTATCACAATTTTGCATTTGTAGAGTCGGCTTTATTTTGTACTTGGTAATATGCTTGTTTACCGCAAGGGGCCAAAAATTGGTCTATGTGTGCTGACCTTTTAGGTCAGAACCGTCTAACCTACCTAATATGTTTGTTTAATTGAATAATTAATTAATTATTCGGCTGCTGCTGATGTTGTTGTTTATGTCATATTGATAAATTTTATGCTGAGCAGCTTCATTTATCATACAGATTTGTTGAACGCATATTCCTTATTATTTACTCGAATTTTTCTTTCGAAAGTAAATGCGCACTCAATATTTTATTATTACCTGGCACAGATAAAAATCGTAAACAAAAATACACTCAATCCAAATGAACAAGATAACAAGAAACAATATATGCATAAGGTCAAAGACACGACGACCGACTAACAATTTGTCATTAATTGAAATGGCCGGGCCTGATAAACGTAGTAAAATAATGCAAACACCCCTAATAAAATAACGATTGGATTTGACATGTATAAATAACTATATATATAAATATATGGGAGTGTTCAAATGAATACTTTACTGATAACAATATTACTGTTTTTACTATTTTTAGGCCACAATTGCTAATGCCGAAAGTTTTCTTTCACAATTGCCGCTTTCTGCATCCTTACATATGAATGTAACGGAATATATATCAGCACTGGTATGAAGAATACTCCCCTTCTTCCCATCTATATATGCATGATGCAACAAGTGTCAACAGTGTCACTTGCCGCATATCGATAGATGCTTTTCGTTGTGTATCGATTAGTTAAAAAGGATACGCGGCTCAGGCTTTTGAACTTTTAGCTATATAGCTTTTAGTTACATAAATTAAGCTTGGAAGCAAAAGAAAATAGCAATAATTTGCTCATGCACGCACAGAACCAACAAATTAACCTTGGCTGACATAGCACTCTCACACTCGCACATACACATACACACACACGCATACGACATTGTTGCAGTTGCGATACTGTTTTGGGCGTGAACCGTTGTGAAGCCGCTGCTGCTGTCCGTCTTCTTATCGATGTTTTCGGCACACACACACAGATGAGAAGCAGAAAATAAAGAAAAATTAAAAAACAGACGAGCATTTCCAAGCTCAGCCTGCATTCTACACCAAATTGCCTTTTTTTTTAAATTGATGAATCAATACATTTGCTGTACACTATTTCTCTGACCTTTTCAATTAATTGTCTCCAGTAACGCAATTGTTCTTCAATAAAAAATAACATAACAAAGTCAAGCGTACTTTCAATTATATGTGCATGTATGTATGTACAAAATGCATTTACGCCCTTATATGCAGAAAAGAACTTTTTGGCCGCACAGCAACACTGACGCGCTGCCATATCTTTAAGCACTATGTTTTATCGCGGGTATTACAAAATCTGCATTAGTTACGCCCATAATAATAGCGGGCATAATACAAATGGCTGACTCCAGCTGATTTGTACCAATTTGGAGCAGCAGCACGACAACACTGCCGAGGGATTACTACATCGCCGACTCTCTCGCTCCTCTCTCTCTCGCTTAACGTTTTGTTTTATCAATGAATGAGTTCAATTTATTTTTTGCATAACCAATTCCACATTACACTCGAATTAATTTAGCGTAGATTTAAGAACAAATAGTTTCAGTCTAGATACGGTGTAGATCTGTAGAATTTGTATCACCTTAAATTCTGTACTTAATATAACAAACACAGAAATCCATACAAATACATTCCCCACACATACACACTCACACGCATAGGCGCAGTTGAACGCTGTTGTAGCGTTCCTGCATACCAAGTCCACACATATATGTACGTATGTAAAGATATATTTACATATGCATGTATATGGAATGGAATTAATCTAGCAATTTTTCACACAGTAATTAACATACTTTTGACAGAAGTATCAACTTACATTTTATTGTTATATGTTGCCAGCACACTTGCACATACGTTTTATAATAATGGGCATTTAAAAGTCCAACTTGTTTTATGTAGAATGTTAATTTTCGCCACCAACGCGCACAATTCACATACACATATCAGAACGCGTCGTACTTCTTACTGGCTAGTGATGTGACAATATCGATTAATAGCAAACAAGTGTTGAACAATGTGCAATGCTCTCTTGTAGCACATTACATACAATTTATATTCACCTTAATAATATAAAAGCATTAATATAATCAACCTAGCAAAATTAACTTTATAAATCTTAAATGTATAGATAAACGGCAATTTGCTCAATAAGCAAATGTTTCAGATAGAGGAGCAATTCACCGTTTTTAATTAACAGATTCTGCACTCCTCTATAATACCAGATGTAAGCTGGGTGTGTTAACAGCACATATAAACAATATCGATAACTATATTCTCAACATCAACGTGCATCGAATTAAGGCGACGCACATCACTAACCGCCAGTCAGCTGTGGCTGCATTTAATTCGAAAAAATGTCTTCAACATTAATTAAATGTTTTAATTTGGCAAAAGCTGTGGGCACAGTCACTTTCAAGAGTTTGCTAAGAACGTCTCAAAACCAATTACCAGCATGGAGGTAAGTCTGAAACCTGACAACAAACTATCAAAGCATATATCTCTATCGTCTCGTGTTTTGTTTTGGTTTACATAATCCACAGCCCGGCAGCAGTTGGAGGTGTCCTAAAATGCGGCTTGCACACGACGCAATGTGTGCGACAGGAGAGCAAGGAACCACTCATGGAGTTTTTTGACGATCCAAAGCATTGGAGCGAGAACGAAGTGAAAGTGGGACGTGCCTGGAAACTGGATGAATTGCGCATTAAGTCCAACAAGGATCTGCATCAGCTGTGGTACGTTCTGCTCAAGGAGCGCAACATGCTGTTCACAATGGAGCACGAGTGCAACGACAAAATGGAAATTTTTCCCAATCCCGAGCGCATCGATAAGGTCAAGATATCCATGGAGAATCTGGAGACAGTTGTCCGCGAGCGAAACAAAGCCTATCATCTGCTGGAAACTGGTGAAACGGGCGAACGTCCGCAAAAGCAGGTGCACAATGCCTTCGGACTGCGCTGCAACTACAGATCCTGTGAGCATGTGCTGCCGCCCTTCATGAACACCAAATGGATTAAGTCGCGTCATCTCGGCTTCGGTGGACGAGCTGTCCACAAATTTCTGCTGCAATATCGCGAGAAACTTTACAATGCCAAACGCAAAGCCAAAAAGTAAGTAAATGAGAAGGAAGTGGTCGCTATTAAGCTGCAAGCTTATTTCATAAATAATTTCTTTTAGCCGCTCACGCAACGAGGTCATGATGATCCTTCGGCGTAATCCCAACTTTGACCTGGAGCTGTTGAAACGCAAATTCCCTGATGTGGAGATCGACAAGCTACGCCACAGCGATAAGACGCGCGGACATTTCGTGCCCAAAGTGGATGGATAAGGATCGTTTTTTGTGCTGGTCCACCTACTGTTAAAAGTAAAAGTAACCTTAATATACATTTTAATCATCGAATTTTATTTTGGTGCCGGCAAAAGCGGCGATCTTTGGCTTCAGCCGCTGTTTAGCTATCCACGATGGATGCATGCCCTCTGCACTCTCCTTCTCTCCAGCTGATGGAGCTGCTGGTGCAGCTATCGTTGTTTCTGCTGCGTTGCCATCATCGCTGAACTTTGTTTTCGTGCCCTTAAAGCTGGTTATAATTGGTTTCTGTTGCTCCTTGGCTAACCAAGAGGGATGTCTGTCATTATGCGGACGTCTATCATTGTATTCCTGCCTTTTGGCTGGTTTGCGTGTTCGCTGCTCCATGTGATGATCATCATCTGCATCGGATTCATTGTGACTTTCACCGGAGAGCACAACGGCAGTCGATAAATATGGCTGACCCGATTCCGTAATGAAGAACGGATCGATCACATATGTGGGTCTCTGCTTATCCTCGTGCTTGGGCCTCTTGGATTTGTTATTATTGACCGACCCTTCCCATGGATTGTCTTCTTTGGACCTATCATTAGTCTCCCGCTGCATTGATGCTGCCTTCACTTCTGGTCTGGCTATTTTGGTCTTTTCATTAAACTCCTTGTGTATTTTGGGTTTTTGATTGATTTCCCTTTGATTTTGCTGGGGTTTTTGATTGATTTCCCTTTGCTTGATTTGATTTATATCCTTTTTCTTTGTGTCAATTTTAGGTTTCTTCGATTTATCCTGCACCTTTTGCTGTTTCTGCAATGTGTCTGGCTTGCAAACGGTTGGCTTCTCACCATTTTTGTCTGGCTGTGGTGTTTCCAATACCTCCGTTGTTATAACATCCTCCGATGGCTTGTGTTCATTCAACCACTCCTGTCGATTGCGAGTCAACGCCTTCTGATCCTTGAGCTCCTTGCGTCTGCGGCGCTTTTCCTCGGTGCGATCTAGTTTGAGGCGGCGCTTGCTTGTCTCCAATATATCCGTACGCCATTTGGCATCGGGGTCTGCGCTCAGCTTCAAGGTCTCACGAAATTTGGCTACCAATTGCTGCATCTTTTTGTTGAGAGCCAACATGGCAATCGCCTTTTCATCGGGTGTGGCGCGACCATTTGTCAGCACAGCATTGTGTCTATTATCTAGCAGCAATAGCGAGCGCATCAGCTCTGTACGCTTAAGCGCCTTCAACTGTGCCATGCACTCCACATTCTTTCGTAGTCGCTCCTTGTGCTTAACATTCTCCGGCTGTTTCTGTAGTGCATCTTTTAATTTGCGCAACTTTTGCACCAGCTTCGCAATTGTTTGCGAGCGCGCTTGTTGAATGGCTTTCTTGTTGGTGATCACCTAATTAGCAAATATTAGTCATAGTGCGTAGTAGAACTAGCATGTTTCACTTACCAAATTGTTAAATTCTAATTTATTAAGCATTGTAATTTTGTACTGGTCAAAACATGCTGCTTTTGGCTCTTGACATGTTTTGACTATCGTATCTATCGCACACTATCGTTTAATCAGTTAACGATGTTCAACTTTAAGCAATACAAACTCTATCGATAGGTTCTTCAAAATTATAAGCGATCCTTAATATAATTTTTTATAGAAAGTTCATTTATTATATGAACTTATCGCGTATGTTTGTTTTTCCATGCGAATGATATTCAAGCGGTTTGTATTTCGATTGTATTTCGATGAATTTGAATGGCAGGTTGGTGTCAGTGCTGCACAATAGTCTGTAATTTCCGAAATTAACCAACACTCACAAAATACGGCAATATAAAGAATTCTTTCTACAAGAAAACATAAACTCGTAAACTATTGTTAAGCTAAACTTATTAAATAAGGCATTGCGAAAACGCAAAAAGTGTTGCACTGTGCACAAGTTGAAAGTTAACGCCGTGTTCGCTTAGACTGACGTAAGACGAAAAAAAAATAAAACAAGGAGGAGCCAATTTAAGCGATAGCAACAAAGAAGGTCCGGCAGCATACATACACACATGCCCACACACATACATGCATGCACACAAATACATGCATAGATAAGCCAGCAGTCGCAAGCTTCATGTCGGCAAAAAGGCAAAAACAATAATGTTGATCAAATATATGCAATAACTGTCGACATGCTTGTCGGCTGCTTGAATTGTGTAATTGACCGAATTGTAACAGATATATATTAGCTCGCGATGGGTGTCTGTGCAACGCTTGAGTCATTGTCATCTCCCTCTCTCTCGCTCCATCGTTGTATGCGTGCGTGCAAGTGTACTTGATTGTGTGCGTGCGTGCGTGCGTGTGTATGTGAGCGGCAACGAAAAAAAAACAAAAAGCCTGCAGTCAAAGCGACTCTGACTCACATTAATTTATGCCTAATTATGAGTTTTTTTCATTTTAATCATTTTTAATTAATAATAATTTGTGTACAGCTCTCCATTATTTGCAGTCGCCGCAATCTTCAGTTGCAGCTCTCATTTTGAATTGGGCGAGGAACACACACACACAGACACAGACCAACACACACACAAATAATAACACTCATACACACCTACACAAAAACACACGCCCACACACACAAACAAAGATTGACAACACTTGGCGTGGACTGCAATTGTAAACATCGAGAGCGAGAAACACTACGGCTAACAGAACGAAGCCAAATGACGGAATACAAGCTAGTTGTTGTTGGTGCCGGTGGCGTTGGCAAATCAGCTCTAACCATACAACTAATACAAAATCATTTTGTTGATGAATACGATCCCACAATCGAGGACTCATATCGAAAGCAAGTCGTTATTGGTGCGTATACAAATGATATTGATATTGATAATTTTGTTTGTGTTATTTATTTGAAATATAAACAATATGTATTTTTTTTGCAGATGGTGAGACGTGCTTGCTGGATATTCTTGATACTGCCGGCCAAGAAGAGTATTCCGCCATGCGTGATCAGTATATGCGAACCGGTGAGGGTTTTCTCCTGGTGTTTGCCGTGAACAGTGCTAAATCCTTTGAAGATATTGGCACATATCGCGAGCAAATCAAACGTGTCAAGGATGCTGAAGAGGTGCCGATGGTGCTTGTGGGCAATAAATGTGATCTGCCATCGTGGAACGTGCAAAACGAGCAAGCACGAGAGGTAAACAGATAGATGAGCATATATTGGATAAATAATACCATCTATATATGTACTGAAATGTTCATTTTCAGGTTGCCAAGCAATATGGCATTCCATACATTGAAACATCAGCGAAGACGCGTATGGGAGTTGATGATGCATTTTACACACTGGTGCGCGAGATACGCAAGGATAAGGATAACAAGGGGCGAAAAGGGCGCAAAACGAACAAGCCGAATCGTAGATTTAAATGTAAAATGCTTTAAATTGCCCACGCACTGGTTTTTTGTCATGTCATTATTCGCCTGTCCGGTATGTGTCGCTTGTCTGTTTGTCTTTTTGTGTGTGTGTGTGTGTGTGTGTGCCAGGATGTTGGAAGAACGGTCGGCAATCGAATGCAGTAGCTTATAAATTTCGTTTGTGGTATTTTGCTTTTGCGGCTCTTAATTTACGCACAAATACAAATTCACGCACACTCAGCCCACACCTACCCACACTCACGCACACACATACACACATACATACACACACACAAACTGAGAGAAGTGCGCGTGTTTAGTTTGGTGCAATTGTTGGGAGGAAGAACAAAATTGTAATTAATTTAAGCGAACTAAAGTTTTATTATGTATGTCAAATCATTTTTGTGCAACATGTGTGTCGTTTGAAAATGCTTTATGGCGCCCATTTTAAGATTATTAACTATGCGTGTGTATACCGTATACATGTATAAATAACTATGAATACTATTTGTAAACTGCCTTGGTTAAGCTGCTGCGACAGCGTATTTTGATAACCATTTGTTTTTTTCGTTCTTTTTTTAGTGAGCACGAAACTAAACTAACACTGTATGTTATTCGTATGTGTGTGTGTGTGTATCGTGCTTCAAAACAATCTTACCGAGATATTTGTATGTAAATCAATTAATTAGTTTTCGGACCCTTTTTCTTTACAATTACTGATTGGCTTTGCAGTCAATGCTTGACAGTTCGTTGCATTTTTCAGAGCTGTAAACATATATTCATATATATATTTGTATATATGCCAGTTGCGTTTGATTTTGTTCCTTCTTTCATAAATACACACACACATGCACGAGCAGAATTCCATTAGAAATTTCCACAAGAAAAAAAAGAGAAAAAGGCAAAAGATAAATGCAAAATTAACGAAAAGAAGCTCACTGTTCTTATCATATTTGTGGTGCTAAATTAAGAAAATCAACAACAGATAACAGCACAAAATATTGTATGACTTATTATATGGAAATCGACATTTTTATTTTTATCTACTTATCTTACTGACAGATCGAACAGTTAACTAGCTTATGCGAAACTCTATTTTTGAATTGAATTGAGAATTAAAAGCAAACAGAATCGTGTCTATTAATACATAAATATATACATACATATTATTATAATGACCTTATGCACCTAACTCACATATATAATTTTTCAATTTATGATTAAAGAGCGTCGCATAAGTCAGATCCATACATAGTACATATATATATCAGATGGATGCTGCATTAAACAACAAGCAGCCAATTACATATACAAATATAGTTTGCTTTAAGCTTTTTATACATACATAAATTAATATTTAATTTTTTTTGTATTCATTTTTGCCATACAAAAAGGAAAGTAATAAATCAATTGTGTGTACTATTTATATATAGTTTGTAACCAATCAGTTATTCCTTCTCGCTAACATCTATTGTAGTTACGAAATAAAATTTATAAGTAATTTACAGTAACGATTCCTCTTCGGTAGATCTCTATTTCGTCAATGTTGTACCAACTGCAAAACTTTGGAGAATTGTATTCATCAAACGGTGCGTTTGTCATATATAAAATTGCATCGGCAGGAGGATAATTCAGTAATATTTTTGGTAACATTAGACGAACATTGATGGGATAGTCGGGAAGATTGTCTTTCCATCCTAATTCCAGGTGATCCTTCATCGATCTTTCATCATCTTTCATTGTGGTCAGTCTGTGCAGAACCAACTGGCTCAAAATCACTGTCTGTGAACTTGTCGATGTCAACTCATCAGAAAGTAGCTGGAACACTTTCTGAAACTGCTCCAATCTTAACGACTTCCAATTTAACATACAATACAAGTGCACAACAGATATGAGTGACTCCTGTTGATTGGGTTGAAAGCTGGCTAACATATCCAGTTTCTCTATTAACAGCTCGAAATTTGGCATCAGTTTTGCAACCAGACATTCATATAAATATCTAATATTTAATTGGTTATTGGGAGCCAACAGGGCCGTCCACAGCTTCTCAGACCAATAGTCTGGCAAACTTGCACCTGTAGATTCGAAATTGAAAAATGTTCTCGCAATCCGCATTTGAATCCTGTGATCAATCGAATTTTCTAACAACGTTTCCTTTACAACAATACTCTCATTGATGCTCAGCAGTTCACTAAACAGTTCATATAGGTCCTCTTTTTCCATGTGGGAGACATAAGTGATATAATTGTTTCGCTTAATATGGTCCGACACGTTCCATGTCGATAAGCTGTTTAGATATGCATCCTCAATGCTTTTCAAAGAAATAATTTCACAAAATTATATTAATTTAATACAATAACAAATGCAAACTTACCGCTTTACCCCCAACGGTATGTCAGAATGTAGTAAGCCCTTTATTAACGCAGATTGTTGCAAGGAATTTGTGGCTGATAGAATTTCCCCAAGCTCCCAACCGTCATTACAATTTGAAATCATCTCTTCAATTAAATTGTGCGTTTCATTTATGTCAAGATGCTGTGATGCATATCTTAGAATATTTCCAGTGCTGCACAAATACAAATAAAATATGATAGGTTGCATGCATAGTTGGTATAATTTAATTACTCACGTTTTCCAACGTTTTGGATAAGTTCTTAACACCATTAAAAGAGTACTAAGCACTTTCGGGTCCTGCAGCGGTTTGTCGTGTTTTCCAAGTAGATTTGTTAGGTGTACTAATATGTCGAATGTGCAATTATTCATTACTTCAATTGGATTCAAATGGAACTCTTCGAGTTGACTCCAATTGTGTACATTATTTTTTACAAATATATCCACACTTTGCTGTTGCACAAACAAGATTTCCTCCTCATTACTGCAGTTAAGCTTATCAATTAAATATATCTGCAGCTCTTTAACCTCCCGGCACCCTTTAACTACGTCGATATTTATGTCATACATAGAACGATAGAAATCAATTGCGTGATCTTCCAAGTATATACAAAAGAAAGCCGGAAGACGCCACCATCCATGTTGTGGTTTCGGAACAAGCTCGAGCTGTTCCAGGAGTACTCTAAATGGATGCAGCACATTGCAATTCTGATTTTTGCATAGCATTTCATATGCACTTTTTGTGAGATGAACAATTTCTTTACTTAAGTTACTACAATTCTCAAGTACTTCTGAAAGCATATGAAATGAGAATTCGCAAACATAATGGCTTTTGTTGAAAAGCACCTCCATAAATGACATGTAATCGCCCAAAGACAAATGCTCAATGGTGACCTGAAACGGAAGCAGATAATAGATTTTACAATATTTAGCTTTCAATTTATTCAACATACCTGAAAAAGCTCACAGATTCGACTACTGGCATTGTTCCGTAAATTCAAATTTTCAAAATTTCGCACAAGTTTGCAAAGCTTTATCAGAAGATTTTTAGAAATTTGTGGCTGCTTTGAGGGCTCAAGGCAACTCAACCAGTGGAGCAGAGAAACACCACACCATTCCACTTCAGAAAAGGCTTTTACAACCTGCTTCCCTATTATGTCGGAAACAATTTTCTTCATTTGCTGATCGGGCAGAAAATAACCTTCTAAATTGTGCAGCTCCGTTTTGTTCGTAGCTGTTAGGAACTCCATCAGCAAATGGGCATTAAAGAGGTCAGCTACAGTAAAGTGTGCCATGATGAATTCCAGGGTCGACGTCCGCATTTGAAGGTTTGGATTCTGCAACAATTTGGTGTATAAAATGTGCAACCAATTTGCATCATTACTTCCGCCTTTTAGGAGCGATAACTGAATTCCAATTGGCGCTGGCTTTTGCGTAGATTCCTTTACTTCCAGGCTCTCCATTATTATGATATAGCAGAACAAATCCAGCTGCTGTCGATCTTTGGATTCATGCAAGCTCTTCTCGAGTATCATTTCGTAAATTAAACGCGCAGATCTACGCTCCTCGTAAACCGTCGACTTTATTAGTTGCTCAATGCGTTTGAACAGTTTATTAGACGAGATGCATTCTGCTCCCAATTCGCACAAAAAATTATCCATGACTTGTGCGTGTGTTTGCCCAGCTTCTGCCTGACTGTTGCCATTAGAACTTGTTGGGCAGAGCTGGTTCAATAGAAACTTGCCCTTCTCTGGGATGTTGTTCGTCCACAATGCCACACACAAAAGTACGTCAGTGACAAGTTTGCGATTGTCGACATTCAACATTTCATACTCACATGTTTTGGGAATTATCAGAGCAAACAGCTTTTTAATTAATCTCAAAGATAACTCATGATATTCACCGTTTCTGTCCCCGTATATTAAGCCGAAAGTGAATTGCAGAACACGCCTTACGCACAGCTCATTGGTAATATCCAAAGAATCGAGCAGAATATCTAGCAATTCATCGACCCTTGCAGCTACCAAAGAATCGGAAGATTCTACTGTTGACATATTGGTACCAAAAATAACAGTGCGCTAAATACAAAATTATTGAGCAAACAGCTGTTTTTTTTTCTAGTCAGCTGTAAATGAATAAGTGTGACCAACCCAAGGTATTAGCAAGCTAATTAAAATGACGTCGCTGGAATTACAAAAAAAAAAAAAACAAGAGAACGTTGCAGTCGGACGTAAACGACAGCGAAATACTATAATACTATAATATGTGTGCAGCCAAGAAACACTGTACAAGTTTGCCTTTCAGATTGAGGTAGATATAAGATAGTAAACATTTTTCGAAGTTTGGCAACTGTAGCTCTTAAATTACGGAAGATATGAGTTTTTCAAGATTTTGGGCAGAAGGTTCCAAAAAAGAAATTTTTTAATTACGATCTTAGCAACGTACTTTCCAAATTTGGCTCTTAAATTATGGACGGTGTGGGCTTTGTGGGCGTTGTCCAAAAAACTATTATATTTTAAATATGCCGATCCTTGAAGGAGGTTACCAGTAAACCTCCTTCCAAGTGATACCTTCGGTATCATAGTATAAAAAGGAACGGTTACTTAGTCGGAGCACAACGTACAATAAACATTAATCAGAAATTTAGCTCATTGGTTTAAACATATACATACTGCCATTACTTTTACTTTTGAATAATAGCTGATATGTAAATTTCAATTTTTCTTGTAATTTTAAAGAGAAATCGAAAAAATAATCTCAAACTTTAATTCTTATTCTTCGTAAATGTAATGTATTGAATTTCAAAATATGGCGCAACAAATGCGAATATTCACCTGACGATGATTTCAACTATTCTGCAGTTCCCGGCAAATAGGCTACCATATTTATTTGACTTGTATTGAGTTGTTTTATGATAACGATGTCAGAGTGTGCTCTTATCTTTAGCACCAACTTATCGTGTTTTTGCTTTGGTTTTGGCTTTCTTTCAAATTACCACAAAAGATTAAAGAAGAACTGCCAACAAAAGAAAATCGAATTTTTCTGTTCGATTTGCTTATCATTTGAAAATTTTTTGTAAACCACTTCAAGCTAACTAAGAACATGATAGAATGATTTTTCTGAAATTCTAATCTTAATGTTTCTATAATTACTGGACTGGTTATTAAATTTTCAGACAAACAAAGAGTACTTCCAAATATATTTTTATGCGTTGTTGCGCTTTTTATTTTGCTTATTTGTAGGTGATAATCACAATGAACCCGTTTAGATTTATCTCAATTATTGCTAAGCAGGTTTCGGCTGGCCATGAAACGGATTCTTAAATTTACCTCCCCTGGGAATTCTTTACCTTACCTTACATAATAGGAGGCAATTTACTAGTTATATAGGACCACAAGACAATAAATATTCGACAAATATATTGTGCAATATATGGGCCAATTCATTATATTTAAATACGACTGCTGCTTGAGCGTATTTGTTAGCTCAACAATAAATCTATATTGTTTTATTTATTCATTTATTTTTTATTTTTTTGCATGCTCAGTATAAATATTAAACATGGCGTAAACATATTTCGGGTTTGTTGTATTAGTATTATACCTCATTTTGGCTGTGTGACACAAATCATACAAGAAATTTTTTAATTGCAAGTTCTATATCTATTCTCTCATCAGGTTTCGGCAGCGGCTTTAAATACAACCGCCTCACAATGCTCCCGGTATTTTGCTGCCAACTTTGCCGTGATGAGCATCAAGTTTACTGTGAATGGGTTTCCGTACGAGGTGCAGTCATCAGACTACGCCCCAGACATCACGCTGAACACATTTCTCAGGGAGCACCTACATCTCACGGCCACCAAGTACATGTGCCTGGAGGGCGGCTGTGGCTCCTGCGTTTGTGTCATACGACGTCGGCATCCCATCACAAATGAAATTAATTCCCGCGCAGCCAATTCGGTAACAACCAAATGTCGACCAAAAGGATTCGTCTCATACTTGTATGTATTGTTTCCTTTCCTAGTGCCTTACCCTGCTCAACAGTTGCAACGATGTGGACATTGTAACCGACGAGGGCCTGGGCAACAAGAGCAGCGGCTATCATCCTATTCAGAAGCGTCTGGCCAAGCTCAATGGCAGCCAGTGCGGCTACTGTTCACCGGGATTCGTGATGAACATGTACGGGCTGCTAGAGGCTCAGGCGGGTCAAGTTACTATGACTGAGGTGGAAAATGCATTTGGGGGCAACATCTGTCGCTGCACCGGCTACCGACCCATACTGGATGCCATGAAGTCCTTTGCCATGGACAGCACTATTGACGTGCCAGCGGAGTGTCTGGATATAGAGGACTCCTTTGAGCTGCTCTGCCCACGCACCGGTCAATGCTGCAGTGGCAGCTGCTCCCGCTCCTCGCTGCCAGCCCAGGAAAACAGCCATTGGCATTGGCCCAAGACGCTAGGAGAGTTGTTCCAGGCACTCGCCCAGGTGCCCACTGGTGAGGATTACATTCTGGTGGCAGGCAACACGGCACATGGCGTCTACAGGCGGCCAAGGAGTGTACAACACTATATAGATGTCAATATGGTGCCCGATCTGAAGCAGCACAGCATCGATGCAGATGAAATGCGGCTGGGCGCCAATCTAACCCTCACGGATGCGATGCAGATCTTTCGACTGGCACAGCAGCGGAATGGCTTCGAGTATTGCGCACAATTGTAGCAGCATTTCAACCTGATCGCAAATGTGCCGGTGCGGAATGTAAGTAATGGCTACAAATTAAAACGTGTTTTAAACTTGTTTTTGCATAATTAAATTTTAAATTAGGATACAAGCTTTTAATTATATATATAGAAGTAAGATAATAGCACACTTATAAATTTGAGTATTTTTATTTAAGATTCTTTTATTTTAGCTTATTTAATTATAAATTCTAATGTCTGATTATCCAATTGCAGAATGGAACACTGGCGGGAAATATATCAATCAAGAAGCAGCATCCGGAGTTTCCCTCGGATGTTTTCATTACATTTGAGACCCTGGGTGTGCAGGTCCTGGTGTACGAGAATGCGACTAGTCAGCGAGTAATGAGCCTGCTGGATTATCTGCAGGATACCACGTCAAAGGTCGTCATTGGTGCGTTTATACTAAGGTCCTATCCCACGCCAAAATACTTGTTCAACTCCTACAAGGTGAGTTTAAGAATCGAATTATTCATATTTTATTTATCGTTTTTTGTTTTGAAGTAGATCCTGTCACGGGCTCAGAATGTCCACGCCTATGTCAACGCTGGTTTCCTCATCGAGTGGCAGAACTCCCAGCATCGCATTGTGGCCTCAGCTCGCCTTTGCTTTGGCAACATTCGACCTGGTTATGTGCATGCCCAGATTGCCGAGCAGTTGCTGGAAGGTCGTGATCTGTACGATAGTGCGACAGTATCGCAAGTCTTTGAGCAGCTGCTGACGAGCTTGCAGCCTGTGGAACTGCAGGCAGAGGCATCGCCAGAGTATCGCCAAAAACTGGCCTGCTCACTCTTCTATAAGTTTTTGCTCGGCTCAGCCCCCCAGGAGCTCATCCCTCAGAGTAATCGCAGCGGCGGTAAGCTACTGGAGCGTCCAATATCATCGGGTAGTCAAACCTTTGAGACTATCCCCAAAAAGTATCCTGTGTCGCAATCCGTGCAGAAGCTAGAGGGTATATATATACATATATCTATTCCACCCATTTTTTATGGGAATATATCTAATTCCTTTATTTCATTTAATAGGCCTCATTCAGTGCTCTGGGGAGGCCAAATATATGAACGATCTGGCTACCAATTCCAATACTGTATGCTGCGCATTTGTGACGGCAAAGAGAGTGGGTGCCACAATTGAAGAGGTCGATGCAAGAGCCGCCTTGCAGTGCAAGGGCGTGGTTGCCTTCTTTGAACTCAAGGACATTCCCGGGGACAATAATTTCAACAACACTACATTGCTTACAGTCCCAGGGGAAATAGAGGAGATCTTTTGTGCTGGACGTGTGAGGTACTATGATCAGCCACTTGGCGTAATCGCTGCTATAGATCATGATGTGGCTGTCTATGCGGCGACTCTGGTGCAGGTGACCTATGCCAATGACCAGGTGAAGATCTATACAAGCATGAGCGCTGTACTTGCTGAGAAGGAGATGGAGAAGGATCGCCTTGTGTCTTGTACCAGAAATTGTGAGGAAGTCTCCAATCCTCTGCTGGAGCCAGGCGATGTTTTGGGACGTGGTATTCTTGAGCTAGGGCCTCAGTACCACTTCACCTTGGAACCACAAACCACTGTGGTTGTTCCTATTGAGGAAGGACTCCAAGTTTGGTGTGCCACCCAGTGGATGGACGTCACCCAAGCCAGCATCGCCCGTATGCTCAAAATAGAGGTAAACACAGTGCAACTACAAGTTCGACGTATTGGCGGGGCTTATGGAGCTAAGGGAACACGCGGTAATCAGGTAGCCTGTGCCTGTGCCCTGGTTGCTCATAAATTGAATCGACCGGCTCGTTTTGTTCAAACTATCGAGTCAATGATGGAATGCAATGGCAAGCGGTATGCTTGTCGCTCTGACTATGAGTTCCAGGCAAAGGCCAATGGCTTCATAAGAATGCTAAATAATAACTTCTATGAGGATGCAGGTTGCACCCTCAACGAAAATGTTGTTGAGTTTCTCACTACGCCTGCACTGAAAAATGTCTACGATCTGACCAGCTTGAACTTTAAAACAAAGGGCACGGCCGTGAGAACCGATGCGCCCAGTTCGACATTTTGTCGGGCGCCAGGTACTGCAGAGGGTAAGTCAAATGCCAAATACAATCAAGGTTCCAAGCTGATTTCAATCTCTTACTCCAAACAGCTATAGCCATGACAGAGACGGCCCTGGAGCACATTGCTTTTGCTTGCAAATTGGATCCGGCGGATGTGCGACTCGTCAACTTGCGTCCCGGCACTAAAATGGTACAGCTGTTGCCCCGATTCCTAGCGTCCACGGAGTACCGTTGGCGACGGGAAGAGATCAACTTATTCAATTCCCAGAATCGTTGGCGCAAACGTGGATTGGGCCTGGCATTAATGGAGTATCCCTTTACAATAAGTTTTGCATTATGCTACCCCTCGACAGTAGCCATTTATCATGCTGATGGATCTGTGGTCATCTCGCATGGTGGCATTGAGATGGGCCAGGGCCTGAATACAAAGGTGGCCCAGGTGGCTGCTTTCGTGCTGGGCGTGCCATTGGAGCGAGTTCGGGTGGAGAGCAGCAATACGGTCAACGGAGTCAATTCCTTTGTGTCAGCGAACTCCATGACAAGTGAACTAGTTGGTTTTGCTGTGCGTAAGGCCTGCGTTACGCTCAATGAGCGCCTGGAGCCCATTAAGCGCACTTTGGGTGCTCAGGCCAGCTGGCAGCAAGTGGTGGAGACGGCTTTCAACCAATCCATCAGCCTGATTGCAACCGAGTCGTATAAAAAGGGCGACCAGAGCAACTACAGCATCTATGGCTTGAGTCTAAGCGAACTGGAACTGGATATACTGACTGGTAATCACTTGATACGCCGCGTCGACATACTCGAAGATGCTGGCGAGAGTCTCAGTCCCAGCATCGACGTCGGTCAAGTCGAGGGTGCTTTTGTGATGGGCTTGGGCTACTATCTAACCGAGCAGCTGCTCTACGACCGACAGACGGGTCGCCTACTCACAAATCGCACCTGGAACTATCATCCACCGGGTGCCAAAGATATACCCATTGATTTTCGCATCGAACTGCTGCAAAAAAGTCCCAATCCCGTTGGTTTCCTCCGCTCCAAGGCCACCGGTGAGCCCGCCCTCTGTCTGGCTGTGGGCGTCCTCTTTGCCATGCAGCATGCAATACAATCAGCCAGGCAAGATGCCGGACTTCCCAGAGAGTGGGTGCGTTTGGGTGCACCCACCACACCAGAGTCAGTGGTGCTATCCGCTGGAAACGTAGTTGAACAGTTTTCACTTAAATAGATTAAATACATTCATTTTTATAAACTATATTCTTAAAGTAAATATTGGGTCTAAGTGGCAAAAGTGATATCGATATCCCTGTTATTAACATTAGTAATCGAAATGTTGTAGAATACTAATTTTAAGTATGGTTAGCGTTTATTGATCAACAAAAATGTGCAGTTTTTGAGTCCCCAGATGAGAAAGTCAGTTTTTGTTTTGTTCACATTTGTGCCGTTAAAATCCATTTTTCCAATTGCAAGCAGCATGTTTTTAGGCGATCCAACGCCTATTTTTATTGTTTGCTTAGTGCTTCCAATTTAATTTTCTTTTTAAAATTTTATTAATGCCTAAAATACCTAAATATTTGTATTTGATTTACTTATATATATGAGTTAATGTTTATGCCAATAAATATTTATGAGCAGCTCAAGTGTGCATCACTTATAAGAACAGGTAGCATTACTGATGCATGTGGTGGGCATCATGTGTGTGATTTTAATTTTCTTTTAGCAAATTACTGTACTTAGTATAGACCAAATTGAGAGATTCGGCGATAGCTTCCTCATAATTTAAACGCAATAAATAACGGTTGCGGTTTTGAACTACAATAATAATGGCGCCATCTATGAGTCGTCAATAAATTGAGTAAATACACGAACCAGCAACGCTGTGAAGTCTGTTCATAGGGTGGTGAATAAGGGCAGAACTTAAGAGCCAGGGATGCAAAACAGTTAAAGCTACGAATATTATGATTATAAACTTGTGTAAATGTTAAAGCTCGATCAGATCTTAAAATATAAATACATTTCGCAATAAGCTAGACGTCTTACATATTTATATATTTATAATAAAAATAAAAAATTAAAAAATATTAATAGATTCAACCATAAATGCCATTCAAAACCATCTTTAATCTGTGCTTATAACAAGTCCGAATTTTACAAGACTTTTCATTAAGTTCTAAGTTGCTCTAGTTCTACGCTTCGGCTTAGTAAAGATAAAAGGAATTACTTTGGCAACACTCCCAACCCCCAATAAGCGCTAGCCAATCAGAACGCGCGAAACTGTTGCCAATCCAAAATGGCCGCCTCGACTGCCTGTAGCAGATGCTGCCCATCGAAGGGGTAGCAAAAATCCAATAAGTTAAACGAGGTTAGCCCATTGCAAGGCAGACGTCACAATCAGAATTTATTCCAATTCGAGCTTCCAAGCAGAACAGAACAGAAACCAGAAAATTCAGATACCGATCGAAAGTCGTAAACGAATAGGACAATATATACTAAACCCAAATGCAGCATCCGAGCGAGCAACCCACCTATATGTCAGAGGTGCCATTTCAGCCACTGTGGGGACAGGAGGCACCACCACCACCGCCCATAGTGCCGTATCAGGAGCTTATTGCCGGATTTCCCTGTACCGATTTATGTAAGTTTTATAGTTAATATTTATATTCCATCCATTATTTATAATTTATTATTTTTACAGCACTCTGGCAACGTTCACAGGTGGCACCGTTGGTCAACCAACGACCGTCCGCCAACGGACGCAGCTCCTCCTCCTCCAACTCGAAGAAGACCCGACGACGAATCGCCTCCATGGCGCAGAGACGGGCTGCGAATATACGCGAACGCCGTCGCATGTTCAATCTTAACGAGGCCTTCGACAAGCTGCGACGCAAGGTGCCCACCTTTGCCTATGAGAAGCGACTCTCCCGTATCGAGACACTTCGTCTGGCCATCACCTACATTGGCTTCATGGCGGAGCTGTTGAGCGGCACGCCTTCGAACAGCCACAAGCCCCGATCCGATATGTACGGCGGCATGAACGGACATCATCATCCGTCGGCTGTGGCCACTGGACCCCCAATGCATCCACATCCGCATCTGCATCCGGTTTCCTATCAGCGTGACTTTGCCTCGCCCTACAATCACAGTCTGACCTAGAGAGATCGATCAGTCTGGAGATCTGGAGAAGGACTCCTTACAATATTGTTCCGTGTTTCTGTTGCCCATTCATGTGTTTAAGCTTAATTATTAACAATATAAATGTGATAGATGTGTAAACTGTGGTATGTGTGTGTTTATGTCTGTGTGTATAGTGTCGGGATATATGATGGATATCAAATGATACAAATTAATTTGATAGGGTGTTGTAAAATATAACATTATTTGACTTCTTATACGTTTTATATATATCTGCAAATAGTAAAGCAAAATCAGTTTTGAAAATGCGTCAAAAAAATGCTATATAGCTTAAAGTGAGTCGATTATTGGCGAATTCCTTCAATTAAATCTATATCTGCAATCAAAGTTTGTTAGAATGTATTCTAAATTGCAAATTTTATTTGAAATAAACAGCCAAAACAATAGATTAAATGCCGATGGTAGATTTGCTAATAGCTAGTTAATCTATTATTCTGATATTGATAAGCTGTATCTATATTAAGTATAACAAACATTTTAATTTGGTAGTTTAAAACAGACTACTACTTATGTAAAGCAGATATTGAAAAATGTTCTCTAGTCGCTCCTACAATCAATAAGGTGTGTTTCATTTGATCATATAAAAATAAATAATGAAGTCGGTATTTTTTTCTACTTTCCAACTAAAACACACCTCATTTTGCAATATCTCAACAAATATTCAACACACCCAGAAAAAAAATCGCTTTTGGGGCACAATGTTCCGAAAGTGTTCAGCAAGTTAATTTCTAAATTTGATGTTGTGTGTTTTAAAAACAATAGCTTGAATATCTTCATTTCAGGGTGGATTTTTCTAAAAAAACATAACATTCGACAGAGCAAATTTCAATAATAGTTCCTGAGTTTCACAAAAGATTGTTTCAAAAGCTAATTTCAATAATAATTCCTAAATTGCAGAATGGATTTTCTAAGAATCTAGGCTTGCATTTCAGCACATTCCAAATGTATTTCTCAATAATAGAAAATATTTCCAGAAAAATCCTAATATAAGAAAACTTTCAAATTCTTAGGGAATTTTCATTTTAGGTCATTTTTCTTTGTATGGCGATTCTAAAATTTAAGTCGAATTTCTTTTTGAGTGTATTCTTATCTGGTATCAGTTGAATAGTTGATAAGACTACTATTGATTAACCGGTAGTTGTTCGACTTTCTGCCAGTATTCAATTGAAAGTCATACGAAAATGTCGAGGCCCGAACTTCTAACACAAATCTCGACCGATTATGGCACGGCGCCTGCCTGGCTGGATCAGGAGGAGCTGCTGTGCCTGCTAAAACAGGAGATTCCTTCATTTCAAACTTTTGAGAACATTCGCATCAGAACGGAGCCGAACTCTCTTCGAATGCAGATCCAAGCCAAATTGGCGGGTAAGCTTTATCAGTCATCTTTCTCGATAAGCGAAAACATAAAACATTAATGATAACATAATCAAACAGAAAACGTTACCCGCACAATCAACTTTGTGGTGAAGTCACAAGAATCGAGCAAAGGCGCACCCTTGAGGTTTCCCCAAGCCAGCAACTTTCAGATGGAGCAGCACATGTATAAAGTGGTAATTCCAGCACTAGAGGCACTCTACAAGGATGCGAATAAAAATATATGCTTCAGTCCTATCAGCTACAAGCTCAAGTCGTTATCAAACCGAAAGGAGTCCAATTGTCTTTATCTGGAAGATCTCCAAGCCAAGGGTTTTCGAGATGTCAATCAGCTTAAGGGTCTAGACCAAGTTTCGATGGAAGTAATGCTTTCCAAATTGGCTGCATATCATGCGGCTACAGCACGTTATCTGCAACTAAATCCGCATCATCTTAAGGAGCTATCAATATTGGAATCCAATAAGAAACCGGCACAAGATATACAAAATCTTAAGATCTGGTTACAACGCAAATTTCACGAGAGCTTGCGAGCAAATGATTTAAGGCAGTATGAGGATAAGGTGGTAAGTGGTAAGAATACCTGTATTCTATGCACATATCTAAATAAATTTTTGTTTATTCACAGAAATCGTTTCAACGATATATGGCTGAAGCTGTAGAGTCGCCAGATCTGAAGAAATCATTCAATGTTATCTTAACAGGCTCTTGTTGGTCCAATAATTTCCTTGGACAATTCGATGCCTTTGGTCATCTTAAGGATGTAGCTTTCTACAAATTCGGTGGCGCAAATTACGGACCTGCTGTACAGGATCTGCTGCAGCTTCTTTTGACCGCTCCTGCACAGAAAACTGAACAATTTGATGCATACTTGCGATATTACCAAGATGAACTAGCGGCAAATCTGCAAATGCTGAAGTTCGATGGAAAATTTCCGACATTAACAGACATTCAGCTGGATTTATTAGATTATGGACATTGGGGTGAGCTATACACTTGACTATAGTTATTACGTATTTGTAATAATATTTAATCTTATACAGCATTTGAGGTTATTACGGAAATCCTGCCGATTGTGTTGACCGACTTTGGCTGTAAGGATATCGACGATATGTTTAAGCTTTCAAAATATTCGGAAGAAATTAAAATCCTATTGCCCTGGCTGGAGAATCGCGGCTACTTTGAGGCTGAATAACAAGCCAACAAGAATTAACTTAATGATAATGTATAATGTCGACTATAAAAAAAAAACAGTCAAAATATTACCAACAACCACCTGACAATCCTGTAAAATAGTTCCGGGCTCTCTACCACCTTGCAGCATTATTATGGCTTGATTTACATGCGAATCTGTGCAGCTGCTGCAGCACATGTTGATGCCACAAAGAAGTCACATTAGATACTAGAACACAGAGGAACCAAAAAAAAAAGGAACCAAAACCAAAAACGATTATACAAAATTTGACAACGTAAACAAAGCGTAAAATTGTTATTAATAAACTAATATGATAGGGCAGCAATACAATGACAATTGTTGCAACAACCCTCGAAGCGACAAAACAAGTGTAACACTTGAAGGGCCCGATTGCGCAGAGTTTGGATACCCTATAACCTATAGACATAGCAAACGGTTCAAGAATTCATCACATCAACTATAAAGAAAACGTAAATTTAATGATATATGAGAATTTACGTTTGCTTCTTGCATTGGTCCTATAAATACTTGATATTCTAATTATACTATATAATATTGCAACAAATATATTAAAGATACAGATCATGCAATTTGTTTGCGATTATTTTCATTTAACATAGAAGATGTAATGCTACAGGGTATCTTTAAGTTAGTGGCAGTTTTCACATTTTTTTTTTCACTCAGCCTAAATACCGAGGAATTTTTGCGTTCAACGCCCATTTTCAAGAGATTAGAGCCCTCTTTTTTTGCTACAGCAAATTAATTTTGAGCGCATAAATACAGACGAGGGGAGAATTCGTAGTCCTAACGAGACCCACCTGAGGGTTGCTCGTCAGGATCTGTAACATTGTGCGACCCTTTTGACGATGTGGTTGCTGCTCTTGTTTTGGTATATATGTATTTAGTCCGGTGGCTAGCAATATGTTTTGATGAATTTGTGACACTTCATGCCGCATTAGGTTGCTCATCTGTATGCTGCTCTATAAGGGTTGGCTTATCGAGCTTGACTTTGACTTATGAAGTGCCCTCACGTGTCTGCGATTAGCGGCTTATGTCAGAGTCAGATCTATCTGTTGTAGTCTTTAGTAGTTGCACTCTTAAAATTAACACTTGATCACCTGCTGTGTGGGAAATTCTACTTTAATTTTCAATCTTAATATTTCGCAATATTTAAGATTATAACTCTGTCAGTTTGTCATTGCCACGTGCAGCTCATTAAATGCTACCCATAGTAAATCAGCGTACAAAATTAACAAGTCTATGAACAATCCCTAACTCAGATTTACGTAATTCTTTTGCACTATCCGCACATCCCCTAGATTCTATTGTCCGCATGTCAAATCGCTGTGACAAATTAATTGAGTTTTGTTACAATTTTCGGCATATTTTTCCCAAAAAAAAAAATATATCGACACTTTTCTGACCCTGTTAGACTAAAATCCAATATATATTTGGCAGCATGATAGATGATTAAGATAAACCTAACAGATGTTTATAACTTATTAATATCGTATGATATCAGTCCAAAGTAGACTAAATATTGTTATAATATTATTAATAGAAAAAAAAAACAATTGTAACTTATTTAAAAGAATTATTTGAGAACGTGAAAATTGTGTTCTACTAAACGAAAAAAAATACTTTTAATTTTTTATATGAGATTGATTGATTACGTCAAATAAGTTTACGAAAAACTTGATCAATTTAATTGAGAGCTTTGTCCGGGAACAAACTAAACTGAAAAAGCTCAGCACGAAATAATAGAACCTCTTGATAAGCAAGCCATTGGAAATAAAATATTACCTTCACACCCTGTACACAATATGTAACAGGGTTTATTAATTATTGTTATCATATATCAGTGAAAATAGACTGTCATAGTAAAAAACAAGTAAGATGCTTTAGTCGAGTTAACTCGACTACGATATACCCTTAACCAGTTGTTAAATATATTCTAGTATTCTTGGCAAATTTCTCTTTAAGATGATTGCCTGCGCCTGGTACACGAGATCTCATATTCCAGACGGACAGACGGACAGGGCTATATCGTCTCGGCTGTTGATCCTGATCAAGAATATACATACTTAATGGGGTCGGAGATGCTTCCTTCTGCCTGTTACATACATTTGCACAAAACCATTATACCCTTTTTACCCATTTTTAATGGGTTAAGGGTATAAAAATGTATTAAATTTTGTATGCAAAAATTACATATTTGAAAAACCAACTAATTTTTGTAAACTTACCATTACAACAAAGTATCAGCATTAATTAATTTGTATTGTAGTATTAAACTCTCGTTACAAAGTCAACCTCACCCGAAAGCTTTACGCATTTATCATTATGGCGTAAATATTTGAGAGCTTTTAGCGTGAAAGCTCTATTGTTTACAAACACACAACGCCCGGCAAATAACTGTACATAGTATAGACCTCATTGAGAGATCCAGCGATTGTTCGCTCGCAGTTTAAACGCAATTCTGAAGTAGAGACGACATGTCGAAGGCCAGTGAAAATGCAGAGAAGCCGGATCTGCCAGAGTTGCCCGACTGGTTGGATGAGCAAATGTTTGTGGAGTTTGTGCAAAGCGACTTCAAAGACTACAAAGCCATAAGAAACTTTAAGGTGGAGCCAACGGGCGGCAAGGGTGAAAATTTTACGTCTTTGGTGGTGCGCGTAAAAATTGTTGTGGAGCTCAATGGTAAAATAAGCAACAGATTTATAATTCATATAACCTAATAACTCATTAATTTAAACTTTGAAGATGGCGGCGAGACAGAAACCTCATATATTGTCAAATTGTTGCCCCAAACATTGAGTACACGCGATATGATTGCCAGCTGGAAGGTGTTTGATAAGGAAAAGCTCACCTATGGCAGCTATGTGCCGCAATTTGAGCAAATGTTTAGGGACAAAAACAAAGAGATTACATTCGGTCCGAAATACTATAAGCCAACAAATGCGCCGAGCGAGGAACTAGTCATCTTGGAAGATCTGGGCAATCGGAACTTTAAAAATGTTAATCGACAGTTGGGCTTGGATGTGGTACATACCAAAGCAGTCCTGGATAAGTTGGCACAGTTCCATGCCGCATCCGCAGTGCGCTATGAATTAAATGGACCATATCCGGAACTCTATGATCGAAATCTATGTAGTCCGGAGGATAAATTTCAGGACTTTCGCGATGCGCATGCCAAATCACTTATCAAGGCTCTGCCTCTCTATGAAGCTGCATATTTGGACAGCACGCTGGTTGGTAAACCTAATGTTCATTACCTCAACAAATATATATTATATTTATCAAATTGTATTTTTGTAGACAACTTACACATCCATCGCACCGGATATGTTTCAGGCTCATGCGCCCAAGTTTGAAGGCGAATTTCGTTGTTTGAATCACGGCGACTTTTATTGCAATAATATTATGTTTCAATATGATGAGCATGGAAACATTAAGGACACCTACTTTATAGATTTGCAAATGAGTCGATTTTGCTCGCCCGCACAGGATTTGATCTACATACTACTATCCTCTGTGGCGTTTGAATTCAAATTCACAAAATTCGATTACTTTGTGTCCTACTATCACAGCAAGCTAGTTGAGTATCTGAAATTATTGGATTATGCCCAGCCACTGCCTACATTGAGAGGTCTTCACATGGCTATCCTTAATCATGGTGATTGGGGTAGGTTTGCAATACATATTTGATTACCTGTTACCAACACTTATCATTAAAAATATTTAATACTTTAGTTTATCCTGTCATATCGCTACTGCTGCCACTGGTATTAATCGATCCCAGCGAGAAGACCAATATGGACACCATGATGGATCAAGAAACTGAAGGTGATCAGCTAAGGAATACCATGTTTGGACACAAGCGGGTTGTTCAGCACTTTAAGCAGCTGCTACCCTGGGCTCACAATCGCGGTTTATTTGTGTACAATCCAAAGACTAATTAATAAAACTGAACTACTAATAATAATATAAATAAATCAGCGAAGAATTTGTTTTTTATTTTGCTAATAAATGTAGAAGCCGTTTAAGAAGGCTACCCAAATCTTGAGAAACTGATAACTTACTGCGAGGTGCTTGCGAAACAATCAAAACACAGTCATTGTGAATTCGCAAAGTGTGTCCCAAGTTATTTTCGGTCGGGTCTTATCAATAACTGTCGTCAACAGCCTATCAGCATGGGAATTTTATAATAATGGTAAAATCATTGTATGCCTGATAAAGTAGCATATGGCATATGGCATATGGCATATGACCAACTCTAAGTGGCGATCAATTGCGCACTTTTTTGTGATAACTACTTGCGTAAATTATATAACAAATAATTTCTAATATATAGATTCAAGAAATGTGTTTGACTTATATAATTAGAAATTATCGTATATTTATTTTAAGTCTACTAATTGATTACAAGTTAAGAAATCGGTCAATTATCTAAGGTGTACTCAGCTTTGACTATTTCAATTTACTGGAAGGTACGAAATATAAACGTATACAAATCCATGAGTCTCTTTTAAATCCTTAATAATCAGTTAATATTTGGAAGTTGAAATTATTGAATTGAATTGCAGGTGTCTGATAAAGGTTTGTAGCTTGCAATTGTATTTCAATAATTTTTATTAAAAAGCTCACTTAATAACAAAAATCATATGATAATTTCATCATATAAGGCAAGTACTAAATAAGTGTATCTTTACAACAAATCATTAATTTTTGGAATTACGTATTGTTGGGAAAATTACATTTTTGCAGATAAGATTAAGAATAAGAGGATTTTGAGTATGTTAAATTGGTGAAGGCACAAAGCTTTACTGATATTACGACCTATGCCAAATTTTTGTTTATATAAATATCAACGTTAGTTTCTAATGAATAGCACAGTTTAGCAGCATTTATATAGCCACGAGATTGATGAAATCGCACTCTGCTTCAAATTTGAAATCTGCAATGGAAAAAACGGATTCCACGTTAAACGAATTGTATAAGGACCCCCGAGAAAGAACTCGGTATAAAGTCAGAACCGGCAAGGACAAAAAGGACCATAAATATCCTGAGATGTCGATAGGCGTGTCACAAATAAATGAAATTCTCTGCGTTTATAAGTGAAAAATATGTAATATTGATTACAAAGTTAAGAGTCGCATTTACTGTTTACTCTTATTCTCAACAATATTATTCTTATTCTTACTAAGCTTTAAGATAAATTTTTTTATATGATTAGTAGGCAATATGGAAAAATAAATAAATTATGGAAAAATACAAAAATTAAATTTTATATTAATAATTTGAAGAATTCAAACAGCTAACTGAGCTAAGCAGATATGCCAGTTTCAGCTAAGACTTATGTGCCCACTAGTTAGAGATAGAATGGATGTAAGTACTGTGGATATAGCAAATTCGTAAATTATGAACATCAATATAGGTCAATTCAAAGTCCAGCATGGGTCAGAACAGCTCCAAGCAAAAGAAAATTCCTAAAAGCATGTCAACTTCAACGAGCCCTCAGTCGTTTTGCTCATTAGAAACCATTCCAATTGGTAAGGAAGAAACGCTAATAGCAACAGCTAATCTAATGCATCCTGACCGAAAATCGGTCCCACAATGGATTCACAAGACACAGTTCCTAGAAATTCTCACTGATAATGTGCCAGAGTTCCAAAGAATCGAAAATTTTTGCATACAGCCAGCTCTGAGTTCTGTCGAAAACTATTCCTCGTTAATCCTCCGTATAAGCATTGATGTGAAGCTAACTGGTGAGAGCGATCTACATTTGGAATTTTGTCTTAAGCCCTTCCTTCCCAAGTAGATAAAACCATAAAGCCGATGTCCTTTATGATGAAGGTACCACATGAATCGGCCAAAATGCAACAGATGCTAAAAACCGTAAACTTCTTTACTGTTGAGAATGCTACTTATGAGGAACTTATATCCAAATTCGAGGAGCTCTATAAATCAAAAGGTATTAACATTGACTTTGCTCCACGCGCCTACAAATTCAAGGAGAGCCTGAAAACCGAACCGAAACTGGCCAATACGGTTCTTATGCATGATCTGGGTCAGGATGGGTATAGAAATTTGAATCGTCTCGAATGCCTCAATGTCGTGGAGACAAAATTTGTGCTGCGCAAATTGGCGCAGTATCATGCAGCGGGGGCGCACTGTAGAGTTATCAATGGACCATATCCTGAACTCTTTACGCAACCCATGTTTGGCCCCAACAAGGAAAGAGCTATATCAATACTAGAGGGTATAATGGGGCCCTTTAAGAAAATGTTTCTTGAACATCTCTGTGGCTACAAAGATGGTGATAAGTACTACGACAAATTTGTGAGCAATATTTATTATACACATTTTAACTATATATTTAGCAAAGTCATATTTTTAGGCAATACTTTTCTCCAAAATGAGCCGACATTTTCTTAGCTTGAGTCAATTCGATCCCATCGAATTTAATGTGATCAATCATGGGGATTGTTGGATCAACAATTTACTGTTCAAATATGATCCGAGTGGAGAACTAATTGATATGATCTTTGTTGACTTTCAATTGCCCAAATATGGCCATCCATCAGCAGATCTTCTCAACTTTATCATGACATCTGTGCACATGGATCACAAGCTAAAGCAATTCGACTACTTTATAAAGTATTATCACGATCAGCTGATTGAACATTTACAATTATTGGAGTATACGAACCGCTTGCCCACACTCTCTGAACTACATATGCAGCTATATAAATATGGTATCTGGGCAATCACAGCCTCCGTCATGGTGCTACCCATTGTACTGTTAGATGAGAAAGAAGACTCCCTGGAATCAAAGAACCAATTGTACACAAATGAACGCTATAAAGCTCAAATAGAACAAATACTGCCCTGGCTGGACAATCGTGGTCTCTTAGATGCATAGCTATGAATACATTCCATTCGATATGTCAAACAACTAAATACATCGCACCTCTCAATCCTTTATTCTCCAATAAAATACCAAATAATCTATTTCAAAACCGGATCAATCGAAGTTTATCTTATCAAACTTCAAATGGACTTGTCTTTGATTTAAAATACTTAGATTAATGGACAAGGAGATAACTGCTGACTTAGCAAGCATGAAGGATCAGTTTTATGACAACTATATTCATTCATATTCATATGAATTTATTTAATTTGAAATATTTCAAATTTAATCATGCAATGAATTATTATTAAACAAATTTTCAAACCAATTAAATTCTGAAATACTATACATTTACATATTTGTTGTATTCGGTCATAGACCTTTTGGATGTATGCTTATCAAATGTCGCACTTATTTCTAATCTACAATTTTTGCCACACAACGCAAGTATTCTAGTATCAGCAATCAATATTATTGTACTCAGATTAGACAAACAAGCTGGTTGATAAAATATGTATATATTTCCTATATGCATTATGTATATATTCATTGTGATTGTACTATAAAACTTCTGTTATTTATAGCTCTCACTTTAAATTACATAATTTTATATTATATAAGGGTATTCGAGAATCTTAAAATGTCTTATCTAAATTAGAAAAATTCCCAAAAATAAAAAGTATTGTAAAATATATGAATACAAAAAATGGTATACACCGTTAGGAAACAGTTAAGTAATTTTATTTTCTACACTCAAGATCTGTAGAATTTTGTAAATAAAATAGTACTCAATCAAAAGAAAGTTTATATTTTGTCTTTATCTATTTTGCTTCAGCTTTTATAAATATATTTATTTGTGAGCATAGGGTATCTTCCAGTCCTAAATAGACTTTATTTAGTTGATTTCATCATTAGACAATAAACTTTAATAATGCTTGAATGCGCGATAATGTAATTACGTAGGAGTTTAATTGCTATTTAATTTTTATACACATGCGATTGGTCCCCCAGACAAAACTTCAGACGAGCTTTCCAAAAAACTTTGGAATCTCTAAATTATATATTTATATTGTATGAATCGCAAATGTGAAAAGCAGGGGGCACGACCTTGAACGCTATAATAATTTAGTTTTTCGTAGTGGTTAACACGATTTGTATTCACGAACAATATCAGTTGATAACTTGGAACACTGTTCTACACACACATATCACTATTAAATCGAAGATACTCGCAACAACGCAAAAAGCTAAAACAAAAAAAAATAGTTCAGCTATTATCGGAAACAGAAGTTGGGTATAAATATCGACGAACATTTTAAAGCAAACGCTCAGTTTAAAATTATTTGTCAAATCGAACGGACGTCTAAAAATATCGCGCAATGGGTTCTCGTAATTCAAAGCAAAAAAACAGTTATACTGTCGACCAGGTCAAAAAGCCCACCGAAATAGCTTTTTGCCCACCGGCACCGGCACCGGCACCGTCACCGGCACCGGCACCGTCACCGGCACCGGCACCCGCACCCGCACCTGTCGCCGATCCAGCACCGAGCACTGCCAACACCGAAATGGTGCCCACTTGGATAAATGAGTCGCAATTTGTGGAGATACTCAGTGAAATTGTGCCACAATTCTCAAAGATTCAGAGCTTTAGTGTAAAGGCAGCCATGGCTGCTGGTGAGAACTATGCGACGCTTATGCTGAGAGTCAGCATCCAAGCAGAGCTAACTGGTGAGCATGGGAATGTTGAGCGTGACGTCATAAAAGCGAGATATATTTGTCTCTTATCAATCAGCACAAAAGTGCTGGTCATAGTGACTGACTGGGTGTGTGAAGCGTAACAAATATTTGAGATAACAGTGCCTCCCATAAATTTTATTTTTTTTTTTGTTTTAATTTTACTATTATTATGTACAACAAAATTGTAATTATAACCTGAACAATCTCACTAAAAGGGTGCTTATTACATGACTACAGTGGCCTTCAGCTAAAATACTATTAGGTACCTAACTCTAATTTATTTATTACAAATGAGCAATCACTACACATTGCTAACTTGCAGCTGAAAATCATATTTAGCTTTTATAAATCTGAATATTTATATATATATAAATATTATTATTTCTTAACGAAAATTATGGAAAACTTGGTAGCTTTGATTAACAATATTTGTTTCAAAAAAACTTTTTTTTTATTATGGAACAAATTTAACTTTTAATATTAATTTAACTAACTTTAACATATCTATTTTTTTAAACCAATTTTTTAAATAGGGAAATTATTTTTTTTTACAAAAAAAACTTATAATTAATAAAAGTATATTTATAAATTATATTTTCCCAACTAGACAAATCCGTCAAACCCATTTCTTTAATGATGAAAGTTCCACACGATATGGCTGAAATGGAACAAATGATGGCAATGGTGAATTTCTTCGATATTGAAAATGCGGCCTACATAGATGTGCTGCCCAAATTAGAGGAGTTGTATAAGTCTAAGGGCTTGGATATAACGTTTGCCCCACGCGCCTACAAATTCAAGGAGAGCCTGAAAACCGAACCAAAACTGGCCAATACGGTTCTTATGCACGATCTGGGTCAAGATGGTTATAGAAATGTAAATCGCCGCGAATGCCTCGATGTCGAGCAGACCAAATTTGTGCTGCGCAAATTGGCGCAGTATCATGCCGCTAGTGCCACATATAGGAGCATTCATGGACCCTATCCTGATGTGCTTGCTTATGGTTGGATGGGCGCGGGCGAAGATAAAGCCAAGGCTATGGCTAAAGAAATGTTTGCTCCCATACAAAAAATCTTCTTGAACAATCTGAAAGGCTATGAGAACTGCGAGCAATATCATGAAAAGTTGGTAAGTACTTTTATAAACATAACTAAAAATGTATAAATGAATAATAAAAAAAAACAATGTGTGTTTATTTTTATATAGGAAAAATATTTCGCCAATATGCATGAAGATCTAACTACCATATCGAAAGTTGATCCCAGTGAATTTAATGTGTTGTCGCATGGTGATTGTTGGGTAAATAATCTGCTCTTCAAATTTGATGACAAAGGAAATATGGTTGACATGATTTTTGTCGATTTCCAAAATCCCCGATATGGTCATCCAGCGGCCGATTTGAACTACTTCATCATGACATCTGTGCACAAGGATCACAAGCTCAATCATTTCGAATACTTTATAAAATACTATCATGATCAGCTGACTGAGCATCTCAAGCTTTTGGACTATAAGGAACGGATTCCTAAGCTGACGGAGTTACAAATGCAAATGTACAAATATGGCACATATGCACTCATGGCTAGTTTTATGGTGTTGCCTGTGGTCCTGCTGGATCCTACGGAATCGGCCACATTTGAGAACTTTCTCGGTGCCGGCGATGCGGCGCTGAACTTTAAGAACCTTATGTACACCAATAAACGCTATAAGCAGTACATTGAAAAAATATTGCCCTGGCTGGACAATCGTGGACTGTTGGAGTCATAGTAAGTGAAGTTAGTTACTAATGGAATATGTATTTCAATATCCAATATATTTTACATATAACTTTCAGTGAAACCAAAAGCCAACCGATTGAGGCCACAGCTGTAGCATCAACCCCAACAACAACTAAAGCCGAAGTGGATTCTTTAGTGCCCGACTGGGTGACCGGCGACTACTTTAAGGATATGCTTAAAGGTCAGATAGCCGATTTTAAGGATATTCAAGATTTTCGTGTGAAAAAGGCCACCTCAGCTGGTGACAACTACTCCTCAATAATGCTCACCTTAGACATTGATTACCAGACCTTAAGCGGTAAAGTTGATAGCACATCCCTTATGCTGAAAATACCACCTGGCAGTGGGCCAGCCAAAGGGGTGCTCGACCTGATGCTGACCTTCAAGAAAGAGGTGACCATGTATAAGGATGTTTTACCAGAGCTGGAGCAACTCTATGCACAGGCTGGCCACTCAATTGTCTTTGGACCAAAATACTACCAGATCCCAAATGAATCCGACGAAAATCGTATATTGCTTCAAAATCTGCGTGTTGACGGCTTTAAGAATGCTGATCGACTGCAGGGACTAAGTACAGAGGAAACAGAGTGTGTCCTGGCCAAGTTGGCCCAATTGCATGCGGCATCCGCACAGCTGTATGTGACTAAGGGTCGCTATGCTGATTGTGTAGACAAATCGGTGTACAACGAGAAAACACGTCCAATCTTCGAAGGCCCTATGAACAAGCGTTTAAAGCAATTATGCATGGATGCTGTGAAAAATTTGAAGGGTAGCGAAGACTATGCCCATAAGGTGGTAAGTAAGAGATAAATACAAATAAGGATTACGAAAAATCTTAAACTCAAATAGTAATATTTTTTGAGGTAATTAAAACAATTTCCTAGTTAGAAATATTACTTTTAATATCAGCTGAACCTAATATGAAGCACGAGTATAAAGTTCGAGTCCATTAGTAATGTAGGTAACGGGTCACTAAAACTGTAACATATACCGATATCGATAGATATCGATGATGCGATCATGATGAGTCAGTATCAGCAATCCATGAAGGCGAATTCCTATTGGGTTTGGACGGTAATTTCCTAATGATATTAATGAAAATCATACCGCTTTAATTATATGCTTTGTTGGTTAAACCTCTACGAAATTATTTATTTGTATTCACAGCAATACATTTTTAATTTACTAGGCTAATCAACAAAAAATTCTATTTTTATTCTATAGATATTTTTTTCCTATAGATATCAGATAAGGGAAATTTTTGAGCAATCCCTGATAAGATTACAAAAATAATACATATTGTATAAATTATCTCTATTATTCACAGATAAAGATCTTGGAAAATGTATTTACGTTGGAACTCAAGGCGGGCAACTATGATACCACTCAATTTAATGTCCTTAATCATGGCGATTGTTGGACAAATAATGTGATGTTTACTTATGGTCCAAAAGGTGAAGTTACGGACACGGTCTTTGTAGACTTTCAACGCTCGCATTTCAATTCACCTGCTGCCGATCTGTATTATCTGTTGATGTCGTCGCCTAGTTTTGATATTAAAATCGAGAAATTCGATTACTTTGTGCGCTACTACCATACGGAACTGAAACGCAATCTGGAACTGCTCAAGTATCCTCGTCACATACCCAGCCTGAGGGAACTCCAAAATATTCTGCTAGCGAATCCGCTCTGGGCAACAACTACGGTTACTAGTGTGATGGCGGCTGTGCTGCTCGATCCCACGAAAAATGCGTCCATTGAGAACTTCATAGGCGACTCTGAGGAGTCCAAAGACTTCATGCACAAATTCTTCAACGGCGACAGATATCGCAAACATGCTGAGGCCATCTATCCATGGTTGAATCACAGAGGACTGCTCGATTTTGAGTAAGTCTTAGGTGCTGTTTTAACGTTAGAAAAAAATTAATGAAATTGTAAATATGTATATATGAATACTTAACAAATTATTTTCCATAAATTACATATAACTTTCAGTGAAATCAAAAGCCAACCGATTGAGGCCACAGCTGTAGCATCAACCCCAACAAAAACTAAAGCCGAAGTGGATTCTTTAGTGCCCGACTGGGTGACCGGCGACTACTTTAAGGATATGCTTAAAGGTCAGATAGCCGATTTTAAGGATATCCAAGATTTTCGTGTGAAAAAGGCCACCTCAGCTGGTGACAACTACTCCTCAATAATGCTCACTTTAGACATTGATTACCAGACCTTAAGCGGTAAAGTTGATAGCACATCCCTTATGCTGAAAATACCACCTGGCAGTGGGCCAGCCAAAGGGATGCTCGACCTGATGCTGACCTTCAAGAAAGAGGTGACCATGTATAAGGATGTTTTACCAGAGCTGGAGCAACTCTATGCACAGGCTGGCCACTCAATTGTCTTTGGACCAAAATACTACCAGATCCCAAATGAATCCGACGAAAATCGTATATTGCTTCAAAATCTGCGTGTTGATGGCTTTAAGAATGCTGATCGACTGCAGGGACTAAGTACAGAGGAAACAGAGTGTGTCCTGGCCAAGTTGGCCCAATTGCATGCGGCATCCGCACAGCTGTATGTGATTAAGGGTCCCTATGCGGATTGTGTAGACAAATCGGTGTACAACGAGAAAACACGTCCAATCTTTGAAGGCCCTATGAACAAGCGTTTAAAGCAATTATGCATGGATGCTGTGAAAAATTTGAAGGGTAGCGAAGACTATGCCCATAAGGTGGTAAGTAAGCGATAAATTCAAATAAGGATTACGAAAAATCTTAAACTCAAATAGTAATATTTTGTGAGGTAATTAAAAAAATTTCCTAGTTAGAAATATTACTTTTAATATCAGCTGAACCTAATATGAAGCAGGAGTATAAAGTTCGAGTCCATTGGTAATGTAGGTAACGGGTCACTAAAACTGTAACATATACCGATATCGATAGATATCGATGATGCGATCATGATGAGTCAGTATCAGCAATCCATGAAGGCGAAGCGAAAAGCAACGGCGCAGTATCGACGATTGTATTTCAGTTGGCAAAGAAGTCCTATTGGGTTTGGACGGTAATTTCCTAATGATATTAATGAAAATCATAACGCTTTAATTATATGCTTTGTTGGTTAAACCTCTATTTCCTAGGCTAATTAACAAAAAATTCTATTTTTATTCTATAGATATTTTTTTCCTATAGATATCAGATACGGGAAATTTTTGAGCAATCCCTGTAAAGATTACAAAAATAATACATATTGTATAAATAATCTCTATTATTCACAGATAAAGATCTTGGAAAATGTATTTACGTTGGAACTCAAGGCGGGCAACTATGATACCACTCAATTTAATGTCCTTAATCATGGCGATTGTTGGACAAATAATGTGATGTTTACTTATGGTCCAAAAGGTGAAGTTACGGACACGGTCTTTGTAGACTTTCAACGCTCGCATTTCAATTCACCTGCTGCCGATCTGTATTATCTGTTGATGTCGTCGCCTAGTTTTGATATTAAAATCGAGAAATTCGATTACTTTGTGCGCTACTACCATACGGAACTGAAACGCAATCTGGAACTGCTCAAGTATCCTCGTCACATACCCAGCCTGAGGGAACTCCAAAATATACTGCTAGCGAATCCGCTCTGGGCAACAACTACGGTTACTATGGTGATGGCGGCTGTGCTGCTCGATCCCACGAAAAATGCGTCCATTGAGAACTTCATAGGCGACTCTGAGGAGTCCAAAGACTTCATGCACAAATTCTTCAACGGCGACAGATATCGCAAACATGCTGAGGCCATCTATCCATGGTTGAATCACAGAGGACTGCTCGATTTTGAGTAAGTCTTAGGTGCTGTTTTAACGTTAGAAAAAAATTAATGAAATTGTAAATATGTATATATGAATACTTAACAAATTATTTTCCATAAATTACTGAATGCTTTGTGTTATAAAGAAAGATATTGAAATCCCAATAGGTCGCTTTTTAAACAAATGAATAAAGTTTGCTTGAAAAACTGTTTTTCCTTTACTTTCTTCTAATTGGATCAAGTCTTCTGATATATTATTAACTTGAAACATATATCATAAATGCGATTTTTTAAAAATTTTAACATAATGAGATGTTAGAACTAATTGTATTGATAAGTAGATATATGTATATATACATATATAATATATATATATTAGGTCTCATACAAAATTATTTTAAAAAAATAATTCATATACTAAATTGAGATAATAACAAATACATTTATTTCTTAGTGATGTCACCGAAAAGTCCACAGATGACTTGAATTTGGATTGGTTAAACTTTGAAGATTTCAGTGAGATTATTGCAGCCAAAGAGCCTCAATTTGAAAAGATTCTTGGCGGAGCTTTGGCTCTTGCTACCAAGCCTGGTGATAATTATGGTTCCAAGATACTCAAAGTAGAAATTAACGCACAGCTAAAAGGTTGGTAATTAAATAGTTAAGCCTATCTTCAATTTAACAAGCATTTTTACCTCGCTAGATCAATCTACAAAGACATATTCCTATATGCTAAAAGTACAGATCGATGGTGACATAGATGAGAACTCACCCTTTAATATGTTTACCAAGGAGCTGGAAGTGTATAGAAAGTATTTGCCAGCATTTGAGCTGCTCTACCATGAGGCTGGCCTTTCAGTCACCTTCAGTCCCAGGACCTACAGATTTAAAAAGACAATTGCAGCCGATTATTTGTTAATGGATAATCTGCTGTCAGACGGCTTTAAGATGGTGGATCGCGCCAAAGGTTTGGACATGGAGCATACCAAAAGTGTGCTCAAAAAGCTGGCCCAGTGGCATGCAGCTTCACTTAAGTATAAGGAACTGAATGGACCCTATCCGGTCACATGGCATGATGGCATGATTAACGACAAAACCCGCGACATGTTCATTTCCATATTTGAGCCCAACAATAGGGCTTTCCAAAGTGTCGTTGATGAATTCAATGGGGTAGAAGAATATCGACATAAATTGGTAAGCATTTGTTAACTAAATAAGAAATCAATAATTAGAACAAATAAATAACAACCCAATTCGCACATTAGGATCCCATATTGGAGAAATTTGTGGACATCGTTATAGAGGATGGTTGGCTTGATGAGCAGGAATTTAATGTGCTAAATCATGGTGACTTATGGACGAACAACCTGATGTTTCAGCATAATGAGCTGGGTGAAGTGCAAGAGACCTATCTACTGGATCATCAGATCCCCAAATATGGCACTCCTGCATTGGATCTATATTATTTACTGATGTCCTCGGCACAATTGGAGATTAAAATTGATAAATTCGATTATCTGATCAGATGGTATCATGAGAATTTGATGGAACATGCCAAGCTATTGAAATGCACTGGCTTTTTACCTGACTTAAAGGAACTGCATATTATTTTGCTCAAGCATCCCATACTTGGTGAGTTTAAAACTTTGTTAAATGCATAAATTATAAACTCATATTTTTGGCTGTCGGTACTTAAGAATTTATATACAGTGACCCAGAGCTCATATGGAGCAGTGCCAAACAAAATTTTAAAGTGCTATAATGTTTAAACAAGGAAAACATTCAAAATGTTTAAATTTGTTTAATGTTATATCACGTTTGAAATAGAAACTTTAGTTTTTATTTACTTTATTTAAATGAAATAATTAAAATTAGTCAAAAACTGAAAACATATCCAAAATACATGTGAAAGCTTATTTGGAGCAGTCTTTAAAGAGACATATTTGGCGTATAAAAGCTTAAAATTTGGATGTTAATACTTAGTATGATATCCTTTAGCATTAAGAAACTATCATTAACCTATTATCCAGGAGTGTACTACTCCGAACTTATGCTTGAAGTCGTTGTCCTGGTAGAACCGGAAAGTACGTAGGATTCCTAGCTTCTCGGCACTTTGGAGTCAATTTTCCTTTAGTATCTTTAGCCGAGATAGATGCCCATGCCAGGACACTTTCTCTCAAAAATGCTGAATTTGGACTCATTTTAAAATATGACTGTGTTCCAGAACTCCGAATCCTTGTCCAAGTGGGTTTTGACGAACGTCATTCTAGTCCCTTTACACATAATTCCGTCCGTCTGAACCAAAAATGTTGAATTTTGACTCATCTTCAAATATGACTTTGTTTCAGAACTCCAAATCCTTGGTCCCTTTATTTATTGCGCTTATAAAGGGCTTCTACCGTGGTATTCGGCAATCCACCCGCTGGCAAAACAACAGCAATCCTCCCATGCCGCTTGTACAGAAAACACTCGTATCACAATAATGCGGCGATTCTATAATATAATATTGAAACACTTCACGAACCTTACGTATACAATATATTGTAATTGTTGTGCATCTAGATTTTAATTGCTCAAATAACCGTCTGAAAGACAGCAAACGGTTGGAAGATAAAGAGCACTTAGCGGCGCTCTCTTAACTGTTTGATAAATTAGCCTGTCAAACTTAATTGGTCGAGAGTGATTCTCTCTCCTTAGATGCATTTGGCATTTGAACCCTTTGCCTAACTCCAAAAGATGGTAACATACCCATTGTACGTCTCAGCAGCTGCTGTACAGGTTAATCAAGACGATCGGCTTTTTCTGACAATTGCTTGTGATTATATATTTTATTTGCAGAATTACAATTAAAGATTGTGGAATGTGCTTCATTTTAATTTAATAACGATTGGGATAAAATTATTGCATTAGTGATTTCAATGTCATGTGTTGTCAGGCAGGCAAAATTTAATAGCTATTAAGTGAGGTACCTCAAAATAGCTCATGTCGCCACAGGTTATTGTTTATTTGTAACAGGCAGAAGAAAGCTTTCTTAATCCCGTTAAGTAATTACATGAATTCTTTGTTTGCTTATATTAATAAATCTTTTAATTGCAGCTGCTGGAACTGTGATGGGCTCATTGTCGCTTTGCCTGGCGGAGCCCACACCGGATTCATTTGCGTGGAGTGAAAGTGAGGTTTACGAAGATCGATATAGGAATAAGCTTTACAAGGCGCAATTTGAGCGCATTATGCCCTGGCTTAATAAACGAGGACTGTTGGATATTGAATAAGCAATTAAAACTTAATCTGCATTTAACTTGTAATTTATTGCCTTTGGTTCAAACAAGCGTATATATATTCTTTGGAATTAACAACTAAGCTCAAATACATATAATAAAAGATTTAATCGTACAACTAGAACATTACTTAGCGGACAATTTGAAAGCCACATAAATACTGGTTATAAAGACAACAGCAATGGCCAGTTTCTTGAGATTAGCACGATTCACACCTTTGACGGTGCGCAGCAGCTCGATATTCATGCGGAAAACATTGCGACTCTGTTCAATATACTCGGCGCGCATGCCATCATCCAATTTGCCGTAGACATCATTAAAGATACGTCGTAGCTTGTTCTTCAGCAAGGGTATTCTAATTGGAAAGTATGTGGCCTCACAGCCCACCTGCGAAATGGTGACCTGCTCGGGTATTGGCCTGGCCCGCAAATCATTCTCATCCTGTATGCCATCATTTTCAGCTGTTGCAGCTGCTCGGGCTGTTGCCGCTGCCGCATCCGTTTCGGCCTGTTTCTGTTGCACCTGCTCAACGCTGTCTTTGGGAAATATCCACAATTTTCGGGCAACCATACGTTTCTTTTGTAACAACTGACCACCGGACATCAATGCCATGTACATCTGAAAGGCAAAGGCAAAGAGAAGCACCTCACTTTTGGCAGCCACCTGCTCCAGATGGGCCAAATATGTTTGGACAGCCGGACGTGGCTCATATGACTTGCGCCAGTCGGACCCATAGAAGTAGTCAAAATCACGCTCAAAGGCAGCCGTACGATGCAGCTCCTTGGGCAGCAGGCGCTCCGGCAAGTTAGCCTCAAAGAATTTATATAATTCGTAAAAGACCAAAAGTCCATCGTACCAAACCTCATCGTCCGAAAGTGCTGCGCAAATTCAATAAGTAAAAAATTCAATATTTTTATTATAGCATATTTACCTATTGCAAATTTGGCATTAACTAATACATCAGTCAACTTGTGGACATCTTTTGTCGCCTGACGCACTTCTTTAGTGAATGTCATATCCACAGTTTCATCTTTATCGTTGCTTTCTTCATTGTTGGTTGCCTCTTGTCCTAAATTAGGTGTTGGCTCGACCGTTGACATTTTGCTTGTACGTTGCATTATTCCGTTAAAGTAATGTTTTATAAATTGATAATGCGCAAATAAACCGCCTTTGTGCGCATTTACACAATACAATTCGTTTCGATTTTGCTGTCACCGATAAGTTGCAATTTATTATCGATTATTAATAAGATTCAATGTCTGCAGAAAATTCAAATTAAAAACAAAACTATCACAAACCTATCGATCTATCGATAGCTGTCATTTTACAGTACTGGTAAGCTCTTGAGTGAGAATTTGCTGTTGTACAGCACTAATGCAAGCCTGATGAGGTTGTTGTTTTATTTTTCACTCAATTTTGCATTTCAATAGTTAAAATTTAGTAAAACACTTGCTTAAACAACAAATGTAAGTAAATAGTGACTCTGCTGCTGCTGCGACTTGCGCTTGTTTCCTGCACGACAAACTAAAATGTGGCACTAAGCTAAATAAACAGCATGTAATTAACATTAACATTATTATTATTTTTCATTTTGCATCTTTTAAATAACATGCTCTAACATACACAAATCATTCACTCAACACACACACCATGCACATTAATTACAGTACAACATAAACAACTACAATGCTTTGGTTTCCATCTATTTTCAACACTCAAAACAACCTCGCATTGCTTTATTTTAAATCATACATCGAATCATAAAATCATAATTAAATATATGCAAAAAAGAAGAAAACAAAGCAATGTCGGATCTCTTTACCAATTTCGATAGCAACAGCGGCGGGCAACAGCACGAAACGGCAACAACAATAATGGCCTCGCCCTCACAACACAGCCCCATGACAAACAACAGTAACTCATCCTCACAGAACGGTGGATCAACATCGGCTCCAGTTGGTAGTGGTGGTGGTGGTGGTGGTGTCAGTGGAGGTGGTGCGGGGGCAAGTGGCAAAAGCGCTAGCCACAATGCAGCAACTGGCGCTGAGAACACACCAGTAAGCATTCAAATTCCAATTGAACTCAAATCCAAATCTCAAATGATTTTCACTTTATTTTAGATGTTAACCAAGCCACGTCTCACGGAGCTGGTGCGAGAAGTAGATCCAGCCACGCAGCTGGATGAGGATGTCGAGGAGCTGTTGCTGCAGATAATCGATGATTTTGTCGAGGACACGGTGAAATCGACGAGTGCCTTTGCCAAGCATCGCAAATCAAATAAAATCGAGGTGCGCGATGTTCAGTTGCATCTGGAGCGAAAATATAATATGTGGATACCGGGCTTCGGCACCGACGAACTGCGTCCCTACAAGCGTGCCGCTGTCACCGAGGCGCACAAGCAGCGCCTCGCCCTGATAAGGAAGACGATTAAAAAGTATTAGAAGTACTTCGGGTGCTGAGTGGAGTCTCTATGCAGGATTGCATCTTTTTATTGCAGAAGTTTTGGAAACTACACTCCATTTGATTGATTTGTATGCCCTTAAGTTGATAGAATAAGCAGAAAACAACGGATTTGCGAAGTAATTGCAATGAGTACCATCACTGCTCTACAATAGTTTAAATTTTAATCATATACCACTTACTTTAAATATATAACAAACACGTTTTCTAAAAATCAGAAATTAATTTCACTTACTATTTGTTTTGCAAGTAAATGCAGTAAATGCAATTTATATCATCACTGCTATATCTTTAATTTACTTGAAATATATTACAAAAATGTTTTCTAAAAAGCATAATAATTTCACTAATTATTTGTTTTGCAATTAAATTAATGCAGTAAGTGGACTGCAAGTCATCACTTCGCTAAAATAGTTTAATCTCATACCAATTTAAATATAATACAAACACATATTCTTAAAAGGCAGTATGTTATTAATTCCACTAATTATCATTAGGTTTCTTTCGAATACTTACAAAATTGCAACAGGTATATTGAATAAACATTTATTTTAATTAACAAACATTTTGTGCGATCTTCTAGAGAATATTTCAAAATTGATTCGGTACACAAATAGTACATTTTTAGTATGCTAGAGTTTTGTGAATGGCAAAGTAGTGACTGTCACTTTAATGTTATCGATTACTCACGTGGTTACACGAACTTTTGTCATCACAGTTGCAGTGCACATATGTATTTAGTAGATAAGCAAGCAATGGGAATATTGTTTTGTGTTGTGTTGCTGTTATTTTATACCGTTTTCAATGTATTAAAAGTCAATTAGAACGTCACAAAATGAAGCTGCCGGTCATGTGTCGCACTTGCGATGCACGAGAAACCGACAAACTGTACAAGCTGGCAACGTCCACCAAAAGATTTCCGGATAAACAGCTTTCGGACATTTTGGTCGAATTGACCCACATCGATGTGAGTATATATAATTTGTTGTTGTTGTCTATAATTTGCAGCTATAATTGGTAATGCATTTATATTGCAGCTGGATGAGGCATTGACGCAACAGCTGCCACAATGTTTGTGCGGCAATTGTGCTCGCAAATTGATCGGCGCCTATTACTACGTGAAGCAGGCGCTGGCCGCCAACGAGCTACTGATGCACCATGTGGAACGGTTGGACGGCGACAAGACGAGCGCCAACGACTGCCTGCGGGAGGCGCCCATGGAAATGTGCGCCGAGCAGCATGTGGAGGTGCCTTATATATGCCTCACAATATATATAATATATATTAAACAATTATTTGCAGGTCAAATTGGAAACCGAGGAGGAGGATGCTGAGAATGATATCACCTGCACAGAACTGCCCGAGTTTACGACATTACAAAATGCAATCGATGTGGAATTGGAAGATGAGCTGGATGGCAAAAAGTCGGCGGATCCACTCAACATGCTCGATCCAGTTAAACAGAAAGAGGATGCTGCAGGTAGAGCAACAAATGCACAGGCACAAGAACTTAAGGCTGACTTGGATGAGGAAGAGTAAGCGGATGATGATGAGGGTCACCAACTGAAGATATATCAATGTACTTATTACTTCTATGCCTTTCAGCTCTCTGGATGATTTGCCATTGCAAGAGCGCGCCAGGAAGTGGAAACAAACAGCCAAGTTGCTCACTCTCAAGCGAGTCATCTTCAAGTGCAAGGAATGCCCAAAGAACTTCAAGCGCATCGAGCTATTAAAACAGCATGCATCCCGGGCGCACAAATCGAAGACGGATTGGTTGTCGTGCTCGTTTTGCATACGTAAGTTCAGTCACCGGGAAGCATTGCAGATGCATCTTAAGGTGCATCGCGACTCCAAGCGCTCAGCGAATCTGGGCGAGAGCAAAAAGGCCAAGGATATCGATGTGAACGTGTGCAAGCCGCATGGTTACAAGCTTATCGAATGCATGATCTGTCAGAGTCAATACGATAAGATTGCGGACCTGCGTCGTCATCTGGAGCAGCATCCAGAAATTGTTGGCTTTGGGTCACGCTCGAATATGCAGCCGCATGAGCTGGCCGAGCTCTTCTATCCGGATGCCAAGGATGTCAGCGAGGATCAGTTGAAGGCGCTCATACGCAAAGATCTGTCCGCTGGGATCTATCAACGTTTCTACTCGATAACCAATCAATCTGGCTATGAAATGGATCTGTACAGCTCCGAGACGGAGAGCGAGCCAGAACTGGATGCCGAAGAGCGAGAAGCGAATCAGCAGCGCAGCATTCCCAAAGCCAAATACAGTTGTGAGTTGTGCCACGAGCGCTGCCAGCGCAAATATCAGCTCTACGATCATCAGCGCCAGATGCACGCCTGGCTGGAGGCGCCACACGTCTGCGGCCGTTGCGATGCCCGCTTCGTCAGTCTTCAGCTGCTGCGGCATCACGACGAGCTGCAGTGCACGAACGCCCAGAAGCGATTCCTGTGCCGCAGGTGTCCGTTGCGCTTCCGCTGGCGGCACAATCTCAAGGCTCACATACGCGAGCATCGCATCACGGTAAGCAAAACCAAGCATGTGAAATAATCGAATCTTAAACGAATCCCTTTCAGAATCAAACGTTTGAGTGCAACGATTGCAAGCGGGTCTTTGACAAGAAGAAGTCGCTGACGGTGCACATGCTCAGTGTGCATGCCGAGGAATCGAAACTGATACCCTGCCAATGGTGCACGCGCAAATTCTATCGACGAGACTACCTGGTCAAGCATCTGAAGCGTCATGGGATACGGGAGCAGGATATACCGCTGGCCGAGACACTCATAGCGGCTACATCGAAACCGAATGGCGCCAAGCGGATCATGTGCAAGATATGCAATCTGCACTTTGAGCACATCAGCGATCTGCGCTCGCACATTCAGCTGGAAATGAAGTTGGCTCTCTCCATGCACCAGAACTATGATTCGCCGCACAACTACTCGATCACAAACGAATCGGGATATGAACTGCAGCTGGGCGACTCCGAAACGGAGGATGAGCTGCATATGCAGTCAACATCTTCGCCTCCAAGTCCACGCTCCGTCTACATCTGTGAACTGTGTAAAGTGCAGTGCAAACGCAAATTCGAAATAATACAGCATCAGCGTGCGATGCATCGCTTCGACAAGATGCCCTACGAGTGCGAACTGTGCATCTTCAAGTGTGTCTGCAAGGTGAGCTCCTTATTGATCCACATAACTCCTTCTTTTCTAATTGTGTACTTCTCACAGAGCATCATGGATCAGCACTGGCAATCGCAGTGCCATAGCACGGCGAAGCAGTTGTCGTGTGGCAAATGTAGTTACAAATTCATGTGGCCAGAGAATCTGCAACTGCACATGCAGCTGCAACATGGTAGCATCGCTGACAGCACCAGCTCAGTGGAACCAGGCGCAACTAGCGCCAATCACATTCCAGCCATTCCGGCGGATCCTCCAACAGATAGTGTGCAGCTGTTGCAGTGTCCGCACTGCGATCGCACGTATCAAATGAAGTCGCGGCTCAACAATCACATACGGGACGTGCACATTAACGGGGATCGCAAGCGGAAGGAGGCGGTCAAGAAGTTCCTGTGCTCGCTGTGCGGCCGGGAAACGCAATCCGCTGCCACATTGGTCACCCATATGCGTCGCCACACCGGCGAGAAGCCCTTCAAGTGCGACCTGTGCGAAATGGCCTTTCCACGGCACTCGGAAATGATATCGCATCGACGGATGCATACGGGCGAGAAACCCTTCCATTGTACCGTCTGTGGCAAAGATTTCGCACGCTCCGACAAGCTGAAACGGCACATGCTGACGCACAGTGGGCTGAAGCCATACAAGTGCACCTACTGCGACAAGAGCTATCGCCAGGCCAAGGATCTAAAACTGCATCTCCAGCAGCACACCGGCGAGTGCACCTTCGTCTGCGTCCCTACAATCGTGCCGCTGTCACCGAGGCGCACAAGCAGCGCCTCGCCCTGATAAGGAAGACGATTAAAAAGTATTAGAAGTACTTCGAGTGCTGAGTGGAGTCTCTATGCAGGATTGCATCTTTTTATTGCAGAAGTTTTGGAAACTACACTCCATTTGATTGATTTGTATGCCCTTAAGTTGATAGAATAAGCAGAAAACAACGGATTTGCGAAGTAATTGCAATGAGTACCATCACTGCTCTACAATAGTTTAAATTTTAATCATATACCACTTACTTTAAATATATAACAAACACGTTTTCTAAAAATCAGAAATTAATTTCACTTACTATTTGTTTTGCAAGTAAATGCAGTAAATGCAATTTATATCATCACTGCTATATCTTTAATTTACTTGAAATATATTACAAAAACGTTTTCTAAAAAGCATAATAATTTCACTAATTATTTGTTTTGCAATTAAATTAATGCAGTAAGTGGACTGCAAGTCATCACTTCGCTAAAATAGTTTAATCTCATACCAATTTAAATATAATACAAACACATATTCTTAAAAGGCAGTATGTTATTAATTCCACTAATTATCATTAGGTTTCTTTCGAATACTTACAAAATTGCAACAGGTATATTGAATAAACATTTATTTTAATTAACAAACATTTTGTGCGATCTTCTAGAGAATATTTCAAAATTGATTCGGTACACAAATAGTACATTTTTAGTATGCTAGAGTTTTGTGAATGGCAAAGTAGTGACTGTCACTTTAATGTTATCGATTACTCACGTGATTACACGAACTTTTGTCATCACAGTTGCAGTGCACATATGTATTTAGTAGATAAGCAAGCAATGGGAATATTGTTTTGTGTTGTGTTGCTGTTATTTTATACCGTTTTCAATGTATTAAAAGTCAATTAGAACGTCACAAAATGAAGCTGCCGGTCATGTGTCGCACTTGCGATGCACGAGAAACCGACAAACTGTACAAGCTGGCAACGTCCACCAAAAGATTTCCGGATAAACAGCTTTCGGACATTTTGGTCGAATTGACCCACATCGATGTGAGTATATATAATTTGTTGTTGTTGTCTATAATTTGCAGCTATAATTGGTAATGCATTTATATTGCAGCTGGATGAGGCATTGACGCAACAGCTGCCACAATGTTTGTGCGGCAATTGTGCTCGCAAATTGATCGGCGCCTATTACTACGTGAAGCAGGCGCTGGCCGCCAACGAGCTACTGATGCACCATGTGGAACGGTTGGACGGCGACAAGACGAGCGCCAACGACTGCCTGCGGGAGGCGCCCATGGAAATGTGCGCCGAGCAGCATGTGGAGGTGCCTTATATATGCCTCACAATATATATAATATATATTAAACAATTATTTGCAGGTCAAATTGGAAACCGAGGAGGAGGATGCTGAGAATGATATCACCTGCACAGAACTGCCCGAGTTTACGACATTACAAAATGCAATCGATGTGGAATTGGAAGATGAGCTGGATGGCAAAAAGTCGGCGGATCCACTCAACATGCTCGATCCAGTTAAACAGGAAGAGGATGCTGCAGGTAGAGCAACAAATGCACAGGCACAAGAACTTAAGGCTGACTTGGATGAGGAAGAGTAAGCGGATGATGATGAGGGTCACCAACTGAAGATATATCAATGTACTTATTACTTCTATGCCTTTTAGCTCTCTGGATGATTTGCCATTGCAAGAGCGCGCCAGGAAGTGGAAACAAACAGCCAAGTTGCTCACTCTCAAGCGAGTCATCTTCAAGTGCAAGGAATGCCCAAAGAACTTCAAGCGCATCGAGCTATTAAAACAGCATGCATCCCGGGCGCACAAATCGAAGACGGACTGGTTGTCGTGCTCGTTTTGCATACGCAAGTTCAGTCACCGGGAAGCATTGCAGATGCATCTTAAGGTGCATCGCGACTCCAAGCGCTCGGCGAATCTGGGCGAGAGCAAAAAGGCCAAGGATATCGATGTGAACGTGTGCAAGCCGCATGGTTACAAGCTTATCGAATGCATGATCTGTCAGAGTCAATACGATAAGATTGCGGACCTGCGTCGTCATCTGGAGCAGCATCCGGAAATTGTTGGCTTTGGGTCACGCTCGAATATGCAGCCGCATGAGCTGGCCGAGCTCTTCTATCCGGATGCCAAGGATGTCAGCGAGGATCAGTTGAAGGCGCTCATACGCAAAGATCTCTCCGCTGGGATCTATCAACGTTTCTACTCGATAACCAATCAATCTGGCTATGAAATGGATCTGTACAGCTCCGAGACGGAGAGCGAGCCAGAACTGGATGCCGAAGAGCGAGAAGCGAATCAGCAGCGCAGCATTCCCAAAGCCAAATACAGTTGTGAGTTGTGCCACGAGCGCTGCCAGCGCAAATATCAGCTCTACGATCATCAGCGCCAGATGCACGCCTGGCTGGAGGCGCCACACGTCTGCGGCCGTTGCGATGCCCGCTTCGTCAGTCTTCAGCTGCTGCGGCATCACAACGAGCTGCAGTGCAAGAACGCCCAGAAGCGATTCCTGTGCCACAGGTGTCCGTTGCGCTTCCGCTGGCGGCACAATCTCAAGGCTCACATACGCGAGCATCGCATCACAGTAAGCAAACCCAAGCATGTGAAATAATCGAATCTTAAACGAATCCCTTTCAGAATCAAACGTTTGAGTGCAACGATTGCAAGCGGGTCTTTGACAAGAAGAAGTCGCTGACGGTGCACATGCTCAGTGTGCATGCCGAGGAATCGAAACTGATACCCTGCCAATGGTGCACGCGCAAATTCTATCGACGAGACTACCTGGTCAAGCATCTGAAGCGTCATGGGATACGGGAGCAGGATATACCGCTGGCCGAGACACTCATAGCGGCTACATCGAAACCGAATGGCGCCAAGCGGATCATGTGCAAGATATGCAATCTGCACTTTGAGCACATCAGCGATCTGCGCTCGCACATTCAGCTGGAAATGAAGTTGGCTCTCTCCATGCACCAGAACTATGATTCGCCGCACAACTACTCGATCACAAACGAATCGGGATATGAACTGCAGCTGGGCGACTCCGAAACGGAGGATGAGCTGCATATGCAGTCAACATCTTCGCCTCCAAGTCCACGCTCCGTCTACATCTGTGAACTGTGTAAAGTGCAGTGCAAACGCAAATTCGAAATAATACAGCATCAGCGTGCGATGCATCGCTTCGACAAGATGCCCTACGAGTGCGAACTGTGCATCTTCAAGTGTGTCTGCAAGGTGAGCTCCTTATTGATCCACATAACTCCTTCTTTTCTAATTGTGTACTTCTCACAGAGCATCATGGATCAGCACTGGCAATCGCAGTGCCATAGCACGGCGAAGCAGTTGTCGTGTGGCAAATGTAGTTACAAATTCATGTGGCCAGAAAATCTGCAACTGCACATGCAGCTGCAACATGGTAGCATCGCTGACAGCACCAGCTCAGTGGAACCAGGCGCAACTAGCGCCAATCACATTCCAGCCATTCCGGCGGATCCTCCAACAGATAGTGTGCAGCTGTTGCAGTGTCCGCACTGCGATCGCACGTATCAAATGAAGTCGCGGCTCAACAATCACATACGGGACGTGCACATTAACGGGGATCGCAAGCGGAAGGAGGCGGTCAAGAAGTTCCTGTGCTCGCTGTGCGGCCGGGAAACGCAATCCGCTGCCACATTGGTCACCCATATGCGTCGCCACACCGGCGAGAAGCCCTTCAAGTGCGACCTGTGCGAAATGGCCTTTCCACGGCACTCGGAAATGATATCGCATCGACGGATGCATACGGGCGAGAAACCCTTCCATTGTACCGTCTGTGGCAAAGATTTCGCACGCTCCGACAAGCTGAAACGGCACATGCTGACGCACAGTGGGCTGAAGCCATACAAGTGCACCTACTGCGACAAGAGCTATCGCCAGGCCAAGGATCTAAAACTGCATCTCCAGCAGCACACCGGCGAGTGCACCTTCGTCTGCGGCACTTGCGGCGAACGCTTCATTCAGGGCACAGCGCTGGAGAAGCATCGCATGATGCGGCGCCATTTCGATGAGGTCGAGGAGCGTGCCACAAGCACATTAACTGCATAGGCCGATTACGATTACCTTTAGCTAGAATATAGTAATACATCATTTAAATACAAAAATATATATAAATATTAATAGACGTACGTCTTCCTATAATATAGTATTTTTGCTCGTTTTTTTAAGGGAAGAGCTGTTGTCAAAAGTTCAATTTTAAGGTTTAATTAATTATTAGCTATAATTTACTGGTAATTTGTTGATCTTTTTGCATGCCTATTTAATCAGTTGTGAAGTCAAAAGTTTATTGAAAGGGATACAAAATTAAACTTGGCATTTATTATTTTTTAATTGATATACCAATAAATGTTTTTTATTTGGAATATTGTTGCAATTTTATTTTACAATTTGTGAGACGAATTTTCGTTTATGAGAGCAAAAGTTGATAAAAAGCGATAAAAAAAATTAATAAATCTTTTTCAGCTGTACAAATATAAATGATTTCACGTGACTATTTAAATTAGTGATTAATTTGGAGTTTTGTTCTTATAAGTGGGCAGCTTAGATTTAATTTAATGATATACTATTTATTAAGCTGTATTTTTATTATTACTTATTATTAGGGCAAACATTTTTAAAGAGGAATAAATAAAAGTTATATTTTAATTTAAAAAAAAAAAACTAAATTTTCATTGATGGAGCAAATATAAATGAAGAATTTGTGTGACATGTTTTAATTATAGTTGTTTTTGGAATGTGGTTCTTACAAGTTTAATTTACTGTAATCTGGTTGATTTAGTTGCACTTTTAGCAAAAGTTTATTAAAAGGTATAAGCAGAGATAAAAAATCTAATCTGGCAGTTACACTTTTCATACTGCAGCTGTACAAACATGAAATGAAATTTAATTCCAGCTCTGTCAGCAGTCTACAAATCCTCGGAGTCACGTGAATCGATTTTCATCATTTCCACATCAAAGACGAGCACAGCATTGGGAGGGATCTTGCCACCGCCCGCTCCACTGGCGCCATAGCCCAGTTCGGGGGGAATGGTCAGGGTGCGGCGTTCGCCCTCGCACATACCAAGCAGTCCCTGGTCCCAGCCCTTGATCACTTGCCGTGTGCCCAGTGTGAATGAGAACGGTTTGCCGCGATTGTAACTACTATCGAATTCGGTGCCATCTGCAAGCGCACCCTGAGCAAAAATACAAATTGAGAAGCCGTAAACCAAAACTGACGTGTCCGATAGGATTGTCCCTTTACCTTGTAGTGCACGTGTATCATGTCGCCTCCTTTCGCCTTTCTCGAGCAATTCTCGACACGCTTCTTAACGCCAATTTTAACTTTGGGTGCTTCATTTGCGATTGCAGCACAAAAAAGCGCACAGACCAACAATAAATATTCAAGCTTCATTTTACCACTCAGCTTAGATTTTTCGCAACACAAGCATATGTGTTATCGGCGATGTATCGATAAGTCAGCGTGACTTATAAGGTATCGATTCGGTCATTTGCCATTCACACCGTTGGAGGCGCTTAATTTTTCAAATTAAGTGTTTCATTGTTTTTCTTTAGCTAAATATTTATTTAAACAAGTTACACACATTAAAGCTCTTTTCAAATACAAAGTTAAGCCGAAAATTATGGTTTAAGCTGATTTGTTTTCTATTTTTTTTTGCATTCATTAAAGTTAATAAAAATTTACACAACATAATCGCAATAATAAACAAAATCTTATTATAAATATGCAACAGATTATTTAAGAGATTTACAAATATACGAATATATCACAATAATAAAGGAATAATACATACATTCTTAAATGAAAATTTCAAGCACTTGTGCACAAAATCAAAATGAAAACTGCATGAGTATAAGATTATAATAACTACATACATACACATATAATCTAATATACTAATAGAATACAATATAAATACAGATATATATATATATAGATTTAGATATATGGGCTATGACTATAATATGTATACAGCGTGTATATAAGGACTTCAATAGCTGTACTCGAGATTTAGGGCATTAATTAGCCGTCTCAAAGTCTCAATTATCATTTGAGAGATTTGTGATTTTGGTCGCATACATATTGGCCACCTTATAGATAAATTCGTATTGGTCCTTCGTCTGCACGGCGCTCGCCCTTCCCCTCCGGACATAGTACACCAGCTGCGGTATGTCCACCGAACGCTTCGGCGTCTCCAAACTCCTTATGGCCATGTCACAGGCAATAATAGTCCCAGTACGGCCTGTGCCTGGGGAGCAGTGAATCGTTAGCGGTCTAAATGTGGCCGAATGGAGAGCGTGTGGAATACACAAAGAATGAAAACAGAACAATTAAACAAAGAAATACGCATGCAGCACAAAACACAGTTACATTGTTAATTGACAACTGGATTGCCAATATATTTATTGGATTGGATATGTATGTATGTACCCTGTACCCAATTTATCATAATGCCTAACTTTAAAATAAACTGGTGTTATTTTATTATAATAAAACTATTTTATATATAATAAAATGAAAAAATAAACTGTTATGTTATAATCGAACAACTAATTACATTTCTAATCATTCCTTGCCCAAGAACAAAGTTACAGTTACGGAAAAATAATGGCAGATCTTCAATATCTTTTTTACAGATAAAACAAACTTAGTTCAGCAATTTGGCAAATTTGGATTTTTAATATATTGTCTAGTATTCCCCCTAAAAAATAAAATAAAATACGGCTCCTGGAATTCTTTTGAAATATGTAAATTTGTTTAATTTGATGGGAAAGTGCCTAGAAGTAATAAAAGAATAATAGCACCATTTATATCTTTTACAAAAATTGGTTAGTTTTCTTAGTTACAAGTGCACATTGGAAAAACTGTGCTAATATTTTATTCATTTCATTTTCTTCCTTTCTCATAAAATTAAATTATTAGTTTTCGTTTTAAATAAAAAAATTAAAAAATAAATTGTGTTTTCTTTCCCAAATTTTAATTTTCTTAGACTTTCCAGTTCAAGAAAAATCACATTTAGAAGTATTTCTTGTGAGACTGCTTTTCAGCTACCTTTTGGCACTTATCAAAGTGGGTACAGGGTATAAAAAGCTAGTCGGGTCGTCTCGACTAGAGCACTTTTAAGTTGCTACAAGTTGTTTGTGCACTTACCCCTGTTGACTGTGTGGCGTTTTGTTGGCCACATTGCCGTTAATCTCATTGCTTGCCGCACTGGATGTGCTGCACTTTTCTGCATCGGCCCCGTCCGCATTCGTCCGCTTCGATTCGCCCTCAAGCGATTTGAGCGTCAGTGTTGAGGACTTCTCGTGCTTCAGCTCATTGGCTTGCTCGAGGGCGTAGGATTTGAGGGAGGAGCGGGCCTCGAGCAACATGGCTATGATGGGCGCCTCCTCGATGGGAACACCGGCCTCGGGCCATTTGTACCAGTAGTGCGTGAGTTCACGACACTCGTCGCCATCCACACGCTTCAGCACTAGCGTTGAGATCGCATATTTATCCTTGATCTCGCGATGCTTCAACGTCACCTGATAGTCGCCGTAGCTGCTGTGATTGTCCAGAGTCACCGATGGCGGCAAATACTCGCCACAACGCTCAATGCCGTTCTCGTTGAGATCTGTCGCCTGGATAATCACCCGCGACTGCTGCTCCCAGATCATGCGCCAAAAGTCACCAGTTGTGGTTTCCAGTGGCGCCTGGCAAGCAATATAATAATTGGGTGCATCTCGTGGTCCCTGTATAAAATAGATATAGAGTTTAAAATAAATGTAAATGTAGAAAATCGAGATAGAGTTTAACATGAATGATAAAATTCTAAGTAAGTGTTTGACTGAACAATGTAAATCATTTTAATAAACTATCAATGACTCAGCTAAAACCCGGACTGCCAGTAAAAAGTATACTTTTCCATGATATTTACAAATGATTTTTATCATTTTCACAATATTGTATTGGAAATAGATTCTCTGAAGAATTTAAGTATCCATTTTGGTTCCCCCTGTAATGTTAATATTTAGCATACATAATGCTTTCACATAACATTGCACACACATAAGCATGTGTGCAATGACATAACAGTTAATTAAAATCTTTGCAGCGAATACAAAAGTGAATACACTGAGTAATTTTGTATTCGCTCTCGCTCACGCTTCTTGCGTGTGAGTGTGTGTGTGTGGGAGTGGAGGTGTGCGTCATTTAATGACTGCCGTTGAGCTGCCCGCGCTTTTGATAAATTGCTATAGTTGTGCATGTGTGTGTACACAGCCACACACACATACATATGTTAGATACAAATGTAAATCACAGCATGCTTGGCTTATCGCCAGGTGTACGACGTTTTTGTAGAGAAGGGAATCTATTTGCATGCAAAATATATCGCTCTGGCAACCCTTGATGCAGTTGGGCGGTTCGATGCATTTTAACAGACGTCTGGAAGCGCATCGCACGAGTCACGCCTCAATGCTGCAACGCAATTGTGTAGCTTAATTGGTGTAATGAACACCCTAAGCATTAACAGAAGCCTAACAGGTTTGGGTATTGTTTTAACATAGCTTGAACTGAGCACTTTTTTATCTTTTTTTTTCGTGATCAATTAAAAAACGTGAATCACTGCTGCTTTTTATGGAAGTAAACAAAATTGTAAAGACATCGCGCTAGCAATGATAAATTAGCAGTGGAATACAATTTAATGCAAAAATATATAGAAAACGTGTTGCTTTTTCTTTTTGCAAATAAACTCACATTTTTTGCAAATATAATTGCATTTTAAGTTGACTTAAGAGGGAAAAATGAATAAATCATAAAGCTTTTATGCATTTAATTTCCTAGCATAATTCGTTTAGGATATTCATACTTCGTTGTAAATTAAAAACAAAAAACAAACAACAAAAAAACTTTCCCCAACTTTTATGAATATAATAAAGCTTTTATTTTTGTATACGATTATTATTATGTTGTTGTTGTTTTTATTTTTCTTTTTTGCACAAAACTCATTTGCTTACAACAGGCAATGTAACAAAGAGGTTAAAACAATTTTCTTGGCACTTCGCTAATCTCATGGGGCGTATAATTATGTCTCACACACACACACACACACACACACACATACGTCATGCAAGGCTAGACGTAGTGGCAACTATGGGCAGTACCGTTGCAAGACACTCACTAACACACACACACTCATGCCCACCCACATGTGAGAAAGCTGCTGCTGCTGCTTGTGGGAGGCAGCTTTTGATTGTTTTTTTTTTTTGATTTTTTTTTATATATTTTGGTTTTCCTTTGTTTTTGCTTATGGCTTGACTTGGGTTTGGGTGTCAATGTGGTGGAAAAGGGAAAGAGGGATTATTAGTCGTCTCACTTACCCGCACATAATTGGCATTAATATATTCCGTTTTGTCATCGTCTCCCTGTCGCTGGAGCACCACACGCGTCTCAGGAAGTGGAATTACGTTGGCGTAGCTGCGGTTTCAAGTTTGAGGTTACATTGAATGAATACCGATCCCGTCGATTCATCGATTAATGATCAACGATCCATATACATATTGATTCATTGATTAGGAAGCAATACAGCCGACAATGCGTACATATAAGGAAAATGTTTTTATATAGTATTAGATACTTAATCTTATAGGAGTATGTAATACAAGTGAGAATTCATTAATCAAGAAATGAAGCGTTTTTAAAATTGAGTAATGGGTTTCCCTAGAAAACAACTTGAACTTGAATTTTTTTTGTTATCTTAATTAGGATCCTTCTGTGATTAAGCAAAGTTATCTTGGATTATTTGCAATTATTCTTATTCATGCGTAAAGTTGTTTCTATTTAAGCAGGCCTCTCACCTATCTTTATTATACTTAAAGTAAATATAAACTGTATCATCAAAGCTGTAAACAGTTTGTTACCAAATATACAAATTGAAAGCTTTATTTTACTTATACCAATTGCTAAGAAAAACAATATGTTACATCGACATATATTATTTACATCCATTTGCAATGGTATTTCATTTTCGTCACTCCGAGAATAACTTTATTTGATAATATTTATTCCCTGCGATTAGATAAGAATAGACTATTTTTGACAAACATTGCGACTGACATCACTTTTCGAAGAAGTGTTTCTCAACTTTTGAAGCTAAAGCAAGAAATCTAAAGTAACAATTAACGCTTTATTCTTCCAATTTTATTAACTTATTATTATTTTAAGCCCTTCATTTTTTTTTAGCGCAACAATTTTGTTCAACTAACAAATCTATAATGGCAATTAACGCATTTTTTCCAGTATTATTCTAATTTTTAACATTTAATAAAGTATTACTGTTTATTTAAACCACTTCTAAGTTTTTAATCTATTTCGTTACATAATTTATTAATATATTTTTTTATGGCAACAATTTCAGTCTTTTTAAGTTAAACTAACACATTTATATTAGCAATTAAGGCTTTGCTTTGTTCCTATTTTATTAACTTATTATTCTCCTATTATACAAGTATTAGTGATTATTTTTTATGGCAACCATTTCATTCCCTTCTTAAGCCTATCAATGATTTCTCTACTTCTACTTCTTCATTTAATACATACCGATTTTTATCCTCACATCCAGCTGGGACCTCATCGGCTCGCGCAATGATTTGCGGCACATCGCGGAACTCCTCAAAGATGCTCGAGCGCCGCTCAACAAACTTGCCCAGTTCGATGGCGCTGAGCACATTGTGCCGCAGCGAGGGATCATCGAAGGCAGCATTGCCATAGGTGAGCTTCGAGGTATGGGTGCGCTTGCGCCGCACACTGCCACCCAGAACGGACACGTTGTCCAGGGAGTAGTCGTCGAGGCTGACGGGACGACATCGTTGGCCGTAGGATGTCTGCTTTTGGCGCTTACGCATCAGATAAAGGAAGGCAACGAGCAAGATGAGTGCCACAACGCCAATAACGCTAACTGTTATGGCAATGATAACGTTCACATCGGTGCCAGTGTTGCCGTGCGGCTGTTGCATCTGATCCAATTCTTCAGTCAGTTGAGGTGGCATTAATGTTGTAGTGGACACATCTGTGTGGCCACTGTTAACAACAGTGGTGGTGGGCAGCATGCTGTTATTGTGTATGACGGTTGAGCTGTAAATGGGCTCCGGTGTTGTTGTTGTTCTTTCTTTTGTTGTTGTTACAGCTTCAGTTGTTGTTGTTGTTGTTGTTGTGGTGCTATCATCCAACAAGCTAATAAGTGGCTCTACTGTTGTTGTTGTTGTTATTGCTTTAGCTGTGGTGCTTTTTGCTGTTGTTGTTGTCGTTGTTGTCTCTGTTGTCGCCATATTTGTTTCAATTACTAAGTATTGCTCTGTAACGGTATCATGCTCAATCTGCTGCTCATCTTCATCATCGTAAATTGAGTCGTCACCCTTTGCAGCTGTTACATTGTCATTTGCTGTTGTTGTTGTTATTGTTGCTGCTGTGCTCTCATCCAAAGCATTGACAACTGCACCTGCTGCTGCTGAAGCCTCTGTTGTTGTTGTGGTTGTTGTTGTTGTTGTTGTTGTGGTTGTTGTTGTTGCTGCTGTTGTTGTGATTGCAGTTCTTTCGCTTATGTTATTCGTTTCCAGCAATGTTTCATGCTCATTCAGTTTGCTGTTAGCTTTATCATCTGTTAACAGCAGCGTGGGTGTTGTTGTTGTAAATGTATTGGTGTTATTTATTTGACTCTTATTGATTTGTAGCGTATCGCTGTTAGCAGAACTGTTATTGATTTGCGGCGTTTGACTGTTAGTAGCACTGTTATTAATATTTTCGCCACTGTTTGTTAGCAATAAATTGTTGATTCCACTTGCTTGCACATTATTCTTGGCAGTTATATCAATTTCGCTATTTTCTTTTGTCACATTCTTAATTGTAATTGCTGGTAAATTCACTTCATTGCTAATTTGGACAATTTCCGTTGGCGTAGGCGAAGTTAACGATATTGCTGCTCTTGTTGTTGTTTCAAATTGTTCATCAAGCTTTGCGTGCAATAATCCCGTCGTCGTCGTCGTCGTCGCTGTTGTTGTGCTCACTTCGCCAGCTGTTTGCGTACTAACCGTTATTGGCTGGCGCTCAATTGACGCCAGCGTCGTTTGCGCGTTGCTCGTAGCGACCGAGACGTTGACGTTGTCGTTGCCGTTGATGATGACGTAGTCGTCGTCGCCGCTGCTGCTGTCGACATTGTTGCTTTTATCGCCAGTTTCATTATTTTCATGCGCCGTCGCTTTCATTGCCATTTCATTTGCATTGCGGGTGCCGTTCAATGCACTAACCAAAGTGCTTGTTGTCGCTGTTGTTGTTGTTATTGTTGCTGGAAGCTCTGGCACAGCTGTTGGCAGAGCAGCAGGTGGCATTCTGGTTGTTGTTGATGTTGTTTTCTCTGTCTTCGTTTCAGTCTCTATTGCAGCTGCTGTGGTCCTTGACTGCTCAACGCTAGTCTTTACAAAGTCTGCTAACGCTGGCTTGACAGTTGCAGTTACAGTTTCTTCTGCCAAATTTAGTTTCGCTGACTTAACAGTTTCTGTTGTTGTTGCTTCGTTTAAGTTTAGTTGTGCTGACTCTGCTAATGCTGGCTTAACAATTGCAGTTACAGTTTCTTCTGCCAAGTTTAATTTAGCTGGCTTAACAGTTAAAGTTGTTGTTGCTGATTCTGTTAAGTTAAGTTTCGCTGCTTCTGCAAATACCGGCTCAACATTTTCAGTTACTGTTTCTACAGCCAAGTTAATTTGCTCTGATTCTGTTAACGCTGTCTTAGCAGTTGCATTGGCAATTGCTGTTACATTCGAGCTGATCTCTATTAACTCTGCCATAACAGCTGCTGTCGCTGTTACTGTTGGCTCGCCTGCTGCTAACGTTGGCTTCGCCTTAATAGTTTCTGTTGTTGTCACTATCTCATTCGTAGCACTGCTCTCTGTAGTTGTTTGATTAACAGCGCTCGCTGTTACAGTTCTGCTAGCAGCTGCCTGCATTTCCATCTCCTTTTCACTTAACATAACATCTAATTTTTGGGTGGTGGTTGCCTGTGTGGCTGCCTCAGTGGCATCCAACGTGGTGCTCATCGTCAGTTCTGTTTGATTCTCTTGGTTTGTTTGCATTAATGTTATTTGTTGCCAATCTAACAGATTTTTCTCCTTGTGCTGTTCCGTTTGATTTTGCTGCTGTTGCGGCTCAATATCATTGGCTAATTCTGTGGAATTAGCATTGGTCAGTGGCATAGTGGTTGTTGTTGGTTTTGTTGTTGTTGTTGTGGGCACCATTTTCATGGCAGCTAAGCTCCACACCTCGGCTGCATTGGGCAGCATCAATTGCTGTGAATTTGTCGAATTTGTCGAGTCGCTAACCAATTTTGCCCGCTTTTCGAATTGGGATTTCAGCTGCTGCTCCTCCTCAATAACATTCTCATGCGAGGCAATGTTATTTGGCGTAACAGTGACGCCAGCATGCAGCAGCGGTGCCAGCAAAAATGGTGTATGCGTTGTTGTTTTCGTTGTTGTTCTTGTCATAGGCAGCGGACGCAGCTTCATGGGCGTAACAGGCAGGAGAGGGGAGTAGCTTTCAGTGCTGCTTGCAAATAGCATGGAGCGTGCATGATCCTCAGAACGCCCAGCTAAGGTCGTTGCGGGAGCTACAGTTGCTTCTGTTGTTGTTATTGTCGTAAGCTCTTGCTGCAGTTCTGTTTGTTGTTGTGGCTGTATTTCTACATTTGGAATTGCTGTTGTTGGCTTAAGCTCCTTATTTGTGTTGAAATGAGACTGTATAGTTCCTGTTTGTGCTGCTGTTGCTGTTGCTGTAATATTCTGCAAAGTGCTACCGTTTTTAAGGTCTCCATTCTGTAAAATATCTCTGCTATTGGTAAGCTGCTGTTTTGCAGCCTGTTGCTCTGCTGTTGTCGCTTGCACTGTCTCTGCAGAGCTGCTGCTGATATTAACACTGCTTAATGGCTCCTGCTTGGATACTATATTTCCATTAAAAACTTCCTCACTTCTAGCTTCCGTGTCAGAAATAACAGCAGGCTTTACCTGTTTCTTTGCAGCTTCTGTTGTAGGCTGGTCGTTAAGCTCTGTCGAGCTGCTGCTGTTAGCTACTTTTAAGTTGGGTTCCACTTCTGTTAAGCTCTTTGCTCTATTTTCTGTTACTTCCGATCCGCTGGCACTTTCACTGCTTGGTCTAACAATGTCACGGTCAGCTGTGGACGCATCCACGCCCATGTTATCCACCACATTGGGGGTTTCTCTTTTCGCAACGAAACGTGCCTGCGTCGGCATTGGCGTCTCAGCCCAAAGCAAGAGCAGCAGACAGGCGCCCATGGCCCAGTGGAGCGCCCGACGCATGTTGCCTAATTCTCTCTCGCTCGCTCTCGATTGAAATTCTTCGTGTGGCTGCGCTTCAAAATTGTTTCTGCTATTTTGCAGCTATTCTCCTGCGACTCGAAAAAGCTTTAGTTATATGTTTCTTGTTGTTGTTTTTGTTGTTAAGTTATGTGCCCATTTTAAGCGCTTTTGTTGTTTCAGTAATTTTTTTGTTTGGTTTTTTTCTTCTTTTAGTTTTGTTGTATGTTTTTTCACGTTGCCATTTTGTAATTATGCATTTCAATGAGCGCGACCTGCAAAAAGCGTAGAAAAACATGAATTAAAAAAATACAATTAACAATTTAGCTAACATTTTTGTTATAAATTATTACAGTAAATTACAATTAAAGTTTCTAGCAGTGTTTTACTCTTTAAGGTTCCAACTATGCAGGTCAGGAACGTTCAAAAATTCCAAAGAAAGTGAACGACCAACAACAACAACAAAACAAAACAAAACGATTTCCCTTGGTTTAACAGGCAATCAATTAAATAAGTTAGCTAAATAAGTTACACCAAAGCGTTTAGAATGTCATTAAGACACGTACAAACGTTGCCAGGAATACGATTAAATTATCGATGGATTCTAGAAGTGTCGCAAAGGTTCAAGGTTAAGGTGTACACAATCAAAGCAAATAGGTCAAGTGAAGTGGAAAGGATAAAAATAGATTGGTTTTTATAGACTTATAATTATAGATGGTGGTTAAGAATACCACATTTATTGATAATCTTTTTTAATGACCATTTGACTATATATTATATGTGACTCTAATATATACTATAATAATATGTTCATAGAAATAAGTTAAACATATTCTTAAATTGTTTTCTTAGTAAGCCCAAGAGGAAATTCTCAAGTCAATTAAATTTGCAAAGGTTTAGAGAATGCTGTAAAAGTGCTTAAATAAGTATAGAAATAGAATAAGCCAGTTTTATTATTATTGGAAAAATATAATCAATTATTTTGAACACCAGAAAGCAGAATTGACTACCCCATGTACAGACCTTATAATATAAGCAATAGTCACTAATTTATGCATGTTGCTGAAGCACCTTTTCCAGCACTTCTGTAGCACATTATTAATGTATTATTTTACTATTATGCACAGTAGAAACTCATTACACGTAATAATGCATACTTAATCATCATTATGACTCCCATTTGCTTAGGTAAATGCTCATTTATATAGCAATATTAGTAACGCAAAAAATCAACTGGCAGAACTTTATTACAACATTAAGCAATAGCACTTCACTTACGACATCAATCAACTTCGAACTAAACAATCGCACCAAAGAGTTCAATGTACCTGGTTCGGAGTGGAGCCAAATTATGCTCAAACTTGAATATGACGGCTATTGATGAAATGAAGTGGAGCAAAAGCAAGCAAGCAAGCAAGTGTTGGGTTCATTCAACTGCAGTCAGCACAAACAGCACACACGCCATTTTCAATGCAAATTGGCCCAAAAGCAAAGTTCATCGTCTCGTATGTGGCAATAATAACAATTTCGTGGCATAGTATATGTATATATATATACATATATAAGACAATCAGGTTCATAATACTCCACTACGACTTAGTAGTAGCTATTTGGGGCTGGTTTCATTCACTATTCACCATGGTTATCGTTGCTTTGTTATCTACCGATTCGCCCGATGTCATGTCAATAATGCATGCAACCGTCTGCTGGGCTCCAGGTGCTGTTGTGGTAATTGTGTCTAGGCGTGGGTCACGAGGTGGGCCTAACCGGGTGCCAATTAACGTTAAAAGCAACTGCCGCACAGTGGTTCATAAGTATGATAAAACCCAAAGAAAATTTAATAATGTTTTATTGTAATCTAATGTGGTCTAAAAGCACAATTTTTAAAGAAGCTTTTAAAAAAAAAATATTTTTAATTAAAGCATTAGAAATGAATTTTCAGTAATAACTTTACTTATTTAATTTATTTAATTAAATTTGGTCTAAATAAATAAGTAAAATTAAAGTTACGAGTTAAATTATTTATTATTAAATGGGAGTAGTTAAATTACAAATTTTAAATGAATAAAAGCAATATTATATATATTTTTTTCAATGTTATTAAATTGTCCTTAGTTCCTATTTTTGTTTCATATTCACTCTGATTTACTATTTTTGTTTAATTTTCTAAATAAAATAAATGTTGTCTATAAAATTTGTTTTTTTTTTTCATTCCTTTCTGTTGGCAAAAATATACAAAAATGAGTATACAAATATCCTTATGTTATGTGGATACGAAATTAAAATGCTTTTGAACCAGTGTGCTTTGGTTGTAGCTACACATTAATGCAAACGTGAGGTGTGGTTTTAGCACAAGTGGAACAAGGGTGTTTCTAGTCGCACATGTGACATTAATGGACGCCTGGGCATATGCACAATTGGTACAGTTGGGAATCATTTGGAATTTTATTTCCAAATATTAAAATTCCTCAGCACAAAAGTTCATTAAAAATGTACAAAACATTTTTTTTTTACCCCTAATCGCTGAACGTGTGTTTGCTGGCTAATGCTACAAAATGCCAAAACGAAAAAAAAAAACATATGACAAACTCTCTGATAAGATTTGTTTGCAGTCGCACAAGCAACTATAAACTTATATACAGCTGGCAGTAATATTTTGTAACTTTTTTTTTGCCTGAATGTCAACTTGCACAGTGCTGATAAGACGATGAAACGCAAAGGTAAATTATTATCAGTATCATTGAAGGCCGGTTGCCTGGCCGATTGTCTGCCCGCCCTCTTGCCTCAAGGTGAAAAATTGTGATTGCGATTGCGATTGCTTTAGCGCCACAACAATTTCTATACCAGTGGCAGCTATTGTTAATATCATACGCGATTGGTTTTAATACCCAAGATAGCCGAACAATTTTGGGGTACAGCATTAAAATATATATATTTAAAGTATGACCTACCTTCATAGAAATGTGTATATTTATGGAAAATAAATAAAGTTATTTTGCTAGATTTAATTTTATCAGGGACTTATCTACAATCAATAAAATCAAGACAAAAGTTCGATATGTAATACAAATTAATTAATCAAACTTCAACATGAAATATTAACAAGAAGAAATGGTAAATTAAAAAAACTTAAGATTTAGTAGTCAGATGTTGATAATTTGTGTCCAACAGATAGGATCGTAATAAATTTGAATTGGAATAATTTTAATTTTTTGCCATACAAGGAATCATCTTTTGACCGATCAATATAGTTTTTAAAGTGAGGCTAGTAACGCTGGATCAAGAAAAAATCCCCTTTTCAATGCGTTACAAGATTCACGACAAAATTAAAATGCATTCAAATCGTGTAGATATATCGAGAGATAAAGCAAGTATTTGTAAATACCTGGAGTATATATATATATATATATATATATATATATATATATATAAATATATTTAGAATGTAACATCTGTTCTTTTAAAAAAATACATAATCATAATTATTATAAATTATTAAATATTTGCTGGGCTCCGACGCGTTATGGTGTAAGCCGATGATTGTGAGTTGAGACTATCGATTAAAAAATTAAAGCATACTTTTAGGCACATTGTAAAAACATTAAATTTTAAAAGTCGAGTAAACGGCTGCTTGCCAAACAAGAATTATTTATTAAAATTTAAGATACTTTTTAAAAATAACAGTAAGTGAGAAATGGCATTATATTATTTATTGAAATGATACAAATCGAAGATAAATCAAAATATGTAGTTCGGTGAATAATAAAACAAATTAGATTAAAATAAAATCTAATATAGAAATATCAGATGAAAAGTTTATATTATATAAAAGCTTATTCACAAAATCAATGCGCACTTATGTCTGCTTGCCAAACAATTAATATTTAATGAAACTCTAAGGTAAATGAAAAAAAAAAAACACAATTTCCGAAATATTGCAACAAATTATTTTTTAAAATAGTAATAAATCAGACAAAATGTCTAGTTTTGAAAATAAGGAAACAGATATTTATTTAATGACATTGGCAACACATACATATATAAATAAATAAAGTTTAAAAAGAATATCATATGCAACATAATTCAACTGTAATCATGGTGAAGCTAAGAGCAGAAGTGTCCATATAATCCAACAGCGTAATCGAAGCCATTACGTACATCCAATTACGAAACCTGCTTGAACTGTAGCCAGAAGCAGAAGATAAAGAAACAACAAAAGAAAATCATCATCAGCAGCAGCAGTAGACAAAAGGGAATAGAATTGTGTGCAATTTGAACCCTACACTTAACCCAAATCAAAACAAGTACCGGCTGCTGCGTGGAAAACGTGACTTGCTGGCAAAACATTACAGCAAGTGCAGCTTAGCCTGGCTTAAAGCAACGATCAAGATGGTGATGGTAACCCTGATGAAATCAGCAATCTTTTCAAAACTAGCAGACGACGGAGAAGTAGAAAAAGAATCGTTTCCGCTTCAGCGGCAAGTCGCTCAAGATGAACGAATGGCTTAGAATCTAGAAATACTTTGGCTATTACTACTCTTACTTTATATGCAGAGAGTTCTTCTGCCACTGCGATGAATGATCGTGCAGAATGTGAAACCAGTCTATGAGAGCTGCTCTATTCAGTTGAAATCGATTTGCAATTAAGCTGATTTCACTTCAAGTGAAACAGAGATGGAAACTAAGACAATCGACTAATGATCTTACTATCGGCCAAGACCTGCCACTTGATCATAAACGTAGTCGGATAGTCCGAGAGTCAGTCATAGGTTTTGATTGATGAGCGGTACGTGAGTTGAGCAAGAGCTCGAATATCGATCGTTGATCATTGTGTGGAAAGCTCTATTAAAAACATGGAAAATTTCATAAATGTTATCAGATTTTGTAATGACAGCAACTGCATCTCGCTACAAATTTGAACCGATGTTAAAGAACGTGAGATACGTATATATACAAATTTTTTTTGTCAATAACAGATTGCGTGAGAACGGCTCGTTGTATATTGAGAAGTTCTGAGAAAATTTCGGAACATTACGGAAATGGGTCTGGCTTGCTGTCTAACATCAAGCTAACAACAAACACAAATTTAAATCAACTCCAAAGAATCTACAATTATTTACAATCGGCAGCCTTAATTGACGCATTTGCCGCTTTCTTTCTATTGCGCGACTAATCACCATAATTCACGAATCATATCTAAAGCTAACCCAAATCTTGAACCAGGCACGCACTCCACAAAAACAAAAACAAAAAAGAGGTGGAATTCTGCCAAAACAGTTAGACTAGTTAATCAGATCTCGGTTGTCTGCAGTTTAGCCTAATTGTTGCGTACTTGGGGTTTTCAGTCTGTGCCACAGATACTTAGTTAACATTAATAGATAGGAATTGTAGTGTTTTTTTTTCAACTCTTTCAATCTTGAAAATCAACCAAGTGAAGAATGGCGCATATGAGGAGGCGTTATAGCAAATGCCGGGCGTTAATTATTGTATAAGATAGAGTCCCATCGTTGCTTGTTTGTTATTTACAGTAGACTGGTTAAAAACTATTTATAACTGTTTTTCCTTCTTTGTTGTTGCTGTCATTATGTGAGTCGAAATGTGAAATTAATTGTTTTGCAAAAATTGCTGATAGTTGCTCAAGAGTTGTGGGTGGAAATGTTGAGGAAAATTCAGAGATGGCGGACTGTTATAAAGATCCATAAAAGAGTTCATTCACTTCGGTAAATCGATCCGTAATTATTAATGGAATGAAGTAAATAACTTTTGAAATTAAAAGAAATGTTGAAGCATGGTTTAAATCGCAAAATGTAGCGATTAAGTATGAAGAAATATACGAATTTTAATTTGATTTGTTTGGGCTGCGATCCCAAATCATTATGCAGTTATTTAAAATTGGAGAAATGTTAAGCAAATTCCAACGGTACTAAGCTAACAAACTCAAAACTCAACTGCAAAAAAATTAAATTCCATTCTTTCATTTTTATTTATAGATCGAGCATATTTTTTGTTTTATTTACAACTCACATACATTTCACTCTTTCTGAATCAAAAAATCACGGTTCATTTGTTTGATTCCGTTTTGGATGACTCATTTGCATGACATTTGCTTATAAAACAACATTCGATCGAAATCAAAGCCAAAACTTCGCACATCAAATATTTTTTCGGCCCCCTCGGGCTGAACTTTCAACGTAATTAAAATAGAAATCAAAATCCAAAATCGAAATCGAGTGGTCGCTGGCCAAAAATACCATAATAGCCTATAGTATCCCAAACACACCATAAACATTGACCTTGTTGCCCCACTACAGCGTTTATTGAACCAGGCAGCGACGCCCCCAAAACTGACTTACTTCATTTAAGTTTTTGCCAATGAAAACGCTAATGAGCCTGCTGGACTATATAACCATATGCATCTATTTATAGAATCATTTATGATGTAGAGTCGAGTTCATAGTAATTATGACGTCACGAACTTGAAACTATTATTTGAAAGGCAGAAAAGAAGTGTGAATTTGAGCTAGAGAAAAAAAGTTTAAATATTCTTAACCCATAATCAATCAAATATCAAAATCAGATAACTTTTCTCAAGACTATGGTTGTAGAAAGTTTAGACTGTTTTCTACAAACTATTTCTAGGTTACTCCTCTTTTATATGATTCATAATTCTATAGATCAAGTTATGATCGAAAAGCCACGTTGAATTTTGAGCAAGGTTTGACTCTTTGTACTTTATGCGAACTAACTTTACAAAAAGAATCTTAACATATTTATACGTCGGTTTCCGTTTTCTGCTAACGACTCTGGGTTGTTGATTCATCAATCCGGCATTGATGAAATGTGTCGACGGATTAGGATTCAGGTGACGCTTGTTGTATATTATTATTGTTTCGAGTGAATTCGGCGTTGTTGTTTATATTTGTGTAAGTTTTTGGAATAATAATTCTTAACTTACACAAACTGATAACTTAATTATGATTTTATGAATACATAAGATTGGTGTAATTGATACTGATGAAGTAAAGAGTACCTCAAAGTACTTTAATTGTCACATTCTGCTCCTCATACCCATTGATTACCCATTTCAATAGTTCAGAGAATGTATATTTAATTGCCAGAATATCGATAATAATAATGATATATTGTGCGAATATGAAAAAAATAATCGAAAATGAAAATCGAAATTGAGTGAAGCTTATTTCAAAAGTGTATAATAACAGCTAATGAATAAATACTTAAATCCATTGATGTAAGATTTTCAACATTTCTGCACCAATCAAGCGTGTATTGCTATTAACAATAATGATAATAAATGGAATTGTGTGAAATGATTTATTGACTTTAACAACTCTAGTTCCAATTACTTATGTATGGGTGTATAAAGTGCTCTATGAAATCATGACACACAAAGCATATTCAAAAGCCGCTTAGTTGGCGTCAAAAAGTCATTCCACAAATGGAATCACAACAAAAGCGCCACAAATTAAAAGCGAAAAGCAAGCAAATTTCTCAGTTTCGTATATAAAAAAAGACACATATAAATATATATATTAAAGTAAAGACATATAAAACTGACAAATATTCGCTCTATTTATACACACAATAGCGAGACCCCTGAGTTGTGACTGTACCAAAAGTTCGCCATGTACGGTAAATGACCCAAAAAACAAATAAATAAAAAATGAACAGCAAATTACGCGACAGTCGTGACAAATAAGGGAACCCGAATAGGCCATAATATATAGTATGATAATCATAGAGCATTACGAGTAGAAATTGGACGACAAACTGCAATTGTTGCCTAATTGCTCAACTGCATTAAGAGCAATTATGCAAGTGACCAACAACCAACCACCAACAAGCAACCACCAACCACCGCACCACATTAGCTGGCAGGCAAATGAATTTGCTTTGTGCCGCATATCTTGCATATCTCCAGCGATTTCATAGCGCATGTCATTTAACTAATTGCACACAGTAAACAAAACACAACCATAACCATAACCCGAAGTATGTCGGGCTCTCTAGTCGAAAGAGCTCGACTGGAAGTTACCCTATATTCAAATACACTGAACTCTTTTTGTACGTACATATTTATGAGTATGTGATGGTGCTTAATTTTTATATAGAAAAATTAAAATTGTTATCTGGATAAACGTTAAATGGATGATCAGTAATATGTCGAGGTACATTCTCATTAAATGAATATATCGATTTATATCGAGATAAAGGCGTAACGAGTGAATAATTTTGAATAGATTATCTATATTATGTCAAGGTATATGCATTGTAAAGATATATCTTAAAAGTTGCAGTTTATATTCCAGTTGGAAATCAATTAATATGTGGATATGTAGGCGTAACGGGGAAATTATGTATATATTTGTGTGGTTCAAACAGACCTACAGTCAGATATAGAATATATACACTTCAAGGTGTCCAAGATAATTTCCGTTGCCTTTCACATATTCTTGCATCACTTCATATACCCTTAACCATTCCCGATGGCTGCAGGGTATACAAGCAAAGACACAAAATTAGTGTGCATTTTTTAGGGGCAATACTAAATTTGATTTACTGCGCCAGTTTGGTCCTAAATTGGGCACGCGACTTGTCGCCTGTTCAGACATTTATATTCATATTTATATGGCTATGGGGTATGGCTATGGGTTGGGCCTAAATTGCATTTGGTGTGGCCAAGATTTGTATCTATGCTGCCTAATGAAATGGCAAGCCGAATCGTCAAGCGTTATGCTTGCTTTTGGGGATGGTTTGATTTATGTTGATGAGGGTGGGTTGCTCCACATAGAAACATATGAGTAATATCTATAATCAAAATAGATTTGAGGGGGTCTGAAATAAATAGGGTTAGGTTTATTAAGTCAAAGCATGCAGGAAACTTAAAAGATCTATGAGCTAACTTTGTATTAAATAGGTCGAAGCAATTTAAACATCCTAACTCCTTAAAGATGGCACAAAATATCTACCAAGTTACCCTTTAAAACAATATTTAAATATATAATTTTGCTAACTATATTAATCTGTTGCAAATCTGTTTATTTGATTATAAGAAGCCCACTCAGCGAAGCCTTGTCGGCGACATGACACATTCAAACAACTGAAGGACAGGCCATCAATCAACAATCACTTGCACACACCTCCGCAACTAACACACACACACACACACACACACCACACTAAGCCTTTAAAAGTGACCAAAAATAGACTGCAAATTAGAGCAACAACCACAATAGTAACAACAACAATAGCAACAATGACAATTACCCACTTGTTGCATGCGGATTCAGAGGCAACTAATTTGAAAATCGGTGCCCTTTTTACGTGGCCAATTTGAATGTCACGAAATTGAAAAGCTTTCGTTGAATTTGGTACCGACATCATGGGCTACCGTTGCACAGTGGGACGTGTTGCAGTTTTTAAAGGTTTAATCTATAATTCAAATATAACATGATATAATTAAGGCCTTAACTAGTATCAACTAAAAATCAATTTTTGACTAAAAAATAACCAATTGTAAAATATAAGAATAATATTTTTTCTGGCGCTGCACCACTGTGAAAAACAATATAGGTTTGAAATTGTTGCTGGACACAATTGCACGTGTATTTGTTTTATATACATGTATTTCTTTTTGGTATTTGGTTTAGTTTTTGTTTATTTATTTATTTTTTTTTTGGGTTTTTCGCTTTTTGTTACGAACATAAAAAAAAGTTAGAGCCATGACGCAGTCGCAATCCGCAGTGTGAACCGAATTGAGGTTATTCCACTACCACAACAGACCAGCCAGCAAACCAGCCAGTCAGATGAGTTAACACTTTAAGCCAAGCCAGCCTGCAGCTGTCTGTTCATCTCTCTCTGTGAGTGTGTGTGTGTGTGAGTTGAGTGTGTGCACATTCGAGTGATGTGACTCATGTGAGTTCATTCATTGTTGTCGTGTCAGCTGAATGCTGAATGCCGCCGTCGGCGCAGTCGCATAGTTCACAGCATAGCAATGAGTGAAGTAACACGCTGTGGAAACTTTTGGGGGAATCTATTATTGATGTAATCACAACTGAGTTAACAAGATGGTAGATTGAAGAACCTGAAAGTAAGTACTGCTTACTTTCAATTAATAATAATCAACATAAATTGAATTACTTAAAATAATTTACATTTATTTAATATTGGATAAAAGAAATCTTGGATCGAAGCATATATGTGATAATAAGCGATGTGATTTTGCTACCAAAGTTTACTGAAGTGATGACATTGATTTAGATAGTCCAGCTGAACAACGACTCCAAGTACACCTGCCCAGTCCCTACAGAATCATTCATGACCAATATACTCAAGGTGATAGTACGGCACAGTTTACAGATCTGAACCCGATTACGAATTTGTTGTGCGAAGTTTTTAAGAAAAAAGGCCAGAACTTGGAGGACCCTATGCAGCATCGCAATGTGGCAGTTATTTTCTAGTTCCAGTTCTTAGAATTATTAAAGCTAAGAAAGCTACACAACTATTGTTTTGAAAGGCTCACTTATAATAAATTTTAAATTAAATTTGTTTTGTTAATAATTTTATAGCTCTTCCATATTTCAATGTTTACTCATATTCAAATACAATTTTCTTAATTTTTGAACTGTTTTTTTTGTATACTTATATAAACAAAAGTGTGTACTACTTTTATCTTAACCGCAGCAGTACCTCAGTATAACATATATTTTACACCTATGATTTATAGTTTCTCTCTTGAATTTTGTAGCTAATTTATTAGATTGAAACATTTATTTATTTATAAAACTTAGTTGTTTTCTTAAATTATTTGCCGCTATGAGAGCCTTTGTCAAGCCAAGAAAAACCAAAATATGAAAGTTGAAGTACATTTTTTTTAAATGAATTTTTGTATTTATTATTGAAAGTATAGTATGTGATAGCTGATGTTGTTGTTGTTAAATGAAAGCAAAAGTAGGCGCTGCAGCAGCACTTTTACTTTTCAGCTGAGCTCTGCTCTGCCGACTGTATCTTACAGATACATTTTCATGGCTAATTTTCACAACGGCCAGCTGTGAAAAGAAGAAATAAAAACAACAACAACCACAAGAAAAAACGTTCACAAACTAGTTTTCCCTCAGCACATTTAAATGTGTTAACACTTGAAGGGGAAGAGTGGGGTAGGCACCGTCGACAACTTGTTGCAGATTATTGTGGGCGTTGTATTTGTAGCAACTGAAATTCATTATATAATTTAAGATACGCTTGACTTTCATTTGTGTTCCACTCAATTGGGAGATCACTCCCACGCCCCATACATCATGTATTGTAATTAATGTAGGAATGGGAATAGACACAGAGAGACGAGAATAGAAATAAACTCGAAGTGATCACCGTTATTAAGAGACGAGTAGACACTGAGAGCCGAAAGAGAGAAAGGTGATGAGTTCTGCAACCAACTCATTAAAGTTATAAAATCACATAATTTATGGTAAAGTGAATATGTTATTATTTAAGAAACCCGATTATAATATTTAATAACCTATTATATTAATAAACGTGAATGTGGACTTATTTACTGCTAGTGAAATATACAACCACAATTTTGGCGACTCGTCCAGGATTTCTGAATAAATCAAAACAAACTATTTAATTGAACAATGTGCTGTATTTTACAAATTGCGTGATTTGTGTTATGCGGTAGTCAACAAAGATTTTGTTAAAATCGCAAAAACTTGAAGGCGAGTAAAAGAGAAGGATTTATGCAGTGAAACGGAATTTCCAAAAGTTGTGAATTTCATTTTTGCATTACAAGAGTCGAGACATCGAATCAAGGAGGCGACGAAACAGCGAAGAAAGAAGACGCCAAAGATTGCAGAAGAAAAGACGTGCGTGTACAGACGAGTAGAGTAGAGACTTGTAGGCAAAGTCTGGTAGATCGACGACAAAGCTGTCTGTGTTAGAGTCGACGAGAGAAGCCGTTGCCGCAGTGGTGTAATTCGTTGGAAGCAGACAGGTGCCGGTAAAGAGGCGCCAGTAGCGAGTTAAGTGGTCAAAAGTGCAGATGATCATAGGAAACAGACAAAGCAGGCAGAAGCGAGTGTGTTGTGGCTGTGTGAGCAGATCGAGGCGAGAGGCATGTTGAAAGAAAAAGGCGGGCGACATCAAGAGAGCAGCAGCAGAGGACGTAGAGGCAAGCATCTGTGGTTTGGGGCTATAATCTGGTAAAGCGGCGACAAAAGCTGTCGTGGTGAGTGTTGAAGTCGTGGTGAATTTCCGAAAATTCTTGAACGGGTTGGGACGTGCCAGCTACGAGAGAAGCAGAACAAGATTAACAGAAGAACTAACATAGTGTTAACAGTCGCAAATATGTGTGCTTTGTTTAAGGTTACAGATTAGTTAACATAAGTGAATTTTAACATTGATTTGACATTTTGATATTGAAAATGTTCTTGCGGGTTGCCGTCGGCATTTGGTGGAGTCGTCAGAGTTTGAAAATTATTTAATTTTCTAATTGATGCAAGGTGACTGAACAATAATGAACAGAAACGAAATTTTTGCACTGCGTGTAGCGGACTTGCGTGTAGGGGACTTGAAGTTACCAGGGTTTTTACTTGATCGGAAATTAAAGCAATAAAAAGCTTTAAATTGCACTCAATCTGGAGTCTTACCCCATGGTAGATATGAAGTTGAGAGAGTGGAAAATGGAGAAGTATATGAAAGAGTTCGGGGCGAATCCTAGGTCAGGAGGGCCGAATGTAGGAATGGGAATAGATACAGAGAGACAAGAGCAGAAAGAAACTCTTAGTGGTCACCGTTATAAAATGACGAGTAGATACTGAGAGCGACAAGATAGAATTGTGATGAGTTCTGCGATTATTCGGTGACAAGATCTCGCCAGAAACGCACTCACATTTAAATTACGCAACCAACTCGTTAAAGTAAATATGTAATTATTTAAGAAACCCGATAATAATATTAAATATAATAAAAGTGGATTTGGACTAATTTACTGCTAGTGAAATATACAACCCACATTAATGTATAAATGTTTTTTATTTATCTCTTTAGATATTCAACAAACCTTTTTCTTGGTCTTAACAACTTTCCACATGACTTACAAAATTTTTGGAAATTGAATATTGATATTTGTATGTAAATAAAAAAATGCTAATGAACTATCGTTTTTAATGTCTTCCTTTCAGTTTGTCAGTTTTTTTATTTTTTTTTATTTATATTATTTTTTTTTTTGGGTCAACGCTGTTTCGCTTTTCCTCTTCTGCTGTTTCTGCGCACGCAAATTTATCATTGGCACTGCGATTTAAAAAAACTTTAATATATATGCATTTATATATACATGTATGTATGTACGTGATATTTACCTTATACATTAATCTATACACAGAGTTCAAGGTTTTTTCAAGTAATTGATTAGCAATGGAGCGTTAACTTTATGCTCAAATAGCACCACTGCGCTATGCCCCATAAAACGTCAAAGTAATTTGCAACCTTTTGTTGTTACACTGGCCAAGGGCATAATGGAGTCATAGACTTGTAGTATATATGACTTAAAAGCATTATGAAATGTTAAATAATGTAATAAAACTGTAAGGACACTGCCAAAAATATCCAGCATATTTAATATAAGGCGTAAAAATCAAGGTGACAATATTTTCAAAAAGTTTCCTAACAGAATCAAAATTTATGATTTTAAGCAAAGATATTTATGATGTGATATTATAAGTAAATTAAAGGATTTCTCCTCAAAGGACCAGAACTAATTTATTCGGCATTTTACAGCATTTTCTTTTCAATCTCCCGTAAATCAAAACAAAATGTGCGGAACTAAATGCAGGCAACTTCCTAGAACGTAGCAATAATAAATTGAGTATTTTGTTTTCACCTATTATTGCCGAGTCGTTAGCGAGGCAAACAGTCTGAAAGTGCGCAATATCTGTTTTGCATATCGCATCAATTGACTAATTAACATTTTAATTAGCATTTTTGGGATACGGAATGATGTACGTAATATACATATGAGCGTATCCGTGTCGAGTCAATTGACAATAAAGAGTTCTCTAAATACAACAAGTTTGCCATATAATATTTTATAATATTAATTATAGTCATATGCATATACTGATAATAATCCGTTCTGCATAATAAATTGTGTGGGTTTTGCCCCACGGCGAGACTGGAACAAATGTTTCTCTCCAAAAACCGGTTTTGTGTGGAGATTGTGAAACACAAGGGAATTCTTAATGCCAAGTGTTAATGTGTGTTAAATTCGGGGAATTTTCGCTGCCCAAAGGGCGACGCAAGCAATAACAATAAACAAAACCAAAACCATAATAAAAACCATTAAAAATTTTTAAGTACATTTCCATAGTTTACATTTATATTCGATATATTCATGTGGTCAATTAGTTACGGAACATGTGAAATGCGAAATATTTGAACGTGTTCGGACTAATGTGTCTAGAATCGGGTGTTATAAATATGAGCAAATGCACTGAGAGAAAAAAATTCAGACTACGATCATTTGTTAGTAGTAGAAATTAGAGCAGAATTGGTATATACTTTTCAGAGATCAACTTTAAATCTGGGAATAGCTATGATATATGAATCGACTTCCAAATTAGCTTGATTTATTTATCAATAATAATAATAATACAAAAATTAATGATTGCAATAATATGCATACTTATAATTATAATAATATTAAAACAAAAAATAATAATGGTAATAAAATTAATATTAATAACATAAGAAAGTAACAATAATAATTAATATAATAAAAATCAATTTAAACAGAAGGACATTAGAACAGATTGCTTTTCAGATCAAGTTACCTACAACAAGACGCATGTAATTTTTGTCAGTGTAAGCCGCACCTTCCACACACTCATTCGAACCTTGTTTACCACAATATTGTTTGTTTGTGCAACGTCTGACAGATTTGCAAGCATATGGCACATTCAACTGACAATCGACATGGGCTGTTGCTGTTTATGTTGCAGATGCGTGCTGAGGTTTATGAAAGAACTGCAGCTAAAAGCGGAAGGTATCTGAATGTGTGTGTGTGTTTGAGTGAAGCATAAACAAACAATACATATTTACATACATATATATATTTATATATATATATATATATGTGTATGTGTGTGGTCTGCCCTCAATGTGCGCATGTGAAAGGTAAACAGAAATAGTTTGTTTTGTTTTTTTGTATTTTTTCATACTTTGTAAGTGCATTTTTATGCCAGCAGCTGTGACTAAATACACACACACACAAACACACACACTCTAAGGTAAACACAAAAGGCCAAAAACAAAGGGCTTTTGGGCCAAAAGCCAGTTAACAACTCGATACAACAAAAAAATAAGAGAAACTAGTTCATAGGCAAAATCAACAACTTCCTGCATGCCCATGCCGCATATTGTCGGACAGGGGGCAGGGGGCCAGGGACGGGTCACAGTTCAGGGCCGATCTGAGCAAATATAGAACACCCCTCCTCTCCCTACAGCTGAAGAAAGATGTAATTCACAGACACATTTACAACTACAACACATAATTCAATTAAGTTCAATCAGTGCCTCAAAAGTGTTTGACAAGTGTCGAATAATAAAAATGGAGCCCACAATTCCAGAATTGAATTAATTTCAAGAATTCTACAATAGAACACATCAAATGTAAAAGGCGCATGTAAATGAATTTTATTTATATCTGCGGAAATTACCCTATTGCTACAGACGTACAATGGTATTCTAAGTGGTTTTACAGCGATCATTTCGTGATTAAGAGAATGAATTTGAAATGAAATCAGTTTAGCTGACATTAAAATTAAATTTGGACATAGAATCTTTTTATAGATATTTTTATATTCACATTTTTTACATTTATTATGTGTACTAATCAATTCAAAATGCACTTAATTGAGAAAAAGATTAATAGAAACAGATTTATTCTGCGAAAACTTTGTGCGGCATGCACCAAATTTTCCATGGTCGCTTTTATTGAAATTCAAACCAGGCATTATTTACACGAGGCGTAAGACGAGGCTTGGAAAAAAAAACGTGGTAACTAGAAACTGATAGAAAGCTTTGAATAAGCTTTTTAATTTCATGCAATTTTTTTTTTTTGCCCACCCAAAAGTCATTTCCTAGTTTATGTTTTTCAACTTAAGCGTTCGTTGACTTTTTACGTAATAGTTGCGACTGTCAAGAAAATAATTAAAATTTTAATTGAAAGCACTCCAGCAGCCATCAGTATATAAATAGCTGCTGAAAGAAATAAAGTTGAAGATAACAGAAATTTAAAGCATTATCAAATAACATTGCCAATTTCATGTATAAGTTTAAGTTTATTCAATCAGCATAAGTATAAAACATTTACAGTAATTCCTTTGCCAAAGCCAAAACGGCCAAGAAACATTTTCCATTTGATGATTGCAAAATGCAAACAAAAAAATGTAAACCACAAAAAGTTTTGTAAGAAGAAACCAACTGGAAAACCGACTGAAAGACAATGCAAACAAGTCGAAGCAACAAAAAGATGCAACAAACAAGAAGAAGACACAGCAAAGAACCAGATATGACAAAACGAAGATAATCTAGACAAAATAAAAGACAATAAAAAACGGCATAGGTCAGGTCTGTGGGTCTGAGTCTGAGTCTGAGTGCGGGGCGACCTTAATTTATATGCAACTTATGCTTAGCTGTTTGTTTGGGACGATAACTGGGATCTGGACAGTGTTGCATAACGCACATAGAGGCTGTACTAACACTGAAATGGATCTAAAAAATATTTGAGTCAAGCTGTTAACTTCTTACAAACTTATCTTCTAAAACCGTTTTTAAGGTTTTTAGGAACTATGAAGTTACAATTTATATTACGATTTTTATTTTTAAAATTTGTAAAAAAAAAATGTTTATGGAATATAAAAGCAACTTAAACGTAATCTACTTTATGAATAGCATCGATTAGAAATTTGTGATAAATAATTATGGAAAATAAAAGCAGTTGTTTCGAATTTATTGGAACCACAAAATAATTAATTATAACTAACAAAGACACATTTGCAGCAATCGAATGCATCTCGAGATGAAACTAATGCGAGTTTCCAGCTGTCTGACTTAACAAACGGGAAGGTCGGTCATCAATGAAAAGCACTAACTTGTATATCTAAGAGCTGCATTTAAAACGTGGCTACGACAACGTATATATATTTATATATGTGTGTGTGTGTGTATATTCAGTTACGACTCCAAAGGTAATCCATGCAAAATCGAAAGCCTCAAGCGAAGGCTAAGTCGAATCGTTGCCTTTGCCACATCATGTTGCAGTCTACAATGTTTTTTTTTCTTCTTCTTTTTTTTAATTAGAGACAAGCAGCAACAGCAGCAGCAGCAGCAGCTGAGTAAACACAAATGCATTATGCATTTTGCAAGTACAACATAAATCGTTAATAATGGGCTGCGAGTAACATTTTGAATGCCAAATGAGCTGCCGCCAACGACGGAACAGAGACAGACAGAGAGAAAGAGAGACAGAGTCAGAGTGACAGAGAGAGGGGAGATAGATGGAGAGCCAGCAGACTGACAGACCCACAGCCCCAACCCAAAAATAAAAAACAATTCAAAACTAAAGTTGACTTCCATGGAATGTTGTCGATTCGAGCCCAGAACGCGTTTGGCTCTAAACCGGTTAACCAACATTAGATGGTGGTTATGGGCTAATGATTACAGTGGTCACTACCAAATTCCAATTGTCCAGATTTTTAAAAGTAATATGTTACATTTATCGTTTTTATTATAATATTTATATTGTGTTTTAAATTATTATCTTATTTTGAATACATTATCTATTCCAATAGTTTAACTAATTTCTGATTTCTTTATATTAGCAGTTAATTTAATTTAATATAAAAATAATGAATTAGAATTTTTCAAAAATTATTTGAAATTAGCCAATTGAAATCATGAGATTAAGAGAACACTGATAACAATCTATTCTAGTTAAAGTATTTTTTCTTTCAATAAGCCAAATTAAACAAATTCTTATTTAATAAACGTGTTTTAAAATTTTGTTTATTTAAAAAAAAAATATTTTCTTCAAATAGAGTTTATTAAGGATTTGTGGCGGTACAAAAAATAGACAAATGAAAAATTTAAAAATGTTTAAAAACCTCAACTAAAAGTCCTGCCCCCAAAAACGACAAAAGCCTATATCTACTATAATTTTAGAGCTAAAGTTTCCAAAACGTGGAAAGTAGATGACTAGGACACCATACTCCGGCTTCCATAAATCTAAAAATTCCAATCCTCTCGCAGTTCACGAGCATTAAATCGTAGCTTAAGATTTTATGCTATAAGTAAGCTTTAGACAAAATAAATTATTTTAGTTAAAAAAATACTAATTACGGAAATAATATGAATTCAATAGTCAACATTGTCGAGAGATCACTGTATTTAATTTCCTTTTATTTTTTGTGAGCTTGAATTTGGTCAGTTCGGAGGTCAGAGTCCAAGTTAGAAGATAAGAGTTGAGAGAGCAGCTAAAGCCGAAAAAGCCGCTCAGCTTTGAGTGGCGAGTCTGAGTCACGTTCAGCACATTGGTGATTTGCTTTTTTTGTGGCGCCTTACAGACGTGCCCCGTGACTTGTGTCTACATGATCGCTCGCCTAGACCAAACACGGCTAGTTGCAAACCCAATTCTACAAACAAAGAAACACAACGACAGCATTCGCATTTCAAATAATAAGATAACGTTAATCGTATATACAAAATCTTAATTTATGCGCTTAGGTTTCAGTTTGCCGTTTTCCATTGTTATAAGACAAATCAGAAGATTTGTAAAGTTCCGTCCACGATAAATTCACATCGAGTCTATGAATTCAGTAGTGGATAGGTTTATTGGTTGGAAAATTTCCAGTGAATATCAGCTGTTATATAATAGGCTACCATAATAATATTGTCAAGGATTTTTAACACTTAAATCCATGAAAACCATAAACTACATTACATAAAAGCGCAAGACAAGGCATTGAAAAATTACTTAAAATTGTTGCAAGCGTTTGGCAAAATAAAAACGTTTTGTGCAACACAAATTTTTTTCCACGCTTAGCCACAAAACAAAGAAGCAGAACAACAACGACGAAATTATGGCATTAAATTTATAAATAAATTATTGCTACGCGGACATGTGCGAAAATATGTTGGCAAACAAAAAAAAGTGCTAAACAGCAAATACAAAAAATTTAGGTGTAATTAAATAAATAGCACTAATAGCAAAAAAAAAATGATCAAACAGAAGTAGTAAAAAAAAAGCACCAGCAATAAAAAACCAAAAACAAAGTCATCGAATGATGTTGAAAGTCGTTTTGCAAGTTTCAAGCTAAACTTTGAAACTGGAAAACTCGAGAGAGCGAGCGAGAGAGGTAGACGAGAGAGGTGACCAAAGCTTTGGCAAGCACTTGGCTGCGACATCAGCGGCGATTTTTATAGAACAACAGCGCAGGGTAACAGAGAAAGAGCGAGAGGGAGAGATACTGGAAGAGTGGCAGAACTTACCAAAATATGTAATTGTTGTTGTTGTTGTTGACTCCAATTGGCAGTCTGAGCTACTTAAGTTAATATTTGTTATATTTGTTGTTAATATGCGCACACTTCAACAACTTAAGCAACACAATTACTTCGCGTATGTATTTGTATTTATTTACTTAACGCACAGCTGCGACGGCGACTGCGACTGCGCTGCTTCCGCGTTCGACTGCGCATCAAGCCCTCTGGGCAGCGAAAAAAACAACAAACAACAGCAGCAACAAATGTGGAATTGTATTTTGTTGTATATATCTGACAATATTTTCACACTTTCTTCATAATTAGCACAATTAAACAATTTCCATATTATTAGCTATCAATAGCAAAATTTCCAATAATTAGCTATTTATTGTAATTTCACATCTACACATACATATATACATATATCTATTTGTATTTGTGTATTTCTTTCATTTGCACATTTTGCATTCCGTTTTTTATTTTCGATTTCGTTTCGATTTCGATTCGATTTCCACACACGCGTTTCCTTTCGCACTTGTTGCTCCGACTAAATTTTTGGGTTGCCGTTTTTTTCTTTATTCTTTTTGTGTATATAAAATGCTCTATATAAAAACATATGCAGGCATCAAATATTTTTACTTATATTTATTTTTGTTAAAAAATTTTTGCGAACAAAAGCACAGCAATCGCGCCAAAGTAAACTGTTAGCGCAGCAGCAGCGAACACACGACCGCTTCGTTCAATGCCGCTCACTGAAATGGCGCTGCGAAAACGAAAACGTTGAAAGAGAACATCAAAGAGCAACGTCGAGCTCAATTGGAGTTGCTTCGCGTCGGCAACGTCTGCGACGTCGGCGCTCACAGCAGTCGCAGCAGAATATGTTAGCTGCGCATGTCCAGCGTGCATTAGGGTGATTCAGGATGCCAATGTATATAATTTTATATGCGCGTATATGGGAAATTAGTTAACAAGTTTAATTATAGTACTTGCAACTGTTTTCAATTCCTAAATGCACTCATTATATTTCAGCAGTATGTGCCGTTTTATTACTTTCACTTCTTTAAGGTGTTGATTTTTCTTTACTTTCATTTAGCTGTGGGCCCAGTGTGCAAATGCATGCTGCCTGGCAACAATGCGCACCTACAACAAATCACTGAAACCTGTTTCAGGCTGCGACGATTCCTTTGCTCAGCTGCTGCTTTTGTCAAACAAACTGACGCCGACGGCGACGTTGACGTTGACGTTGACGCCAACACAGCAGAAGTCAGCGGCAGCGACAGGAAATTAACCAAAATATTTTGAAGGGCGGTTGCCCAGCGATAAGTAAATAAACGCCTCCTAAATGATTGTCCGTCGAGACCAATGACGAGTTTAAATGGAATTTTATGCACTCAATGCAAGTAATACACCCACTTTTCACAGTTAAATAGAAAAGGAGAAAAAAAAAATACAACACGCAACTTGTGTTTCGTGCTGATAAATGAATATATTTAAAAATAAAAATAAATGAATTAGTTTGTTGTTTAATGCAACATTTATTTCTTATTTCAGCTGGAACATCTAGTGAAAGTAAATGAGAGTTTTTAAGCCTCCTGAATTTGCATGAAAAGTGAAAATTGAATGCACGCAAATTGGAAATTGGAAATTGCATTTAAGACAGAGCCAAAGCGATAACGACAATGATAAGAACTAATGCAATATGCCATGCTTCCAGTCGATAATGTTCAGTTGTGGCTTGAATCGCTTCAAGGGATCTGGAACGATAACAAAAATAGTGGGAATTACTTCCGATTAGAATACGTATAAGGGGCAAACTGGAAATTAGTTCTAATTTCTATGCTTAATTTAAAAAATAGTTATGTATATAAATATACAGTTTGTCTCGAATGTGTTTTTACGTAGGGAAAAATTAATATTTTCTAAATTCTTTTGCAAAAAAATTTATGTTGTTATTGACTTTTGATTATTTTCTTATTTTTCTACTATTAAATGGATATTTCTAAACTACTTAACATTAAAATTAATCATTTTCATATATTTAATTTAATGTGAAATTTTAAAAACTAAAATTATCCACCTTTGTGGACTGTCTTTTAAGTGTTTTGAGTATGGAGATTTTGTATGGGATTTTGCACATTTTTGCCACCAGATTGGGGAAAATTGCATTTGTTAAGCAAATGAAAGGAAATCTAAAAAATTTGGATCAGATCCATTAGAGGATAGCTTAAGGAACATAACAGTATCAATAAAAACCACATTAAATGAGCAATATATTATTATAATAACCGAAGAAGATAAAAACGAAAAAATTTGAAAACTTTTGCTACAAAATCTCCAAATAATATTAACATGCAAACAAGTAGCAGTAAAAAAAAATTGTACAAAAATCTCCAACAAAATTATACTTAATTAATCAAAAATAAAATAATAATCATATAAAATATATAAATAAATAAATAAGTAGTTCGAATTAAAATGTAGCTACTTATAATACATACAAATATAATATATAATATAATATATATATATATATATATATTTATACATTTGTAAACATATAGATATATAATACAGATTTCAGATTTCTAGCATAGTTAATGTGTTAAATATATAATTAAAATGTTGACCCACTAATTAATGCATAACGCTGTTCCTTTTGCAACGCCAGATAATCGACATTGGGTCCGGTCAGGTGCTGTGCACTCCCGCCCATTAGCTCCGGTATCCAGATCTCGTCCAGCGCCGATTGCACCTCCAACAACATACTATCGTATTGACGCTGCAACATTGCTGCTCGAGCATCCTCGGTGTGGAGCTGGAGCAGTGCTTTGCATGTGTCACGCACATGTTGCTGCTGCTCGAGCTGGCCAATCTTCGTGACGTGGTTGTGCAGCGCATCGATGAGCGCGATATCTTCAAACGGATTGCCCGGCTTCAAACTGAGCAATTTGCGTTCGTGTTTGCGACGATTCTTACTGGAGCGAAATGTTTTGCTGCACACACCCCATACATAGAAAGTGAAACATATGAAAACAATATATATCAGATGTGCACTCAAGTGGACGATGTCTGTTGCTGTTCGCTTACCCGGTGCCACGTGAGCTGCCGCTGTACCTTGAGGACTGCATGCTGCTCGTGTCCGAGAGCAGATCGACCTCATCAATGTCCACGTCGTGCTCACCATTACCATCATCAGCACTTGTCGCCTGACGCTTGCGTATCTCCAGCAGACGCAGTTTGTGCTCCCCGAACAGCTTGCGATCCGCGCACAGTGAAGCCTCCAATTGTGCCACATGGGCGATCAACGCTGGCTTAACTTGTTCAGCTGGAAGACAGTAGTTAAATTGGTAAAAACTTATTTTAAAAACTCTCAAAATATGACACCAAACAATACGCAATCGATTATAAAATGTAAATCGATTGTTGCTTTTAATCTTTACAATATTCATAATTTCTACAAGGGAATATTTAAAAATTATATTTTAAAAAATAAATTCAACTTAAAAAAAATGAAACGATTATAAAATTAAAATCGATTGCTTCTAGTTGAATATTAAAAACAATAAGCAATCGATTACAGACTTGAAATCGATTGCTACTTTTAATTTTCGAATTTTCACAATTTCTGCAAGGCAATATTTAAAAGTTTATAATTGCTGTATTCTAAAATTGTATATTTAAAATTGGAAAGCATGTTTTCTGGAAAAATAAGATGCTAATTTGTGTAAGTTTCAATCACACTTATTTTAAATGTATTATTATAAATTAAAAGGATTTTAAAATAATATTTTTATACCACTTTTAAATCAGTGGTTCCAAACATTTAAAAGTCAATAATGTGTTTTCTTTCAACGGGGAAAGGATGCTTTATTTTTATAATGTTCTTTTAGTAGCAGGATTACATATTGCACCTGCCGATGACTCCATCAATTCAAAATAGCTGGTGCAATGGGCCGCGCTACAGAAACTATGGGAAGACGTCGATGTAAAGTGGGTAGTTTCCGAGGCTTGCAGGATGCCTGCTGGGCAAAGACAGCCATCAACAGGAGGCCAACAATTGCAATCAATGCGGTTCTCATTATTTCACTTTTTGAATTATGTGAAAAACCCTCGACTAACAAGTTTATATATAGCTCAGCTCAGCTCAGCTCGCTTCGATAGAAATGCATTTTCAGCGATTTTCGTTATGAAAACTTATTGGAAGAATTTGTGTTTATCTTAGCAAATAAGTCTTGGCTATTAAAATTTATCATTTCAAATGGGAATATGGTAGAATGAATTATAGAGTGAGCAAAGGGCAGAAGGAACCGTATGCGACACCATTTAGTATATTTAAAAATAGAAAATATTGAAAAATATATCTTCAGAAAAACTTTTTTTTTTAGAATTAGGATTTGCAGTTCTACTTTTAAGAAACATATTTTACTGCCAACAAATATAATTCTGAAAACTAAAAAGACTTCTCCGTTGGTTTAAGATATAGCCTTCTAATGGAAATAGAATAAACCCAAACATATTATTGATAAACAGTTATAATTTCATTTGGTTCGAAGAAGAAACGCATATTTTGTTAATCAAATTACTTTCCAGAATATCTCCTAGTCGAGTTCTCCCGACTGGAACATTCTAATTTGTTATTTGTGTTTTGTAGTTGCAAATTGCAAACTTGAATTGATTTCGCTATCTTTTGAAAATAATTGAAAACACTTAACTTTGGTATGTAAATGAAAATTGGTGCTAAACAAAAAACTAGTTATAGAAAACAGCAGATAAAAAAATCGAAACAAAAACTACTAAGTCTAAAAAAAAAGTGTAATGATTTAAAAATTTAACCGATATTGCAAGAAGTTAAAGTCCTTTTTTTCGGATCGAAATTACAATATATTTCGCTAGCGGAAACTAAAAACAAAAAGTCTTCTTAGACCCCAAAAATTATTTAATTAATTTTTGCTCCACTACTTTATGCATTTCGAAAATATATATATATACATATATTTAAAGAACATAAATATTTGCACCAAATCGAATTGAATAATTTCAGGAGCCGGTTTAGTGTGATTTTTTTCATTTTTCATTATAAACTATAAAACTATAAAATAGTGGATCATCAAACTGCACCGATATTCAAACCGATTAAAAAGTTAATGAAATAGATAATGGCAAAGTTGACTTACTCAACAGATCAGCGCCGCCGTCAGCTGTCAGCAGTCCCGCCTCGTAGATGGCACGCAAATAGAGGTCTCCGTGGAGCAGGATTTTCAACGGCCTCTCACTCGCCGGCTGGCTGAAGCGTTTGGTCAGCTCGTAGGCCTCCAGATGGCGACCTTGTAACTGTAGTGGTGTCACCAAAGAATCGGCAACCTCTTCCAACGGCACCTTGCCGTCACGCTGTGCAAGGAGCAGCACCCGCTGCCAGTCGAGTTTGTGCCGGGCGCAGAGCAGAGCCTGCTGCACTTCTCCGCCACGTTCGTACATAAGACTGGCCGCCTCCAGTTGCGCTTTGCCACGCAAATGATCCGCATATGTTACACAGATGCACTTATGGAAATCGGATTGCGACTGATAGATGACCAGCGCCTGACTGTACAGATTATGCTTGGCGATAAACTCCAGCGCCAGATCGTGATGCTCCTCACCACAAGCAGCCAGATGGTTTAAAGCACGCTCGTAACGCTTTAGATGCTCATCGATTTTGAACTTGCGATAATCCAGCGGCAACGATTTCAACTCATTCAGATACGGCAAAAACTCCTTGGGATCCTTTTGCGATTTCTGTGCGACAAACAAGACCAATCCGAAGTCGTAGGTGCCCAGGGCGACATTGTACAGCTCATTAACATCCACCAGATACAGTAGATACTTGAGCAGCTGTTCGCCCAACGTGGAATCCTTTTGCTTATGCTGCCAGATCATTTGGAGTGCCTGCTCCAGTTTGCCCAGTTTCACGTAGGCCGTTATAATCGGTAGACGATAGTGTGCCATCATTTTCGGCTCGGCCCGCTCCATGCGTCCGAGCATCAGTTCACAAATATATTCCACTTTACGATCCGCACTATAGTTGATCGGAAAATGTTGCTTGTCTGCGTCATAGTTGCTGGCATACATGCCCAGGGCATAGTCCTCGTTCTTCAGCTCGCTAAGGAACAAACAGAGCCATTGGCTATCTTGGATCTCCTCGATGAACCAATCGATGAACTCCACAAATTGCTGCACATCGTGATCACAGATGATGTTCAAATTGATGCGCTGCTTGCGCACAATTCGCATCGCCGTCTCGTAGTGATGTGGACGCAATCGACCACCGATATGCTGCAGCACCAGGACACGTGGACAAATCACCTCCAGATTGCCGCGCGGCAACTGCAACACGAGTCGTGCATCTCCAGCGCCACCAGTCACCAGTTTGGCACCGCGTTCAATGGTGCGCGTGTCGACAACGCGACGATCCCGCAAACGCACAAAGTGCAGCGTATTCAGCTGGGTGTAGGCCAAATAGTTGCCCTCCACATAGAACGAGGTGACATCCTCCGCAATCCTCAGCTCATCGATCTGCAGCAGATGCTGCGACCGCAGCGTGATGAGACCCTCTAAAACACATAGAATCGTTAACAAAAACTACACGATTTTCAAGCAATCAAAATATTGTTTAAAAAAAAAATAATTAAAATATTGTTAAAAAAAAATTATGATAATTTGAACACAAGTAATGAATACTTAAGATGATTAATCATTTAAAGATGGGATAGCTATTAAATTTTTAACATATAAAATTCAAGTCTTTAAATTTATAGTGGAAAACTAGTGAAACTTTGTTTGCTTTATCCTCAACGTACAATCGCCCTAACCAGGAAATTTGCAGCATTTTGGGAATGCATGTGATGAGCACAACAAAGATTCTATCATTCGTCCAGGAGCTGAGGTTGAAGGAGGAGCTATAGGCTCGCAAAGGGGCACAAAGTATGTAATAGGTCTTAGTGTAGGTACCAAATAATAATAATATATTAATTTTTCTCGTTTAGTATTTGCTAGTTAAATTTTTGAAATGAACCATGGTATGGAAGGACATATGAAGGGGGGTAATGAATATATTGAGTGTTTTCACTACTATTATTTATATATAAGGTATACCTGATGTTTTGCCGCAGCTGTAGTATTGCATTTGATCCGCCGACTGTTGCAGTTGCAAATAGGTGCGTTTTAGCTTCAGCTGATTGGGATTCCTCTCGAGTGCAATTTCGTAGACCTGGCGATTGTTGAGAGACTGCACATAGATGCAATTTGAGCTGGCTACACCCTCGGTTAGAGCATTAATGGTGCCCGTGATGCGCAGCGAGCACTCAATGCGATAATCTTCGCCCTCGACGAACTTGGTGAGCAGCATTAGCCGTGTATGATTGCCCACAGTGTGTGTGGCCCAGGGATTGCCTAACTTGTCACAGCAGAAGTTTGACAATTGGATTTGCGATAGTTCCACATGCGGCTTGGCGCTGTTGTATATGGAATGCTTGTCGCAGTTGTACAAGTGAATCGCCCGTTCGCTGGTATAGATGGCTATGTGGGATTTGCAGCAGCCAACGGCATTTATGTACTGTCCAGCGGACAAGGCAATCGTGCGCCAACACATGGGTGGCGGCACCACAGCTCTGTTAAAGTCGGTGAGGAGCAGACGTCGCCCATCGATGACACAAACAATTGCTGTGCCCGGCTGGCAATCGACAGCGAAGTGCCAACGATGCGTATAACGCTTGCCGCTCTCTAGCAGCACGTGCAGCACATGCTCGGCACCCAGTCGACTGTCCCAGTGGAAGAAAGCAAGGGGATTCTCGTGCTCCTTGTAGACCAACACCTGCTTCAGATACCAATGATAATTATTTATCGTATATAGATAAATTCGCTGGGCATCCGCTGTGGCTGTGTGCAGCGCCAATATATCCGAATCGTTGCTCCAGCGCAGCTGCAGAATGGGCTCCACATTCAGATCGAAGGGCAGCACAAATTCACGATGACGCAAACCGTTCTTCTCGAAGAGAGCCACCGTCGATTTGCTGGCAAAGATTTGCGGCTGTGCAATCCAATTGCCGCTTGGGCGCCAAGCGAGCGGCGTTTGCATGCCATTCCACTTCTCCGCCGTATGCTGCAGCTTGCCCTCACTATCGTAGACGCTGAAGGTTCGACCCACATTACTGGCCACATACGAGACGGCAAAATAGGCACCATCACCACGCCAAACAATTTGCACATCCTGTAAAGGAACACATCGATTACATCATGTATTAAACAAAAGGGGGATCTATAATCTCTTACCTGTGGCAACTGTTGCACATCTGTAGGCGATTGGAACTCGGCGGATTGTTTGGCGGCCTGTTTGCCGGCATTGCCATGGAATTGTGTCTCTTTTTTGCCCCAGCCCACGTTAACGAACTGCTGTTCGCTGGCGAGCTGTGCATCCAGTGGCTGCTCACCCAGCACATCATAGGTGCAGGTCATCACGACAACATTCTTTGCCTTGGTTATGAAGGCGACCACCTCCTGGTTGGGTGACCAGGCCATGTACTCGATGCCAACATCACAGAAGGTGCCCTCGCTGGTGGACAGTGTGTCTGGATTGATGAGCACCACTTCGCCTGCGGCTGTTGCCACACAGATCGCATTCTCGAGCTGCAGAAACTCAGCGCTGACTATTTCCGCGGGGAGTTCAGCGATTATTTTGGGCTCTTTTGTTTCGTCGACGGCGAAGACTTTGTTGTCGGTGACAATGTAGGTGATTTCATTATCCTTACGATCGATGTCCGGTTGGAGCAACAGTTGCTTCGGATTTTGTATGCCTGTTTTTTTCTCCTTGCAATATTGCAGCTTGAGATTGCGCATATTTTTAGCTAGAATTTATTGTCAAATGCAATGACAACAACGTGCGCACAACAAAATACCAAATAATATACCCGCAAATAATCGTATATCGATTCAAAGCTTATCGAATATATATAGATAGGAGTATGTTCGATGGCTGCTAAATTAAAAACAGCTAAACAAATATTTATTGCCACATCAAAAAATACAATTCAACGCATTAATACATATTACAAATTTAATAATACGAAAATTGATCGCACTTAATGTACTATCATAACGATAGTTTGTGAATCGGTTTTGTTTGCCCATCTACGTCATCAATGAGAAAGAAGAAGCAACCTTTGGCGCCAAGCGCAATTTCGTGAGCATATTGGTATATTCCAAAATAGGTTTGCATACATAAATAAAACAAGCTAATTAACTCATTTTTATTTTGAATAGAAAACTTATAAGTTTTTGATAAAAAGCTAAAGGTAATTAATTATGTTTACTGATAGTGAAAACTTTTGCAACAATCAATTGATGATTGACTCAATTCAAACAACAAATTTACATTGTTTACATTAGGAGCCAACAATACAAATGATAGCTGCCTATCGATAGGTAAGCGTGGCGTAATTTAGTAACTCGATAAGACCTGTAAATTCGGCTACAGGAAAAAACATATCGCGTGCAATAAGACATTAGCGTTAATATCGATATACCGATATAGTATCAACAATCCTAATACTGGGCAAAGATGGCTGCTTTATTTTTCATGGAATTTTTTGTTGCTGTAAAATTAGTACGTTCTGTGCGTTAAAAGATTGTTGTGTGCATATGTGTTACTACCCCCAAATAGCTGCCAAGTAGCGTTTACACTACTTAAGCGAAAAGGAAAAAAACAATACAACAAATTTGTGGCAGATAGAAGGAAAAGTGTAAAAAATTTCACAAAAGTTAGCAGCAAGTTGGGCCAGATATACCACAAAAAAAATCCACACAGTTTGTGTATGCGTGTGTGAGTGCGTGTGTGTTTTACGTGTGTGTGCGCGTGCAAATGTTTATAAATAATTTATAATATTCGGTAATAAAAAAAATGTGCATGTGTACGATCGCTGCTTGATCGTCGAACAGCGTCGACGTCGACGTCAGCAGCGAAGCAGCAGCATCGTTGGAGGCGTAGTGGAATGCCAGACAGCAGCAGCAGCAGCAGCAGAGCAATTGGAATCAGGTAAGGTGTAAAATGTGAATGTGAATGTATGCGAGTGTCTATGTGTGTGTGTGTATGTGTGTGTCTGATATGTTTTTTTGTGTTGTTGTTTGACGTAAGGACAACCCAACGCCCTTTTTAAGCGTCGCGCTGTCTGCCAATGCGTGCGTACATGTGTATGTGTGGGTGAAAGTGACGAAAGCTTGCGCAAAAAGGATAAGCCAATTGCCAATAAGAAGTAACGCAATTTGTGTGCTCTCGTTTTTTGCTACATATTTTCTCCTCGCATGCTGCTGGCCGCGCCTTGGCAGCTGTGTCTGTGTATTTGTATGTGTTTTTGCATAATTTACATCTGTAAACTATTGCGTAAAATGATTGCCATCAAGTGATTGTTGTCAAAATTGCATGCAAAAAATAAAAGCTTTGCTTTGCTTTTGTTTTGTTAGTGTCCCATTAATGAAAACTAATCAAAAGATAAACACAAAAGCTTTGATTATAAAATCAAAACAAGCTTTATTGTTTTTAAATCTGCTTGTTGTCTGAGGTCAATCTATATAAAATTGTGAGAAATCTGTTTTTACAATTTTGCCTTATATGTAATCAAAAAACGAAAGCAAAAACAACGGCAGCAAAAGCAACCGTAAACTACGCATTTTTGATCAAGTAACAACAACAACAAAAACAACAGCAGCAAAACAAAAACACGTTTTACAACTCTGCGCTCCAATGGCGCGCAATTTTGTTGCTATTGTTGTTGGTGCCTTTTAGGCTTATTGTGAATAGCATTCACACACAAACACATATGCACGCATGCAAAACGCGCAGTGGCTGGCTCCATGAATGACCAAATTCAATACACCTACAGCACCAACAACAACACAACACAACACAAGAACAGACAGTGGAAGCAGCACAATAATTAACGGCAATAACCGAAGCGTAGCGCATCGTAGTTTCCGTTTGTAGTAGTATATATGCGTAGTTTTTTTTGCTTTTGCTGCTGCTGGTCAGTTGTCGGCTTCGGCAAAAATATTCGTGCGCTGACGTCACGCATTGGATTCGGTAGCTGCTCTTGTTGCTGTTCTTGTTGTTGTTTTAGTTATTGCAGCGGCGCCAAAGCTTTTTAGTTTGTTGTTTGCGTGGGCGTTGTTTTCAGGTCCTTCTGTCTGCGTGTGTGTGTGTGTCTGTGTTAACGTCAAGAATCGCGTGAACTTCACTATGCATTAGGCTGTGTGCAGTTAGTCTTGCTTTGATCATTTGATTATCTCTTGCGGTCGCTTTCTATTTCGCTCTCTTAATTACAGTATGAATGCCAATTGGAATTTGTTTACTGGCTTAAAAGCTTACGAAAATGAACTAAAGGCAAATATATTAATCTATATTATTATCAATATAATTATGAGCTATAATTACAAACTGGAAAGATAAGCTAACTATTTGTTTAAGATATTGTACATTTATTTTGCACCTTTGCTATCTTTATGCAGCATTTAAGATTGCTAATCAATATGACATTGTTTCTGCATTGTCAACATGATTATGTATTATCTTATATATTATGTGCATTTTAATATCAGTCTTCGGGCGTGTGGGCTTTTATGGAATTACATTGCAGTAGCACCTGCCGGTATTGTTATCGTTATCGCAAGAAACGCAGCAAAGCGAAGAAGACAGAATAATCGTTTTCCCAATACACTTGCACATGTAAATAGACTTCGACGTGCTCATTTTTTTAATTTGTTGTTTGTCTTTTGACTCTCGCTGCTGCATATTTTTGAACTGTTCCTTTTGCTTATATTTGTTTGCGTTTCTTCTTCTCTTGTTTACATTGTATGGCGGCATTGTTTATTTTTCATGAATTTGCACACGATTTATTTTTAGCACACTTCGGCTGCTGCCTGCCGCTTATATGTAAATATGTGTATGTGTCTATCTTTCTGTCTGTGTGTGCACAAAGGGCTTGCTTGTTAATGTGTTGTTGTTGTTGTCGTGCGTCGAATTCCATTGGACATTCCAATGCAATGCAAAAGTCATCCTGCAAATGCTGATGACGTCAGGCCACTCTCAACGCACTCTCTTTTTTTCTCAGCATGCGGTGAATGCAATTTCTCTATTCACATTTGACTGCTAATCGTGCCAGTTAGCGATGGGGCATACTTTAACGGGAAAAAATTTTAATGGGGATGGGGTGGTTGGTGAAGTCGTTAAGTGCTAAATGTATGCGCTTGAAATACTTACATACATTTCATTTGTATGTGCATAAAATACCAGCAGCTAAAACTGGCGAAATATCACGAACAGAAAACAACAATAACAAGCAGCATAAGCAACAAGAACAACACATTAGATTTTATGTGTCTGAAATCTGTATTATTTTTTATTTTTGCGATTTGCGAATTCGAAACGTAAACATGCAAAAGCAAAAGGGACACAAATTGACATATGACACATGGCAGACAGACGAAAACAACAACGAATGGAAAAATTAATTAAAATTGCCAGCAGCGACGGGAAAATCAATTAAAACGTATTCAAAACGCAGAAAAAGCACGATCGCAAAAGCATAATGCAAACTGAGAGAACAAATTGGGAATGTAGAGCATAAAAAAGACAAAAAAAAACGTGTTGCCTTAATATATATTTTTAAGAATTAGGCATAAATAAAATAATTAACACAAGTGTCAAAAATAGTATTTGAAATTCAATCCCCATTTTAATTGATGGAGTAGCATTCGCTTTCGCTAAAGCACCGAATCTTTTTTTTGGGTATATGTCAGCAAATAAAAAAACGAGAAAGGAAAATAAAATTAACAAAATCAAGCGCTGTGAAATACAACAAAACATTGACTTAAGTAAGTAAGACCAACAAATTTGGTCAAAACAGCTTGAATCACCAAAAAAGAATCGTCGCATATTGAGCAACATTTGCTATTGGTAATTAATTTAGACGCCAAAATGCTACCAAAGCAGAGCACGATATCATCTCTAGCATGCGATGTATATATCGATAGCTGACTGCATACATGTGTGTGTCGCATGCGAGTAATGTGCAAACTCACTCCCATGCGAGAGAGGGCGAGCGCAAGTGCACCACTCACTAAGAGTTCAGTGATAGGAGATTGACTTGTCGCTCTCTTCTGCTTGGCTGCTTACCGTTAATGTTAACGTTGCTGAGAGGCTTGTCTCATGCGAGAAAAGTGCAATCATACTCATACACATATGCAGTGCTGTTAAGACGTGAACGCACTCACACACACAAAAAAGTGGTTGAGTAAAGCTTCCAAACTCATCATCTCTTTCGATGCGTTGCGCTCTCTTTTGCGCTGTCGTGTACGCCGGTCAACCGAGCTTGAGTCAGTTTGTGACTTGCAAGCAAGTCGCGCGGTTCGCAGAACTCCTCGCTTCGTGCGCATGCGCCAACGAACTTTTGAACGTCGCGTGTCAAAAAATTATTGCCAATCCAATAGTAATAATCGAATTGCATTGCAATTGCTCTTTGTGGCAATAACAGCTCAGCTAATAACAATAATTGGCAATGTGTGTAAATTCCTTATATTGCAAATACATACATATGTATAAATAAATAATCCCCAACAAATGCAAAAATTGTGTAACCAGCTTAAAAGAAAATAAATAAAAATCTGCATAAATGTGTAATCATTAATTCGATGGATGCATGCGAAATATCACCTGTGTTTTTTTGTTTTGATTTGCCCGAAGCGACAAAAGCTCTTTCAATATGCAAATTCCATGCCAAACTATCATGTAAAGTTTAACAAAAAAAATAATAAAATTTATACAAAGATGTGATAAACGAAATATAGATGATAAATGACTTATGTGTCTTTTTGTGTGTATTTTGTGAACTTGAGTTGGGTTTATTTTTTAGTGGCTCAATGACCTTTTGTCTAGTCTTCGATTGCTAGTTTAATTATAGGGTTTTTTTTGGGTCAACCATCGATTGCATATCATCGCAAATTGTTTGCATTGAATGAGGTGAAATCCGTATTTTATGTAATTTTTATTTAGTTTATAAAGTTGTTGAAATTTGCACTACTTTTTATTGCTTTATTAAAATATGCAATTTTTTAAAAGCAAAAGAAAATTCGATCCAAATCTTCACCTCCATATAATAACATTTAGCAATATTTGACTAGAAACTTCATCTCTTATTGAAATAATATTTATCATTCTAATTGTATTTACACAATTTGTAAACTTACTCTCTCTGTCTCCCTCTCTCTTCGTTGCGCATCGTGGGCTGAGCACTCAATGTATGCTTAGAATACTTCTTCTATCTGCAGCCACAAATAATTATCTTTATTTTCCCTGCATTCGCCTATCTCTGCTATAATTCTAGAATATTTCATCTGTTGCGCCTCATCACAAAGATTGTAAGCGGCTTTTTTTTCTCTCCGCTGCTTTACCCACTATTTCTCTTCGCTAGTAATTTGTTTAATTCCCGTCCCGCTCGCACTCACACTCGTGCTTAGCATTGCCGCCTATTCCAATTGCATGAATCATTAGCTTTTCGCAATTGATTTCCACGCTAATTTTGGCGACGTGCAAGCGGCTCTCGAGACGAGACTTTGACAAAAAAAAAAAAACAAAAAACAAAATCTCGTGGGCTGATTGCTGGAAGGAAGCTTATTCTGCACACACACACACACATACATATATAACTGTTGTGCAGTTGTCTGGTGTTGTTGTTGTTGGCGTGTCGAACGTCGCAGAGCCATTTTCAATTTTCCAGCGCATTAGTCACCGCCGTTGCGGCTTTGGGCCTTAAATTGTAACTAGTTTTGTTGCTCACCTCCCCCTTTTCTTCCCCCTCTTCCTTCTCCAACCACCTCTTTTCACTCCTTGGCAATTTTAATCCACACTTGAAACGTCATCATCCTGAGAGAGTTGCCAGTCTTGGCCAAGTGAAAGTGGACAAAACAGCAACAAGAGCAACAACAAAATGCTTCAACTGCAGACGCGTGAATTCATTTTTAATGTTTTCTTAAGAGTTTTGTTTTTGGTTTTTACACACACATACAATGATATTTTCCCAACTACTTAAGCAATTTGCCATTCACTGCACACGACTCAAAACCGAACCCAACAAATAACCAAACGTATCCCCAACAGCCAACAGAAAAATAGCCAATTGCCAATGGCGCATTTTATTTTTCAATTGCATTGAGTTTCTAATTTTTTCCCCTATTTTTTATGGTTTTTGTTTTTGTGTATCTTTATATTTTCTTTTTTCAAGTGTACGTGTTGTATGTGTAAAAAGTAAATGGAATTTAATTTGTTGTTGTTGTAGAGTTAGTGATTTAATCTGTCTTTACTTCAGGTTAATTGTCTTTCTTTTTTTTTTAATAATTATTATTTTACTTTATGGATTGTTAAATTTCCATTTGATAATGTATTTTTTTGCTGGAGAATTTATCCAACTTTATGGGCTCCTTAGAGATTTTGTTTGATTTATCGTTCATTATTTTCCTATAAATCTTGTAGTAAATGTTGGCAATATCAAAACTTAATTATTTTTTTTTATATTGTTATTAGTACTAATTTTAATCGCAATTTAATTTGTATAGAAATTTCGTTGCGTATGTTTTTTTTTTCTTCCTGTATTTCATTTCGTTGGCTGTTTTCTTTTATGCGTGCCGAGCTTTAAATGAATTGTACATTTTTCAATTAATAATTAATCTTAACTGCAAGACGTGGCTCTCCAAACTACTGTGCAACGCCCTACAAAACGGCCAGAAAAATAAAAAAAAAACTGGCTAACTAAAAAAAGCGACTTTCACTGCACACACTCGCCAAAAAAAAAAACTATATAATATGTATGTGTATATCATATAATGCAACAGGTAGCGCTGCGGGCTACAAAAACAAAAACAAAATAAATGATAAAAAAAAGAGTCGAGTGGAGCCTGAGGATATCCGTTGCGGCGCCTCACGCATTTTCAACTTGCCCCATTGTTGTGTTTGTTGCTGTTTTTATAGGCTTATTGTTTTTATATGATTGCCGACTTTGTTTTAGTCAAGATCAGGTTTTTATGTTTTTTTTTTTCATTTGCTTTTATTTTGATTTCGCTTTTCATTTTGCATTTTGTCTACGCGACCACAAAAACAAAAATAAAAACTTGTGTCATATTTCAGTAGATGCTTTTGGTGTTTTTTTTTTAGTTTTTTTAAATTAGTTTCTTCATTTTTGGTTATTTATTTCATTTGTGTTTTTCTGCTTCTTTTCGTGTTGGCGGCAGTTCAACAGGGCACGTTTTTTCCGTACCTGTTTCCCGTTTAAAGAACTTACAATTTGGGTCTCTCTCTCTCGATAAGCAATCACTTTCCACGTGCCCAATTTTTGTGTTTTTTTGTTTTTTGTTTAAGTTCCAACTCATTTCCATAGTTAATTGTCTAGTTGTTCAGTTGTTGGTGGGGTTCAGCATTTAGTGTGCCCCACAACTCAACGACATTTGTTCTGAAGCACTCTCAAAATGTAGAAAGTGAAATACTCTTCAAAAAGACGTTGACATTAATTAAAATGACAGCCAGTCATTAAATGAACATTGCTAGCTATTTTGCAAAAAAAAAAAGAGATTCCACAAGATCAAGTTCAGCGGAAAATGGAATTAAAGTGTTTTAACATTAAGTGCACTACATTTAACTATTATTTTTGAGCTAGTTTTTCTTTAGTGAAAAAGGTATTTCCATTGAAAATCCAAAATAATGGTATAACAAAGTTGTACGAAAGTATTTATTTATATTCTCGATCAGCAACTGCAACGAAACTCGATTTAGATATGTCCTAAATTGTGTCTGTATAAACAAGACGATATCGGGGAATATAGGAGATAGAGACTTCAAATTTGGAATATAAGTTTTGGTATTACCCGGGCAGATCAAAATATTATTTGCTGATATCGATACAAATCGATATTTAAGCCAATTTTAATGGATATATAATATATCCTAAAATATTATTGATAAACTGTCGATCGCTACCAATCGAACAATTGGCCTTATTATCTATTTAAAAGCTTAAATCTGTTAGAAATATGTTCGTCAATTGTTCCCCAACAGTTTTAAATTAGTTTTCCGTCCAATGTTAAAGACTATTTAAGCTATTAAAGTTGATAAATAATGTTAGTGTTGGTAAATAAAAAACTGGAAAAAGAAAATGCATATTTTGTTAAGCAACATTTATTTTCATATTGAACAAACTAATGTTTATCATCTGCAATGAATTCAAAATCTAGATTTAGAGCATCTCTCTGTCGAGCTCTCTTGACTATAGTCTTCTGACTTGTTTCTATGGCAAATACATTGTATTAATCGACGACTTTGAATTAATTTCTCATCTAAACACTGCATTAATTAAATCGGTTGACACTTTGTAATTCGAAGACAATGCACTTTATCACCTAGTCCCAGCCAATTAACACCAAATAGATATACATATATCTACAATACAACTGTTTCGTACATCTTTCACTTACCACTTTATCAGCACATTGTGTCGACATCTGAGCAACTGTAACATTTCACCTATCTTGTCTTTTTTCACGTACTTTCCCAAGGTGTATTGTCTGCCTGTCTGTCTGCCTTGAATAAAATATATAACAGCAAGAAACTAAAAACAATGGGTGTTGTGTGCGTTCTCACGCCCAAAAAAAAAATATCCATATATTAAATTGTATAGTATTTGCACAACATTGTACTTACACACTCACACACACACACATAAACACACGCACACCACCCAATTCCAGTAAAATTCCAATTGAATTCAAGCCACTGACTTAGTTCGTGTTTTCCCAACCCACAAATATCAAACGCTGCTGCGCACACAAAAGAAATGCTAAACAAACAAGGCAATGTTGTTAAGAGCTTCACTTTTGGTTTATTATTGCAACTATTCCTATGTCTATTTCGACCATTTATTGTTCACATACATATATGTGACCATAAATACAATTTATAAACAAGATGTTTGGTTTTTTTTATTTTGTCGTTGCTCTTAACTCACTTACAGTTAAAGTGGCAAATTGACTTCTGCAAATGCCAAAAAAAAACAACAACAAGACAATTACTATCATTATTATGCTGTATGTGCCCCTCTCTACGCCCCCTCGATCTGCTGATCTCCCTCACCACACCCCTTTGGGCCTAACTAGTTGACAAATATGGAGCACGCTCTCGGAATCTGTTTTACTGGTTTTTGTTTCACTTGATTTTTGTTTTTGCTTGCTTGGGATTTTCTCCATAGATATTTTCCAATTTGCGCTTTTTGTTGGCCTTTTTGTTTGTTGTGTGTTGTTGTCTGTTGTCCGCCTCTGGTATTATCATTACTTGTAGTTCCTTTATTGCTTCACTTCACCATTGATTTTTTTACCATTTTTATTTTCTGCCTGCCTCTTTTGTTGGTCGGGTCCAAATCGAAGCGCTTTAGAAAAAAAGAGAGAAAAAAACAGACTTTAATTAGTATGATTACAAAAGAAAACAATTTTGCAGTGTGCACATTGTTTGATGCGGCATTAGCCTCGATTCAACTAGGGCAGGCCCCACTGTACCGTACCGGGCATGTGAAGAGAGTATCTGATTTGCCATTGTCGATGTCGATGTCGATGATATTGATGATGATGTTATTGTTGGGTTCAATGGTCTACGGGTTCTACAGCCTTTCAACTGCTCGCTCAACTTTAAATAGCTGAATTATCTATAGAAAAAACAACCAACTACACTCATAAAGAAGTTCATTGAAGTTTAGAAAATCTTATTTCTTTTCTTTATTTTGGTGTTGCTAGTTTTCAGGGTGATTTTTTTCTGAGTGTAATAAAGTAGTTGATTAAATACTCAATCAATAGGAAATTTTTGTAAAAAAAAGGGTCATGGGGCGCCACCCAAAAATTAAAACTAAACAACTCCCATTCAAAGCCAAAGCAAAGTGTAGTCCATATGCGTGAAGTACTTTAAGTTTGTTGGTGAAGTGAAGGCAGATGAAATGCCACGTGGAACATGGTGACAACAATCAAAATTACCTGCGATGGCGTCTTCATCCAATCAAATTCATATCTCACGCCAACGCAAACGAACACGCCGACCTCTGTGGCAAAAGAAGCAGCAGCAACAACAATCACTGAGAGTAATAACAACAACAGTTTGAGCAACGAGAGCGACAACTCGCAGACAAGCAGCGGCAGTCAAACCACCGGCTGCACCACCATCAAAAACAACAACAACAACAACGGCAACAATAGCCACAGCAGCAATAGCAAAAAGTCAACACGCTCCAGCTGCAGTCGCCATCATCGTGCTACAGGATTAGCTGCAGTAGCTGCGGCTGGATCGTCGCAGGATACGCGACGGCGTTACTATTACTTTGGCAGCAAGGACGTCTACTGGTGCAAGCAGAGTCTGGCGCACAGTTTAACGCGCAGCGCAAGCAGCCTAAACTACCACAACAATAACAATAACAGCACCAACGGTCAGGCATCTGGCGGTCAGTTGATTTCCAAGGCACGCCGTCGACCGTTGCAGTTGTGCAGCAGTTTGAGTGCCGCCTATGCGCCGCCCAAGCGCAAAGAGTTCTACTTTTGTGATAAATATGCGCCAACAATTAGTGGTGGCACCACCAACACCAAAGCGACGCACCAAACGGCGGCAACAAATGCAGCGCAGCCCATCGATGTGCGTCTATTGAATTTTCTGCGAAACGCACAGCGCAGATTTCAATCAGCAACAGCAGCAACAACAACAACAAGCACAGCAACATCAACAGCAACAACAACAGCAACAGCCAAAGCAAAGTCTGAAAACAACAACAGCAGCAACAGCAGAAGCAACACCAAAGAGCGTTCATCATCGAGGAGCAAGAGCAACAATCACAACAACAATAACAATAACAGCAGCAACAACCACAGCAGATCTCTGCCGCCCATCATCAGCACCGATGATTGGTTTGGTTAGTATAACAATAACATTTGGCATTAGGCATATCTTAACATTTTTAAACAAGTCTCTGTTAATAAGTTCGCTAAGCTTAACAGCAACTTAACATAACGATGTAAACTCTATAAGAAAACTCTCCTCAGTTTTCAATTTCAAAGTAAAGTTAAAGTTTTTCCATTTCTGTCAAATTCCTATTTAATTTTGCGTTTTCAGACCGCAAGCAAATTAATATAAATACAAGTAAAAATGCTGTAGTTCTGTGAGCTCCTAAGTTATACCCTGTTAAACATATTATTGTCTTATTGGGGGTATCTTATCCGGTCTTGTGCAATGGATAACTATTATGTCCCTGATCAAGAAAATATATAACTAATGAAGTTAAAGATGCTTTTTTCTGTCGCTAACTTAGTTTTGCACAAAACCATTATACTCTTTTCATTAATTTTTGATGGGTTCAGGGTATAAAAACACCAGGTAGCCCTGTGCCCAATGTTGCAAGTGCTACACTGCATATAAAGTTACCATCCATCGTTGCGCTTGGTAAATCGGGCAAACATCAAAACCAGCAGACAAAAAACCAGCAACACGTTTGCAACGCCTTGTTTTTGGTTGACATTGATGGTGGGTTTTGGGTTTTAACAAAACCATAACAGTAAGTGTCCAATTGCAAGAAGTTACCTTTCAAAATCAAGTGGGGGGTCTACCACAAATGCAGAAGCGTGTTGCATCATTGGCAATGGACAGGAGTTGCAAATGTGCATATAATTAAAATAGCTGTTATTAAAAATGTAATGCAAGCTAATTAAAAGAAAATTATAAAATTATAAGTTAAGCATCTTAAAGATGAATATCTTGCAATTGAAGCGAACTACTTACTGCTGAGTTCTTAAGGGAAACTTAATCTATAGACACACGCCTTATACTTATACTTATACAAACTAAAGTTGAGCGCCTTAGATACAATATGGCTGAGTGCAAATATTTTTCCAGCTAGTATTCTAAAGAAGGTCGCTGATGTGTGCCCAACAAGCTGTTAGCCAAGCAACTTAACTAACTGACTGACAGAATGCCCGTGAGGCAACTCACGTCACGGAATGGCAGCGAAGGGAATTCTATATGCATGCCACAATAAGTAGGAAGAGAGCTATATATGTATATATATATATATTTATATATACATGTATACAGTTCAACACCTATAGAGGTAACAAGTACGTGAGAATCTTTTGTATTGCTTCCTCATTTCCTCATGGGTGTGAGTCGTCATGGAAGGAACGGAACGGAACCAAACCAACTTGTGCAGAAGTGTAGAGAAAAAAGAAACAGATATGTAAATTGTTGCAAGGCGGCACACAATCATTTCGTGGTAGTTTCGAGCTGGAAAGTGTAAAACAATAATAATGAATGAAAGAAAGAGGTAACTTTAGACAACTTTAGTCAAAGGAGCATAACAAAAGGTATGAATGGAACAAGACGCTGGATGACGATGATGGTGATGGTGATGGCATGAATTGCGTGCTACTGCCACATAACAAGACTATATATATATATATATATATATATATGTATATATATATATGGATATGTAGAGAGCGACTTGCTTCGCTGGCTTTTTGGCCAACAATTTGCATATTGCATGCAGAACGGGGTGCGGCAAAACCGCAAGTAGACAACAGGAAGAAGGAAGCCAATTTGCAGACAACATGCAACCCCACACATATATATATATATATATATATATGTATATACGTATCAGAGTGCTAATTACCTGGGATAGCTATGTGTCAGCTGTGCAGATCAGGGCAAGTGGGCAGAGACCCATCCCCCCGAGACAACTTGTGGCTGAGTTTTTTTTTATTTTAACTTTTTGTCATTGACCTCAAACTGACAGACAGGTGAGGCAGCTATATCCATTAATGTGGAATAATTTAAGAAAAGGTAACATCGTTCAGCTCTAAAGTGCAATTAATGCACTCTTTTTGCTTAAAACACGTTTATTGCTCTATTTGTTTTTTAATTAATTGTGTTTAAATTAATTTTTTTGTTAATTACTTTTTATTTAATACATCTCGCTATAAGTTACAGATCGTACTTCAGATTATCTATATATCTAATAACATAAACAGAAAAATATGTGTTGTTTCAACTTTACTTAAATTATTAAATAATGTATTTTTTTCTATGTACGAATTCATGCAGAGTAAATTAACAATTGCTCGGGCTTGAGCCTTAACTTTATGCAATATTTATTTGTCTATCGATAATAAAAGTAATTCGATAATTTGTAGGTTGGTTAAGTTAATTAAAATTAAAATGAATTAAAATAGTCTTCCTCATAATAGACGTACTTGGGCATAATTCAAATATGAGCATCGTTTTTAATTAGCCTTGGCTGTTTGGTTTGCAATTTGCACAAGCTAATGAGCATTACCTCATCCACATCCAGCGCTAAGCCAATATTATATAGCCATATAAGTAATCGCCTATCGACGTACTGCGCATTTCACACACAGACACACACAAACAAAGCTCTTCCTACAGTACTTTGTAAAAGTTCACGACCGACAAAAACAACTGTCAATGAATCATTCGAGTTTATGGATGCATTTGCACTTATGTCCGGCAGATCATTGTCAATATATATTTAAACCTTTCTTTTTTTGTGTTTCACAAAATTTATGGTTTTTTGTGTATTGACAATTTCAATTGCGCTGCATTTTAATGATGCCCAGTTAAAATTAGCTGTACGTGCCTCTAATGAATATATATTTAAGATCATTTTTCACTCAACCTTATTATGAGCTATTTTTTGTTCAAAAGTTTCCCGAGTATTTGCTATTGTTTTTTTTAAACAACGATTCTTTTTATTTGTTTAACACTTTATAAACATGCTTGGTTTACAGCAGAAATATAATAATTTGTTTGGCAATTACCTTTGTTTTTGGGTTTTGCTTTGAGTTTTGTTTCTTGCTTTTCACAATCTCTTATTTGTTTTTTTGTGGCGTTTCGCAAGATATCTTCATTTTTGTGTTTACATTGCGTGCGTGCCATTAACAGCGTTGCCAACTCACAGCACTGCCAGCTACGATAAATCGATAACAAGCAGGCGATAACACGCAATTGGAATTAAACAGACAGCAGCTAAGCAAACAGACTGTGTTGTGCATACAAGTGAAGTGCAAATTGACAGCATGTTAATATGCAAATAGAAAGAGAGTGAGAGAAAGAGAGGCAAACACAAATTTGGAGTTGACTAATCAAGAGTCAAAGTCAAGCGATCATCGTAAATAATGTTATTGTGTTTGGCTAGCGGGTGTTGTCTATTATATTATGATGACAGTTAATTTCCACTATTTCCCTGACGACCCGTTTCGTTTGGGACTGCGTGTGTCATATGTAAATATGTAAATTACACTAAAAACAATTGCGCCACTCAGTGACTCCTTATTTACGCTTTTACGATTTTACGATTGCAATTGTTTTATATATATGTATATCTGACTCATGCTATGACATCGATATGCGTAAAAATTATAAATAGCGACAGCATCAGGCTCAGAGATCCTACTGCTACTACAACAGTCTGAAGGTCAAGCATCAATTAACTTTAAGCCTGCGTGTGACAGCAATAAATAAAAAGGCCAACAAACAGATGCCAATCAATATTTGCGTTGGCAATGCTAAAGAACTACAAGCGAAGTTAATTTCCAGAGTCGCTTCTCCTTACACCATACTCAAGATAAATTACAGGGTATGACAGTATAAAGTTCGGGTCTGAAAAAATATTGGAAGTGATTTAACTGGACTGGCGTATCAATTGTGGTATCAATGAGTAAAAATAAAGCGCCCAAAGTACAATTTGATTGGACATGGTGCATAATAAGTTTAACAGGAAATTCGTCACTGCTTAAAGAGCGATTTGTGAAATGTTTAATTAAAAATACATTTTATGTAAATCAAAGATTCTTCCTTGAATGCAATTCATATATAAAATGAATAAAAGCTTAGTTCTTTAATTTAACTTGTCAAATGTTATCCATTTGAGAATTTGGCATTCGCTGTTACCACTTGAGTTGTTGTCATTCGCCAAACAATTGGTCTCTCCAAAAAACCAAAAGCATGACTCCGAATCAGGAAACAACAAACGCCGACAATGATAACGATGACAGCATGCAATTTTTGGCCGTTGCCATTTTTGAAGAGTCATGTTGAAACTAATTTACAAGCCAGAGAAAATATGAAGCAAATGAAACAAAAGTGATAATTTATCCACATTGTGCATAATTGCATTAGCATGAGTCTGTGATCTGTAGTCTGTGTAGACAAACGGATGTGGTTCAAAAATATTTGAATTGGGCAAGGTCAACGTGGCTAATTTGATAGGCTTTTACTCCGGATTGCGGCACTCTCCCAGCTGTGTGTGTGTGTTGTTGTTGTTGTTGTGGTGTACTAAACCACCTTTCACACAATTAAAGCGTTACCCACGATGATGATGATGATGCCAAAGACGAGGGAGGGTCCCACGATAAATCGGCGCTTGCACTGCTCCGTGACTAGAATCAAGAATTAAATATGCAAAAAGCGTTTCCGCAATGAAATTTACATAAAATTTGAAAATTAAGCAATCAAAAAAGAAACACTCTCAAAATTAATTTGAACACAACAATTACTGTACGAATTGTATCCAGAGAACGGGAAAAAAACAACACAAAAGCTACAAAACTCGAGACCGAAACTAAAAGTGAGTAAGTTTCGTCTCGCCTGGGAATTTATAGACTCGTTCAACACAAAATGCCTTGAGAATTTTAATGGTGTACCCCTGCTGATTCATCGCATAATTAAATTTGTAGCATTTTACGGAAAGAAATAACAATTAGAAGCACTATTGCAGCTGCTCGACAATGGAATGCTCTATAAAATTTAACGATCGTTTCTTATTTTTGGGCAATTATTAACTAAGAGAAATATTTACTTTATTCTTATCTCATAATTCACAATTATAGATATTGTCAGACTTTAAGTACAGCTTGTACACATTCTAGCTGCATATATAGAATACTCCTGCATTTAAGTAATGATTACAGGGTATACAACAAACAAAAAAGACAGTAGCTGAAGCTACTCATGTTATTACGCAGTAAAAGTTTTAATTATGCGTGTCGCATGCAAATGTTTTACATTTGCCAAAAATTCACCATCTCTCTCTCTCTCTCTCTCTCTCAATCTCGCTGTCTCTTTCTAACTGTATCTCTTGTTCTTACGCCTTGTCATGCAATTGCCATTCACTGCGTGGGCGTTGTCAGTGTTTTTTATTGCGCTCAGTTGATTAAAATGCGGCTTGAACCACGACACTCATGTTGACCAACAATTTACCTTTGGATTTTTATATATACAGTATGTATATATATGTATATATATTTGACAGTAACACACTTACATACATATATTTATTTGCTGTCTCTGCAATTTTTTGCGTAACTGTTGCTGCGTCTTTTTAGTTAGGTAAATTTACTGATTAATTAAACGTGAATTGGTTTTGCTAAATGTGCAAATCGAATGTCGCTGAAATTGTTATTATTTGTTTTTTCTTGGTTTGGTGTTCGTTCGCTGATAAGCTGATGTTGTAAACATTTGTTGCCCCAGCGATAAAACGCCATTAACAATGATTGGCAAACAAACGTGTTAATTTTCTTTAATAAATTTATAAAATGCACTTTAATCTATATAATTATATTTAATTCCCGCTTGCCTTTCAAATAAGCCACTCTCTCTTTATCTGTTGCTTGATTTTGCTTCTCAATATTTAAGTGTTTTTTTTATTTTTAATTTTGCTTTCAATCATAGTGTACCTGTTACTTGTTCGAGACGGACCTATTTTAATTAATTCGATATGGCTACAATTATTGATACAGTTGGGCGTTGCCAGACGTGCGAAATTCGCTTGCCTCATGTTAATTGTGAATGACTCTGTTTGCTGAGCTGCATTTAAATATGAATTTGAACTTGAAATTCTATTAGCGATCTTTTTCGAGTACATACTGCGATATATTGCTGATGTTGTCATTATGATATATATATATATATATATACACATATTTTTCGTATGATTTTATGCATATTTAATGAGATCAGCAAAAAACGAGGAAAACTTTTACAATTGACTGCGATTGCTATGAGGCAATGATTAGTTTAAACTGTTAACTCAAGGTGTGCCTGTGCCTGTGTTGCTGTGTGTATAGTTCTGATTAGATAAGCACGAGTGTGTATGAATGTAGTTAAACAATTGACTAAATCAATATCATTTATATATTTTTTACAGACGAAGAAGCAAGCGAAACAAAGGCGAAGGAAAAACAAACGAGAACCGGCAAAAGCAGGACGACGACAAAGACAGCCGGCGTGGGTGAGCCGTTGATAACCGTTGAAATCAAACAGGGCCAACTGAAGCACAAACAGCAGCGACAGCCGCAAGTAACTGCGGCTGCAAAGCCGCCAAAAACAAAAACAACAGCAAGAAAAACAACAACATTAGCAATATCGGCAACAGGTCAAACAGAAACGACAACCGGTGACAATAGGTGCGTGGCCAGCTGCAAGGTCGAGGATATGAACAGTCACGCGACCGCCACACAGAACGGACAAACAACGGTAGTTGGGCATCATCGCGGCTTCTCGCAGCCATCGGTCGCCGCGACAACAGTGTCCGGCAGCACATCGGGCGATCCATGGTATCTGCAGGCCACTGGGCATCAGATGCCGCCAACAGCACCGCTCCGACACAATAAGCGACCAGCACCGCAGCCCAATTCAATGGGCGTTGGCGTTGGTGTCGGTGTCGGTGTGGGCGTTGTTGCCACATCTCTGCTGCAGCATCAGCAACAGCTGAGCCAATCCCAGCCGCATATTGTGCCGCCAAGCATACCGCCGCATCATCATCATCATCGCGACAACAATGTGGTAAGTCATCAATATGATCAACTAACTTATCGATAGAAATTGAGCTAATACTTCGGTGTCAGGTTATTGTAAAATAGGTTATGACTCCTGGCGGTCGACATGCGAGGGGATTAGAATGAAGATTAATATATTTTTTTTAAATACTAATAAATCGAAACAATTTTATGTTATTTTATTAATAACTTGCTCCGTTTCTGAGATGCAGAAGCAATCCGATTACAGATAGACTCAAAATTGCAATTTAATAATACTGTTTAGTTTGTAAATTCTCGTCTGGATCGTGCCTTGCACTGCAATCTATAAGATCTATTTTGCCTTCTCCTAAGAATACAGCTCTGCCCTCAATCCGAATCTTCGTCAGATTGAGGATTACTACGTCTCCTCTTGTTTCCCCACGATACTACATCTTTTCAAGCTAAAGCGGCGCCATCCTGCTGTTCATGTGCATTGAAGATTCTATCTCATTATCACAAAACCAGCTTAGTTAGCTGGTGACTATTGGTTGGGTGACTTCTAGACTAGAGTATCCTCTGAGCAGACCGTTAATTATTCTACGTTTGTAAATCTTTTTCGATACTAGCCTTAAAGACCCGTGGCTTGTTTGACGCCTGCTGTCTCATTCCTAAGTTGCAGCCGCCATTCTTGCCTGCCCCCCAAGTTCTAATTACGTTTAATGCTGCTTGACTATCGGACAAAATGTGGCTATATCCGATATATATCGTTTCGATAATTACGTTATAAATTAAAGACCTACGCTGCCCATTGCGAAAAAACCTCAGCTTTATATGTGCTTCAGGGGTTCATGGGCTGTGTCCTGGTGGGTGAGTGCGTCATTGCACAATCTTATCAATATTTACCAGTTGGACATTAAGTAAGCATAATATTGATTTTATTATTGGCCATAAAAGAGATAGCTATAATCGAATTAATTAACTTAATAAGTTAGCTCAAATAAAAGCATAATTTAACTAAGTCATCGCGCACATTTTTTTCTGATGCGCTCATTTTTTTCTCATTGCCTCATTTTGTTGCAGCACCAAACACCAGCAGCAGCCGCAGCAGCAGCAGCAGCAGCAGCAGCTCATGCATTAAATAGTCATAATTTAATCAACAATCATTCGCCCAAATCGCCCAATCAGACGCAACTGCAACTGCAACAGCAGCCGCAGACGACGACAATACAGCAGCAACAACAGCAGCAGCAACAACAACATAGTATATTGTCAACATTTGCGCCCGCTGCAACAACAGCAACACATACACAGGCCGACCAGGTAGCAGCAGCATCCGTGACAGCGGCAGCTGTTGCCGCCGTCGCACAACAGCAGCAGCAGCAACATATGCAGCTTCTGGCCAACTGCGCTTCCAGCAATAATCTAATGTCCTCCTCGCTAACGTTGCATACGCCGGTAGGCGTGTTGCCGCCCAAGAGTTTAGCTCTCAGTGGCGGTAATAGTATCAACAGCACCGGCGGCAACAGCAGCACCAACAACATTCTGCTGCAGTCTACGCAGCCAACCGTTGTCGGCAGCAGCGGCAACAGCAATAACAACAACAACAATAACAACATTAATAATAGCAATAGCAACAGCAGCAGCAACAACACAGGCATGTCCACATCTCTGCACAGCTTCGATATCAACGGCGGCGGCGGCAGCATGGACAAGTGGACAAGTGGTTCCACAACGGCCATGAATCATGCATCGCTGTCACCCACAGGCGCACAACAGCTACGCAAATGTGAGGTTAAACTGAATGCAATGCCGTAAGTTAAAAAAAAAAACATTAACGATTAAATCTTAATTGTTAAACACTACCAATCAATTCATTGATTCTCTTCAATTTGATCAGCTACTAATTGCATTCCACTCAATCGTTTATCTTCCTGTAGCTGGTTCCATGGCAGCATAACGCGCGATGAGGCGGAACATTTGCTGCAGCCGCGTGAGGATGGACTCTTCCTGGTGCGCGAGTCGACAAATTTTCCCGGTGATTACACGCTGTGCGTTTGCTTCCAGGGCAAGGTGGAACACTATCGTGTTAAATATCTGGAGAATAAATTAACCATTGACGATGAGGAGTACTTTGAGAATCTGGGACAACTCGTCGCGGTAAGATCTTTTCAATACTCATCCTCATCACATCCATTTGTAATACTAATTGCACCTTTTTGCCATACAGCACTATGAGGCCGATGCGGATGGTCTGTGCACTCAGCTTGTAAAGTGTTTGCCCAAGTTGGGCAAACAAGAGTTTTGCATCAACTCCAAAGAATTTGTGGACAAGGGCTGGGTCATACCCGAGGCGGAGCTGCAGCTACGCGAAAGCATTGGCAAGGGCGAGTTCGGTGACGTCATGTTGGGCATATTGCGCAACGAGAAGGTCGCCGTCAAGATGCTCAAGGATGAGGGCGCTGTGCAAAAGTTTCTCGCTGAAGCATCGGTCATGACGTAAGCGATATATAAACAAATAACACAAAAAAAATATAAACTAAAGCTAAACCATATCCAACAGCACGCTGGAGCACGAGAATCTGGTAAAGTTTATTGGCCTTGTTTTTACCAGCAAGCATCTGTACTTGGTTACGGAATACATGAGCAAAGGATCGCTGGTTGATTATTTGCGTTCGCGTGGACGACAGCACATAACCAAAAAGGATCAAATCAATTTCGCCTTGTAAGCCAGCCCCAGCCTCATCTAATCCAATATTCAATTATGTTGAATGCTGCAATTGTTTAATTTTTTAGCGATACGGCCTCTGGCATGGAGTATCTGGAGGCCAAAAAGGTTGTGCATCGTGATTTGGCCGCACGCAATGTCCTCATCTCTGAGGACTGTGTGGCCAAGGTATCCGATTTTGGCCTGGCACGCGAGGAATGCTATAATCTCGATGTTGGCAAGCTGCCCATCAAATGGACAGCGCCCGAGGCACTCAAAAATGGCGTAAGTAAATAAATAAAATGCAATTTTGAAGGGGTTTCAAAAATTAATTTTGTTTAGTACTGAATGTATAATTATAAAATACTTAACTATATAAGAAAAGATTAATATAATAATTTTCTCAAATTTTGTTTGAAATTTATTTATTCTTTCAGCGCTTCTCCAATAAATCGGATATGTGGAGCTTTGGCATACTTCTATGGGAAATATACTCCTTTGGACGTGTGCCCTATCCCCGAATCGTATGTACCAAATGAATATATAATTTATTTGAATTGTACAATTTATAAACATATTCTTTTGATGTTTTTTTTAGCCACTGGCAGATGTGGTGAAGCACGTTGAAGTTGGCTACAAAATGGAGGCACCCGAGGGCTGCCCAGCCGAAATCTACGAGATGATGCGTCAGGCATGGGAGCTAAATCCAGCGAAGCGGCCAACATTTGCGGAGCTCAAAGTGAAGTTGCAGCACCTAAATAACGCAACGGCGTGAGAGGCTCATGACAACAACAACTAAATGAAGGAAACAACAACAGTTTCCAAAAACTAGCGGAAAATAATGTTTTGAAATGACTTTAGTTTGAGGGCAGGAAATTAAAAATAATACCGCCAATGCAGACCGAAAGATTTATTTAACACTGACACTGACACTGAACGCAACAATTTTTCGTACCCATAATATATATATATATATTTATATATATATATATACATATGTATAATTCTATAGACGTATATAACTAATTTACAACAATTTATTTACATATATAATTTATGCGATAAGTTTTTTGTAAGCTTAACCGAAGGAAACCCAACACAATCAAGCAATGTTAGTGAGTTGCGCCCAGCTAACGTTCTATAACTACATTATAACGATATCTAAATATATATACTTATACATATACAGAGTTTGCATTCTGTGTAATATACTATTAATATTACAAAATTACATAATTGTGTTATCTAAAGTTGGTATTTATAGTTTGTACCCTACACACTATTTTCCCTCACTCTCCCTCTTTATATAGAAATATAAAAATCTGTATGTTTTGTGCTCTGGATTGATATTTACAGCTTATTTTTATACCTTTTTTTGTAAATTCCAATTTCGGGCTCTAAAAAACGATTTGTACAATTTCTGTTAGACATTTATTGTTTATAGCACAAGCAACAGCAACAAAAAACTTGTACAACAAGTTGCTGAAAAACACAAACATTATAAATACATATAAAGAAAAATGAACTAAACCAGCAACTTAGTTAAATTTAATTACATTTATCTTTCTTATCAAAATGAGCGAAAATTATAGAAAAAATAACTTAAATAAAAATTGAATTTGACTTGAACCTATCAAATCTAAGAGGGCAGCTTCGACTGTGTGTTTAAAAACTCCAACAATAAATATAACAAAAAAAAAACAAATATTAAAAACAAAACACTTGTGAAAAGATGCATTACATTAATACTATTACATATATAAAAACATTAAACATATACAAAAACTCTAAATACTTAGCTTATGTGGCATGATTAATGTTTATAATCATTATAATAATAATCTATAAATTAAACGCGCAAGTTTCATCTATGTAAAATCCCCAATGCAATTGTTCAGTCTACTTATTTGTTTATAACATTATTTAATTGTGGAATCTCTTGTACCCTTTTAAATCTATAATATATATAGTTAATATATTCAAACGCCGCTTTAAAAACAAAAGGAGGAAACACCCTGCAGCATAAGGGAAATTGTAATTTATTTATGCATATTTTAATATCAATATATATAATTTACTTGACGTTTTATATGTTTCTTATTCTAAAAGAAACTTGTACAATTTTGCTTTAACAATTACTTTTATTTTATTTTATGTACACATTGACACACACACACACACACACACACATAAACGTCCACATGATTTACATTTAATTTAATTCTAAAGTTATTACTTTTTTAAAAACAAAACAAATTTAGAGTAATAAAAAAAAAACACTTTTGTCAAACAAATTCTAAGTTAGCAAGAAAAGAAAAATTGTATACAAAAAAAATCGCACGAACACGTAATACTTACAAAGAATGCAGTTGGAGATTGAGATTGAAAATGATATAAAACTTTTAATAAAAGTGGAAAATTATATTTGCTTGTTTTCTTATCAATTAAATGTATCTATCGAAAATTGCAGATTGATGATGCCGATATTTCCCGTTCTAAAAACACGTTTATAATGTCGATCTAAGATCCCTTATACAATATGCCATGTAACGGAAATGGATGGAAATCAAGTTGATTTTCACCATATAAATACCAGCCCGATTGGTCTAGTTCATTTGTAATTTACAAAAACCAAAACCAAAGCAGTGAGATGTTATTGTTACCCGTGTCAGTGATTTTACTGGGTCTATGTGGCAGTTCTACTGGCAAGGTAAATTTTTTACGTCAAGGACTCTATGAGTATAAGAATATCTGGAATAATTGAGTAAAAAACTATCTGGATTACAGATAAGGTATCTGGTCGAACCGGTCGATGTAGCTAGTAACTCCACAGATGAGAGTAAGCTTGCATATACTCTGAGAGTCGAACGAATCTCTCGAAATAAATCTGTACTTTCTGGATTGATCGTTTGGAAATGTAATGCTAATGATGTCATGGTAATTGATTGGTACTACCAATGGTCATAATAAAATATAATATAAGCACTCTTATTAACAGATTGAAATTTCTGCTTTTAAATCACATAGTGGATTTGAAAACAGTTATATTAAAATACCCTTGCATATACCTTTAATGCCGCTCAACGAATATTTGGATAAATTCTATAATGATATGTTTTATGAAAGTTTCAATCATTGCTCGAATGTGACACTGTTTGTAAGCCAACTTGAGACGCCGTTTAACAAATCTATAAAATTTGATAACTGTGAGCCCAGGCCGAGTTTGGGATATCCGGATCATTTGACCGACGGGTTTTATAAAGTAGTTTTTCATTTTGTCAGCGACTTTGAATCGTTTGTTGTTTATACTATACATAATTTTTTTTGATAATTAATAATTTTTAATCAGAAATATTAATCTATTTTTATTTTTGTAGACACTAAATTTGCTATTAATATTAAGCGCAAAATAATTAAATTAAAAATTATGAAATTTATAAGCAATAACAAAGTTTAATAAATCAATATTTTGATGTGATTACCACGGGAAGCAGACTGTTTTCAATTTCCATACAACGCTCCTTCTCCAACATTTTGATCCACTACTGTTTAAGACTTTGATATTTTGTTTTTAGATTTCTGTATGATTTATGACAATATATAAAATATGCCGCTCAGTTTTTAAGTACTCGTGTGGATCGGACATAAAAATATTACAATAATCGAATTAATTAACTCAATAGCTTAACTCAAATAAAAGCATGATTGAATGAAATGATCAAATTTCGCGCAAATAATTTCACTAATAACTTGCCCCATTTTGTTACAGCACCTAACACCAGCTGCAAGGCATGAATAAAATAGTCATCATTTGATCAATAAACAGTCGCAACTGCAACAGCAGCCGCAGGCGACGACACGATTTTTAGATTAAATATTTAATGACATGCGACGGCAATAGATGGAAATCAGTCAAGTAGGTTTTGGCTTTATAAATACCAACCCGATCTAGCGATAAAAACCGTGTAAGGTTGATTTCCTTCTCCGAACCAGTGATATTGAATTGGGACACCAGATTGATTTAAATTTCCTTCTGCAACAACATATAGCATGTGTAGGCAAGATCGAAAATACCTGCTTTGCTAACAACTTCTTAGATTTTATAGGATTTAAGAATATGAAAATTAATACAAAAATACATATAAAGTTGCTTTAGCATTTATTTACACATTTTAAATATTTTTATTTGCAATTAATTATCAGGGAGCACTCAAAATTAATCTAAACCAAGCTCTATTTTTGCAGGCGTCGTGTTGCGCGTCGAATGGGTCGATTTTCGGGGGGGTGCTTGGCGGCGCAAAGAAATTGCCACTGTTGAGCTGCTGCGGTGTTGATGGCATGCGTGGTGCCGCTGTGTTGCCACCAAAATTAAAGGCGCCATTGCTCACAGGAGTTGCTGCTGTAGGCGCTGCGGCTGGACTGCCAAAAATATTTCCGCCCATTGGCGAACTGGAATTATTTTGCGTGGCACAATGTGAGGTTAAACTGAATGCAATGCCGTAAGTTAAAAAAAAAAACATTAACGATTAAATCTTAATTGTTAAACACTACCAATCAATTCATTGATTCTCTTCAATTTGATCAGCTACTAATTGCATTCCACTCAATCGTTTATCTTCCTGTAGCTGGTTCCATGGCAGCATAACGCGCGATGAGGCGGAACATTTGCTGCAGCCGCGTGAGGATGGACTCTTCCTGGTGCGCGAGTCGACAAATTTTCCCGGTGATTACACGCTGTGCGTTTGCTTCCAGGGCAAGGTGGAACACTATCGTGCTAAATATCTGGAGAATAAATTAACCATCGACGATGAGGAGTACTTTGAGAATCTGGCACAACTCGTCGCTACTTATTTTTTTATAACATTATTTAATTGTGGAATCTCTTGTACCCTTTTAAATCTATAATATATATAGTTAATATATTCAAACGCCGTTTTAAAAACAAAAGGAGGAAACACCCTGCAGCATAAGGGAAATTGTAATTTATTTATGCATATTTTAATATCAATATATATAATTTACTTGACGTTTTATATGTTTCTTATTCTATAAGAAACTTGTACAATTTTGCTTTAACAATTACTTTTATTTTATTTTATGTACACATTGACACACACACATGATTTACATTTAATTTAATTCTAAAGTTATTACTTTTTTAAAAACAAAACAAATTTAGAGTAATAAAAAAAAAACACTTTTGTCAAACAAATTCTAAGTTAGCAAAAAAAGAAAAATTTTCATACAAAAAAACACCTAATACTTACAAAGAATGCAGTTGGAGATTGAGATTGAAAATGATATAAAACTTTTAATAAAAGTGGAAAATTATATTTGCTTGTTTTCTTATCAATTAAATGTATCTATCGAAAATTGCAGATTGATGATGCCGATATTTCCCGTTCTAAAAACACGTTTATAATGTCGATCTAAGATCCCTTATACAATATGCCATGTAACGGAAATGGATGGAAATCAAGTTGATTTTCACCATATAAATACCAGCCCGATTGGTCTAGTTCATTTGTAATTTACAAAAACCAAAACCAAAGCAGTGAGATGTTATTGTTACCCGTGTCAGTGATTTTACTGGTTCTATGTGGCAGTTCTACTGGCAAGGTAAATTTTTTACATCAAGGACTCTATGGGTATAAGAATATCTGGAATAATTGAGTATAAAACTATCTGGATTTCAGATAAGCTATCTGGTCGAACTGATTGATGTAGTTAGTAACTCCACAGATGAGAGTAAGCTTACATATACTCTGAGAGTCGTACGAGCCTCTCGAAATAAATCTGTACTTTCTGGATTGATCGTTTGGAAATGTAATGCTAATGATGTCATGGTAATTGATTGGTACTACCAATGGTCATAATAAAATATAATATAAACTCTTTTATTAACAGATTGAAATTTCTGCTTTTAAATCACATAGTGGATTTGAAAACAGTTATATTAAAATACCCTTGCATATACCTTTAATGCCGTTCAACGAATATTTGGATAAATTCTATAATGATATGCTTTATGAAAGTTTCCATCATTGCTCGAATGCGACACTGTTTGTAAGCCAACTTGAGACGCCGTTTAACAAATCTATAAAATTTGATAACTGTGAGCCCAGGCCGATTTTCGGATATCCGGATCATTTGACCGACGGGTTTTATAAACTAGTTGTTCATTTTGTCAGCGACTTTGAATCGTTTCTTGTTTTCACTATGAAAGTGATACATAATTTTTTTTGATAATTAATCATTTTTAATCAGAAATATTAATCTATTAAGCGCAAAATAATTAAATTAAAAATTATGAAATTTATAAGCAATAACAAGGTTTAATAAATCAATATTTTGATGTGATTACCACGGGCAGCAGACTGTTTTCAATTTCCATACAACGCTCCTTCTCCAACATTTTGATCCACTACTGTTTAAGACTTCGATATTTTGTTTTTAGATTTCTGTATGATTTATGACAATATATAAAATATGCCGCTCAGTTTTTAAGTACTCGTGTGGATCGGACATAAAAATATTACAATAATCGAATTAATTAACTCAATAGCTTAACTCAAATAAAAGCATGATTGAATGAAATGATCAAATTTCGCGCAAATAATTTCACTAATAACTTGCCCCATTTTGTTCCAGCACCTAACACCAGCTGCAAGACTTGAATAAAATAGTCATCATTTGATCAATAAACAGTCGCAACTGCAACAGCAGCCGCAGGCGAAGACACGATTTTTAGATTAAATATTTAATGACATGCGACGGCAATAGATGGAAATCAGTCAAGTAGGTTTTGGCTTTATAAATACCAACCCGATCTAGCGATAAAAACCGTGTAAGGTTGATTTCCTTCTCCGAACCAGTGATATTGAATTGGGGCACCAGATTGATTTCAATTTCCTTCTGCAACAACATATAGCATGTGTAGGCAAGATCGAAAATACCTGCTTTGCTAACAACTTCTTAGATTTTATAGGATTTAAGAATATGAAAATTAATACAAAAATACATATAAAGTTGCTTTAGCATTTATTTACACATTTTAAATATTTTTATTTGCAATTAATTATCAGGGAGCACTCAAAATTAATCTAAACCAAGCTCTACTTTTGCAGGCGTCGTGTTGCGCGTCGAATGGGTCGATTTTCGGGGGTGCTTGGCGGCGCAAAGAAATTGCCACTGTTGAGCTGCTGCGGTGTTGATGGCATGCGTGGTGCCGCTGTGTTGCCACCAAAATTAAAGGCTCCATTGCTCACAGGAGTTGCTGCTGTAGGCGCTGCGGCTGGACTGCCAAAAATATTGCTTGCTGTTGCATTATTGTTGGCGCTAGCGCCAAATGTAAACGGCTTGGCGGTATTGTTACTCTGCGCTGGTGAAGTAGCACCACCGAATGCAAATGGTGCATTCCCAGATGCTGCTTGTGGTGCAGCGCTTCTGCTGCTGCTGCTGCTGCTGTTAAATGCGAAGACGCCTGACTTTGACTGTGGCTGTGGCTGCTGCTGTGCAGCTGCCACAGCACTGGCAAATATATTTCCGCCCATTGGCGAACTGGAATTATTTTGCGTGGCACTGGCACCAAATGCAAATGGTTTGTTTTGATTGCCGCTTGGAGGCGCTGGCACCGCAAAGCCACCAAAACTGGGCGATGCTGTTGCTGCTCCTGGTGCTGGTAATGGTGTTGATGAGTTGCTCCCAAAATTAAAACTAGGCTTTACAATGCCAGTTGCTGGTGCTGCTGCTATTGGTGTTGCTGTTGGTGAGCTAAATAAGTTTGTGGACTCATTTTTCTGCGCCACTGCAGCAAAGGAGAAGCCGCCAGTGCGTGGTTGTTGTGGCGACTGTGCTGCTGCCCCTGCTCTTGTTGCCACCTGCTGCTGCTGCTGTTGCTCTGCTGCACCGCCAAATGCAAAAGGCTTTGGAGCAGTTGTATTGTTGCTGTTGCTGGTGCTGCCAAATGTAGGCGTCGCTCTCGGCGTGGCACCAAAACTGAATGTGCTGCTGGGGTTGGCTGTTGTCGTTGCAGCTCTTGCATTAAAACTAAAGCTGGCTGCAGGGGCTGTCGCTGCTGCTGTTGTTGTTGTTGTTGTTGTCATTTTGGGTCCAGCATCGCTGTCGCCAAATTTGAATAGATTACCGGTGTTGTTGCTGCTGCTGCTGTTGGATAGGGTAAACGGTGTTGCTTTTGCCACGGGTTTAGCTGCATCGCTTGTGGCACCACCAAATGAGAAAAGATTCGAGTTGCTAGCTGCGGGTGGTGCTGTTGTTGCTGCCGTTGCTGCGCCGCCAAAACTAAATGGCTTTGCGGCTACTGTTGCTGCGGCGCCACCAAAAATGGGCGTAGCTGCGGGCATAGCAACTGGTGCGGTAGTCGACGCGACAATGGGCGTGGCAGCTGGCCCATTAGCTGAACTATTGCCAAAGCTAAACAGTTTTGTAGGTTCAGCGACTGTTGCTGGTTTTCCAAACACATTGTTGCCGTTGTTGTTAAGGATCGCCGCTTCTGTGGGCTTTTGCGCCCAGCTATTCAGATTTAAGGCAGGCGCAGCAGCGGCATCACCAGCTGCTCCTGCTGCATTATTGTTGCTGGTGTTGCCAAATGCGAACGGTTTGCTAGCTGCTGCCGTAGTTGTTGCTGTCGCTGCACCTGCAGCGTTGCCAAAACTAAATATTGAAGCGCTTTTAGTTGCTGTTGCTGCTGCGGTTGTTGCTGCTGCTGCTGTTGTTGCTGCTGCTGTTGTTGCTACTGCATTTGTTCCTGCTGCTGTTGTTGCCGTATTGCCGAAACTAAACAAGGGAGCACTTGCAGCTGTTGTTGCTGCTGGTGCAACTGTAGTGTTAATTGCTGCTGCAGTTGCGGGCTTGCCAAATGTGAACATTGCTGGTGCAGCTACAGGTGCATCGGTTGTCGTTGTAACTGCTCCTGCTACTTTTGCGGTTGCATTTCCAAATGAAAACATTGGCGTGATGCTTGCTGTTGTGGTTGTTGATGCTACAGTTGTTACTGTTGCTGCTGCTAACGTTGGCAGCTGGTTAAAGTTTAATGCAGGCGGCATTGTTGTCGGTGTAAAGTTAAGTTTTGGAAGAGTCGATGTGCTCGATTGGCTCGTTGTTGTTGGCAGTGTAAAGGCTGTGGAGGTGTTCAAAACTGTTGATGCGTCCTTGTTGGGTGTTTTGATTACAGCAGCGTTGTTAAATGAAAGTGAAGGCAAAGCATTGCTGCTGATTGATGTTGTTGTTAATGTTATAGGTGCAGTTGTTGCTGCTGTTGCTCCAGCTGCTGCTGTGGTTGCCGTTGTTGCTGGTGTGTTGATTGCAGCTGTTGTGTTAAATGAAAGCAACGGCAAAGAGGTATTGCTTGTTGTTGTTGTAGTTGTTGCTGTCGTTGCGGTGTTTGCTATTGATACTATTGTCGCTGGCACAGCGGTCGTTACACTCAGTATAATTGGCTTGGTTGATGTGGTTGTTGCTGTTGCCGTTGTTAGTGTGGCACTTCTTGTTGTTGCAATTGTCGTCGGTTTGATGGGCATAGGCATCGCGTCCGGCTCGTCGGGCAACTCCGCCTCATCTTGGTAGATTTCACCCTTCAGACTGCTTAGCATAAGCGCCAGCTTCGTTTTTTGCGTACGCTCCAAATTGGAATTCTTTTGGCTGCCCAGCGCATTCTGTTGCTTCGGCCTGACAAATTGTATGCCCGCATATTCGCTGGCATCCACATCGGGACTGTCCAGATCAAATTCTTGCTCACGCTGCGATTGTTGCTGCTGTTGTTGTCGGCTTTGTTGACTTTGGGATGTATTGAACAATGTTAGTTTTGGTTTGGTGGGCGTCTCCGGTTTTTGTACAGCCTGCAGAATGGGCTCGGGCGCGGAAACTGTACGTTGTGCAGGCGTTGTCGGCAGCGGGGTAATCGGGACACTTTGCGCTCTTGTCAAATGCTCCAGATTTAGATTAATTGTACTGCTCTGATTGCGCTGTATTTTTGCCGCCTGTTGGCGAGGTGAGCTTTCTGGCGAACTGCTGCTGCTGTTGCCGCTAACGGTGGATGCGGTTAGTTTGCGCTTGCTGCTGAGCAGCTTGCTGGAGCTGAGAGAGCCGGCAATTTCATTGCTGTGACTACAATTTCTACGTTTGGCCAGCTGTTCTGGCGAAACGCTAACGGAATAATGATGACCAGGCATTTGAAACTGTTGAGGGAGGTGCTGATGGTGTTGTTGTTGTTGATGCAGCTGGTGTGACAGCGATATTGGTGAGTGATACTGTCGCAGCGGCACCGTAACCGTAAGCTCGCGCTGCCGCTTTAGGCCCGACTGCAGCTGCAACATGGACAACTGCTGTTGCTGATGTTGCTGCTGAGGTGGATGATGTTGATGATGATCAACATAATCAGTCATACGACTGCAGCTCTTTTTGAAATCATTCGGTTGTATTTCCTGAAAATAGTTCAAGTCAATCACCATGCCTCGCACAGCGGTATTTGAACTGAGACTTACGCCACTGTTGATCCGTTTGCGCGAAATCTCCTTCAGCTCCTCGAGGACGCTACGCGTCGGCTCGCTTTCGTGCTGCAATGGCGGCGGATGCATTATAGGTCGATTCTCCCGCGACAACTGCTCGCTATTCTTCTCCACACCCAGCAGCGAATTCGAGCGCAGCAAGCTGGGCAACGTATTGCCGCAGAAAAAGCTGCGCTCGGGCGGTGCAATGCGCGTTATCGAAGGCAGTACACCCTTATTTAATGAGGCAATCCGTCGTGGCGGTGTCATCGGATTGTACAGATTGTTGTAGGACATGCTGCGCTGCAGGCCACGACTACTCTCCTTCTGGTAATCAGCAATGCGCGAGGTTAATCCGCTGCTGTGCACATCCGCATAGGTTCTGTGTAGCAGGTGTAAATGATTTGATTAGTACTACAATTATAGACTTTGATTAAGAGAGCTATAATCGCAAATGTCTCCGACACTGTGCCCAACTTTGAATTGCTTCATCATGCATTTGTATTTAATTATCAAAGATCCCATTTTAGTTTGATATGTATATGGTACACTGAAGCTTAAACAAAGCATATTTTCGTTCGATCGGACAGGCTAAATACATATAATTAAATGCTGGATGCCTTGCTAAAACCAGTTTGTATTTGTGTACAAATGGAACATTCCCGAATTACATAGAATTTAACACCTTACTTACTTGGGATCCACCTGGCTGAGATTTAGCTTTTGGCGTGTCATTTTGGATATGCTTGTTGAGGTCCTCGATGTCTGGTGCAGATAATGGTTCGTCGGCGTTCCATTTGTGTAACCATTGCTTAAACTACGGGTCGAGTTGCTGCGCTGCGCGTCACTTGCGTTTCTATATAGCTGGCGCGCCGCTGTTCGCTGTGTGCTATTAAATATCATTTAATAAATTATATACATATTGATATAAATACATTATGTCGACCTTGCTACTTACACTGGCATGCCATCAATCCATGTGGAATCCGCAATTGGGCTTGATAAACGCGGGGAGTTGTTTAGGCTATAGCGACGCCCCATTGTTCCGTTGACATCCATTTTGTTCAGTGTACAAAAATAACAAATTAATTGCAACTAGATCATCTGCTTTTCCGCCGGATTTAATCAGTTTGATCAGACGACTACGGTTTTGTTACTTTTCCTGATGAAATGATGGAACACACGCCAAGCAATATAAAGATGTGTTTGCCGCCTTTAAAATAACTATCGATTGACAGCAATTTAACGTTACGATGGTTGTGACATGCAACTCTGAAAATTTTAACGAAGCATGGTAACTCTATCAATTTCCGTCCTCCATCTTTCTGCATTGGGTTTTCACGATGGTGAGTTCTGCTGCTATAGTTTTTATTGAAAATAAATGGTATTCAATGCAAAAGCGACAATTAAATGAAGCATTTACAATAATAAACTGCAGTCAAAGTGTTGTGCTATCAAACAATTTGCAATCGTTGATGGATTTAATATATTAAAACCCACCGTGCGTGCAGCAAACAAACATGAGAGCACCATAACCTCGAAAAGCGTTGTTCTACAATCAGATGTGCAGCCGAAATATTTATACATTCCCCCAAGCAATCTCTCAATTTATCCTTGTTTGTGTTTTTGTTCATAACAGCCGCCTAAGAAGGACGCAAAGTCGTCGGCCAAGCAGCCGCAAAAGACACAAAAGAAGAAGGAGGGATCCGGCGGCGGCAAGGCCAAGAAGAAGAAGTGGTCCAAGGGCAAAGTCAGGGATAAGCTGAACAATCAAGTCCTGTTCGATAAGGCCACCTATGAGAAATTGTACAAGGAAGTGCCCGCCTACAAACTGATCACCCCTTCGGTTGTGTCTGAGCGTTTGAAGATCCGTGGCTCTCTAGCCAAGCGTGCCCTGATTGAGCTGCGCGAAAAGGGTAAATATTCCTCACATTTTACTGAATTTCAAGCAATACTTATAACATTTTTCCTTTTTTGGGTTTCAGGTCTGATTAAGCAGGTCGTGCAACATCATTCCCAGGTCATCTACACACGTGCCACCAAGGGTGATGAGGCGTAAACTTATTTTACCACACATCTTCAGTGTCACGCTATCATGATTACAATTGATTGTATGGAAATAACTAAGATTCTGCTATGTGTAGTGGATGTATGTTGAATAAACTTGCTTTTTGATGTAAGGAATATGTGTGTACAATAATTGTTATTGTTTGGTGTTGGTTGAAATCTGTGAACAACAACAAAATTACTCTCGGAACTGAATTCTGTTATCGGTTGCTCGCAGGTGTGGAGCACTCGAAGCCTATTATTTACAAGTATGTTATTAACAGTGCTCAGTTTTCGTTTTGGATAGTGTAATTGGTGAATAACTTGCCAATCAATCAAATAAAAAAGAAGCAGGCGTTTTAAATTGATTTTAGTCGCTGTAATTTTCTATAAATAAAAAATGGACAGCTGTTCAATTGTTCTGAGTAGGCTATTAATTAATCTGTCTCTTTATGCACAATCAAACAACTTTGGGCTTTAATAAATATGTTGTAAAATAATCCTTTAAATTTCGCAGAAGAAACTGCACATTCAATGTTTTTGTGTGAATGGCTATTCTGTTAATAGCAGTGCAACCCTGACATCGTTTGTCACAATAAATGTTTACTGGGATACGTAGACTATTTTGATGACAACACAGCAGATTGGTACGGGTTAAATCTTTTTCGATGATTTTTTAAAAATGATTTAAATTACAAGTGCTAAATAAAAACCATATAAAACAACAAAGCCAAAACGGCTCTGCCAACACCTGGCCGTCAGATCAACGCGTTGACATAGCAAGAAGCTTTACGTGCCATTTTATTGACACGGAAGTTGCCGCCGACGCCGCAGAGAAATTCTTAAGCGCCGCAAGTGTTGAGCGATTAGCAGCAGCAAAAGCAGAAACAGCGCCAGCTGGAGTGCGGAAAGAGCTAAACACAACGATAATACCACGTATGCAAACATTTAAAGAAAATGAGTCTGAGCGTGTGTGATAACATGAGTGTAATTCGTGTTACTTTTATTGTTTTATTATTTTTAGGATAGCAGCGCACACACGTTAGCAATAACGTGCCGCCAACATGATACCGTTAACGCACAAGGATCGCAGCAATTTTGGCTATCGCGTAAAGGAGAAACTGAACAGCTGGAAGCGACTCATCTTCTCCGATCGCAATTCGCGCAACTTGTTTCTCTTCCTGCTACTCAATTTGAGTTTCGCATTCGTTGAGCTCTTCTATGGCATTCTAACAAATAGTTTGGGTACGTACTTAAACCAAACCAAAGATATACAATGGTACCTCGAAAATAGTAACTAAATTAGTAACTAGAGTCGAAACTTTAATTTTAAAATTGTTTTGCAAAAATTATGCAATGTACCCAAATGTAAAAAAAAAAAATATCGGACAAAATAGTATATATATTGAGTCGATATAGTGAATCTGTTTACATATATAGAGAAATCCTTAGCATTGAAATAATGATATAATTAGTCTAAAACTGAATTTTACTAGATTAGAATTAGATATTGACGAATAAGAATTACTTTTAAATCAATCATTTGCTCCATAAAAGTAATCAATCGCAAACTAAATTTTCCTTGATTAGAATTAGATGTTCGCAAATTAGAATAATTTATAAATCAATCTTATATTTGTAGTAAGATGGCCATAATCAGTCGAAAGCTAATGTTGACTAGCTTAGAATTAGATATGCTCGAATTAGATACATTTAAATCATAATTTTCAAGAAACCTCTGTATAATCTTATCGATTGTTGACAGTTACTTACGCATTGCTTATCTGTAGGTCTGATCTCGGACTCGTTTCACATGTTCTTTGACTGCACGGGACTGCTGGCTGGTCTGGCCGCCTCGGTGATTACGAAATGGAAGGCCAACGATAAGTTCTCCTATGGCTACGTTCGTGCCGAGGTGTTGGCGGGCTTTGTGAACAGTTTATTTCTGCTGTTCATTGCCTTCTTCATATTGTCGGAGGGCGTGGAGCGGCTGATAGAGCCGCCAGAGGTTAAGCACGAGCGTCTGTTCGTTGTCTCCGTGCTGGGTCTGCTTGTTAATCTTGTGGGCATCTATGCATTTAATCATGGCGGCCATGGACACTCGCACGGCGGCGGTGGACACGGACACTCACACGGTGGCGGCGGCTCCAGTCATGGACACTCACACAGCCACAATGATCTCAGCAATCACAATCATCAGGCAATCTCATTGGATAATGGTGAGTGAACTCTCAGGCATTCTGTGTCTTTTTGTTTGTGTAACACCCCAAGTTGCTTTTCTCAGGTCATGGCCACTCGCACGATCATGGCAGCCATGGACATTCCCATGATCTCTCCAGCGGCAGCAATTCACAGATAATGCGCGGCGTCTTTCTGCATATTCTGGCCGATACACTCGGATCGGTGGGCGTCATCATTTCGGCCGTGCTTATGCAAATGTTTGGATGGATGATAGCGGATCCCATTTGCTCCATATTCATAGCGCTGCTAATTGCGCTGAGCGTGCTCAGCTTAATCAAAGAGTCCATATTGATACTAATGCAACGGCAGCCATCGGCACTCGATCGCTCACTGCTGCAGTGCTACCAGAAAGTGACTGGATTGGCCGGCGTCTATTCGGTGCAGGACCCGCACTTTTGGACGCTCTGCTCGGATGTTTATGTGGGTGCGATCAAGCTGGAGGTATCCAAGAACGTGGATCCCACATATGTTGTGACGCATACGCGGATGATTTTCGAGGCGGTTGGCGTCAAACAGATCTACATACAGCTCGACTATGTTTGATGATATTGAGCTGAATAATCCCATATATCATATTTATATATATATATGACTACTATGTATATATTGAGCAGCGTGTGTCGTGTCTATATGTGTGTATACTGTGGAACGAAATGATAATTGTGCTTTTTTACACCTACATTTTAGTTACCCAAAAATCAACTGTAAAATTTATCCTAATCTTATACGAGTAATTTTTTGAAAATTTTGTTAATTTATTTTTTCTGCCATCCTGTTAAAATTATGATTCATTCCAATATTATCGATGTGAAAGCACAGTGAACGTAGTGCAACAGTGCAGCAACTGCTGCCTATATAGAAATTTAGAATAATTGTAATATAATTAAGACCTAAAACTGTGCATTCATAATGATACATGCAGTTATTTTTTGAATTCAAAAGAACAAACTTACATACTAATCATATTTAAAACAAAAATTGACTGAAGAACTTTCCAAAACTTCCATTATTCAAATGGAAATTAAAAAAAGAAGCAATTGCAATAAAGGGAACTGCAATTTGCCACAGTTTAGCTGCATCAAAATGATGAACGAAATAAAAAAAGAATTTGTTAATAGCGTTTTTTACACATACAGAATTAGTTGTGTTTTTAAATATTTAAATTGTTTGAACTGAGGGAAGTGACGAGAACCTTGGTTTTTTCTTTTTGACAGAAAGGGCCGATCGCCTTGCAAATATAATTCGCAATTTTTATTTGACGAATCCAGTAAAACATCTGGAAGAGCTGTCGAACTGTCATTTAATTTCAAAAGTGGGATTTTTTCGGTATTTAAATTTTATTTTTATATTGGGATCAGTATTCCCACTCGGTAAAACAATGTGCTTGCAACATACATATCATTTTAAAGCACTTTTTAGTTTGGAAATATCATTAACTAAATCTTACTTCCATGAATTATGTATAAGTTATAAATAAATAGGTATTTTTTACAAGACTCGACTAACACGAGTATATTAAGAAATTATTTCATTTAGTAGATATAATTTTTATTTTTTTAATTTAACTTTTTAACTTAATTTTTAGCTAAATTTGCTTTTAATTTTAGGCTTAATTAAAATATTCACATTTTGCCTACGTTTCACATATAAGCTAATTAAATTCGATGTAGGCTTCACTTACTGTACCAAATGCACACGCGATATAACAGGTAACACGTGCATTCGCATGTATAGGTGCAGATTTACTCACACACATGCACGGTAAATTGTAAATGTGTCTGACACAGACAATAAAGCAAGCACATCGAAAGATAGCGTATGCTAGTGAACACACACACAGAGTAACAATCGCCTACCAAAACATACATACATACACATTTGTTCAACCTTAAGTACAATTTTGCTTTGCACAACTGAAACAACGGTATGCTGCTGTTTGAGGTTATGTTGACTGCAGCAAATCGCAAAAAATATGGGACAAATTTAACAGTGGTGCATGAAAAAACAACAGGGTCGAATTCTTGTACATACATTGCGCATGACAATCAAGTTACATACAGCAACTCGTATGTATCACTGTCAAAGGTCAATAACTCTTTGATTGCCCAAACCCTTCATACAAATAGAAATTTACCTTGTCTGAGTCATTGGCATACAAAAAGAATTAATTACCGGTGATACATAATTGCCGTTTCGCTGACAGCTGCAATCCCAACCTGAGTGAAAAGGGTGAAGGGAAAAAAGCTGTCACAAAATTAAAATAACTTTGAGATATCAGTTTGTGTATATGGTTTCCGTTTTAATGTTTTTTTTTTAGTACATACAAATGTTCTTACTTTCTCCTCTGGTTATCATGTTTTTTTTTTGTTTGGTTTTTTGACATTCCGTATTCAAAACGTAAACGAAAATATACAAAAATTGCGTTGTTGCTATAAAAATATTAAATTACACCGCTTTAACTTTTTTTTTTGTTTTCATCAATTACAATAGTTATACCATAATTTAGTTATTTTTTAGCTACTGAGTGACACTGTCTGGTCTGGTCTTGCTCTGCTTCCCTGGTTGACCTTATGCTACAACTACAAATTTTGATCAATGTGTTACAATTAACAGTTATGTTCATTGATTCCTGTACATAATACATCAAAATTAATTATAAATCGAATCGAAAATTTGGACTTTGTATAAAACATAAACATAAATTTCGAAATGTTGCCAAATAAAATAGAAACTGTAACTAAAGAAATCCGTTAGAAATATGTAATAGGTTGGTTTGCGTTGAGTATGTTTGTCTGCTGCTGTATGTTGTATGTATGTATGCTCTTTTTGTTCTTTTGTTTCCGCATTTGGCGTTGCTTGTTGTTGTTGTTGCTACTTTTGCCGCAATGCATTCCACATAGAACATACACAGAGAGAGAGGAGTGAAAGTTCCTAGCATTTCTCCTCGTCGAGTCCATGCTTGAAGAACATCAGAACTGGAACGCTCTCGCCATTGATATCACGATATTCGCACATTGCAACCATGCCATCGACGTCCATCGATTCGCCAGTGAAAAATTGCAGCTCCTTGAAACGGCCAAGAATATCCTTCATGGCTTTGTTCATGTTGGTTTTGAAGACATCAACCTGGTCGGGTGACTTCTCCTGCAGCTTTTCTAGCACCTTCTTCATGTAATCCTTCAGGTATAGGGTGTAGGATTTCTTGTCGCCGAAGGCAAACGATTCCATCAGACGATGATTCATAACGACATCAACGCCGGACTCTGTAGTCGCGTCCGTGCCCTCATCGGCTTCCTCTGCCGACGGATTGGAACCAGCCAACTGAATGTCGCCTTGGCTGCGGCTGATTAATTTTCCATAGACTTCGTAGATAACCTCGTCGACCAGTTTCATTTTGTAGGTGTCTGCGAACATCTCGTCGCCGGTTATGATATCCTTGTAGATTTTCATCTTGGTGTTGGTGTTTTTTTAAAAAGATGGGAGTTTAAATTCCTTGCAAAAATGCAATTTACAACAGCACCGAACCCGGACCACAACTGCCACGCGCTGAAACAGCAAAAAGAAGGAACGAGAAAAAAAAATGGCGTTAGCTGTTAACTTAACATTTCGCTCAGCTCTTATTAACAGTGAGCACTACTTTTCCTAATCGACATAAGCAATTCATTTTATTTAAATAATAATTATTTAATTATTACAATCTACTGCACAGTGGCTTAACAATCGAATTCGTTCTAGCTATCGGCTATCTTTGTAGAAAAACTACGAATAGGCTTGACTTGCTACTTGACTTTACATCATATTCTGTAACGATAATTCATCGTGTCATAACAGAATATTGAACACTTATCGATTTATCAAATAACAGCAAATAGAAAATGCGACCAAAAAATGTAATGAATATGCCGAAATGAATCGAGCAATGCATGTAGAAAGTTTCCGCTCGTGAAGACAGATATAACATACATACATGTATGTATATCGATACATTTGATTGATTCGACACATGTCGAATATCGCTCTGGCGGTTTCTTTAAATAAAATATAAAGCAATCTTCAAGTTTTTTCTTAATTTATTCAATTGCTTAAACGTCAAGTATGATAAATTACATTAAAAAATTTGCCACGCTATTTGACCTCTGCTTCCATTTCACATCCTTGAAGAGCAGCCAAAATATTTCTGGCTGTGATGCGGGACATCTCCTTGCGTGTCTCGATATCCGCACTGCCAATATGGGGCAGCACCACAACATTATCCAGCTTCAGCAGCGGATCATCAAGGGGCAATGGCTCCGGTGTGGTGACATCCAGGCCAGCAGCTAGAATGCGCTTCGCTTGCAGCGCATCACAAAGCGCTTTTTGATCGACGACGCCACCACGCGCCGTATTGATGAAAATGCAATTGGGTTTCATTTTCTCAAAGGCGGCCGCATTGAAAATCTCTTTTGTGTCCGGATTCAGAGCGCAGTTGACGACAATAAAGTCCGATGAGCAGAGCATTTCATCAAAGCTAACATGTTCCGCGTTCACCTTTGCAGCCTCCTCCGGACGAGCCGTGCGCGTCGTATATGTGATCTTAGCTGGCTTAAAGGGCACAATGCGTGCCGCAATCTCCTGACCAATTCGACCGAATCCAAAGAAACCCACACGTGAATTCTTCAGCCCGTGGCCACACATCCACATGGGTGCCCACGATTTCCATCCACCATTGTAGACCTCTTTGTTCGCCTCAAAAAGACGTCTGTTCGTGGCCAGAAGCAGAGCCAGAGTCAGCTCTGCGGTGGCATCGGTGAGGACGTCGGGTGTGTAGCCAACGCGTATGCCACGTTTGTGGCACTCATTCACATCGATGTGCTCATAGCCCACAGATATTGTCGCGATGCATTTCAATTGCTCCCCAGCCGCATCCAACACAGCAGCATCAATCTTATCCGTGAGGGCGCAATATAGAGCATCCTTGCCTTTGACCTGACGCAACAGTTCGTCACGTGGCACGGGCAATGCCTTGGACCAAGTCGTCACATTGCAACTAAAATAATAATTATAACAAAACTTATCAATGTTAAGTCACAATATGCAATGCAAACAGCAGGCAGTGAAATAACCTATTACGTAGCAATTCCAATCCACTGGTATCGACATCGGGTCGGGTTACATACACCTGGGGCTGAGAACTCATTGCTGCTGCTCTGCGTAACAGATGAGATACGCTTTTAGCATGCTGGATAATTTTATGGTGTATTTTATACATGTTAACAGAGGCTTTTGAGTGCACTCCGAGTGATCTGAATAGCGACAATAATATTTGGTTTTGTTAGGTGACTTGCGTTGGTAACAATTTGGTTTATAATATAAACTAAATCATAATTTTAAGTCATTATACTTAAATTAGTTTTGTAAAATAAACAAATTTCAATAACGAAATTATTATTTGTTGGCTCTAGTATTGACTTTTTTGTACTTTAGTCACATTCTTTATTTGTTGGTTTATTTATAATTTTCAGTCATTATGCACACATCCAATCTTAATCTAATTTTGTAAAATACACAAGATTTTATTAAAGAAATTGTTTATTATTTGTAGCAAGTGTTGAATTTTGTGTAATTTGGTCACACCTTTGATTTGGTAACAGTCGCTGTTAATTCTCTGTTGTTAAACTAAACAGATAGTAAAAATAGCAGCAACTATATTCGAATTTGATAAAAAGTTTGCTTTATAATGGATTGGTATATTGGCAACGAGTGGACCGATGAAACGCGTGGCTTACACAAAAAGGTGCTGTCGCTAAGCTTTCAGACGCTGGTAAAACCGCTTGCGGTGAGCAGCGTGATCTTCACCGTAATCAAATCTCGCGTGGGGAGCAGAGCCACAAGATATTTGAGCTGCACCGAGATGCAGCAGCAGGCCATGGAGATGGGTTCGGCAGTGACCCCAATCGATTGCTATTTGGAGTTGCTCTTGCAACAGTTTTTGCCGGGCGAAACTGCTGTTTGCAGCATTGCAACCAACACCGGCGAGCAACTGGAATTCGAACTGAAGCTCGAGCGGATTGTCAGTAACACACAAGTGGAGACGTTGAACGCAGCAGAGATTTATAACTTGGCGTTGCACTACAAGGAGAACGGCGTTGCCATGTTCAAGTCCTTTCCAAAATTTGCTTTTGAATATTTTTCGCGTGCAGCCAAACTGCTCATAACATACAAGCCCTTCAAGACGCTGGACAAGAAGACAAATGGCATTGATGGCGCCGAGATGGAGGCATTGTTTGTGCAGATCCAAACGAATCTGGCAGCGTGTCTTCTGCTGGAGCAGCGTTACGAGCATGTCATCTACCACACCGAATTTGTGGAAACCCAACCGAATCCGAGCGAGAAAAGCATGTATCGACGGGCATTGGCCTACTATTACCTCAAGGAGTTCGAGAAGGCTCATCAAATTATTGAGCGCGTCCCGAACCATGAGGCGAAACGTGAATTTAGCAAGCTGCGTAGTCAAATCGCAGCCAGCTGGAAGAACAGCAATGCCAACTACAAGGAGGTGGTGCAGCGCATGTTTAGCTGAATGCAACCAAACTACAAATATATATATTTATATTTCTAGGCATTTAATAAAAATAATAGCTTATATATGTAGATATTACAGGTGCTACTTGGACTTCCACTTCTTGCCAGACTTGTTGTCCACTTTTGGTTTCTTATTTTTATACTTCATTCCGCCGGGTAAACGGGTTCTCTTGCGAGACTCTGAATTGTCTTGCTTAAAGAGTTCTGAAAAACAGACCGAAAATAATTAAAATAAGGTGAAAAAAGACAAAAGAAGAGCAACGGTAATGCTCACCTTCATCTGGCTCCTCGCCCACTTCATCCTTGTAATATTGTGCATCATCATCATCGCTAACATTATTTTCTTGGGCCTCTTCTCGTTTCGCTGATCTTTCCTGGTCCTTCTTCAGTTGCAAGTTACGTGCCCGATTCTCGGTTTGTTGTTTCTTACGCTGCTCTTTCAGCTTACGTTTCTTTTCAACCAATTTGCGGAGCGTATCTTTCTCATCCTCTGTTTTGATAACATGATCGTGGTATAGCACTTCACCGGTCAGCAAACCATCCTCTATCTTAATCAGCTGCATCGTTAGGCGTGGACCAAGTTCATGCAACTTCACTGAACTCTTACAATCCTCCAGGTTGCCCTTGCTCTTCAGGGTTTGGGCCAGCACTACATGCGATTGCTCATCGTCCTCGGCCTCCGATTCCGAGGCATAACCTGCTCTACAATTGACGAAATCGTTAATAATAGTAAATGTTATAGCTTATTTGGTTGTTTCTTACTTAGTGACAAAGTCGGCGACCTCATTGCATTTGTTCAGATTTGGCAGCTTGTCGCTGACTAATTTTTGAACGGAACGCTTCAGACCCACCGGCACCACTTGCACCGAATAGTGACGCATCTCAACCAGCTTTGTTTCCGGATTGTAGGAGAAGAGGACACAACGGCGTATCGTATCGAGGTTCACCTGGGCCAAATTGATCGAAGGGAACATATTTTGAAATGTTGTTGCCATCAATTTTAGGTGTTTGCCATCGCCACTAAAGTTATTCATGATGACCAATGGCGGATGCTTAAAGTGATCCACATCAATCATTTGTTTCTTACTGGACGAGATGACGTCCCGAGCAAGTGTAAACTGATGCACCTGTTGAACACAACAATTAGCAAAGCCAAATGAAAAAGAGCAACAACAAACCTTGAAAGTTAACGAGGGACCACGCGGCAGGCGGACTACTTTGAAGGACAGTTGTGTGGAGGCCTTGTTGAAGATTCCCATGTGCGATACATGAAAGAAGCTGCTCAGGCTAACGAAATCCTTGATCCGATTAATTTTCTTCTCGCGCAAATTCGTCGCCGTAAATGGTTCCATAATACGCCGAAAATCAAGCGTCAAATCCAATATATATGGACATGACAGGCCTCGATGTATGATGAAGGAATGCGGTGCTTCGACAATTTCGCTGGGTTCGTTCGCCTTAAAGGCCGCAGTTCGTGTTTTTGGATGCACCTTCTTTTTGCCGCGACCCATGTTTATTTAATAATAACTAATTAAAGAGAACTTGCAGTCGCACGTGTTTGTACCCGCGATGGCATTCACCAAATACGGCAACACAAGTATAAACATATCGATATTTTTATTTATAGAACAGGGTGGACAGCTAATCGTTAAATTTTCGGAATTATGGTAACACTATATGATGATCCATTATCAATTTAAAGCATTTTGCCGTCTGCTTGTTTTATTTACTATTTTTTCACAAATCAAAACTAAGCTTGATTTATTTAAATTATATATATTTAATCATACACAACGCAGCAAAAACAAAAAATTAATATTTGTTTACCCCTTCCTTTCTTTATGTTGCCATTTCTTCATTTTTCAAGTTTTACAACTGTTAATTATCAGCTACTTTTGAAAGAATTCTTCGTCTGGTTCAAAAGATGTAAAAATTTCTGCACATGCTTTTTAGTTATACATTATTTGTTAAAACTAATTGAAATTTATATATTTAAGTTCACTTTTATTTCTCATACGTAAAAAAAAGGTATTACATTAACCGAAAATAAAAAGAATTTTGCAACGACAAAAGCAGCTCCGACGCTGAATATTCGGGAATATGTAAAGAGGTAAAGTTCAATTAATAGACATTAATGATATAGGGCCAGAGTTAAATATGTCTAATTTGCTGGAAAACAATGCGGCGCCTAATAGAACGTACGTAGCAATGTTGTGGTTGTTTGTATGGTTTTCTTTGAAAATTACAACTATATATTTAATATGTTGCGAAAATTAATAATATTAATATTTTTTAATATTAGCATTTATGTATATTTATATAAATTATAGTTACATCTACAGCTTAAACTGAATTTGGAGTGTTTTAGTGGTGTTCTCGTATTTTTTTTTATATTTTTATTTCAGACATCAAGGAGCCATATAATATTTATATTTATATATATAAAACTTCAGTTTAAACTGCAGTTAACTACAGCCGGATGTGTTTTTTTGTTTGTATTTTGCGGTTATTGTTGGTTGATTTTTTATGCATACATGACAAACTGCTTGTTGTGGCTGTGGCTTAAAAAATAACATCTAATGCCGTTGTTGTTATAGTTGTAATTATTGATGTTGGTGTTGTTGTTGTTGCTGTTGCATTTACTCTTGCTATTACTGTTCTGGCTGTTGCGGGGGGCTGCTGCTGCTGCTGGTGCGGCGGCGGCGATTCCTTGGGGCGGTCACTGACAACACTGCTTACGGACATCAGCTGTAACAGTCGGCTTTACATCGATGGGTTCCACATTCGAGGGACGAATCACATCGCCTTCCGGTGGATCTCTGATCTGTTTCTGCGACACAATGCGATAGATCTCTGCAAGCAAATTGCAATTAATAATCAGTGGTTCGCTCAAGTAATTTCTCAACTGCTCACCTGTGAGTATATTTTGGAATGCGGTTTCAACGTTCGTCGAGTCGAGGGCTGAGGTTTCTATGAAACTCAAACCGTTGCGCTCCGCAAACAGTTTCGCCTCATCCGTCGGCACCGAGCGCAAGTGTCGTAAATCGGACTTGTTGCCCACCAGCATTATTACGATATTCTGATCAGCATGATCGCGCAATTCCCTCAGCCATCGCTCCACATTCTCGTACGTCAAATGCTTTGCAATATCGTAGACGAGCAGCGCACCAACAGCACCGCGATAATACGCTGAGGTAATGGCCCGATAACGCTCCTGTCCGGCCGTATCCCAAATTTGCGCCTTAATTGTTTTGCCATCGACCTAACGCGGGGAAGATTAGAAGAGAGATTATGTGTGCACTAAAATCCTGTCTTTTTAAGGTGTTTGGTGAGTTTTTTAATTTTTTAATACAGTAAATGTTACAATTAATTTTAAAAATCTCGAATAATTTTTCAATTAAAGTTTTTGGTTCTAATGTGATTCTACTAATTATAACAATTTTAATAACAATTTTCTATTTTTATGTTGCAGACTTTGAACTAAATTGGAATTTGATTTCTATTTATATTCATATTAAATAACATATATTGACATTTACTATTTTTATGTAATTATTTTCAATATTTACAATACTTTTGAATCTAAAGGACTTCAAACCAATCATATTTGACAGCACTTTCCTCGTATTTTCGTTTGACATTGAACCCTCCGACTTACGTACGGGTGGTGTGGTTGTTTGGTGGCTTTTCAGCTACTCACCTCTATGCTGCGCGTTGCAAACTCAACGCCAATTGTCGACTTGGACTCCAAATTGAATTCATTGCGCGTGAAACGTGACAGCAAATTACTTTTGCCGACGCCAGAGTCACCGATAAGCACAACTGCAAAATGGGTTAGAGAAAAAAAGAGATGGAAACATTAGCAAATGTCGAAGGAATATTGTTCAGGTCCTGTCTAGTTGTTGCATAACTTAACACTCTGACTGGCTTGCTGGCTGGCGGTTTTGGTCATATCCTCGTTTACATTTATTGACAAAATGACGGCGACGCGTGCCTTAAGTTCAGTAAGCGCAGTAAATTTAATGCTTTTGGGGCATTTCTGGGTCACGAGGGCATAACAAAAGCAATCATTTTATGGACTCACCCCCAAAAAATAATAATAGTCTAAAGGTGTTTCATAAGATTAAATTTGCTCATATTTATACATAAACATACATATATATTACTGCAAAAATTTAATTCGATATTTTTATTTTTTCAACATTATTTGCTTAATTGCATATATATTCATATCAGCAGAGTCGGTGGTAAAATGTTATTGTCACGTCTTCTGATTCTACTTTTGACACCTTCGCCGAGTTTTGTTTATCTGGTAAGCGACAATATTAGCATTGCTCTCTTGCTCTCCCATTAAAAAAAGAGTGCAGGCAGAGTTATCAGTATTGCTTTTGATAGCTGGCTTGACAGCTGCTGCTCGCGGGCAACGGTGATTCATTACGAAGCTTCTTCTTTCCCTCTCTTTCCGAGTTCTTTAACGATCTGGATCTGCTTAGGTTTTTTGTTGCAAACTACAGCTAAGTTCAAGCGGAAGCGGTTCGTATTGCCCTCATCATTAAATGTACATGTACACACTCATATGTAATGTAATATATATATATGTATGTATGCAGTAGAGAGAATTAATTGAACGTGGATTTTGGTGGCTTGCTTTGTTCAGTGATTATGCGCTTATCGAAGCTTTTATTTTCTAATGACTCATACTTCAAAAATGTTAAAATATAATACCCTTGGTCATTATTATTCAGTTTCTATTCAAAAATGGCATGCATTTTATGCAAAGCTAGTGCAAATATCATCATTATTTTAATGCAATGTTTAAAATCGAACACAGAACTGAAACTTAACGAAGCGGAGCTTTAAAAAACCAAGGCTCGAATGGAATTTGTAAATCGCAATATAATATTATCTAATCGGGGAGTGCTGCTCTCGACTAGAGAACAAAGAGTAAATTGAGAATTCGTGACCCCAAAATACCAAAACACACTTACAAAAAAAAAAAAAAAAAATTAAATACTTAAAGCTGACAAACAAACAATGAAACTGACTTGAAAAGTGGGACAGTGGGGATGTGGGAGAAGTTTATGCCGGTTTAAAAATTAATGGCCCGCATTGCGAACAATTTATAGGGTTGAAACAGTATGCGTAGCTGTAATCGTAATTTAAACATTTTAAGCGAAGAAAATCGATCTTGACACACAGTGCAAGCGGCTTACAAAGTTCGCTAGCTTCAACTGAAGTTTCTGTAACAAACAACAACAAGAACATCATTTGGTGTTCATTGAGAGAGTTGAAACAGAGAGACAAATGGAGAGCGAAAGAGAGAGTGAGAGAGAGAGAGTGACAAGAGCTACTCACTCGCACAGCAGATGTGAGCGAAATAAACATATGCAAAAGAAATTGCGAAAATTCAATACAAAAGGCATCAGCTGAAAAAAAAATTAATATACGCTGCTCTTTAATCGCTGCCAATAGCAACAATAGACACATTAACACACACACGTAAATATTTCTCTCATGTACTAATATAAGTGAAAATCTAATCAAAGTAAATAGAATTACTATGCGCCTTTTATCACGATTATTATTACGATTTATGCAACGTGTCACGCTGGCTGCGAAGAACGGAACGAACAGCAATAGAAACGCAATGACAAACTGACAGCGGCCAGCAGTTAACGGCAAAGTAGTTACGCGTCTAATGGAAAAAGGGGACGGCGGAGATGGTGTCTGGTCAGAGAGAGTACAACAGAGAGAGAGCGCGAGAAAAAAGGGCAGACAAAAAGCAACACAATTTTCAAGCTGTATCGACGAATGCAGCAGAACAACGATAGGGGGCGTATTTTGTGATATTGCCTTTAAGAATTCCCCAAAATGACGATCGTGTACCACTAATTCAACATAATTCAATTCAATTAATTTTGTTTCTTTTGTATAATTGCCATGTGTGCATTTGTTATTCCAATTAGTTTCAATTAGTACTGCTGAACAACTGCGTCATAATTAAAGCAGTAGTGAAATCACAAGCCGAGCTTTGCTCCTGTGTTCAAATTCACCAAATCAAAATTCTATTGAAATTGCCAGTGCCAACGAACCTTTGACCGGCTAGCTCATAATTAACTACAAATGGTCGGGAAATTTAAGAGTCATGTTCATAATTTACCTTTGAAGAGATAATCGTATTCGTCTTCCCTTGCACCCATTTTGTTGTGTTTTTACTAATGTTTTGTTACTCCTGCTCCAAGCGATTGGGGTGCGTGTGTGTTTGGTAAAATCCAATAATCTTTGCGCGCCGCCGTTTCTTTGTGTGTTTTTCTTTTTTATTCGTGTATTTTGCTCTCACACTTTGTACACTTTTATTTGTAGTTGTAATCGGGACAATATAAAGAAAAGAAAAATTATATCAATTCGATTGCAAATAGATTTCGATCAATCGTAATTCATTGTTATACACAAGGCACTCTACATGTGTTAACTAATGCAATAGACGTTTGGCCTTTTCTGTGGCTTTTTTATGTATTTATTTATAATTTTCTTACTCGCGACACACACTCACTTAGACTTAGTCACTCCCAATGTATTTAACGACGTGAAGTTGGCTTCGGCATGTATAGCAATGCGAGTGACAGCTGTAAGTACTCGATACTTATGCCACAACTGTGAACGCCATTTTGATGACGTCAGTGTAGACCTGCAGTCGTTGGAATTTCAAAAGTCAATTTGTTATTAACTCACTTGACTTAAACAAAATCAAATAGAAAACGACACAAAACTGTGTTTATTTAAATATAAATATGGTATAGAAAATCAATAGATTAAGTATAATGTGCAATTAATACTAGCGTTGCTGTTGACATTAATAAAAACACTTTGTTCTTTTTGTACTTAAAGCACTATTACAAATACGTTTTAAATTCGAGCACGCTGCAAAGCAAATGCTGGATAAATAAGCAATAATCCGCCAGTAATGTATGTGATTTTCGAACCCACACACCAAAAGGCTGCAATAAAGCGAAGAATTCCAAATAAATAAATTATGAAATAGAGAAAAGTCGAGAACATACCTATAGATCCGACCACCGGACCCAGGGCACGCGCCAGAGCACCCAACGAACGGAATATTCCTAATACTGAACCCTTTTGATCATCGTTGCCATACTTGGAAACCAGAGTGGTCAAACAAGTGACGGCAAATGCCGTGGAGATGGCAAATAGAATCATCCCTGCATAGAGCATTCGGCTATTCTCTGCGAGGCCAACTAATACAAATGCTGGCACAATTAAATACAGACTAAAGATGGCATAACTTTTTATCTTCGCTTCGGGCAGACGACGCACCACCGAACCCTGGAGCAAAGTCATCACAACTCCCGTGGTCAGAAACATTTTGGCCTGGTCCATTGAAGTATAGCCAAATTTATGATACATTAGGAATGTAACTGTGAATTCTAGGCCCGAATACAGGAATAGATAGAGAAAATAAATGAGTCCAATGGTGCGAAGCGCTTGTATCTCCTTTCGTGGCACATTTCTAATGGCAGCAAATCTGTGAAGTAATTGAGAAATTCATAAATATAAATTAAAATACTTTAGGAAAGAAAGAAATGGTTGAGAGCTACAACTTAGTTAATACCTACGCTAAACAACAGTAATGATGTAGTTACAATTGAAACCTTTTAAAAGTAAGGTTTTAAGACTTCATAATTGATCTTATAAAATTGCATATACTTATATATACTATAGCTTATGAATATAATTAAAGGAAATAATTAATAAAAAATGTGGAAAGAACTGATAGTTCTCTCACCTGAGTAAGATTTTAAATATTATATTATTGAATTACATAAACTAGAAGTAATCCAAATTTATGTGAATATATTTATAAAGAAAATAAATAATATTAAATAAGGAAAAACCAAAAAATTCTACCGAGTTACAATTCTTACGAGTTAAAGTTACTTTATTAAAGTCATTAATTTTGCATATATTAAAAAAGTATTTACTTTTAAATATTTAAATTAAAAGCATATAGTTATTGTGACTATTTTTATATAACTTATAACAATGCATTTGGAAATATATTACTGATGGCATAAAACCGAAATGAAGATTGGGTATTGGTTATTTAGTAACTGCTTAGGCAATTGCTACAATAATTTCCAATTAAGCATTGATAAGACAAATCAAAGCAAAGCACACTTAAAACGTGCCAAACGGACGGCAAGATAAAAACCTGTTGATGGAGGGGCCAATGACTAAGCGCAGAGAAGAACTTGAAAAAGTCGAACTAACTTGTTGGCCAGATACGCTAATTAAATCAAATCAACTCACCTAAATATGGCGGAGACGTTGAGTAATTGCAGCCCATACGACAAAGCAGATGAGATTTCGCTAGCGCGTTTCTCCTGCAAATCAAATGAAAGTGAAATTAAATTGCGAATGCAAATATTTTACGTACCTTTGGCAATGTTTCACGTAAAAAGCAGGCAAGCAGAAGCACATCGCTCAGCGCCAAGCCCAGAGCCAGCAGCGAGGGCAGCACAAACCAGGCGCCGCCACTTGCACTTTTATTCGAGAAGATGGCAAACATGGCACCAATCATGGGACCAATGATGAAGCCCAGCGAAAAGGCGACGCCAACGAGAGCCATTCCACGACCGCGTGTCCGCACGCTGGACACATCCGTGATGACGCTCATGCAGAGCGAGATGTTGCCCTTGCTAATCCCGCCGACAATGCGTGCCAGCACAAACAGTGCAAAATTCGATGAGAAAGCCCAGATGAGATAAGAGAGCGCAATGCCGGACTGTGAAAAGTGCATAATAATAATAATAATAAATTGCAGCGATAATAGGGGTATTAATTGCAACAAACTTACAGTGCATATCAGCAACACTGGCTTCCGTCCGTAGTAATCCGACAGGCTGCCCACAATGGGACTGGCCAAAAACTGCAGAAAACTGAACATGGAGCCAAGCAAGCCGCCAAAGAGCACCGACAGATAGCGATCCGGTGCGCCGAGGAGCTGTTGAAACCATTTAACTCGCGTTGTGAGCGATGCATACAACCCGGAACTATCATTGATTCTATAATATTCCAGCAGTGATGGCAACAGCGGCAAGATGATGGTGAATGCCAGCAAATCGAAGAGTAATGAGAGAAATATTATGTATATCATTGGATCACTTTTCTCTTTTGGGCCTCCATTGTCGTTGTTATTGTTGTTGGTGTTCTTGGGTTGTTGTTCCGCTTTCGGCGTTGCTGTCTTGTTCTGTCGATTCCGTAAAGTATCCATTTTGTTGTGGGCGATGAATTGCGTGCGTGTACATAAAACTCGGAGTCTTTCTTACTGCTGGAGCTGCTGACACAGCGACGACAACATAACTGTATGTACTTCCAAGAGCTTGGCCAAAACAAAAAGCAGTACGCCAAGTAACCGCTAAGAGGCAGCAGAAGTGAAAGTTGAATGTGGCGCTATAAGCAACGATCAAGCTGCATGATTACATTTTAGTATTTCCATAAACCAAGCAATGAGAGTCATACACGTTTCATTCAAGCTAATTAAACTACATGTTCTCATATATATACATATATTAATTTTAACTTTTTATTCATTCTAATCAACTAATACACTATTAGTATGCCACTGTGTACTATTTCTATATTTTACAATTTGCTTTTGAATTCACTGAAAGAGCTTTGTGCAACAGGTTGTTGAATCGTGTGTAGATCCTTACCAATTTTCTCGCACAGCTGAGTCGTATTTGAGTACTATCGGCAATATGTGCTGCAAAACAAAACAAAACAAACAGCTGACCGACGCACGTTTATCAACACCGTAGCAAGCTACCGCAAATAAGAAAAAGTTGGTACATTTTTTATAAAAGTGCAATATTTAACGTCCAAGGCAAAGTATTAATTATGTCTAAGGTAACGGTACAAGATATTGAAGCCGTCGACGACTATTGGGGGCCAACATTTCGCTCCATACTCGAAGGTGAGTATCGTTTATTTTATTTTTTCAAGTGATAAACTTCGTCATCGATATGATCCGATTAACGCCCTCAATCCTTGTCCAGGCAACAATAGCAAATCGATCAGTGAGCAACTGGATCAGCGTGTACGGAGCCACGACAAGGAGATCGAACGGATATGCAATTTATATTATCAGGGCTTTATCGATTCCATACAGGAGCTGCTGCAGGTGCGCACCCAGGCGAAACAGCTGCACGACGAAGTCCACTCGCTGGACACCTCTTTGCGCACGATTAGCGCCACGCTCATCCAGCAGGGCAATGAGCTTGTGCGAGGCCGTCAAATTGAATCGAATGTGGCTAGCGCTATCGAGGCGCTCAAATCCTGCCTGCCCGCCTTGGAGTGCTACATGAAGTTCACGCAGCAAGCGAAGAATAAACAATATTATCAGGCACTGCGAACGCTTGAGACTCTGGAGACGGAGCATCTGTTGCGGCTGCAGCAGCACAACTATCGATTTGCCACCCAAATGCAGACACAGATACCCATCATCAAAGAGAATATACGCAGATCGTCTGCAGCGGATTTTCGTGAATTTCTGGAGAATATTCGGAAATTTTCGCCACGCATTGGCGAGCTGGCTATCACGCACACCAAACAGCTGCAGAAGAGGGATATTAATGCCATAATCCAGGAGCACAAGCAGCTGGCCAATAACGGCAGCGACGATGATGGGGCAAATGTGAGCGCTCAGGATTTGATTGATTTCTCGCCCATTTATCGCTGCCTGCACATTTACATGGTGCTGGGGCAGCGCGAGTACTTTGAGAAGGACTACCGACAACAGCGTCGGGATCAGTCCAAATTGGTGCTGCAACCACCACCCAATATGCATGACAATCTGGAGGCGTATAAAACATATATTTGCGCAATTGTCGGTTTCTTTGTGGTGGAAGATCATGTGAAGAACACTGCTGGGGATGTGGTCACGAGTAGCTATCTGGAAGAGCTCTGGTCAACATCGCTCACCAAGTTCGTCAATGAGATCAGCATGAGCTCCTCTTCGTGTACAGATCCAAACATTCTGCTCCGCATTAAGAATCTAATTATGCTCTCCATAAACACCTTTAAATGCTATGGGTACACGGTGCAAATCCTGTGGGAATTGCTCCACGATATGCGGGATCATTACAATGAGGTTAGTGGAACAGAATAACTACCTACATATCTAATCAGAGATGGAAATAAAATTACCTAATATTGACTATTCTCAGGTTCTGCTGCAACGTTGGGTTCACGTTTTTCGCGAGATTCTGGACAAGGAGCAATTTGTTCCAATGGTAGTTGAGAATATGGAGGAGTATGAGTGCATCATTGAGCGATTTCCCTTTCACTCTGAACAACTGGAGAACGCGCCGTTCCCTAAGCAATTCCCCTTCTCACGCATGGTGCCAGAAGTCTATCATCAGGCCAAGGAGTTTATGTACGCCTGCATGAAGTTTGACGAGGAGTTAACCCTCTCTCCCAACGAGGTGGCCGCCATGGTGCGCAAAGCGGCCAATTTGCTGCTGACACGCAGCTTTAGCGGATGTCTTTCGGTCGTCTTTCGACAGCCGAGCATTACGCTTGTCCAGCTCATACAGATTATCATCGATACGCAGTATCTAGACAAGGCGGGCCCTTTTCTCGATGAGTTCGTCTGCCACATGACCAACACGGAGCGTAGTATTTCGCAGACGCCCTCAGCCATGTTCCATGTGGCTCGACAGGATGCGGAGAAACAGGTCGCGGTTCGCATCTGTTATAAAATTGATGAATTTTTCGAGCTCAGCGCGTACGATTGGCTCTTGGTGGATCCGCCGGGCATTGCCTCTGCTTTCATTACGGACATGATCTCGTATTTAAAGAGCACATTTGACAATTTCTCCTACAAGCTGCCCAATATTGCCCAAGCTGCGTGTCGTCGCACCTGCGAGCACATTGCCGATAAGATCTATTCGATATTGTACGATGAGGAAGTTAAGCAGATCTCAACAGGCGCCCTCACCCAGATCAATTTGGATTTGATGCAGTGCGAGTTCTTTGCCGCTTCCGAGCCGGTGCCTGGTTTACATGAGGGAGAGCTGAGCAAATACTTTCAGCGCAATCGTCAGCTGCTCGATCTGCTTATCCTGGAGGAGTGGAGCACGTATTTCCATGACTATGGGAAACAGGAAAATCGCTATCATCTCGTCCAGCCGCAGTCAATAATTGTTATACTGGAGAAGATACGCGAAGCGGATAAGAAACCCATTTTCTCGCTGGTGCGCAAAAATGATAAGAAAAAGCTGCTAGAAACGGTTCTCAAGCAGCTCAAACATATTGCCGATCGTCAGAGTTAGATATCTAGCCTATATCCTATATAATAGCATATTATAGAACATACTCTTGGCATAATAAGGAGTTATTTATTTGTAGACTAATTTAAGAATGTTATAAGGCAAAATATTATTAAATGAAACGACACTCAAAAGGAAATATTTAAAAATATCCAAAAACCGGAAAAAACAATTGAAAGACAAGTGTTTTTAATAGGAATTATATTGTATACATGCATCATGCGATTTCAACTAATTGGCTAATGATCTAATTACGATTTTATTTTGGGAGTTATTCCTATTGCTCTATAAAGATTATACATATACACCATATTGCATTCTTAATCAATACGAAGAGCTGCCTGTTTTTTATTTGTGTTGCATTTATAGCTATTATATCAAATTTAAGAACATTCCTTATTGTTTAAAGCATAATTTTATTCCTTTCCATGGATATTTGCCTTTCTTATTTTTGGAAGTTTTGTAGCTTTTATATGTGAATTACCCCGATAAATGTTGGTAAATTGTATTTTTATAATTTGGAATTTTTTTTATAAATATTTACATAAAAAGCGAAATATTATTCAGCTTCAAAATTAAATGGGGGAAAAAGTAAAAAATACAACGAAACACACAAACATATAATAAAGAGAACGAAAGAAGGAGCTAATAACAAATTGTATATATAATAAATGTATATGTAGATGTTAGTGTGTGTATGTGTGTATGTGTGTGTGTGTGTGTTTGTGTATTTGTGTATATATATGTATTGTTGTGGGTATATGCCCACAGACAGAAGTAGTAGTAGTAAATTAATTTCTATATATGCATCAATCCGGATTGCTTTGTCAACTTTTCGTCTCCAGATGCTTGAGCGCGTCCGCATATGTGAACTTCAAGCGAAATGCTTCGGCGAGCAGCACATTAATTTGGCGATCGGACCAATTATGCGTTGGCAGATTTTGTAGCAGTAACATTAGACCCTAAAACAAATTAAAGCAATTACTAAAAATATGAACATAACAGGCAGATTATTTGTTGGATTTTACCTGAAAGTCATTCTGTTGCATTAGCTGCTCCTTCCAGTGCAGCAGAAATGCCGCACACACATACAAATGGAATAAAGCAAATCCATCGGACTCGGCCAGATATGTGTCCCACAATCGGATTGTGCAATGCAGGGGCAGTTCGCGTGTCAGCAAATTGTTCATCCAACGAAACGAGAATTGTAAATAGTCAACGCCATGTGTCTGCAGATGACGATGCAGATTAACTGCACACACACAATATATAACCATAGCTAATTAGATCTTTATATGCACAAAATTAAGTAGTTATCTTTGTGGAGCAAATACATATGTTTACAAATGCGATAATTCCCTTATCCACATATAATAAAGTCAAAAATGGTCAGAGGCATAATCATAATCTAGGCATTAGTAATTTTGCATGCTCTCACCATCGATACGTTGTATAAGATCCTTGAGCTGATTAACCTTCTCCTGTATGCCCAGCTGGGCGAATATGTAGTTATCTTGTATGCAGTCGAGAAACTTGGATAGGCACCAAAATGAATCGGCTTCGATAATATTGCGAGTCTCCTCCGGCAGCTGTGACATATTATATTTTTCCAGATCAGTGTTGGGTGTGAGTGCCTCCTGCAGGAAGACAATGAAAAAAGGCGTCACCAGATCATTGATGCCCTGCACATAGCCCGAGGCCGGATGTCGTATTGCCCAAATGAAGAGTATACGCTCAAACATCTCCTGGACGAGCTGCTGCTGAAAGAGTGGGATTTGTGGATTCATGCGCGGCACATCGATATGTATCTGACGATAGGTGTCCTGTTGCGTCTCATCCTGACTGTCAACCCGAAAGTAATTGTGTCGCAGATCTTGATACCCCAGCCGCTTACTCTCCAGCACCGCATTTCGACGCTCGCCCGACGGCGGCAAATACTTCGATAGCAAACGCCAGCTCACAGCGCGCATCTGAAAATGGCGACAAGGGAAGCAAGTTGTAACTGATGTCGATGATGGATGTTTCAAGTGCTTACCTTGCGCGGCACACCTGACCAGCTAAGCTTCTTGAGCGCCACCAAATCAAGTTGCGGTGAGTCGAGCAACAATTGAAATTTCTCTATTTTCGTCTCATATTCGCCATCCGGCGAGTTGGAACTAATCTTCTGCAGCTGCGGTCGACCCGGATAGTTTCGAAATCGAGATCTGTACAAATAATCCGTTTAAAAATAAGAAATATTCTTAGAGCATGTCGAACAAATTCATTTAAATATCTATAGCTATCTATATAAATCTTGCTTTGGCGGCTTTTATGATTATGTAAAATTACTTGGAATAAAAAATAAATAAACGAATTAATATAAATATCTATAGCTATCAATATGTATGTATTCTTTTAGGGATTTTGAGGTAACGAGCTGAAATATAACTAGAAATTCCAGAACCAGAAAGTTTAACCTCCTGATTATAGGTGTATATATTGCAATTTCCGCACTACATTAAACTCTACCTATTTGCCACCCATTTTAAAAGTGTGTATAGGATAAACATAAAAAGTAATTGTTGACTTTGCAGCGAACGGAATGATTGCTATTTAAACAACTGGTTAATGCAGATGGCTATTGACTGTTGTTGGGTCGCACCTGTTTTCGTTGTTGTCGTGCGATGATCTGCGCTGCTCCTTGATATCTTCGACAAAGTTAGCACCACTTGAGGTCAGTTCCGCATTGCCAATCTGAACGTCATTGGCCTCGCAGTGTGTGACGTGGTTTTGATTGCTACGAGAATGCGTTTCAATGACATTGAGCGCCGCCGTTTGTGACATCTGCCGCGAGATGCGTGCATCTGCAAATTTCAAAAAAATTTGTTCATAATCAAATGGTTAACCGTGATTTTTCTATTTCATGTGTTTTGTTTACCTCCCACAGCGGCAGCAGCTGCGGCCTCTGTGCTGCTTATGATGCAGAACTCATCGTCGCCGGTATCCCAGGCATCGCTCACCGACTGCTGATAGTCACGAAAGGTGGATACCATGCCGCTGCCGTTGCCACGATCACGCTGTCCCGCTGCCCCGATTCCTCCCGACTTGTCGTGAATATCTCGCTTTGGACTGGGCCGTCCGGGCACTGCACGGCCGCTGTTCTTCCAAAACGACGTTGGATTTGCTAGGATGTTCGTTGTTGGTGATTTTGCTCTGGTTGCAGCGCTGTGCGTTGCCGCTATTAGTTCGCTTGGGTTGGCTGTTGTCGCTGCGGTTTTTGATTTTTCTCCAGTTTGGCCTACATTATTGTCCATAATAAATGTCGAAGTACGATGTGAGTGTCAGCGTCATTGCATATGCAACTGAGTGACCAACTTTTGGCAGACGTTAAAATACTCTGTTTACAGCATCGAAGTACTGCACTCGACCGTTTTCCAACACTGCATATTTTAAAGAAGTAATTAATCAAAGCTGGGACTTGGCAACACATAATTTGATTTTCGTACACAAAAAAACTATACGATTTATTGTAATTAGTATATCAAATGTAACTACTGTGCCCCATTGTTGTCTTTTAGTGACTAACGCAACAAATAACAGGTGCACACATTTATTTGTTGCTTAATTCTCTCATTCGGTCACACTACATTTGAAACGAGTATTATTTGGTGTGATAAGGAGACATATTTCATTATTCTTTGCAAAAATTGCGTACCAAACTATGCACCAAGTGCTCCCACTCACCAATTAGTGCCAGCTTAACGATGCAAAAGCAAGAGGAGATCACAAATCGCCTCAAGAAGATCTTCGACATATTCCTGAGCGTCAACTTTACTACAACCGACAATGTTTACTTTGAAAAGCTCATATCGCATTTGCAGGCTAAGGGCAAGTGTCTGTTTGTGTGTGTTTATGGTGTGTGTATGCAACAGGCGGCTTTTCTAACACCATTATCATCTTTCCACAGAGAATGCGTTTGTGCTGCAGTCGCCGTTTGTCATAGATTGGGTGGACAAGTGCCTGACGCTGGTCACCGCCGACTTTCACAGAGTACATCCAAAGGTGATATCGTTCATGCTGAATGTGATCAGCTTTATGACTTCCAATGAGTGGATGGTGCTACGACTCCGCGAGCTGGACATTATGCATAGGTATGGCCTAGAGCTGAACGCATCTCAGGACGCGAAAAGAGCACGTGAAATGCAAATTGAAAACATGCACGCTAAGAAAAACATTTTCTAATATTTTTAATATATTAAAAACTTATCGCAATCTGCGTCGTAACATTTGCAACATTTTAAATATTATAATCCATTGAGCTACTACTTCGTCATGTTGAAGTTGTTGCACAAAACCATTTTGAAGTATTATTCAATTGGATAAATTAACTATTTCCATTTCAGAGTTGTGTTCTTTATGCAGGCGCAGGAGCGCAATTTTAGTCCATCGATAAAGCTGAGCGGGATACGGGTGATGAAAGCGGTCTCCGAATACAGCATGGGACTGGTCTTTCTGCGGATGCAGAGTACTTGGAAACTGCTCATCCATTACAGCAACAACGAGCACACATTGTACGTGGTGCGCGAGGCGCGCCAGTTGCTTTACGAGATGCTCTACAAGTTCTGTGACAAGATGCAGGATGAGGCTGTCACATTGGAAATTCTCGCTGAAATTATGAAGCCGATACATGATAATGTTTATAAACCGGATTTTATCAATCGTGACAGTGCCAGCGGCGGAGGAGGAGCTGAGGAGGAGCGCATCCATGTCAGCGTCGATGATAATGAGCTGTTGCACAAGATTTCCGCAACGGTTGATCTACTTTGTTATATACTGCAGCAAACGCTGGTCAGCGAGGAGCGTACGAAACTTGTGGCACTGTTGAACGAACATCATGATCTGGAGTCCAATATTTGGAAGCTGGTGGAGATGACGCACAGCACGTACTTCACGGAAAAGATGCTAAACACATTGTGCAGCTATCATTTTGCAGTGGTGATGCATGAGAAAATATTGAATCCCAATTGTGCTGAGCCGCCGGAAAATTTCACAGAGTTTGGCCTATCCTTTTTCAATCTGATGAAATTCTGCATACAGCGCTACGATGCCATCAATTTCGTCAAAATGGCCGAACTGCATCACATACTTTGGAAAAAGCTTGGCATACATGCGCCTAAAGAGATCATCATTCAGGACGAGCGAGTCGCCTTTGAGAATCAATTGATTTGCTGTCATATGGCACCTTTGCTCTTCTCCATGAAGTTTGCCAAGAAAATGGCCGATGATTCCAAGAGTAAACTCTTCGATACGTACATTATGAAGCTGTTCGAAATGTCCTGCGAGCAGACGCTACGTTTGTGCTACAGCCTCCGTGATGCGTTCATCACGCCCGAGGGCCATGCTAATTACAATTTGTTTACGCCAGAGCTGGCCAGAAAGTGTGTGCACAGCATACTCTCGCTGGAGCACATACTGGATCGGGAGCAGGCGGTTACATTCTGTCAGGCGCTGCTCTATGCTTTACGTGAGGTTGTCGCATTGAATAATATTAGTATGCCCACGGATCCGGAGGATTGTCATGGCCCAACTACCTCAAATAATTATCTGGAAATCTTTCCGCGCGGCTCGGAGGCCATCATCAAAGATCCAAGAGTTATGCATTCCGTGATGGTTGGCCTGCGTACACTGATCGAACGTTTCAAGATTACGTGGAAGGAGTCCGTGGAAACCATTGGCCTGGTCAACTGCCTGGCATTTGTCCTGGAGAACTGCAACATGGATGTGCCGGTAAAAAGTCTGAAATTTAATAATATTTTCTAGTTAACCTAAACTCAACAAAAACAAAAAAACGGGATTTTAAATCTTTCATATTTTCTATTAACAGTGCACCGTTCAGGCCCTGAAATTGGTTCAGCTGTCTGTGGAGCACTTTCTATCGCCCAACATGGCGCTGCTGGTGGACAATCTGCAGGGCTCCGCTTTGGTTTGCCTGGGTCCCATCATTGTGAAGCGGATGCATGATACTTCTTGGGAGGTGCGCGACTCTGCACTGGAACTGACAACATCCATTGCCTGCATTTCTCGCATAAGTAGGTGTCTTAAATCAGAAGTAATCCTTGGACTATTTAATTTATTTTTATTATTACAGAGTTTCCCGCATTCCAACAATTTCTGATCGATGTGAAAATACCACCGATTGTCTATGAGATGGCCAAGCATGATAGTGAGCCATATGTGCGGGCCTCCGCCTACAAGTGCCTGTCCAAAATGGTGCCGATCAATGCGCTGTGGGAGAATGGACTCAGTCAATTGGATTTGGTGGTAAATCTGTAAAAAAAACATACATAACTACAACTATGTTAATTTATATTATATCTTAGGATCATTTACTATATGTACTTTATCGCGAGAACGAGGATATTGTGCGATCGGAGGCCATATTGACATTATCGATAATATACTGTCATCGCAAAATACCGAGTAAATACAAGAATACGCTTTTCTCAACGCTCAACTATTGCGTCGTCGGTGATCATCATTGGGAGGTGAAGGCGAATGCTCTATGTTTTTGGCGCATGGAGTTCAGTCGTCAGTTGAAAAATCAGGGTATGCTTGATGGCGTTTTTCCCACTGTCACCTTCTCCAAGGAGCACAAAAAGATTGTCACACTAACGGGACAAGAGATCAAATTGCGCGTTGCGAAAGTGCTAGCCGAAGTCCAAAAATATGGCTATTACGGTATTATACTGCACTGTCTGCGCGAAGAATATGCCGTCGAGGTCCTCAAAATAATCGTCAACGGCATCAAGGCGATGAACGAGAAACTAAATGAATACGATTTTCATATCATCTTAAATCATATCGAATCGTTGACACCATCCATCGAACACAGCATGCCATTTACGCCGGATCAACCGATGTCTGTAGAACCAGACGAGGATGAGGCTTCTTCCATTATAAATGCCGAGCAGGCAGACGATGTTATCGAATCTATTTTGAATGCTCAGGATGTGCAGCTCTTGGAGAAGACATTTCAGGCGCAAATGCAAATTAATACTGCAAAAGAAGCACCGAAGCGTCATATTGATGAGTTCTACTACAAACAGTTTGCGGTTCCCGTGCGCAAATGGCGGGAGGAAGTTGACAAATTTGATTTGGATAAATTACTCAAACAGCAGGAGGAATGGTTCGATAGCAATGATAATTTGGTCTGTCTCTTAGATGACATACTGAACGTGATAAGGCGTAATGATGATATGACATCCGATTGTTATTAGTTAACTCTAAAAAGCTTTGTGATGTCAAACTCTTTTCAATACGTTTTTAAGTTACACATGTTCTGAAATAATAAAATATTTTCGACTTATTGTACATGAGCGCCAATGCAAAGCAAAAATTATCGATAATTTGTCTCAATAACTTGGACTTTTGAGTAAGGTCACTTTACTTTGTCGGCATAACAGTGAGATAACAGCTCATTTGAGTAGAAGGAGAGATCTGTTGTTCACATGTGCAAACAATGTTAAGCAAACAAAAACTTTAATGTTATTGTTATTTTCTATTAAAATATATATATATTATTTCTTCATATGTGCATGAAATTGAATACAATAAGAATAAAATTGTTCTTGTTCTCGCAAGCTTATTGAATATATCGTATCATGTGCGATAGCTACATTCAACTCCAGTCCATCCCTAATTTTTGTATTTTCATCATGTCATAGTTGGGTCACACTGATTGAGAGTACGTTAGTCATGGTGGAGAATTTGAGGAGAGCGTACCTATGCGCAAGAATAAGCTAAGAAGAAAAGTTAAATATTGATTAAAATTTCTGCAAAAATATATATATGTAATTATATATTGTAAATGTCTTTAATTTAAGTGATATAAATCAAATATTTGTGTAAAGTTTAATATTTTAATACGCGTCAAAGTACAACGAGTGCAAGCTAATTGCACACAAAGAAAAACAAGAAGCAAAAGCACCAACTACAATTCGAGAAAAGAAAAAAGTTAACGCAAAAGCAAAACTTTTCTTGTGTGTGGCACATCGAGCAGTTTGCGTCGTCGTGTGTACTTTGCGATAAAAAAAAAAACAAAAATATAATAAATATTGTAAAGAAAACAACGTTAAACAAAACCGAATCAGTTAATAGTGTGATTTTTTGAGCCTTTGTCTGTAAGTGAGAGAGAGGAGAAAGCTTTAAGCGGAATCCCTTTAAGCAAACATCCCGTCGCCATTTTGAAAGTGATTTTACATACATACAAATAAATATATACGTACACACAAATATATCCATAACCATCAGAGAAAATCTACCATAAACCACAAAAAAACAATCGCAATTTCCCAAAAGAGAATAACTATCTTAAAATTCAAATTGAACTGGCAACAGTGAAAACAAGGCAACTCTTAATACATTAATGAAAATAATTTGTAATAATCAGTATAACAAAGTGGCAAAGAAAACCCCCCGCAGCTGTAAAGCAATCAATAACTGCGACACATATACAGTCGTCTTCTTCACTCCCATACCGCGTTACCCATAAAAAAAAATCAGCGAGTGTGCGAGCGAGCAAGACTACAGCAGCAGCAACCACACACACAACATTGGTGTGAAAAGGTTTACAACTCAAAGTAAGTCGCAATTGTATGTACGAGTGTGTTGATTCATTAATTTTAGGTATACACGTTTTAACATCGTTGCAGCCGAATCCTCTTTATTTAAGTAATATACGCAAATTTATTGCTAAATAAATTGCATATATATTAATATTAAAAAATAAATAAAATGAAATTATCGAAAGCTGTTGCAAATTTACAAAGTCTGGCAACCATGAGCGTAAATAGAACACATGCTATTTACATACATGCACACACATACATATGTGAAATGCGGTCGTTAAGCTCTTATGCATATGTGTGTCCTATATGTACGTACATGCATTGTGTGCACTCGTTACGTTTGTATTGCCTCCACCTCAATTCATTATGCTCAACATTTTTTTTCGTTTTGTTTTTCTTTTTCTTTCTATTTTCTTCATGTAAACCAATGAAATGAACACAGGACCCGGGACCCGGCTTGGATGACAGCAACGACAATTAGGCAAGAGAAAAAAAAACGTAAGAGCAAGAGAAAGAAGAGAGAGAGTTTGGAAAATTTAGAGCTAATAAGGAAGGAGGATAGCCTAACAAAAAGATAAATCAACAGACTGATAAACAATACATAAACTTAAAAGTTAAACTATATAAAGTATATAACTAAAGCTGTAAATACAAAATCAATCGATACGCAAACCAATCCGAACGCAGCTACAACAACAACAGTTCAGCTACGTACGACGTCAGCTTCTTCCCGTTTGTTCCGCTGAGAGTAAGAAAGAGAAGGGAAGCGCAGTAGCAGAATCGTCAAATTTTGAACCAAAGAGGAGACGAGACGAACACAACAGAGGAAAGAAAAAAGCGCGAGCGGCGGCAGCAGCAGTGACGTAGCATCAGATTCGAGTTTGTTTGTTATCGATACTAAATAAAAAATATAAATTGATTTTAAGTGCGTGTGATATTTAACGTTAAGCATTAATTTAGCGAATATAACCAAAAACAAAAAAAGGCAAAAAGCAGAAATTTTATCAAACAGTAAGAAGAGCCAGAAGTGAAGAGAAAGAGAGGAGGAGAAAAGGAGCAGGAGAAGCACGCGCATTGGGTAAAAAGTTAAAAGAAGAAGCAACATCAACGACAACATTGTTGCAAAACCTTTTAATTTTGATAGAGAAAGCAACAAGAAATTACTATGACATACTCGCACAATAGTGTTAGAAACAACATTAAAATGACAACAACAACAACAAAGTCCATTCGCTTGAAAAAGGGCGCCAATACACCATCACCCCCACCACCAGCAACAGCAGCAACAATAGAATCAACACCAGCAACGGTAACTGCACATTCCAACAGTATTGCCAGCAGTACAAACTACAACAACAACAATAATCATCAGCAGCAGCAGCAACACTTTCATCAGCAGCACGCTTTAAGCACATCGCCACCCACCACCCCCAACAACAATCGTATGCAGCAGCAACGTCTGCAGAGTCAATCAGCTGGCGCCAATCAACGCAACACTCGCCAGCGACAATCGCCACAGCAGATGAACGGAGGATCAGGAGGAGGCGGCGGTTTCTTTTTTGCCAACAATAGCAGCAGCAGGCGCAATGGCGGCGGTCGTTCGCCACACTCGATACAAGCAACAACATCGCCTGCAACAATTTTGGGTGGCGGTTTTTTTTCACCTGTTGCAGCTTCGGCGCGCAAGCAACGACGCAGTCCAACGGTATTGGTTGCAACAACAACAGCAGCAGCATCATTTGGTGGCAAGATATCGCCACAGCATCCACCACCACTCATACCCACCGCACTGACGCATTTTGCGGGCAGCAAGTGCTTTGATGCACCTGCACCGACGGCGCTACCAAAGCCGCCGCAGCATTGGACAACATTGACGCGGCCCGAGGAGAAATTGGTGATGGTGGCCAGCAGCGGTGCTGGTGGCACACCATTGCAGAGTCTACTGCGCGCCGGCGGCAACGACAACAATAAAAACAACAGATGCAGTGCGTCCAAATTTCAGCTGGGTGGCAACGCTGCCAGCGGTGGTGGTGGCTATGGCGGTTATGGCTATGGAGTCCGGTCATCCAAGCGCAATCTGCTCGATGACTTTGATACGCACAATCTTAAATTGTTGCTCAATGTGCAGTCGTAACTCTCTTCTAGCAACAGCAACAACAACCACAAGAAACAACAATAACAACCTAAGCGAACTGTTAATAACAAAACTACTGAACATGAAGGACCCAAATGAACCCGTCAATGACTTGCGAAATGAAAAAGAAAACAAAACAACAAAAAAAACTTAAAAAAAAAAAAATTATATATACACAAAAAATCAAAAATATAAAAATTGTAAAATACTACACGAAAAAAAAAATACCAAAAAAAAAAACTACAAATCATTTAAAACTGAAAATTTGAACTTTTTTAAACAAAACAAAAACAATAATTAAAAAAAAAGAGGAAGAAGAAGAGTAATGTTTGTGATCTCAAATGTATCATAAAACAGCAACAAAAATTGAGAAGCTAAATAAGAGGGAGAAAAACACAAAAAAAAAAAACGAAAAAAAAATGCAAAATTTAAAAGGAAGGCGAACAAATGGAAACTGTACTCACATAACAACAAACAACAACGACAAAAAAGATACACATCCAAAAAGATGCAAAATTCCCCGACAAAAATACACCCAACAACAAGCAGAAAAAGAAGAAGACAACCAACAACAACTGCAGCTGTTAACTTCAAAATGCAAACTTTTGAAAAGCCAATCGACGAAGAAGAAAAAAAACTTAACAAAAGCAAAAGAAAAACTTAAGTTTGGCTACAAAAAGAGTGCGAGAGAGAGATAATGTTTGAGAGAACAGTTAGATGGATTGATGGACGGACGGACAGAGACAGGCTAGGCTCTATATGTATGTATAACGGATACAAATTTCACACAACTGAACATTGTTTTATAAAAGTGATACGCAAATAGACTTGAAAAAATGTAATTAATAAGTAAAATTATAAATTATATAAATATGTATGATTGTATTTATGAGTAATTAAAACAAAATCCAGACGCTAGAAGCGCAATACATAAGTGCAGCTTATGTTTACTTATATATTCCCCAAGCGGACAACATGTGCAACGTACCTTAAAAGAATGAAAGAGCAACAAGAAGATGATGAGAATGAGAGAGAGCACAGAGAAGAGAATGGAAAATCGAAAATGAATATGTAAAAGCAAAACCAATAACACAACAATTACGATGATAATAACAAAACGATTAATAATAATAATACAAATGATTAAGATAATAATACCACCCACCAAATCACAAAAGACTAATTCAACAAAAAAAAAAGAAAGAAAATCAAGAATAAGAAGAAGTAAAGAAAGGAGCGAAAAACGCTCAACGACAAACTCAACGCTGCAGCAGCAGCGCAAAATGCATTCAACTTGCCTATAAAAAGATTAAAATACAAAATTGAACCTTAACTACAACTAAACAAAATAAAAACACATTAAACGGCCTCTCTACCTTAAGATATCATATAAAATAATACATACAAACACTCATAAAACACACAAACTTAAGCGCCAGCCTCACGTATTTTGTACGCGAAATTTGATATGTAGCATTATGTAACTTCCATTTATTTTAGTTTTTAAAAGTAATAATGAAAATGAGAAAAGTCAACCATTGTAAAATGAGTTGAAATACACTTACCAAATGGCTTTAAATTCGATTTTAGACATTCTTGAATTGTACATAAACTATATAAATGTAAAGAATAATAAAAAGAAACAAAATATTTCAAAAATGTTAAATACAATTTCGTTTTGTAGGTCCTCTGGCGCAAGGGCGCAAACATTTTATTGAAATTCAAATAATTTGTAATTTGCGCCCCAAACTAAGACCGCAAATAAAAAACAATTTCTAAAAACAAAAAAATTGAAAAAACAATTGTGAAACTTTGTTGCAATCATCCCCCGATGAAAATACGCTTTATGTAAGAGATGCTGATAATATGCTAAGAGTTAGAGAGGAGGGTGACAAAAAAAACTACTACTTTTTATGTAAAAAAAACTATTCGTTGATGCTCATATATTGAAAATAACATATAAAACAAAGAAAAATACAAAACAAAAAAAAAACACTTGAACCCAGTACCTTATTTTCATTATTAGCATTTAATATTAATTGTTAATAATTAATATGTATGTAAATTATTTAAGCAATGTCCCCAAACCCCTAACCTGTGTCCCCTTGTATCCAAAGTTATTGTATTTTGCGTATGAAATGTAAAACAACAACACAAGAGAAAAAAAGCAGCGTGAGTTTTGTTGTTAAAAAATCTCTTTTTCTTTTCCGATTTTTTTTCTTTTTTTTTACCATTTGAATTGGCTTCTTGAGTGATAAGCCAAAAGAAAGAATATACGAAAGAAATGAAAATTAAAACCAAGCCCAATTTTGAGTTACATTAAATTTGTTTCTAAAATCATTACATACCATACGATGAAAAAGTTTATTGTTTAACTTCCTGCTACAGCTAAATTATACAAAAAGAAAAGAAAAACATTACGAAATGAGAGAGATGAGATGATGATCATAATGATGATGATGATGTTAGTTTTTAATGTTGAAAAGAAAAGCCAAAAAAGTCATGCACTACTGTTTAGATTTACTTGAGAGCAAGTTGTCATATATTGGTAGCTTTAAAGCTTGTATCCTTCAAGTTAATATACATACTACACAAACCCAAAAAAAAAGTAAATAAAAATACCTACATTTATGTACCATACATACACACACATACATATGTACACTATCTACTACTACTAAGAGTATTTTATGAAGCAAAACGTTTGAGCAGTGCTCGACAGTTGCCAACAAACTAAAAGTAAATCCCTACACAACACCCCACACACACACACACATACACCAACACACATACACCAACACACATACACCAACACACATCCATATACATATATACGTACGTACATACATAGAGAAGAAGAGTAGGATATGGAAGATAGAAAGAAGAGAGATGAAGGAAGAAAGAACTCAAAGAACTTGTCGCGCAGAATTTTGCATTTTTTTAAGTGTGTAAGCTATAGAAAAATAAAAATACATTTGTTACTGGACGTCAATTTAAGCAAAACGTAAATTTGATATATCTGAAAAAGAAAGAAAAAACAAACCAAAAGCAAAAACTTTATAATGAAAGAAAATCAAACCATATACAAATAATACCACAACAATTAATAACATAATAGACAAAATAGGCCCAAACCAAAATGACGCTAATGGTGTTTTTCCTTCTACATACATTTTTATTTTTTTTTTTACTTACCTTCGAGTCGTTGGCCATGTTTGCGGCTTTGATAACTTTTAAAAACAAAAATACACCAATCAGTACAAATTAATTTCCATTTTAAAGTTGGGGGCCATTAAGAGCCAGACCCCATAGCAAAATCGCACATAGCATGACTCGAAGTTAAATAAAAAAAATAATAAAAAAACAATTTAAATTAAATTGAAGAAAACAGCGTTTAATGAATTCATTTAATTTTTTTTTTTTACACCAATGACGTTTTGAATTGTACAAAAACATGCATTAATATTGTATTGGAGTTCGAATATTAATTTTTACCAATTTTAAGCAGAGATTTGTCGTCGGTCTTACTATATACTTATATATTTATGTATATATAGTATATATATGAATATATTATATATATATATACATATATAATTTTTTAATTTCTCCATTGATCTAATTTACAATTTAATTTGCAATTTTTTGTGATACTTTGCTATATAATTTTAAATCCGGTTTATATATTTACAAATTAATTAAATATCAAAGATAATACAAAAACAACAACAAAAACCCAAAAGCAACACAATTCTTAATTACCATACTTGAATATGGACCACACACATACACACACAATAAGAATTGTACAACTAAAAGATAAATATTTCTCAAGAAACTTTGAGAAGAAAATTTTGTAAAAGCAATATTGGAATTGTGTTAAAATCAAATCAACTTGTAACATTTGAGAAAAAACGAAAAGAAAATAAGAAAAACAAAAAAAGTGAACAACCCAACCAACAAAACAATAGAAAAAAAAAATAAACAATTGTACACGGCTTTTGTAAAGCAATTTATCGAAGCTTTGTATAATTAACCAAAAAAAACCCCTGATCTTTGTGTTTTTATTTGCTTTATTCCATATTCCAACGTTCTTAGCACCCAAACTCCCCCAGTCCCTTACCCATACGGAGCTCATCATCACATATACACATACCACAATGGTTTCACACATGTGTTCCACAACTGATTTGCAACACAACAATTTTGATTAGTGTAGCACATGGATTCTTTACGGAATTCTTTACGTTGCAAATGTATCAAAAGGCGGCGAATGACAAGTGAAGCTAGAAATACCTTTGCAGAGATGAGAGATTATCAACGCAATGGATATGGAGTTATCTTTTCGGTTTCAGAGATGAAACTATTTTCAGCATAATTCTAATATCATTCGATTCTGTGAAAAAGTTTGTAATAAAAATAAAAATAAAAAACATTTTTATAATAGGGATTTTCAAATTACTTTAATAAACAATAAATTAATATACAACAAATGTTTTAAAGAAGCAAATGTTTTTAGAAATGTTTCGAAGTTGCCAATAATTTCATAGTATAAAACATTGAAACAAAATACATATTGAAAATTCTTGAGCACAGCCAGCATGAAAAAATTATTTGTGATTACTTATGCATAGAGCGATTTGTATCTTAAAACAAGAATTTAAATTTGAATTAAAGGCAACAATTTCATTTCTAAAAGTCAATCAAATCACACATCCGCTTCCACAATAACAACAACCTTACCAAACGTCCCCCACCACCCCCACCCAAATTTATGAAACAAAGAGATTGAGAAATTTTCAATGAACCCCCTAAACAACTTTAAACGTATGCGGATGCGGTGTGGAGGAGGAACAACGGCAACGACAAACGGTGGCGGAGGTTATGCAAACGTTATGAATATTGACTCAGCAGGTAAGTGGGTAAAATATCACCCAGTGTCAAATCCAAAGGTATACACAAAAATAAACAGCGAATAAAACTGGTCTACTATGACTCATGACTCATTTCACACGGTTTCTTTTAAACTAGTATTAGCTGGCATAGTTATAAATACGCACACATGTTGATACATACATATGTATGTATGTATGTATATATTGCATGATACGTGTGTCTGTGCATTTGTATGCGTTTGATCGTTTTTCGTATTTGTGGTCTCTTCTTACAAAGACCAAACACAAACCAAAATAATAAAAAAAAATTTGAAAAAACTGTAAACGTGCCGTGGTCACCTTCGCCTCTTCACCTCAACTCTGTCGCCAAGGTGGAAAACAAAAAATACAATACAATCCACCACAAAGGAGATGAAGAAATCAACGCTTCAAAGTTGTTTTTTAAACGTTGTCGCTAAATAAAAACTGGATTTACGATTACACACATACATGTGTGTATGTATGTATTTATTCCAACGTGCAAAAACAAACGAATTTCATGCCCTGTGGAAATACAAACATATACATACATACGTATGTACATATGTACATATACATACATATTTATACACATGTATGTATGTATGTACTATATATTAATGCGTGTGTAAATATATTGTATATTTTGACTTTTTGCTGAAATAAGCAAGCTATTACCTTCATATACATACATACATACATATGTACATACATACTTACATACTTATGTACACTGTATGTACGAATGTACACTGTATGTACGAATGTACATACATACATATGTATATCAATTAATTTATGCTCATCATGCATTTTCGATAGATAAAGCTGATGATTTACACATACACATATAGACTTATGCATACACTGAAAGCAATTATGATTGTCAGATATGTATGTACATATGTATGTACATGTATTTATATACAGTTTGTCCAGAAAGTCTTTTCGTAATGCAAAAAATTCGTAAGGAAAATAACAGTGTCAATGAAACTAAGCTTACTAATAAAATATTTTCCCCAGTCTGGTGCCTAAAATGTACAAAATCCCATACGAAATCTCCATACTGAAAACACTTTCCGGACAGTGCTCAAAAATGGATAATTTTAGTTTTTAAAATTAAATATATGAATATTATTAATTTTAATGTTAAGAGTTAATAAACATCCAATTAATAGTAGAAAAATACGTAAATAATTAAAAGTCAATAATAACATACATTTTTTTGCTTAAGAACTTAGAAAATAAAAATTTGTTGCATTACGAAAGTACACATGCATAAGTATGCATGTATGTAATTACACATGTACATAAATTTAGATAGATTATATGTATTTACTTATGCACATACAAAATACATACGTACAGTGTCTCACACCTTATTTGGAACAGTGACTAGCAAAAATTTTAAAGTGCTATAAAGTTTAAACAAGGAAAAAAATGCAAAATGTTTAAATGCCAATTAGTTTAATGTTATATCACATTTTAAAAGGAAACTTTAGTTTTTATGCAAATATTAATTAATTAATTAAAATTAGTCAAAAACTGAAAACATATCCAAAAAACGTTTCACAGCTTATTTGAAACAGTCTTAAGAAAAGTGAAATATTTGGCGTATAAAAGTTTAAATAAGGATGTTAATACTTAGTATGACATCCTTTAGCCTTAACAACTTCGCTTAATCTATTATTCATGGACGATACTAGCTTCCAACTAGTTTCTGGACTGATCCTGCTCCACTCCTCCAGCAGAGCATTTTGAGATCCTGTTTGCAGGATATGTTGTGGTTCCGGATATTATTTTACAGCAGAGCCCACAAATTTTCAAGAACATTTAAATCTGGAGACTGGGGCGGTGGAATTATCATGTGGGGGCAGTTCGATCTAAGCCAGGACTGTACTATTCCGGCCTTATGCCTGGGGTCGTTGTCCTGGTAGATCCAGAAAGTACGTCGGATTCCTATTTTTTCGGCACTTTGGAGTAAATTTTCCTTTAGTATATCGAAGTACACATTCCTGTCCATTGTTGTTTCAATGAACACAAAATTTCCGCCGCGGGCTGTCGAGATAGATGCCCATACCAGGACTCTTCCTCCGCAGTGCTTGACTGTTGCCTTTCAGTTTTTGGGACTCAGATCAGTATTGGACTGTCGCCACACATAATTCCGTCCGTCCGAACCAAAAATGTTTAATTTGTACTCAAATTCAAATATGATTGTGTTCCAGAACTCCAAATCGTTGTCCAAGTGAATTTTGACGAACGTCATCCTAGACCCTATGTTTTTGCTTTTACAAATTTCATTTTCCATTGTTCTCGGGCATTTAAGTCATGGTGGCGCAGAACTTGGAGCACAGTTCCCATACTGGTCTTTTTCCTTATTTCATCCTGCACCTATTGAGTCAGTTTTTGAGCAGATAGCTTAAAATTTCCCCTTGAAATCTTGATGATCCTCGGCTCGTCCTGCTCGGTGAAAATCGGGTTTGGTGCCATTCCGCCTCTGTCCTCTGTCCGATTTTCGTCGACGAAACTCCGAATGATGTAGAATACAGTTGAGGTGTTTAGATTGACCATTTTAGCTATTTTTCGAAATGAATATCCAATTTTGAAGTGTTCCAGGATGAGTTTCTGTTGATCAATGGTAGTCCGTTTGGCCATTGTCCTTGTTGGCAGGTTGCAGCCCAAATGCGGGAAAAAACTAAACTGACTTAAAAGGTTGGTCTATTTCTACCGTAAATATCCAACTTTAGTTAAAAAATCCGGGTTTTATGGCACCCAGGTGTCCAGAATGTAACTGTTCCAAATAAGCTGCGATCATAAAATTAGGTACTTTTTTACATAACCCGACCTAGCGGGTGGGGAAATCCCAGTTTATTAGGGTCATATATTAATTTTGGTGGTTAATATATGTACCTGCCATGGGTCTTTGGAATTTTTGAAAAATAATGCATAATGAGTTTATGGCAGGTAATTGAAATTTTTGCTAGACGCTGTTCCAAATGAGGTGTGAGACACTGTATTTACAGTGTCTACAAGCGAATTAGAAGCAGCGTCAAGCAAAAATGTAATTGCCTGCCATAAACTCATTATTCATTATTTTTCCAAAATTCCAAAAACCGATGGCAGGTACATTTATTAACCACCGAAATGAATATATGACTCTAATAAACTTCGGTTTTCCCATCCGCTATGTTGGGTTATGTAAAAAAGTACCTAAGTTTATTGTTCAATATTTTCGGTATAAATAGGCTAATCTTCCGTTGTCAGTTTAGTTTTTTCCTGCATTTCGGGTGCAATAAGCCAACAAGGAACATGGGAAAACTGACTATCATTGAGCAAAGGAAACTCATCCTGGAACACTTAAAAATCTGATATTCATATTGCCAAATAGCTAAAATGGTCAATCTAAACACCTCAACTGTATTCTGCTTCATTTGGAGTTTCGTCGACGAAAATCGGACAGAGGAGAATGGCACCAAACCCGATTTTCACCGAGCAGGGCGAGCCGGGGATCATCAAGAAAATAAGGGGAAATCTTAAGCTGTCGGCTCAAAAACTGACTCAACAGGTACAGGATGAAATAAGGAAAAGGTTCAGTGTGGGAACTGTGCTCCAAGTTTTGCGCAACTATGACTTGAAGGCCCGATTACCACGGAAAAGGAAATTTACAAGCGCACAATATAGTATGACGTTCGTCAAAATCCACTTGGGCAAGGATTTGGAGTTCTGGAACACAGTCATATTTGAATATGAGTACAAATTCAACATTTTTGGCCCGGAAAGACGGAATTATGTGTGGCGACAACCCAATACTGAGCTGGATCCCAAACACTTAAGGCCAACAGTCAAGCACGGCGGAGGAAGTGTCATGGTATGGGCATCTATCTCGACAGCCCGCGACGGAAATGTTGTGTTCATTGAAACAACAATGGACAGGAATGTGTACTTCAATATACTAAAAGAAAATTTACTCCAAAGTGCCGAGAAACCGGGAATCTCACGTACTTTCCGGTTCTACCAGGACAACGACACCAAGCATAAGGCCGGAATAGTACAGTCCTGGCTTAGATCGAACTGCCCCCACGTGATAATTCCACCGTCCCAGTCTCCAGATTTAAATGTTATTGAAAATTTGTTGGCTTTGCTGGAAAATAATATCCGGAATCACAACATATCCAGCAAACAAGATCTCAAAAATGCTCTGCTGGAGGAGTGAAGCAAGATCAGCCCAGAAACTACCTGGAAGCTGGTATCTTCCATGAATAATAGGTTAAGAGAAGTTGTTAAGGCTACTAAGTATTAACATCGTTATTTAAGCTTTTATATGCCAAATATTTAACCTTTTTTAAGACTGCTTCAAATCGGCTTACACATGTTTTTGGATGTTTTCAGTTTTTGACTAATTTTAATTAATATTTTAATAAAAACTAAAGTTTATATTTCAAATGTATAACATTAAACAAATTGGCATTTAAACATTTTGAATTTGTTTCCTTATTTAAACTTTATAGCACTTTAAATTTTTTGCTTGACGCTGCTTCTAATTCGCTTGTAGCCACTGTATGTACAGTATCTCTAAGCTCAGTTGGCCAAGTTTCTAGCGAAAATGTTTATTGCCTGCAATAAACTAATTGCGCATTATTTTTAAAAAATTTCAAGACCGATGGCGAACTGAGCTTTGAGACACTGTATGTGCTTGTGGGCTATTTCAAAACACAAACGCGTAAACAATTTTTATTTATACTTTGTGTGATTCTCTTCTCTTTTATGGCGCTGTGCTTGCGATAATTGCAATCAACAAGCAAAGCAGCCGTGCAGAAAAACACATTGTAGCGCAGGGGTGGGGGACGATGATAATGTTTGTATGTACGCACGTACGCGCAAACAAATGTATGTATGTACGTGTGTACATATGCCAGGCATAGACAGCTCGGCGTTGAGTTGCGTGTCTCTCTATCTCGCTCACTCGTTCGGTCTTTCCATCCATCTAATACGCCCCCCGCCCCATTGGCCGGCTACTGCCTACGTTCGCCGCGATAGCGAATCCGAGTTCACGTTGTTGTTGTTATTGTTGCTGCTGCTGCTCAACAAATAAAGCAAAAAGCCTAGAGAAAACTACATTTGAAAACAACAAGTATATATGTATGTGTGTGTATACATACATATGTATGTGTGAGTGTGGTGGTCTGTAGGTGCTTCTAGGCATTTTGTGTCTTTAAGATGTGTTCATATGCTTGTACGCATACTTACAATCACACAGACTATGTGTTTTTGTGTGTAGACATAGTTTTGCAAGTGTATGTATGTATGTATATTTATACATATACCCCCACATGCGCTCACACACGAACGCACTTGGTTCATTTTTACAAGCGTTGGTCTCTGACGGCGCTCAGCGAGTTTTTCGGTTAATATTTATATTGGTTATGTACATTTACGTATTTATTTACATACATACATACATACATACGAAATACATACATATGTACATACGTAAATGCTGAAAAATATAAAAATAAGTTTGAATACAAATCCATGTTTGTTTGTATTTTTGTTTATGCGTATGTGATATGCATGTGTGTATGGCAACGGCTTTTTTTTCCAAGCTATGGAATAATTTATTTTGCTGCGCAATTTCTACTATTGATTTGCCGTTGCTGTTGTTCTGTTTTATTTGGACTTATTTGTTGTTGATGTTCTTTATTTTTAAATTTCCATTTAAATTACCGGTGCTGCGCAGTCGGCGTCGCTGCTGTGTTTGAGGTTTGATGCAAATGCATTCATTCGTTTTTGTGTACGTGTGTATGTACACATCTTTGCATGTGAGTGCATGTGTAGTGAAAACACACACATAAAAAGCAGTGCTCGATAACGTTCACTAATATTGTTTATAAACATGCGTTAACATATGTATGTATGTATGTATGTATGTATGTACATATACACACATGTATATTTTTTTATTGCAAACTTTTACGTTTGTGTAGCAATCAGCACATGCACTTACTTCAAATGGCAGGCTAATCGAAAATCATCTTATAAACACAAGCAGATACAAACACACTGAAAAAAACCTTAGAAACTTTAATATTTTTTCGGGGCACAATAGATCTAATAGGTACTTATAATAATAATAATAATAATTACTTTTGGTGTATGTAAAATATTTAAAAAAATATATTCTCACGTACATGTTTTTTAGTGTGACTTTATTAATATTGTATTTGAGTATGTTAATAAATTAAGCACAAAGTCATCCACTGGCCTACGTGACTTATGGAAAGCCGCAGCAAAGTAATAATAAATATTTATAAATCACGTAAAACATAATTACATACACACATAAAACTAAATATGAACAAATATACATATGCACATACATATGTATCTATGTATGTAAATGCAATTGAATATTCAAATAGGTAGATATTTTCATGTGTATCAGTAGGGTGACCATGCGAAATCAAACGGCATAAAATTGCTCAAGTCATGCAAACTTAACATATTTGTACGTTCATACATATGCACATATTTATATACATATGTATGTATATACATACATACCTACATACGTATGTACATGTATGTATGTATGTATTCAGATGTTATTGAATGCCCTTACGTTTTTCCATTGTTTTTCATTTGTTTTATTTTAAAATGCCAATCAAAAACTTTAGTCTGAATTCATACTTATAAAAATACAAGTATGCAATATAAAACATACATACAGACTACATTGCGGGATATTTAAATGTAGCCTGTACATATTTAACTTTTGACTGGTTGCCAAAAGTTTACTTACCAATAATATAAATTAATAAATTTTTTTTTCTTTTCTTTTTCTTGTTTTTTCTTTATCTTTTTTGTTGTAATTGTATGAACAAAAATATACCATACACATATTAAACTACTATTTTCCTTTGTTTTTATTTTATTTAATTTATTTTAATTTGAAATGTGTTTACTATTCTCGATGTCTACTTACCAAAATCAAAATTTTATATTGAAAAGCTGCTTTTTTTTTTAATTTGGAAACCAAATATATTTTATGTATTAAACTGCTATTTTAGTTTATTTTTATTTTATTCAATTCTTTATAATATTATTATTCAATTATTATATTTAACTATAATTATTATTATCGAAATTCCTTCTTTTTTTTAATTTCACGAAACGAAGCAATTAAATTCGATGTACAAATTATGATTATTGTTATTGACGTGGCTATTAGCAATAATTATGCAATTATGGTTTAAGCTTGCATTTTCACGAGCTCCATTCACGGTTAAATTTTTTAAATGAGTTCTCCACTCTCTCACCTTGTAAATAGCTTATTATTTGGAAATTCGTATTGAATGGAAACCACGTGACTTGTCAATAGTATGACAGAGGCCGCAAACATACATAAAGAGAGAGTAAGAGAGACGATTGACCCCAGATTCAAGTCGCCTGACATACAATGTATGCTAATGAGTGGCAAATCCATTATCAGTAAAACTCTGAACTAAGTGTTGGAAGTGATAAGCGGCCTATGAATAAATGGTGTGATCCACAAATCAGTCGCCCATCGAACTTGAGTTCAGTTGAACTGTTGCAAGCTGCGTTGCAAGATGTGCTGCCCAGCAATTAAAATTGCCACTTGGCTTACTCTGAGTCTCCTAGCATTCGATATGTGTGGGGTAAGTTTAACGAACCTCTGAAAATTGGAATTAAAAACATTAACGCTTTGATTATTAATAAATTTTCTCATTGATATCTAGGCAAATGCTGTGTTTCACTTTTCCTTGGATTTCCATGTGAAGCAACCCCCAAATTCCAGCGAACTAATAAATAAAACCATCATCTTGGAGAATAATCAGGTGTCGGTGCAGGACAACGATCCTGGTACAAGTACAAATGCACCAAATTCGCTGTGGATCGAGGAGGATCAGTATAATGTGGATGCAGTGCAGCTGCTTGAGGAGACAATGGATGCAGTGAAACAGTTAAATGTGGAACTGTCACCGCTGGTGGGCAGAAGCAACCAGTTGGCCGCAGTTCTCAAGCAAACGCTGCGCTATGTGAACGATGTAGATGCGACTTTGGAAAATGGACATTTTGCTCAGCATGTGGAACAGTTGCGCAAGTATCCGTTGCTGATCGACAACTTGAGATTGGGTGGCGTGCGCACCCTGGAATATGTGCTGCTCAAGCTGGCCATGGAGAAATACAAATTGCTGGAAAAGCAGCACGAAGTCGCCGATTATTTGCAGCGAGCGGATGCGGCTTGGAATAGATTTAAGAACACACAGGTTGTTATTACGGAGCAGAGCTAATTAAGTGCCCCAAATCCTCCAGTGAAAGACTCAAAGCTGAGATTTAGTTTAACAGTTGTCTAGATTTGTATTAGCATCCGTAGCGTTGCGAACAAAAGCCGAAAAAATCAACAAACGCAACAATAAGAAAAAAGGTGGCATTCCAAAAATGGATTTCCTGTCGTTTTCTATCCTATTGTTTTATATGTATTCAATTCCGTTCCACTGCTATGCCTGCTATTGCTACAGGTACAAAACACAATGCATGTACACATGCAGGCACACACATTTGTATTGGAGTGGCCCAAATCTACCCTTGGAAAATACGTTACGCACGCTGGGAATAAACTCACATACACACACACACACAGACGAACATACGCTATGTGTGAGAGCAGAAGGATTCCAGGTAGACGTAGACAAAGGCAACGAATGAACGCATAAAGAGTGCCCCGAAAAAAAACAGCAGCTGCCAGATCCGTTGCTAATGTGCTGCGCAACAGCAACAACAGCGACTGCGATCGGCGAGAACACAGACGGTGCAACATAGGGTATCCTGCCCCTAGCCAGCCCGTCCTTAAATTCCTGAAACTTGAAACGTTCAAAATACTTACAAGCACTTATGCGATTATCAATATCAGTGTTGACATTTAAAAAAGGCCAGAACTACAGCTAAAAAGTGTATAGTATTTATTTTTAACAGTTTTTCTTGAATTTTTTGTTTTAATTCACCTATGGTATCTCTTTTATTTTAAGTAAAGTTAAATATTTTTGTATACCTCAGCAGAGCTTTAAGTTTGTTATATTTTTTTTTTTATTGAATTTATTGATTTAGCTTAAGAAATGCTCAGCCTGAAATATATTTAATATTACATTTACCGCTAATATACCTTGAAAAAGAAGCTAGTTTTTGGAGCAATGGCATCACTGCCGCAAAAGAAGAAACAATTGTACGAGGGTGGTTTGATGAGTACCTGACCTACATAAGAAAAACGAAAATTTTTGGAAAAATTATTTTTTATTTTTCAATATAATCCCCTTTCAGCTCTACACATTTATTCCAGCGATGCTCCAACCTTTTTATCCCCTCTAAAAAATATGATTTCTGTAGATCCGCAAAATACGTCTCCGTAGTGGCAATAACCTCCTCGTTCGACCGAAATTTCTGCCCAGCGATTGACTTTTTCAAATTTGGGAACAAGAAAAAGTCGCAAGGGGCCAAATCCGGAGAATAAGGTGGATGGGGCAGCAGTTCGTAGCGTAATTCGACCAATTTGGCCTGGGCGACGCCGGAGGTGTGAGCGGGAGCGTTATCATGGTGGAAGAGCACTTTCTTCTTCACCAAATGGGGCCGTTTCTTCTTCAACTCGGCGTCAAATCTTCCCAATAGTTCGGCATAGTAGAGCCCTGTAATCGTTCTTCCCTTCTCTAGGTAATCTATGAGGATAATACCTTTCGAATCCCAGAAAACCGTGGCCATCACCTTTCCGGCCGATGGAACAGTTTTCGCCTTCTTCGGGGCAGATTCGCCAGGTGAAGTCTCTGGTGTGTACCAGTGAATCCATGTTTCGTCAACAGTCACGAATCGACGCAAAAATTCCTTCGGATTAGGCTTTAACAGCGCCAAACCATGCTCCGAAGTGGTCACGCGGTCGCGCTTATTGTCTGGTGTGAGCAAACGCGGCACCCATCGCGCCGATAGCTTTCTCATACCCAATATTTCATGTAGGACATGAAACACTCGTTCTGTTGAGATGCCTACTGTCTCAGCTAACTCGCGCACCTTCAACCGGCTGTCTGACAATACCAGATCATGTATTTTCTTCACTTTATCCTCCGTGGTTGCTGTTTTCGGGCCACCTGGTCGTGGCTCATCAAAAACGGACGTGCGACCACGTTGAAACTCACTAAACCAATTTTTGACGGTGGTCATCGAAGGAGCAGAGTCACCGTACACAGTATCCAAGCGTTCTTTGATTTCACTGCGTGATTTCCCCTCCAAAAAGAAGAATCGAATCACCGACCGATATTGCTCTTTTTCCATTTTTCTAAAATGCGTGGACACGACTGCTTTGACACGTGGTGAAAACAAAACTAAAAGTCCGATTTGACTGAAATTTTCACTGTGGCTGTTTAGGTTTATGTACTATACGATAGTCACGTCATATTGCAATAGTCGCGCCATCTGGCGTCAAGGTCAGGTACTCATCAAACCACCCTCGTATGTTGTATTGTGCTATGCGGGGTGTACGTTTGTATGTGTGTCCCTAAATATGTGTGCATGCATAAGTGAGACCTAAAAATGTAATCTCAATCACTTATTTTGTGCACTTTTAAAAACGAAGCAGTGCCTAATACACTGAGCATATAAAAGTGTCTGTGTGTGTGTCCATATACTATATATCCATCCTGCAGAGCACTGGTGAAATCAGTGTAAATACATACATACATAAATGTATTTATTTGTACATGTGTATGTCTATCTACCACATACAACTCGATTGCCAATGTGGGTAAATACAGGTTTATGCTTTTTATGCTCTAGAAACTGGTCGAACCGCTTTGGATCGCATATCCCATGCAAAATGTATTGATTTCATTTTAACGCTGGCGTTTGCTTGTTTTTGATTGGAAAAAACCAATCACGAATGCTCGAGCTAAACGTGCATTTTAAATTTATATATAATTCGTTGGAGGAAAATCAAGTTTGAACTTCAAAACTATCGTTGGAGACGCCACTTGATTTATTTTAACAGTAAAAAAAAGCTGCATAGAAATGTTACGGACAGAGAAATGATTAAATAGTTGTAGAATGTTTTGGCAATTGGCGAGAACGTAGTGGAAAATTAAGATGACATGGGAAATATCTAAAATTCTTAATCTAACTGATATTAATAAAAATCGAATTCTGCATAGTAATAGAAGACCCTGTAAAATTTTATCATTTTGCGCGTTGCCCAATTAATTGAATTGCAGCAAACTCATCCCTAAGTTAGCCGATAGTTGATCGGTAATCGATACATTAGCCAGCAACAATCGGAAAGCAGCAATAACTGGGACATTTGTAATATTGGGTGCTCTTAAAATAGATAATATATATAAATCAAATATGCCTGATGCTGAGAACAGATAGCTATAAAAAAAATATAACAAAATTAATCGTTACAAGTTATCGCTGTTACAGTAAACAGCTGTTGCTTTCACTGTTATTTTTCTTTTTTTTTTTTTTTACTTGCGATTGATTTATTAAGCGCCAAAAATGTAGTTTGTTTTAAATTTTACTGGCCTTTTGCATGTTAACGAACATTTACATTTGTTTTACTTGTATTTAAAGCTATTTTTGGATACTAGTTGAAATTACGAAATATTTTTAAAACTTCGATTTGAAAGTCGAGTTTCAAAGAATGCCTGATCGAGATCAGGATCAGGAGAGGCAGCTGCAACTGAAGAATATATTGCCATATTTGATGTATCCATAATGAATTAGGAGGAAGTTGCTCTTTCGTTAGCTTTAGCATTATCTTTTTTCAAAGGTCGACCCTCGTCCACAACATGGCGCCTATTTTTCAGATGTAGTCCCGAATTTCATTTCCTGACACAGCATTCAACACACACATTGTGCTAATGAAATTTTCTTATTTCATTGCTCTCTGTAGTTGGAACAAGAGCAGAAAGGACAAGACCAATCAATGTATAGCAATCGAAGTTTAAATTTTCTGCTACTGCTATAGCAATCGCATTGCTGATTTGCTCTTTTATCCGCGTAACTGCTATTTTTATTATGTTGTGTAATTTTAGTGACCTTTTTGCTACTGGTATTGTCCGTTAAATCGACAAATCATAATGGAGCTAAGGAGCATCCATTTATATGTATGTTAAAATTCGTAGCAGTAGCAAAAACATAGCAAAAATGCTATTGATTTTGCTGCTACAAAGTAGTAAATTCAAACACTGGATGGTTGCATGCATAATAAAGAAACTCTTGTTTGTCATAATTTTTTCTTCAAGATATTTGTGTATTAACAACTTAATATTTGAGCAATATATTCAGTGATATGTGTATGCTCATATGTAGACGGGCAGACATGGCTGATAAAGAATATATAATATATACATATAATTATATTTAATAGGGTTGGAAATCTCTGTTCCAAATCTCGAGACATGATTACAATAATTTCTGCAATAGGTGTAAACATAGTTTGTATCTGTTGAGTGGGAACGAAGATGTTCCTACTTAAGTGCATGGCAGTGTGTTAAAATGTTTAAATAAACTATACAATGTGTACAAATAGGAACAAAAGATTTAAATCAAATTTCACAGTTAAGTAACGAAAGTAAGTAAATAATACTATGTGTATTTAAATGGAAATCAATTTACAAGATGAGATATATCTATAAATATTTGTTATGTTTTTGTTTTTTTCTTATATTATATAACTTTTAATGAGTATAAAATGATTGTGGATGGTTTTAAAGCATAATACAACTAATAATAATAATACACGTACTGTAACTGAATAATACACGTATTTAATGTATTCTGTGCACTAAAACTATTTGCAATTTCCTTATTCACATACTTATGCCGTACACCTTATGCATAGGAAAGACTTAATAGACTTAAATTAGTGTTGTATCTTAGGGGCGTTGTATACAATTTGCTTCAAATATAACGAACCTTAGAGGCTATCACATATATTGGTTATTCGAATTAAACGTTCTGAGTTGCCGGCATTTATGAATATTGCGGAGACTCTCCGCCCGATGGTATTTTCTTAACGCGGCTAACATCATCGTAAGCAATTGAAAAAACGCTCTTCTTCTCAGCTAGGGGATTCCGGCGGCCCATGCTATTCATCAGGGAGTTCATGGCAATTCCTGAGTCGTGGTCATCCTCTAAAGTTGAGGCATTCAACTGCTTTTGGACGTGCGATGGGGGATGGGGATGTGGATGGGGGATGGCAGCATTTGGATCTTCGATATAAAGATTTATTTTTGATTTTGTTAACTTGACTTCGTTCTCTTTGATGGGCGACGGCTTCGGTTTGTGTCTCTGTGATAAATGATCCTTATCCTTATCCTTGTCCATTGGTGTCGCATATGGCGGCGTCTCCGGATACATGTAGTGTGGCAATTTGGTGGGAGCTGGTGGCACTTCCGGTGCATTCTCACGTTCGAAACGGTGCTCGGAATGCTGCACGAGCGGATGATTGATGTCAGTCTCGACTTTCGGCTTGTGCTGCTTGTTAAGGGCTCGATCCTCCTTGAGAAGTCGACTGCCTTTCGGCGGAGATTTTCGCGGAGCCGGTTCCGGCTTGAATTTTCCCGCATCGTCGTGCGATGCTAACTCTTCGGGTTTTGACTTTGACCGGGTTTTCGACACACGCTTCTCGGGTGCACTCTTTTTCTTAAGTGACAAGTGCGACTTGGCTGACTCCGTCGAGGAAGGGGTCTTCTTTTTAATGTAATACCATTCCATGTACTTGGGCACAGTTTTTTGTTCATTGGTTTGCTCATCGAGAGCCCCCAATTCCGTTTCACTTTGATAATAGCGATTTAGGGATCTTTTCGAACCTCTCATTTCACTTGAAACGTTATCGTGATTACGGCCATATTCACTTGGGCTTATTTCGTATTTGGAAATTGAATAACGACTGTTTGGCGGTTCCGAAGACGTTTGCATTCGTGCTGACGTTTGGCTACGCCTCGAACTGTCCCGACGCGATAGTCTCGGTTTAGCCTCGGGTTGTATATCAGGTTGCATTTCCGTTGGTGAAATTGTGCTCATGCCTCTATTTTGGTGGGATACATTTTTAATCTGCCCTTCATAGGGTTGTTCCGTTTCGCTTGACTTTTTAGCATAGCTATTTCTTCCGGTTGGATTGACATTTGTCCTAATTACAATTTCACCCTCGTCCGAGTCAATTGAGTATTCGGTGCTATTCTCATCGACTTCAACATCAAAGTTCTCGTAGTACTGTTGCGTTCGATGTTGTCTTCTTGGACTACTGAATTCATCGAGAGAATCGGATATTTCGATTAATACCTCTCGGCTAAGGGCCTCGGATTTGTTGTGTTTTCCATTGGTTTCCTTATGCAGAGCAGCACCGTCGACTCTACGGCTTTCATCGCTTAGCTGTTTCCGTAGAATACTCGTTTTAGTTTCACGTAGTGGTTTTCTGGGCGGCACACGTTTCCTTGTCTCGTTGACCTCCTCCTCCTCCCGTATGGGTGTCCTTATCTTGCGCTTCACTTGCTCGACCATAACTATTCTTTTCCGCGGCTGTGAGCTGCCCCGGAGTTTTGGTTGCCTTTTGGGACGACGACGCTTTATCCAGTACATGCCATTGGGACTATTTGGTGGACTGAAGCGTACATATTTATACTCATCCTCGGACATTGAATCATCATTTTCGCTTCGGGCTCTACGGGCCTTCGAAACACCCAGGTAGCCATCAGTCGGTTCGGTTTGGGTGCCAGCATCGCAATCGGTTTGTGTTCCAATCGCCATCGATTGGCCCGGCAGACTTTGGGTCTCCAGGACAATTTCGTGCTGAGTGTATCTCGTTTCGAGTTTTTCCTTTTCGAGCAGGATCTGTCGCAGGAGCGCATTCTGTTGCTTCAGCGATTGCTCCAGTTCATGGCTAAGCGTTTGATCTCCAACAACTGGCTGTAGTTGAGCTAGTTCCTCTTCGCCCTGAACGGACTGGGTGTGTATGACTTTCACCTCCGGCTCCGTTTGGGAGTAGACAATGCTATTTGGTCCCGATTTGCCTAAAGGGAACGTATCGCCCTTTAGCGTTGATTCCTGATGGATTTCATTGGGCATTGACTGAATGTATGTGGCACCTGGTACAATATGATAATGCTCCCGAATAATTTGCTTTCCATCGGGCTGCTCTTCAATGAAACGCCGCATCAGTATCTCCTTGCCCGTATTGTCCACCATCAGCAATTGTGGCTGCGAAAGATTTGTCGATGACTTGATTGGCACATTTACGTAGATATTGTCATCGTCCAAGGCGGCACCGTCGCGAGTCTTATCCCTGGTCATCAGCTGTAGAATCTCGACGTTGCCGTCCTTTATGAAGAGTTCTCGTTTATTTTTGAGACTGTTGTGTGCAGTGCCAAAGTCAACATCGCTGCCACGATCTATTTCGTGCCTTCTCATCGAGTCGTCGTCAATTTGTCGAGCATCCTTGTCGTAGTTCTTGAAACGTGCATTCTCCAATTGTCTATTCTCCGTGTTACGCGTCATTTTTTCCTTGATTTCCACCAGACGCTGTTCGTCCATTACGTCCTCAATGTAAACGTCACGGTCGTTTATTAAATTAGTTCTAGAATTATGAAAACTATGATGTGGGTCTTCTTTGGCTGTGTGGCTATTTCTATAAACAACAAAAAATTGATAATATTATTAGGTCCGTTATCATTCGGTACACTCGGAAAAAAAATTGACCTGAATTTTTTTAATTTTTGTCAAGCTTTTGGAGTCAAGGTTATTATTCAAAAAGTAAATTTCTAGTGGCTTTTTTAAGAACCAAGTTTTACAATTTTTAATTTCATGTTGGATTTTTCTAAAATTTAGAAAAAATATGGATGTGTGGAGACGATGACTTGTAAATATTGAAAATTAATCTTAATATCAAGTCCAAAACAATAAATATTAATTTCTAAATGTGGAAACATTGTTTCTTAATGAAAATCAGAGGTAATTTTTATTTTCTCATTTCTCTGAGCTGGTCAGTGAAATAAATGCTTGGATTTTTTTCTCAAACTAAGTGATTGCATTTTTGCATTTTAGAAATATTTTCTATTATTAAGATATATTTCTAAAAAATAAAAAAAAAATAAACTCCACTTTTTTGGAACTGTCGATTTAGACCAAGCATTTGAAATTTTAAGAAATTATTTCAAAGAACCAGAAAAACTTTTGAACTTTTCGTGTGGTTTTCAAAAATTCAGGGGATTTTTTTTCTGATTGTATATATAGATTCTTACTTAATGCGGACGCGTCTTTGCTGATATTCAGCGGATTCTGGACGACATACAACATCGCCATCGGTATTAATAGCAGAGTGCTCCATTTCTAAGTTTTCGTTTGGCTGTCTATGTCCATTCCGGAATTCCCAGCGGGTTGGCTTTGTTCGCGTATTTGATGGCTTCTCCGCTGACCAGGCCTCTCGTCTTCCCATCCATTCTGCGACCTGCAAGTTGCGGTATTTATTTATAATTAAAGCATATCATTTTAAATGTAAACTTTAGAAATTAAAAAAAAAAAATAAAAATTATCTAAGGTGGATTAAACTTAAAAGAAACTCGGAAACGGGATGTGCGCTCAGAACCAATGTGATTTGTGGATAAGGGTTATGTTTGATAGCAACAAATATGACAAATAAAATAGGAACAAATTTTGAAACAAAAAGTGCGAATTTGTATTTTTCTAAGTGGTGTTTGTAGCTACTCTACTATGCATAATTCTAAGTATTCTATTATTTGAAATAGATCAAAATCTACCTGAACAGATTTTGTTTGTTTTCCATTTGCCATTTCTCTATGCACTAGATGTACATCGTCTTCAGTTCTACTGATATTAACTATTCTTTTGCTACAAGAGAAGAACAAAGAATTAAAGATCAAATGAATGGTGTTTCAATGATAAATGATATGAGCTTTAAATAGAGATTTCGATTCCTCACTACATTGAACTCTTTACTTAGTCTTTGGTATACGATACTCTAGAGCAATCATATCTTGGGAAATATAATCATATCGACCCTTTGTAATGGATCCGAGTTAGTTTATTTTGGTTTAATTTGATATTACCACCCATATTGAATAAAATATAAGAATGAAATCGTTAAGTCATTGAAATAGATGTAGTTTTTGTATTTCCCATCCATTATCTCAATTCTTTACTATTGATTAGTATCTGTTTTTGTAGTTTTGTTATCTAAACAATGTGTGAATATTATTTTTATCAGACAAGTTTTAATTAGGCTTGTATTGGGTTACATACCGAGACTAAGTTACCGAGTCAAGAAGCAAGGGATGTATATTTAGGATACAATAATTATTGTCATTGTCACTCGTGTTACTTACGTAGCTGCACTGTACAGAGGACACCATGAGCATATGCAGCACATCAGCAGAATCAGGATCGTCAGAGCAACCATAGTGGCCAGCAGGATGAGCAGCCAAAACAACACCTTATTTTCAGCTTTGTACTGCGTCTGCGAGGGAGTAAGATTCTATTAAGGTACTCTCGTCATTAGTCGCATGGTAAACAATTCATTAATAGCCTGATTCCACTATCAATATATTTTACTATTTTCCCATACTCGATTACTTATCGATATCGGTCATGGTGGAATCAGGCTCTTATATAAGATAGCTTACGTCTGACGCCGCCGTGTTTTGTGGCATGATTGCGTAGGAGTTATTATGCTGCGAGAGTCGCTGTTGTATCTGCGAGATGTCCACGACGGATGAGCTGTCATAAAGTACAGTTGCCGTGACCACACTGCGCTCTTTAATGTTGGGATTACCATCGAGTAAGTCCTTGGCGCCCGGCTCTTCCGGTCTCAGTGGCCGTATTTCGTGAATGAAAACCTTGCCACCTGTTATGGCTGAGAGAGTCTCCTCTGTTTTTCGCTTATCCAAGCTGCTGCCGGGCACCACAAATGTGACGATGCGCTTCCGACTCTCCGGCGGATAGATGCGTATTGTCGTCGTCGAAAATCGAACTGGCACTCCCAAGTCATAGGCCCGAGCGGTCAGTATGAATAGATCGCTTTCAGCATCCGAAATGCTCATTTCCTGTGCATCGCGGCGCCTTCGCATGCCGGTGCTCTTCTTGGAGCGAAGATGAATCTTTTGCCGCACCGTCAGCTCGCCCGTCACCTTGTCAAGCAGAAAATTATTCTCGTAATTACCGTGAATGAGCTCGTAGCGCACAACATTATTTGGCGCGGTGGCATCTTTATCTGTGGCATGGATAAGTGCACTGGTTGTGAAACTCGTCAAATCGGCAGCCAGTATAAATTCGTACAAATCCTTTTCAAAGATGGGCGTCTCATCGTTCACATCGATGAGCCTGATAATTAGGGGCACCTGGGCACGATTGCCATTCCCGTCCATGTCCCGTGCCTCTACATATAAATGGTACTCGGGCATTACTTCCCGATCAAAGCCATGACTATCGGTTGACACAGTTATCGAACCGTTCTCCGCATTCAGATTGAGCGACGTATTCAGGTAGCCCAAAATGGCAGTGTATCGCACCTTGCCACCCAGACCCGAATCCAAGTCACTTGCATGCACCTGGACAACCTTTGTGCCGACTGTCATGTTCTCAGGCAGTTCCACGGTGTATTCCGGCTGATCGAATTCCGGTGAATTGTCATTGACGTCGTTGATATAAACGGTCACATTGACCATTGCCGAAAGATTTGTGGCAGGACCCAGCTCCTGGGCAAGTATATTGAACTGCACCGAGTGCCGCTGCTCATAGTCTAACCAGGAGTTGTCACGCACTCGGATTAGGAAGGATGCACTGCGTTCGGCCACATTCGGGCTAATCTCAAAGGTGCCATTGTTGTTGAGCAATGTCAGCGAAAAGACGCCATTCTTCCCGGTATCGTCGTCGTAGACCCGTGGTACATACGGATCGATGAACGTCAGTGCTGAACCTTGTGAGGCATTCTCGTCCACTCGTGAGACATAGCTACTCGAACAGAACGGAGAAAGATATTAAAAACAAGCATTAAATAGATAACTATCCTAAGAATAACTCGGGACTCAGTTCGAGTTGGGCTTGTCAACTGAAGTTGTCTTTAGGGTGTTATTATAAATAAATAATAATAAAATAAACAATCACCTGGTGCAGGCCTCTAGCAATGTTACACTGGCGTTAAGAATGTAAGATAACATCTGTAACCTAACATGCAACGATGTACATAACGTTGATATCGTTATCGATGTCGATCGATATCAATTTCGGGCTCACCAACGAAAAGGAAGGAGTTAATCGTTGTGCATAAAGAAAAGAGAGCAGACGAGTTTTGAAAAAGATAATCTAGTTTTGACTGCTGCATTACTAAACTCAGATTAAAAATTATCCTGAGTTTTAAGAATGACGAATCAATCTTTTGGCGCCAGTTATTTTTTTTTTTAAAGCAAATTTAAAAAATTTATGGTCTTGGCTTTCTAAATGCCGTAGTTAGCATTACTTTATTTCAGGTTGCATTTAAGAAGTCATTCCCACTGAAAATGTAAATACTACATTTTTTTTTTCTACAGCGAGTAATGAAGAAAAACTTTGAGGAGAGTAAGAGCAATAAATGATAAAGAAATAAAGAAAAATCATAATTAATGACGTACGCAATTTCTAATACAGCTCAGATTTATGTTAATTCATCAGTCAAAGTCATTGCGCCAATCTTGTTTTCTTTATTTTGACAGCAGCTCTCTCCTCGTTTTGGACACTACTGTACCCATGCTGTCGACTGTGTAGCAAAAAAGTGTACACTAATTAGAAATAAATGTAGTCATGTAGACCTCTATTAGATACTCAGTTCTTAGCTCTGGCCCACTTGGGAGAATTTTAATTAATGCCGATTAGTTTTGACTGCTTTAAGTTTCTCTACCATATAACTAACAGTTTTAAAGCACAAAAATTCTTCCCACCATTTTTGAGTCGAAAAAAATAAATAATGAGAATGTACTGAGATTTGAAAAGTCGTCATGCTTTGGATCTAACGGATACATTTTGAAATTATATCCCAAATCAAGTAACAACTTCTTAGTTTTCTGAATGATTTTTATTTTCGATGATTTTCTAAATTTCACGCAGATTTATTTTCTCAGCGCATTTGAACAATTTAAATCAATTGTCAGAAGTCAAGCAAAAGCCACTGATAAAAGATTTCGTATTTACATTCAGCTGTTTTTAAGGAAGATTTTAGAAATCATAGTTCTGGCAACATTGAGAATTTTTATCTTCTGATAAATCTGACTTAATCGTCTTTTGGCAGTTATATCAGTTACGCCTAAACAATTAAGCTAAAACAACATCCGTTGCCAGACGCTTTTGTGTAAATGGTAAGAAGAATAAATTCAAACTAAAACTGGAAAAGGAACCACACACGAGAATAATGCAAAATGTATATAAAAAAGGTTAAGGATACTTCGGAAAGGGTATGTTTCCATTGTATATACTTACTGATCATTCTCGAAATAGGGCGGTGAATTGGTACGGTCCGGCAGAAAGAACGCCAATTGCACCGTGGAAGCCATGGCTGGAGGTTCGTCACGACCAACCTTAACTTCTTCCGCAATTACGGTGAGCAAGACGGGATCGCCCACGTGCGTGATGGCCGCAATGTCTTCAATCGGTCGCTTTAGGAAGATTTCACCTGCAATGCGATGCAATCATAATTAAAATTAAAATCAAATTTACAAAATTATGGCCTACTTGAGATTATCCTCAATGTAAACCTGTTGCCATCATCAGATATCTACATTAAGTAATTTGTGTGGCATGGAATCACATTAAGAATACTTTTCTCATACACTCAGACAATTTTTTTTTATATGTTTTTTAAAACAGGCCCTCCCATCCAGTAAAGCATATAAAATTCAAATTGACAGCCGTGTGAAAACTTTGTCACAATTATTGGAATAAGCAAAAAAACGAAAAAATAAAATAAATAAATAAAAAACAGATTACTTTATGGGGTGCCGGATGTCTCCTGCAAGGGACTAACGACAGACGCCTCACATGCTAATAGAGTATGCCGTTAATGTTCTCATTTAAGTTTTTTGCTTAAGGCTGATTGCCTCGTCAAGGGGCAAGGAGAACACAAAGTAATTAAGAGATGGTTTGAGAAACTTAATTTCTTTTATTTACTTTATTTTCTACCTGTTTGTGTTGCATATTAAACCAGAAAAAATGTTATCCTAGGCAAGCCGAAGCTTACATACACTTGCAAAAGTTAAACTTGCTTAAACTTGAATATAAAATTAAATAATAAAGAATAAGTTATAAATTACATACATGTTGAAAAACAATTTAAAAATAAATATATTAATTTTGAATATTAAAAATCGAGCATAATAAATAGTGCGATCTTCAATTAAGCAGCATATTGTCTTTACTTTAATGTTCAGATGCACATCGTCTGACTTGCGTAAACTTCTATATACATTTATGCCCATTTATGTATATTATTAGCGACATCCAAGATGAATGTTGTATGCATTTATTTGTTTTGGAGCTTAACTCCTTCGCAATGCATCAAGAATGCTGCCGATTTTTCACATAAAAAAGAAGACGAACTCAAAAGTTAGCCTACCACAATGCCCGCTCCCCCTCCACCCTCCACCCCCTAACACATGCCAAAGATCCAGTTGGGCAAAGTCACGATGTTTCGTTGGAGCTCTCGTCTAAAGCAAGTACAATTTCTGCCTGGGACAGAGTCATTGCCATCAAAAACTGGCAATGAACCAGAGAAACACGAAACAAGGAAGCTCAAACGCAATTATTGTGACTTGATTGTGACTACGAAGAGCGAAGAGCAAAAACCTTGCGGAGCCAACAGCTACATTGCACTTCCAGAACTTAGTCGCAACATACATACATACATACATACATACATACTCGTACATATATATGTATATACATACTGGTACACACATATAAATGAGCTCGGGCATCTAACGAGTCTAACGATGGACCGGATTGTTGCTGGTCTCTCTCTGATTGCGAGTAGTAACTATGTTAAAATCTTTTTGATGTTGCATTGTTGTTGTTATTGTTGTTGTTTTTTTTATACTCTGTGCTGCAGTCAGTCTACACATTAAATCGATAAAAAAAGTGCATCAAAAAAGTGTTTACAATACATTTGTATGCAGAATATGGCATATCCATATATAGAATATAGCATATTATACATACGTATGGTATGTAAATATGTATTGTACTTGTATGTACATATGGATATTCCTCAGACTTAATTCCTGTTCTTTTGTGTTAATTCTGAGCTCAGGGGACACAAAAAGTATTATTTTTTTGTTGTTGATGTTGTTGTTCTTATTGTAATGCTTGTTATGCATTTTAGTAATAGTTTTCGGATTAAACTTGTTCTATATGTATTTTACAGTATTTTTGAAATTACAAATTTACTTTATATTTATATTTATTATATTTATATACTTTATATTACATGATGAATGAAGGATAGAGCATGAATAAAATTAAAATATGTACTCACTAAAAGTAAATTATTACGAATTGTTCTTTAAGTTCATTTTAAGCTAAACTACATTTTTACTAAATGCTTTTTTAATAGTTGTTTATTTTGAAAAATGTTTGCATCTTTGAAGGAGCAACATATTTAAAAATTTAATTAAATAATGTTCATTATATTATTACACATACAAATAAAATATAGATCTAAAAATTTATCTTTGTCTATTATACAACTACTTATTAATCAATTTTAATATGTGTATATTGAGCTACAAGTCCCAAGAAATATTTTGGCTTGGATATTGTCAAAACTACTAATTTTCGATAAATGTTTTACTATTAAATATTTAGATAGATTATTGGTCTGTCTTCTGTTTGTAATCCGCGATGTGACTAAAATAGCTTTTCTTTATTGGTTTTTATTTATTTTTCTTTTTTTTAATTTGTTGCATAGTGTAATTAGGAGGTTGCACTTACCGCTGGTATCGTTGATGTCAAAAAATGAGGTAAATGGGTTGTTTTCAGAAACTAAGCCATATCGGACTTCCCGCGGGTTTCCTTTGTCCCCATCTTCTGCATGCACTTGCAATATCTTTGAATGTCAATGATTGTTATAAGGTTAGGTTCTATAATTGACTTAAAGAAATAAAACACCTTGTCGCCTGATAGTATACCGGGTGGTAATTTTGTAACCGGTGGTGCCACTGTAAATACGGGTGGTTGATCTTGCACATCCTGCACTATCACAACAATCTCCATTCCTGCAATATTGCGTCCATCTTGTCCAGGCTCGGCATATGCATCCTAAATTCGAATATGAATTAGGTGGTAAATATATAAAAATTTATTCAAATTACTCATTCACACGTACATTGGCCAGAATTGTCAAGTGGTACATTGCTTGCTTCTCAAAATCCAATGGCCCCAAAAGGAAAACTGTGCCCTCCGTTGTCTCGGCAGATATTATCTTTTGTCTTATAGCAAATAATGGCGAACCCTAAAGTTGAAATCCATATAGTAGTTTGCTTAAATGTGTTTCCTATTTAACTCACCCATAACTCGAGGTAGACTGGTTTTGGAAATAGTGGGTTTTTCCGAGCAACAACATAATCGAGTTCTGAGCCTCGCTTTGCATCCTTTAAAAACAGTAAAAAAAATATTTATTAAAAGGAAATTATGGTGTAAGCAAAAACTAGATACATGTTCATAGTTTTTAAAATACAATAAAAATGTATTTTAAGTTTTAACTTTTAAAGTAAACATTGCATTGCAATCATTTGTAGTGTTAACATTATTTGTAAGCCAAAAGCTTCAAAAGCTATTTATAAATAAATTGGTTTTTGTTGAAATATTTTACACAAAACAAAACCAATGTTAAAACATTGCCAAATAAACAAAACAAACGTGGTCACAGTATCAGTTTTAATGCGGCATGAACTTGGCCAAAACAAGAGACTTGAAATGTATCTACGCTAACTCAATTGTCGAAATAGCTGTAAAATACTATCTTTATTTTTTTTTATATTTAGCCTTTGTTTTTTCATACTTTTATTTTAATGTTGGCTGCAGAGTCAATCTAACCTGTCCGTCTGTGTAAACACGACTTCATATAATCGAGATAATATAAGTTTTCGATTACCACAATACATAGATTAAGTTTATTTCTTTCATTTTTGGAAAATTTTCACATTAGAAAATATAGTTAAAAATCGATTACCGTTCACTTAAAAACGTATAAAGATATAAGATAAAATATAAATATTTTCGTATTGAACAAAGTCATCAAAGCTTGATCTCCATTTCGTGTTTTAGAGTTTATTTTCTGCTTGTTTTAATCGAATTAATTGTTGAATTTTGAATAGTGTCTGTTTTTAAATTAAAAATGATTTGAATCAAAAGATGGTATTCGATATTATGTGACTTAGCTATGCTTTCGTTTTACACTTAGAAAAAAGTACCCAATTAGAAAAACTCTTCTGAATGTTTTCCAATATTTAGAAATTATTTCTAAACAAAGAAAAGTTTAATTTAAGGGGAGATTTTCTTTCTTCATCGTAGAGGTTTCTACATTTGAAATAAGTAACAATTTATGAAAGCAAAAATTCTTTTGACTTGGGAACTCACTTCAGGTATCATGATGATGCCCGGCTTATGTGGGAATATAAGGTCATGAGGTGTGCTGAAATTGGTGGCTGTAATTGAGCACAATTGCGTGGTCATGCCACCATTTGTGTCCTTCACAGAGACTTGGAAGTCATAGTAGCGGCCCGGCTCGAGACGTCGTTGTAAGACAACATTTGCCTGACAGACCGAATTGTACTTGGTGCATGGAAGCGATTCCACCTTAACGGTGGACGACGATGCATCGCCCATAAACTCAAAGGTCAGTGGATAGTCGAACTCCTCGTCAGTGGCACGCAATCTGTAGATTACAGAGCCGACCTGTGCGTCTGCCGGCACCAGCACCAGCCTCATGCGCGTGGACGGGTCGAATTTGGGATCTGCTCCGTGAACGTGATGTAGACACAGAATTCCAATTAGGAGGCTGATTGTCAGCAATCGATATGCGGTCATTGAGCTCAGCCATGGGACAAACTGCAACAGTTGCCGGCATTGCTGTTGTTGATGCTGCAGCTGGGAGGTAGGTGGTTGATAATAGTAGCATTCTTCGTCTTCTTCTTCTGCTTCTTGCCTTCTTGCCACATCCGTGTCGCTTGCGGCAGTTCTGAGACCGCATTGCGGCACATGTGTTAAGCGGTGACTTTTTCTGTGAAAACTGTTGCTACTGCTGGAAGCCATTGCTGTAATCAAAGATACAAAAAGCTTTTGTTTAGAAACTGTGTGTATTCTGTGTGGTTTAATTAACCGCAAAGCTTATGTCACATTATATATATATATAAATATTTTAATATATAATAGCATAGCAACTATACTATGCCAAAAGTTTTAAGTTTCTCGTTTTACTAATTGTTAACGAATTTAAAAAAAAATGGCTATGAATTTTAGAAATTCCCATTCTTTTCGCTTCAATGAAAAATACCCATATTATTTGAAGTGAAAAAATACTGTATTTTTGGGATTGTTGATTTAAGAAAGGCATTTTAAATTTTCCGAATTGTTTTATATTTAGAAATTATTTCAGGCCAATTTTAATTTTTTAACTAAATATTTTAACTGAATATTTTAATTGTTCTTAGGCACTAGGTAAAAATATTAATAAACTGTCCAAGATTATAATTAATGCCAAGATTTCATAAGGATTAGAGTTATTATCGATAAGTATCTTTAGAAAAAAAATCTAAACTTATTTTGTAGTCTTAAAATTAAGATAATTTATTTCTAAAAATCAGTGTCTTTATTTTTTTAATTTATTGGCAGATTTTTTTAATTTAAAAAATTGTATCTAAATTAGAAGAATTCTCGAAAAGTATTTCTGTTACTTATATCATTATTATTGAACATTAATAGTTTATAATTTCACATTTAAAAATATTTTAGATATGTTATCATTAATTTTTTCAAAACGTATAAGCTCCGACAACTGCCGAGAGCCAAGTTTTAAACTTACTCTGAATTTCAGAAAGAATATTTTCTTAAAATCAGCGTTTTGCAATTTTTCATTTTATGCTTATTAAAAATATATTTCCTATTAATACAAAATATTTCTGAAAATAGAAAATGTCTCACTAATTTTGAATAATTGGTTATTATTTTATATTATATTCTTCTAATTGGCGCTGATGTTTTGCTGTTTGATGTTTAACACTTAAATTAATAGAAATTCAAATTTTAAATTCTATATAAATTAACGCTGTTAAAAATAATGTCAACATAAAATTGGGAAACTAAAAAATGTTCTCAAACAAGGAAATGCTCTTTAGTTGTTCCATAAAACATATCGATGTACTCAAAGTCGTGTATAATGGAAAATGTAGCACATGGTGGAAGTTAATTTTTGGGTTGAGGATATGTGGTGTATTGGCCCTCAACTCGAACGCGCCACGCTGGCTTCATCCATCCATCCATCTATCCAGTCGGCAAATGGATGAAAATAGCAACTGTATCTCTGCAGCCGATGCTGGAGTCGCTGCATCTGCATTTGTGGCTCGTTTGATGCTGTTCAAACTTCAAACTCGAACTTATTGCGAATCCGGTTTTGTCCGCCGCACTGTCGGACTGTCTGGGCTGCCAGCCAGTTGCATTCGCGAATTTCCAGTTTATGCAGCTGCGGCGTCGTGTCCTTAACTGCAGCATGCAACAAGCAACAAGCAACAAGCGAATGACCAGTTATGTCAGTCGATTTGGATAGAGTCGACTTGAGGCGGGGCGAGCCAGCTTTGGCCACCCTCGCACCCTCGTATTTGGCGCTACGTCGTTTAAATTTACGGCCAAGTATGTTGCAATATTATGTTTGGCCCGCATTTGGCTTAGACTGGCTCCAGCATTACATACTAACGAGTGAGCATTTGCAAGTAAGCCGCGACTCTCAGTCCGAGTCGCAGTCGCAGTTGCAGTCCCAGTCCCAGTCTCCGACTCAGTCTCAGTCCCAGTCTCAGACTCAGACTCAGACTTAGTCTTGTTCCCAGTTCCAAGTCCCAGTCCCTGTCAGCAACTTTTCCGCGTTCACTGGTTTTTAGACTGCGGCACTATTGCGCAACAATTGTATCACACAATATTTGTGCCATTTGGTTAAATTTCTCTTAACACACATACGAAAATAAAAAAAAAATCGCCAGCCGGACTACAAACTGCTGTTGTGATTGTAGTCGTAGTTGGAGTTGTAGTTGGAGTTGGAGTTGTGCTGACGCCAGGCAGCCTAGCCTCTCCAAGATCTCAGTCAAAGTTGTATTTTCGCAAAACTTTGATTGTCAACATGAATCCATTAGCAGTCGAAGCATCGAAGGCAACAAACAGCTTAGTTTAATGATATTAATGAAATTTGGGAAATATACTATTTTTTTTATATTTGTTGTTCTGTATTATACGCTGATATGGATTGTATTGGTATATGCACTATATTATAATTGTACTTTCTATTTATTATTTTAAAGCATAGTTATGAATTAATTAAATACGCATTTCGTAAAAATGCAAATATAAATCACACATATTTCATATTTACTATAGTAAATAGGTTGAAAAGTATATCATCGAGCTAAAAAGTTGTAAACAGGCACTTAAACAACGCTTTAAGCAAGAAATTAAATTAATTTTTAAAGCTTATCAATCCATGAAAATCGGTATACTATAACTATAACTATATATTTAGTGTAACACAATATTATGATCGAGTAAAATCTGAAGAAAAATAAAAAATACCTATTTTACTTTGTACTTAGTGAAAATAATAATAAAATAAAAATGTTTACATAAAAAAAAATATATCCTTCGTGTCACAATTTCTCAAGAAATATATTTGCACCAAATAAAATCGTTAAAAATATAGTAAAAAAAGATTTGAAAACGTGTGTCAACTTATGACAAGTGCCGATGCATAACCCATAAGTTCTTCAACAGAACGACGAGATAAGTCATTAAAATTATAAGTCATTACAATATAATTAATATTTAAAAACCAATAAAAATGTTTACAAAAAATAAAAAAAAATATATCCTTCGTGTCACAATTTCTCAAGAAATATATTTGCACCAATATAGTAAAAAAAAAAATATAGTAAAAAAATATTTGAAAAGGTGTGTCAACTTATGATAAATGCCGATGCATAACCCATAAGTTCTTCAACAGAACGACGAGATAAGTCATTATAATTATAAGTCATTGCACTATAATTAATCTGCATTAACCGAAGCAACAATAAAACATAAATGCTACTGAAGTCATTATCGACAGACCAGACACAGTCTCGATACTAATGGACCACATTTAAAATCGTTGTTTCGGTGTTGCACATTTATGCACACCTGAGAGTGTAAACTTATAGATATATGATATATATTTATATAGTTGTTTTGTTTTTCCACATTTATGTACACCTTTGAGAGTGTAAACTTATAAATATATAAGTGTATTTATAACGCTCCTCGTCAATTGCCTTTCTTTGAATTTTGCATACTTGTTTATTTTAATGGGTTGTCAAGCGGTTTTTGCTCGATTAACTGCAGTGTTCAGAAAGAATCAGTGAATATTATTAGGAAATTAGTGTTATGCATTTGTGTATATCGCAAACAAATCCAAACTATTCAAAGTTTATCTGAGGTTGGTACGATGTCTATATCATTTGGACAGATTAAAATAATCAAAATGAATAAATAGTTTATTGTTTTTAAGCAATGTTCAAATGTTTCATGCAAAAGTAAATATTTTTACTGGATACAGGATATAGAAAAAATCGAGTGAATTCAAATTAATAAGGAATTGAGCAAGATTTTTCTAATTCAAAAATTAATATATTGAAAATATAATTTATTTCAAACGAATACGAGTCTGATCTACCTCAGATTCCTTCTAACCTTCATAGTTGCATGAAATATTAGAAATATTAAAATATTAGAAATTTGTTAAATTATTATATTTTCCCGTTGAGCATTAGCCTTATGTCTGAGTAATCTCTCAATATTCCTTTTGCGCAGGTAAGAGCTCCAATCATTATAAAACTTATACTTTTAATGATCGTATACATCCGGCGAGGAAACTAGCTAACATGGTATTTATGAGGTTTAAATCGTTTATTTTATGTTTTAATTATATCATAATAATAGAATAAGATGCAGCTGTTTTTTTTTTAAGTTGCGTTAACGAGTTTGGTACTTAAAATCCCGTTTTGTTCGAGCCTGGGCCTGGTAATAAATTCCGATAGTTGAAGGAGCGAAAAGTATAAAAACGGTAAACAAATTCTACATTTATTTTATGTGTACGTATTTAAATAAATTGCAATATATCATATTTAGTTGTATCTCTAATATAGTTGGATCGAAATTTGGATTATCGTTATGTATATATCCAGTACTTTGTTATAAAAAGAGGTTGGGCCAAAAAACTTAAGCAAGTATCAATATTAATGGGTAATAAGTATAAAAACGTGGTATAAAAAAAAGCATAAAAGCGCATTGAATCGCATTCTTAGAACCGATATAAACGCCTAAGCCCTTCCGTAGGTAGGGTCTGCATTTATTGATATTTTTGATACGGTCAGATGGGCTTTCCCCTAGGGGGAATAACATTTTCTACAGTTCTTCGACAGAAGCACATCAACCGAATTATCTCTTCAGCATATTGTTCCTTAATAAGAAAAGATTACATATTGTAATATATAGTAAAGCACTGTTCTCTCTTTATCACTAGGAATTCAGTAACTTGGTTTTTCATGGGTGCAAAGTGATTTTTATTGCTATTTGAGCAGTTTACTTTTTCCTACTTTCGATCGAATGAAATAACAACTGGAAAATAATTGCATCTCCAACACTGTAAGGTAAAACGATATTTTTATTGTTCCAATATGACAAAATGTTGCTTAAGTAGAAACACAAAAATATTGATTAGTTTCTGATGCAACTGGAATAATTTAAAGATCGATTTTCAAAACTTGCTGTAACAAAATGTGGGAATTTCTGTTAAAAATAAGCAATAACTTAATTTCTCATAATACTAAATCTCGAAAACTATGAAGTAAATTTGTTCCCTAAGTAGAAACACAAACACCAAATAATTGCGAAATATACAAAATATTGATCAGACTCCAATGTAATTGAAAGAACGTTTTTCAAAACAGCAATTGTTAGAAATTGTTGAAAAATTCTATGAATTGGAGTACACTGCTCAAATTGCTTATTCGTGCTTCATTATGCTTGCTTCATATGCGTGAAAATACTCTTTCATCTCTAGTTCGTAACCGAAGGAGGTTTTCTTTTCCCATTGCCTTTGACATCTTTAGTTATGAGAGCCAGGACAAGTTAGAAGTTTAGACAATCTAAGGCACAGAATGGGTGTATAGCAGAGGGTATTGAGTTGTTTGCCAGATGCAACACAATAATATTAATTTAAGTTACTAGCAGCAATTATGTATTTAGTGAAGGGTATATAAACTTCGACCCGATAAGTGTTTGTTGTTGTTGCCCTGTGTACGATGAATGTCCTTCCTTGTGGGTACGGTACGTAGTTTATGTCTGGTCAGGTCTGGTCTGGTCTGCGTTGTGATCGCCCCAAAAATCGTGAGTTCGCTCTGCTGTAAAACAAGATTTTGGGCGTTGTTCAATTTTTAGGCTGACTTCGCATGCGAAAAATGCAGCAGCCACTTTTTGAGTTGAGCTGAGCTGAGCTGAGCAACAACTTTTGTTTGCAGCTTTGCACGGCTGTGGCTGTGGCTGTGGCTGCAACTGCGGCTGCTGCTGCAACTAGCTATGGTTGCATTCAACTAGAATGAAAAAAATGTGTTGCAAATAAAGTTGAACCCGATGGCAAACTAATCTGCTTCACGACAATGGACCAGCAGCAGCAGCAGCAAGTCATATACCCAGCCAGCTATGCCTGACGGCCAGGTAACCAGGTAAGCCAGCTAGCCAGCCAGCCAGCCAGCCAGCTAGCCAGGTAAGCCAGCCAGCCAGCCAGCCAACGATGCAGACTGCTTATACACTTTTATTAAACCGCACTCCCCTCAATCCGCACCCGTCCGTGATATGACCGTCCTTCAGCATGGCTGTCCATGTTTTCCTGCCTTCACTATTACAGGGGATTGTTGGATTTTGTCTATCCGACTTTCAGTGCGTCTGGGCCCCTTCCTCGTCAGCTAACAGTCGACTTTATGCCCGTCTACTTTTCAATGTGAGTGTGTGTGTGTATATTTATGTGCATATTTGTGTGTACATATGTGTTCGACGAACTTTTTACTGCTGCAGCTGCGGGTGTGCTTTGGGTGTGCCACAGAGCCTTACTTGGGAGTGCCAGACTAGGGAATATCCTCTTCTCCGATCTTGAAAGTGAATTCGCATACAGTTTATATAATTATTATGTCCATGCAAAAGGTATTTTTTAATGAAATATGTAAAGCGCTCAGGACACACCTCACAGACTCCATCAAGCGAGCATCAAGAGATAAGTCGACAAGTCGTTTCTCAGCTTTTAAGCTATCTAAATTAAACTTTGGTTATTGTATCGTCGTCAGGATCTATTAACCGAAAGTAAAGTTATTGTATTTGTTTTCTAAGATACCCGAAACTTGCACTGTTGATCGAGTTGTGTTGTCGCAATTAGAAAACGTACACAGAAAATCTTTGGCAATTCAGCTGGTTCATGAAAAATGGATGTGTAAAAATGGGTGCGGAAAAATTTAAATGTGAGTCTGCTAAAGCACAAAAAATAAACAAGGTGTTGTAATTATATTTTTTCTCTGAGTTAGTCGCGATTTTACAGAATGCTAATGTTGACAATTGATCAAGTTTACATATATAGTTTTTAGTTTATATTTATATGCTACCTTATGACCATTTATTTGAACACTAAATTTAATTTGAAATACAAAATAAGAGATATTTACCAGATATAAATCGCCGGAGTCTAGAAACATACGAGTAGAATTGACTTTAGCGAATTGTCTATCGATGCAGACCAAGAATGTAGATATTTGAAACCTTTGTAGTGAAGCTTATTTATCTAAAAATATGCCTCGCACGGGTCACCAAACTTCGACTCCCATAGATTTCTAATCGTAATCGAACTGGTCGAGATAAAATATTGTTCTCCTTAGAAGAATTGTGCGCGGTTCCACACGGTTTTTATAATTAACAGACAAGCAGCAAGCTGCTAGCCGGGCCTGCAATTTACAGTCAATTGTAAATGAAAAGCACAAACAATGCACAAGATATGCACGCTGAGCTTGAGGCCAAACCACGGGGGTTGGACCTGGACCCGGGTCCAGAAAGTCACTCGATTAGTTTCGCTGCCAACGATGACGTTGGCTTCGTCATCATCGTCATGATAAGCATTAACAGACTTCAAGATCTACGCCGTCATCGCCTGACTCCTCCTGGCCTGCCCCCTTCATAGTAACCAAGTGCCCCCAAATCGCTGGCCAATCCTCCGCCACCGCCACCGCTACCGCCTCTGTCAGCTTAAGGTTGTGTGTGTTATCCGTCGTGCTGTCATTTTGGTCTGTCATGATGTTGCTGCTTTGTTTCGGTTCTACGATTCGTTCCTTTTGCATCGGAGGTGGCATGCGGAATGGGCTCCACACCGTCGACTTGCATTAAAATTAAGCAAAAAAAAAAAAATGTAAATAAAAAGACTCACAAATGAATGCAATAACAGCGACGGGCCAACCATCAACGAGCGTTTTAAAAACGTGCGTGGGACTGCCAGCGGCAATGACGATGCGTCCCCGTTGCAAAGAGGCAACTGTGGACAACCTCTGTAAAATTCACAGGCAGTTTGTTATTGACCGTACTGATCTGTGCTGGTGGTGCTGCTGCTGCTTGATGGCTGATGGTTGATGGTTGGTTGGTGGTTGGTGGTTACGAGGGGGTCTACGGCTAACGATCTCGACGCGCAAAAAACACTCAAATTGAATCTTGACTTTATTGGTATCAAGCCCCTTATAAAAGTTATTGCAAACATGAAAATAATTGGCTTAATTTATGTGTGCCTCTATCCATAAGCCAACTTACTTAGTGTTAGAGCATCTGTAGATTTTCTCGTTCTGATTTATGATTTCTATTAAACAAAAATTTCCATAATCTAAAAAGCCAAGGCTTATAAATTTAAACTGGAGAATATGACATGGCAGATCCAACTGTTCGATCTATAAACTAATGACAAGGAATCAAAATAAAGTCAAAGATCTGAAATTTAATTGCTCATCCGCTCACATTCTGATATGAGTAAAGAGATTTCTTGAGTGGTGAGCGATGACCCGAGCTTTTTTCTTAGCCAAATCAAGATGATGTTTTAACTGATTCTTCATTATTAAGCATTAGTGACCACCTATGTAGGCTTTTTGAAAGTTCAACAAACAAGTAGAAGAGGAAATTACGCAAATATTGTGTGGGATATTAAAAAAATATATATAAGACTGTGGAATGTGCATCAAATCCGCATATCAAGGAAAAAAAAACACAAGAAAATAACAAACGGGGGGAAAAAACGCATCTATTAAATAAATACAAACAATAGAAAATTAAAAAATAATATTAAATAAAGTTATTAGACAACGTAAAATTAACGGGACTTATAATTAAATGTTTAAAGAAAGGTGCTTAAAAAAAACATTACAATTATGTATTTAATGTCATTTACTAAAAACCAACCGCTAAGCAAAAAACAAATGAATAAATATTAAATAATTAAATAATTAAATTAAAAAAACTGTACAAACAAAAGACATCAGCTAAGCAGGCGAATTGTAGAACAGAGTGTGAATGATGAGGATAAGCAAGATTATAGGCGGCAGTCGAGACGACCTGGTGGGGCATGGATCATGGAGCATGGAGCATGGAACATGGGCTTGGTTGTGGAACCAATGAGACGACACTTCTGCGTTGTCTGTCGCAATTACTCTCCTCAATAACGTAATAATTTACCTCCTTTTGAAAACCACAGCTGCGTCAAAGTGTTAACCATGCTCAGCTAGCCCGCAATATCTTTCCATAGTGCTAAAGTGGCAACAATGATGATGATGATGATGATGATAATGATAATAATGATGATGACGTTTCCGACGACAACATTGTGGGCGTTGGACATAAATGATTGTGTTTTGTTGTGTGAGCTTTCGCACACTTATTGTTCTTCATTTGGCGCGTCGAGTTTGTAATGATCAACTTCAGTTGAGCGACTCTTCCACAAACCGAAACAGTGTTGGGCAATGCTGCGGTACACATGAAAGAACACATTCTCATTACATGCATTCATCGGTATCTAAACATCGTCGAAGCGTCGCGAAAGGAACAGAAGACTTAAGCACCGAACGTGGATGTATCGTTTTTTAATTAAGTTACGAAGCCTATCAGCATTGCATGAATCAAAATACTTTAAAGTGTTATTAATCCTTCAAAAGCCTTAGCCGTAATAGCTTAAGGCTTGGTCTATAAGTCGTAATAGCTGGCATCCATTAATTAATAAATGAGCCATCGGCTCTGCGCCAGTTCACTTTGTGCTTATCATGAGTTTGACAACAAATTTGTTTCAAAGATATAATTTGATTAAAGGCTTCCATCAATCATTATTCAATGCCAGACTGCGCTCTTCTGGGGCGTTTCCAATTTTATAAATGAGGCGCTCTCAGAAATAAAGTCAGCGGCAACTTTTTTTTTTATATTTTATTTGCTGTGGTGTCCATTTTCTATTATAAACTAATTTATAAAAGATATCAATAAAAACGGAAACTGTCTTTTATTTTTAATCGTTTTTTGCTTGGGCTATCCCAAAAAAATACAAAACCGACCCTGGATTTGATATCAATGTTGTTCAATAAAATTCGCCTTGAATGAATGTTCTTAACTTGATAAAACAGTCGGACCAAAAAAAACTGACAACGATTTTGGGATTTAATTATATTAAATTAATTCCAACAGCTGATGATGTTATCAGCTCGGAAATAGCTTTTATTTAAATATTTGATCAGAACTTATTTTGTTTCTTAATAAGATGCATAGCTTAAAAAACCCAAAAATTGTTAAACAACCACAAAAATTAATTCGATTTAAAATCAATGTTGCAAATTGTGAAACGAATTCAGTCTGCTTTGTGAACGCGTGAGAAACGATGCCAACTGTTGACGGTAGGCAATCAATTAGAATGTCAATTAATGCTTAAAGCACTATCAATCTGCACTCAATGCAGGAATTTAAAATTAATTGCAACTTCTATATATTATATATATACTGAGATATATATATATAGAACTTTTGTCATTAAAAATAAATAGCACTCAGCAATTACGAAATGCTTACAATTTTAGAATGTCAACTAACGTCAGTCAACGCAACAGTTGACCAAAGTTCAACTAATTTCACACTAAGATTGTCTAAGTTGCCGTCAAAGTTTACTAGTTTCTTAACTGGGTTAAATTCATCGTAAAGCAGAGATTGTCTATGTATACATATGTATATATTATATATGAATGTGTGCAGGGCATCGGCAAGTCGTTCATTCTCACTGAAACCATTGTGAAAGAAGTTAAACAGTGTCAGGCGCTGAATGCGTTATCACAGTAAAATATTTTTAAACTTTTAAACACGAAAGCTTGCAATAAATAAATAAGTTTGTTGGCTTTCTGAAAAACGTTGTAAAATGCCGGAAGATTGTCAGTTTTGCCACTGCGGCAACCGAAAGTGGGTCAGACAAGGCCGATTTCGACTGGTTTTTTGTTTACCTTAACTTGATGCACGAAAATAAAACATACATCAAATGCACGAATTTACGTATTACTTCTTACGTACACTGCCATACGTATTACGTATGTAAATACGTCTGCGTAACTAATTGTGGTAGTTATATTTGGAGTTTGAAGCCATTTGCTCTGCACGATAAGTTCTTCATCCGCCCGTTTAGTAATGGTGTCCATGGTTGGAGTTTTCAAATCAGATCCAACATTTAAATATACATACGTATGATTCAATATATATAATTCTCTTGTACGTAGGTATGTAGGTCACTGAACTGCGAGCCGATTACCAGCAAATTTCTGTGGGTGTCTGGGTGGAAACTAAATCGACAGACAGTCGAATATGGCTATATCGAGTTGGCTTATAATGAGGCGTCTCCTTTAATGCGTTGCACACTTAACGGTAAAAATATAATATCTACTGTAATTACATACATATGTTGTAATTAATCTTTGATGGAGTGGGGTTCCAAATAATTACTATGTGTCCCCGAAGACACAACAACAAGTTATATTGTGTTTCTAATTTGTATTAAGTATTCTCTGATTTCGAAGGTAGACAAAAGTGAAAAAATAAGGTGACTGGAAAATCTATAACATCGATAAGTGCAAATCGAGGTCTGTTAAGGTCGAGGTTGAGTAAAGGTTTGCAGCCTAAACAGTTTTTGCGCTTTGATCACCAAATTTGAAAGTTGTATACATATGTGCGTAACATTCATATTTAATATTTTAAAATTATTTAATATATTTTGATGATTAAACAAAAAAAATTAAATTTTTTCTAAATTTAAAGATTAAATTTAATGGCAACTACTACAGCAATAAAAGTCGCAGCTACAGTTAGCCAACTTGGAAGATGGGTAAAAGAAATTGCATCAACTTCTGCGCCCGCAAACCGCTAAAACCTATTAGGTAGATTAATAATTACCTCTTTCAGTGGACTACCGTTGCAGTGGTAAAGCCACGCCCACCCATTGCAGCAGTAACCCCAAACTTCACACGTCTCTTACAGGCCTGTTGTTCAAACTTTAAAAGCGGCAACTAAACATTTTGGAAATTCATTAAATTTTTATAGCCGGTTGCATAATGACAGCACAAGTCATTACTTTAAGTTGTTTTCCAAAAAGCATTTACAAATAAAGTTTCGTAAGAAACCGTATTTATTTTAGAAAACTCGGTAGGTAAATGTCTTAAAACCAAAATTGTATTGTGGTTCATTTGTGATCGAATCTGTGACTTATTCAGAAATGTTTAAGTACGTGCTTAAAGTGGTTCATTGCGCTTATTTCAGAAATGTTACACACAAGAAAAACAGATGATTAATTCTCATTGAGTGTCTAGAAAATTAAGAATTGAGGTAATCGTTAAAAATTAACCCAGCAGGAACCAAGGGTGAGGTTTTCGGGTCTGAATGATGCTGCATTTTGCACAACAGCTCCAATTGCAAGCAATTGAAACCAGGGCCAAAACCAGAAACTGAGAGATCGAGAACCGCCTGGTCATCTTGTTTTCTTTTGTAACTTAAGCCAAGAATCGGAGGGAACAAGCAACCTAATTTAGTAAATGATTCAAATAAAATAAAGAAGTCACGAAATATCATTAATTTTGGTGAGTCTTATTGGAGTGATAATATTATGATAAGCACGAGAAAGCCACTTTCTGTCAAGCCTATGCACTTACTTTAGTGATAAAATTGTATAAAAAATCTTTACCAATAATAATGTGTCTCTTGCAAGCCGCTGAGATGGCAGTATCACATTTACCGGAACAAATCGAACAAATCGGATTAGGTTCGGTCACATCACTTTAGACCACTCCATGTGGGGGTTCTAAGGCCGAAGGAAATATGTTGCCACTCTCTTGGCTTAAATGGCCTTTGCACTTTTTCATTTATTTTTGTATATTTTTATATGTTGTGTCACACGATGTTTATTATATAACAAAAGCGAGAGAGAGTGAGAGGGAGAGAGAGAGAGAGAGCGGATTCACTTTCATACACTGCACGCAACTGTGATATAAATTTATGAATTTAAATATCAAGTTTAATGATAAATTGAATACAGGCACCGATTATATGAAACCGCTGGCCCCGAGCCTGTTTTGTTATGCTTTAGATGCCAGACCGCGATCTGATTGTTGTTTTGCCCGTCGTTGCTCAAATGGTACTAGAAGCCAATCGGGCATAAAGACCAAACGGCCGATGCAGCTGAGCTGAGCGCCATCGTCAAGAAAACGCTCATTGATCGCTCACCGAAAGCCGGTTTTAAATATATATCTATACATATGTACATATATATATATATATATATAAATATATGTATGTATGTTTTGAGTAGATAGCACTGATGGAGTTGCGCTCTTTAAAACGCTTGCGTCGCTGACCGACGCTCTCTTTGCCGTTGGCACATTGCGAACCAGTTCTATTCTGTTCTCTTCGTTTGACCGATCCGCCTTAAGCTGTAATTTCGTAAGCGGAAAATATCACATACAGGAATATAGGCGTCAACACTTTATATATGCATATAGTAATCTACATATATGTATATATAACAGTATTTCCTGTCCATGTGCATTATTTTTTTATCAATATTATAAGCACAGAAACACTCCAAATTGATGAGTTTGATTAGGATAATTTTATAAGCTAAAATAAATCATCCTGCGATCGATTATTCCCATAGAAGATATAATAAAACGTTCTCAATAATCTAAATTTGTAATTAGAATTTGAGAAACATTTCTTTCGACCGATTTCTCCTATGTCCGATCCAGCCGTCACCGACATATGAATTTTGCATTCGAAATTTTTTTAAAATTTAAAAAATTATGCCAAATTTCCAGAATGTTATTTATTATGTGTGTACACCGAAGAATTCGTATATTATTATATCTATAGTTACGTATATTATTAAAGCCATTATCATTATTAGATATTTTTTCCAAATACTTTTATTTTTAGGCGAGTTTTCATTTTAAGCGAAAAATCTGACAATCCTTTCCCAATAAGATTTATCTCATGATATGCTATAATTAGATATTGATAATATTTAATGTTTTGGAGGGCAAAATCGTTTGTTATAAGAGTTCTCCTGTTTGATATATTGGTCTGCCGCGGACAATTCTAAAGGACAATCATCAATCAATATTTTACCAATAAAAAAAACTTTGGTTTTGAAACTCGTCATACACAACAATTACAGCCACGGATCCTTGAAAAATGTCAAATTATTCGTAACTGGTGACAAATCTTGGATTCCGAATTTAAATAGCAATCGACTGTCCCAAATCCAAAAACTAACTTGTTTGCGGATTACGTACTCAGCTCAGCGAATGGTTAACTATTTATTTTTTTTTTTTTTTTTCAAAATTCGGACATTTGGACATAAATTTATTTGCCAAAGTCGGATCATCCTCTATTAAAACGTCAAATTATTTTTATATTTAATTAGTTTTATGTTTCAGATTCCGATGAGTAATCTCTCCTTAGACGGTTGTCGGTCAACAAAGTCAACGCACTTAGGTCAGAATTGGAACCGCATTCGGATACCATTTTTTTATTATTTAAACGCTGTCTGGAAACAACAGGATCAGAAGGTGATCAATCAGATGTGTTAAAAATTCTGGGAATTTTGGTTGATCCTAGATTTACATAGATACGTCGGTTAGAAAGTTAATTCCTAGGGCGCTTAATTTCTTAGTGGCAATTGACTGATATGAGCAGAAGAACTGAAGCACTTCTAACAAAAAATATATATGTATATATATTTTTATGAGCCTGATTATTCTATTAATTTAATGCTCAGCTTTCAAGTCTTACCCAATTATCTCGAAGTCTATTTAAAAAAAATAACAGGATTTGTAAAAGTAACAGCCTTGAATTCAGTAGCAATTACAAGTGACACGTTTGTTTTCGTTTAATTAATAAAACAATGTAAATGGTGTTATATATTTTGTATATAGTATATAATTTCGATTGGCAACAATGGCTTACTCAATATAGCCACCATCGTCTGTCAGTTGCAATTAACATATTTTCTTGGGATATAAATAATAAATAAGTAAAAACTAGAGCCGATAAGAACAATCTATAAAACAATGAGAACTGTATCAACTGTCAATGGTCGAGATTAATTAAATAAAAACTTTCTAAAATCTATGAGTTTACAGAGACGGTAAGATGACTGAGGGAAACTATGCAATAAGTTTTTATGAGATAAGTTTTTATGAGACCAGAAATGTTTGCTATTGCATAACAAAATTAATATTACAACATTTCCTTCGAAAAAGAGATTTCTAATTGAAAGCGTGAAATTACGGTCCGTACTTAGAGATTCAAATAAAACATGAAATTTTGTAATTTTTGTTGCATAGTGTTATTAAATTTGTCGCGGGCGGCAACATAAACCGGTCTGCAAAGGCCCAAACCCAAGCCAGTAAAATGCACAGATGTTGGACTCATTTCTCATATTAGCCTTCGTACAACAGCTTTTTTTTTCGAGTGATGTTGAATATATATTGGCCAAAGCCATTGCAGCTAGAAACTTCGCTTAAGGCAATACCAAAAATACAAAAGGCAACAATTGGTAACCACAAGTAGCAGACGATAGCCTGTTGACATTTCTTCCCCTCCGCCCGTTTCATCAATCACTGTCTTTCAAAAACAAAATGTTAAATAAACATCTAATGATTTCTTTGCTTCATTATTGATTATTACAGCTACGCTATAAAATTCACAGTTTATTGATTATTTATCGAATGTTTCCCATTAGCTCACATAATGCCTTTGTTTTTATTATTATTTGAGTTAACGCAACAATTCACAAAGTAAAAAAAATATGATTTCTAATTTTTTTGTAAAATTATGTTACTCGTTCTGCAATTATGACTTATGATTGGGTTGATAAAGATTTCTTCACTACTTGATAGCTATTGCCTGTTGAACTTTCTTTTGTTAAGGTCAAGAAGAGTTTTTTTTTATTAGTTATGAGGTCTGTTAAGTTTTATTTTATATTTTTGCATGCCTTAGAATAATAAATAAATAACCCTGACCTATTCATTCCATCCAGTTTTTCTTTTTTATTGTTTTCCCTATCCTTCAAGCCTAACAATTTTTATTTGACAACAGCTCGAAAGAACATGCATCAAAAGCCATAAATTAGGTCATCATAAAGAAAATAGAACTAATACTGGGAAATGTCCTTGTACCTAGCATAAAATGTAATCGTGCTTTGTATATAAAAACCAACACACAATCTTCCAATTAAGGCTACAATGGCAATGGTTGTGCTTCTTTGGCTTCGCCATAACCTAACTTAACCTAAGTTCAATGTCATAAGTCGAGAAAATTCTCATTTCCAATTTAAATAATATAAATAGAGCCTCTGGCTCTAAAACCTTGAAAATATTCTAAGCAAAAACGTTAGAAATGGCGTTTTATCGATTTTAGGAAAACCCCGTCAGAGAAATAATCTGCATATGGTATACGGATATAAAAACGTATATTCAAAATATTATATTTCCTGTTTTTATAGTCGGACAGAGGCTCTGAGTTGATAACTTCAGCGAGTTGCCTATTTTTACTACTTCATTATTATTTTAAACAAATATATAAAAATATTGCTTGTGGCTTTTACAACGTTCGAAACCGATTTTGATCGACTTTAGGAAAACCCATGAAAAACTGAATTAACTTGCGTATGGTGTACAAAAACTTGTATTACTAATTTTATATCTGCTGCTTTCAAAGACAGACAAACATGGCTAGGTCGACTCAATGCTGATTAGGAAAATATCTTCTGGTAGTTACATACTTTTGCACATCTGTATAATATACTCTTTATTATTATTATTATTATTATATATAAAAACCTATCCCCAGCGGGGGTTGGGCATTTATCGACGATAAACTTTTCTATTTAATGACACACTTATTGATTAGGGCTTAAGTATTTGCCTCAAAAGAGTCCCAGTTGTTGATTAAATCTTATTGAATTGTGTTGAATGAAGGAAAAATAATTTCTTTTGCAGTCTCTCTTTTACATTATAGAATTAAATGAACATCTGCATTGACGTAAAGTAAATTTGTTTAGCGGCTTTGTGGTGTGTGGTGTGTGGTGTGTGGGACAAAATAAACTGATTCCAGTCAGCTAAAATTTGACTCAAATTTCACATTGTTTAACTACCCGAATTACACGCAACCAAACGGTCTATTTTGATTTAGGTTAATTGCATTGCTTGTTGTCTGAAAGTCACACATACATACATACATACATATGTACATACATACATAGATATGTACACACATGTGCGGTAGTGAGTACTTTCGGCTAAAACCAGTTTATGCATTTCAATAAATTACTTATCCGCGTTGACGGGAAGAGATTAAAGGTCAGAACACTAAGATACATTCAGGGTACAATAACCTCGGTCAGTATGTGTGTAAATAGTCGAACAATTTTAACTTAAATCGATAAAACTCGAAAGTGTCTTCAGTTAGAAAAAAAAAAACAAAAACCGAAAGACTGAGGAAATAAACACTAAAGCAATTGAGCGGAAAAGAAGCTAACAAGTTGAAGCAATAAAATGTATCTTGCCAAAGCTGTTGCTTATAAGTGCCTATAAATACGCTCTCAAATTATAAATAAATGTAGTTAAGCTATTGTTACTACTCGAGTACCAATTTGTTTCTTTGTCTCTTCGTCTTTTTGCAGCCGATTATGGATATACTAATGACTGTCTCAAATTTGAGATATTCACGACAAGATTCACATATATTTATGTGTTATGTATTTATGTATGTAGATCTGCTGTGTTTAGCCGACAATTCAAATTTGATGAACAAAATAAAATATATAACAGATTTTGTCACATTTTAAGAAACACGATGAAAACCAAGAAAGAAAAAAATTAGTTGAACTTTAGAAATTTTTTTCTTTTTCAATGCCGTTCAAAAACATAATATTTCAAACTATGAACAAAAAATATAATTTCAACAGATTACTTCTGTTCTACAATTGTCCATAATCTATGTTGTTTCCAAAATAACCTCTAATTTTTAATCGACATTGGCTTTAATTTACATGTCACCCGAAACCCATCTTTTGACATGCAGCATTTATTAATATAAAATAAATAATAAAAACTGACTGTGTTATATTCTGATAGCAGTGTAATTACGGCTGAAAACATTGATCATTAAAGGTGCAAATGGTTATCAGCATTTCAAATTTTGTGACTGGAGCTGTTATCGATTTGCCAGCCCCTCAGTGGGGCGTGACAGACCCTACATGAACGACAAACAGACAGAGGACACAAATATAATGGTGTTAAGAAAGATGACCCGACTAAATGTAATTAGTGGATTAATTTTTGGTGGAAACCATTTGACTTCATTTAGGTAATTATTTATGCATCATTTAACAGTACCCCAAAAATAGCTGCTTATTTTATTGCTACTTACAAATTAGTACAACTCAAATCCAAAGTCAGAGCATTTTTTGTTGGTTTTTTTTTTGGTTGTGTTGATTTATTATTACACTTCTTCTGCAATTAAAACAGTTTGTTGAGTAAAAGCATCGCAGTTTTTTATTTGATTTTGCTTTAATTATTTGAGTTTAATTATATGAATTGTATTTTTACTGAGCACAAAACGTGACAGAAGGTTTTTCTCCCTCTGTAGAACTTTGCAGTAGTTTAAGCGAATCATTTAAAAAGCACAATCAGCATGGATACAATTTAATTTTATTATATTATTGAATATTTTGTTGTAAGATTATTATTTTATTATTTTTTTTTTTTTTTTAACAAGCGCCAGAGTAAGTTACAATTGAAAACACAAGTTACAATTAAAACGAAGTCTTGACCACGTCGTAAGGACTGCTGTTTTGATTTGCGTTTGGTCAGCTTGGACGAGAGAGCTAGTCCGGAATGTGTTATATTTCTAGTCCTGGAATAGAGGCACGTAGCGTGTCCTAGTCAACGAATACACTGGAACTTGGAATGGCCATGGCTTTCAAAGTTGGTGCAAATTCAAATGAATTCGTTACCCAAGAATAGTTTCGAAGCTGACTAATGGTTCCGTATAAACAGAAGCTATAGGAAATTTGCATAATAACATTTGATTGTAATAACCGAATATTAACTAGAAATGAATAACCGATTCGCAAAAGAGGTTTTCTAATTGAACTTTACACAGAACTGCACAAATACTTAATGTGTGTAAATAAAAGTGTAATATTTACATTTATGTTTTTGGGAAATATTATTGAAACACCCTAACTCGATTTGCATGTTAAGTTCTTGTAATGACCCCTCTGGCTCCCGCCGTAAAGTCTATAGCCATGGTTACCAGTGGTGGTCAAAACATACAGACTGGACTTTCCATTAATTCGGAGGATTGCATGAACTTTAGCCTGGAGGCCGAGCACTAAGCAAAGGTCCGAGCATATATATTGGTGGTATAGTGGTGACGAATAGAAATTATGGCCCGGTGCTCCACACATTCAGTTCAGTCCAGCGAAAAGTTTAATAAGAGAGAGAACTTGTACAGTAGTTGTTGTATGTGAAGTGTTTGGGCTTCCGGGGTTTGTTGCCGTAAACTATAACCGGGTTTGACTAGTAAAGGTTTCATTTGCATGCTACGGCTATTCTCGGAGAGGGCAGCAATGTTTATTAATTGCTTGCTTGCCACAACTTTATTCGTCAGTCAACACAAGGCATGTGTTGGCCCCCAGTTGCAAATTGATATCCATAAGTAGTTTTGCCTTGGTTTGCATTAGTGGGGTGCACAAAAATACAAGTGTGCCGTATTTTAATTCACATTTGTCGGATTAATTGGGGACACATAAACCATAAACTTAGTGTTACATACAACAATTAATTCCGATTTCGCCACGACGAATCTTATATACCCTTGCAGACGAGAGTCCTTTAATTATAAATTATACGCTTAAAATCGAATTATTATTATTACTATGCCAAAGTTGTAATTACAATCTATACAATTTAGCTGCACTTTATGAAGCAGTAGTTTGACTTTTTCAAAAAATATATAAGCCATATGAAATGAGAATAAATTTGTATTTATATAAAATTAATAATTAAAATGTGTTTCTAATAGCTGAACCTAAGTCTGCAAAGGGTATCTATTTCTATACTTTCTTACTTTTGTTTTGAATGATATTTTGTATATAGTATGCATTTAATTACACTACTAAAATTTTATTATGAGAGATTTGGCCATGAGTTTGAGCACACGTAAAATATAAGTAATCATGACCCCCCATTTTACATAGATTGTTCAGTTTATAACTGCAATAACTGTATTTAATATTAATAATAATATTTAAGAATCACATGCACAGTTCGGATACTTAAACTCTAATTAGTTTGGGGCAAGAAGGGTGTATCCCCCCTCGAGCACTCTTGTCTAGGACACTCTTACTTTTTTACGTCCTGTAGGTCACAGGTATGATGCATTTATCAGATCAAAATCCTTGCGTGCTTCATGCCATCACAATAAAGAACAAAGTGGTCTAGTCGCGAGTGATCGTCTATCAGATACCCTAGTACTTAATAATAAAGAAAGTAAGAGTGTTCTACTTGAGAGTAACTGACTAGCAAATACCCTTGTAAGATTAAACGCTGAAAGCTGTTTGATTTGACAAATAGCTGTTCTTATTTCGAGAGTTCCTATGGGAATGAAAAATACGTACTTTAAAATATAATATCTATTGTTATTTTTAATATATAAATATATTGCGTGTGACATATAATAGAATTTGGTGCATCTAGATATTATAGTGCCCCAGACAAAAGCATTAAAATAGACAGATAGACGGATAGTTGGACTGACGAACATGGCTTAGCTTTTAGTCCTTATCAGGAATATTTGTTTGGGTTGGAAATGTCTCCTGCTGCCACTTTCTAGGTTTGCATACCACATAAATAAATACATATATTTGTTTTTTGACAAGCCAATTGTGTAAACAGTTGAACAAACATTGTCATTTCCGTTTGTTGTTGCTCTTTCTCTGTTGAAGCACAATAAGTTCAAGTCTACAAAACTAAATTAATTGTATGTTTCTAGTAACTCCCCTTAAAGACAAATGAAACTACTTGAATTTGAATATTTCAAAGAATACAAATTAGCAATATTTTACCACAAATCTATTGAATATGAGATGTGAAAATGTAACGAAAATGTTTTTAAAAGGATTTACCCATGCGCTAAAATATTAGCATTCACTCAAAATAAATTTACAAACCCACTTTAAAAATTGAAGAAGATATAAAAATTTTTCCAACGACTTAATACATTTTCCGTAGCTTAAAAACTGTGAAATATTTTTAAGCAGCATTTTCACAAAAGCCGGAAATTTTAAATTTACTCACACGCATTTAAAAATGCACCAATATTTTCAAAAAATAAATTATAATATATATTAATTGAATAAGTTTTCTTTCAAAATAACTTACTGAAATTAAATTTATAACACACCTTTTTTCAAAGAATGTTTTACTTAAGTGCCTGAATAGCTTTGGAAGTGCGCACAAAAATGCTTCAAAACTATATTAGGTTTCCACACGCACCCAAGTTAACCCAGGGAACTGGGTCACCAACCCGAATGTGACCCAGGTGACTGAAATTGTGGTAAGAATACTTACTTACTTATAAGCATTTACATATTGTAATTGAACCATGCCATTATTTCTGTTAGTTAAAGATGATTTCATGATTGACGAAATGATTACAGTTGATACGTACTTATAATATGTATGCAGATTTAAGTAAATATGTCGATTAAGGAGCTGCCAGCCCGTCAATGATAACCTATGTGTAGGATTATAATCAACGGGGGGACACGATAAATCAGACTCCTCGCACTTGAACGCCTGCGTCCCGGTGAAAAGTTGTAGTTGAAGTTCGTGAATGTTTTCATTGCGATCGAAATTGTGAATGAATTGACGATTACTTGGGTATACCCATTTGGGAACTTAGCACTTGAGTTCCGTATAACATGCGTCGCTAACCGACCCAATCCAACTGCCGAATGCAACAAAATTTAATTGTGAATTGTGCATCTGCGATGCACTGCAAATTGTCGAAGTTCACACAGAGCCGGTCGACTTGAGGTCCGCAACGTTTGCTTTGAGTTTCACGTGCTGACTGTCAAAGTAAATAAAAATAACAAAATCGCTTCACCTGGCACCTGTATCCTGGCAACATTCATTAAAACACCTTAGACGGGGAGCCGTACAGTTTTCTGCTCAGCTCTGCCGAATTTTTGTTGTTGCTGAGACGGCTTGCTCTGCTCTGCTCTGGTCTGGTCTGGTCTGGCCAGACCTTTTCCTTCTTTTTCTTCGAGCTTATTAATATCCATTTGCATTTCTGAATCCACATTCCACATTCCACATTTGAGAACTAATAACTGGGCGCCCAAAAGCATGCAGCGGGCCAAATATTTAATGATCCCGTTTGTTTATTGAATTGCAGTCAAAACTTTTGGCACGGACGGAAACCATGCCCAGCTCCTTCATGCCCCAGCTCTCTCTCTCTCTCTGTGTCTACTCTCCCCCGCCTTCTCTCACTTATTGGCCGCAAGCTGGTACGCATGTGAGAATGTGAACGGGGGAGGGGGGAGGTCGTTGTAGTCGTTGACTGTCACGTCTGTCAAAGGGCGAGGGCGACGCCCGAAAAGTGAAATAGCTTCTGTCAATATTCTGTCAATGGGCACATTTCTCCTATGCCAAGTGCCACAACTGGGTAACTACCCAGGTAAGAACAGACTGTTTTCCTTGTAAGAAGTGCTTGCATTGCTTATATTGGACTCTGTTGCTGGGCTTTCCCTTTTTGTATTTAATCGATTTACGCGATGCCCAAATCAATATATTTCGGCACTTTACTATAATTTCAATATAATTTATCACACAGGTTGTCTTGATACAAAGCATATTTGTTCCATATTCTACACTCAGAAAAAAGATCTAAATATATGAAAAAAATCTTAAGATATAGAAATATATATTTTTTTTTTGAATTTTAAAGTTTTTCTTTATTTTTTGCACACTCCCATATATTTGGAATACCGATTAGATTAGTCTTCAGGGGAGATTCACAGCGTCCAGTCAGCTGTGCAGCTAACAACTTCTAACAATTATATTTATAAAATGAGTTCACCAAAAAAATGCAAAACCTTTTTTTAAATTTTACAAAGTTAATATCGACACTAATGATTCTTCTGATTTTACAGTTACAGATACAAATGTCAACTTCTTTATCTAAGACTGGGTTCAGTGTATGTTCAAGTAAAGATAAGGGTCTTTAGCTGCATTTCCATTTACGAACTCACATTTCTAACTCACTAACAGCTTATTTAATTAGGTTGCCCGACGAACGGCTATAATAAATATAGAACAAATGTCAATTTTGTTGTCTGCAGTTTGCCACCCCATCTGATCCCATTTTTACCCCACTTGATGATCAAATTTTCAAAATACCTCATCGGAGTTTCCCATTACCTGCGTTGGGGGAATATTTTGGACTGTGCGTTGGTCGGTCAGGAGAGAATAGGTTACCAAAGTGATAAAATCAACAATAATTTTTGTTTTATGTACAAAAGTCAATATCTATAGGTATACAAATGATTGAGAACCCAACCATAAAAGACAACCTTAATTAAGGATTATTGTTGTATGAAGTTTTTTTTTTCAGTTCCAAACTTATTTTCAAATGCCTTTGTACATATTATATTCTAAAAAAAAACATCAAATAGATGTTTCAAAACTTGTTTGGTACCTTCGCCTTCAAAACTCGGCAATTGGATTTTACTTTCTTTAATTTCGCAATTTTATTCATTTAAATAATTCTTGTGTAGACTGTTAATAGTTGACGTTTAATAAGTTAACAACATTTTATATGTATATTTAAATTTAACTTATATTTTAAAAATAATATTCATTTGCTTTCTGTATAATAAACTTTTTTATGATTATGTCTTCAATTTTCGGCAGCTACCGCAAAATAGCTAATGCCTAATATTTCGATACCATTGTCATTAAATTAAGAAATTTGCTGAATTCTATTTTATACTTATGAAAGGTCAAATATTTATTTTAATAACGATTGGTTCGGCTTTTACCTTTTTGTATTTCCTCTCTTCTGTTATCAAACCTACTTTTTCTAAATTTTGTAGACCATTGCATTTTCATAGATTCAATCATTTTATAATTATACTCTGATTTGAATATTTGATTTAATCCTTTTTATATTTATTTTAAAGCTCAATATTACAAAATATGTTACAATTTGAGTTCACAGTTTATTGTCCACGTTACGTAAATGAATAAGAAATAAATAAGGTATAGAGTAAAACTTTAAAACTATGGGAAATATATTGGATACCAAGTTAAAAACGATGTCTTATCTTATCTTACTTTCATTCGAACATATAGACGAGAATTTTTAAAAGACCCAAAAACCACGTATTGAATATGAAACTTTCACTAATCGACAGGCTATGGCTGAGTAAGGAGTATCTCCTAGTCGTGCACTCGCACATGATTTAAATTACTGGTTTGGGTGAAGATAGAACTTCCAGATCTATAAGGGTAATTCTGTCATGGCTTTCTCTTCATTCATCGGACTGTCAAAATATGTTAAAATATTAAATTACCATTGGCAAAGCAATATTTCAGTTAAATTGTGATCCTCAGTAAAAAGTGTTGTCACGTGCACCAGTTACGGTCAAATTCACATTTATTGTAGAACCAACGAGACATCCAAGCATTTCTCTTCGTTATATTTCTAGTTTCAACATCAACATCAAATGTCTCAAAATTATGCTGAAAATACAGAATGGTTAATAGAGCGACTTTAGCAATATGTAATAATATTTACTATTGGCTTGGGGAAGATACGCTTCATATCGATGCGATGCAGGTGTTCATCGTGTGCACTCCGAAGCATTTCATATTCCGTGCCGCTCAAACAAGGCACACACAAGCTGCACTCTGCTTTGTTGCATGACTTGTTGCAATCGTTGTTTGCACATTTATTGAGCCCCGTTGCCAAATTCTTATCATCAGTTACAATTTCTGAGAGCCTGTAACAAATAAAATAATAATAATTATATGGAAATATAGTTGTTATAATTTTGATTACATACTTGCTGCTACTGATTCCAAAGTTTGTCACAGGTCGAATGCCGACCAAGTGGAGGGCACTGTAAAGCACTTGTTCGTACAAAAGTGCGTTTGGCTTGAAATGGGCGGACGAAAGATTCGGGGACATATTGGCCTCCATGAGATGCACCTTGAGGTCCTCATCAATAAACAAATCGAACCGCAATAAATCGAAAAACTTATGCGTTTTATACGCACGTAAAGTATTTATTATATCCTGTTCTTTCGATAGAATAGTTGTGCGTATAATATGCTCGACTTGTGTCCAAATTTTGGATGGATCTTTTTGCTGATCTCGTACATAGGCCTCAAAAGAGGTACGCATACTTCCACCGTAGCTATTGTAATATTTTCGTAGCGATGGAACTTCCCAGCTGGGTAAATAATCGTCACCAACAACATATTTATCCTGGTTCTTGGCATCGAAGGGATAGTACTTGACAGGACAATAACGAAACAGGACATCACCATTGTAGATATAGACGCGCAATGGATTCACAGATGTGATCACAACATAAACGCCAATGTCAAATTTAAATCCATCCACTAGAAATGGTCGCTGAATGAATTCCTGGACAAACGACTCGTTCGACTGGAGATCAATGTCATTGGGAGCTTTCACTTTGATGTGCCTGTGTTCGTTGTGCTTCTCCACAAAGAGTGCATCCGGATGCGCTCCTGCATACTCCAGAAAGTCATCCCGCTGACCTGGGAGCCGGAAAGCGCGGGGCAAGAAGGGCAAACGCGTTGTGCACAAATCGACTTTATTGGTTAAATAACCACAGCCGGGCAAATGGTTAACCAACTGATGATCGGCCAGCTGCTTTAGGCTTGGATTCCGCATGAATGGATAATCATGGGCCCACAACAGGTCCCAGTTACCATCTGCCAGCTCAACTCTTTCATAGCCAAATCTTTGAAGCAGATCCAAAACATGCACCAAATGCTCCTCAGTAGGACTATTGCTATAAACTGAAAAAGTTCGTCTGCGAGTTGGACCCGCTTCTATGTCTGTTGTGTTTTTCTTATTTCTGATTTTACCATAATATGGCAGTAGTTCAACAAGTACGGCTGTCAGCACAGTTGCCGTCAAGAAAAACATAACTGCTTTTAATGGTATTGTGTCCAAAGTAAGTGAAGACGTTTTAGTTGACTTTTCTGACAGCTGTGAAATGTGAAAGTTTTCTATTATGCCACAATAATTTTGATTTCACTCTTTACCTACCTTATACTCAGTGTTTAATTTGTCGTGTTCTTCCTCATTTGAATTTGACTCCATTTTACTATTGTTATTTTTTTTGCAAAAACTAAACCGTTTATTTTAATCACAATTGCCAATTTTTACTACATTTACAAAGCAACAAGAAACTATTTACATATTAACCATTCGCTATTAATCAGCTGCTTTTTTCTTCTTCTTTAAATTTGAACATTCGGTCTTTCGGCGCTTATTTGAATTGTACTTTCTCACCACATATGCTATAAATCTGAGTGCGCAGCTGCAGCACTTTCTTGCATAACTGTCCGTTAACTTAAACTAAATATTTAAATACATTGCAGATTCGTTTAATCAAATCCATATTTTTTTTGGTTACTTACACAGCTAAATTCAATCATATGTCTATTAAGAACATAGATTTTTATTTAATAAGATATTTATTTAAATTGTAAAAATATACAATATATATGTACATATATGCTCACAATGACCAGGAACTACATTAAACTGCATTAGCACATAGAAGATTTTACGCATGATTTTATCAGTGTAAGATATTTTAAACTTATTAACTTATTTAATATTGTCCCTATGGCTCTTTTTGAAAGGCAGACAGGGTTCAAATGCAATTGACGAAATTGTAGAAATAAAGCAGAGAAAATTTGTCATAATGAATTTAGTAGCCGAGAATTGAAATTATTATTATTGCCTAAATCAATACTGAATAGAAAAGTTTTTTAAACTATGCCAAACATTAAAATTTGTTAATCAAATTAAGTTGATAGTGCAAATTGATTAATTGGTATCTAGTCTGATAAGGTTTTTGGCTTTATTTTTATTTCTTTTATTTTTGGCACCACACGGACACCATTTATAAATAAATTGTTAGTATGAATTGTTCTATTTTATCGCAGTTGTTGTCTATGTTTGTTTTTACAGCGCTGTAAATGCTCTGTTATTAACCAATAGCCGATAACATTGCAGCAATCGATGCCATGCATGTGGCCCATCAGGAAAATCGATTTGATTTAACATTTGCGGTATATTTTTAGTATTTCCAATATTTCTATCTGTTTTTGCATTTTGTTTAAATCACTGGTTAAAATGGTTAACAGCTGATATACAAATTTGTAATATGCGCCAATTGGCGGTTAATCATAAGCATTATTATTTTTAAATTTTCCCTCGCATCTAATTACGCCCATCCATCTCTACCACAAATAGAGGATTACTTATTAATGCACACACAGTCATAAATTTAAATAGGAACGTCAGCTTTAAATATGCATTTACGTACTTATGTAATTTTAAACACTTAGATCAACTCCGTCCCCATTAAGCCAAAATATTCATATTTAGATTGAGCTCCAACCGTGCAATTCCGTTTCAATCCGATACAAATCATCTTTCTTGTGTAAATAACTCATTCCTTTTCCAATTATATTGAAAGTGAAGTATTCTTTGAACCACTCAATCCGCACCTTCTCCTTTAAACTATTGTATTCCAATATCTATAAAAGCAACAAAAACAAATTTTTAATAATAAATTGAGAAATTCTGTACTTAAATGGTTGGGTTTTTTTTTGGATTCGGATTTATTTTAGACAGAACGACTTGCCGATTACGATGTTATTTTTATTGTAACGGGAGAAGTTTAGGATTTCAACTAGACACAGCGTGGTAAGGGTAATTCAAAAAATACCTTATGGCATTGAAATCACGTCATATATTATATAAAATTTATCCATAGTTGTCTAAAGGTGGTTACACTCTCATAACTTTTATAAAAGTCGCTTTAACTTTCATTTAATGTAACTAAGTTGTATATAAATCGTAGATTAATCTTTGTTGGCGAAGATAAAGAAATGGGAATTTTAACTTTCATAAAAAAACTTAAATATATATATACACACACAATATATATATATATATATATATATATATATACATATATAAAACAATGCAGAGGGTAATATAAATTGCATACCTGAATAGCATCAAGGGTCGGGTCGTCTGTGTACAATATCCATATTTGACACTCCAAATAGCAATTATTATTTTTGTCTTAAATTGCATTGAGGATTTAAAAAGAATTGGTTTGTAAATTGTTGATTGTATGCACTTGTATGCGACGTATGTATGTATTTATGTTTGTATATGAATATGTATGTAGTTTTATCAAAATTCAATACATAGACTGAACACGCGATATATATTAAATCGGAGCATTTCTCATGCTTCGTGACCAAAAGCAGAGGCCTGCACCAACCAATTTAATCAGAAATAAACAAAGTTAAGTCCTAATTCGATTCAATCAAAATGAATAGCAAAACATGGTCCCCTTCCCTTCCTCACCTCCGTACACTTCTAGCCTAGGGGGCGACTACTTCGCACTGCAAATATAGGTTGGCGCAAGCAGAACAGACCCATTGGACCCCCAATCCATCTGAATTTTGCTTTCACTTCGTAACGATTGTGCATATTTTTGTTTTCTGTTTTTTGGCTGGGAATCTTTAAACGAATTGATGTACTCCATTCCCATTTATTTTGCATTTGGTGTTGCTACCAATTCAACGTATATTTTGTGCGACTGCTGAGCTTCTGACTATGTTTCTACTCTAAAGCCATACATGCAGAAGATTTTGAATGAAAAGAAAAAAGCCTTAAGAGCTTTAGACTACTTCGAATTTCTGAACGAGGATCAGGTAAGAAAATCTAATAAAAAAGAGCCAACATAATTAGGCCTCTAAGCCAAAAATATATTATAGTTATCGCATGCGTGTAAAATATGTTCCCTGAAGCAATTTCAACCGTTGGATACAATTTACAGCCAGGACGAAGGAACACTCACAAATGTGCATTTTGTTTTAAGCGGTGAATGTGTAATACTCCAGTGTCTTCATATTAGGGTAATTGTAATAATTAAACTAAACCAATATAGTTTTTATTATTCAACATTTATTTATAGGTGGTTCGAAAAAATGGAAAAACGGTTCACGAGCTAGTCGACACATTGGAAGATGAGTTTCTTAATACGAAAAGTGATTTGAGTAAATGCAAGAAAATTGTCAATTCTTCCGAGCCAGAAGATGTGATCAGAAAAATCGAAAGTGAAACCGTGAGTTGTTTATTATCATTGTAATTTGTCCTAGCCATAAATGTAAAACGATGAACAGTCGAAATCACTTAAAATAATTTAAATCAAATTTATTGTGACTTCCACACTTTTTGACTTATGTTCCGACACAAAATCAAGTTTGCCGATGCCGTTTGCCGATGACTATGCCGATTTTCGGACTATAATTTTGACTTATGTTCCGACTTAAAATCACGTTTTCAACTTTAAATGTACGATTGATCTAGAGGTCAAACTGTGATTAAAACGCCCTTGCTTTTGAAAATGCGTTGAGTTTTGACAAAGTTATGGCATTTTGAAGGTTCTACCTATGCCCATATGCCGATTTTCGGACTATGCCGATTTTCAGACTATAATTTTGACTTATGTTCCGACTTAAAATCACGTTTTCAACTTTAAATGTATGATTGATCTAGAGGCCAAACTATGATTAAAACGCCCTTGCTTTTGAAAATGCGTTGAGTTTTGACGAAGTTATGGCATTTTGAAGGTTCTACCTATGCACATATGCCGATTTTCGGACTATGCCGATTTTCAGACTATAATTTTGACTTATGTTCCGACTTAAGATCACGTTTTCAACTTTAAATGTACGATTGATCTAGAGGTCAAACTGTGATTAAAACGCCCTTGCTTTTGAAAATGCGTTGAGTTTTGACGAAGTTATGGCATTTTGAAGGTTCTACCTATGCCCATATGCCGATTTTCGGACTATACCGATTTTCGAACTATAATTTTGACTTATGTTCCGACTTAAAATCTCGTTTTCAACTTTAAATGTACGATTGATCTAGAGGCCAAACTATGATTAAAACGTCATTGCTTTTGAAAATGCGTTGAGTTTTGACGCAGCTATGGCATTTTGAAGGTTCTACCTATGCCCATATGCCGATTTTCGGACTATGCCGATTTTCGGACTATAATTTTGACTTATGTTCCGACTTAAAATCACGTTTTCAACTTTAAATGTATGATTGATCTAGAGGTCAAACTGTGATTAAAACGCCCTTGCTTTTGAAAATGCGTTGAGTTTTGACGAAGTTATGGCATTTTGAAGGTTCTACCTATGCCCATATGCCGATTTTCGGACTATGCCGATTTTCGGACTATAATTTTGACTTATGTTCCGACTTAAAATCACGTTTTCAACTTTAAATGTATGATTGATCTAGAGGTCAAACTGTGATTAAAACGCCCTTGCTTTTGAAAATGCGTTGAGTTTTGACGAAGTTATGGCATTTTGAAGGTTCTACCTATGCCCATATGCCGATTTTCGGACTATGCAGATTTTCAGACTATAATTTTTACTTATGTTCCGACTTAAAATCTCGTTTTTAACTATAAATGTACGATTGATCTAGAGGCCAAACTATGATTAAAACGTCATTGCTTTTGAAAATGCGTTGAGTTTTGACGCAGTTATGGCATTTTGAAGGTTCTACCTATGCCCATATGCCGATTTTCGGACTATGCAGATTTTCAGACTATAATTTTGACTTATGTTCCGACTTAAAATCTCGTTTCTAACTTTAAATGTACGATTGATCTAGAGGCCAAACTATGAATAAAACGTCATTGCTTTTGAAAATGCGTTGAGTTTTGACGCAGTTATGGCATTTTGAAGGTTCTACCTATGCCCATATGCCGATTTTCGGACTATGCCGATTTTCGGACTATAATTTTGACTTATGTTCCGACTTAAAATCACGTTTTCAACTTTAAATGTATGATTGATCTAGAGGTCAAACTGTGATTAAAACGCCCTTGCTTTTGAAAATGCGTTGAGTTTTGACGAAGTTATGGCATTTTGAAGGTTCTACCTATGCCCATATGCCGATTTTCGGACTATGCCGATTTTCGGACTATAATTTTGACTTATGTTCCGACTTAAAATCACGTTTTCAACTTTAAATGTATGATTGATCTAGAGGTCAAACTGTGATTAAAACGCCCTTGCTTTTGAAAATGCTTTGAGTTTTGACGAAGTTATGGCATTTTGAAGGTTCTACCTATGCCCATATGCCGATTTTCGGAATATGCCGATTTTCGAACTATAATTTTGACTTATGTTCCGACTTAAAATCACGTTTTCAACTTTAAATGTATGATTGATCTAGAGGTCAAAATATGATTAAAACGTCATTGCTTTTGAAAATGCGTTGAGTTTTGACGCAGTTATGGCATTTTGAAGGTTCTACCTATGCCCATATGCCGATTTTCGGACTATGCCAATTTTCGGACTATAATTTTGACTTATGTTCCGACTTAAAATCACGTTTTCAACTTTAAATGTATGATTGATCTAGAGGTCAAACTATGATTAAAACGCCCTTGCTTTTGAAAATGCGTTGAGTTTTGACGAAGTTATGGCATTTTGAAGGTTCGACCTATGCTTATATGCCGACTTCGGTCTTAGGATTCTCCTAAGACATCAATTAAAAAAATTGGATAGCCACGCCCACTCCGCTTTCCTTTTAAAAGTATTGTCTTGGGAATTTAATTTTTGCATACATTTGAGGCTCGGCATTTTTACTAATTCATATCAAATATTTTTTACTTTACGATACATGCAAAAAGTGTTGAACCAATTTTGCAATTAAAATCTAAAACTTTGTTTTATTTGTTTAATTTCAACACACAAAATTAAGTTTTATTTTTAATTTAATTTTTGTTTTACCTTTGTATTTTTCTTTGTCGACTCATAGTCAACGTGAAATAAAATAATAAAACGCAATAATACTTATGCCTGAAGAACGCCTTTATGCTGTCCACCACTCTGCCCTCAAAATGACTGAGCTTATTTTATTATAGCCATTTGCGTCATTGAATTCTTATATATCGAAAATATATACACTTTATGAGGTCAGCAAGGATGGATTATATAAATGGCAAGTTAAGTGCTCTAATCGTCCACAAACTTTCAAATTAATACAATGCGTCCTGGATTGGTGTCAATCAAAATTTAAATTCAAGCGCTAATTAGAATTATTATATCCTTAATTTTATTTTCTTTCCACTCATTTGTAAATCACATATTATGTTTTTTTTTTATTTTTTATAATTTATTTCTGGCTAATAAAAGTGCACTTTGAAAATTAAAAGGTGATTGTATTTTTTACTGCTTTGCCTTTGAAGCAAGATGAATATGAATATGTATATATATATTTTGTTTTGGTATTTTAATCTTCGTCAAGAATATTTATATGGGATAAGTGAGAAGACTTTACGGAGAAGAAAATACGTATTATCCTGAAGAAGATATTGATGACATAGAATCTGATCCAGCTCAGAACAGCTTACTTATTAAACTATATTAAAAATTAAGTAAAACTAAACATGTTTAAGGTTTTTCAAGGTAGGCTACGTTCATTCAGACTTAGTTGAACTTTAAGATCTGGAAAATGTTGGATAGCATTAATTCTTATATATTTCTAATTAAATTTATATAATATATATTTGCATTTTTTTTTTATTATAGTCGAACAAACACGAAAGCCATTTCATTGATGTTGGATCAATTACAGTTGGCGGCATTTTTGGATTGGGCGAACACATTCAACATCGTGTGATAATGGCACGAAATGCGGTGCAGTGTTTATTACTTCCCAGATTCTTCTTAATGGACAAGGAACAAAATCCCGGAAATATATGGCAACGGCGATCAGTCTATTTAGATGTTATTATTCCATCGAGAGAAGCTTTGTTTGATGATTTTCTGAGGAATCTCAAATGGAAAAAATTTAAGACCGATTTTTTAAAGAATAATATGATATCTAACTCAACGGATATTGCTAGACATGATGATATACCTATCTTATGTCGCATTGAAGAAGATATATAAAACTATTATATGCATTTAAAATTAAATACGGCATACTTGTTGTGTATCTCGTGTTTTTACTCAGATCAGAAAGATTTGGCACTTACTTTAATCAAATAAAATTGAGAAATACATCTTTAAACAATGTTATCGGTAATAAGCCTAAATGACGGAAAATACGTTCTCCGATCTCTGAAGGTGTCAGCCGTAAGCAACCTTCTAACATTAAAATATTGGGAGTTATATGCACAGATCGACATTTTATCCACAGTTGTCACAGAACCCACCATTTTAGCACTTTATCTTATGCTGAAAAATAAATCTTAAGTTTCTTATTCCAAGCTTTAATTGCTTCATTTAATTCTCTGTTTCTAAACACTATTTAACTTAAGGCAGTAAACTGATACAGCTTCAGCATCAGACAGAATTGACTCTGGAATAATATAAAAAAAAACTATAAGTATAAAAAATATGTAGAGTATTAATAATCTTACTAAGGCATACGAATTGTTTAAATTCCAAAGGATGCATCCTTCTCCCTTCAAAATATGTAAATATTTGGATTTAGTAGAATAACGCATTTAGTAATTAGCATTTGGTGCCTATAAAATTACCGATTTCTTTGAAATTAATTAAATAATACTCTTGTGTTCTCATTTCAAAGTGAGTCAGCAATGAGCAGAATGATTCCAGTTATTCAATTGTTGTGGGCACCTTCAGGTTAGCATGGAAACGACTAACAAAGCCCTCTTAAGGTATCCAAGCAGGAAATGTGATTTTCTTCGCCAGTATTGATTCAACATTTGCAGTGAATGTTTCTAAAAATTGTAAAGAATAAAAATGACAGCAATAAATTTACCAAGAGTACCAGAAGGTCTCCGCGACATGATGAAAGCCTATACCAAAGAAGTTTTACGCGAAAAACCAAAAGACCTTCTTGGATTCTCATCAAATTATTTTGAAAATATTGCGGCGACGAGAACACGCCAAAAAATAGTTCAATACGAGCCTCCGCAAACTTATGAAATCATTATGAAAAACCGCATTCGACAACAAGTGCCACTGTCACTGGTTCATTACATTATACCAGAAAATCTCACCGATGTGGTTAAAAACTTCATCAAAGCCGTGCTTAAGGAAAATCCCGAAAATCTACTTGTCTTTGCCAGACAATATTTTCAAAAACTCCGCCTTAGCCAAGCTAAGATTGACTATACTAAGTATGCCGCCTATGAAAAATACACAAAGGAAAATGGAAAATCGTCTCAAGAGTCCAAGGTGATATGTACATGTGGACGTGTTCTAGAAGGGAAAACAGGTCAACAATCTGCCAAATCCTTGGAGATCGATAAACATGATTACAAATTGAGGGCAGTATGCATTATACAAAAACATTACCGCAACTATTTAAAACGTAAGGCGCAAAATTCTGTCAATGTTAATTTACTAAAGACAGATATTTATAAAAGTGCAGATTATCTAAATGCAATTTCTCTGATTCAGAGACAGTTTAGACGATATTTATCGAAAAAACGAGCTAAAAATACGAACACGTCTGTAGCAAAGTACAATTCTGTTAAATATATAAGTGCTATATATATTATACAGCGACAATGCCGACTATATTTGACCAAGAAAAGTTTGCGACGACCTCCAATTAAAAATGGGTCTTCGGCTTTGGATACCAGCGTTTCTATGACGACAGCAGCATTAATTATTCAAAGAGCATTTCGACGAATGGTTAAGGTGGTCAAAGACAAAAGACATACAAATGCTGAACTTGAGCAAAGCGATGACATCAATGACAATGCCTCCGAGGCTGGTTCCTATACGTCCGCCTCCACGGCTCTCCTTTCGACGGAGTCGGCAGGTGAACACAATGAGTTCGGCGGCATCAACTACGAGGAAGGAGTCCATCAACAGACCATAAACGAAGATGAGGAAGTGGAGAACGACTATAAAAACCATCAAAAGCTGCACGTAACTGAGGCTATAAAATCTAGTGAAAAATCAATAAACTCTAATGGAAATGGTAATTACTAATCACACTATGAAATAACAATATGTCTTCCGAACATCTGACAGCCAATTTTTTTTAGAAACATATTTCTAAAAAGTATAAATACAAACTCTTATTTGTAGAGAAAATTTAAAAACCATCTTAAGTACTTTTGTTTATATAATTTTATTCAATTATTTAGAATAATCTACCCTGGAATTAAGAATAAAAAAGCCTGTCTTTTGAATGACAACCATTCGTTTTCCAAATAACTTGAACTACCCGATGTGTCAAAAGTCGAGGTCGATTTTTTGCCAAGTGTACGTTTCCAAATGTGTCAAAGCTAGAGATAATAGTAAATTATAAATTACTAATCATTTTAAGCACAGTTCGATGGTTATTTAAAACTAATGGCATTTATATATTCTAAATGAGATTTTCTAGTTTTCAACAATCTTTAGTACAAAAGATATTTGATGTTTTCTTGTTAGCCTTGTGCAAATCAATAAGTGCAACAAAACAAATATATATTTAAGTTTAAAGTTAAATTTTGAGTTGAATTTTTATGGGCGGTGGCCGTGGCGGTTATGTTATTAAAAAAAAACAACGTTAATTTCCTTTCAATGTAAGACACTGATTTAAAAAAAAAATATTTTGTACTGTTGTAAAATATTTTATATAATAAAAAATTTTTTACTTTAGCGGCACAAGATATAATGGACCAAAATTCGATTGAAATAAAAAGTCTTCAAACGGTTTTAAAAAGTGTGAATAACCAAGGAAAGCAGCATCAATTTAAAGCAAAGTCGGATGATTCCAGTACGTAAGCAATGGATGGTTTTAAATTTATTTTGAAATTATTTTTTTTTTTTAACAATATTGGATGTAGGAATACTATTGTCTATAATTGAAAAAAACATATTGTTGTATCAGAATTAAATTTACATTTATATAAAGACTTTGAAGGTTAAAAACTTGTCTGTAATCAAAAATCGTATAAGAACATTCTCGTTATTCTAGTACACAAACTTATAAATGTAGAAATTGTTTCATCGGACTTTTTTCAATAACCATAGAAATTTCAAAATATATATATATTTTTTTTATATAAATATTAAATTTAATTTTTAGTTTAATTAAATTTATGTGTACCCTTTTGAAGTTTTCTGTGCCGACAGATATTAGTGTACATGAAATAAATAAATTAATTAATTAATTAATCAGATAAAATTGTTAGCAGTTGCGATCAGAAATAATAACAACTACACATTTCTCCTCAAACTTTGAATAGAAACAATGTTTACCCATTAGTAGTTATTAAAACTTTAATCTTAATATTTAACAGAATCATCATTAATCTCGACAAGTCTGGAACACACAGAATTAGATAGTATTGGAACTGCAATACAAATTCATAGTGTACTTTCAACCGAAGACGATTATGAGATACGTCTTTTGCCAGAAAATAATACTGAATCCGTAACTACGAACAGTGTAATGGAAAATGCGCATGACATCCCTGAGAATGAAGAAAAGATTTTGAAAGAAAATATAATTGAGACCCAGAAAGCCTTAAAAGTTGATGAAGATAGAGTTACACAAGAGAATGATTCATCAATTATGTCAGAGGGACAAACTGCATCCATTGAACAAGATTTAACTGGAGTTGCGATCGAGAAAATCTTAAAACCTGATGATGATGCTATTAATATGAAACACGATTTAAAAGGGGTGGCAAAAGAAAATCAGCAGACCATTGCACCATCTTCAAACGAACCTCAAATAACTCCAACTTCAACTCAAGATACACTGCAAGAAAAACAAAGTACAAGTATTGAGACATCTTCAAACCAACCTAAAATAATTCCAACTTCAAATCAAGATACACTGCAAGAAAAACAAAGTAAAAGAATTGAGACACCTCCAACCCAACATGAAATAATTCCAACTTCTGCTCAAGATACACTGCAAGAAAAACAAAGTAAAAGTATTGAGACATCTTCAACCCAACCTGAAGTAATTCCAACTTCAACTCAAGATACACTGCAAGAAAAACAAAGTAATAGTATTAAGACATCTTCAAGTCATCCTAAAATAATTCCAACTTTAACTCAAGATACACTGCAAGAAACACAAAGTAATAGTATTGAGACATCTTCAACCAAACCTGGAGTAATTCCAACTTTAACTCAAGATACACCGCTAGAAAAACAAAGTAAAAGTATTGAGACACCCCCAACCCAACCTGAAATAATTCCAACTTCAACTCAAGATACAGTGCAAGAAATACAAAGTAATAGTATTGAGAAAGAAATAAAAACTGAAGATGTTCTTCCAGCCGAAGACAGACTTGAGATAAGCCTTGTATCACAAAATGATTTCAATTCAGATTCAGCAATTACGAAGAGATCAATCAAAACTGAACAGAATACACCCGATCATGCTAAAGATCTATTCATTGATATTTCAGGCGATGAAACTATAGCTGGAGAAAATATCCAGAAAGCCGTAAAACCGGAGAAAGATGAAGTTATAATAGCGCCTGCTTCTATTAATTTGTTAATGGGTCAATCAAACGAACAAGATTTAATTGAAGTAGTGACCGATAAAATCCTTAAATCGGATTCTCTTAGAATGTCACAAGAAGAAGATCAACAGACTTTATCTTCAAATCCATCTGAAATAATTCCAATTTTAAATCAAGATACAAATAACCAAACTATTGGTTCTGGAACAGAAGTACAAATTCAAAGTTTACTTCAAGCTGAAGACGAACTTGAATTAAGCCTTCCATCGCTAGATGATTCAATTATTACCATAAGAGAAAATAAAAATGGAAATGAAAATGAAAATGATACAACTGAGATTACTGAAGATGTATTAAGCGAAAATATAAATATCGATAAAAATATGACCAACAAAGAAGATATAGCTAATGTCGAGAGTCAGAAAATCTCAAAACCTGATGCCGATGAAGTTGCATTAGTGCCTTATTCTACAGATACTCCAGAGGAAGTCATTTTAACTAAACAACCAGATTCAATTGAATTAGTCACCGACAAAATTTTAAGCCATGATTCTATTGAAATGTCAAAAGAAGATCATCAGACCAGTGCACCATCTTCAAGTCCTTCTGAAATAATTTCAACTTTAACTCAAGATACACTGCAAGAAAAACAAAATATTAGTGTTGAGACAGAAATAAAAACCGAAGGTGTTCTTCCAGCTGAAGATAAACTTGAGAGAAGTTTTTCATCGAAAATTGATTCTGATTCCGTTAATGCCAGCCAAAATAAACCTGAGGATGCTGAAGATACACTGAGCGAAAATAGGAATATCGATTCAAATATTACAAACGAAGAAGATATAGCTGAAAACGAGACCCAGAATTCCTCAAAACCGGGAGACGATGAAGTTACTTTAGGGCGTGATGCTTTAAGTATGCCAGAGGAGCAGAGTTTAAGTAACGAACAGGATTTTGTTGAAATAGTTACCGAGAAAATCTTAAAAACTGGTGATAATGTAATTAATCTTAAAAATGATTCTATAGATACTTCAGAAGAACACGATAAGCTGACTATAACTTCGTCTCCAAGTCAAACTGATCTAATTCCAACCTTAACTCAAGATACACTTCAAAATCAAGGGACAGAAATAAAATCTCAAAGTACAATCCCAGTTGAGAACGAACTTGAGATAAGCCTTCCATCGCAAGATGGTTCCGATAAAGTTATTTCCAAAAGAGCAATCAAAAATGTGGATGCCTCACCTGAGAATGCTAAGGATATATTAAGTGAAAGTATTATAATCGATAAAAATATGACAAGCGAAAGAGACTTATCTGATTTAGAAACCCAAAACAGAACTAAAGCTGATGATAAAAACATAACAAACGAAAGAGGCTTATCTGATTTAGAAACCCAAAAAGGAACTAGGCCTGATGACGCTGGAGTTACATTGGTGCAAGACCCCATTAATATTACAGGGGGAAAAACTCTAACCAACGAACAAGATTTAATTGGATTAGTTATAGAGAAAATCGTAGAAACTGCTGATGATATTATTAATCCAAAACAGAGATCTTCAGACGTGGAAGAGCAGATAAGCATTGCGGCAACTTCAAATTTATCTCACATAGAGGATAATAATGGTAAAAATAAGGAAATTGAAGATAAATTAAAACTGAGCATAAGAGAAGATGTTGACAACAATGGTTTAAGCGGTCAAGTGGAGAGCAACTCAGAAGATGTTGACACAGAATTTACAACCACAATTCCAACTTCTGTTCAGAGTAGTAATCTGACTGAGTTGGAGAATCCGTTCGCAACTTCCGACATTGCTGCAGAACCATCCGAAGAGTCAAAGAAAATTAAAATTGAATTAAGTACTGAACATGGAAATATTTTAGTATCACCCTTAAAAACTGCAGATAGTTCTGAAGATCAGCCTAAAGAAATTAAAATTGACGCCAGTACACCAAATGAAAAGGGCAAAAATAAAAGTGTAGAAAAGAAAAATAAAGAAATAAAAGAAAATGATAGCAGCATTTCAAGAAGATCAAGTTTAAATTCTGAAGTCAACACTGATAAAACGCAATTAATGGATATCAAGGAACCATATGATGATGAGCCATCAAATCTTGAGAAGATTAATCAAAACTTAAGCAGTAGTCTAAAAGAGCAACAAAGTGAACCAACAGATGAAGATGATAATGAAAAAATACGAAAGGTTATATCATCTTCAACTGAAGGAGCTATACGAGAGATACCTTTGATTGGGAATGATTTGGAAAATAAGGAGAGCGTTAATTTAGAAAGTTATATAAGTAAATCTAAAGACGAAAGCACAAACGAACAAATATCTGAATCAGATGTCAACAAACAGCTAATGGATAATGACAACGATGAAACCCAAAAACAAAATCTTGAAAATATTGACTTGAAAGGTAATAATTGAAGTCGTACTTTTGAAATATTACTAATTTTTTTATTATTTTATTTTTAAGTGAACTGATTTTTAGCTGTTTTCCTATCGCAAAATTTCTTATTGATTCTTATAATTTGGCAAATACAGTACTGATTAATATTTAATTAATTATTTAATAGATGGTCCATCAAAGGCCCCCATTGAGACAGAGACCACAGAAGGTGAAATTATTGATAAAATACGTAAGTAAATAATCAAAAATGTTTAAGTATTTAAATAAAACGCAATCATTTTTAAATAGCAACAAACAAATCGAACGAGGAGGACAAGCCGGATTCGTTAAATCCTGAAGTAAATGCTGGTAAGATTTGAAAGTAACATCGTATTCTAAAATATGTCCTTCACATTAGCAGAACAGATCGTCAACAGTTTTGAGTAAACCCCCAATTGGCAAACAAATCATTACAAGTTCCACAAATAAATCAAAAAAAGTGCCGATCGCTAAGGACAAACTAACACCAAGTAATTCATCGGGCCGGTTAATTAACGTGCCAATTGCTGAACTGCAGCTTAAATCATTTAGTGATCCTTCCGATACAGGCTTGTGGTATGAGGTTCATATGGACACAGAAACCAATGATGGAGATACAAAAAGTACTAGCAAGTCTAAACAAGATAACGAGGGCCTAACAGAACCAATTGTAATTGCTAATAGTGCAATAGAATCAAATGATGAAGTGAAACAGAAACCATCGGTATCCTTTTTCATTCCACTTGGTGAAACGAACGATGGCAAAAAAGCTTCTAAGCAGCCAACAAAAAAGAATAAAACAATTGCCCAAAATACATCTGTGCAAAATGACGGAGAAAAATATGGTAAGGAAGAAGGTCCACAGGATTCAATAGCAGGACAAGTCGAATTAGAAGAAGTTCCAACTGATTTCAACTATCAAGAATTTGGAATACAAAAATTACAAACTATACATGAGCTAAATGAAAACGAAATCGCAAATGAACTCAGAAGTAATGTGCAAAAATCTGAACATATTGTTCCCGAAATTCAAAAAGAAGTAGAAAACGAAAATTCTAAAAACGATAATCAAGAAACTGAAATTGCTGATGCGGGAAATGAATTTTACGTTCAAAATTTAAATGAAAGCTATGAATCCAATCCACTGAAAAGCAACGATCAAGATGGGATTAAGAACGGTACTATGAACTTGGGTGATGATCAATTAATACATAGGAGAAGCGCAACTATTATACAGAGGGCCTTTAAAAACTATTTAGCGCGTCGAAGACAAGACAAGCCAGAGTCCGATGAAAACCAAAATGTGGCACTGAATCCGAAGCCTCCTTTAAGTGAAAACCTTGCAGCCACCAAAATTCAGAAAGCATTTAGACGATTCTTGACAAAAACTGCACCAAAATCATCCGAATGGTTTGTTGGCACGCAACCCATAATCCTAGAATCGATCGAGCGAAAAGCAGTTGAGGCACAATTAGAATCCTCTACGGCAACTGCTCAAAACAGTGGCACAGTTGAAACAAATTTGGGAACTGATATTGGCAATCTTGAAAATGATATATATCCAACCAAAGTATTTGAAAACGATAAAGCCGCTTCTAATAATTTAGCAGGTTCCACAAGCGATGAAGAAATCGATTTAGATAGGGCTTTGTCGCATTCAGAGTCGGATTCGCTCCCAAAAGGTAAGACAAACATATTTAAATAGAATTCTTTTAAAATTGTCATATTCTTATTATTTTCTTTGAAAGAAATACTAATGGAATTCCTGAACAGAGAGATCGATTTCTCTTCTGGACTAGAGCCCCATGTGAACAGGCTTGAGCAAACAGCATGCGAAAAGCAATCCGACGGTAAAATGAATACATTGATGTTCAACAAAAAAGTGGTTTTAAAATTGTAATATTTTATTTGGTTTGCAGATGCATCAACTAGAGAAATGATGAAAGAATTTCTGAACAGAGAGATCGATTTCTCTTCTGGGATTGATGAGGTACCATGTATAAAGAAATCCGTTTCATACACTACACTTGATCAGGAGGATAATATAGATAACGAAACTGATAAAAGAAAAGACAAGAATCAAGAGCAATCTGAAATTTATACTGATTTAAATTTACTGGAAAATGGAGCATTAAAATTATTAGCAGCAGATGAAATCGTGTCCGGACAACTAGAGAAAGACGATAAAGAAGACACTCATATTAGTGAGCAAATTCCAGATGAAACCGTTATTCGACCCATGAGCTCGTTGCAAGAACAAACCTCTTTGGATATTCCGGATGGTGATGTAATCGTATACAATCGCTTACAACGTGAGGAAACCCGTGAGAGTTCCGCTCAAAGTGAGTCCGTAATATTTGGAGACTCCGATGAAGATCGAATTGTATCAAATGAGGCAGAAATTGCTAGGACACAATTATCACGGCATTACACAATCGCTGGCGATGATCCGCACAGTATTTTCCGGTCAGTGACAATCGTTGATACGGTTCAATTTATCGAAAATGAAGATGTTGATATTGACACTGAGATAAATAGCGGCAACAGTTTCTGCTTGGACGATGAGACATCAGAAAACATCCGGAAAAAGATAATGGCGTACTCGCTGTCGGAGGCTGACTCCGACTATTATGATCCCAGCAAAATCACCGCTGACGATTTTCACATAGACACCGCAATGACAGATGCCATGGACACGTCCACAGAAACCGAATCCACCATTGTCTCAGCAGCTGCCAAGATCCAGGCTGGAGCGCGAGGTTTTCTAACCAGGCGAAGATTGCGTCGTGCCAGTGCTGGCACCAAGTCATCGACCCAAGACACCAAGGCCTCATTTGGAAACGATGCCATCAGCGAATCATTGGAGCGATTTATCGAGGAGGAAGCTGCCAAGAAGATCCAAGTTGCTTATCGACTGCATAGTAAGAAGCAGAAGAAGCAGAAACAGACGAATTGCATCAAAAGTGCCAGTTTGGAGAGCAGCTTGGCTGCCAAACGGCAAACGCTCCAACGTGGAGATGCACTGCAAAAGGATTCAAATTCCACACCAGAGGATGAAAATATTGAAAGCAAAATTGTGGATACAATTTCAGTACAGCAAAATGGTAAGAATTATTATTATTATAAATATTGATTTTACAACTGTAATTTATTTTGTTATTAAGTTTATTATTATTCATTATTATTTGTTATTGCTATATATTTTTGTATATACCTTAACTTAAAACATTTACTCTTACCATTTTAGAAAAACGTTCACAAAAGAAATCGAATATGAATTTGAAATGGCCTCCCAGAAGACAAAACTCTATGCCGGTCCAAATTGAGTGTGAGGTTCTCAGAGTTATTCCCAAACACAGAAGGAGACGCATCAAAAGCGCCGAAATGGGAAAGAACAAATTACCGAAATGAATTTTAAACAAATATAATTATAACTGACACGATAAATATCAGTCTGCTTTTTAAAAAATATTCCATACTTTGCAGGTATATTTAAAGCTATTTAAAGCGAACGCTTAGTAAAGAAACAGTTCGGCAAAAATAACCAATACTTATTACATTTTTAAAAATTATAATAAAATTTATATAAAATATACTTTGTTAGTGTTTTTTAAACGTTTCCGAATTTACATTGAGACTTCCAACACATTTAGAGTAGAAGCATACAGCAGAATATACAAATGGATAAAAAAAAACTGCGTCAGGTGTGAACAGGTGCGTACCTTTTCTTTGTCAAATTAATTACTATCAGTAAATGTTCCCAGAGTTGCCTTAACTCGACAAGCACTTAGAAACAGAGCTCAAAGTGGTTTCTGGACCTCCAATCTAAAAATATAATTTTGGAAGTCTTTCTTAAGACCCAAAAACATGCACTGCTTTATTAATAGTTAGCAAACCATGACGTCGAAAATTCTGCATAAAATTATATATCCGTACAGATTTCTCCAGGCTTACAAAATTCACGTATATTGCCGTTGAAGCCTTGATATAATTTCATCACAATTTTAACATATTCATATAAGGAGAATTTAAAAGCCATCACAGACTTAAGAGTTCTTGAAAGTTATTGTTATTGTTATTTTCATCAAACTTGATTATTCCATGAACTCAAGAGTTTTGGTCCCTGGGATTCTTTTAGCTAAATGAATTCTGAACCATTTTAAGTTCTTGACATTTTAATTTATCACAAATCAAAAAACATTTATTTTCAATCTTACTTTATTTGGCTCAAATACCGAAAAAATTAAAAGAGTACTAGAGATACATATGTGAAACATATGCTAATTTTAAGAACAGTACACTCAGAAAAAAAAAAGAAAAAATGTATTTATCGTTCTGAACATTAAAAAGACTTATTTCTATAACTAAGGGTTGACATTTTACTTTCTAGAAATGTTTTTAATAATAGAAAATAGAAAAGAAATAATACAAAAAATTGAAAAAAAAAAATTTAAACAACATATTTTTGGGATTGTCAATTATAAATTGTTAAAAAATTTTTCTAATATTTTGAAAATATTTCTATAATTGTATATATAATTTGAGGAAAGTTTACTAAAATTTAGTTTGATTTTTTGTTGAGTGTACACAATGCATATGTTTGTAATATGTGCACTTCTATCAAAAATTTCAAACTGTACTTTTATGACCCTGAATATTTTTGCTGTGCGTACATAAAAATGTCATCTTTATGCACTGGAAATGTTCAACGAACGACCAAAATATTTTACCACACACAAACAGTAGACATTAATGCAAAAAATAAATATAAATACCACACTTGTCATCAATGTACATATGATATTTAAAATGTACACATAAATAACGTTTATCCCTTTGTTTTGGTTTTTCCTGCTTTAATGATAATAAGTTATATAATTATATAAGGTATGCACTAAACAAAAATTTTAAAAACAACACTTTTAAATTAAATGCTTTCAAAAGGTGTCTTTTTGAAATTTGTAAGTTCAAGGAACTCATGAATACATTTTTAGAGGTGCAAAAAGAAGTGAGAAAGAAAAAAACCATTAGAAATAAAAAATCAATCAATCTATAAAGAATCCGTAAATGGTGCCATTATTTTTGCGCTAATTTTTAAATACATCTATATTTATAAAGAATACATAATATAAATATTTAAAAAGAATTCCAGTATATTAAGAATCAAAAAATCCAATGGTTTGTTTTGCTCATTCGTTACAAAAAATGTCGTAATGATGCTATTATTTTGAACGCAACTGTAGGTTAAGTATTACATTCAGTACTGAATTTTCTGAAGATATAAATTTTAAGTACTGAGAATTAATTAAAACATAGCATGTTAATATTTATTTTGTTTAACTGACGGCTATTATTATTTAATTTAATATATTTACAGGATGTACACATAACTAGACTATATAAATATATATAGTCTTAGTAGTAGTTGTCTAAGAGTAATTTATTAATATGACGGCTGTTTCAATTTCTCCGCATCCTTGCGTGCCTTGAAGCCCCGAAAACTTGATTGTATTTTAACTGCAGCATTTGTAGCAATTTTTTGCTGCTTACGCACGAGAAATCCGCGAAAGCCTGCTTGAATTTTTGTCGCCGATCGATCTTCGACTGATTTAGCTGCGTCCTCTGCTGCTGCGCTGATGACGCTCGCTTTCGTCTGTTTGCCGTCAGCAATTTTAGCTGCTGCCTGTTTCGTTTTGCCCTCCATGAAATCGCTGCGCTGCTGCTGCTGTTGCTGACGTCGTACGGTACTACTGTTTGCTTTCGTCAAACGGTAAATCTGCTTGCGTACACGATAGCCACGAAAACCAGCTTGTATTTTAATGGCTGCTGCACTTTCTTCGGCTTGCAAAAACGACTGTGATTCGGGTGAGCTCGGGTAAATGTACATGATCGTAAGCAGCACTCAACTGTGTTTTTTTTTTTTTTTTGCTTCTCAAATATAACGAGAGTTACATCTACAACCACGAATTATTTCCTTGCCAGCAATGTGAACTGGCTCCTTCGAGTGCTATAATTGTACTGACGTACATATAACGGAATTGGCTGCTGTGCACCAAGAATTTTCATTTTATTTTCCATTCACAAAACAAAAGGCCCCACCAACCTCCCTCCCACTCATCTTCTATTCTATCGCACGCGTATACTGAATCACCCCCTCTCTCAATACACGTGTTTCACTGTGTGTGTGTACTAAATGTATACAAATGTGTATATGCACATATAGTCTGCGTGCATGTGTAGAACATGGGTTTGTATGTGTATTTTAATTGTATTTGTGAATTTACGTATCCAATGTGTGTTTGTATGTATGGATGTGTAACTAGATTTGTGAGGTTCTTCCTCTTTTGAAAATTAAAAAAAAGTCGCGGATGCTGATGACGTTGATAAATATACTCTGTAAACCTGTATGGCAAAATATAATATACATTTTTTTTGTGCAATGTTCGTTATTTTAAATCTTTTCTTTTAATGTAATTTTTGAACTTTTGAAAAACCTTTTCCTAACTTTCGCATTGACTCTATTTTGTTAAATGAAGGGAGATAAATATTGTTTATACTTTTTAAAATTTAAATATTAAATTTATTTCTTCATTTAATTTAACTTAATTATTCTGAGTCGACTGATATTAGTCGACATTAAATGAATATTTTATGTAAATATATATATTTTTTATTTTTTAAATTAAAATATTAAAATTTATTTAACTTAATTTATTTTCTAGTGAGTCGATAGATTTTAGTCGACATCGAAAGCTAGAAATGTTGTTTATTATCATCAAATCTTCCCCTAAAAGCAAAATATTGAATTATCTTTACTATTGTTACAAGCAGATATTTGGATGCTATTTTCATGATCTAAATTTAAATGTACATATGAACACAGAACCAATTCCCCACATGTATGTAATTATGAATGATTCGATACAAATATAGTCGACCTGTCCACAGAGTATCTGCAGGTATAAAATTTTCTCATACTTTTGTTTCCAATTTTTTTACTCGTGTGGGATACTATAATTAAAGAAATAAACATCGAGTGGTATTTATATATTATTAAATTAATATATATTTATAAAATGCACATTTTGAATGAATTATAACATACATACATTTGTACAAGTGTTCATAGGTTGATATAATTTTGTAAATAAGTTTGATGCTTATCTTAAACTCAATGCACTTATCCCTTCGTACATTCAGCAAAATACTGGAAAAAAAATCTCCAAAGGCTTTTCCCACAGATCTTTGACAATAAATAAGTAAAAAAAAATTCAAATCTCATAAAAAAAAGTTTCATACGACAGAAGATTTTTTATTTATTTAATGCGCACTAACAGTCAACAATTTATATTGATGTTTTTAAGAAATAAAAATTTTAATTTTAAATTATATATGCGATTTAAAGTATAAATATTATAAAACGGGGGTATTTAAATTTATAGATTGATTATAATCTTCAAACTCAAAAAGGGTATATTATTTTCGGTGAGCTGAAAAGAAATTTTTTCATGTTTTTCTGTATATTTATACATTTGTTTATTTTCTTTTTTGTATCTGTCAAAATGCCTCCACCTATATATATACATATATGTATGTGTTTTTCCTTTGCCAATGATTCCGGGTGATGACAAGGCAATGGTTACGTTTATAAACTGCTATCTGCGGTCAACAGGAAAGTAATCGAGTTAATTGACTTTAGGTAAGAGAACTTAGTTAACAAGAATAAATCCCATTAATAGATACAACCACATACACACAAGTATGTGTAAATGCATCAAATTGTGTGTTTATACAGTTTATATTTTGTACTGCAAACTAAAAATATTTTCCCCAAGTCATATAATGATAATGCTTTTTAGCCAGTTTCCAATACAGTTTCCATTATAAAAGTTTAATGGTGCCACTTTTGGCGAATTAATTTGAGTCTGGGATACCGTAACGTAACATAATACACTGAGAAAAAAATAACTCGTAATTTTAGAAATTCACCGATCTTTTATTCAGAAATATAAGTCAGCGATTTTCTTTTCTTAATTTCAGTGTACATTTTTCCAAAATGTTGAGAAAAATATATCATTTTCAGTGTGTTTTCATCAGTTGCTTATATCCATTTCAGTATGAATTAATGCCTTGACATAATATGGAACTACTATAAACATTGTCTGACCCGACCACATGACAGTAGGCAAGCATTATCTGAATTCGCTTAGAGATATGTATATATATACACACATATATATACATATGTATGCACATACAAATATCAATTGCTTGCTCAATTTGCGAAATGAATGCAGAACAATTGAAATTTAATTGTTTTGTATTCATGCGGCTTCAATTTAAATCATTTGTTGTTTGAATCATTCTTGAGACAAGTATATAAAAATTATTTAAATGCGCAATTTTCAACGTTGTGGCTTTAAGAAGAAAACATCTTACTATGCCAAACTGTTTTAAAATATATGTATATGTATGTATATGATCTTAAGTTTAGCAAGTTGTTTTCTTGAATTATTGTACACCAAAGATCGTTGATACCATTATAGTGAATAATATTTATCTACATAGTTCTTTTTTATTATATTCCTTTCGAAACGTATTATTGTTTTATCCCTTAAGGTATTAATACATTGCCGGCAAAAAATAGTAGCACTATTATTAACTCAGGTGTTTCTCTATAAAAAAAGAGAATCATGTCTTCGTTATCGAAACATTTCTTTAATGTAATAATATAATCATATGTATCCTCTCTGAGAAATCCCAAAGAACTTGAGAGTGTGAAAACTGACGTTAAAAAACTGTCCGTGTTTCTGAAAAGTTCCAAGAAATGGTCAATTATTAGATTTAACTAAGCCACTGCCTAGTGATGTACACAATAAGCTCAAGCTATTGGAACCATTGTCAATAAGATGATTTCTAGTATGATCAACTTTTTTTGGTTTTCTAATTCTTTTTTAAAATTTAAACTTTTATTGCTGTCTGAAATATTTTGGGGTGAACTTTCAGTCAAACAGATCGGATATATATTTGTTCAATCAACCAATGCTGTCCTCTAGCTATAATAATTAGTTTTAAACTCAACGCAAGCTATTGTAAAAATTATTTATTGAATAATAGTATATGGAAATGTGAAATGAGTTATGTATGTGATCGATTCGTAATTGACTGAATTCAGCAAATGCGATAAAGCATCTTGCGTTGCATTCTGTGCTGCAGCTCGCCACGTCGAATCATCGTATGAACGACTTTCATTACTGCTCTCTCCTCATATTTTTGGCGCAAGAAATCCTAGATTTTGTGAATATGGTAATTAATAATACAAAAATAAGTATATAAATATCAAATAATAATTACCTGCAAAATATTTTGCTCCGAAACTTGAGAGCCGATAGCAAAACGTCGTTTCAGTTGTTTCTCGATACGATTTAAAGTTTCCTGATCCTCCTCGGTGGTGAAACCCTCGGCACCAGCCAGACTACCCGTCGTGGCCGCATCCAGGGTAGATACTTGGAAGAGGCGCAGAGCTTCATTCACATGTTCATCGGTGACAAACGGCAGTAAATGCATTTTTGCCAATGATTCCGAGATGCGAATTACGGCCTCCAATTGACGCACCGTAATTGGAATGCAATGGCGCTTATCCGCTGACTTCTCCTGTTGCCCGGCACCCGAACGCATCAGAACATAGCGACTCTTTAGTTTTTCACCAGCAGCCTCACTCAGTCTCGGACCGCAATGGGTGCGACAATAATGGATGTACTTCTTAAAATTAGCCAACGAGATTTCACCTTCGGCCGGCTCCGAAGGCGCCGATTTGTTTGAGCTGAGATGCACGTTTATAATGTGCTTGGCCATGGTGATGTCTCGGGCCTCGTCGTGCACATCCTTTACAATGAAGATCATGTCGAATCGCGAGAGAATCGTTGGCATAAAATCAATGTTCTCCTCGCCCTTCGTATCATCCCATCGACCAAAGATCGAGTTGGCAGCTGCCAGGACCGAGCAACGTGAGTTTAAAGTGGTTGTAATGCCAGCCTTGGCAATAGATATGGTCTGCTGCTCCATTGCCTCGTGAATGGCAACGCGATCATCTTCGCGCATCTTATCGAACTCATCAATGCAAACGACGCCACCATCAGCCAGAACCATGGCACCGCCTTCCATAACAAAATTACGCTGGTGAAAAAAATACAGGCATCATTAGTATTTTTATCTATATAAATATAGATATAGTTCTAGAAAATCGACAATCATACCAACAAAGTAGTTATTATGAATTAGTTAAGATACAAATTAACAACTGCATACGAAAATATTATTCACGGGACAAGACGTTTAAAATTGAGTTATCATATATTGAGATATCGTTATAGCAAATTAATTAGTTAATTTTAACGTAAATAAATATCCTTATATAGTTTCCACCATTTGTATCATCATCAACGATCATTAATACAATTTTTTATCTGGATATGGATATAGTCAACTAGTTTATAACTTATTTTCAAGTTTTATCAATAAAAAAAAAATAAGAATGATTTAATAATTAAGTATTTGGTGCATATTATTTTTTTTTATCTAATTTTAAAAGCTTCACAAATTTGTAGAAAAATAAAAAAAACAAATATAGTTTTTTTTTTTGCTAAAAAAAATGCAAAAATTAATTTTTTCTTTGTCAAAACACTTTTATGACTTATGTCATTTTCATTTTCAAAATATCAAAATGGCGTATGTTAATGAATCTTGACAGTTTCTTTTGAAATATTATTGTGTCCACTGAAATGCAAGATCGTAGAAAATAATAATAAAACAAAATATATAAAAATGTTGGCCATTGTCAAAGCACTTTCTTGACAGTCCAAAGAATAGTTAATTTTGCTTTTCGAAATTTTAAATCTTGATCATTTTCTTTTTAGTTAGGCCGACCAGCTTCTTAGAATAGTATTAAAATAAGAAACAAATATGGGACTATAATTTAATATTTTGGCAAAAGAAAAGTAAAACGTCACATTTATTTCTTGCTGTATGCAATTTAAGAATAATAAATGCAAAATATAAATTTGCATAAAATTTAAAATTGACACAATCTCCAAAAGGGAACTCACCGTGTGTGGATCCTTCATAACAGAGGCCGTGAGACCCGCTGCACTCGAGCCCTTGCCGGAAGTGTAGACACCAATTGGAGCAACTTTCTCGACAAACTTGAGCAGCTGCGACTTGGCCGTACCCGGATCTCCCAACATGAGGACATTAATGTCGCCACGACGACAGAGACCGTCCGGAAGACGCTTGCGTGAGCCACCAAAGAGCATGCAAGTGATTGCCTTCTTGATGTCGTTCGAGCCAAAGATGCTGGGTGCAAGCGACTTAGAGAGACGATCATAGATATCCGCCGAAGCGGCATAGTGCCTAAAGTTCTCTTCCTCCTCGATGGAGATGTTATTGTAGCGCGACACAGCGCCTGCTCCTTCCGCATCCACAACAATGCCCACAACACGCATATACGGAGCCCGCACACCGAGCACAGCTTTTTCGCGACCGTCTTGCCTCGTCGGCCTGCCCACTTTCCGGATAGAATAGATGCCGTGGATGAGGACACGATTGCCAGGCACAACACGTTCGCAGAGCGAACGATCGCAGAACAACTGCAGATGCCTCGGAATCTCGCCCTGGGGCACAAAGTCCGGCAACTCTTGCAGCTTGAGCGTTTGGAAATCGACGCATTTGCATTTGTCCGGCATAATGAAGAACGGATCCAGCGGACACTTGGGCCTACCAGCCTGCTCAGTGTTGCATTTACGGGGCAGGGCATAACCCTCTAATCCCGGATTCACCTTCAGATTGGGTATAACAGTGCTACAAGAGCGACACATGATCGACATGCGTGTCGCCTTCGCCTGAATGCTTGAGGCAGCCACAATAATTCCGGCAATTTTCACCAGCCGCGAAACACTGTCAGACTTTAGTTGACGGATATTTGTCGGGTTTGCGCCGGACATCAGCAGTATTTGAATGTCGTGCATGTGTTCCTCGTGCTCTGGCCGCGGTGCAGTTATCTCATCGGCCACTTCGCGGGCAGCCTCCTCGAAGATCTGCAAATGCTCCGTCGGCTGTTTATTTAAATTATCCGCAAGCGTTTCATCAAATCCAACCACGTCTTCCATTTCGATCTCCAGAAAGTAGCGTCCATTGAGATAGTTTCGCTTGAGATTATCACTGCAATGGCAACCCCATAAATACCCTCTATCACATCCATATCCATATCGCAGTACTCACCGATATTTATAATAGAAGTTGTCTTCGTTGAAAGTGCGAATAAATTCCTTGTATTTTTTCTTTACGGCCTGCAAATTAATTTGGGATCCGTTCGACTGTTGATCATTGCCAAAGTTGTCGGAGAAAAATACACCCGCATCATCAAAGCCGTCCATTTTAGTTGATACACAATTGATAAAGTGACTTCTCTAAAATCACTGTTTTAATTTACTACTTATAATAAGAACGCTTCAATCACGATGCGCAACAAAATTTTGCCGCCAAAATTGTTGGAGGTATTATTGCAGTCGATATGGCTAATGCGATGAATCGAAAATGCAATAATAAATAAATGCCTTGATAGTATCGCACAACAAGGTTTTTCGATAACAAGACCACGAGTAACAGCGACCGATCTCCATTGTCGTTAAGAATGAATAAATAAATGCTTGAAATTTGCAACTTTAAATTATAGAGTGCAGAAGAAATTGGAACAAAGGATATCCACTTATCTATATAGATACTTGGTTTTTCGTGCTTGGACAATTTTAGGAACAAATTGTACAAGTCTTAAGAAAACCTTTCTTAAATATTTTGCTTTTGTTTATTATTGAACCGTTGCATTCATAATAATATAATATAATATTTTCATTCATAATTGCTAGCCAATATTTAATCATTTTATCGTTAGTTTAATATGCTGCAAAATAAATTTGAAGGATATCTAAAAGAGCTCATATAATACGAATTCGCCTATAAAATTCGAAAATAAAAAAATAAACGAAAACATTTCAAACAAATAGTTTAGTATAATTCAGTAAAGATTGTGATCATTTCCACTTATTAAGCTTGTGTTTTTGTTCAATTTTAGAAAATTCTAACAAAAATTAATGTGAAAGTATCATTTGAATTGATAGTTTACTGAAAATATTACATTTCTATCGATATATATATCACAATACATATCGTGAATGTTACTTATCGATATTGTTGCAGCATCCCTGGGCACTGCTTGGTAGCACTTTTTCGCGTGTGTTTGGAGGGAAGCAGTTCGGTCTCTTTTCGCATTGCCAAATCTATTTGATTCCTCACAAATCACGCCAAATAAAATCGTGTAAAATGGTAAGCAAAAATATTCTTAAACTTGCGAGTTGATAACTTAAGCGTATATGTGCAGTCTTCAGCAGATATAGCCATGGATGCGAGTGTCGAGCCTGCAATCGGCCTCATCCCAATCGGAAATGCGGCAAACTCGAATAATGTTTTAAAGAAACTTGCCAGCGCATCTGCTCCAACTGCTCCTCCTCCGGCTGCTTCAGATGCTGTTGCTCCTCGTGATGGCAGCGGCAATGCGGATGAGATGACATCAAGGGATTATTACTTTGATTCATATGCTCATTTTGGCATCCACGAGGAGATGCTCAAGGATGAGGTCCGGACAGTGACCTATCGTAATGCGATGTACCACAACAAGCATCTCTTCCAGGGCAAGGTAAGCTTCGGCTGTGGTCATATTATAGGTTTCCTTCTGCTTAAATCAAGTCCAATATTCAGCTAGTTTTATTGCTGCATCAGTTTTAAAGATCGATTTTGAATCCTTTGCAGACCGTTTTGGATGTTGGCTGCGGCACGGGCATCTTGTCTATGTTCGCCGCCAAGGCTGGTGCGGCCCAAGTGATTGCCGTCGACTGCTCGAATATTATTGAGTTCGCACGCCAAGTGATTATCGACAATAATTTGCAGGAAATTATCACCGTAGTCAAGGGGAAAATTGAGGAAATTGAGCTGCCTGGTGGAATTGAGAAAGTCGACATTATAATCTCCGAGTGGATGGGGTATATAATCTATATAGTTTAAATATATTGGTATAAAAACAACATAATCCTCTCCAGCTACTGTCTATTCTACGAGTCCATGCTGGATACGGTTTTGTATGCACGCGACAAATGGCTGAAGCCCAATGGAATGATGTTCCCGGATCGCGGCACACTCTATATCACAGCGATCGAGGATCGCCAGTATAAGGACGAGAAGATCAACTGGTGGGACGATGTCTACGGCTTCGACATGAGCTGCATACGCAAGGTGGCCGTCACGGAGCCCCTCGTCGATGTTGTCGATCCCAAACAAGTCGTGTCTACGGCTTGCATGGTGAAAGAAGTCGATTTGTACACGGTGCAAAAGTCGGATCTGAATTTCTCTTCGAAATTCAATCTGACAATTAAGCGCAATGATTTTGTGCAGGCTTTGGTCACCTATTTCAATATTGAGTTCACTAAGTGCCACAAGCGTCTGGGATTCAGCACATCGCCGGACTCGACGTACACGCATTGGAAGCAGACAGTATTCTACCTGGACGACCACATGACGGCGAAGAAGAACGAGGAGATCAACGGCACCTTTCAAATGAAGCCAAATGAGCGCAATAATCGCGACTTGGACTTTGTCATAGACATCCATTTTAAGGGTGATCTGTCCGAGATTCAGGAATCAAATACATACCGCATGCGCTAGCAATTTAAGCTAATCCGTTAGCCTTCTTAAACGATGACTAGATTTAAATGATTAAGATTATATTCAACTCCAGTGTGCAACAGCAAGAAAGAAAAACTAAAAACAAACAAAGAAAATGATGATGTGTGTTGCGTCTTCTGCTAAGTTTAAAGTGTGTACCTTTTTAAGTAAGCATCATATTTGTACAAGTGTGCGCCTGTTTTACAAATTATGTTTCACGACTAATTCTAAGCAAATTGTACAGTTGCACATTAAGTCGAACAATGAACACATATTAAAGTGACTTGACTGTGCCACAAAGCACATCATTTTACTGGAATTTACAAAGATTTTTTTTATTTAATTGTGGTGCTTACATTTTTTTTTAGGTGTTTTTCCTTTTTTTGTTTAAAAATTAATTTTCAATTTACAGAACATTGCCTGGGAACGTTTTCCTCATAAAAATGCATTTTACATATACATATTTATTTATAGTAATTTTGGAAAACTCCGTTTTTTGATGTCAAAATTTACAGAACATTTCATAAGAGTGTTAATTTTAAATGAACTTTACAAAATATGTACATTTTTAAAATTCAGAAAATTTGTTTAAAAATAACGTTAGAAAACTCCGTTGATAAGTATTTAACGTTTCGATACTGATTGCCCTTTCTGTGGAAGTACCCATATTCAACACTTGAATGCATATTTCGATCAATTTATAACTTTGCAACATTCCATTCAAAAATATATAAGAAAACAAATTCCCATTTTCGTTCGCAATAACAATTTAAATAAAGAAAAACAAAAGTTAAAAAACAGCAGGAACCAGTTTGTCGGAATCAGAAATTTACCAATTGTAGTTCAGAGCCGAAGTCGGAACCGAAATAAACGTTTTTTTTTTTTAAGAATCAGTATTCGGAACCGATGCTTTCAATTCCAAAGAGAAGGTACCAGAACCAAAATTCGTAAATCAAACCACATCTGGCGAAACGAGTGGGAGTTTTTCAATGAAGCGAAACTCTCATCGAACTGACAGCACATGCTTTTTTCCTTTTTTTTTGGGGTAAATTAAATTTTAAATTCAATAACGCTTCAAGACTTACCTTAATTACTGAGTCAGAGGAAAACTTGGACTTCAATAACCATATCTTCATATAATTCAAATGCTTTATTTTTCAAAATTGGATGATGGTTAGTTGTAAGTTATTACATCGTGTACATTTTTCCTGTTGTTTTCGCTTTATGCTGCGCATATTAAATGTTTACAATAATGTTATTCGATTACAAGTTGCTTGTGTGTGTTGATTTTAGACATTTTTGAAACATGTGCTTTATTTTTTGTTTTAGTTCTTTTTTTCGGTCCTCTCGATCTCTCTTTAATATTGTAAGCTGGAGTGGCGGAACAGTAATTCGCACACACACAGAAAGTGATTTGAAATGCTCACAAGCAATTTGGAGAACGTCAATTGTGTTGGATGTGTGAGTGGAGGGGTTAAGTTTAAGTTATTTTAAACAGAAACATAAAGTTAGCGATGATGTTAAACGAGAGTTGTGAGGCATTTAAAAGAAATACTTAAGAATCAATGTTTAGCAATATCCCCTATCGGGAACGCGACGACGTGGCGCACACTTGATGATGTTGTCGACGCGCAGAATCATTTCAGCAGCCTCGGCGGCAGACATTAGAACTTGACGCTTCACGGCAAAGGACTCAGTGATGCCAAGTTCGCGCACATCGGCCACCTTGCCCTGCTCCATATCCAGACCCAGATGGTGTTTGCCCTGGGAATGGCCAGCGCGCAGCTCGGAGATCAGTTGAGCCGAATCAAAGCCAGCATTGTCGGCTATAGCTGTGGGCAGCGATAGCAGAGCACGTGCAAATGCTTCAATGGCAATAGCTTCCTTGCCGGCTGTCTCGGATGCCTTCTTGAAGACGGCATTGGCCATTAGGGCCTCGGAGCAGCCGCCGCCGTAAATAATGCGCGACTCCTTGACGGTGGCTGCCAGCACGCAGAGTGCATCGTGTAGTGAGCGATCAGCCTCATCCAGGATCTGTTGGGTAGCGCCACGAATAACAATGGAGCAGGCTTCGCCCATCTTGACGCCGCTGAAGCGCAATAGTGTGTCCTCGCCAATCATCACTTGTTCAATAAGATCGCACTCGCCAAGCTTGACCAAAGCGGGATTCTCAAAGGTGGACACAATTTCGCCGCCTGTGCAGTAAGCCAATCGCTCAATGCCATCAAAATCAGCATGCTCGATGGCCATTACTTGGGCATCGGCGAACAACTGCTCGGGATAATTGTAGATCAACTGGCGATTGATGAATACATTACATTTGTGGCTCAATATCTTGTCTACTTTCTCCTTCATCTTCTCCTTTTCCGCCATCTCCAGGTCGGCGATCTTGGTCAACGAGTCAACTTTGATGCTGCTGCCAAATACTTTGATTTTGTCAGTGTCCATCGGTGTGTTCGCAATGAGAATCTTTGCATTTTCAATGCGCTGGGGCTGATGCACTCCGGGCTTCTTATCTAGCAGAAAGCCATCATCGAGGAACGAATCGCCCAGTGTTCCACCAGACTTTTTAATAATCTGTATGGATTTCAGTTCACCGGATCCCTTCAGACGCAGCACAGCATCGACGGCCAGATTGGCAAAGAAATCCTTATGCTGATGCAAGATCTTTGAGGACAATGTGGTGCGTGAGATGTTAAGCAAATCGTTCTTAAATTTCTCATTATTTGACGAGTTGTCCTGAGCAGCGGCTGTTAGTGCATCCAACGCTGTTTGGGCAGCCACACGCCAGCCGGCTACAATTATCTGTGGATGCAGTTTCTGTTCTACCAGTTTCTCGGCCTCGCGCAACAATTCGGATGCCAGCACGGTGACAGATGTGGTGCCATCGCCAACCTCTTCATCCTGCACACGAGACATATCGACCAGAATTTTGGCAGCCGGATTATCGACGCCAACAGCACGCAAAATTGTGGCACCATCATTGGTCACCTCCACATGGCCGGCATTGCGACCGGTGGCCACCAAGATTTTGTCCATACCCTTGGGTCCCAAAGTACTCTTTACAAGATCACCGATGGCAATCGCACCAATAAATGACGACAGACGCGCCATTTCGGCTTTCTCCTCCTGCGCCTCATTGTTGAGTACACGCACGGGATTTAAAGACATCTCCATTTTAAATGCTTACTACCAAGTTTTTGATCAACGAATTTAGAATGACTCAAAGCACGACAGAGCGACAAGGAAAATTCTGCGATAACTGCTTTTAGATATTATTATTGCTGAATGATGTTTCTCCACACACTTTAATTATACAAACGTAGCTCAGAAAATGTATGATATCACTTTTATGATACATATGTTACAATTTCATTTGCCGAATTTGCGCGTGCTAATGCTTGAGTCACTCAGAGTAATTCCAGCCCTGTAAGACTGAATGCATTCGATATTACAATGCATACCGTTCGTATCGATAGTTTCGCTAATGAGCTATCGATAACATCAGCTGGTCGCATTTCATAACCTGAGATTCGTGTAACTCGAATTTGTTGAATTAAATTGATAAAAATGCGGCTAACTAATAAGTTGTACGCACAGCACATTGGATGGCATTTCAAGAAGCACTGGCAGGTGCAAGGCAGACGTGTCCCCAAGGAGACCGGAGCAGCTGCTGAGCTCATTAAACTAGGCATTCAAGTAAAATCACCCGAGGAAGTGCTGACTCCCCCAAAGGAGCTCAAGTTGTAAGTGGAACCGAGATAAATGTTAAATGAAAATAAACTTAATATTTTTGCACACGCAGAGTGGATATTGTGGGACCAGTCATAAAGCAGATTGCTGAAGACCAAACTCATCCAAATTGGCATACGAGTGCCCGTCATGTTTTTACGGATAGCAACGTTCTTCTCGGTGGATTGCCTCAAGCTCAGGTTTTGACCAATACAATCGAGATTAACAGCTTTCCACCACAAATCGAGGACGCTATTTCTAATGGGCAGCTGCCGAAAGCCGTCGAGAGATCTGTTCAGAATGCCATCTTTTCATCCCATCTGCTGGATGCCCAACAAGTAAAACTGCCAAAAATCAAACTGATCGATCGACCAGCTTTTAATTTACCCCGTCTTTACGGCATCTCCCACGAAAGACGAAAGTAAGTTTTTAACTTAGTGACTAGTATTTTAATATTTCACTACTTATAATTATGATATGTTACACAGCTCTGATGCCGTAAAGCATATATGTTATTGATCTGACCAAGTCATAATTTGCTATCAAAGATCAAAGATTCCAAAAGATATATTATTTTATAGTCCATTTTCACATTTTTCCCTACAACATCATTCTAAATAAATGTAGAAAATCTAATAATTTTTAACATTTTTAAAATTCGATTGTTCTTATTAAAATATGATTTGAAGACCACTAAGGTTTAGAGCTAGTTTATAGCTAGCTTATATTTATGTTATTAACTGAAAATGTCACAATATCTTTTCAGATCAATCAAAAACTTAACTAGTTCCACAAAGTACTAACACTCAACATTTCTTATTATATTTTAATAATTTAAAAGATTTATAATTTCAACGCCTCAAGATTCCATAATTTTGCAAACATTTATTTAGAAAAGTGAAATAAGTTAAGAACTAAAACTAGGCAAATAGTGTTAAACTCAGGAAATTTAATTTTGTGATTTTGTGTATTCAAAGTGCAATCTTCACCAAAGCACTATTGTATTAGTACAAGTCTTATTCACTGTATATTAATGATATTGCTATTTGCAGTCGCCTTTTGGTAAACAAGCTATTGTTTGAGATCGAGAAATTGGCTGGTCGTCCTGTGACCGAGCGTCGAAGGATTATAGACAATGTAACATTTAAAACAACTATAACTAAGGACAATGACTTGCTCGCCTTTACAGTCTGTGGCGAGACACTAATAAGCTCTTCCCGTGCCCTCGATGCCATCAAGGGTAAATACAATGGGGAATTGCCAGATCTTTATCCGATGAAATGCACAGTTTCAATGCCAAGGCGGAACATATACACGGAAGATAACTTTTATCGTAAGTAATCTGTTCAGTTTTACGGTCGTTGATAATATGTTAAAATATTTTGCATACAATTTTAGCGATTGGACGCGAAATAAGTTGTTCCCATCCGCATACAATTTTAACGTTCTTCAACAAAAGTATTGTTAACAATGTGCACGGCTCCGAAGTGACGACCACTCAATTCCACGGACGTACTTTGCTCAAGGCATTTGTTGCGGCTGTTGCCCGGGCTAAGCAGTTGTATGGCGTTTCATTTAACGGAGACATTCAGAAACCGATTGTTGTGCAATGCGCTCAGACGGACGGACGAGTCTTTCACTTTGGCGTGTTCCAACTAAACACACTAAGTCCAAACTCCAACAGCACTACTAAAAACTATTGGTTCCATCGAGACAATGTAGAATTGTTCACGGAATGCTGCTATAGAACTGGCAGACCACACCTAGACGGATTCAACCCTGAACCTTTCCGTATCTTAAGCGCATTTTATCAGAACTAATAATTTTGTTTTATAATCTTACAAATAAAATTCGATTTATTGTAATGTTTGTTGGACAGTAATTTATTAGTTGAAAAGAGCACAATATAAATCGAAAACTATATGATAATAATGGCACACCAATCACTGTAAATATCATTGGATTATATTATTATTACCAGGTAAGATAGCTTTCTTTTGGAGAGGTCTAATTTCCGACTTTCGTGCTCTAATTTGCGAAAAACGGAACAAAAAATTGTGCGTAAATTAGAGTAACTAAAACTATATATATATATAATGTTTCACATTTTTAATGAATTGTTTCACATTTTTCAGGATACAATTTAAAAATATTTCTCGGGCCTTATTTTTAAATTAATTGTGGCCGAAAATTTAGGGCAATAAATTTCTTTCTATTTGCATACACGGAAATTATTTTAAAAAACGTTGCCAACAGCAACCCGAGTGGCGCAAATTGTTTTGCATCGATATATTGGGTTGCGATAAACGCAGTTACCAATTCACTGACGGAAGTTAAATTGCCTTGTACAAGAAAAGCATACAATGAAAATTTAAACCGTGGGCATGCAATAAGAGTCAGTAATATGAGCAGCAAGGCACAGATACAGGCACAAAACAATTCCAACTTCAATAACAGCGCAACCTCGTCGGAAAATAGTGAGACCCCAACGAGCGCAGAAGACCATCAAACAGTTTTGGCAGCCAACAGTCGAAGCGCTGCTTCAATCAGGTAAGTTGGTCTAAATAACACATTTAAATACATACATATATAGCCTGTTTCCCAGCTAAGTAATAAACATCACACTTCTATGGAAACAATCGGTCAGTTTATTAAAATAAAATTGCAGTTATATAAGACAAGGGTAAGCAATCTTTGTCACATCTAAGATAGGTTTTTATAGTTGTTTGATTAATTTTGTGATTATTAAATAGTTTAGATTTGCAACTTTATTTTAAATTTTTATTTACTCATTATACTCTGAACCGATAAAAAATGGGTAATGGTTTTGCAAGAGCTAGAGAATTTGGAATAGAGTCGCTAACAGCCTCCGTTTCTAGAATATCGATTACTTTCAATGTACTATTGCAATTAATGACACAATTTCTTCTTTATTAATATATAATATGCAGATCGGATAGGAAACACACAAGTTAACGGCATCCGCAAGCCCTGTGCCTGCCAAAATAAAAGAGTGCACTTTTGGGTGTAAAACATTTTAGAGCGAAAAAGAGTTCGACCACTACACTCTAAATGTTTTGTAAAAATCATACTTCAGATTTTTGCTATGACTTCGTTTTAATTGATTTGCAAGCAACAACAATATATATTTATTATTATCACAGTATTTTCTTATTTCTGTTATTCTTTAAGTTTATTTAAATATAATTCTATCGTTCGTCTGTTAATGTCTACATAAAATAGTCAAGCAAAAACATCAACAACAGATTGCTAAAGAAACAATCGGTCACTTTATTAAAATAATACTAAGAATAATTTTGTGATCTTAAAATATGTAATTTAAGATTTTAAAATACGTAAATAAATAATTATTCGCTCATTTTTAGAATCGTTCACTGAATTCAAAAGTTTAGTAAAAATAGCTTACTAAAAACTTATTTATAAATGTAATTGCAATATAGATATATTTATATAAATGCCTCTCGTTAAATTTTAATTTTTTCTATTCGTTAACTTAAATTATAAATCAATGCATTGATTAAGTTATAAAATAAATTATTCTTCGATGTTGGAAAAACTATATTTTACAAAATCCACACTCTTAGCATTTAAGTGCCCAGGAAATACTGGTTAATACCCGAAGATGATCAATTAACAAATAAATATTTGAATTGAATATAATTAGAGCGAAAAGCAGTTGGAAACGCATGAAAGAACTGGCGGCTGAAAAGGAAAAGGAAAATGAATCGAAGCGTCCTCCTTGGCGAGCTGTCAGCGTTTCAACTCTTGCCAAGCCGGACAAGAATGCAATGCTCCGAGCCAAATTGCTTGATGCTTCCAGGTTTGTTCATAAATTGCAATTGATTTATTACAACATAATCAGATATATTTCATTTGTAGACGCTTGAGAGCTGGCAAGACCAATGTGGCATTGCAAACAGACTTTGTGCCCACGAAATTATTGAAAGAAGCCTCCGTCGATGTGCAGAGTGATTTAATTTTACTGAAGGATGTTGGAATTTTAACGGATGGCCAGTACTCCATTAAGAAGGATGGTTACGAGCAATGTACGATCGAAAGATTAACTATTCTCATTACTTTAGAACTTACTCGTCTTTCTTGCAGACGTATTAAACTATTCAATATCACAAATGACCGATGCCATCGATACGGCAGATGTATCCACCCAAACACTCCTACCAATTGCTGTCAATGAAGCCGCAAACCCGTGTCCATTTGACTTCAAGCATTATGTCCCAGATGACACAGCCGAGAGTGAGACGCAAATGGAAATTAAGATTCGAAAGTTTAATCCTACTTTGGCATCGTGGAACTTTGACGATGACGTAATCGAAATGGAAGCCACAAAACATTTCATTCCATACACCATTGAGCCTCTAAAGCCGTGGCGCAGTTTTACTCCTCTTCCATTTCAGCTGAGAGGAAATACCATAGTCGGGAGACAGACAATTGATTGGTACGCCCTGCTCCAGTCAATTGATGACTTGGTGCGAGAATCAAATAATCTAATGGATCGACTAGAAGCGATAATACAAGATAAGAGCTCGCAACGCAAAAGTGTGCTTAAAACATTGGACGAAATCAGAAAAATGGATTCACCCGATTTCGTATTTCCTTCTGAGCACTGGCTGCCGATAATCGAAAAACAAGAAATGCAACTGCAATTATTGCTTAACACCAATTAAATTCCATACACCTTATAAAAGTAGAGGCATTATCACATTCACATTTTATTAACCAAATAATAAAGTTTCAATTTATTAATTAAATATTGGTACGCTTTTTTCCAGTAGCAGTCAATTAGAAATTATTTAATTTTTTTGCTACAATTTTAAGGGAAATAGAACGGAGACTCCGGTGTCTGAAATTAAAAAATCTCGTCTGTCTTTGATAATTTTTGTTTTTTATAACTAGCTAACAAACAAATAAATAGAATTTAAAGTTATTTAATTAATATCATTTATTCAGTCTTCAGAGTAAAAACTCCCCTAACAGATCTAAACCGATACACCTCTTCTTAAACCGATACACTTCTAAGTGTAAATCGATAAAAGCACATATACTACATAATTTGCCAGTAAAAATTTTCAAAATTTCGGAATCAACGTCCACTCCCGCACCCAAAACGGCAAACCCTTATATCTCCTGCAATTTAAGGGATATACATAGTTAGCAAATTTTCAAAGATCGCTATTTCTTGGCTACACCCGCCCTGTATTGTGGCACCTGTTATAAGATGGTATTACTTATGGTATCAGAGTATTTCGCAGTCTGTAACGTCCTCTCTTGTGGACTTGCGTTCTAGATACTGCTTATAAGTGTGGTGTCATTGAAAAAAAATGCAATTTTTATATGTATTAAATTGTGATTTTATAACATTTGATACTTTCGCTTTACATGTCAAAATGATAATTTGTGATAACTTTTTCATAACATGAATCTAGACTTACACTCTTATGCACTTTTTTTAAAAATGTATAGACTTATGATTCTGTATTAGATCCAGTCGGTTTTAACTTTGTTTGCTTATGCTTCTTGGGCAATAATTTCATTAGCACGTTAGTGGCCGATTTACTATCCAATGGACAGGAAACGTAAAGTTCTTCGCAAGGTTTGTCGTTTATTTCCTTTCCATGCTCCAAGGCTTCTTTGATTGCAGTACCGTCCAAAAGATAGTCCACAAGCGAATTTCTACAAAAATATAACAATTTTAAATTTATTCATTTTTTTTTAAAGAAGATTGCACTCCACAATCTTAATGCGATTAATTTTTAAAAAATATATTAAGAAATTAAAAATCAAATAAAATTAATTTATTGTAATTTGTTTAAATTAAAAGCAACAGTTAAATAAAAATAAAAATGTTAACGATTACAGATTAAAAATATGCAAAAAATATACAAATAAACAGAAAGATTGGGAAAGGAAGAGAGAGAATCTGGGGAATTAGACGAATTTACCAGAGTTTGCCATCTATTTTACACCTCATACACTATAAAGTATGCTATAGAATGTTGTAGATCGATTTTAATTGCACTATTTAAGGCATATTTAGTATATAGTAACAGAACTATCTTGTCGAGTCAGGCAATGATCTCAATGTAGCCACAAGAAAAATAAATATGAACCTATTAGCTTTACGGGTAAGGGAAAATATGTTTGCTTTAGTTTTTCCGATTGAATTCGTCAGATATTATAAACAATTTATTTTTAGCCAATCGATTTAACCAGTCAGTGTGCAAATAAGTAAACAAATATTGCATTTTTGAACTTACCCAGATAGCATGTGAATGAATTCATCCATCTGATCCGATACTCCGGTCTTTATATTGTTCTCGGTGGAACGAACATAGCCACAAACGGCGCGTTGCATGCAACTTGTTGAATCGATGTTGTTTTGGCCGAGCACATTGTCAATTCTGTTTATCATGCTGCTCAGGGACGCCAAATCGTTCTCGTCCTCGCCTTAATACACATTTAGAATTTTTTGATTAATAATAAAATAATAACAGACGTTTTTCTTCTACTCACTGCGCCCATAGCCTCCATAACCACCATGAAAGGCAGACAGTATTTTAGGTATAAGGATGATGGCCCCAATGCCAACGAGGGTGCCCAACACGACCCCACCCAAATCCAGTTTAATGGGATTATACGCAGAAAGACCTGTGCTACTCGGGTAACCCTATTAAACAATAATTTATAATTTTTATTGTTTATTTAATTATTTTGTGGTAAACATACGTTTAATGTACCATATCCAGTAGTGTAGCCCAGTCGCTCTAGTCTATCTTTGGTTGATGCCGTTTCCAGCTCCTTCAACTGAGTTTTGTTTTCGTTTTGATATGCTCGACTCCATTGCGAATTCTCTGTGTATGCCCTAAAAAAAATATTATAATTTGAAATATACAATAAGATATAGATATAGATACATTAGCATTAATTTTCATGTTCACTCTAGACCTACCCGTTACTTTTCCTCACTTTATTTCAATCGCCGCTCTCTTAATTAATTCATGTTAACTTTTTTTTAAAACTTTAAATTTAAATATTACACAAAAAAAAACAATTTTATTTAGTTTATTTATAATTTTTCTGATTCGACAGTTACTTGTGAAACACATTAAATAAATAAATATAATAAAATAAATAAACCTTAACAAGCAAGTTTACAGTGGTTGGTCTTTAAGTCCTTATAAAATTTAAGCGAAAGGATTCTAAGATTTACACATATGTTATTTTGCCTACGTACTTTTATCGGCCAAGATTTTTTGTATATTTTTTAAACACTGTTGTACAAACTTTCAAAACTTTCAACATTTTTAATATATTGTTTATTGTTTAGAGACATCTTTATTAAAGCCAACAAAAAATCTAATTTAAATGTGTAGTATAAATTACGGATATATTTTTCTTAAATCTAGCTAGTTTTTTAAAAAATTTTTTTTTTAACATCAATAAAATTCGAATCGTGTTGTTATTGTTATTAAAAACTCACTTGGGTTTGTTTTCAAATTTTGGAATCGCTTCACAGAAACTTAGCAGATGCAATATGCCAATTAATTGAAAGAGGACCAGGTATTTAATATCCATTTTATTGTCACGAATCCTTAATCCTTGTGTTGTGTGTGTATCAGCTTTGTCACTGCGATGTGACACTAAATATCAAACTAATATTTTTGGTATTTGCACACTCATATTTATATGCGCCGAACGAACCCGATTTTGTCTCATGCGTTACTTTATTATTCCAGCAATTTGTCCAAATTATAAATCGTCAGGCAAGTACCAGCTATTATTCGCTTCATGCAGATGTGTACAAAAATCAGCCTTTTACTATAAACTCATACAAAGTTAAAAACTGAAGAAAACCGCTGTAGCACAACGGGAAACTATTACATCTTACACTTGCGTACTTATAAACATAAATGGATATGGGAAAATATGATTTTATCAAATTTACTTGTTAACTTCGTGCGCAATTCATTCAATTATTTCGCAAAAGCATTGCAGAAAGCGACATTAAATTACAAGATACTTAAGTGTGAGCTTGTGTGACTATAACCAAAACCAAAACCCCAGTCTGTGACTGTGACTGTGACTACGACTGCGACTGCGACTCTGCAACTGTAATATGTGGAAGTTTTTGCACCTGCAACTTCGCACAATCTTCGCATGCACTCGACCAAGAAATTTCTGGTATTAAGTCACTGTCTGTTACGCTAGAGAATTTCATACTGCCATTTGCCTCTGTCTTTATATGAAATATTTACAAATCAGGCCCTAACAAAATCCTCAACAGTTTCCAATTCCAAAATCCAAATTGACGCTTACTATGGGCATCAAAACAATCGCAAACGCAATATTTCAATTAACATGTTGAGAATGAGATGTTGATCCTTCGAAATTGAAAACGTGGATCTGTTGAATTATTCTGTAATTTAAAAAAAATAAAATTCAAATCACATTTTGCGTTTCGCGGCCCACTGTGCGCATTTCTATTTTAACCACTACACACTCAAAGCTATATTTTATATATACATATATACTATATATATATATATATTTGTATATGTATATACATAAGTTAACCATAAACTACCCACTTCCGCCTTGGCTGGATTTCGCTGCACACTCGTGATCAGTACGCTGATGCCACACTTGTCATAACCAATGAGCGGTCAGCTACACTCTGTTGCACAACATCCGCTGGGTAACTTGAGCGACTACGCTCTTTTGCTTATGTTGCACTTTTCGGGATTAGGCGCCATAGAGGCAGCGACAGCGGAGCGGCTTCTCTAAGTTACTCATTTCTAATCGTACTAACCTGGAGGCGACATGCCTTTTGAATAATAAAATATTTGGAAACTCTTTTGTGTCCGGTTCAATCGAAACATTATTAAAAAAATAAAGTTATAATAAAGCTAAAATTAACAAAGTATTAAATTATATATACATGCATGTTAATTTAAAACAGCTCGAAAAATAAACTTTTGCTTGATTTTGCTTCACTTGTGATATAAATGGGTGGCAGCTTTACGCGGAAGTTCATAGCAGTCAGCTGGAGAGCGGTAGCAGGGATCAATTAAAGCGTTGCCAGACGAGTGAAATATGGCAGACTTAGTCAACAGGCGCAGTTGGGAATTATTTAGCAGATCTGCAGTTAAAAAATATGGAATAGATAATAAATTATAATGACAAAGTGTATAATAGTATAAATTAAACAATTCCATATTTTTATTAGTAAAAAACTAAATCGTTTGCTTCGAGTGATTTACTAGAACTAGATTATAATGAATACTGGGTTTGCTGATTCTGCTGACGTCTTGTCGTTGTCGCTTTGGTCGCTGTAGCTTTGTCGCTGTTGTCCTATAGTTTGAGATGTCAGTTGTCCCATTTGGTCCCTACGATGGTCTTCTAGTATAATGTGCCGAGCGAAGCACGTGTCGTATTGCTTCATGAGCCTTGGCTGTGATCGTTGGCTTTGGATATTTCCTGCTGAATCCAGCGTTGTCGAAAAATGCTGATGAGACGATAATTAGCTTTGGGTACTTACAACTGAATGCAGCGTTGTTGAAATATGCCGATGAGACGCCAATGTCATATGGCATTTATTATAAGTTTTGCAATTAGTTCGAGTGTATGGGTTATTTGTAATGATAGTTGTTAACTTATATAATCGAATAGAGCAATAAGAACATCTACATTTACTGGTATGTTCCAGTATTTATCAGTCTGCAACAGGGCTTACCAAAAGTGTATGTTTTAGTGTTGAAAGTAAAAAATAAGCTCAGTTCACTTTTCAATTACTAATTTAATGTGATTGGGACATACTTATGTTATAATATTTAAATAAACCTAATATCAATGTCAAAGCAAATTACCTTTATTTCAATTTTAATGTCACATAATTATATTTTTGGATGTCTATGCATTTAATGTCAGACCTTACTTGTAAATCGGAAAATCAAAATTCTAACCAATTAAAAAAAAAAAAACAAAATTCTAATTTAAAATGAATGTTTAAAAAAATGGGTTTTGACTTAGAGCAGATTCCTTGTAATCCACTATCAAGGTATGTATAGGTTTTTAGGGATTTCCAGTTCTAAAATGTAATATTCTATTTAGTTCTTCTAGTAGTAACACAATTTTTTGCAATAACTACAACAAAGGTGGTCAGTGTGCTACTCATTTTTTGACTGATTTTACTTATTCAATTCTTAAGAGGGTCTGTCATAAGATAATCAAAAGCTATAGCCGAAAGCAATGCCATGAGAAGTACACGATATTCGGCGGTGGCAATAGCATTTACCCTCGATGGTCCGAAAAGCAAATTGGTAAGGTTATGATAAGATATTTGAAGCTTCTAATATAATTTGATAATATTTTGAGATGGAAGCGTGTATAAAAATTGTAATACCGATGGTGACACCGTTTACAATAAAGATCCCTCTAAGCGGGATGGAAACTTTTACTTGAAAGAACACAGCCGGCATCCAGATAATAACGTAGTTGTCCTTGCGACCGAAAAATATACGAAAGGTAAGCGAAGTGAAAAGTCAAAAACTGAAAAGTCATTAATTGAGAGGGATATAGAGCAAGGGACTACGAAAAGGAAAAAAGGAATGGATGGTGACGGGGATGATGCCGAAATTGTGGTAAAATCCAAAGGCAGCAAATCGAAGGAAGAAGATAGGCCAAAAGAATATTCACCAACATCAGAAAAAGGAAGAGGAAAAGGACGCGATGAGAAAAATCAAGTAGATAAAACAGTTGGCTACCATAAGGAATCCGAGAAAAACTCGAAAGGGAAAGGCAACAACACGAAGAGAGAAGAGAAAGAAAAAGAATTTTCGCCAACATCAGAAAAAGGACGCTATGAGAAAAATCAAGTAGGCAAAAAGGATCGTGATGACACGGAATTCGATAAAAAATCGAGTAAGCGAGGCGGAAAAACGAAGGAAGAAGATAAAGTGAAGGAATCTTCACAAAAATCAGAAAAAACAAAGGGAAAAGGACTCGATGAGAAAAATCAAGTAGGCAAAAATAATGGCGATGATACGGAAACTGATAAAACATCGAGTAAGCGAGGAGGGAAAGTAAAGGGAGAAGATAAAGTAAAGGAATCTTTACCAAAATCAGAAAAAGGAAAAGGTAAAGGACTAGATGAGAAAAATCAAGTGGACAAAAAGGTTGACGATGATGCGGAAACCGAGAAAAAGTCTAAAGAGAGAGGCGGCAAAACAAAGGGAGAATATAAAGTAAAGGAATTTTCACCAAAATCAAAAAATGGAAAAGGTAAAGGACTCGATGAAAAAAATCCAGGAGGCAAAAAGAATGGCGATGATACGGAAACTGATAAAATATCGAGTAAGCGAGGAGGGAAAGTAAAGGGAGAGGATAAAGTAAATGAATCTTCACCAAAATCAGAAAAAGAAAAGGGAAAAGGACTCGATGAGAAAAATCGAGTAGGCAAAAAGAATGGCGATAATGCGGAAACCGATACAAAATTGAGTAAGCGAGGCGGCAAAACGAAGAGAGAGGATAAAGTAAAAGAATCTTCACCAAAATCAGAAAAGGTAAGGGATGAGAAAAATCCTGTAGGCAAAAAGGATGGCGATGATTTGGAAACCGATAAAAAATTGACTAAGCGAGGCGGCAAAACGAAGGAAGAAAATAAAGTAAAGGAATCTCCACCAAAATCGGGAAAAGGAAAAGGTAAAGGACTAGATGAGAAAAATCAAGTGGACAAAAAGGTTGACGATGATGTGGAAACCGATAAAAAATTGAATAAACGTGGCAGCAAAAGAAAGGGAGAAGAGAAAGTAAAAAAACCTTCAGTAACAAAAGAAAAAGAAAAACAACGCAAGAAAGATGGCGAATATAAAGATAAAAAAGTTGCTGATCTAAAAAATCAAAGGTCATCCGAAAATGTTGCGGTAAAAGATAAAGATGACAAAAAGGGCAAAGAAAATTGGGGAAGTGCCAATGCCGAAAGAGCAAAGCCGCTTACTGTTGATGAGACCAATGGAAGAAAGACTCATGAAAAGAATATCAGTGGTGAAAAAGCACATATGACCAAAGATAAACAGGAAAATGGAAAACACAGTGGCTCAAAAGTTAGGAAAAGCAAGAAAGCAAAAGGAAGCACAAGGGCGTCGAAAAATTATGGCTCAATAATTGGCAAATCGAACAGATCTAAGGTCCCGGAGAGTATTGGGGGAGCAGTATCCCATGTGAGGATGTCAGGCAGAAATAGTTTGAATGCACGGAGAAGATCGTATCGTGGTGTTGAAGTTCATTTCTGTGACATCCTTCGTATTCAGATGGAGCATCGTGATCTTTCACGGCAGTAAGTAACACAACATTATGAAATCATTTTCATTTTCATTCAATAATTTTAGAATGGCTTGCTGCAATTCCTACAGGCCTTGTGATCGTCTTCCTTGTCTGCCGTGTGCACCTCGGGTTTGTTCAGTCAGTTGCAAGTCGCGATCGTTGATTTTGTAATTCTCTTTTCCGCTCAATTGGAAGGTAGAATCCGTTTTAAATTCCTGTCTCTTCTCATTATCATGTCATTAAATTTAAGTTTATTTTAAAAATACTATAACAAATTTACTATATTTATCTTGTATGTCTTTATAGTTCATGTGTTCTTGCTTTTGTGATTGTCTGCCAACAGACTCAAAATGATTATGCTGTTTGCGGATACGTCCAAAACGATCATATTTTAGAAGTGATTGAGGCATAACTTTGGCTGATACATACACACCCGGATAGTGAAATAGGTGTAAGAACGGTTCTTGTGATTTTTAAAAATACAATTTAAATATTATGAAAAACACATATCATTTTTTACATCCAGTGTTATTTTCTTTTGCACGTATCTAAAAAAAAAAAAAAACTAAAAACCATTTTCTTCGTTACGTGATGTTTATTGCTGTTTAGAAGTTTGTTTTGTTTTTTATGCATTTGTTAAAAAAACATGGAACCCAATTTCGCGCAGTGATCGATCACACCAATACATGCGTAATATTTTTTGCTGCTCTTCCTTTGATTGACTCTGCATTAGAGAGAATTTATTAATACTGTTACCCGATTTGTCAGCGAACTTGAGCGAAAAGAACCAACCGATCTCTGAATTGATTTATACCTGATTTATAGTGATTTTGATCCACTTAGCTCTCTGAGCATATCTGCGTCAAAATTTTCTGTGCTACTCACAGTGTGATCGGATTCAGTTATGTTTATTTTGTTACAGCATTGATATATTGAAAAAAAAAAACACGAACAGCATTGAATTTTCATTAAACTTATGAAAATAAATAATTAGGTGGATATAAACTATATCCATAAGAATATAATCCCCAGTCACAGAAAAGTATTTCCATCGCGACCTTAAATTTTCAGTACAGATCCCAATTGAAGCTGGCAAAAAAACAAAAACACAGCTAATTTAGCATAATTATTTAAATTTTTAACTGGCGTTTTGCCCAAACGAGCATTAACAAAACAAAAACGATTTGTGAGCACTTATCTATTTGGTGTGTATCTCAGTGTAAGTATGTTTGTACATTTGAATATTTTCAATACTTCTGAAAAAAAATGAGAAATATATTTTAAAGAATTTTTGTAGTATGATTGTTCTTTTTTTGTTCAACTGAATTCGTTTAACAATTTTACAAAAAATAATTATAAAATAAAAAATAAAGAGCAATAAAGAACGATATGAGCAAGTTATTTTCTTGGGGAACAACATACTTAAAGTACTCACCGGTATATATTTTATATTTTAATAATAATCAAAAGATGAATTTGCCGATTTGGGAAAACGGAATCCTCATTAGGCAGAAATCATTTTTTTTTTTGTATTTTGTGCTAATGAATAAAAATGCCCAACATATATTATTTTTCTAAAAAATTATATATTGTTATCAAGGTTTGTTATAGCAATAAAGTCCACAATTTAAAAGGTAGAGGCTTCTAATTTATACATAATGCTGATACGTACTGCATATGCATATTATTGATCAATTGCCCAAATTTCATCAAGATCGGATAAGAATGACCCAAGTTTCCATCAGCTATAAGAAATGAGTGTACTTGCAGACCTTCTCACATTGGTGTGCAAAACTTTTTAAAGGGAATTGTATCCCAACAAAATTATAATATATTTAACAGCTGGGATTAGGGTATATCGTAGTCGAGCTCACTCGACTACGGCATTCTTATTTGTTTGGTTTAATTTTGGGGACGATTTAAGATTTATATAAATTTTAAGGTTCGATGATTAAAACTAATACATGTGTATGATTTATCACCATTACCAAAACAAATAATTGCTTTTTGAGCACGTCGAAGATTTTATACCCTTGCAGACCGGATCTGCTGATAACTCAGTTGTAGTACGGAGTTCAAAATTGAATTATGTTCTTGTACGTCTCAGGTGACTGAACCAAAAGAGACGCATGTATTCCAAGTTCAAACACAAAATGTTTGAACTGCGTATGCTAAATTTACCAAATGCTTGCAGCTCGATATTTATGATATCCACAGAAAAAAGCAATTTTACGGCGACAGGATGATAGCCCATTCACAAGTTGTATTGCGTATCTACAGTGGTGTTCTTTTGTTGTAATGTATAATTACATAAGCCTCGTATATATACATAAACATATACATAAACATATATTTACTTATGGAGACGCCAGCTAAACAATTTTTAAGGTCAACATTTTTGGTTTATTTTCATTGACACTCTTTAAGGTTAATGTCATAAAAATATAAGCTTTCTGTCTTGTTTTTATATATATTTTCACAAGCACTCATATATTTATGAGTATACGAAATGCACACATATACACATTATGGCATGAATTTTAATATGTATCATCCTTGTCGAATTATATGTATATATTTGTCTCAATAAGAATGTACAAGTATGTATATGTGTGATACATAAACAAGTTAGAATCTGTGTTAATGTAGTCGACCACGAAATACCCAACAAAAGTTGTAGTATTTATATGTGTATGATAACCGTTCGTCCTTATGTCTGTTTATTCAAATAGGACTGAAAACATTTTTTTCATCAACATATGCAATTAAACTTAACAGCTTAGCTTAATATTGTGTTCTGCTCATTCGAGAAGCCTTATTAATAACGACTGATATGGGAAAACAATCGAAAATTAGGTTGCTTTTTGTTTTCAAAATAATCTTGAAGAATCTTTCACATGATAAACTTAAGATGGTCTCGTAAGTTCTGTGTGGTACCATACCAATTGAAGAGGGGTATCTTTTTTAAAGGGTATAATTTTACGATTCCGAAATGAATGGCAAATGCAGCGTTTTATTTTGCTTGTCCGACAGCTTTTGACTGACATTTAATACAAAAAGCAATGAACTGTTTTTATATTTTTCAACTTGCAGGTCGTCTATGACACTTTTAATTACCAATCTAAAAATAAAAGCAACTGCCACAGTAAAAATCGTCCGTATCGACAACAATTTTAAACCCATGCTTTATGACAGCCAAAATTGATAACATACACAATTTATACACATTAGATCATTATAAATTATCATTTAGTATCAAAATCGATCGGTTTTCTTAAATAATGAATAAATAAAATGAGAAATGTGCCAATGTGAACTTCGGACTGCTAGGATGTCTAATAGAAATCTATCATTTCTCTATTTTCTCAGTATATAGAGTATTTTTGTTATAATTAGTCTCACGGGGAAAAAAATCAAATATTCAATGAAAATACAAATTAAACGGTTTGCTAAAGTGAGATGAAAGTAAAAGTAAATCGTTTGCTATAAATAAGATGAAAATCATGATGAGATGAAAGTAAAATGTATATTATAAAATTTCTTTATGAATTTCTTTAGGTATCCTTGGGTATCTTGTGTATATGTAACGCAAATTTTATTGTGTCTACAGGGTATTCTCTCAGTGCGGTCCGCACTGAAATGGATCAATAATTATATTTGTCGAATGTTTATCGAGCAAGAATCTTTACTAAATGAGTAATTGCATATTTATATATCGTGCGATGTTTTTTTATTTTGTTTTTATCTGGATTTACAATAATATGTTTATAAATAAATGCATGTAGGCGGACAGTGTATCCATCCCCCGCATCCTGCTTACGCCCTTAAATATATATAGATATGAGGTGGCGAGAAACTCGTATGTATATTTGCATATAATGAAAATATATACACATAATTTAGCTATATTTAAAATTTTATTTCTAAATGCAGGTAAAATGAAAAATATTAAAACGTATATTAATTAATAAAATGATAGGTGTGCAAATAAATATATATCTATATATATATTCAATTATTTGTGTGCAAACATGCATACTCATAAAGTGTTAGTGTGCGTGTGCAAAAAGAACAACAAAATTATAGGCATGTTTGTTGAAATGTAAAAAGAGACAGCGCGCTCTTAGTGACATGAGAGATTTAAATTTTTGTTATTCCAAAAATAAATTTATTTCAAGTCATAGAAAAAGAGAATATGGCAGAGCGAAGGCTATTCAAAAAAAGAAAAAGAAAGCAACTTTTTAGGCATCTAAAAATTATAAGAAACTGTTCCATGCAGTGAGCTGGCAGAACAATTCGAACGGGCGTCAAGTGAAGAACACGAAAATTCGAGAAAATCAAATCGAAAACAACGAATAAGTGATTTAATTTTGATCGAATTTAAAAAAAAAAAAATTAACACTCAAAATGGTTTACGAAAGTGGATTTACAACCCGTAGAACGTACAGCTCCAGACCGGTGACTACATCGTACGCCGTGACGGTAAGTTTTCCCAATTTCTGAGCAACGCAACGAATAAGTTACAAATTTTAAGAAATGTGTGTGGATTTCGATTTATAAAATCTGTGAAATTAATCTGCGCGTTGAAAATTCAATTGCTGAATGCAACATTTGCATAATAATGTGTAGAGACCGATCCACGCGGCAGATAAGTTTGACATTTTATGAAAAGGATTCCATTGAGAAAGTTGTTTACATCCTGTGAACTTTTTGTTTAAGCGCTTGTACCCAACTTGCTGTATTCCATAATATCAATATCATTTTCTAAAGGTGCAAACAGTTTAAGAAATTGAAACACGTTTGAGCGCAGAAGTAACTTACACTTTAGTGAAAATGAATGTCTCACATATGAATATCGTATCAGTATTTGAAAAAAAAAAACATTTGTTTAAATAAATAATAAAAATCTTTTTTTTTGCTTATCATATATAAACTGATGTGCATGCTTTGATTTGTACATAAGCACATACATATTGATTAATATTTGAATATTGGAATTTAAAACATTTTTTTTGTAATCTATTATAATTATGCATAATAAGTGTATCAGATGTGTATACGTATAAAGTTTATTAATATTGTTTATTAATATTGTTGTGTGCAGTCTACCAAAATAATATGTATGGATTTATGTACATTTCTTATGTCAGTTTTTCTATATTTTCTTTTTTTTCCTTATGCCTACTAAATATTCAATATTATAGTTGTTTTTCGCTGTTTTCAAGCGTAAATGTGTGTGTATGTAGACTAACATCCGGCCCACTCACTGACTATAAACAAGTACGAGGTGTACACACGCACACACACACACACACACACACACACACACACAGCTTGTATTTTTAAGTGTGTGTGCCTAACAATATATGTACAGATGTATCTCGACATCTCTTTGAGATATATATGCAATTAGATGTAAGATTGGCAAAATCAAATTGTTTTTGAGTGTTTTCTCTTAATTATACGCGTTGCCTTGATTCGTCTGCTGCGAAAATATTCCAAGGTTATGAGCATTTTCTCTGTGGTTATAATTTTTAAAATTTTTGTACGCTTTCTCATCTATGAGATTCGGCCAACATTATTGGCAAACCAAAAAGCAAAAAGCTTTTCTGCTCTCAAATTCCAAAAATAGAGTTTTTTATATATGTATATTCACATGTTTGTATGTATATATATATGTATATATTTATTTATGTATGTATGTATGTAGGTATGTATGTATGCATGTACATACACATATGTAAGTTTGTCTTTACACTCGGTTGAATATTTATTTTGTAAAGAGATATGTGCATATACAAATATATATTCTTAACTGGACTACTAGATCAATTCCTGTTTTAATATTTTAGTTTATTGTGAACATTTTTCAAATTTATTTTCACTCGTTAATTCTGTTTTTTTTTATTTCCACGTATTCCACATACATGTACAAATGAAAGTACATATACAGTCACACACATATGTGTAATATAAGCTGTTTGCGTATTTCGTTTTATGGCTGATCTAAAAATACCTTTACAATCTCCAAAATACATTCAAAGCAACATATTTTTGTTGAAAATTTTCGAAAAATGCGCTAAAATATAATAAACAGATAGGATAGATTGTTAAATTTATGAATTTTCGAATGGCTCTCAAAATCCATTTTGCACACAAATATCGTGGGATTTAGCTTTATAGCTTGTTAGCCGTGCTAGGATACAGAAATGAAAACAATTCAGTGCTGCATACTGATGATGTTAGACTTAATTAATAAATATTAAATATTTAATTAACATTAAAAATATAAATACACTTTTAACTAAGCTGTGCAAATAAATATTCATTTAACCATTCACTCAATACCATATACCAAATGCTAACGTGTACAGTCGGACCTCCTTAAATGAACTCACTGTAAATAGTACATTTAATGCAACAACCAACCGCGGAGCACCTATGTAAATATAGATGTATGTAAATATAAATAAATAAATACCTGGCTTCTTAACTCTCCATCCTCGTGCTGTGATTATTTGCATGTAAGAAGCAACAATATATTGATAGATTGATGTACATACGTTAAATGCCATGGACACTTGTAAAAATGCCAAATACCAAATGCACCGATGATTTTTTGGGTATCCCAGCCGTTGAACCGCAAAATCTAACAGCGTAAACTTGGCTTTTTCAAAATTTAAAACCCACCTATGTGACATTCTGGGCATTGCAGAGAACAAAGAGACCACCAATTGACTGGGAGAAAGTCCCTTTTGTGCCAAGACCATCACTCATCTCCGATCCGGTGACTGCATTCGGAGTGCGTCGATCGGACTATGAGCAGCGCAAGCAATCAATACTCGATCCAATTAATCGAGCCGCAATCAAACCGAACTATAAGATCGCCTATGAGCCCATTGAGCCATATGTGTCCACTCGGGACAAGAATCGATCGCGCATCCTAGGCATGGTCCGCCAGCACATCGATACTGTGGAGGCCGGTGGCAATACCGCTGCCCGCACCTGGCGCGACTCCCTCGATTGTCAGCTGCCCCGTGTGCATCGCGCCGCCTCCGAGAGTTTGCCGGTGCGCCAAAAGACCTATCGCAATGAAAAGTCTGGTGCCATGGTCACAAAGTACTCTTACTAACCACAATAGCGAGAGAGAGAGATAGAGAGAGAAAGAGAAAGAGAGAGGAGCTCCGGTCCTTGACGAAATTACACTATCGAACCAGTTGCGAACCCAATTAAAACGAAATTGACTCGAATATCTTGGAAATTACAATTACGAATCATACACACACACACCTGGCTACACACACTTGTACAAAATGTTCAAAACTTTACCATACCACATTATATACGATCTGACATTCTACTCGTTTTGTATCTAATATTTTGCCTTTAATATGTCATAATCTATGCTGTATGAGATATTTTGATTTGTTCATTTTTTTATACATGTTTTACACAGAGCCAAATTACGAAACGAATTAAATTGTTAAATAGTATTCGAACCTGTTTCAATTTCCATTAGAAAACCTAAAACTTTTCTTATTAATTTCCTATGCACAAATTATTTCGATCAATTGTCATATTCACATTTTATATTATAGCTCTTTTTCCTCAAGTTGGTCTGATTTAACGTAAATAGAGTTAATTAAGGTGCCCCCATTACCTTTTTTTTGGGGTAAATTCCATTAAAATCTATTTGCGAGAGCATTCGGGTCAAAAATCAAATATGAGGATGGATAATTTGAATGGAAATCCTTAGTGGAACAGCAAGCTGGTTTTTTTTTGTATATAGTTGCATAACATTTGTATGCTGATCGCCTATTTTCCTTTACAATTCTCACCCCAAATGCATAAATCGGAATTTATAGACTCCACGCTTAGACCTGTGCACGGACAGACCTGGCTCTCATCGCAGTCGCGCCTCCTCGGACTATTCGTACACCTCAAAGTCCACAGTTGAGAAGAACAGTTACGATTCGAGCAACCCTTATGCCAGGCCGGAACGATCCACATATACGTCCACTGTTGAGAATACATCGCGTAGTGGTCCAGGTGGTGCCTACAATTATAGCACCGAGCGCACCAGCACCACTGGCGCTGGACCCGGTGGCTACAGCTACTCCTCGACCACCTCTGGAAATTTGCCCGGTGGCACCAAATACCGCCACTTCTCATACCATGTCTAAGCGCAATTGATTTAGACAAAAGCAATCGCATAAATGGTTTATATATGGCTCAAATAATAATTTCACTAATCACTCCGCCTAAATTGTTTTATAATTGTTAATCGCAACTAGAAACTACATCTAACCAACCACATACTTATACACTTATGTATGTATGAAGTTCTTTGATATTGATATTGATATTGTCTATCACCCGAATTGTGTAAATTTCCGAGTTGACTAACATAACTAATGATTAATTTGATTGTTAAATAGATAATAGATGTTGATAAGCAAAATCTATCTGATGTATTTACTCTCCATAATCATTAATAGTTTAAAAGTATTTGTGATACAATAAAATAAAATCGCGTTCACCAAAAATTCTACCTCTAGTTTCATATGTACAAATATTTATATATATATATGCTGCCTCATTTAATTCTGATAATTCCAATTAAAATACGATATTCATATAATCTGACCGATCTATGCTGTGACAACAAATTCAATTGAATCAAATAGTTGGGGTGACTGCAAAAACTCACCAGAAAGTCATCAAAATATTGAAATTATAGTTAGGCATCAACGAAACGGTATTTTTTTTTTGTTTTTCATAAAACACACATAAATTAAATTCAATGTTGTATAATTCTCTTACAGTATCCGTCATCTCATAATGTGACTCGTGTAAGTATTCGAATTTATTCATTTTGTTGCTCATGTATTGCTTGTCATCCATCATCTCTTTTATGATTTTGAAATTTTCCTGGTCACACTTCAACCACACTTCATCGTCACCTGGAATCATACGTGGTTAGTACTTTTATACCATAAATATGTTTCTATTCACAAAAATCGGTTTAAAGCCAGTTTAAAAAGAGTTACAGTATTTTTTTTTTAATAAATAAAGCAAGTACTATGAGGTAAAAAGATTGAACATTTTTAAAACTCTTATTGCATTTTATGAAAGTGATTTTTTTTTTTAATTTGTGTACAGAAAAGTTAGTAGTTAATATCATAAGGAGTGGCTCATAGAGAATAGAAAATTTATGAATATTTGATAAGTGTGTGAAAAGTTGTGAAAAATAATAATAGGTCTACTTATTTATATTTTTTATTCAACATTTTCATTTTTATATTTTCAATTAATTTTGTTATAAAGGAAGAAAATTTGCATACAAATAATAGCAACATTTTGGAACTGTGTACTTGTAAATATGCAGAAATAAATAATCAAATCGTATAAATTGCGTAAGGAGCGATATTTTCCATATGATAGTTTTTGTCACTATTCTCTTCAAATTAAAAATAAGATTAGTATATATTTTGAAAAGAATTCCAGAATTATAGGGAAAAGCTAAAGAACATATTACAATTGACACAATTGTAAAACTAATGGTTTCTTATATCATACGTTAAATAAAATATCGGAAAATTATGTTAATATACAGACTTAAAAACTAATTTGAGGGAACGAAACTCTACGTTTCTATGTTAGGTTATTCGACAGTGATTTGTCCTTGCTGAGAGCTCGTCCTGGGAGCGAGTGCCACAGGATAAAATGTGCTAGAATAAAAGCTAAAGGATAAAGTAGTAACAGGCAGCCTTGCGCATGATTGAACAATTTATATAAGGTGGTGACATGATCTTTTTGGAGATACAAGCCTTAAGAGAATGCGAGTGCGATAGAGATGGCATGACAGTTGAATAGGAGAGGATTTTGGTGATGATTTGAAGAGTGCAAAAGGGATGGCATTTTCTTTGTATTGTATTTGTTTTGCACGGCTGACAGCACTTGGCGGAAGTTAAAATCATGGAGGCAATGAAATAAATAGAAATTAAATTAAATATTTGAAATAAATATTAAATATTTAATAATATAAATAATAATAAAATAAAAAAATAATAAAAATAAAAGTAACTTAATTGCAGATATGCAAATAAAATATATGAAGACAAACAACTTAAAAGAAAAGTATGGTACCACGAAACTGAGAGGCACAATCACCATGTCACCGCCTTATATATGTATTTAGTTATATCAAGATCTTTCGGAAGTACATCTGCATAAACATTGTTAGTTATTTACTTGCTACAGTAATACATAATTCATAATCATAAAATACTTTCTTCTCGCGCATTTCTATTTGCATTTTACATATTTTGTGTTTGTGTTATATGGAAACTAACTTACGAAACTTGCACAAATATAATAATAGGTATACAAAACGAGCTATCCCATCTACTCGAGTTATTCAATCCCAAGACGTATCGTCACAGGAACACGTGTTGTAACATCGCCTGTTCGGGTTGTTACCTCCCCCAGCCGCGTCTATTCGCGCATTGTCCACTCTCCATCGCCTGTGCGTGTTGTGCGCACGACAACGCGTGTTATTTCATCGCCGGAGAGAACAACCTCCTACACATACACTTCGCCAACGACATACAGTTCGTATAGTCCATCGACCTATTTGCCATCGACCTACTACACTTCGTCTTATATCCCCACCTCGTACACGACATACACACCATCGTATCACTACAATCCCACAACTATTACACGCGTCTATGCACGCTCGGCATCGCCGTCAACACTGAGGATCACTACATCTCCGGTTCGTGTAACTCCTTCATACTTGAAGAGACTCCCTCCTGGATATGGCGCACGGGCCTTAACTAATTACCTCAATACTGAACCCTTTACCGTAAGTTGTGTCCGTTCAATATCCAACTTTTGGCTAATGCAGATTCGTTCAAATCGGCATAAGAGCATCAGCGATAACACTATTTTCAAAAATTTATTTTCCTAAATCAAAAAAAAAAAACAAATGTTTAGACTTTTACCGAGGAAACGGGTAGGATTCGCAATCGTGCCCAATCATTGATTCGCGATCTGCACACTCCTGTCGTACGCCGTGCACGAAGCTGCACACCTTTCCCTGTGTCTGGGTAAGTTTACAACACTCTAAACACGATATGAAAAGCAGTCAGAAAGAAGCATTTAAACGTATTTAGTTTATATTTGATTTAAAACCACGTGGCGTCTATGAAAAGTGCTGTTGTCTGATTCATTTCCCCCATGGCTCTTTATTTGTTTTTTTGCTCATTCTATTTATTTATCAAAACACATCTACTTATTCGGTCTGAATCGTTGGCATAACAAGCTTGCTTTGTTATCAGAAGTTAATATAATATAATTTTGTGTTTAAATTAATGGTAATCTTCATCGAAGGTCAGCATCGAATTTCCGTATTCTCCATGTCTGCTACAGTTTGAATAGTAGATTACTGAAAACCATAATTTAAAGTCGAGACACGCCCACAACCACTACCATCTCCGCACCCATAGAAGCACTTTCCCTAGGTTTTTTAATTTTTTTTGACAAGCGACTGGTTTTTTTTTTTAATTTAAATTTACTAATAATATAATTGGAGCAAATATTGTAGAAGATAAAAGGTTATGTCAGAATAAATACTTGTGAAAGGTTTAGACAGTTTTTTTTATAAATATTAGCAACATTGATAGTGTTGGATAGGAAGTAATATAATTTTGTTTTTAGATACTCCTATGGCCCCACATCACAATTAGCCCTAGATGCTTACGTAGCACGTGTTACAAATCCGGTGCGACACATTGCAAAGGAAGTTCACAATATATCCCACTACCCAAGACCAGCTGTAAAGTATGTTGGTGAGTAAATTAAGATATATGCTGATATGTTGCTTCTAATACATTTGGATTACGATTGTAAACATAACAGTAGTGTTAAGGTATTAAGTTGCAGCCTGTACTGTCGTTCAAATTGGTATTTAATGCTGTTTTTTAAATATTAAATGATAAGGTAAAAGTCATCTTGCCTCTGTAAGGATATGTGGTGATAAGGCTTATAATATTAGAAGCCCCATGTACGATTCGGACAAAGTTCGAAATGATATTAACCTTTTGTCCTGGTACCTTAGACATCCGACCTGGAAGAACGAGAAAAAGAATGTTCCACATGAACAAGGTAAGTATCGTTATAAACTATTGATTGATTGATTGACTGATTGATCGATATTTCATACGCTTGTAAACGCTACCTGTATATAGCAACTAGAACCTCGACTTAGCCTTTCACTCATGCTCGTTCCACTTAATCATTTATTGGGGATTTTCAATTAATTAATTGAGTAATAAATTTAAAAAGTGTTTTCCATTAATTTTCCCATATATGAAGAATATAAAAAAAAATAAAAATAAAAAATATTATACGTGGTCTCATATACATTTTACGTAGGATCAAAAGTAAATAAATAAATATATATGTCGGAGCAAACTAAATTCAAATACTTGTGACTAATGCATTGAACTTTCGCATCCTTATTAGCTTTGTTCTTTGTATCTTACTAACTTAATATGTTTTATGATTGATTGACTCTTTCCAGTTGAAGCTGTTGAAGTTGAGGCCTAAATGATAATATGCCTGACTTTATAATATGGACATACACACTTTATAATTTTTGAATAAATAAATAAAAAGAAAATTCATTATGTTTGCCTATTGTCAAATAAAAACGATATCTTAAAAATAAACAAACGATATCACTAAACTCAGTCGCTTTCACATCTAGACTAATGTGCAAGCCCATTTTAACTTTTATCACTGACACAAACTAATCAATATAAAAAAAAATAAAATAAAATAAACAATCTCTGACGAATCGTTTTAAATACTAATTTTTCAAATACTTACCAAAAACTTTAGCGAATTAACATTCTTTTAAATATGTATATTATTTGATTTACATCTGTTTCTTACCCAAGTCCTCAATTTGTACAATTATTATTATTAATTAAATATTGTTGGGCATTTACGCATATGTACGTTATTTATTGATTTATATAAATTTAAAAAAAAAACTGCCACATATATCTGTTTGAATATGTGTATATTTATAACTGTCTATTGTATTTGATAATGAATGCCATGTATAATGATACAATTTTATATAAATATATGTACTTATTATGTACATACATATATTCTCACTTAAGTACATATCTTAAAATGTACACCTAATTGCAATACAATGTGTTTAATTAGCGATGGGAGAGCAAGTGGCTATTTAAAAGCTCTTTTTAGATCAACTTTTTACTTCTGAACCCAGTTGGCCACCAAGTTAATTTAACAATGGAGAAAACTCAAATTTTTAATTTTCCTTAGGGAAAAAAACCTTATATAGCTTATCTTATTCTTCTATAATTATTTGGGTGATTTAGAGCTAGTTAAATTCTAGTAAAAATTCGTGAATTTATTTATAATAATTAAAATACTGCAAACGATAAACACACATCTTAAACTAAACTTCAAGACAATTGCGCTGATTTATATAGACACCTAATTGGAACAAAAAAAAAAAATTTAGAAGTTAGTTTCAAGCTGCACAGCCGACTGAGCGGAAAATATTAAATGTTATTTTTGTATACAGCTCTGAAGATGAATCTCGACGGTATTTGAAATATAAAAAACCAAAAAAAAATATATCTTAACCTGAAGTTCGCAAAAACTAATTTTAAAACATATTATAAGAACAGGTCAACAAATAATAAACAAGCCCATCATTCAAAAAACCTGCGTTTACCTTTTGTCCAGACTTCCCAGCAATTATAAAAATGTATCTGCTTAAACTGATACCTCAAAACATATGAAAGTCTATCATCTGCTTATATCTTGTGCGAATTTTAATGACCTTGACCTATATTTTTGATTTGCAGCGGGATGTGTAATGGGTACACATTAGTAATACCAAGAATAAGAGAATTAATTTGGCAAGCGTTGACTTCGATTCGATCATGTGTGATCAAATTTATTTCATCATTACTATAAATAATTATAATTTACATACACACTTATTTCACACCAGTTTATTTGGCATAGGTGCTGTTCCCAAACATGTAATCGCACTCATTCACTTACACATTTGCATGTTATTTTATAAACCATATATATAAATGAGAAAATGAGAAAATCGCACTTTCCTACAAGCATTCCTTGATAAAGACATATTTTTACTTACTTTTTTTTACAATTTCTGATTTTTATTCATGGTTATGTATATATGACACTTTTAAAATACAATTAATCTACCTAATATGCAGATATATTTTGTATATGACTTGAAATGGATAAATCAATAAAAATAAATACATAAATAGTTTAGTGGACTGGATCGAATTATTTTCAACTCCTTTGAACTATGATAATAATGCGAAGCTGTATCAACTCGGTTCTTATATATTCCTCATAACTAATCTTTTTCACACTTACAAATAACAGATTTGAAATATGAGAGCAAGAAATAATACATGTACCATATACATATACATATTCATATTTATATATATTTATTTATATATGAATATGCAAGTTAATTAAGAGCACTCGAATTTCATTAAACACAATTCGTTAGTTTTTTCCCCTAACAATTGACATAAACATACATACTGTCATATATATCTTTCTTGACACTTAAGCAACTAGCAACCAGTTACTAATACTCATTAATTAAAATACAATTACTCTATTATTGGAGTCTACAAATCAGCAAGTCTGCATTATTGATGTATGAAATTATCTCCGCAATCACAAATGGTAAGTCATTATATAGCAGTAATGTGTATATTTGAATACAGTCACAGATATACACGACTAATTTACATTAAACTACCTAATTATATTTTAATTTCGATAAGTATGATAATATAATTACTAAAAAAACTGTATTTCCAACATTATTCAACGGGCTTTGGATTTCAGATGCCGACTTGGATCCGAATCGCCCATCGAGAAAATTCTCTAGTCCCAGGCCACTTGAAGATGCTGTCGATGTGGAGTCCCGGGAGAAGCAACGTCTACGCCAGGAACGCCTGATGACCGTCAACGAAGATGATCTTGAAGTGGAGAAGAAACAAGCTCAGTTGGCCGATGAAGCGAAGCGTCGCAAGGAGATGTACGCCATAACGAAATTAATAATAATAACCATGAAAATTAAACTATGCCAAAAATGTTTACAGTGCTCTCAAGGAGAAGAAACAACGGGAGGAAGCTGAAAATGCATTAAAGGAAGAAAAGGCCCGATCGGCTCAGGCAGCCAAGCAAGCTGCTGCTGCGGAAAAAGCCCGTTTAGCTGAAGAGGCAGCTCAAAGAGCCGCCGATGAGGCCCAAGCCGCAGCAGAGGCTCAAGCCGCAGCAGAGGCCCAAGCCGCAGCAGAGGCCCAAGCCGCGGCAGAAGCAGCCGCTGCCGCTAAAAAAGCGGAGACGGAACGTTTAGCTGAAGAGGCGCGTGCTGCCGAGGAAGCTGCACAAAAATTGGCGGAAGAAGAAGCCAGAGCTGCAGCAGAAGCCAAGGCTGCCGAAGAAGCTGCCGCCGCTGCCGCTGCGGAGGAGGCCCGTTTGGCTGAAGAGGCAGCTCAAAAGGCAGCGGAAGAGGCTGCTGCACAAAAAGCTGAAGAGGAACGCTTGGCTGAGGAGGCTCGCCTAGAAGAGGAACAGCGTTTGCTGGAGCAGGAGTTGAGTCGCCTAGAGGAAATCGAGAAGCAGGCGGAGGAAGAGCGTGAGGGCGATCTTGCACGCCAAGCAGCCGAATTGGCCGAAATCGCCCGTCAAGAGGCGGAAATTTCTGCTCAAGAGCTGCAATCGATTCAAAAGGAAAATAGAGATGTTGCTGAGCCCATTATTGATGAGCCATCCACTCCTGTGGAGGATCTTCAACAGGAACCGATCATAGAATTAAATTCGAACGTCGAAGATGTTACTGCCGGAGATAGTTTTGTAGAAGACTCTGAAGATGCGGAAGACGACGAAGAATAAGGAATTACAGTAATGATCATTTTTGCTGACGACATCTATAATTAATGTTCATTGAAATTAGAAACCTTTTTTATTTTTTTCGAACTCAAAAACACGATGGTAGACAGTTTAACTTGTTGTAATTTGAACAGTATATATTTACCATAAAAACAATGTGGTTGTTTTTAATATTATTTTAAATCATTATTATTGCCAAAGCTTTTGTGAAAACTAACACTACTAGCTGAATGACACTTCCTATCAGATTAACATAATAGAAATATTATTTAAATCTTTTATATATTTAAGAAATATATAAATATGATTTATATTCTCATTTTGCAGTTTTTTTTAATGCTAACTTGAAAGAGTTATTCCTTACTGACAGCCATTGGAGCTACGGAGCTAAAATTTCCACAATAGTTTTCTTTATGATCACTGTGGAGACTTTTGCTTTTTACATTTTTCTATAGATCATTTAACGAATATCGATTTTATTATTGTTTTTATAGCAATTTTAATTGTTACCGATTTTGTGCAAATGTGCAAGAGTTTTAAGTTTAAGTTTAAACGCTTTTTATTCAATTTATTATTTAATCATGTTCCATAATCGACAGATCTATTCCGAAATAAAAAAAGGCTATCGACAGTTTCATTGTTCGTATTACAAGTTTGAAGAGAAAGAGGTAGAAAATTCATAGTGTTCTTGATCGTAACTGCAAATAAAGTTTAGGCGATTATTTATAATATAGAAAAAGTTACACAAAAAGGTAATTTGTCGATAAAAACCACACATTAAATTACATATACCTCAATTAAGATTTAATAAGTTTACTGCGCTTCAGGCTTAAAATCTGTATTGATTAGTAACCTTTGAGCAAAAAGAGACTTAGTATACGGCAGGGTAAGTGTTATATCATCCGCATACATCAGCACCTGGAAGTGGGTTATCATAGACGGTAGGTCATTCATGAACAAACCGTAATAACTTCCTTTAAAAATAAAAAAAAAAATATTTGTTATATTTGGTAAGTATGAACAATTTTTATTTAATTATTTACATGTGTGCGATTATTCAAAATTTTAAAATGCTTCATTATGAATTCCTTATTGGTAGACGGTAAACAATAATCAAACAAACTAAAAATAAAAGAAAAAAATATATAAATATATTTAAAATATAAAATGAAAGTGGTGTAAGCTTTTAAATTGGCGACACTTATGGGACACAGTGATAGGAACGATAATGAAAAATCGTGTAAAAAATTAATTATAAAGCTTAATACTTTTTTTAAACCCGGTAACTGAATAATAACAATTGTTTTTAATAAGTAAATATCTGTACATATAAATATGCATGACAGCTCTACGCTGGAGTTCATAGCAAGCAGTCGGACAGCGTTAACAGGAATCGATTAGCGTTGCCAGACTGTGCAGAGAAAGTCGTCAAGTACTCGTTGGACAGTCGTTCAGCAGAAACAGTATTAAAGGATCGTTCCTTAACTGTTCAGCGAATAAAACAGACAGCATTGTGTATTGCATTGTATAATAGGTGTATATATAATTTTAGAAGGTAGGTAAAATTATATTGATAAGTGTGATCAAAAATTTTGTGACTTTATGCACCTGTTTGGTTTTGTATAGCTATTTTGGATGATAAACCATTTTCGTATACAAGAAAAATCTCAGCTGTTTGCGATGCATGTGTCGCATAAGTGCCGCCTTATGAAGACTTGAGTGTGTTAATACATACCAACAAGAACAATTGTAAATAATGCAATCGTTGAGTTGCAAAACGGTAGTAACGTTATTCCAATTAAGTTTGCTGATGCAATAATACCAAATCGTCCCAGTGACATGACCAAGCTTGTTGCTTTTCCCCTAAAATGATATAAAGATTTTCCATACTCGTTATACAAGCAATAAGCAAATATAAATAATCATATACATAGGTTCATCGATAAATATCGATTGTCGATCCCGTTATTGCTCAAATATTAAATGCTGTGAAGCATTGCTATTGACAAAATATAATAAAAATATATGAATATCAAATAATAAATAATGGAAAATAATCATAATCGATCACAGCTAATTGACTTAAATAAGATTCAGATAATTGTTTCGTACCTTAAATGTGTTGGCATTAGATCCACAATCGCTCCTATCATAATGGAAATCGATAATCCAGGCAACAGAATGTAAAGACAAAATAGTATTAGCACCACTGTGGAGTTCGAAACAACGTGCAGTAAAACTCCACTCAAAATCGAAAATATGAGGGCAGCGAACAGAACGTTCTTTCGACCTAGGGGATTCAAAATGGCTCCTTGAATGGTGAATCCCAATAAAAATGAAGCTCCAACTATCATATTATCAATGTAGGTTTTAGTTGATATCTCATCGGAACAGATCTATAAATACAAATAATTGGTTAAGATCATTCTATCGATATAGTAGTTTTTTCAACTGACCACAGTGGTATTTAAAGCTACATGTTGCACTTGTTTACCGTAAGAACCTTCCAATATTTGACAAACTGTGGAACTAGTATTTCCAGCGTTTGATGAACGATTTACAATTTCTGGGAACCACAACTGCATACCATTTGAACTAAAAAATTATATACAAATAAACATATGAAATCAGATAAAAAATAAATAAAATAAAATAAACGCAACAAAATTAGAGTGTCACGACATATGAGGCTGAAGTCGAGTGTGACTGCAACAGTTACGATCGAAAGGATTTAATATTCTTACATTAACAGCCAATTCATTATCATACCTGAAAAACAAACAAAGCATAGCCACGTTGCACAATATGAAATTGAAACCATGCGGCTTTTGAAATAGTGGAACGGTGGCACGAGCGATGTTTGTTACCATGCCACAACCCTTCTGGTTTGCCAATACGTTCTCGCCGGCTTGTGCTTCAGGTTTCAGCGTAAATTCATTGTTTTTGAGCACATGAGTTAATGAAAGACCTCGATTAAATTTACTAATCCAATCCACAGCACTTAGTGCCTGACTCTCTTTATTTTGTGAGAGCAGAAGTTTCGGGCTTTCGGGATAATAAATAAGGATTATTCCTCCAATAAGACCCGGTAAAAGAGACGCCAACATTATCAATCTCCATGGTCGGAAAACGAATTCGCCAACTACATGGATAGACCAGTCCGAAGATAATATCGCCCAAGCAGTTGCTACAAATAAATAAGATCAGTTGCAATTATTTATCAAAGTTTATAATAATCTTATAAAAATAATAATTTGTCTACACGGAACAAATCGAAGTCTATCTGTTGATCTATCTTGGTGACTGTAGTATTAAGATTTTGGAAGATAGGTGACTTAATCAATTTGCGTTTATCGATTTTTATAAATTTTCTGGTCTTCTAGTGGACGTAGCATTCCAATTTTAATACTTTAATTCAGGTTTCTCAATACTATAGAATTGCAGTGTTTAAATTACCTGGGACATAAATTGCAGTCACACTGACAAACATCGTGGAATAGTTAATCGTAACTGCTCGGTGCCGGGGTACATTGAATTCGCTCAGATACGGATAGAGTGCGGCTGACACACTGCCAAGACTACGAGACATAAATTAATATTGAAATGTTTATAGATTTTACTGGTTAACTTATATGGAGTGGTAGTTGGTATATATTTATAGTTATATAATTTTCATTTATAGCTGGGTAAGTTTATTTTTATTTATTTAATTGGTTTAGTTTAGCTCAATTCGTTTATTTAGTTTAGTTTATATCGACTCCTATCGATTTGCCAGACTAGTAAAAGTTTTGTAAGTCGAAGGTTATGAAGATGCAGAAAGTTGAGCATGAAAGTTGATAATGATGCAAGTTTTATTCAAATAATTGCCGAGAAATTAATTTTACAAAGAAAATGTAATTATGCAAGTTAAGGTTTTCTCAATTTTTATGACTAAAGCACCACCACAAAATCTTTTAGCTGAATCTCCGATTTGCTACTTTTTCTTTGTATTAATTCATGATATCTACTTAAGAGCTGATTCGATTATGAATGAGAAATTACAAAATTAAATCTAGCTCAGTCGACAATGTCTTTCCAAAAAAATAAAAACAAAATGTTTACATGTTTATCTGAGCAATCAGATTTCTTAAATTCGTAAGTACAAATATTATAATATATATTTTAATATAAAAGTCACTTACCTGATTCCGCAGAGGAAGTTGATTATGTTAAATAACCAAACGCTTGTAACGAACATGAGAATAATCAGAAGAGCGCTCGAAATAAATGCTCCGCAAAGTAAAACTGTTCGTCGGCCGATGACGTCGCTTATATATCCCCATATATAGTTTGATATGCATATACCTTTAACAATGTAAAATTAACTTATTAACAAATTGTTAAATTTATCACAACGATCATTAAAAATTTGCTCATTATTAGTATTTTTATTTTATTTTTTCCATTAGGAGAAATAACTTAAAAAAAAAAAACAAGTAAGATGCTGTAGTCGAGTTAACTCGACTACGATAAACCCTTAACACATTTGTTAAATATATTCTAGTTTTCTTGGCAAATTTCCCTTTAAGATGATTTGCACTCAAATGCGCGAACTGAATGGCTACAAACACGTGCATATACCTACATGCATACACACATACACATGTACACGATAGAGTAGTTATCGGGGCTCTGCAGAATACGCACAAATATATTGACTAGCATCGATTATCATGTCATCTCTTTCTCACACATGCGCTCGCCTATTTATATGTATACAGAAAATGCTTGCGGCTGCTGATAGAAATGAGATCAATATGAGGATATATTTTTGACTATAACTTTGGTGTCTCTTGTCCGATCTTAATGAAATTTCGGCAATAATATGTATATGTATATTATGTATAAATTAGAAGCCTCTGCCTCTTAAATTGTGGAATTTATTGCTATCGGAAATCGAAATGTATCGATAATTCAGAAACTGAGGCAGCTATCGATAAAATAAAGCAAACTTGATCTGCGCCTGGTACACGAAAGCTTATATTCCAAATTCTCTAGCTCTTATAGTCTCTAAGATCCACGTGTTCATACAGACGGACAGACGGACGGACGGACAGACAGACGGACAGGGCTACATTGATCCTGATCAAGAATATATATATACTTTGTGGGGTCGGAGATGCTTCCTTCTCCCAGTTACATACATTTGCACAAAACCATTATACCATTTTTTACACATTTGTAATGGGTTAAGGGTATAAAAACAACATTTAGCTAGACTTTAAATGTTTGCGCTTTTCTTATTGAATCAAAGCAGTATAAAAAGCAAAAAGTAGGGAAACTTGTTCTATAGACTGTTAATTCTTCATTATTTTTTATGGCGCGTAGCTCAGTGAAAAGTCACTCAACTCGCTAACGACAGAGTTCTCGTGTACGAATCGCAGTAAAAATCGTGTATTTTCATATGTTGCAAATATTAAAATATTGTTGTTTTGTTAATAATTGTTTTAAGATAAATAATTTATTGATAAGAATTAAAGAAAACTGGCCTTGGCGCCAAAAATATGCAAATACATTTCTGAGACATTTCGGGGTTTTTCTGAGTGTGATTTTTTAAACTCAGCTCAATGATTCAGAACTGATAGCTGTGCAAAACATGCTATGAATAAAAAAAACACAAAACCGACTTTGAAACTGACTGACGGCTTTTAATAATCACCCTAAACATTTGTATACAAATTATGTTGTTTGAGATGTCGTTTTTCATGCGTAACAATACTAAAATAAAGAAGCATAAGCGTAGCCAGATATGGGCAGAGAAAGCCCTTTCCCGTCCCTTCCACACAGCTAAGCCTTACAAATAATGCCAAGCAAGTAGTAGAACGTAATAGTTGTTATATGTAAATGTGGTAAACAGGTGTTGTATGTAAATTAAATTACGACTCACCTGCAACAGATGCTGCCATCATAAGGCCTTTCTCGGCTTCTGTTGTTTGAAACTCGCATTGGGATGCGATTACAATAATTCCAAGTGATTGTTGGGCAGCCACAGATGAGATTGTTAAGAGGCCACTCACAAGCAGTAGAATCCACTGAGTCTTGCCATAGCCTGCACCATGATTGAGGTATATTTAATTTAGATCAATACAAGACATAAAACTTGTTGGCTTACCAATCTGCTCCAAGACTTCGTCATATTCCAATGAGTTGGAATCACCAGCTTCTGAAATACGGTCCTGCATTTTACTATGCCAACGGTGTTCATTCAACTGATTCTCGTGACAAAACTGCCCCGCCTTATAAGTATCTCATCCAAATGCATTACATTCCACTCAACTCACAGCTGTGAGCTAAAACCCAAAAACATTTGCGGCTTGAGTAAGCAAAAACTTGTTCTGAGAACAAAGTGTTTGTAGCTAAAAGATCGCATATATACAAGAGAGCTAATTATTCAGAACAAATTGACAGAAATTGTAGTTTAAAAATGTTAATGTGTGATTAATAGGGATATTAAAATATCTCTGATAAGCCGATAAGTCAACATAGTCATGCCAGACTTTCTGTATACCCATGACAGACAAATACGTTAATTACTAAAACCATAATACTTGTGGACATAAATGTTAATTGTGTTAAATTTGATTTGCAAACAGGTTAGCTGTTTGCATTTGAAACCACACTTACAGCCATATTTATAAAATAGAAATAATTATCTTTAATATCAGTTAATTTTATTTATTTAGTACCCTTGTAAAGGGTAATATAATTTTTGTGGTCAATCCTGTAACCTATTAAGTGAAACGACTTCGGCCCTATAAAACATACATTCTTGAGCTATAGGTCGGGTCACTATACCATAAACTGCCATAAGAGTAATTGATCGAAAGATAAATCTTAACTGGCACAATCAATTTTAGTTGTAAGTTCGTATTCTAGGGCGTACCCAGCTATTCTGGAAGGGGATCGCAAAACGTTCGCACAAATTTTATTCCAAAACAGTTTGTTTCTATGCAAAGTGAAAAATTGTGGCCAATTGCCTTCCATTGTATATATGTATATATATTAATACAAAAATGTGGAATATTCGGTCAACACCCAGACTGTAAACAGGTAAGACAAATATTTGCTTAAAAAGAAACATTTTTATAAATATTTGTTTAAGACAAACCTTACCAAAATGTGCATGAGTTTAATTGTATTTTTCACATACACATAAGCTTTTAACTATTCAAAATAAATAAATTATGAATAAAGTGTAATATTTCTAACTCTGAACAACAATGTAGATACCAGATGCATATTTCTTTGTTTTTAGAGTTGTCCAAGCAACCTACTTACGTTCACAATGACCTTGATCAACGTAAAAAATCGCGAATGTCGCCTACCAAAGCGACTTTTCTGGCTCAAAATATTTAAAGACAACAATATTTGTACATATATGTATATATATGTATGCAGAATCAAAGTTCATGGACGTTAAGACAATTGGTAAATCAACATAAAACCAATTGTTAGTTAAGCTTTTGTTCTTCAAAATATATAATACATATATTTTTATATTTGTCAGTGCAAAGCATCTTCATGTTTATTATACTCGTAAATGTATATTGTCAATATTATTTGTGCTTAAAAAAACAAAACATCGATTGTTATCTTCATGTACATGTTTTACAAATTAAAACAATCTCACTATCAGAGTTTGTTTGAGTATAGATATGACAGAAATAAACGCTCGACAATTTGTTATTGTTATTACATTTTTAAATTTTTAATTGTTCTTATACACTCAAAAAAAGTACGGCCTGAATTTTAGAAAATCGGCATACTATTGTCGTCTTGAAATTATGAAACGTGTAAGCTTAGCTCTAGCACTAGATTTTTTCAATTTATATTATTTTGTTATTATACCTAATGTTTTAGGATTTCACATATACAAATATTTTAGACAGCTTATGCAGTTATTTAATTTAATTTTAATGAATTCGCACTGAGCTAAACAGCCTCTGAAGCAGACAACAACGAAACTCTAATTAGCAGTCCACAGACCAAAATTTTATGAACATTTTTTTAAATGCAAAAATTAATTTTTAAAAGGTTTGCGACTTTTTAACATTGTTTTCTAATTAATATAATTTTTCTGAATTGCTTTTGTATATTTAGAAATAATTTAAAAAAACCTGTGATAATTTTCATTGGTGCTTTTTGCTTAGAATGTCGTCTTCTTAAAAACGTGCCAGAATTCTTAGAAAAATAAAAAATATGTGTATAATTCACCAGTTGAGTTCTAATTAATATCTGATTTTATTGTTAAAAAATCCATTCTTATATATAACAATGTTTCCTTATTTATAAGTAGTTAGGTGTTTACAATAGTTTGTTAAACGTAATTATTTATAATATATTTATTTATTTTTATTTGCATACCAGTATTATTACGTACTTATACAGGGCCTTTTCTTAAAAGTGTGTTCATTGTTAAACAAAAATAGTGGTTGATTTTGTTTTATTTTGTTGATCAGTTTTGTACTTCAAAAACTCACTATTATTAAGAAAATAATGAGAAAATTTGCCATTTATAAATAATGACTATGCTTTTTCCTTAAGATTTTTGCAATAGAAACATCCACAAATAGTTTCTCCTTGCTAGTGTCATCCATTCTTGATTTTTTAAAGTCGGGATCACACCCGTCTGATTATTTACATTGGAATAAGCAACGTAAGCACTGCACAACCTATAATGGAAAATATTATATTTTAATTATTAACTTTTTTTCGGTTTAGTATATTATCGGCAAGTGTAAAAAACTACTAACATTAGTAAATTGAACCTGAGAAATGGGTACTCATGTTAATTTAATCACTATTCTACTCGGAAGATAACAGATGATGTTATTGATTTATTAATTTTGTTTAAAGGTATTTGCCTTTGTTTTAAAAGTATTTAAAAACATAATTACCCAAAACCAATCCAGAAAAGACTCCAAATGTTATAGTGCAGTACGATTTCAAAAGTATTCCAATGAGGTTGCTGCCAAAAACACTACCTGTGCGTCCCACCATTAGGCATATGCAAAGCGCCTTTCCTCTTAAATGGGTGGGGACCAGATCAACCACGGCACCGCTCAAAACAGATACACATAAGCCTGGCAGTACCAGGTACAGGCAAAAACAGACAATGATGATAATATCATTTTGTATCCACACTAATAAAGCAGCACAACCGGAAGCTACGGCCAAACTAATTATGGTTGCTAATTTCCGCCCGATTCGATTCATAACAAAACCGATTAAAATATAGCCGACAATAAGAACCAAACCGTAAATAATTGTGTCTATATAGCTCCTGGTATTCACATCATCGTCGCATATCTAAAACATATAAGAAAAGTCTTAGAATTTGACATATAAGATGTAGTATTTATATTAATACATTTGTTGTTTCGTTGAGTTGGGCCTGATTTATCGATGCATCGATTACATTGCATACTGTCATGTTGTCCTCGGCAATGTCTGATCTCAAACGATTCAGTATTTCTGGATACCACAGTGCCATTCCCGCAGAGCTGGAAGTTATCTTTGAATTTATTTGTTTTTAATTATTTATAGGTTAAGAAACCCACCTAAAGAAAAACCCACACATAACCAGGCAGCTTATGCTAAAGTTCCGTAAATATGGTTTTTTGAACAAAGGTAACGTTTCCTTCCACATATTTTTAAAAGAAACCGTTCTAAGCAGATTGCAAAAGAATTAGTTAAATTAACAAATAATTAAGTTTAAATACTCACGGTGAGTTGGAAACACTTAGTATATTTTCTTTGTCAGTGCAAATATCAGATTTTATTTTCTTAACTTTGAAATTTTGAAGCGTTTTGCCGCAATTTTTCAAAGCAATCCAATTTAATACGGCATATGCCTCATCGGTTTTACCCATTGATATTAATAATTTTGGAGTCTCAGGCAATCGAAATAGCATTGCGGTTCCCAACACTCCAGGGAGTAAATAAAAAAAAGTCAATAAGCGCCAAGGTCGAAATGAGAATGTCTCTGTTACTTGTACACTCCAATGCATCGACATTACAAGCCATGCAACAGCTTAAGGATTCAGAAGTTAAATTATTAGTTGTCAGGCATTAAATAGTTATTCAGATAGTTACCAGGCACATAAACTGTTGCAACACCGACAGACAATGTGGCATAATTGATTATTGTCGGCCGAAGCCGCGTTGTGAAAAATTCCCCAAGATAAGCATAAGTTGAGGAAGAGGCACCCGCTATGCTGTTAATAAAAAATTAATTACATTTAAATTAACTTTTACAATAGACTTCATTAGGTAATGCAATCATATTTTTACAACTAAGAACTCAATTATTAATTAATTCATTAATTAACAATAAAAATTTATTTTTTGTGATTGGGTTTCTGCTTATTCACGCAATAAATGTTGGACCATTTTAAGAACCACCAATATCCTTGTATATATTTCTTATTCGACTTATGTTCCGACCCAAAATAAAAAAAAACGCGTTGAGTTTTGACGAAGTTATGGCATTTTGAAGGTTCGACCTATGCCCATATGCCGATTTTCAGACTATGTCAATTTTCGGACAATAATTTTGACTTATGTTCCGACCCAAAATCACGTTTTCAACTTTAAATGTACGATTGATCTAGAGGTCAAACTATTATTAAAACGCCCTTGCTTTTGAAAATGCGTTGAGTTTTGTCGAAGTTATGGCATTTTGAAGGTTCGACCTATGCCCATATGCCGATTTTCGGACTATGTCAATTTTCGGACTATAATTTTGACTTATGTTCCGACTTAAAATCACGTTTTCAACTTTCAATGTACGATTGATCTAGAGGTCAAACTATTATTAAAACGCCCTTGCTTTTGAAAATGCGTTGAGTTTTGACGAAGTTATGGCATTTTGAAGGTTCGACCTATGCCCATATGCCGATTTTCGGACTATGTCAATTTTCGGACTATAATTTTGACTTATGTTCCGACTTAAAATCACGTTTTCAACTTTAAATGTACGATTGATCTAGAGGTCAAACTATTATTAAAACGCCCTTGCTTTTGAAAATGCGTTGAGTTTTGACGAAGTTATGGCATTTTGAAGGTTCTACCTATGCCCATATGCCGATTTTCGGACTATGTCAATTTTCGGACTATAATTTTGACTTATGTTCCGACCCAAAATAACGTTTTCAACTTTAAATGTACGATTGATCTAGAGGTCAAACTATTATTAAAACGCCCTTGCTTTTGAAAATGCGTTGAGTTTTGTCGAAGTTATGGCATTTTGAAGGTTCGACCTATGCCCATATGCCGATTTTCGGACTATGTCAATTTTCGGACTATAATTTTGACTTATGTTCCGACTTAAAATCACGTTTTCAACTTTAAATGTACGATTGATCTAGAGGTCAAACTATTATTAAAACGCCCTTGCTTTTGAAAATGCGTTGAGTTTTGACGAAGTTATGGCATTTTGAAGGTTCTACCTATGCCCATATGCCGATTTTCGGACTATGTCAATTTTCGGACTATAATTTTGACTTATGTTCCGACCCAAAATCACGTTTTCAACTTTAAATGTACGATTGATCTAGAGGTCAAACTATTATTAAAACGCCCTTGCTTTTGAAAATGCGTTGAGTTTTGACGAAGTTATGGCATTTTGAAGGTTCTACCTATGCCCATATGCCGATTTTCGGACTATAATTTTGACTTATGTTCCGACTCAAAATCACGTTTTCAACTTTAAATGTACGATTGATCTAGAGGTCAAACTATTATTAAAACGCCCTTGCTTTTGAAAATGCGTTGAGTTTTGTCGAAGTTATGGCATTTTGAAGGTTCTACCTATGCCCATATGCCGATTTTCGGACTATGATTTTGACTTAATTTTGACTTATGTTCAACTTAAATACGTTACTATAATTTTGACTTATGTTCCAACCCAAAATAACGTTTTCAACTTTAAATGTACGATTGATCTAGAGGTCAAACTGTTATTAAAACGCCCTTGCTTTTGAAAATGCGTTGAGTTTTGACGAAGTTATGGCATTTTGAAGGTTCGACCTATGCCCATATGCCGATTTTCGGACTATGTCAATTTTCGGACTATAATTTTGACTTATGTTCCGACCCAAAATCACGTTTTCAACTTTAAATGTACGATTGATCTAGAGGTCAAACTATTATTAAAACGCCCTTGCTTTTGAAAATGCGTTGAGTTTTGTCGAAGTTATGGCATTTTGAACGTTCGACCTATGCCCATATGCCGATTTTCGGACTATGTCAATTTTCGGACTATAATTTTGACTTATGTTCCGACTTAAAATCACGTTTTTAACTTTAAATGTACGATTGATCTAGAGGTCGAACTATTATTAAAACGCCCTTGCTTTTGAAAATGCGTTGAGTTTTGTCGAAGTTATGGCATTTTGAAGGTTCGACCTATGCCCATATGCCGATTTTCGGACTATGTCAATTTTCGGACTATAATTTTGACTTATGTTCCGACTTAAAATCACGTTTTCAACTTTAAATGTACGATTGATCTAGAGGTCAAACTATTATTAAAACGCCCTTGCTTTTGAAAATGCGTTGAGTTTTGACGAAGTTATGGCATTTTGAAGGTTCGACCTATGCCCATATGCCGATTTTCGGACTATAATTTTGACTTATGTTCCGACTTAAAATCACGTTTTCAACTTTAAATGTACGATTGATCTAGAGGTCAAACTATTATTAAAACGCCCTTGCTTTTGAAAATGCGTTGAGTTTTGTCGAAGTTATGGCATTTTGAAGGTTCTACCTATGCCCATATGCCGATTTTCGGACTATGTCAATTTTCGGACTATAATTTTGACTTATGTTCCAACCCAAAATAACGTTTTCAACTTTAAATGTACGATTGATCTAGACTATGTCAATTTTCGGACTATAATTTTGACTTGATGTCCGACCCAAAATCACGTTTTCAACTTTAAATGTACGATTGATCTAGAGGTCAAACTATTATTAAAACGCCCTTGCTTTTGAAAATGCGTTGAGTTTTGTCGAAGTTATGGCATTTTGAAGGTTCGACCTATGCCCATATGCCGATTTTCGGACTATGTCAATTTTCGGACTATAATTTTGACTTATGTTCCGACTTAAAATCACGTTTTCAACTTTAAATGTACGATTGATCTAGAGGTCGAACTATTATTAAAACGCCCTTGCTTTTGAAAATGCGTTGAGTTTTGTCGAAGTTATGGCATTTTGAAGGTTCGACCTATGCCCATATGCCGATTTTCGGACTATGTCAATTTTCGGACTATAATTTTGACTTATGTTCCGACTTAAAATCACGTTTTCAACTTTAAATGTACGATTGATCTAGAGGTCAAACTATTATTAAAACGCCCTTGCTTTTGAAAATGCGTTGAGTTTTGACGAAGTTATGGCATTTTGAAGGTTCGACCTATGCCCATATGCCGATTTTCGGACTATGTCAATTTTCGGACTATAATTTTGACTTATGTTCCGACTTAAAATCACGTTTTCAACTTTAAATGTACGATTGATCTAGAGGTCAAACTATTATTAAAACGCCCTTGCTTTTGAAAATGCGTTGAGTTTTGACGAAGTTATGGCATTTTGAAGGTTCTACCTATGCCCATATGCCGATTTTCGGACTATGTCAATTTTCGGACTATAATTTTGACTTATGTTCCGACCCAAAATAACGTTTTCAACTTTAAATGTTCGATTGATCTAGAGGTCAAACTATTATTAAAACGCCCTTGCTTTTGAAAATGCGTTGAGTTTTGACGAAGTTATGGCATTTTGAAGGTACGATCTATGCCCATATGCCGATTTTCGGACTATGTCAATTTTCGGACTATAATTTTGACTTATGTTCCGACCCAAAATCACGTTTTCAACTTTAAATGTACGATTGATCTAGAGGTCAAACTATTATTAAAACGCCCTTGCTTTTGAAAATGCGTTGAGTTTTGACGAAGTTATGGCATTTTGAAGGTTCGACCTATGCCTATATGCCGATTTTCGGACTATGTCAATTTTCGGACTATAATTTTGTACGATTGATCTAGAGGTCAAACAATTATTAAAACGCCCTTGCTTTTGAAAATGCGTTGAGTTTTGACGAAGTTATGGCACTTTGAAGGTACGATCTATGCCCATATGCCTACTTCGGATATCTACTTCAATCTGAAATGCAAAATTGGACGGTAATTCTTGGCTGCACACAAATTATGGTATCATAGTGTTTCGCTGTCGGTTACGTCCGACTGCAACGTTCTCTCTTGTTTTAATTTAATTTTATATTACATTTTATTTTTAATGTGATTCAATCTACAGTAGTAATAGTATAAAATAATTAATAAAATATTTTCATCGTGAAGGGAAAATAGTATATCGGTGCTGTTCAATGTATTTATGATCTAAATATTTATCAAATTTAAAGTTGGACCATTTTCACGGCTAGTCAAACAGTCCTATATCTCCCACAACCTCACACCCAGTGTTACCAATCAAAGTACAATTTCAACAAATACTAAAAATTATATTAGAGGCAGGACACCATTTATAATACCTATATGACAAAGCGTATTATTCGGTTTTAGCCTACTAACCAACTAACTTACTAATGACTTTAATGTCTTAATGATTGTGCAAATTAAATTAAATTGTTGTACTAGCTTAAAAACTTGTCAATCAGTTTTGATTTGCTGAACGTTGTTGACAAATGTTTTTGTTTTTATATAATTTAATTTAATAGATTTTTATTAAGAAAATAGACTTTTACGCACGATCGAATTTTTATTAAGAGCACTGCATAGTAAATAAAGATATATGTACATATGTATATCAGGTTCTAAAGGTCGCTTAGAGTTCATTGGTTCTCTGATTAAGATTTCTTAAATTAGGCACAAATCATTAGAAGTATGCAACCATTAAAATGTTAAATATTTTTGAAAATAAATAATATATATTTTATTATAATTTTATTTGCCAACATTGGTAATTTGAAACAACTATTTCTATAAACAATATATGTATGATATACATATATAAAATACTTACAAAAATCCGACAAAAAAACGGGCAACTACATAAATCCAGTAATTCGGAATAAAGATTGAAATTAAAGATACAATAAGTCCGGTTAATGTTGCATACAATAACACTGATCTTCGTCCAATCGAATCGCTAAGATAGCCCCAGAAATATGAAGTACAAAATATTCCTGTTGCAAAGAAAATTTACTTTTATTAAATAATTATAAGAAATTTCTAGTAGATAAAGCAAAATAAGTAATTAAGAAATAAAATAATTTGTTTTAAAATAATATTAGCCTTGGTCCAGTCTAATTTATATACGCATTTAAATCTGTTTATTTATTCTGTTTTTAAATCCTGTGGAGAATATATGGTTGTGGCAAGAGTTGAGGACCTACGCAGATAATGTTTCCAAATCTCACCTTTTGTATTCTAAAATGACAATGATTCGTTGGCAAGTATATTTAATTAATATCTGTAATATGCATGCTTAGAAAAACTATTTATGTCAATAAAAATAAAAATAATATTTAATTTTTTATTAATGTTAAAGATTTGTTTATTTATTTTTTATGTAAATTGTTAAAGTCACTTAACATGTTTTTTTTTTTTTTTTTGTTATGCTTATAAAAAAATTATTAGAAGATCAAAATTTATACATAATTAATGTATTAATTAATTCATAGGTACATATTTAATATCCAAATCTTTCTTAAATATCCTCATCCAATGCAATAAATTGAAGAGTTCTTGGAAATTAATAGACTTCTCCATTGTATTTGATATGTTATCTCGATAAATCTGTTTTCGCTTTCCAAATGCTTTCTCCGACTTGCATCATGAATCACAAATTTTACAAACAGACGAAACACACACTTTTTTAATAATAAAAAAAAATGTTAATTCAGAAATTGCAGAAATTTTATAAGCACAGCCTTGCTTACGACACCAGTTTGCACAAGATAACACAATAAGCTCGTAATCATTACGAGATGACATGATAATTGTGCAGTGATTTATACTGCAACGTCTCAGGTATTATTAATGAAAGGATTAGTTGCTGGCATTGCCCAGTAAAGAGGGAGAGTCGCATGGTCATCATAAGAAAATAAGAAAATTGGTACATCGAGTTGAGTTGGATTTGGTTTAATAAATGACTCGATACATGAGCTTAACCAATCTCAACAGTCTTTGATAACACTTAATAACTTGTTTTGATCTAAGTCAAACACTTCTTTTAATTATTTAATTATTAAAGAGAAGTTCAGAAAATTGCGCTAAAATTAAAGTCGAACTAAAATCTTAAAAATTTGCTTGTTATAGAAAAAATTGTGTGTATCCAAAATATTTTTGTTTAACTCATTACATAGTCAAACCCCAACATTTTTAAAGATGTATCCGCAGCTGAAGTTATCCAAGTTGTCATTTTTAGTAATAGGTATTTTAAATGTATTTAGCCAAACTTACCGATAAAACTGGCTCCACTCATTACCGCCTTGTCCATTGAATCGGTCTCAAAATCACATTGGGATACGATTGTAATGTATGACATTCCCATTGTCTCATTTATCACCATCATTAGTAAAAGGCCTGATGAAAGCAGGACATACCACTGCACACGTCCAAATCCTTTAGCAAGGCATTGTTCAGTTAGCAGCGATATATATTCATATTACTATATTTATAAATATAGTTATCATACCAATCAACTCAAGCACTTCCTCATACTCATGTCCAGCACTCGTGTCTGTTTGAAAGGAGTCAGCTGGCTTTGTTTCGGGATCTTGTTGATCCACGCGCGTATTCATTGTACAAAATATATTTTTCTCTAAACTATTTCACAAAAATCGCGATGAGTGAAGCACGATGCGCTCGCGGACATATCTTTTTACACACAAATTGCTAATATTCATTCAAAGCGTGTTCCCACGTCTCTGCGCTGGAACGTTGGAGATTGGTTTATCAGTGCACAACAGAGATAAAAATAAGGTATGATGTAGACATCTGTTTAATTTATTAATTATCACTTTTGTCTGACTGCCAAGAGTCTCAATTGTCAACAACACCTTCCCAATAAATCAAAGCAACTTAAGCAATTCGTGTGCATACTGATATTGCTCACGGTATGCAACAGAAAGGGATCGGATGGGGAGAAGAGGAATCGCCAAATGCAATGCACAAGATTTAATTCCAACGGATTACGAAATTACGATAAAAAAAAAAATCCAATGCAGACCAAACATTAATTACATTAAATATTTTTATAATTTTTCGAATTTTTCGATTTTTTTTTAATAAAGTTTAGTTTTTGTATATCTGCGTTCGATTGAAGTGTTAAAAACTTATTACTTTTTATTTTATTTAAATTAGAATTTTGATAATAATGCGGAATTTTCTTTTCGACTTAAGCCAATGGTTAATCAGACCACTCTCGTATTTACATAAATGATATGCAAAAATAAAAGGATGTATGTCTTTTATGACCACTCACAATTCAAGGTGTGAACCCATAAAAGTAGTCAACACTGCGTGAGGCATTCAGTATGATTACTCGTCACCTGCTATGATTATTATGACACACTTTGGTATGTGTAACTACTGAATAGTTAGCAAACTATCTACTCTTATTTATTAAATTGTCATAAAATTTACAACGCGTTTATGGAAACTTTACAAACAAGTCGTTTTGCGTTTTTAGAACGTTTATTCAATGGTGGTAGTTGTGGTATCTTTGTTACTAACATCGGATTGTTGTATTGATCTTTTACAAAAAACAGTTTTAAACCGCATACATTTAAAGAAATTCTAGATTGAAATATTAGTGGAAATTGCGATCAAAATCAGTTCGACCAGCTTATCTGCAACACAATATGTTTGCTTTTAAAATTAATATTTATTTTCATATACTTTTTTGTTTGTTAATAACTTGTTTAAATTTTACCCTATTCCCTCTCAGTCTATCTTCGCCTTTTTCAAAAGTTGTTCCAGTTTTTTTAACAAGAAACTTCGTCAGAATTCGTGTAGAATCTCTTAAGCTAAGAGTGTTGTCTACAAATAGATAAGCACACGAACAAGACGATCTATACTATTGGTGACGTTAAAAGGATAAAATGATTTTATTTACTTTTTAATTAACATATTATTTTCTTAAATACTGCTCCAATATCTGTTAACTTCCGCAAGGGGCTAGCTTGAACTGAACAGTATTTGTCTTTAAAAATTGTACATAGTTTGTTTACCTTTCTTAAATTGTCCACTTAAAGTGAATTGTAAAATTTTAAGTCTCCCTTTCATTTCATGTGCAAAGATAATTAAATTCGACAATAACTTTTACTCAATTATTTATAGCACATTTTCTTGGTGTAAAACATAGTCTGAGCTTCCTCATAATCTTCAAATGGTTCAAACTGCCCGCCAAAATGCTGTAGATAACTATCCAGCCCTAAGTGCAAGCAGCTCGATAGAAGGTGGTGGTGGCATAGGGTTGTGCGGTCTCTTTATTGTGGAACCAGTTCTGATAATCGTCAGCAGCTCTAAAAGAGTCTGGTCTAATTGATTTTTATGAAAAGGATTTCTGTGCTACAAATTGTGGCCCTAGTAATGCGTTCTATTCTCGTTCTACATTTCTTTTAATTCATTCGATTTTTTTATTTTCATTATGTTACAATGTATATGAAAATTATTTTGAGTTCCAGTGAACCAAGTTCTGAAGGCAATTGATTCATTAATTAAGCGATGATCACTTTATGTACAGTTCATGAATTATTAAATGATTTATTGAGCTACGATGCACAACTCTGCAAGAAATATTCTCGCTTAAACCATTAACTGCGCTAATCATATGTGTTACATGTGTTAACCTTATACATATGTACATATATTTGTAATATACAAATTTATATTTTCAGTTAAATCAAACAAATTTTAATTAACAATTTATTTAATTTTTTCATAAAAAGGAAAATTACGTTTCAAGTATTCATTTCTATTGATTGTTTATGTAATTTGAATTTTTTACACAAACCATACATAAAAATATAACAAATCCATATGCATTCTTGTAAGTGCTAGTTTAATAATTAGTGACTCGGCTTGTTAAATTACCGATGACAAGACGCTCCCATCTCTAACAGTTTTGCCAAACATATGTGCGAAAGAAGAAGAATATGACTGATTTCCAAGAGCAGTTGAGACAATATCGACAACAGAAACAAAGAAGAGATTTATTGACCAGCATCAAAGCTAAAGTTAAAAGATTTTGGATGCTGGGCACTGGTGCAGATATATCTCAGGGAAAATGTGAAACGACCATCGACATCAAGGTAGTATCGCCTGTTTGTCAACGTGTACAATAGAACAATGTAAATAAAAGTAATTGCACTTTCAGCCAGCGAAATCACAAAATAAGGAATCTGCTCTAATTTATGAAACAATTGATGAAAATGTGGACTCGAGCGAAGATGATGATTTGTTGCCACAGGACAACCGGATAACTGCCAATGTAAAAGAGGAGAGCAAGTGCCTAAAATACACACTTTGGACTGTTTACCTTCTATTCTGGGTTACATTGTATGTGATTGCTATAGAGCTCAAATTCGGGTTGGTGTTTTTGATGTTTTCGGCATTACTTGGAATATATTTCAACACCAGAACTGGTCCAAAAAAATCGAATGAAATAAGTGCTTACAGTGTCTTTAACAAAAACTGTGAGAGTATTGACGGCACTCTGAAGGCGGAACAATTCGAAAGAGAAATTCGCTACGGATCTGGATCTGTGCGCTAAATAACTTGATATACTCTCAAATAGATTACAATGTAAATACAAATTATTCATAGAAGTAAATCAAATCGTTGTGCAGTGATTTTAAACAATAAAGGTGATATGTCACCATAAAGTACTGACTATAATCCTACACAACATACACATTTATCCTTTGGATCAAATTCGGTACTAACTTCTACATAATAAAAAGTGTTTGTAAAAACGGATTTAACAGAAAATTCAGAGCAGGTTGAAAAGGGGGCGATTAGCGATTAACAAAACTGGTACCACAAATGCAATTTCACCCAATTTTACCACCTTATATCGAACTACTAGTTCGCATGTGAACTGAAGCATTGACTGCCGTCAGGGCTGCATACTTTTCTAAAGCAGTTGGTGTAATTTTTAGCTCAGAGCCAATTGACTCATACTTTTCTTCATTATTATATTATTTATTATTATATACATATATATTTTTTCCTAGCGGTAATAAGAAATTTCGCATTAATTTTCAATTAACTTATTCAATAACTTAACATTTTGCATTTATAAATTTGGACCAAATTGTTCTTATTTTGTGAGCTGATTTTCGTTGCTATTTTCTTAGCAAAATAAATTCACAATTTAAAGACCCAGAAAAATAAAAAATATTTGTATATTTTTAATTTAATTCTTATTTCGGTTTTATAATTTTAGTGTTTTTATTCACAAAATGTAAATAAATATATTAAAGGTTTGGCTTGGTATCGTTTTTTCTGATGTGAGATTTAGTGACAGCAGTTTCTCTAATCTGAATCTAATATTTAGATTATGTTTATCTATAAATGTCTGCCAGGCCGGCTAGTGCAGGTTTGGTCTCTCAGTGGCTGTGCCTGTCACAAGAAATTAAATAAAATAACGTCCTTCGACACAGCTGATGTATTTTTACCTCTATAAGTCCGTAGTGTTTGCAGTTGCATCTTAATTTTTCAAAAAAATTGCTGTTTATGATTTTAGTCCAAACTCATATCCATTTTCTGTATAAGGTCTTCTAAACCTCTTCTGTTTGTAGTAGACGCACCAGGAACCTTAACGTTTTTCTATTACCATGATGCAAAACTGATTATACTTGGGGAGAATCGTTTACATTTGTATGTCTTACAATACCTTATTTTAATTAAATTCTTTCTATTAATACATTTTTCTTTCTATCCTTTTTTTACTTGTTCTCTCTCTATTGATGATTCCTCTTAGTTCAATATTAAGCTCTGTCTTTTTGGATGTTTGGTCTTATTGGTTTTTTTTTTTTTTTTTTTTTGGGTTTTCCAAATCCTTGTGCCATTTTAATAGCCCCAACTATTTTAGTTTTTACATTTGAAATTAATTTAGTTTTCAAATTGTACAATTATTTTTATTTTTAATTTTCCAATTATTTTATACACTTTATGTGTTTAATCTTCTAATGCTTGTGGACAGTGTTTAGCTTTTATTAAATAAATTAATGAGAATCCCCTCCTATTTTCCTCACTATGATAATTCGAATTTAATGCGACTTTTACATTCAAAGAAGGCTTATAATCCTAAATTATAGTAATTTGTTAACAACTGCTTTAATATCGTACATTACTTATATGGTGTAGCTTATTACTAGTGAACAGTTGCAAGACCCAGTGCAAGGATTAATGTAATCTGAAAATATGAGGTACATCAGCTGCAGAGCTAGGAATTTAGCAGCAAGTGCAGTTTAAATTGAGTCCTTTTATTCCAAATGAGAATCTCCTTCGATGAATCCGAATGCTAGTCCTTCGGAACAAAAGACTTTGGTGCTGGCAGCAGGCACATGATGCTCATCGCCATGACCATGTGCCAGATCGAGTGCACGATGTGATAGTTCTGCTTGGTCTGGAGAAAGGCGTAACAGACCAGGCCAACCATTACAAGGACCATCCCCAGAGGCATAAAGATGATCAGATAATGTCGCGCTGGAAAGCACTTTCGGGTCTTTGAGCATTTCAATCCCCAGCTAACTGAAATGAGGCAAATGCCAGTCAAAGCCGGGGCTAGAAAAACCCACAGGCTCTGTTTGTTGAGCTCGGTGCCAAATGCTAGGAGAATGGCCCCAAACATGTGAAGCAACGACACAAACTGCTCTGGAACATGGGCCATGGCAACAAGTGTTACCCAAATGGCCAATAGCCCACAGTAGAAATCACAGAATTGAAGTACTCCGATCTTGACCAAACAGAAACTGTACTCATCTTCACCTGAGTCGCAGGCGTGATAAAAAATGGAGAAGAACATGGCAAAGAAATAGATGATGCCTTCGGTAAAGTATCGACGCTTGATGGCCAAATAAATGCTCGGAATGAAGAGAAGATTGCTCAGCGTGAGCAGCAGTGTAGCCAGCAGAATGGACATGCTCGAGGGCACTTGCGAGTCCTCTGTGCAATCCCAGCCACGGTAACCCTTCATGCAGACACATGTGGAAAATACAAATCCGCCGGACATATAATTGTAACAGCGGCCAAAACGACCACATCGTCCAGCGACACAGGGACTCGATGCCACGGAGAAGATCACCGAGGTGCTGCAGTTGTCCGCAAAGTGCTGCTCCGTCGCCGACTTGTGGTGTATTTGAAAGAGATGCGTCATCTTCACATAGTCATCGGTGCACTTGTGGTCCATAATGCATTCCTTCACCTTGAGTGTATCCTTCTCGTTCATGCCGGCCAAGCAATCCTTGGACTTTATGCACTTCTCATATTGTTCAGCATTGCCAGCGCAGGCACAAGGACTCCGCATCTCCTGAAGCATATCCGAGTGGGTCCTTACAAATTCCTTGACGCTGTCAATTATAGTTGCCCGTGCAGTGTCTGCTTCAGGGCAATAAACCCTCATAGTTACATACCTAAAAAATATAAACATTTATTTATTTAATATCAGTAAAAGCTAAATTAAATTAATAAAAACTAATAATTGAATGAAACCTAATTAATTAATTAAACAGCAAATTCAAATTGTTAATACAAAAACACGAAAACATCCCGCTTGTACTGTTATGGGAAAAGAGTATTGTACACTTACCAGAGACCACTTTCCGGAAACGGAACGTGAATTATACCCGTGGCATCCGTGTTGTTGACCAAGATAGTGGCATGCATGAGTCGCTGACCATATCGACATTTGTCGGGCCAGGTGGGTACGCCCGGAACTCCTTGGTGCATGCACACAATAATTTGCATGCTCTGGTTACCTTGAGCCGCTTTCGACATTTGCTCCTTGGCCATCGGCAATTTTGCTCCGTCCTCTTGATCGCTAATCAACTTCTCGGCAAGAATGCCACCCCTTTCCGATGGAGATGTCGTTGGAGTTGCCTTCAACTCGCTTCTGAAAAGTAGATCATGCTTCATGGACAGGGCAAAGGTTAAAGTGCCGCCCGTGTCGTAAACCTCGCCCAATTCAAAGGCGAATCCGGCTACAGATTGGGCTGTTAAGTTAAGTAATGCTGGAACTGTGCCGTTGGCATCCGGCACCAAATCATAGTCGAACATGAAAAATTCGTGATAACTCTGGCGCAGGAGCGGATACAAATCCATTCCGCGAAAACGTTTTGGCTCCCAGAAATTTTCAGTCTCCTTAAGTTTAGCTGGCTGCCCCACTGTCATCGTAGATTTGTTGAGTGGCTCAAGCTCCTTATAAAGTATACACAGCGTATACGCAACTTTGTACTCCACTTCATCTTTAAGATTTTCTTGCCGCAAACCTTTAACGATTGGCTGCAAATCTTCAGCTTCTACTTCGGCAGTATTTGGGGGTTTAACAAATTTCAATAGTGCATAATGCCAAGTGTTTGGCTGCACATAAAACTCAACTGCGATTTCTTCAGTCTGATTTGGCTTAATGTGAGGCCTGTGCACGTAGTTAAATTCGTTGCCTTCGACTCTTTGATCCACACCATCAATTGGCGGGAAGGCATTTGCCTGAGTGTAGAAGCCGATTTCAGGACAATTCTCGCACACTTCTTGAAATGTTATAAGTGCCGTTGCCACGCCCACATCTTCGGGCACATAGAACTTGTAAATCATTTCATTGACCTTGTCTGGGGAACTGACTTCGTCAATCTCCAGCCTTGACAGCGGTTCAGTTTGTAAACGCGTCACATTTTTAATTTCTACATTTAGCTGTTGCTGCCTCTTTTGGCTTTGTTTAACTTTGATTGGGTCCATTTTTTTAGTACTGTTTATATTTTTTTTGTCCCTAATGCTAAATTTACCGGTTAGGTTGCCGGTCTCAACTTGTCCGTCATTCACGATTGTCGCTGAGAAGCGAGTTACAGATAATTCGCCCAGAAGCACCGTGTCGCATGACACGGAAAGTCCTAAAAATAACACAATTGAGCAACAATTTAGTTAAAAGGAAAATTTCTAATTAAATTGTACGAATTTGTAGGCCATATAGATTTGTATATATGTGAAAAGTAAAAGAAGAATTGTTATAACTGCTAACAAAAGCAAAAATTTAGCTTATTTAAGATTTGCGCTTGTAAATTAAATATATATATAAATGAAACATTTTTTAAATATTTAGAAAAATGTACCATGAAAGTAAGAAAAGAAAAACTACTGGTTCTTAGAAACATACTTTCTGAAATAATCTGGTGAGTTATGCACAACTTCATGAAACTATTTTTACCAGTTTTTAGTGGGTACAAAGTGTAATATTCTGTTTGTTACCTTGTTGTTCAATGCGATCATTGTTTGGGTCTGTCCAACTGATAAACGCCACAGCAAACCAACTGCCGATTTGGGGACCCGGTATATCAATGTGGTGCTCCTGGGCATCGGACTGAAACTGCAGGTTATATACTTTGAATCTGAAAATATTAATATAACAATTGTCATCATTACATCATTTATAAAATTAAAGCAAATTAAATGCTTTCCTCTACATGACTATATGGACCACTTTCTTCTGACGTTTACATTAACTTAACATTATCTTATTAACAACTTAATTATACCCTTTTGTAATATTTTTAAAGTAATGTTCTGAAAGGCATTCTTGAACTCGACACACAGGAATAAAGAATTCTAAACAGCCATTGGAGGCATCTGTTTGAAGGTGCTTAATAAAAACAAGGTAACAAAGGTAGGGGCAATGATAACTACTAACAGCCTTCTCACTCGATAAGATACATCAGAATACAGATAAATATAAATACAGAAATCAAAAAGAGGTGCTCTGAATAAGGAATTATTGCTTTATAAACTTTCTAGGAGCAATTGTACATTAGTACATAAATTCAAATTTTTTCTTTGGCTATAACTATATTTTTTCATTTTAAATTCAACTAAATTCTTTCTTTTATTTTGTATAATTTAATTTTAAAGTATTTGCATATACTTAAAGGTACGAAATTTACCTCTGCTCGGAGCTTATAAAATTGTTGGGGAAGGTAATGTTTTCCGGACTTATCACAGGCAAACTGTTTGCCTTTAAATGTAGCGTGACGTCCTTGGGTTTGCATTTTCTCTCTGTAAATATAAAAGTCCAGATAGATACAAATTTGTGTGAAATTGTTTATATTGTTTACTTACGAAACGAACTCTTAGATTCTTCAGTGGCCTTGAAAGTAAAATATGCAGCTCGGGTATCCGATGGAACTCGAAAGTGAAGTATTGAAACATCTTTATAAGAGGTGTACTTCAGCAGTGTATTGGATGGCAAGCGTACAATAAGTTTCTGGTCCGTTGCTGATTCCACTTGTTTCATTTTATTCTGACGTGCCTCACTTAATTTAAGTTCGTTATCTACATTCTGATGATCAAATTGTACGCTAGCATCACTGCCGATGCAGAATTTCTGGCCAATATACAGGAGCGTCAGGAGCACAATTATATTGCACTGGCTTCGATTGGAGCACTTAAGTATCATGTTTATCCTTTTAGCACTCTTGGAGGAATGTAATGAGCAGATTGAGCAATTGGTCAGACTTCTTTGTACTTAGGATCACATTGGTTCTACAAAGAAAAGTAAATGGTGAAGCAAAAAGCAATAAGTTTATTTTTAAAATCTTTATTTAGCACAATGCTGTAGTATACAAAAATCATTAAAAATAATATTTTCTTTATTTAATGACGACTAATATGAGTCAGCGGAGAAAAATAAATTAAATTAAAAAAAATTAGTATTGACCTACATTTATTGCAATTAGCAGGAAAACAAACAAAAAATATAGTATGAATTACTTTAGACACATGCATGCTAAAATTTCTACACGAGAAAACATTTAACACTAATTTGTTTACAACGCTACGGGTTTAATTTAACAAATTAGTATAATTTGACAACAAACATAATATTCTGCATAAATTGAACAAACCAAAGTAAAGAACACACCAAACCTTACCCCATATGTGCAAATGTAAATATCTGCATTTCAGGAGCGATTTTAACTGTGCTTATGATATTATTTTATTTATGGTGATTATTATCGGGTTTCCTAATAAACACAATATTTATTTCACTCTGTGTGACGCGATTGCTATATGCGTGCATCGCTCACGCGAGTTTTGCAATGAATAATGCACAACAGACCACTCCACCCAGATTCCCACCAATCTTTAATCGCATTCGGACTCAAAAACGACGACAAATGTGGTTCTCTTTGTGCACTGCTCCATCTCTCTTTCTCTCTCTCCCTCTCTCTCTGAATCTATTCCGATTCCATCTTAAATACTTGCGTTCGTGAGTTTAATTAACAATTATATCTGCTTGAAGCCTTTAGTTCTTATAGTATCAGAACGTATACGCACGGACCGGGACATGCTTAGATCAACTGACCATTTGATGCTGATCAAAAATATATATACATGTATGTATATATAACATAAATACTCAAAAAATAAATCGACACTAGAGACCGAGTCACTGGACTGGTGAGCGAATCCTTCAAATTTAAATTAAATGAATTTTATAAACTCTCTAAAACGTTTGCAATTGTGAATTCTTAAAATACTAATGTTTGTTATCAATATAAGCAAACAAAAAATATAATGTTACATTACAATTTCTTGCTGTGTACTATAAAAAAAACGACCTGCAAATTAGACATTTTATTTTTTTTCGTTTTTTTAAAGCAAAGCACTGTTTTTGCTCTTGTCGACAAAAGTTTGGAGTATTTCTAAATTTCAAGACGATTTTTTTCCCGATTGTGGATGGAGATGATGACGCCTTTCTTCGGTACTTTGATCGCTTGTTTTCCTCCATCTATCGGTGATTTGTAAGCGGTCTGGAGTTTCTTAGCTCAACCTTATAAGAGAGATCTATACGAATATTTTCAACGTTTTCCCTGCAAATTGTGATCGATATTTTTGTTTTTGGCAAATTCGAAAATTGTAGTTACACAAGTTACATACCCACAGACAACCTTTTCATCTTAATTTGGAAAGACCATCAAAAATTGAGTATTTGTATAACTTTTTAACATGTCATTGAAATTGATCGAGGTGTGACATTTCGAACACAAGCCATTCCGCATTTAAAAATTGTCCAAAAAGGCAAAAGCAGCTCACAAAGTCTGCCCATAACTCGATCAAATTGGTCGATACGTCTTATTTTTTATAAAGTTTTTTTGGTGGTGCAATTATTTTTCCCCCTGCTGTATATGTTGGCTCTGTATCTCTTATACTTTTTGAGAGCGGCACATTCAAAAGACAAAGGGACGGACAAACACGCAGACGAATGTTTCGACTCGGCCTCTGATTTCGTCGAGAAACATAACAATAATAAATACTCTAAATAACCCGGGACAACACTTAGGTATCAATTGTAGTCATTTGACACAATTTTGTGATTATTTATTTGTGGCGGATGTAGTAATTACTTATTGTTATTTCAATATACGAGCATGGTGTATTTTACACTTACACTTTTATCCCGAAGCGCATGAATTGAGCTAAATTGTTCAACTGAAGGCCCATTACTCAGTGCTGCTCTGTCCTCTTACTTATCAGCTTATTCCGAATAACACATTAAACGATTCTTATCACACCCAGAAAACAACAGAAAATAATACTCGACTACAAAATACATTGTACTCTGAATTGAAGTTAAAAAATCAAAATATAATATATACTAAAATTAATATAGTAGAAAGCGCTCTATGTGAAATCAGATAGAGATAACTTTCTGCCACTTAAAAATGGATGCTGTATAACTAACGCTTTAAAATTTTAAAACTAAAAACATTATACATTTGGTAAAAAAGCACTTCTTATTTTTCTACAGCATTATTTTGGCATACTCATTGATAGAACTAGCTTATGCTTTTTTTTACCAAATCTAAAATTTTACAAATGATAAAGTATGTCAACAGCCATTTCCAATTATTAATCGTGCAATGTATCGCACAGCTTAATCATCGTAAGCTCCGATAACCAGGGCTGCCGGAGTACACAGAAGAACGATAATTATTTTTTGGCGCCAATCTTGAAACTATTTATTTTAGCAATTTAAGTACACTTTAATTTTCAATTTGAATTTGGAAATTTTACCACACCCTTAAAAACACCATGAAACTCATGTTGAAAACATAATATTGTGATGTGATAACATATTAGAATTACCCCTATGGGAGCATATCGGATAGCATTTAAGTCGTCCAGAAATATACTTTGGCAACTGCATAAATTTCATTAAGATCCGAATTGACGGAAGCATTTTCTGTAAACTGCAGAACTGCAAGCGTGGATTTTGGATTATAAGCTAGAAAGAACGGTTATCTTAGGCACATCGAAATTATATAGATTTTATTACGGACGTCAAAATATTATGTTTTTTGTTCGCTTAAGTTGTTTAAAGTTTTTTTTTTTTTCTTTGTAATTGTTTGAAGTCTTTTCCGACCTATGTACTATATTCATCAAATAAACGGACTTATATCAAGTCTCATCAGGAGAAGAAGTTGTTAAACTGATATCCTGATAGATGAACAAAATTGTATATATTAAATACACTTTATGGGGACGGAGACGTCTCCATCAATGCGTTGCAAGTGTAAAAACAAAATTAAACTACTCTCTACAAGGCTATTAAAACAACGCATTCAATTTAGGTTGCTTTCATCGGATGCCGCTGCCTCAAAAATCGTTAAATATCTACACTCATATAGACAGTCGGAAATATAAGACTTAATTTCAGCTGAATGAGTTGAGAATAGTTTTAGAAAACAAAAAAAAAACATTATATTTTCTTTCATTTGTGACAAGCTGTGTACGCCCGTAGTTAGATATATTAGATACATTAATATTTGACATTGATTGCGGTTTCGACTTTAAGTTAGTGATTGGATGTCAATGGCGAGTTGACTTAAGTAGTTAAGTAGTTTATATACACTTGCTCTATTATTTAAAATGAATATATATTTTCTATTCAGAATGGCTATTACTATATACATATAAACTTACCAGTGATTTTTTGTTTATTTTCTGTAATCTCTGTCTGCAGACATCTATTTCCATGGTCCATGCTCGTGCGTTATTTCACAAAAATATACAAGTTACTAAAGGCTACTTTGGCGCAATTGGTTTAAGACACTTTGGGGTACTCCTCCTCCGGTTGCATCCAATTGTAAAAATCCGTGTAGATTGTGTAGTGTCGTATATGAAGGCAAGCCGCGATCTGAAATGAATATGATGATTTCATAATTTCGAGCTGCTATTAATCAATAGAACTAGATTATGAGATACCCTGGACCTTGAACACAATATTGGTAATTTTGCTTGAAAAATGTTGCGAAATAAAATTATGATCGTATCAAGGGACATAGTGTTCATATGCCTTAAGTATAAAATGATCCAAAGCTCCAAAAAAAACCAATCCAATTGTCAATCAAAGTTGGAAACTATTTCAAATTGATAATAAAAAAAAATAAAAACTGTAACAGCGATTGTCCAGTTTTAGTTTTATATTTTTTTTACTTTATAAATTCTTAAAAGAATAAACAGGAAAAATCTTGCTTCCATACTATTCTCTTATATTTGGGCCCCTAGCTTATTTTCGATATTTCTCATACGGTCACACTTGTTTTTTTGTCGACATTCTTTGTATCAGACAGTATATATAAACAAGATATGTTTTTCTTAGGTTGAAATAATTTTGTAATAATTATGTAACGATTTTCAGTGCAACAACCCTTTACGGATTTTGCTCGTGCAATATATGTCTTTGCTCAAATATCGAATAGCTACAAACACCAGGGATGCGTGGATATACCGATGAATGATAGTCATGTATGGAACATTATTGAATATAAAAATAAATGTATATATACATAAGTTCTTTAATGCCATAGTAAAGGTAAATTAACTTAATATAAGCAAAATCATTCAAAATTCTTGCAACTGTTTTAAAAAGACAGATGAAAACCAAATTGTAAAGTATTTATTACATAAGTTTCGGCAAATTTTAAACTGTTTTTTATTAGAAGCATGCAAGTAAAAAACCCGGTATTTTATGCTTTTAAAAGTTTATCACTGCGATGAAAACTGTAGTTGTTAGTAGCTAACGATATAGATTTTGGCAGTATTATTAGATCTACCAATACATACATACAAATATATTTATATATATCTATGATTCAATTAGTCTCAACTTGTAGGTTTTATTCTCCTGCAATAGTATCAATCCTGGCGATTATTGTGCTATTTAAAATATTTAAAATATATTTAAAGAAAAGTTAAATCAGTATATTTTTTGTTTCATTGATAGCCTTTTTGAGGTCATTTATACATTGATTCGTTGCCAATTTGTTTCTGGGATGGAGTATAGCGTTAAAATAAAATGCAATAAAAATTATGTAAGCCGATTTATTAAGAAATGTCAGATGAGTTTCCGAAGCAAACGTTAGTTTTACGTTCCACAAAGAGTCGATCAAAGAGCAAGACTCACACAGAGAGAGAGAAAAAGAGAGAGAAAGAGAAGCATTTAAAGTTTGTTGTCTGTGGTATTCAAACAAGTTTTTCGTTTTTCGGCTCTCGTGATTATTGCAAAGCTCCAGAGACCGATCTTGAATCAGTAGTCTATACACCGTGCTGGAATACACATCATAGCACATCGCGGGTATTTTGTATGCTGGTCGAAACGCAAATTGTGAAAGTTTTAATAGGTATCAGCGATTTATATATATTATGTTTAAAACATACAGATGTGAAAAGTAATAAGTACAAAGGTACAAGCGTGCACAGCAAAAAAAAAAAAATATATATATATACATATATATATATCGAATTATATAAAAGATTGCAACAAATATTCATTAAGAAATTAAAGTGCGAACCTTAGTTCAACTTGTGAAATATTTGTGAAAGAAAATACCGAAGGGTAGAGAACGTGTAAACGCTAAACTCCGAAATTTCGTACTAAATGTATACGGATCTAAAAATTATATATGTGCAAATGTGTGTGTGTGTGTTTGTGACGTCATTTTAAAAAGCTACGACTACAGCTAAAATGAATATAAAAGCATTTGCTGTCCAAACAAGAGAATAACTATTTGGCACTTTGCATTTGGCTCCCTTTTGGGAAATACGCGTTATTTCCACTCCCTTGAACCACCACCACTACTACCAGACACATTTTGGTTGTTATTTTGGTTAACTCATTGGGTATGTCCAGTGATTGCGCCATGCACCCGTATATGAGAAGAAGAGAAATCGCTTACCCTCTTCGTGCTCGCCACATACCATCGCAAGCTTTGTTTTCTTATAACCTGTTTTACGTGCGTACTCGCAACATGACAATCACAAATCTACATACAAACATATATATATAAATATATACTTATATATATAAAGGCCAACAGGATCTGGTTGTTAGCTGATAAACTGGTCTAGGTCTCTCACATCAGACATGATTGATTTAATAATTGTGTGCACGCTTGCGCTGAAGGCCTTGCTTAAGTTTAAAGAATCCGCCAAGTCAATATTTCTTATCAGTACACTCCAAGAAAAAATCGCCCTAAAGTTGTGAAATTCGCACTAAGGCATTACTTAATGAAAAGTATATCTAATAAAAATAAAAAATAGGACAAACCTTTCTAATTAACAACACTTTTTTGTCGATTTTCGAAAATTCTCAGCGATTTTTTTTTTGAGTGTATCAAACAAATGACTCTTAATTGAACAGCAATTGTTCTGCAAAAGTGGGTGTTACATTTTCAACAATGCATCGTGTCCTTTGTGTCATAGGTTTGCCGCTCTGGCGGTTGAGATTACACAATGAAGTATCCCTATGAGCGGCATTTCATATGCAAACACAACATGTCCGGAACTTCGAAGCGGTTCAGCATTCACATTGCCATTTTGGTGGTTGTGGTAACCATTAATTTGCTCTTTACATATGAAGGTAAGTTTTCTTATTGATTACTGTCTTTAATTGTTATGGTTACTGAATTTTAGCCAAACACTCTCAACTAGTCTATTCCTATTGTTAACGGTTGATTTCCTGATTTCACACAAGTCTATAGAATAATTAGTTATGGTAGTAGTTCTATTTTGGCTACTGTCAAAAACCGACCCTGATAGAAGCGACATAGTTGTGGAATGTCACTGAACTTACACCTGCCCCACTCGTACTTCTGCAGAAAGTTCAAGTTGTGGCCAAGTCAATAACCACAGTCGTCTCCCAATTGAAATGACAAGTAGTCACGGTCAAGGTAATACATATTCATCATGGTTTCACCCACTGGCATTTGTCATTTGGCACTTAGTGTGGGCTTTGAAGATTTAAAGTTATTGTTGGACGCACCAGTTGCGCATTTGTCATCTGAATATTGAATGTTATTCGTAGTATTTTCGTTGCCAATAGACTTGCAAAAAGTAAATCGTTGACCCGGATTTTTTTAATTGCCATATATGCAGATAATGTTGTTTCTAGGTATGCTTTTTTATTGAATCATCTTAAAAAAAAGAGTATGAATAAAAATTATAAATAACAGAACAAGCATTGATAAGAGTATATTTTAAAAAAAAACCAGTTTATTTTCAATTAAATTATTTTTATTTAAATTGAATCATAGCATGAAATGTATTCAGATAATTTGGCTTTCAGGAATGCTTTTTTATTGAATCATCAATAAAACGTCCAACTCATAGCTTTTCCCGTACCCGTACGAGTAAATAACCTACATTTTTAAAGCTTAAATTAATTCAGAGAATGAATATACATTATAAGCCATACATATTTACCACGATAAAAAATAAATGTATATATAAAAAACGAGCTCTTTCCCAATGCATGAATTCGTGGTTGGTCATCTTTACTTATTCGTAATACCTTTTAAATTTGGTCCGATTGAGCGATTTCTGGGTTTTACCCAATCCTAGCGATCAATGTTTCACCATTGTTCATTTAAATACCAGAAATCTTATAAATATTTCTTATTTTTTTAATTAAAACCCAAATATTAAATTTTACCAAATATAACTGTTGGCATTACTTCTGTGCCTACTGATATTAGTTGACATTAAATAAATAAATGAATTAAATATAATGCCGACATAAGAAAATTTAATCGAAATTAAATTTTGTAAACTTTGGATACCGAAGCTGGAACTCATTTCAAATGGATTTTATGCAGTTTCCGCAAAGGTTAATGTCCAACTTTAGTTTATGCCCTTGAAGCTAAAGACTTAACACTTTGAATATATACAACGAGTTGTATAATTGAAATTGCTGATTGCGGAATTGTTCGAAAACAATAACAAAGCAGTTGAATCTATTGACTATGAGAGCGTCGTCTAGTGTTGAGTGACCAACTGGGAGATATTCTGTATACAGCTGTCAAATATATTAAATAGATTAAACAGGTTCTTATTTGATTCGCGAATCTTCAAAGCTTTTCACACTAAAATTTGAATTTTAATTTAAAGTCCAAGTTTGTCCAAGTTATGAATGTCAGCTACTTTGGGTTCGCAAAATTAAAATAAACTGTGCATATTTTGATTCACGATTCAATAAAATAAAAAATATTTTCTTTTTTTTCCCACTCAAACACTCAATATTCGATCACGCCCGGCTACTCGTGATTTCTTGTGACGCAATATTATTTTGCAGTAGCAACGTTGAGGATCATTATCTGATTATACATTATGATTATATATGTTAGTCTGCTTGTACGTACGTATGTATGTATATATGTATATATGTATGTATGTATGTATGTATGTATGTATGTATGTATGTATGTGGTAATTAACATAGAGCAGACTCGGCACATACATAATATATGTACTGCATTAAAATCAGGGAAAACTTTTAGTGCTCGTCCCCTGTCAAAATCGACGTTTTGATTTGCTTCGGTAACAATCAGATTATATATTTGTCTTATATCGATGCAGATCTCTGATTTTTATATTGATAGACTTGATCGATATATACATATTGCCGCAATAATAAAAAAAAATTTTCGCACTTGCTGTTCAGTATAAAAATTACTTTCCCCTAACAACTTTTGTGTTTGTTATCCAACCAAAATATATTCATACTACGATCTAATGCTATATCGATTTAGATAGATAAATGGTAAATATAAGAAGTTATCGATCTGGGTGAAATTCTTTTAAAAATTGTAAATCATATAGTTTGGGAATTTTAACCAGTCAGATGAACAGACAACCGATCAAGGCTATATACATTATATTAGTTACGCTGATTCAAAATCTATATAATTTATTGAAACGGAGTCGTCTCCTTACATACTTAACAACAAAAGTTTTCTCTGCACGTTTCGAAAAAAACATATATATATATATAAGTTTTTGTAGTCCTTTTGTAAAACGGCAATATTAATGATATTTAAAAACACATATCGGTAGAATCACTAGCGCCATATCCGCTGTAAATTACTTGACCCTCTTATTTGTTCGTTTCTCAAAATATAATTAAAAAAAGAACTTAACGAAAATATGTCGTCGATGAGTTAGGAATAATAATATATAATTAATATAACATGCAATAGTCATTTGTATGCAAATAGACGTGTTGGTCTTAAAATTATTTACAAATAAGATGTCTAGATCGAGTAGACTTATATGAATGCCGTAGTTATGCAAACATAAAAATTCATATATTGGAAAATAAATTATATATAATACTTATATATAGGCGGCATATGCTTTTCTATGTGAACATTGGTCGATGATCAAGTGAATCGCAATATAGCGCTTTACTTTCTGCCCACAATAAAAGCGGGTTTTAAAAAAAAAAAAAAAAAATCATGAGTTAATGCATATTAGATTAAAATAACTATTTTCTCAATATGATTGCAATTGTTGTTTATTTATCATTTATTTCCAATTATTCACAGCTATTGCACAGGAACAAAATGCGCCGCCAATTTTATATGTACGAGAGCGAAATTGGCGAATTTCGGAAGCCGAAGTGGTTGGACAAATCATTGACCGAGTGCATGCCGAAGACGCCGACGGCGATAGTCTGGTGTTCGGAATTGAGCCCCGGTTCCTCGCTCCTGGCTCAAGTCAACAGCAGGCAAACACACCCAACAAAATACCCTTTCGCATCGATGCCGATACGGGTGTCGTCTACCTCAACGAAAGTTTGGCGGGCCGCGTAAGTCGATCCCATTAAATTCCTAAAATCCATCAGCCTCAGTCATTATTATTGTTGCCAAAACTTGAAAGAACACTCAAAAAAACAACTAGAAATAATTTCCAAATGTAAAAAAAAAACAAATTTTCTATAAATCAGGTCTTTACTCGATAATACGAAAAATTTTGCTTTTTCTTTTTTTCTTGCTAAATTTTTTCTATTCAAATGTAAAATGTATTTTTTTTTTTTAAAAAGTAGAAAAACAAAAGTAATTTAATGTACCTGCCATCGGTCTATATTCAATATACACACGATATATAATCAGGGTTAACAACTGAGTCGATATGGCCAACAGTTTCCAGATTAAATAGAATGTTTGCTATCACAAAGTTTCAAGTCAAAAGTTTCACGGCTTTGAAACTACTCATCTCTTAGAAAAGCAGTTACTTTATCACGTGCGTATCTTAATTAGCAAATAAATATATAATCTCTACTTTATCTCTTGCAGGCTGGAGAAAATTTTCTAATTTACATAACCGTCTCGGATGGACGCTACACTGCAAAAAACGAAGTGTTTATCAACATACTTGGACGGCGGGAAAGCAATGGATTCCATGGTTTCGGATCCCGCTCACCGCCCTCAATATCGAGTGTGGTGCAGAATATTTCACAGTTTTTGCCCTCATTTGATCAGCTGCCCGGGGTGCAGTCTATTAGAAATGGCCTGCCAAATCGAAGGCCGAGCATTAATTTGCCACCAGGTTTCCCGGCAAACGTTCCGTTACCCGCATATAATAATTTCTATCCACCCATATCGACACCGCCTGTGAGCCAGGCAGAAGAGGACAATACAATTGATGTGAAGCCGACACAAAAGCCTAACCAGCCACAGACCACAAAAAGTTCCACTCTGACAAAACTGACTCCCGTTGGTGGTCATGGATCAAAAGGACAGGGAGTGTCTCAGTCAGAGACACCAACAGAAACAGACACTGAATCAAAGGATGATTGCGTCAATGGATGCAATGGGAACACCATAACGCTATTTACCATCAAGTCTACCTCGATTCCATTTATTATTGGAATTTGCGGCATATCCGCATTTGTTGCCGCCATTTTTGGCTATCTTTGTCGCCGTCGCCTGTGCGCCATCAGCAAAACGCTGAAAAAGGCCACCGAAAAGGAGGAGCTGGCCAAAAAATCAAATGCAAGCAACACGCTTACGGATGACAGCCGCAACTCGATGGTCCTGCAACAGTGGCAAGGACCGGTCGCCTTTGCCAACCGATACGTGCCCTGGGAGCGTGACCAACAACTCGCAATAGCGGTAACTAACGGAAATTTACAATTTAACATAATAATAAAATTAATCTCACTTTTACATACATTTCGAAAAAAAAAAACAAAAAAAAAATGCAAATCTTATCAAATTTGAGATATTTAGGCAAAAATGTGTTCATTTTCTAGTGTTCAAAGTTATTCAATATATATAACATTAAAAATTATAAATAAGTTTCCCAACGAAACTTTTCGACGTCTGTGAAAATATTCGAAAATATTTTCCTAACAGTTCGCTTTAGCCTTTTTTTCCTTTTTCGATCGACTTTTTATGGTATAAATAGTAAGCATGCTCTTGTCAAAAGAAGTCCACTCAAAGCTAGAAAATATAGGAATATAATAGGAATATTGAATCCAATATTAATGCCAAATCCACAGCTGTACATATAATTAACAAATAACAGAATTGCTTAGAGCGTCTTCGCTTTATATTACAACAATTTGAATTTTATTTTCTACACTGACAATCTGGCTGAAATCAACCCTTCACCTCTGTCTATGATGGGAATCCATCCAATTCATGCATCGCAGTCAAGCCAGCTATCAACAAATCCCACAAACAGCGTTGATGCATCTATGCCTCCATCCGATGTCGGGCAAAGTTGCCCGAGTGCTGGATTAACTGCAGGTCGTGCCGCTTTGACAGAAGGTGGCCTTGGCACCGACTCCAAGGTGGATCAATGGGAATTTCCCAGACACCGATTAAAGTTCTTTAACATACTGGGAGAAGGTGCCTTTGGACAAGTTTGGCGTTGCGAAGCCAATGACATGGAAGGTAAGCTATTGAATATTTAATGCTACTTTTGAGTTAAATATGCATTTTCAAATTTATAATTCAAACAACTAACCATTAGAAATGTAAAATCAATTAAGACTGAGTGGATTGCAAGCTATTGTGATTCAACCAGACAAAATACACTTTGCAATTTTCAAGCAAAGGCATTATAAATTTTTTATTAATATATCACTAATATATTTTACTCTTGCTGATACCTGGAAGTAATTAAAAAGTTTAACTTCATATCTTAAATTTAAAACAGATTTGTTCTAAAATTTGCAAAATCGCTAATATTATAGAAAATACGCTCAACCATTTGAAAATGTGTAGAGTATTTTGAATTTAATTCAGAAATATTGCCAACCCTATATGTTTATAAATTCTTAATCGTATTTAAGTCTTATTGAACGCGTCGATCTCGGAGACTTAAAAGAAAATTTTGTTTCAGATGATCTATTTAAAATGCTCATAATGACTTGCTATGTCATTAGAGGAGTCGAAATCGGCCAAATACTTCTGGTATCAACAATCAAAAAATTATTTTAAAAAACATTCGATTTTGACTAAGTTAGACAAAGTTCACCAAAATGGTGCATAATAATAATTCAAACATGTTGAAACATATCGTCAACGTAGTGTATTTAATTTTGATTTAAATTGTTCACATCTCCAAAATAACAACCAAAAGCAAATCAAATATATTCTTTATTTTTAATATATCTACATCACGAACTGCAGTTTTATTTCCTTTATTTTTGGACTTGCAGATTCTGGAGCGGTTACAACTGTTGCTGTAAAAACACTAAAGGAGAGCGCTGGAGAAGTTGAAAAGAAGGACCTGCTTTCAGAACTAGAGGTAAGATTTACATTTGTTTTTTTTTTTAATACCAATATTTGTACACTTAATTACTAAGTCAACTTGATATTTATTCTAAGAAAAATCAGCTAAAATGAACCTGTAATTAAAATTTTTATTTGCAATATTCTTAGAAAATGTTTAACGTATATTGATTTGTAAAGATTTTAACTAAATGAAGACCACAATCAGCAAAACCAATGATCATCCTCTAGACGGCCATCGATTAACATACAAGAGATGCAAATGCTAAAAAACAAAGAAAAGAAAAGAAAAGAAAAAGAAAAATGCAGTTGGCAGTTTTTCTCCGCCCTAATATACATACATACGAAATGAAAACTTATTTGCACGGGAATATGCAAAATACAACCATTGAGTAAACATAAACAAAGAACATAGTTTTGACATGACATGTGTCACGTCTCCAAAAGAGACATAATCGACCCCATTACGTCCTATGTTTATCATCAATATGATTGGCTCGACATTTCCGACTGTTTCTGACTGTTTTATGTTTTCTGTTTCTATGCAAACAAGTCTCTCAGCTTATGTGTTATTTATTCAATTTGAAAATCTACGGCTGGATTCCGGCCTGCCACAGGAAGTCGCTGTTCTCTCGCGTTGTCAATAAAAGTGGAACGCATCTTATCAAGTAATACATTATTTAATCGTACAATGTAAGGACGTACCAGCTAATGTAAGCTAATGCCATTTTAGATCGGAATTTAGCTCCGGATTAGGAACGATATAATCGGAGACCGTTGTCTGGCCGCAGACATTATGATTTTGACTCAAGTTATCGCATTATTACTCGAATGTATGAATCAGCGAAAACACAAAACACAAAACACGGTTGCACATTGTTTTTTTTTTATAATAAAACGAGTCCTGGCCCTCTGAGGCCTCGGCACAAACTGATTCCTGTTGCTGCGTACAATCATTATTCCCCCACAATATGTTCTCAATTGCAATTGAGACTCTCTCGTCTCTGACACTTGAGACTTGCGCACTGCAACACTTTCGAGTCCTGCTCAGCTGTTCATTGATTAGACCTGGTAATGACCCGGATAGCTAAAAAGGCTGCCTGGTGAATGAAACCAATCTTAAGTAGTCTGCTTTGTTTTGGTCTCTGTAAAATTATGCTTAATTCGCTTACTTTATTTTGTTTTATTAAAACATATTTTTTTTTTCTTTTACAATGGAAATTTACATGCTGCATTAGACAAATTTAAACCGAAAATCAGTTACTAAATCAAAATGAAATAAGTTGTTAGACAACCGACTGCCTAATACTCTGACACCAGGGTACAACCAGCTATAAAACAAAAAAAAAAACTTTTTGGATGAATTAAAAATAAATTATATTGTTATAGGATACAAGTGTTAGTATGTAAAATATTTGTTTAATATTGCGAGGAGATGTGTAAGATTGCTTATAAATGAGAACGCCCTGTATTGTCGATGGGTTTCAGGGTTCACTATCGATAGGTTCGGGGGGTATCGAATATATTTTCACTTTAGGGCTGAATTGGCGCCAGAATTTATAGAGTAACAGAAGGAAAGCCGTAATTTTGTTCACACGGACGGAATGCAATTGCAATGCAATACATACATAGCTAAAAATAATATTGAGCACAACAATTAATAAACGAATCATATGCAAAAATGAAAAACAAACTTATATTTTGTTTAAAATAGACAAACAAACAGACTCCTGCAATACTTAAGTCTCCATTTCGAGTAGTCTTGCTGCCTCCTTTTTGCCAATATGAAGACTGTAAATATTGTATGCTTATTGGTTTCAAATTAAAGTTATTAAAACAATCTGTTTTCTATTAGGTGGTCTTAACTTTTGTATTGCAACTAGATCTACTAGGAACTGTGTACTGATTAGGCTGTGCAGAGTCCTGTTCGTGTTATCATTTTGATCAATTTTTAATTCAATATCTGCAGGAAATCTGTAAGCGTGCTTAACTTTAAATTTTAGGTTTTCTAGTTTTTCTAGTGATTCGGAGTTTTCTAGTTTTCCCTAATTCCTTGCATTTTACATTTTAATAACCCCAATTTTTTTTATATTTTTTATTAATTTATTTTTTATTTTTTAAATGTTGATTTAATTACACACTTTTAATTGTAAATTAAATTGATAACTTCATTTACTGGCATATTTGCTGTTTCAGGTGATGAAGACGCTGGAGCCCCATGTGAATGTTGTACGCTTGTTGGGGTGCTGCACAGATAAGGATCCAACTTTCGTTATACTCGAATACGTGACTCGTGGAAAGCTGCAAACTTATTTGAGAAACTCTCGAGCAGAAAGGTAAACCGATGTTGATCTGTTCATTTTTACTAATCGCTAAATAGACAATTCTATATCGTCAAGGCAATACAAAAAATCGTAAATATTCGGAACTATATTCAGAACCTACATCGTTGTCCTTTTTATTTTCTGCAAAATAAGTAATCGTTTTGTCTGGTCAATCTTAGTGTTATTTGGCTTAACAAATATCAACAAATTTTACTTATTCTACATTTTAGCATGCTTTTAAGTATTAGCAGAACATATAAAAATACGAAAACTATAAATCCGTTGACTGAAAGGTCCCATATTAAAATGAATCTTGATATGTCGGCCTTTACCACATTTCAATATACATGTTCATAATTCTAATTATTAATTTTATTTTTTGTAAGCTAAATTAAAAACAGTCCACGATAATTTAAGAGGGTTTTAAGAAATACAAAATTTTTACAAAATTTTCTTAATGGTTTTGATTTTTATTATTAAATACCAAAATGTAATCTTTTATCCGTGTATTTAATTTGTGATATTTCAATTGCTGCAAATCTTAATTCCGCAATTTATTTGATTTATGTAATTTTCTTACCTTCAATATTGCAGGCATTATGGAAACACACACGGAAAATCAAATTTACTAACTTCAGGAGACTTAACATCATTTATGTATCAAGTAGCAAAGGGAATGGATTATCTTACCTCTCGTGGGGTGAGTAACGCTGGATAATTACTTTATAAGTATATTTGCAATGGATTTGATGGAAAAAAAAATACTACTAATACAAAATATATATTAAATAATGTAAATGTAAAATAAATAAAATGATTACCAATCTTAGTTTTTTGCTAGCTTCAATTATGATTTACATATCGATTTTCAACATTTAATAAATATCGCGAATTGCATTTTAAATTACAGATAATTCACCGTGATCTTGCTGCCCGTAATATTTTAATAACCGAGGATCACACGTGCAAAGTGGCCGACTTCGGTTTCGCGAGAGATATCATTACATCCAAAATCTACGAGCGCAAGAGCGAGGGAAAACTTCCAATAAGGTAATGAACTTCAAACAGCATGATATATATACATAATTAGACTAGAATGCTTATAAATATAAATATAAACTAAACAGCAATAATATTATAAACAAGTAGGCAATTTGTATTCCTTTCTTAAATAAAGGGTTAACATGATCTAATAATCAACAGATGGTCTTCCATCTGCAAAAGTATATTATATTTGTTATAGTTGCTATTTATTATCTTTTTGCAATACCTTATAGTATACTTTAGTTAATACCAACAAAATACATATTTACATTTTTATATTTTAAGATGGATGGCTACAGAATCACTTTACGATAACATATTCTCGGTCAAGTCAGATATCTGGAGTTTTGGCATACTGATGTGGGAAATTGTGACACTCGGCTCCACGCCATATCCGGGCATATCAGCAGCTGATGTTATGCGCAAGGTTAGAATCCAATTTCAATCAGTGACTCAATTTATTAATTCATTAAATAAATATAATTTTTAATTCATTAATTTTTTGCATTCGCTTTCAGGTGAGGGACGGCTACCGTCTGGAGAAACCCGAACATTGTCGAAGAGAACTGTACAACATTATGTACTACTGCTGGTCGCAGGACGTCAATGAGCGACCAACATTCGCAGAGATTATAAAGATGTTGGATAAATTACTTCATACTGAAATGGACTATATCGAATTGGAACGTTTCCCCGACCACAACTATTATAATATTGTGAATCTCAGCGGAGAGAAATTGTAGGACCCAGTTGGATATTGTCAATCCAAGGAGGATCTGTGCACTGCCACAAAGAGCTTTATTACAAATAAATTTAGAAGAGCAAATAGTATTTACTACCATATTCATTGAAATTGTTAAAGTTTTCAAAAACACATAACGAAATAAAATATTTATTTATATATAATTTTAATTGTAATTTTTTTTTCTACTTAGTTAGGAATTCAGGCTTAATAATATATGATTTTTTTGTGGTGTGGTAATTTTTTTAACCAATTAATTACTCATTTTAAAACTTAAGGCTATCTCAAGATATGAGATATGTAACTAAACTGAGAGTTATAGATATCGAATTTGAACGGGTATCTCCTTGTGGCATCTCTTAGTCGGGTACGCTCGACTAACTTGTTGCGACATCTGGCTGTCCATTAGGTCTATGGATAAAAATGCGAATGGGCGCCGGATAATTACATATTGGCTTTTGTGTGTGTCGCCGTGCACTGAAAATTGCATTTACATTATTTATATAGCATCAATAAAAACACGCACATTCCATTATTAGCGACACATTTGTCGACAGAGATCAGAGACTGCCCGGCAGATTGGCCTAAGCAGTTGATCCTTTTATGGCTGGCGCTAGGATTTATATTCACTTCCTTTCACATTTAAAGCGACGCACGAACCAGCAAACGGACGAACCGATCGAACCAACCAACGATCTAGCGAACGAGGCAAAGTAACGGTGAACTACCTACTTTTGCTGTGCGACCTACTTATTACATTCATTCAGCGACTCGGCGCACCGATGTCGCATCAGCAGCGCTGCTCATCATCAGCCGACACAATTGCGTTTTGATTCTCGCCTGCATAGCAAATAACTTGGCTGCAGCCGCAGTTGCAGTCGCAATCGCCGTCGCCGTCGCAGTTGCAGTTGCCGATACAGTTGCAGCCCTAGTCGCAGTCCACGCCGCAGCCACAGCCTCTATCGCAGTTGCGGTCGCCGTCGCAGCCGCCAGGCGACTGCTACCTGTCTGAGTCCAGTCGAGTGGGATCAGCGATAATTTAGCTGCACTGGTTGCCTTTTAATTACCGCTACTTTTGCGCTAAGTGTTACTAAGAAAAACAAAGCGAGCAATTCTTGATTGATTGTCCATCTCGCTCTCACAACGCGTGTGAAACTTTGACTTTGTCTCAACTACCGTTGTGTTTACAGTTAATAGCCAAGCACTATTTTTGCTATTTAAGCTGAGAGCGCAGTAGCAAACGTGTCATTTGCAATTGTCCTGTGCAAGCAGCAAGAGCTTAATTCAATATGTATTTAAATATACCTGTATTGCTAGTGGTGTTTGTAGCCACGCAGCACAACTGTTTGGGATTTTACATCAGGAGGAATACCGTTAACTCCCATGCAAAGGAACTCAATAGTCGCAACGATGAATGGGGAGTCTTTCAAAATACGCTTGGATTATCTAATGAAAAAGGTAAGCAATTTTAATTTTTTATTCTCTCGCATATCTCCCACAATTTTAATGCGAGTCACCAAATTTGAAAGATATATTTGAAATATATATTATACTAACTTTTGGACCACTTTTGGCCAGCCAACCCTTTTCGCACCTGTTATAAAATGGTACTACTTATTGGTATCAGAATATTTTGACTACAACATTCTGTTTTTGTTTTTTTTTAATTTTTGCAAATTATTAAACATTTTGTTCTAATTTTTAGTTGAACTTCTTAAATCGCAAAAGGATCAACAGGCCACAAAGGAGCTGCTGAATCGATTCATCCGGGAAAATCCAAAGTACTCATTACCTACCAATTCTAAAAAGAATAAACGTTTTAGTAATCAGTTTAAGCGACTTTTCCGCGCTTTGTTTGGCATTAACTTGAAAAGTTCGAAGAGTACGCTGAAAACCACGTTCAATTTTGAACTGTCAAATAATGCACTGAAACCGCTAAAGCGAGCTCGTCGCAAGATATCCTTAAATATGGTATCCGACATGTCCTCTGAGCGGATCGAGCATTTATTGCAAATGTTCTACCAAAAACATAATATTCAACGATCGGATTACAACAACGACAGAGCTGAGCAATTAAATGGAGATGGAGATTACAATAACTCCGATTCGGGCTCCGATTCGGATTCGGATTCGGATTTACTGCCACGCGCATCGATGGACTCGGATATGGACTCTGATTATGCATACGATAATCTGTATGATGACGAAGGCGATGTCAGCCTCACAGCCAAATCCCGTCAAAACTCCGAATATGGCTCCTTCCAGGATCTCATTCTGCAGGCGAACCGAAAGCAATGGGAACGGGAAAGTGAGGAAACCAAGTTGCATAGTCCACACAATGACCATTTCATTTAAATAATTTATATATTTTAATTACAATTAAATAGTAATTATAAATAGTTCTGGTCTGAGGACTGTGCAATAGGTGTTCAAATGCTGGCATTGAACTCCCCCAAACTCGATACTGATAAGCGATAAGAATTTAATTTTTTGAAAACCAACTCAATTCTCTAAAATTTGTTTAAGTTTCAACATAATTTTAAATTGCATACGTATTATAATTTATTAAAATAATAAATAAATAATAATAGTAAACAATATCAATCAACTTTATTAATTAACATAAACAATAAGACTACACTCAGACAAAAATCGTTCCGAATTTGTTAAACAAGACATACTTTTGACGCCACGTGTTTTTTAATCAAAGAATTATGAATTACTTCCCAAAATTGAGAAAATTTGCAGAAAATTATTAATAAAGCGCCGTCTTAGATTTATGCTCATGAATTCACAAAAGCGCCATCTATAGCAAATTTATTTTGCAAACCGTCTCAAACTAATGCACTTAGTAATTGCTGAGTGCTACAGCACTCAAGCCTTTTATATAATACATATACTGTTTTATAGTTGCATGACATACACTAAATGTTGTACAACGACCAAACGTACAAAATATCTATTAGAAAGCGCCATCTATATGTTAAAATGCTAGGCATGCACGAAAAGAGCCAAGTAAAATTCTGTAATATTGCTGCAGCAATCTGCGCATGAATAACAAACAACAATAATAATAATGTAGTGAAACCCAATGACATTTATTCAATATTTTCGGAAAACTTTCTCCACTGGTCTACATTCAGCTATATAGCTTATTGTTTATATTTATTGCAAGTGGATGTGAATTTATTAAAGATAATAATATTAATAATAATAGTAATTTAAACACAGAAGCCAGTTTCGACTTCTTATGGACTCTGAAAATAATTGTATCTTCAGATTTAAATGCATGCAACAGAAGAGTATATTCATCCAATTAGAAAATATAAAAAGGAGCTGAGTTATATGAAACTCATTTAAAAATTATTTTACCTTATATGACAGTTGTATAAAACACAAATATTAAGAGCGTATAACAAAGATAAACAAAATTGGAAAACACAAAAATTTACCATATAGCGCCATCTTCATATTTCAATGTGTAACACCTTCATATATAGGAGAATAGTGATCCCATTGGAAACGATAATATTGCAATCATAAGAACTTAAGTGCTATGAAACTCAAGTAACTATATTTATATGCAGAATATGTCTTTATATGACAGTTGACGCAGAGCATATCCAAAAAAATTGTGGCGCCATCTGTTAGATGCTAATCACGCTGAAGGTCGCATTTAATATTCTAATTTAAATTCATTAAGAGCGTATAACATAGATAAGCAAAGATCCTGCCATTTCTGTAATTATAAGTTACTGAATGTTTCTCTTTCCGATTACATTCCATGAGATACTATTTCAGTGTGTCAATAACTGACAGCTATGATGCTGAGTTATAATAATATTAGGTAAAATACATCAGAAATTTGACAAATAGAAGAATTAGCCTTACATAAACTTTTAATGTGTCATAATTAAGGTAATTGCATCGGCTAAAGAATTTGTTCGATTTTCGTTTAAAGAACGAAAGCTTAACAAGAATTGATTGATTTTGGGCTGCAAGTTTATTTTCGGCGTTTGTTGGGTATAACAGAGAAAGGGTATGCGATCGTTAGCTCCGATTATTACTGTTATATTTGTAACAGACAGACTTAACAATTTCTCCAAACTGTAATAGCCTAATTCCACACTGCTTACATATTTGTTATAATTATTATTTTGCTGCTTTTTTACTCGTATATTTGAGTTATATGAACGATGACATATAAAAGCTGATTGATTTCATACGTATTTACATACATACGCCGACACTTTTAAGTTGATTGCTGTGTTTTGTGTTTACATACACACACATAAAAATACTTATCTTCCTTGCCTTATTGTTCAAATTTAAATGTTGTTATAGCAACAGATCAAATTTTGTTGCGAACACAAAACACAAAGAGAAAAGAAAACCAGCCTAAACATGCCGAAGAAACTATTCCAGAAATACAAAAAGTTATCGCTCACCATAGACCCGAACAAACATGCCGCCAAACTGAAGGAAATCGAGGAACGTCGCGCGGAAGAACTCGAAGCGCTTTGGTTCGAAGAGGAGATGGAGGAGGCCGAAGAAGAGTCCGAATTCGGACATATCGAAAGCGAATTAAGTTTATCCGAGGGAGAACCAGCTATGCACATTGGCAAAATCGATCTCTCATTTCCTGAGACAACCGACGAGTTCGAGGACAGCCCCCAATGCTTCCCTCCCTCCTACTACAAGCTGTCGCCAAAGGAGCGCCTTCTGCTCCTCTACGCGGAGAATTTTCGCAAACAGTTTGTGCTGAATCATCCCCGGCGTCGTGCTTTGGTTTTGGCCTTGCCCAACGAGTGCAAGGTGCAGGTAATTATATATATTATTTATTTACTATTTATTCAATATTATTTATTATCTATTGCATATTACTTAAAAAGACACCTTTGATAACATTTTTTTGATTTATTTTTTTCGCTTTTGTATACATATATTTATAAATATTATCTATTTACTATTTATTATTATTTATTCGCTCGCAGAAATTTGTATGTACTACGATAAGACCGACTGCCTTTGCTTATCCAGAACTCATTTCAAGCGTTGAGGAAATTGCTAAGTTTGTCGCAGACTTTGTTCGATATGAACCGCTGGAGGATCAAATAAATTTGGTAAGTCTCCGAAATTTGAATAAAATTAGAAAAAGCATTGAATAACTTTTCCCAATTAACCATTGGTGCATAAATGGGATAAAGTCAGAATTTATTTGAAGAGCGAGAGCCTCTTTAGGTGAAACCAGTGAGTTTTAGGTATTTTTTTTGTTAGCACATTTGCCACATCGTAAATCCAATTAGAACTAAGTACACACACTACAAGAAATAGCGAATTGGTAATCCTGATCCGCTGAGCGGAAGTGTCCAATTTCCGCCATACTCCGCCTTCGTTTTTAACAAAAATCTCCGGGTTTCGTTTTTGGTTGCTGCAAATTATGCTACATTTTTTTTAACGTTGCAATTCAATATTTTTTGGCGCATATTTATGAAGATAAAATTCCACATATTATTTTTCGTACCTAGTGGTTGGTACTTAAGCGGAGGCGTCAAATCGATTAAAGGCTGACTGCATAAAATAGTTTATCGACTGGGTATATTCCTATCAGCTGCGCTTTGTAATCTGAGAGCGGCATGTAAAATGTTTTGTTTCTCGACAGGCACACATACATACTCACATGCATACAAAGGTGAGCTTTAGCAGATTTATGCCTCCGAAGGATTCTTGAACAAACAAAAAAATTTTATTTTTAGTGGTTCGCGTCTCCGCTCCCAATTGATTTGCACTTAATTTAATCCTTTGACGCAATCTAGGTTTAAGCAAACGACGAATAAATAGTTGATAAAATTTAGCCATTGCAAATGTAGCCCGGTAAAGGATGAAAAACCAAACGTACCATAATAACTGGTCATACTATATTCTCGAGGAAAGATCAATTATCGAAATAAATGTTTCGATTTGTGCTGAAAAACTCATATTTCAAAGTTCATAAACATAAGTTTTACTTCATAAAGTGTACTCATTTATATAAAATACAAAATAAATGATCTCCGACCTCATAATTTAAAAGTACATATATATTTTGGTTCAGCATCAATCAATCGTCATCTATCAACGTTTAATACCTCTTGGACCACGAAATCAACAGAGGTCTTAAAGCTAAGAATGCTTAGGTTTTCAATTTTGTTTTCGAATTTTGACGTTCCAAAAACATATTTGTTTAGAGAAACCTTAATTGGCAATTCAGCTAAGCCACGCACCCTTGTTTACGAATTGATGTATTGTAACGAGCTTTTGTCAGCGAGCAACTGTTCCTGATCTAATTTTCTCATGTCAAGCAGCCCATATTGTATTGAATGATTTTTGATGCGATTGACAAAATATCATCAGAACATATTGAGAACAAGAACATTATTTTGGTATTGCATTTATTCGTTCCAACAATGGGCTACGTCTATTAAAATAATATAAGAATAATAACATAAAATTTGATGAAGAAATGTTTTTAAATAAAGAAGTCTTAAACAAACTGATTGTGTTGTGCTCAAATTTTAACTTCAGTCTGCAATTTGAAGTTGATTTTTAGCTAAAATATGCTGCCAACCACTCTTTTCATAGGATCTTTCCAAATTTATTTTAATTTACAATCAAACTTGGTAGGAATATATTTTTGTATCTTTAATGCATAATATCATTTTAGTCGTCTAAAATTTTCCGTTTCGCTGAACTTTTTATATATACATACATTAAAAATGGTAAATAGTTTTTTATGTTTTTGAGTCAAAGTATTTAACAGCTGGAAGAAATTAATCAATTAATTAGGGTGTCCCATTCTCGGTTGCGTTCTCAAATTTTTAATTAAATTGAGATGTCAGTGGGTATTCTGGGCCTGAAATTGCATGTTATCTATGATATGCCTAAAATAACCATGATCCTATCAAAAATGAGAGAAACAATGTAATCAAGTTGTGCAAAAATTTGTAATTGGGGTTGGCATCATTATCTGAGTTGATCTAGACATCTGATTTTGTTTATCCCTTTCAAAGACAATAAAAGTTCAAATGATAATGTACTGACACCTAAGTAACGAGATCGGTCATTATGTTGTTCCACTAGAATTTGTTGGTTTCGATACTGTCTTTTCGGGATAGATAATATTATATTCGGTAATTGGGTTTTTAGGTTAGATGTGTTCTCCCCTCAAGACTTGGACAGTGACAGAAAAAGTGCTCGATCGATTCCTCTTCGTCAGCATAAAGTCAATTTCTGCAGTTTTATTGTTTATATACTTGCAATTATAGTAAAGATGTAAAATGTACTTTGCTGCAATAAATTAAAAAATATTAAACTATTAATTCTGTAGTAATATTTGAAATAGCCACAGCTAAAATTTATTATTTCACGCTTTATTTATTAAAAATGTTGTTTCCTGAAAATTTGATTTTAGTAGAATTTGCATAAAATCGAATTGATAAAGCTTGCTTTGCTTATTATCCACAAAATCAAACAATAAAATGTACTCAATTTATTTCATAAAAATTTTCTAATTCGAATGTTTTATTAAACAAGATTTCAAAATTAATACGTCTACAATTATAAATATATTTTGTATTTTCATTATTTTAATGATATATTAAATTGGTAAAATTCTTATGAGCAAATGTTATTACTTAGTATTTGCATGGGTAGTTTATTTAATAATAATAATAATAATAATTATAATAGTAATAAAAAGAATATAATAGCAAATCCATACACATGAATATAACTGACTCTCTCCGCAGCTCGCATTAAATCTAAGTGATTAACTTAAAAGCAAATCAACATTTTTCTAGTAGATGTACGTATAAAAAACAGATTAAATACTAGTTTAGCTGACAATAAACAAATGAGGGAATTGTTTTTTGCGTTATTTACAAATGTTAAGCTTATCATGGATATTTGACTCTCGAATATAAAACCGAATAAAATGTGAATCAGAGAGATCAGAGATCGGCTTACGACTATCAATTTAAACGTACATTTCACAAACACACATTGATATATTTATATATATATATATATAAACACATACATACATATATATATATAAATATATATATATAATTTAGGGGTTTTTTGTGTTTTTTTGGAAGAAATTAGTTATTCTAAGTCAGTTTGCTGTACACTTTCGTCATCCGTACTCGAACTGAGTTCATCGGACTGCTGATATTCGCCCGTGATCTGGCAGTCATCCGGATCATCGTCGAGGTCACAGTGCACAAATTCGTAGGGGGGAAAGATGAGCGAGCTGAGCAGCGTTGCCGAAGATTGATAAACGGCCGGTGCATATCCCTGGCAACTTGATGCCGCATCGACCACCACCAGGCTGGCTGGTGGCAACCAACGCTGCGCCATTGTCATTGTGTCTATATCCGTGGCTGGCTCCAGTGGCGCCAACTTCGGTTTATCCTATTTGCGGCGACGCGTCTTGTTTCTCGTTGCATCCGACTCCGGCACGGCATCCTCCAGCTCATCCACGCAATCCGCTTGCGCATCGCTGCCTGACTTGATGGCCGCGATGAGGAATCTCAGTTGCATCAGCTGCACGGCTGTCACTCGAGGATTGCTGCAGTTCTCCAGCCATTGCAGGAATTTCTCACCATGCCGTATGGCTGCCAATTCCTCGATATCCGCGTATTTGGCTCGCTCCTCCTCATCCGTCTTATTCGAGTTGTTGTTGTTGTTGTTGCTGGCACTGACGTCATTGTTGTTGTGATGCTGATGTTGTTGCGTCTCACTGTTGAAGCTGGCCTCCGAGTCATGATCCAATTCGCCTCCACCGATTTTATATATAATATTGCTGAGCACATTTTTACATGGCTCATCGCCGCCGCTGTTCAATTCCGGGCTCGGTTCACGGCTGTTTGTCACGGGATTTGGGGTTACGGACTCGGCAAGAATCGGACTCGGACTGGAGCTTGCTGATTTCGCGGATTTTGCTGATAAATCCTCCGGCTTGCCATGCACTTCCACATCCGTTTCGGTCTCCGCCTCCAGCTCAGTGGGATGTGCCTCATTCGAGGAGGACAAACTGCGCACTGATGGCGACTCTGTCTCCTTTGTGAGCTGTGAATAGAGTATGTTGTCATAAGGCTGCTTGGCGATGTTGTCCTCGATGTGCGTCGACTCTGGGGCAGTTGTTGATGTTGCAGCTGCTGCTGCCGCTTGATGTTGTTGCAGTGCCGCCAATGTGGCAGCATTCGGATTAAGTGTCGAGTGCAGACTGGCGCCAAAAGCCTTACACCAGTTGTACCACGCCGAGTGCTTCTCATCGAGAGTGCCAGGTGGTGCAGCCGGTGCTGGGGATGTTGCCGAGGGCATGGGTGGAGTGTGCGGATATGGATTCATTTGCTGGGGAGTCGAGGAGCGTATTGGTGGACTTGTCACGCCCAATCCAGCAGCAGCAGCTGCAGCTGCAGACTGTGTTGGTGGATACAGACTGTTCAATCCGAGCATTGCCTGCTGGGATTTGAGCCAGTAGAGCAGGGGATCGTCGGGCAGTCCTGACAGTGGCGCCACACAGCCGACGAGGAGAGGTGCCAGCGATGGGCTCGGACTCTTCATGCTGCCCAGATTCGTCTCACAATCATTGGCTGTTGTTGAGCTGCTGCCGGATGGCTTCTGCTTGGCCCAGTTCTTGACGCTCAGCGCCGGAGTCCGTTCTCGATCCCTTTCCCGATCACCGCTTTCACTGCGCGGACTCTGCTCCTGCTGCTGACCATTCGGACCACTTTGTTTCTGTGGATTGCGCAGAGTGTTGGCTGTGGCCGCAAAACTGTTCAAGCCGGACATGGCTGCCAGGCCGGGATTGAGCTGAGCAAGTAGATTCAGGTTCGAGGTCAGCTCATTGAAACTGATCGCAAGCGGGGACTGAGAGATGCCACCAAGACCGGACAGATGAGTGAGACTCGACAGCGGACTTATCGCATTCAGTGATGGATCCGCTGGCCCCGATCGCGATATATCCGCACCGAACACTTTGCTCTTGAATCCCACATAGTCGACGGGCAGTCCGTTGTAGCCGATGTCCGACAGACCCTTATTTGTACTATAGTCGAGGCCGTTCAGCGGCGATCGCTTGAACGCGAGCTCATCGAAGTTCAGCTTATTCGAGAAATTCAATGGCAGACCGCTGCTGTTGTTGTGCTCCAAGCGTGGCCGCTTCTCGGGCGGACCGAGCAGACCCGCCGAACCGCCACCACCAACGCCTCCTCCCTCCAGCTTGTCGACGAGGGCATCGGCGCACATTTTGTCGGCCGCTGATTGGCGGGACATGAAGCGCAGCTTGTCCTCGTTCTTGCACCAGCCACGCAGTGTCGACTCTGGCACACCAATATCCCGGGCCACAGATGCCTTGGATTCGCCATCATGAATGCGCTGGATCGCATGGATTTTGTCGCGAGGGGTCAAGCTACGCAAAGGTCGCTTGCCCTTCGTCCCCATGCGGATGTTCATATGCGAATAGCTGGAAATATCCAACTTTAAGCCGTTATCAAACAGTTTGGCTGCTGCAAGAGACAAGAAAGAGAAGACCAAAACAAAGAATTGATATTAATTACAGTAGTTCGTGACTAACTAAAATTAAATATATATGTGTAAAAATAGTAAGCCTATTTTGAGCGTAGTACACACATATGTTTTGCCAAATATAAATATATATATATATATATATATATATTTAAAATATAGTTAAAAAATTATGAAAGCTGTATTTGTTCGTAAGCAATCAATAAGTAAGATAAGTTCGTATTAAGATATGGGACAACAAAATCAGTGAACCTTATTTAGCTTTTCTTGGGGCTATAAAATATATTCCACAATTATTATTTAGTTGCATTACTCTTATTATATGTAACCATTTATTTCAAATACATTTTTTTTTTAAATATTTCGTTTAGTATCCTCCCTCTAATTTATAGGTAATGCTACTCCTGGAACCTTTTTCCTTCATAGAAATCGTTTATTTATTTCTTATGTTGTAACTATAAGATTACATTTAAAGAGTGATTTCTTAAATTAAATTTTATTATTTAAATTTTATTTGAAATAAATTTAATACAATATATGATAATATTTCTCTTTCTGACTACTTATTCAAAAATTCTAAGACTTCTAAATTTTATATAAAGAGCTAAGTAAACCTTATTAAATCGAATTTAAGTACATAACCCAAGCATTCTACTTAAATAGCATTAGGCAACATATTGAAATTATAAGGAAGCTGAAATTTTAGCAAAAAATAAATAATTGGCTATTTAAAATATAACTACAAAATTAATAGTTTAGTATTTTGTTTTTATTGCTGCCACTTAAAGTTAAAACCTATATATGCAAGTTGATCTATGATGAACATATACAATTATTTATTTTATGAATAGAGTAGAAGTTATAATAATGTATAATTATGTATTATGTATTAGCTGTATTTTCGAAACGAGATTCGAATGTCTTGTTTTGTATTTACACAGAAACAATATGGAATCGGCATAAATAATGGCAAAATAATGGTAAACTGATCAAAATAAGCTTGGGTCAGGGTCTTAATTGGAATCGCATATAACTGGATTCAAATTCTGGATCGCAATAAATTCAACATTTTCTAATTCGTATTGATGTAGAAGTACAGGAATCGATCCAGAATTTTTACTGTCACTTCAGAAGAATCTAATTCCTGTTCTTTCCCATCCTATATATTAGGATATCGAGTTTTTCCGACATCCATCCTAAGGGGGAATTACCGAAAATTGTATTTCTAATTAGAAATCTCTCTCGCTCTTATAGTCTCTGAGATCCAATGCTAGATCGACTCGGAGTCGACTCCAACTTCTTCAAATCGCTGCAAGACATGAGAAACAAGAAGAAGCAGAAGAAGGAGTAGTTGAGTCAGAGCCAGTAAAGAAGAAAGAGTTGAAATTAATTACTGTGGTTGGTGACACACTTAAGACGCACACGCACCACGCAATACTTGTGCATATGCATAGGTATGCGTATTTGTGTGTATATATTTGAGTGCAGCACATAGCCGAAAATAATGCGTTTCCATTCGTCAGCGGCGACTACATGCCAAATACATATGTAGAGCCAAATGCTCAATGCGCGCGCCATATACTTTTTACTTGGGGTTGTTGTGACAGAGGCAGAGGCAGCGACAGTAGCGGCAGCAGTGGGAGCAGAGGCGGCAGCAGCAGATGGAGGCAGTTCGCACGAAGCTCCAATAAAATCGCGTCGCGCTTTAAAGTTTTACGGACAGGTCGCGAGGTAGATGTAAATAAACCGCACACACACACACATCCACACACAAATATATAATATACAAAGTTGAGCGCACACACACATACACACACACACACACTGGCATCAAAAATTCTCGCACGGCGAAATGAGCTGTGTCACGCCCCATGCCACTAAATACTCGCTGGCACGATGGTGACGACGTAGACGAGGTCGCTGGAATGCCAAAAATCAAAAGGGCTGGGACACATCTACACACACACACACGCACACATAGAGACAATGGAATATGCTAATTGGTGCGTTGAGTTCGCGCCTGCTCCAAATTGCAGTCGCGCGAGTATCTACGAATAAGCAACAAGAACAAGCCATTCGCCAACGTCACCGTCGTCTCATCGGCTGCGACACGAGTGGGAGCCGAAGCGATGCGCACGAGACACGAGACGATTTATGGCTTGTTGTTTACCTGCCTTCGTGTGCATATAAATATATATATATATATATATATATGGGGAGAGCGACACGACAACGACACCAGTCGACTTTGTCGTGGGCAGCTCTCCACTACTCATCTGCACGCAGAGCGAAAAAAAAATGAAAATCCAACCCCACAGCACTGCATTACCCAGTACTGACCCCAACCACGCTCAATCGCCTACAGCCTGTTGCTGTCCCCACCCCCAAAAATTAGCAGTTGCAGCTTAAGAATAACAACAACAGCAATGCAATGCAGAAATGCGAAGAACGAGAATGGGAATGGGAACAGCTTGGCCAAGCCAAGCCAGGAACAGCTGAAAGCATGCCTGAGACTTGAGATGATGGCTGGCCCGGCCTGGCTTGGCTTGGTTTGTATCTTGGGAGCGGAGCAGAGCCGAGCAGAGCTGAGCGAATGACAATTTGCTCCGCCTCCGTCGCCGTCTCGTTTATCAAGTGCGAGGCATGCAAAGGAGACTTTGCCTGGCAGCCGTTTCAAGAAGGAGCGGGACACGCGATTTTAAAATGAAAAACACGTTTTGCGCATGACTGACACATGATTTCTTTCTTTCTTTCTTTGTGTGCACACACACACACACACAACATCTCCTCGTAGGTTGTATATGTAAAACAAAAGTTCGCAAGTAAGAAGGCGACATATGATTTGCGTGTGTGTGTGTGGGAAGAGTGCAAAGAACGCTAAGAGAAAGAACTGTTCCTTAAGAGCGTTGAGCAAAAGGAGTCTGCGGACGAAGAGTAACAATTAGTGTTCACAAAAACGTTGTTAGTTTATCATATACAAGAAATGCATATTTATGTGTGCATGTGTGCATGTGTGCATGTGGGCATGGTGTTTACTTAAATATTGATAGGCAAATATTTTGATGCAGTTGTGTGAGTGTAAGTCTGTGTGTGTGTGTGCACAAATAATTGAGGTGCGACTCCATATACCAAAAGGGTTTAATATAAAGCAGTTGCATCACACCCCCAACTACGAATGTATTCAAAATATATAAAGCTTACAATATGAATACTTATTCTAGGATATATACAAATTTGAATGCATTTTAAAGAAATCTGGCAGACAATTTTGTGCTTAACTTAGAAGCTGCAGCATACAACTCTGCATACAAGAGCAGCACTAGGTAATTAATTATTAATAATTAATGCATACAGAATGCATTCGCTCAGAAGGTGTCATTAACAAATTTCGATGCTGGCTAGTTAAAATCAACAATTGCCAATTGAGCTTCATTTTTTGTTGGTTATTTTTGCCTTTGTTTTAATTGAGTTGAGTGAGAATTAAATAAAATATATTATTTATATTATAAATAAGAAATCAAAATTAATAAATAATAATTACATAAATAAATGCATATATATTTGTATGTGTGCGTGTGTGTATGTATATAAGTTCAGGTGAGCTGAATTTAATAATTGCAAATAAATCTTCATTGTTTTATTATTATATTATACATAAATTTGTTGTATTAAGTTGAGTGAGAATTAAAATAAATAAAATATATTATTTATATATAATATAAAATATGCATAAGTAAATAACATCCGTTGAATGTAATTATTATTTAATTGGCTTATTTACATTAGCGACTTGTGGTCACAAATACATCCATGCAAACATATATATATTTGTGTGTGTGTGGGTGTACAGGTGTGTACATGGTTGTGCCCTTAACCTTCATTTCAACTCACACACACATAGACGCTCATAACCAATGGAGTGGCAAATAACTGTGTCGACTTGCCACTTGCCGCATGCCACTTGCCACCAAAGCTTACACACATATATTGAATACAACTTTTACAACTGTATAAAAATTGCAAGGTCTTTTTTTTGCTATTCAACACGGCCAAAGCAAAAAGCTCGAGCAGAAAGAAGAAATTTTACTTTCTCTTTCGCATCGAGTCCAATCCCAGCGAGCCATTAAACTTTTCACCAACCGAACTGGGACAGAGTATGAAAAAAAATAAAAGAAAAAAATCGGGTAACAACAGAAAAAGATGAAAGAAATATATATATATATATGTATAAAAGAATTACAGCCAAGTTTGTTCATGTGTATGTGGAGTATGTAAGAATTATTTGTATGTATTATGTGTGTGTATGTGTGTGTGTGTGTGTGTGTGTGCAGCAGACACATTTACAGACGAACTCCAACACACACATACACTCATGTAATGACGGGCCGGCCGGCCGTCCATTATTTATATAAATGTCTGTGTGTGTGTGTGTGTGTGTTGCGATTTTTCCTATATACAATTATAATTTTATTGTATTTACTACTATTTTTATCGTCTCTTTGGCCTCGTATCGAACTCATTCAGACACAGACTTGGAGGAAGCAGACAGGACTGGACTGGACAGGATGGGGCAGAAATGGACATGACTGGACAGAGCACACAGTCTGCTAAATGCAGGTCAACGACAGAAACTATTCGGAGTGTATTACCAATACATACACACCAAAACATACATACATACATATGTACATACATAAGTACTGCATTTTTTTCGCTCATGTCTATTTGAGCTAATACAAAAGTGTATAAAATGGCTTTAAGAGGAGTCACGCCAAAATGGATATAAAAAGTTTGTTTTAGTCTGCCACCGATTAATGTGTGTTGCAGCAAAGCACCTGTTGCAACTCAGCAAAAAGTTTTACCATCTTAGTCGATTTAGTGTCTTTGCAAATTATTTCATTTTATGGCCCAGATTAGGTGAGTTATTTTGTCTTGAGCTTTGTCAGCATCTCAAAGCATGATAACTGTTGAGTTTGAGATTATTATTATTATTTATACTATTATTATTATAATTTTTGTATTTTTTTTATCATAATTATTATTATGTTATCTGTATTTCTACATACAAATCTTGTAAATATTACTTACTTTCTTAATTTAAATGTACATATTACATTTTATTCTTCATTTAATTAAATATAAATTACTTTCCACTTTTTGTTTTTTTTGAGTCTCTACTGATATTAGTCAACATTTAATAAACAAAAACAAAAATTATTGTTATAAGCAGCATCCGTATATTTTAGTCTGTGTTTCAGTCTGTTCACCTTAGACTAAAACCGTGTCAATGTGGAGCATATTTATTGGGAACTATAAATATACCACTAACTATGTATTATTTGGTATTAACTTAGTAAGGGTTGTTAAAATAAAGTAGTTAAATGTGTAATTAATAAAAGCAAACGTCTTTCAATCGATAGTTTCCTTCTTATTAAGAATATATAAAAAGTTGTTTGTTTTAAATAATTTATGTATATATATTCTAGCAATATCGGTTTCTATGCAAAGTGGTCTTCAGCTTTGAAGCTAAAAACTCGAAATCTACCATCTTGTTTCCTATTTAATTAAGCAACTTTTTTGTGTTTCATGATGTCCTACGCACTTTTTTCAAAGCAAAATTATCAACATTTCATCATAAAAATCTAATATATAACTCTTTAAAAATATTATTTATTTGATTTGGTACCAGGCCCAAAAGTTATTTAATAAAATTGTTATTTATTTACAAGCTTATTTTTTTTAGATTTTTTTAAGTTTCTTAAAATTACACACAGTTGGGAATCACATCTAAAACTTAATCATTTAATTAATTAAATATTTAGATATATTTAGTAGTCAAGAGTTTATCCTTTTTAGGAGATTATCCTTTTACACATACTTAGTCAATTTTCTTAGAAATTTAAAAGACAAAAAACATGATTGACTAATTTTTATCATATGGTCTATAGATCTTTGGATCTATAGATCATATATGATGAATATATTGAAAGTCTTATCAAGATTTTTTTGATTCGGCAAAGGGGTTTCTGTGATTCGCTAATCCTTGCAGAACATTTTTTGATAATTTTACCTTTCCGTTTTATTTGTTATACTTTTTTTTATTTTTAATTTAACTATTCCATTTTTATTTTTCATTTTACGTTTAATTTGCAACTTTAATATTAATTTTTAAAAATAATTTTTTAATTTTTTTATATATATTTATTTTTAAACATTTTTAATAGTTGTGAACTGTTTTTAGTTAAATTTATTAATAATAGTTAAACTTGTTTGCATAAAAGCATTCAAAATCGAGAAGGAAATGTTTAACTGAATAAAATTAATCTACGCAAAAGGGTTATTTTGGTTTATACATTACATAGGTGACACTAATAATACTCTATGAATGTTGTAAAGTGTTTTGGTGGAAAGAGGAACATGGCATATTTTTTTAGTCAATACTTTAGTAATATGTCTTATATTTCATGAAGATTATTTAATAATACTTTTATCTACCAGCTAATATATAACATAGTTTTGCGTCTGCTACAATAGTGTCTTTTCAGAGATCAGAAACCAAAATACTTCCTAATAGTTTAATGAGTAATTGTAAATTAAGAAGGAAGTAAATTTAAATGAGCTTCAAAAATCTATTCGATCTCAAAGTGCATCGAAGCATAAAACATCATATTTTAAATGAATACTTTCATATCGACTAAGCTCATATGCCCTATTTAATCAAAAACTTTCAAAGTTTCCATAAAAACATTGGAAAAAGCTTTCTATTAAATTGACCAATTACCTACATTTGATCAAGATCAGTTACGATAAAGTAGATAAACCTTGGTATAGGGTATCTCCTAGTTGATAGCTTGTTTGTACATAGAACTGTAAGAAACGAGTCAAAAGCATTTTTATCCAGGTTTTTTTTTTCAAATAAAGTGAAACACATCTTATGTACACATATCCATTTAAATGAGCTTGAAAGATTGATAAATAATTCAGTTTCATAGAACAGTTTTTCACGATTTTTCCCCCACTTGCTATTCGAATTTGCAAAAATATTCAAGCTAAAAATAAAACTTCAATATAAAGTTATGCTTTTCGAATCCTTAACGAGGAAGTCAATAATCCAAGCAATTTAGTGAGTCGCAAGAAGTATATTTTAAAATAAATACTAATTTCTCACACTTTCAAAAAAAGGACATTTCGTTTAAATAGCAAAAGCTATACAGCACTGTTGTTATTAAATTTTTTTTTAATAAAATATTTACTAATTTTCAGTACAAACCTTTTTCTGGCACGTGAGCAAAGAAATGTTTTTCGATTCTGTAGAGTTACGTTCTTTTGATTTAATTGTTTTGTCTGTTGAACACTTTTCGTGAAGATCACAAATTTTGAAATTCTTATAAATCACTTGAAATCCTTTTTGTTTATGTTTTTATTTGCGTATGTGCAATATTATAAATATAATTATATTTCTAAATAAGTAAAGGAAGCACAACTCTTTTGTTTATATATGCAAATCTCAACTGTTTCACACACACATTTGGAATTAGAATGGAATTCAAAGTTGTCTCAATTAGCTGCGAATGCGCCAAGGAAATTGCGAAATTAGCCGCGACAGCGAAGGCTACCGAGACAGCGGCAGCGACAGCGACACAGAGAGCAGCGTGTTTGAGGCGACCGGCTATCGGAAAGGATATGACCGCTATGCCGTCCAACAGTGTCCTGCGAACCGAAACAGCGAGCGCCCGGCGACAAACTACCGCGACTCCAGCCAGCCAGCCAGCGAGCGAGCGAGCGAGCGAGCGGAGCGCACAAATATCGTGAGCGAATTTTTATTTCATCGCGGCGAATTTCCGCATCACGACTATATTTTCTCCTTATGTGTGCGTGTGTCTGTCTCTGCTTGTGTGTGTGTGCGTGAATGCGAGCGAGCGAATGAGCGAGAGCCGTACACGTGTATGAGTTTGTTTACACTCGTATGGTCAGTTTTGTTGTCGTTTATTCTGTTTCTTTACGCCTGTGCGTCTGTGTGTGTGTTTGTCTCTTGCGCACTCTTCTTGCTCTCTGCCCGTGTTTTTGTCGCTGTGTTAGTGTATTCGCGGCCGTTTTCGTTGACAGCCAAATGTACAATGATTAATAACGGCGAAGATGGCAACGAAGACGCAGCTTGCTCTCGCTGCCGTCGCTGCCGTTGATGCCGTCGCTGCTTACTCTCAGGGACATCAGGCTGGACAATAACGTTATACACGCACACGAACACACACACACAGATATTTGCACGCAATTTTCAGACACATAGGCAGCGACGACGACGACGACGACGCAATGTTCGTGCGGTTGGCCGATCGGTTGGTCCGTTTAGCGGGGGGTGTTGTGGGGGGGGCGGGAGTACATCCTTTTTGGCGGCAGCAACAGCCGCAGCAGCAGCAGGCCTACTTTCTTCTGCTCATATATTCAAATCTTGCACACAGCTACACACATGCACGTATTTATATACGTGTCGAAAAGTCTTTAGCCCATGTACATGTATGTGTGTGCCTGTGTGAAGTAGAAGTAGAAGAAGAAGCAGAAGAAGTACATATGTATTTGTAGTTTTTTGTTTCGGTCGCTTGGTTGGATGGATGGATGGATGGATGGATGGGCCCGTTGCTCGAGAGTAAAGCGAAAATGAAACGAGCGAAATCAAATGCTGCATGTGTGTGTGTGTGTTTTTGCTTGTGTTTAAAGTTGTTGGCGGGATGCAGGGTTGTTGTTGCTGGACAATGTCTTGGCCCTTTTTTAGCCAGCATAAATATGTCTGCATGTATGTGTGCATATATGTGTGTATGTACGTATGTATGTATATGGTATAGGCGTTACAAGTCATGTAGAAATATCAGAAGAAACCACCACATACAGGAGGTACAGGGAAAGGAACAGGGGCAGGGAATGAAGCCATTTATTAACGCCGCGAGAATACACGTTGACGGGAGGAGGGTGGTTGAGGGAGGGGTGACGTAGAAGTTCACAGCGCAAAAATTTAACGCGAAATTTTTAGTTGACCAACAACAGGCGAACAGGTGTTAATTAAACATATGCACAATATAAGCAGACCAATAAAATAAAATAAATAAATCATATAAATAAACCAATAAATATTTATTTTTTTATATATTATTTTATTAAATTTGTTTATATCGCTTGTTGCCTGCCCATCATTGTCATTGTCTTAGCTCAAGTCTCAAGTTTTTATCGCTTTGTTGTGATCTTTGCCGTCCCGGGATTTACAGTTAATCGACAACTTGTCTGCTTTTTTACTTGTATTTGTTTTGAGCGAGTCGAGCATCTATCCTTATTTCTTGCACCTAAAGTTAACAATGCTCGACATCCGTTCAGAGTCATCTATTTCTATTAAGAGAATTCCATTTTAATCATTTTGTTTCGCGAATAACATTTTGGCAAGCATTTCGAGCCCGGAATTATATATTTTTTATTTAAATTTTTGCAAAAAAAAACCACTTGTTTTAAACAGACATAATAATAAATTTCAGTGATGTTGTTTTCTGAGTGTAGATAATATGAGTAAAAGTTCTCCAGTCTAAGGTGTCATCAACCCAACAATGAATACACATATTATAAGTTCGTACAGAAAAAAAAAACACAGGCAATAAAAAATGGGGTTGAAAAAGTCAAATATTTTTACGCTGTGAATATTTTGTGTTGACCTTAACAAACCATATACGTATTTCTAGTTCTTACAACATTCAAAATATTTTCTAATATTTTGTACAATTTTAAAACTCACTTTTAATTAGTTAAAAATTGGCAGAACAACCCCTTAATATACATTACAAAATTTTATATATATTTATATTCCGATGCTAAAGGCAGAATAAAATAAAAAAGCTTAGTTTAGTTTAAAAAAGTGTTCACGTCGAGGTATCTTCCATAATTCTATATAGAAGTTATTACTAACTGCAGACATTTAATTGGAGTATTGGTAACAAGGTTGAAATGCTGAATATTCATTTTACTTGTGATTGGGATACAGCTTTTTTTTCAGCTGTACAAATATAGAAAATTAACCCTTTAGAGACAAAAAGATTAATTAAAATTTTTGAATTAAGATCATTGAAGTGTTTTTTGCTATACCTCGTCTTACAGATTCAAAGACAACTTTTCTCTTTTCTATAATTGGGATTAATTGTACCATAAAACATCCTACAAATAATGACTATAGTAATATAAGTACTAATATGAAGAAAACACTTCTAGGTCAGGAGTGTATGAATAAATAATAACTTTTTGGGAACTAATGGCAACTTTATGAAAAATGGAAGACTAAGAAAAATTAAGACAGAAAAGAAAACATAATTGTATTTACAGTTTCAACATATTTCAGAAATTGTATGAATAATGACAAATATGAACTACAATCAAATGCAAAATTATGAATTTTTTTATCAATTACAAAAAAAATGTATTTTTTTTTTGTGGAATTTTAAGAAAATTAATTTCTATGAAAGAAAGAAAACCTAAAAAATTTAATTTTCAACTTTCTTATATGTAAATAATTATACGCCTGCTTTTTCAAGTAGCTATACGAAATATATGTAAATTCCAAAGTTTCAGTCTAAAGCTCTGATAGTCTATTTGTTGCTGCTGCTTTGCATGAGGTGCATATAAATATGATTCGGGTGTAAGTTTAGGTAAGCAAAGACAATGTACTTGTTTGATAGATATATGTACATATGTGTGTACATATTGTACATATGTATACATATATATATACATGTCTCCCTACGCTGGGCAGCGTATTCAAATGCAATTTGATAAGGCCGAAAGAAGCGGCAGTGACTAAGACAATTGCCGGTTGAGCGTAATAACAAAACCAAAAAGGACAACAACAGTGTTTTGGCCGAGAGCTGTGAGATGCATTTTGAGAAATCGCTAAGAATAGCTTTTGCATCTGACAAATATGCATGAGTATCTCTACACACACACACATATATGTATACGCAGTATACAGTGGAAACAATAATCACATAAGGCTTTACCTAAAGCAGAGCATCATCAGCAAGAAGAAGAAGTAGCAGAAGAAGAAGCAGCATCACACAACCCTGTTGCTAAAAAGCCAGCCGACTGCTTGCTTGCTTGCCTGCTTGCATGTGGGCTGAAGATTGAGTGTGGTGGAGGTGGAGTTGGAGGCTTAGGTGGAGGTGGGTTCGCTTCATCCATAGTCAGCACACACACACACACACACAACACGGACACACTTACACACATACTGGACTTGAACATCCTTAGCGCAAATTTCGTTGCAGCGAAAATTTTGAGTTGCTTTATCGCAAGTCACGTATGGAGGACATAGACTCACACACACAAATGCATACATACATACAGCTGCGGTCAAAATAATAGTATATGTTTTGGTAAATGCCAATGAAGAATACTGAATATAAATAAACATTTAAAGATGGGATGGCCTTATCAATTGCATCTCATACGTAACATCACTAACATCAATAAATGTATTGACTGCTTAGTGGTAAAATGCAAAAATGTATGAATTCATTATAGAACAAGTATATAAACAGATTATGGGCTATTGAGGCTCGCCATATATAAATCTGTTTTGGATTCGTCAGATCACCATTTCTTCAATGTTCTATTATAGACTTTAAACTTCTTGCATGACGTTTTATTTCGTTGGTATGGGTTCTATTCTTGGTCTTTTGCCTAATGGTTTTTTATCTGTGGGATGTGTGCCACTCTTGGCACTCGATGTCACACTGTAAAGTTTTTTTTTATAATAGTATAATTTAAGAATGGTTTGATGATTTATAGGAGGTGTCGATTATAAGAAGTGAAATTTTTTGCCACGCCGCATAAAATGAGTCATATTAAGCCTAGCTAGGTCGGTCAATAACAGAAAAACAACAGAAATAAAAAGGATGTGTGGAATAGTAGAATGGTGGAAGGAGTCGACGTGTACTATTAAAGGAGCTATGAATATATTCAGCATTTACAGCACTCCTATTATCTTGACCGCTGCTGTACATGTGTGTGTGTATACTTCAGATGAATACCCATCTAGCAAGCAAGCAACCAACTCTACTCTACTCAAACGACTGGGCGACCAGCCGACCAAGCAATAATACCAACAAACATACGAATACACACACACACACACAGACAGACGGACGGACAGAGCGACCATTGTCCAGCAAAGCGAAAATTTATATTTTCGTTCGGCTCGCTCAGCAGTGCAGAGTGTCGTAGTTTCTCTAATATCTGCCAGCTCCTTGCCAGATGCTGCAGGGAATGTCCTTCATACAGCGGCCGATTTGTCGTCCAGATACAAACAGCGACCCCCCTCCCTATCCAATCGACCAACCCACCAAGCATCTATCCACCAATGTCCTGTGTGAAATGGCTTAGTATGTGTCCGCTTGTGTGTGCATGTGTGTGTGTGTGTGCACAATTACGAATTCGTCGTTGTCCTCAACTAAACTCGATTCGTTTTCACCCAAGCCTCGCTGTCACCGTCGCCCACTATTCTCATCATCATCAACAATCCCCTCATCCCTCCCCACTAACCAAACCCTCCACATCCCCCCCATTCCCTTCTCGGCACACATGCGAAGGAAATTTTCGCGTGAATTGAAAGATGAAGGCTCATGGGGCCGGGCGCTGGTCACCAACACGGGTCCGGGTCCGGGTCCTGGTCCGTGTCCGAGTCCGGTGCCGTCGATTCAAAACCCGCGTTCTCAAATCGACATACAAAAATATACTTGTGTGTGTGTGGTATGCACGTATGTGTGTGCATGGCTGTGTGTGTTTGTTATATGTATGTGTGTGTCTGTATAATTTCCAGTACATAACCGGACTCTGTTAGGGAAAACACTTCTTCTTGCATTGTCTTCTAGAAAGCCAAGACGTGCAAAATATGACAAACTATTTCAGATGTCCATCTGCTCAGAGATCTGCACTTTCGTTATTAAGTTAAATGATTTTAGAAAATTTGCATACCTTTTAGCGCCAAGTATTATTCAGAAATTGTATTTAAAAACGCAAGTATGAACCATTTTTTTAAATGTAGTCAAATTTTTTTAGAAATTAGAAAAAATATATTTGGTTTTGTTCGTGTTACACAAATTTCTTATTTTACATTTTATAATTAATAACCGAAGGTATCTTAGTATATTGTCCGTCATACCGTCTGTATAGATAAAGTGTTAAAATTGGAGATTGGATAAACCTTTGTATCTTTCAATTATATATTTTTATTACTTATTTATTTATTTTGTGCAATGTTAGTCATGTATAAACGCTACCTTTTCAACATCTTTAGAGATCGACCCTTGGTTCTTGGAACTTATACTGGTCTGTACCCGCGTCAGACAAAGCGCTACGTCCACTAGGAGGCTAGGAGATCGATAATCGCAAATCGATAAAATCGCATATTTCCCAAGAAAATTATGCTAAAAGCCCTAAGAGATGAAGTTACTAATTTTGAAAGGTATATTACTAAGGTAAATTAATAAAATCAAAAGCATATATCTACTGTAATTGGATCATCTTCATGAATGAATTTCTCGTTACTTAAACAAATACAAACAATTTCCTATTAGCTTAATTTGAAATGTATTTAGTTAGCTTTGAAACCTTTTTATTTTCAGTAGAGTTTTCGAACTCAGTCAACTCTTTAAAATATTTCATTAGTAATGCACCGAAATGCATCGGATTCCTGATAAAGGATTAAATTATTTAAACGTAAGAAAACATGTTTTTTACATCATTTATTTTTGCACACTTTTATACATTTCAGAAAAATAGTTGACAATATTTATTTTTACTCATTTTTTAAATGTTTCAAGCGTAACTAAATCTTTGCTTGGTAATTCGAATATATACATACATATACCCCAGCGATGATTAGTTTTTGTATTTTGACAATGAGATGCACCTGTCGCACCTGTCGCATCTAAGCATCTAAACAGAGAACTATGCACACGCCCATTATTTCGATCAGTTTGAATTTGAATGGCTTACGCGCAATGCTGATGAAAATTTGTAGCAGTGCGCAAATGGCAACAACAACACCGAAATGACAAAAACAAAAAAACACGTTGCAAAATCTGTATAATCCTCCTGCTGCGCAGCTCTAGGCCTGGACGACCTTAGTTAGACGCTACCTGTCCAGGCACCCTACTCCCAATGTCCGACGCCCGATGCCCGATGCCCGAATAAGCCCTGTCCCTTTTTTGGACTCGCCTGCGCCTCTGCCTTGGACTTGTGTGCTAAGCTAAGGCGATTTGAGCAGACGAAAAACCGCAGCACTCGCAAGTTGTTATATTCTACTTTTCTCCTCCTTCTCCTTCTCTCCTCTCCCCTACATCCATTTCCTTACATTTCGTTTCGTTCGTTTCGTTTCGTTTCGTAACATTCTATGCCACACTCGGCTGCTGCTGCTGCTTCTGCTTCCGCTGCTGCTGCTGCTGCTGCTGCTGCTATGATTTGCATATCGTAGCTTGCTTTGTTTTAATGCGTCTGTCTCTGGCCACCTCAGCAAGCAGCACCATTTGCCGATTCCAGCCGATGTCCGAGCTCTTTGTCAGCTACCGTTACCTGAGTGCGTGCGTCTGTGTGTATGTGCTGTGTGTGTGTGTGCTTGCTGAACAGAATGCGCCGCGTAAGAAGAAGAAGAAGGCAAAACGTGTGCAGGCCGAGGAGAGTCTGCCAGTTGTCCTTCCAATCTAAGCTAAATGCTCCCACTGCCACCACTCGTTGCCACTCGTTGCCATCGTTGCAGAAAACACACAGTATTTGAAACAATTGAGGAGCCAGCGGAGGAACGTTGGGCAGACGCAGCATTTTTGACCACCATCTACTGCTGACCACTGCTGCAACTACATCCACATCCACATCCACATCTACATCGACAACATGCTTACGTTTAGTTATGCCAGCGTTGGTTAGACAGAGATACCGAGCGAGTATGCGAACACTACGACGACTGAGTGAGACAGATAGAAAGAAAGAGAAAGAGAGCGAGAGAGAGAGAGAGACAGCAGTAGTCGAATCTTTCTCAAAATTGAACTATATGCATAGTGTAAGGCAAGACATGCCTGGTTCGAGTCTGAGCTGAGTCGAGCCACATGCAAATAACGCAAATAACGCAGACAGATGCAGTTTTTCTTCTTATGTATTCTCGCTGCTTTGCTTGCAGCTTTGTTAAGATATTCTTTGCTACCAAGACGAACGTTGCTCTGGTTGCATTGGGCGGCCGAGTGGGTGGTAGGAGCTAGGAGCTAGTAGCTAGCATATATGCAAGTTCAATCAGCTGCTAATTGCACTACGTCCAAGACTCTGTGTACAAGTACATAATGGGTGTATCTATATCTGTGTGTGTCCGTGTGCGTTGCTTGGTTGCAAATGCAACTGCAGCATGTGAATACGCATACACATACGAATAGATTGCATATCCAGTGCAGCTTGCTAAATGCAGACGCAGCAGACCCAGCAGACACGGGCATCTGTTCGAATTTCATTATGCTTTCCTTACTTTATCATCTATTTATATTTTATCTTCTAATATCTAATATATATACATTTATATTTATGAATATTTCAAAGCCTCGAAATATTACTTTCTATTTACTTGATAACTGTACTATAAACGTTTCTCACCTACTCCAAATGTTCTTACCTAATGGGAATAGGAAATATTCCTTAACCTCTTCGAGAAATCTGTAAACAATTCAGAGTCGTCTTCATAATAACTATTTTTTTTATTTTGGTCTGATTGGGTTTACCCTAAATCCATATTGGATTATATACTCGCATACCGAAAGTAAATTTTGTAGATATATTGCCTTTAAGAACTAATATAAACATTTTTATAGTCACGCCTATAACCGCCAAACCCGATATTTCGGAAAGTGTAAATCGATAGAATCATATATGTATCTCTCACAATTTGTTAGCTAAAGTCACCAAATGTGGACAATATGTTATTGGTAACTCACCAAAGAGATCGATTGAAAGTTAAATGGCTTAAAGGTACATTGTTGGTAACAGGCTTACGAAATCCGGAGAAAGAATATTCTGAACCATACCGAAAGCCTATATCTCCCGCAAGATCCATAGTTACCAATCGTAGAAGAAAGATTACTAGGAAACTCAAAAATTTTTTTAAAGGCAAATTTGTACGGATTATGGATGTATTATTAAAAACATCTTTCAAGGATCAGTATTCCTTGACTGCACTTACCCTGTGTTCTGTGGAAGCTTTTATTAGATGGTATTATTTATTGGTATCAGAGTATTTTGAAGTAGCTTATTCCCGACTGTAGTAGCTTATTCTCTTTTTTTTTATAGAATTTCATTTGAATGATCTGAACAACTGTCATTGAATACTTTCATTGTTAATACAAATTGTGGATTTAATTAGTCCCGTTAACCAATGTTTGAACCAGATTTATCGCTAGAAGCAATAAAAAGTCAATCTTGAAATCTATTAATGTATCTATGTATCTATGGTTATACATTTGAAACTCATAAGAATTATGAATTATATGAACTTAATTTATACGTGCAGTAATTCTATTCTTAAAATAAATTTATTTCAGATGGTATGTTTTTTTTTTAGACTAATAGCTTTTGGCAAAATAATTTGTTTAATTATTGGATAATTATTTGGAATTATTTTTAAAAATTATCACTAACATTCCCTTGTAAACCGAAAGTTAATCTGCTTGCATTATTATTATGTTGTTGTGTGTTTTCAAGCTATATTATTTTAAGGTTTCTATTTCCCTATGGACTTTTAACTTTTTATGAGTTTTACCTGGATTTCCTTCTAAGATTTGTTTACAAATATATTAACCGATTGATTTTATGAAGACGTAGGTTTAAAACAGTGGGCGCTCGATGCAAATAAGTCAATAACAAAATCAGATCGACTTGCCTCATCAAAAATATTTACTATATCCAAAATTATTTAGAACTTTAAATTTTACCAAGAAAAATTAACAACATAGTGATTCTTTTCAGTATTTTGATTGTTTATAGGGTATTTTCTTTCAAGCTAATGGATGTCATAACATTTAAACCATAGTAAATTAACAGTTACATTCCATTGGGAGTCCTTAATTATTTATTTATTTATTTATTTAATTAATTATATTAACTAAAGTCAGTCGACACATAAAGTATAAAAAGTTAGAAATGGAGTTCAATAAATTTAAAATTATACATAAATCGACAATTATAAATATTTTTAGGATTTCTAAGATATTATATAGGCTTATTTATATTTTAACGATTTTTATTCAAGCGTGAGAAAGTTAATAGCTGACATATTTTCTGAGTTTAGTGTTTTAATCTGATCCGATTACATACTTATTTTTTCAGATATTTTATTTATTGTGGTATTTATTCGTTATTTATATAACTACAATTAGTTTGAGTTCCAAGCAACTCAGGATTATTACCATATACCTAAAACCCAGATTTGTACACTACATTTTAAGAATTGCGACCGCGAAAAACGCTGCGTCATTTCGATTTTGCCACTTGTCCAAGAACGAGGAGATTCTGAGGGTACTACATCAAATAGGCAAGAAAGAATATGTATGTTGACATTTGCGCAAAAGCATATGTACATCTATTGATTTTAAAGGACAGCGTTTTTTTTTTTTCGTGTCTTAGCCGTTTTCTCTATTCAGGCATTGTTGCTGTTTCATTATACTGCAGTAAAGGGAGAGCAAAATTGTCAACACTGCGGCTGCTGTAGGCTGGTTGGCTGGTTGGCTGATAGCCTGGCTGGGTGCTGGCAAGGGCCAGGCCTGTTCGAGTGTCATGTCCTTTGCCGACTACTTGTAGACAATCAAAGTACAAGGAAAGAAAGAAAAGCGCCGGCGATGTAAAACACAAAAACGCGATTTGGCGCGCTTTGAATCTGGTGGGTGCATATGTGCTAGTAAGTGCCAGCCACGTGAGAAATTTAAAATGCCTAGAAACGAGAACGAGTATATCTACACTATGTACACTTGGACAAAAATCCGTCCTGCAATTTAGGAAATCGATCTAAGAAAGCCTTACCTGTTTTTAGAAATAATTTCGAAATATTTTTAAATTAATTTGTAAAAATTAGAAAGGTTTTCTTATAACGACAATCAGTATTTTTACTTAAATACTGTTTCTATATGTATCTATTGTATATATTACAATATATGGGTAACAAAAACATATAAACATTTTTAAATACTGATGGTAACAAAAAACAAATTGAAAATTCTTCAACTGTCATACTTGTGGAAAACAAAACTCTGCAAATAAGATTGGTTTATGCTAATATTTGAAAAAGTTCACACATTTAAAAAGCCACCCTTAGAAAAATAACGGACAAAATTTAAGTAAATCGCCCCAAAGTAAGAATCGCTCTAATAATAGTTTTGCTTTCTATTTCTATTTGTAGAAATAAATTCTAAATATTAGAAAACAAATTTGTGCAATTTAGGAAGGCTTTCTCAAATCGACAAACCACAATATAATTTGAATTTGGGAAACAAATATAAGAAGGCTTTCCTAAATCGACAAACCACAATATATTTCGAATTTTCTTATTTTTTTTTAACTATCATTTTCTATTATTAAGAAATTATTATATGCAAAAAGTATAGATGCAAGTCTAATTTTTAGAAAAAATCTTTCTAAGATTCACAAACATCTAATGAAAAGAACGAATTCCCAAGAGTCAATACAAATTTTGCTGAGTGTAGCCAATACAATAACGGTGTACAAATATATGTGTGTGTTGAAAACACACACTTATCTTGAGCTTAAAAAATGTCCACTGACTTAAGCCCGGGATGAGCGTTGCGTTCTGTGCACAGGTACGGGTAGAACAGGAAGCAGGTCAGCAAAGTTGAATTCTATAGCCATTTACACACAGGACAAGGATGCGTCTTGCCCAAATGAAGAAGCAGAGCAAGAAGAAGGGGATGATGGTAAATCTGTCGGTTTCGGTTGAACGCACACAATCGCGAAATTTTCATCAAAATAGAAAGCAGCATGTCGCGCGGTCAGCATCGTTACCGTTACCGTCGACTGCGGCGATGTCTGCGACAAACGCTATCGTCTATGGGAGAGGACGTGAGGCAAAAGACAAGGACAAGGAGAGTCAAGCCAAGCCGAACCAGAACGTGTAGAAGGACTGCGGCGGCTCCCTACATCAATCAGAGCGCAACCCCGCGACAATTCAGCTAAAATCCGCAGTCGCCACCCTGCGGCAAAGCAATAGCAACGCTGACGGTGACGGTGACGGCAACTGCCACAGCCACTGCCACAGCCAAAGCAACACAAATACCCGAACCCTTCGCGTTTCCTATGCACTCAGCAAAAGAAAAAAATTCGCTCTAAAACTGGAACAATTTTCTGGCTTTCGATTTACGAAAAAAATAGTGAAATTATAAATTATTTTTTTTTGTAATTTATGAAATTTTTTTTATTAGTAAGAAATAATTTCTAAAGTGTATAAAATATAGAAAAGTAATTTTTTAATTGTCAAAATATTAATTATTTAGAAATTATTTAAAAATAATGAAAATTCTTTAAATTATAAATGCCTTTATTTTATTTTTGACAATTATATTTCTTAAAGTTCCTACTGCTTCGTAAGTTCAAAATTATGTTAAGAAATACTGAACATTTGTATAGTTTCAAAAGTGATTTTTATTTTAAAAAGATACTCTTAATTTCAAAGGCATTTTTTTTCTGAGTGTATAGGCATCGCGACTTTCAGCGTGTGCAGAGAATTGGCACTGACTGACTGACTGACGGACTGTGGAGTGTGTGCGGATGCAAATGGAACACACATACATACACATATAAAGAACATACATATGTGCATGGAAACATGCATAGACATGCATGCATATGTATTTGTATAATGTGCGAAGGTATAACCGTTCCCTGCTCTGTCCCCTGTCCTCTGTCCCCTGCCCTGTCACTTATGCCTTGGATGCCAGAGAACAATGCACAGCAGCCCACTTGAGTTTCCAGCAAGTGGCAGACGACGGTGGTGCAGTGTCACCTCCTAGCCAAGTCAACCCATTGCGGCCGAGTGGCGCAATTTTGCGTCAAACTCCATACCAACCCCGCTCCCCGCTCCCCACTCCCCCACAGCCAGCACCCTTCCGCCAACCCTTTGGCCTGTGTCATATTGGCACAAAGAAAAAGCTCTCGCTGACTGGCAACGACGACTACTCCTTGCAGCCTTATGGCTGAAAACGATTCAGTGGTCATGAGGTGACGTCTCTGGTACTGCCAACGGCACTGGCTCCTACTTACCATGTCCAGCTTAAATCGCAGAGCATTCGCGAACCCCACGACACAGGACACGGTATGGACACAACATTATTCGTGGCCAGAGCAATGCAAACTCACCATTGAGTTTGTGCTTTGGCATTGCTTTAGTCCTGCACCTAACTGGCTGGTAATACTTTACTCGCACCCCCCCTTTCTTCTCATCCAAATGGTTTGTTTCTTTGAACAAGCACTCTTAGAATTTGCGACGTTGCATCAGCATCAGCATCTGTCTGGACCTGGACCTCTGCCCCAAACTCCAATCTCGAATCCCGACAGTAGTTGTCTGATGATCCGCAATACGCGACCGTCTATAAATATTTGCTTTCAAACGTGCACTCTGGAAAAAAAATAGCAAAATAATTTAGAAATTCGCGCCTGTCTTAACTCACTTTATTATTCAGAAAGTATTTTTTTAAAAACCATTGTTTGGTATTAAAAGCTTAAGATAATTTTTAGATTTAAGTTTATTTGAAAAAAAAAAAATATAAAAAACAACAGATAAACTGAAAAAATAAAATTCGAGCAAGTTAATTTTATTAATTGCTTCTGCATTTTCGTAAGGATTTTTCCTCACTTTCTCCTTTTTGGAAATGCATATTAGTAAAAAAATAATTTTTCTATAAAAAATTAAACGCAATATGTTAAGCAGCTTTCAAACATTTATATTTTTTTTAAACATATTTTGTTATATCCAGAAATTATTTCCTAAAGCTTACTAGTTTGTATTTAGATTTTCTAAAATGCAAGACAATGTTTTTTCCGAGTGTAGTTGACTATTTTAGAACTTTGTTGAAGCGTGGCAATATTTTAATAAATAGTTAAAAATCTCTATATATTGGGATCAGCAATATTATCATTATTAGAATTTTTAGTGTTAGCATCATGTAGAATAAAGTTAACTTATTAAATCGAAACCGTGACCCTTTTTAAGCAACAACCACCGTTATGACCATCATCACCATCCCCATGCCGGCTGTGTGCAATTCCCAGCCACGTATCCTGCATGGGTCAAAACTCATATGAGAGATCCCGTCACATCGCGACAATTCATCCCCCTATTTCTTAAAAAGGACCTCTCCATATGCTGAAACCGAAAGGGGGGTGATGTGAGCATTGGACGCGGACATTGTAGGTGATGCCACATGAGATGCTACTACGCATTTAGCGAGTTGCGACTGCCAGCGTTCAAATACGCGACTGCCACTAATAGCAATGTGTGTTGTTGTTGTGTGTCCTTCTTTGGTTGCCAGTTTTTGTGTAAACTGAAATAGAAAACTTTCCATTTGCTCCATACTTTTATGCCTTGTGTGGCTGCTTTGCTGGAGATGGGATAATGCAGTGAAATGCGACAAATGATTTTGCATACATGTCCAACTTGAATATTAGGCACACCAGGTTTTTTTACTTTTATCTTTGCGGTAGTATTTCCATGTTGATATAACTTCAGAATTTAAGATGCATATGTTCGTTAATAAAAACGATTTATATACAAGAACTCATATTTTGACCAAAAGTTTCTACGATTAAAAAGAAAAAAAAGAAACTCGCCACAATAGCAAAATATAACATGCAAATTAGAAAAGTTTCTAGGTTTTGGAAATAATTTTTAATTTAACAAAACAAAATATATAATGGAAAATATTTCTAAAATTTAGTTATGAACACTTTCAAATCTTTAATAAAAAATATTTTCTTTAATTAAAAATAGATTTGGACTCCCTCGTTGGGAAGTCTCAACGTTATCGAGTTCGATTCGAAAAAAAATTAATTAAAAAAAAAAATAAATTATGTACATTTATTAACTGCCTAATTGTTTTGTAACAAAAGAGCCATTGCATAATGCTGTGTACACATATGGAAAACTCCCACTTTTATACAAATTCGACACTGGTATTAAGAAAAAATTAGCTTTGCTTTGTTCAAATTTAATTTCCAAATAATAAAGTGAGCTACCCCTCACCCAAAATATATGATAAACGTATTATTGGATTGTAAGTTTCATGGCAGGATGTTAATTTGCTATTACATTATTCACTCATAGATAATATGTATATATATATATATTTCTAAATTTGTTTATCAAATGGGAAATGTCTCCTATGCAACAAATCAAAATACCGTTTGCAAGGCTATGCAAATACATATCAACATATTTTTTCCAGTTTAGTTTGATGACTCTTGTCAATCTGAACTTGATGCTGGCAGATCTCGTGAATCAAGCTAAATTTTAATAAATGCTGCGATTTTTCGCCTATATCTTGTAGAAATATGCATATGCATATGTAAGCGTGTGTAATTATCAAGAAACACACACACACACACAAAAGGCTAACAAAAGTTGGGACTTACTGGCGTTGTGGTCGTTGATAGCTACATATGTATGTATCATCATCATTGGCTGGGATTGCGACGGTAGTTGGTGGCATATTATGGTGGCTAGTGTTAATGCCATGCGTCCTTTTGATGCGAGGACAATAACACTTCCGTGCGGAGCATTATCATAAAGGGGTTAAGCCGCTGATTTTCATCGTGTGTGCTCATTTAAGAAGTTACATGGAACCCACGTCGCGTCGGCTTGAGGCATACAACACAGCATACAACAAACACCAAATACACTCAGCATAAAATCGCACAAAACTAGAAAGTTCTATAAAGTATAAGTCACAAAAATATCATTATTATTTAATTTTTAAAATATTTTCCATCATAGAGAAATACATTTTCATAAAAACAAAAGTACAAAAAATTCGGAAACAAGAAAATAAATTTACTGGCTCGACTTTTATATTATGATATTATTATGGTCTCGGTTGCGAATTTCCGAAAAATCAAAAGTTTTTAAACTTATTATTATTATAATTAATACTATTATTATTATTATAAAAAATGTTAAATGAAATTAAGCTGAACAATAATGTGAGTGACCCTTGGCGCCCAAAAGTATTGCAAAAATCTAAAGTTCAGTGTGATTTTTTTTTCCCAGTGCAGCAGAGGACACTCCCGCAAGTGCTAAAGGAATCGCGCTGAATTTCACCGCTTTGTTTCTATGCTCTTATGACAAAGATGGCAGCGGCTCATTATACGCCCCGATAAGCGATGTGCCTCCCACGTGAGTCTTTCGCCTCGGGTTACAGCTGGTCTGGGCAGGACAGGGCGGCCATGTGCGGGATTGGGATTATGTGGTTGGTGGTGGCGGTGGTAGTGTTGGTGGATGTTTAAAGTAGCGCTGTAACATCATTTGAAGGCGCTCGGTTGCCGACTGCCTGCCCGGTTGCCTGCCTGCCTGCTTGCGTTATCTTAGACTTCAGCACAGCCAAGTGCAGGAATTGTTTCGCAACTGAAAGTGGTCATGACAGTCTTCACTTTTAGCCACCCTTTTTTTTACTTTATTTTTTTTTTCTGCATCTTTTTCAGCGATTTTGCGCGCAAAAAATTTTTGCATTTGGTAAAAATTTTTCTTGCTTAAACTCAGATGGACGTTGCTATTTGTGTAATTTGAGATGTGCCCCCTGCTTAAGTAACCGGGTGCCTGTTTTCGACGCGTTTTCAGCGTGTGTGCATTCGTTCCTTTGTTTTTGTCATGCTTTTTCCACCATTGTTGCGATTCCGAATACAAGGCCTGATCCTAATTTAACACGTTCGGATAACCTTGAAGCGTTTCTTATTTCGCGGCGCGACATGAACGGGTTAGCACAAACAACAAGCCAGCCAAGCCAGCCAGTCAGCCAGCCATTCTCACACACACACACACACAAACACACATACTCACTCACAAAGGGGGAGAGAGCTTGCCCAGTGAACCCCACTGCTGAGGATTCAATTATACGCTGCCGGCGAACTAGCTGGAGAATGGCAGAGCATGGTTTTGACCTCGAATGCCGCGACATCTCTCTCTTTCTCACTCTCCCTCTCCCTCTCCCGCTCTTGTTGCACGCTGCTCGGTGATGACTTTGTGTTGGTATGAAACGCCTCATTGTGATTCTTATGGCTTCACGGGGATTTTGCATTTCAATAAACTTTCCGAAACGACGGGGCGCACCTACAAGGTCTAAAGAAAATGTTATAAAACGTGGATAGCGAAGCGAAACCACGTGAAGAATTGCCAATGCAGGCGATTCGTCGTTAGCAATAAATCGATTCATGGACAGATGAGCTCAGTCCAACACATTAATATATCTAGATACTGACTAGTCTTAAAAATTATAACCGAACAAATTTTAATGTTAAGAGATGATTGTATAATTGTGATACAGCTCACGCAAAAACTAATTATATAATATAAGAGTATTGGTCACTTAAAGCTCCTTTGCTACTTATGTTTAAACCTAAATCGATTTATTTATTAAAATATTCGTATAACATATATGTATCTGTATTCTATTGCTATATTCAATTTATATGGTATATTTCTGTATGCTAATTTGGCCAATAAAAAAATTACGACTGAAGTGTATCGAAAGCTTTCTGTACTTTAGTTCGATAAGTAATTGTGTTTAATATGCATTTGCTTAAATCTATTGTGAAAACTATATCCATTTGGTTGTATATCATTTCGGGGACGATTCTGAGTAAGAGTTTTACATTTTATTATTACACTACAATTATACTAGTGTTGTTTTTTTGCTAACTGAAATCGATTTTTATCGATGTGATGGATAAATTGAAATAAACTTGAAACTTGAATTCGGCTGTTGATTATGATCATATATTCATATTTATATAAGAGCATAGACTCTAAAAAGTCAGATAAGCTTGATTCTAAACAATTAACTCAATCGATCATTCGATGTCTTATCCAGTATGATTCATTATTTCACAGGAATTCAATTTTGTGACGATTTTGTTGAAATGTATTCTGGTTGTAAATCTGGCTAACACTGCTGTTTTACGACGTACATTTTACGACACTTAAAGTCATTTTATGTACACAAAAGGGCTAAGGGATTCTACAGATTTAACTAGGCATATTCATGTGGCTCAAGGTCACAATCTGACCATCGAAATTGATTATGGAAAAAATGCGTCCGCTTTACTTAATTAATAATTTATTTAAGAAAATAAAACTAAAATCAATATTTAATCTTTTTATATATAAATTAAAATAATACAAAAATATATTTAAATATAATATACACATAAGGTATACAACGTTAAAAAATAATTGCAAAATTAGTTAAATATTTGTTACATGGATTCTGGAAATTTCAAATAACACAACTAAAAATGGCAAAACTTTAATGAATTACTTAAAAACCACAAGCCACAAATGCTTTCGAAAATGTGATTTAAAATGTGGTTCTCAACAATAGAAGAAAAAGAAGAATAATAGAAGACTGGCTGAATTGATTACATGATTGATCTATTAATAAAGTCTATTACTTACCACGCCAAGGATAACAAGGAAATCACATCAATGGTTGTTGCATGGAGGGCGAAGCGCTTCATTAACTGCAGTTAAGGTCACTCACGAATTGTACTTATGTATCTAAATGTACATAGTATGTACATAAATATATGTATATGTACTGAGTTTTCTTGCAAATTGCAAAAGTTGTCCCGTAGTTCAATTCATAAGAGAAGAGTGATGAATAGAACACGGTGACTGACTGAAGCATGCGCATGAAGCAAACACCCACGAGCTGGTTGCAGCTGCGCAGGTAAACGGCTCGGAACAGCTCGGAGATAAGAAAACATAGGGTGGATTAAGGATGGGTGCGATTTTCCACTTTGTCGCAGCTTGAGAAAACAACACACTGACGCCGGTTCCGATTCCAATAAATCACGGACCGCAGGACATCCGAATCTGTGTGTGTGTGTGTTTGTCTTTGCCCATTTCTGCAATACATGTGCATCTATGTATGGATATACACTCGGAAAAATATCGCACTTAATTTTAGAAAATTGCTTTGAAACTTCCAATATTTTCCACGTTTTTGGTATTTTAATGTTCAAAATAAAAAAATATCGTATAAGGAAATTTGCTTTTAAAAATGAAATATGTGAACCCTTCTTTTTTACAGAAATGCATTTTAAAACAAGTAATGAAATTAATTTGATTTGAAAATTAAATTGTGTGAATTTATAAACTATTTAAAATGCTTTTGTAAGTGAAATTTTAGAGTACTGCTTAATAATAATAAGTGCGACAAAGGAGGTAATGTTAAACCATCCTGAAAATTAGAGATATAGAATTTAGTTTTCAAAATTTTAGAAAACCATACCTTAAGAAACAAAAGAAAATAACGGTTCTGGGAAATATTGTTTGTGAATAATAAGATGTCGCCAATAATATGGCAAATTTAACAAATTTAAGGCGATTTTTTTTGAGTGTACATAAAAATGATTGTCAATGAACACCATTCAAATTTGATTATTAAAAATAAAGATCTAAAGATCTAATTTAAATAATTTCGCGATTTGTAGGCCAGCCTTTTAGGGTCTTACCTGAAATATATGTTACACGACAATTTGTTTACGTTTAAGTAAATATCAAAGTCTTATGACTCTTACTTCAAGGTATATATTTTAAGAAATATTTTAAAGTCCAACAAATTTGTCAGCACAATGCGAGGATAGGGAAAATGCTATAAAATCAGATAATTTTAATATCAATCCGTTTGAAATATATATTCATAAACCGTTAACCGAGAAAATGGAAAATAATAACTCATCAAGAACGTACAACAACCTCAATCGACATACTCTGAAGAAGTACATAGACAGATATAGTCTATTTCGATTTTGTGCGATGCTGTTCAAGAATATATATATATATATATATATATACGAACACTTTATGTTATTTACGTTATTCAATGCGTAACACAATTCGTGACAATATATAAAATACCCTCTGCAAGGTAGGTATACAAATTGACGTCTAACAAGCGAAAACGAGTTTCTTCTCCTCACTTCCTGCTGCGTCAGCAATTTTGAGCAACCTTTTTGCGAAGGTTTATACTTATTAAGGTTGTGCAAAGGTGTCCCGTTGTCTCGTGCTGCGCAACGGTTTTAACGGCAATTCCTGGAAAACGTCTTCTTCTTTCAATAGGTGTTTTTCTAGCGCTTCGCGTTATTTACGATTAGTTCGGGTCTCGTTGATGTAGAAGTGAATTCTTGTTGTTGTTGTTGTTGACGTGTTTTACTTATTGAAACTACTTTGCACAGCAACAGGCAGAAAGACGGGCATCGCCACATTGACTCGGCTAATGATGCTGGCCAGGATTATAAATATACTTTACGGGGTTGGAGATGTTTTTGCAAAACAAAATGTATGTTAAAGTAAATAAAAACAAGTTAGAACGGCTTTCTTAGACAGGCCGATGGTTACATTCCCTTGTAGACCGGAGTTCATTTTGTTGAGTTTAAATAAATTGAATGTATTTGTTTTTTTTTCACAATTAGCATTGAACTGATTATTCTGCGTTTGCTTGGTTATATTGTATGTGAAAGGGTTACCTGTTTATTTAGATATTTCCATTTGACAACTGATTGTTCATCTTCAATTAATCAATATGGGAACTCGATCAGGTTTCAAGTTTCATCTGCTCCTGACAAACGGTCACCTTATTTTATGGGATCGAAGAAGTCTCCTTCAATTCGATAAAGTTATAAAACCCCCTTTACATATATATATATATTTAAATTTACAATATTATCATACACAAACAGTCATTTATTTATGTGAAAAAAATTCAAAAATTCTAGAATTACGAAATGAACATCTTTTAACTAAATTTAATTGAATTCTCTTTCTGAAAATGGTATTTTTGCTTAGCTTTATGACCAACAAGCTTATAATTAATTGTTATAAAGTTGTTAAAACGAATAAATAACATTCTTTCTCAAGGAAATATTCATTTTTACTGTTTAGTTTTTATAAAAAATAAAATGAATGTAAATCGATATTAATTTTTAGCCGACTCGTTTAATATCACCGGAAACATTGCTGAGAAAACGGCGCGGAAATTCATACGAAATGGCGACGTTGTTGGCCAGTATGCTAATTGGAGCTGGCCATCCAGCTATGGTTGTGTCTGGAGTTGCGCGTCACGAAACGGTTATCAATGACCAAAACAATGTGCCATATCCATATTTGGAAAGAGAGGAAGACGCTGTGGAACAGAAACAGTCGAAGGGAGAACAAAGTGTGTACAAACTGCGTCCTCTACCGGATTTGCATAGTCATCTAGAGGAAGAAATGGCTGAGGTACATCGGCGCAGAGCCGAGGAACGGAACAAATTAGAAGAGGAGCTCTTACGAAAGCAAATGGCGGTATGTCTAATTTAAATTTTTTTTTTAATTTTATTAAATTTTATTAAAATGTGTACTATATTTCTATACAATTATGGTTGTTGGTAATTGTATTGTGCAAGGGGACCCAGTACTTTAAACTTCTAATCGTTTTTTTTATTCTTATTTACTTTATTTTCTTACGTTTGTTTATAATTGGATAGTTTATTGTTTTATTAATTTTTTTTATATATTTTTAGTTATAAATTGGTAATTGTATTCACCCAAAGGGGCTAAATCTTTTAACTGTAGACCGCTTTTTATAAATTTTTTACAATTAATTACACCCAAAACATTGTTATTTAGTTTTTTTACAATCAGTAATTGTATATTCGATGGTTTTTTATTGATTGTTTAATAAACTTGTATTCCCCAATCCTCTTTATAATTGGAAATTGTATTGGCCAAAAGGAATTGGAACTTTTGGCTGTCGATCGTTACCACTACCGCCGCTCGCACGCATGGGTTGTGATCATAAACAATGCGCCTTGGAGTATAAAACCGCGAATTACGTATACGGACGTGAATGGCGATGTTGTGGAGGCGCCACCAACCGCTTTATTCATAGAGCCCTCAACGGGATTCATTTGTGAGACAAACTGCAAGCAGTATATTTTGATCGATAGTGTGTGGACCGAGTACAACTACTATGTGAACAAGCAGACCTACGAGCGAGTCAGAGACATACGTTGGGATTTACGCGACACAAATGATTGGGAGCACATGCTGCCTGGAGAACCGCCAGAGATGCGCATTTACAAAGAGTCCTCCGATGAGAATATAACGGACGGCGATCGCGATGTGGATGATGAGAAGCATTTGGATGCAATTTGCAACTGGGTGGGCAGGCTGCATATTGGCTACGCCGACTACGAACAACGATTTCCGAGCTCCGGCAAAAGAGTGCAGTACAAGGGAGCCGTACACGAACGTTATTCGCCGTATTCGCAACGCGATGGGAAAGTAATGCAATTGACCCTGTTTAATGATGATTTATGCACTGATCCGAAAATTCGTTACGAATTTTATAAGAACCGATTTGATCTAATGGAGGAGCTGAGGTATACCTACGAAAATGACAAATACGAAGAGTATTTTGCCAAAGGCCGCAATGACAGCTTAAAATGTTTGTATAATCTTGTTTAAAAAGGGAACAAATAATATAAATTGCATTTTATTTTAGATCTTGAATATTTCTCGGACACATCGCTGCCAAGAAAATTGAATTTTAGTGCAAGTTACAGATTGGACTCATTAAAATCGATCGATTTGAATCCTGGTGTGATAGAATTAAAATATGAGAACCACGCGGATAGATGCTTGTATAAAGAATTTCAATTTAAGAAAACTGGTGGAAATCTAATAGTAAGTCATATAAAACATGGCTCTATCAATTTGTATTTCATCAAATTTCGTTGCATCTCTTATTTTAGAAAGCTGTCGAAAAATTTGACAAAGCTGATAAAGATGATATAGTAGCAAATGATATTGCCAGTCGAACGTTCCTGTTTCAACAAAACAAAATAGTTATACAATTCCATTACATATTTGGAGCACTTACTGCGACCACAGTTGAGTTTACAAAGCCGCCCAAGCCAGATTATGGCAAAGAACTGGTTTACGACGAGAAGCTAACAAAAATTTACAGGGTATTAACATATTCAAACATTAATGTTCAATGGGTTTATTATTTTTTTTAAAATATATTTTTATATTCTTCAGGCCAATCCCTTAGACCCCATACGTTCTAATCTGGAATTATATAAATTGTTACTGGATCAACTTAAGACAGAGGACCGCATACGTAAACAATTTGAAAAAATCCAGGATGATATCAACAATATTTTTGATCAGCGAAAAGTTGAGAAAATGGAACCTAAGCTCAAGTTTAGCTTATTCGATCCACTTCGCAATGGAACTGCCCGAGCGCTTCGAATGCAACAGGTTTGTTTTCTATTCAAATGATTATCTTTTTACTTATCCAAAAGATTCTGATTGCAGCATGAGGAAGAACTGGAGTCTAAGCGAGAAATTGCGAGTAAGCCGGCCGACTTTTTGGCTCCATATTTGGTTCCATTCAAAGATCAGGGGGTACTAAGTCAAAGCCAATCCATTGAGGCCTACAATGCTTGTCTGAACGATTTGAAAACCCGTTTTGTCTCTCTACTCAATAACCTACAAAGACAATATGAAGATGTAAGAAAACATTTCATCAACAGCTTTAATTATACATCTCATACATCTCATACATCATCAACAGTTAACCAGCGAGGCGAAATCCTTAAATCGTTTCCTAAACAAATTTGAGGTTCAATTTAACAACTTTGACTATAATCGACTGGTACAACAGGCCAAGGATCTGGAACTCAGGAAACGTATGGTCCAGCAACGTTTGACCTTGACCCATGAGGAATCTCAGAAAAAGTATGAATGGGTCAAAGCTTCATTGCAGAAAGATCCACGACTAAACTTGAAAACAGAAGATAAATTATCAGATGAGAAAATGTAATTTTAATTTCAATAAACACAAGCTCGCAATTGAATAATTTAACACATTCAATTATGCAACTCATTCCTTTTACCCTAATAAGCCTGTAATTTTCAGTTATCTTAATTAATGAGACAATCCAACTGGACTGACAAAATAGAACCAGGTCTAAGACTAGCTAATTAATATCCATGTTTAAGAATAGACTTCGAACTCTCTTGTCTAGACAGTGTAGTCTTGAAAGTCACTGTAATCAGAAAAACCGCCCTTAAATTTAGAAAATAGTTATAAAATGAAATAATTTCTATATAAAAGAAAATAGTTTTGATTTAAAATTTGTATACATTTTGTACAGAAAATGCGTAAGGACAAATACTTTTCTAAATGTAATGTCAATATGGTAGTGACTAGGAGGTACTCTGCAGGTGGGCGTAACCGACTGAGGAACACTCTGATATCAGTCTAATACCAGCTAAGACCTAAGTCCAAAGAATCTTCATACAAGGTTGGAGCTGCTCCGGATGGTCGGCGTGCCTCCACATTGTCATTATTGTAAGGTATGATTATAATCCTTTTTTCAAATTGTTTAAAACTAGCTCTGAAATTGAGCGCCGTTTGCTCGTTGAAGTATACCAATAAACATTTCTACCTTCGGTATAAATAAATACATCTGAATTTGGAATCTGTAATGAGGGCACTGAACATTTTGAATTTTTGTCGACTTTTGTTGAGATTCTAAAATCGTAATTTTGTAGAAACTACCTAAAAAATGGATATCTTAGGCAGGCTGAAGATTTGGACACCGGAGTTAAACTGCTGACATCTAAATTTTGTTTCGATGTTCGAAACATAATAAGATTTTATATAAGATATATATAAACATACATATACATATTATGGGGCCAGAGACGACGACTCCTTCGCGACAGAATCAAAAGAACGACTACAAGGGTAACAATAATAAATGAAGCGTTCTTTTTGGCAACACATGACGATACAAAAGGAAACAACCCTTTTGGCTAAATTGCAAATTTTACAAAACGACCGCTGCGCTTTCCATGGTCTGCTGCGGATATTGAGAGGGTTCTTAGCGAAAAGAGTTTGGTCAAAAACCGAAACTTAGGACCAGGTAAGCAGAAACCTCCAAACAGTAATCAAAAGGCAGAAAAAACGACGACATTTTGCTTGATGCTTGACATTTAAGAAGGTTTGCAAATAAAAACAATGCAACAATGTTTTAGCCACTAATAAATAAATTTTGCTAAATATTATTATATTATTATTTATATTGTTATATTTTTAGATGACCCTCATTTTGTGCCGTATTTTATGATTTTATGTATAAGTGTTAGCAACGTTAGAAAAATTTAAATATATGTATATATACATATATATATATATATATATAACTAATAGGGTCTAACGAAGACTTAGCCAAGACAAGTTCGCGAATGAACGAAGCGTCCACAAAATGTAGACGCGATTTAAAATTGTGAACGGTATGAAATACTTGAACATTTTGGTCGGCGGGGGTTGAAGAAAGTGTATTTAAGTGGATTCTAAAATGAGAATGCCAATTTCATGGTCTTGCATCACAACAGCAACGCGCAGCAACGTCGCAAAGGCATATCTGAGTGTTTGGGCAAATTCGTTTCAAAAAGTGACCGTCTGAAAATTGGACAAAGTGGCTGCCGCGCGCGGGCGTGTGTGGGTTCAAGGCATACAATAAGGCATACAAACATTGCCGGAGGCAGTAACAACAACATCACATATATAGACCCACACACACACACACACACACACACACATATATATATATATATACACATACTCTCAAGCACATCACATAAGCACATGTGTGAGCAGGCCTGTCCGCCTGTCTGTCCATTTTTGGCGCTATACCCAAACCACCCGCCACCCACCACCACCCACCACAATCCACCGTCTACCGCCCTCATCGCATGGACATCGTCGTCTGCGTCGTCCCACGCACACACTTTCGAGCGAACTTACTTACATATACGATGATGCCCGTGTCCCGTGTCCGTCCATCCCCCAATGGCGGCGTCGTCGTCTAAATTGCGTTTGTCCCTTGAAAGAATCGTCCTAAGATGAAAGTGCTGTCCATTGTCCGCCAACTGTCCGTTAGCATCGCTGAAAATTTGTTCGTGGCATGAACACATGTGGCGTAATTTCGTCGCAGATTTTTGTTCGCTAACTGGACAAGGATATTGTATACACTGAACGCTTTTTCTTTAGCTACTCGCAAGTTAGCAAAATAATAAGAAACATGTTTTTTTTTTGTTATTTGATTTGATTTAGTTTACATTTAATTTTTAAAATTGTCAACATTATGATATAATTTTTTTTTTCTAAATGCTGGATTTTTACTTTGTTATTTTTTTTTGTTTATTTAATGTGAATTAAAAAAATCGCCAAATGTTAAAAAAAGTTACAGGTAAATAGTAAGTATAATATTTTTTTTTTGTTGGTTAATTGGTTGATTTCATTTAATTTAAAATTATTTATATATGTTATTGATATAAAGAAGAATATTATTTTTTGTAAGCATTTAAAAAAAAATTAACATTAAAATTTAAAAATATTTAATCTAAAATTTAAATTAATATCGACCGGAAGAAATATATTTACATACCTTTAAATTTATTGATCTAAATTTAAAACATATATTAAAATAAATAATATAAAACATAATAATAGTAATTTATATAAGAAATATTAGTTTAAACTATCAAATTAGTTTTATTTTCGGTAAATAAATAAATTTGGAAGTATGGCTTATAGGAAGAATATGTCGAAACCCAGAGAGAAACCAAGAGAAATAAAAACGGTAGAATAAAAAATAAGGAAGAATTTGATAAGTGTAATTAAAATTGCATATTAAACTGATTATAAATAATTTACTTGATTTTTTGGTCAATTTTAAAATTTGCATTTCTTTCAGTGGAATTCGAAAACATTTGCTTCACGCGACCCCCAAAGCGACAGATTTCTGCTTCCTTTGGCGAGCCGTGGGCCACAGTGAGGCCTTTGTCGTTGCTGCTGCCACGGTCCGGGTCCTGGGGCCGGGGGCCAAGTCCGGGTCCGGGTGTAGTGTCCAGTCCGTGTAGGTACAGTTGTGCAAATACACTTCTAGCGGGCAGCATCGCGGCCCAAGAATTTGTATTTTATCAGCATCGTGCGCGTCGCGTAGTCAAGGACTCCCAATATTTACGCGAAAGACACACACACACACATGCTCATGTGTGTATATATATAAGTATATATATATATATATGTATATATGTGTACGTGTGTAGAAGCAAATGGGATATGTAAGTTGGCAGGGTTGGGGGTTGATGGGAAGGTGTGGGTTGGGTTCGGGGTGGTGTGGGGTTGGATGGGGTGTCGCGGCCTGGAGTGTTAGATATGGGTGTGTCCGTGTTTTTGTGTGTGTGGGCCATGGTGGGGAGGGGTGTGGTGTGTGGGAGTCGGGTGGACAAGCAAGGTTGAGGGTTATTGTACGATCCTTTCATTTTAGTCCTAAATGTCCTTCTTCCAATATTTCAAACGTGCTTCGTGACGCGTCCGTTTTGTAGAATGAGCGGCCTCGAAGTCGGCCCTTTGTGGACACGGACTTTGTCACCAACGTCGACGTCGTCGTCGTCGTCGTCGTCGTCGCAGCTCGCGTTGCTTGCTGCTTGCTGCTGCTGTTTGTGTTCTTGTTATTGTTTGTTGCTGCCACTGCCGTTGCCGTGGCCGTTGCTGCTGACGTGTTGTCCTCGCGTCACGGCGCGCAGTTTAGCGGTGGACAGACGAGAGAGCTCACGAGGGCTTACGGTCGCTGTGTCCTTTTGTGGGCGGACATGCGCCGCTGGGTGGAGGAGGGGTAGGTGGGAGGTGGATGCGAGCTCGGCACAACTTTTATCACGGCGCATTTATTTTTCTATTCCACTTATAATATATGCCAGAAACAGGATACACATTCACATGGGCATATATTGGATATTTATTTTGTATTCGAACGCTCCGTCCAGGACATCGAGCGTGTCAGAAGCATTGGCGGTCTCGTTCTACGGTAGACGCTGGACGTTGGCTCGAGGGTTAGGGGTTATCCAGGGTCTCTGCATGTGTCTGTGTGTATGTGTATGTGTGTGTGTGTGTGTGAGTGTGTGTGTAATACTATGAATGTGTTTTGTAAGTATTGGTTTTTCACTTGATTCGGGCACTGAAAAATTGCGAAAATTCTTTTGGGTGATTCGCTCGACGTAGACAGATGTACACACATAATCACACATGAGCACATCTATATATATATATGTATATATGTATGTATGTACATTTTATGTACTACGCTCACAAAACTCGATAATTGGCTAATCACAGAAAAATTCAATTTTTAAATAGAATTTGGTCCAAGAATGAATAACGATATTTAAATATCCAAATATCACACTTAATCCATTATTTTTAATATAATTTAATTTGTGAAGATTTATGGACTTATTTTTCGATTACATATGCAGTTACACAGCTAAACAGCTTTTTATTTATTTAATGTGAACTTATAACAGTCGGATCAGAATAATAAAAAATTAAATTTATTTAAAAATAAAATTAAAAACTTATATATAAAAATAAACAAGAAATATTTGTATTTATTGTACTTGTAACCAAAATTTGGTTGCAGTCGGCTTAAGACTTTCGTCTCAAAAATTAAAATACGCTAAATTGGAAAAAAACGTTTGCTTTAAATATTCAAATAGTTTTATGTGCAGAAATTTTTGGGACGTTATAATATCGATAAGATTTCTAGTATTTTTGGAGCTTACTACTAAATTTACGAAATGTCAACATATGTCTTCCCATTTTTTTAATGCATCCATATTTTTATACTATGATACCAAAGGTATATAGTATATTGGGTTTGCTGTCTGTCCGTCTGTCCATCTGTATGAATGCGCGTTTCTCCAACACCCTTAGAGATTGAGACTTGAAGATTGGAAAATATATTTGAAAGTACCCTCAAGGTTTTAGTCCTACGTCCACTAGGGAGCTAAAAAATCGATAAAATAGATAAAATCGATTTTCGCAAATCTATAAAGCCACATATTTACCACAATTTTATGGATACAGTCACCAATTTTGGTTGGGAGATTGTTGGCGATGTCCTTCAAATATATCACCATATGTCGATTTTCGGACCATAATATTGACTTATGTTCCGACTTAAAATTACGTTTTCAACTTTAAATGTACGATTGATCTAGAGGTCAAACTATGATTAAAACGCCCTTACTTTTGAAAATGCGTTGAATTTTGACGAAGTTATGGCAGTTTGATGGTTCGACCTATGCCCATATGCCGATTTTCAGACTATAATCAGAACAAGAGAGTTTGATCTAAATATCGAGCAAACAGAAGATCCCCATTTAGTATATATATTATTAGTTAGCATGCGTTTAGTGCGGGTTGCAATATCCAATATCTATAATATATAGGGACTTCCATTACTAATGTAGCTGTATTTATAAGTGAATTGAGAATCAATTATTATTGCATCCCACAAAGTCTTCCTGCGAGTCATTAACATTATTAAGAATACATTTAGAATAAGACAATTTATTGCAATGCGTATCTGGTCTGAATGTACTATTAAAAATTAGAAATAAGATAACATCAGACTTGATTCAATATTATTTAATCTGGAATAAATGTATTCAGTATAATTTTCAATATACAATTTTTTAGAGCTATGTTAACTTTTGATATACCTTGCACTGGAATCAAGAGCATCTTATTGTAGATTACATAAAAAAATATATTCTCAAGGTATTCAGATACTATTTCAATCCCTTTTCGGCCGTATCATCATCTCAACACGTTTTAGTGAACCAAAGTAACCCGTAAATTCACCCCAATTAATGCGTATGTCCATTTGGGTTTCATCATACTTTCCCATTAGATTGCTGTGAAATATAAACATATTTTAAAATACAATTGATCACTAATAAAAACTGATTGCATATATTACCTGGAATGGCATTTGTTGTACCACCAACCGCCCGTACTCCATTCAGCACAATTGCCTTCTTTCGCGTCATCGTTGTCATTATCTCGTGAGGTGAACTTTTTACCCAAATGACTTTTCAAGGAATCGCCCGCATTTCCAGAGTATTTTCCCAATGAGCTAAGTTTGTAAGCTTCATATTCTCCATCGATTGCAAATCGATCATATTTTGCAAACGCATGTTTTCCTTTGTTGTCCTCCATGGTTATGAGTAATTCTTGATCTACAGCTTTGGTCATGAAATGAAGTTTGTCGAGACCAATGAAGAACTCGCCAGATAAATTGCCAAAGCCATTTTTGTAGTCATTCCAGAACCGAAAGAAATTTACACTTCCATCTTGACGCCTCAGCACAGTTGTCCAACCTCCACCCTGTTTCTCCTCATTGCAACTAACGTTAAACGGATCCCGACTATAGCTGGGCACGACGATCTGATGAATACCACTACGACGATTCACAGCCGGCACATTTCCACAGCTGCTGGGAAACTTAATTGGCTCATTGAATTTACCCATAATTTCATTCAGCAATTCGCTCTGCCTGCTCTGTTCAGATATGATTTTGCTCTCCAAAATCGCAACTTTACTGAATTTCTCATTCATCTGCTCCAGTTTACTTATCACATCATTCTGCAATTTACCCATCTTCTCATTCAGTAATTCACTCTGCCTTTTCTGCTCGATATTGTTCTCCAAACTTACTTTATTGAATTTATCATTCAACTGATCAAGTTTAGTTATTACATCCTTCTGCAGTTTACCCATCTTCTCATTCACTAATTCGCTCTGCCTGCTCTGTTCAGATATGATTTTACTCTCCAAACTATTGAATTTCTCATTCAACTGATGCAGTTTAGTTATCACATCCTTCTGACGATTCTGCTCTGTTATCGACGAGTAGAGTTTACCATTCGTCTCATTCTGCAATTCGCTCTGCCTTCTGTGCTCGATTTTCCTTTCCAAACTTTCTATTTTGAATTTCTCATTTAAATCATTAAGTTTTCCCATCATCTCATTCTGCAATTCGCTCTGACGCTTCAGTTGTAGCCTGTGAATGTGGTGATAAGACACATTTAAAATGTTTTGGAAATACAAGTGTGTTCCAATACGAACCTAATCTCCTCGAGCTGCAGTTGCTCTACTTTGCTGCATATATCCGTGATCTTAAGACGTATTTCCGTTCTGTTGCCATATTTCTGAACTTTATAAAGCTTCTCCTCTTGTCGGACGCATTCGCCACCACTTTGTTGTACAGCAATAAATAATAAAAACACAGTGCAAATAAAATGAAACATTTTGTTCTGAATATTTAAGTATTTGAAATTAGCACAGACTTAAGAAGACTGAAGAAACTGAGTTGCCAGCTGTTGAATTTATAGGCAGCTTTCAGCTTTCTTCTATGTATAGTACATATATAAATACTATATACCATAAAATATTGTAATCTTTCACCTATAATTACATATTGTTGGAAAACATGATAAACCGACGATTATTTATATTTGTTCCATAATCTGTCTTAAAAACATTTAAATATATATATTCTTTAATGTTAACGACCCGCACGCTTTTTTGTCAACTCAACGCGTGTTTCTTATCACGTTCCCGTTTAAGATCGAGTTAATGTCCGGATCTAAAGAATTCGCTCAATGTCGCTTCCCCAATTGGCACCACGCATAATATTTGTCCAGCCCTGTGCATCAACATCGTCATTCTACCACTGTCAAATTTACTTGTATTATCAAATGGACTTGTAAGCTCTACAATTAGTTTCGACTGCTCGGTTCTCAGAATGGGCAAAATAGATTTCTTAAAAGTTCTAAAGAATTTTCGCAATATACTTTCCCAAAGTCGAACGACGCATAATAATTGTGCAGTTTCCGCACATCGTCCCACTGTATTTAAATTTTTTCAAATTTATGTGTAAGTTCTACAAAGTATTCTTCGTCGGCTTCGTCCTCGAAAGAATGGGTTACACAGTTCTCTTAGGCAGAATTTGATCGATATATCTAACAAGAAGAAGAACACCAGACAGTATATTTATTCTAGATTAGCATTCATTTATTTAATTTGCGAGCTGGGACATATGTGACGTAGATGATTTATTTATTTATAACAATCTTTGCTAGAGGGTAACTCCTAGTCGATCACTCTTACATTTAATTATTACGTTTCTTATCAGGTTTTTGTTTAAAGAACATCAGTATATAAATCATCAGTATATAGTAAAGCCTGGGATTGTTTTTGTGGGAATCGATAAGAGCCATTTGTTATTGAATGAGATGTCATAGTTCAGTTAATCTTCTTCAGTTCGTCAGTCAATCAGTAATTTCAGCCGATCAGACAGTCAGTCATTTAGTTCATCAGTCAGTTAGTCACGTAGTCATTCAGTCAGTAAGTGAGTCATTCAGTCAGTCAGTCTATCTTTTGTTGCATACTCTCCAGATCCCTTGCGCAACTCATGCATAAATAGTACAAAAAACCTCTTTCGACAACAAACGAAAAGAGTGGAAAACTAAACAGGAACTGGAACAAGAACAAGAAAAACAATAATGACATTTTTATACCCTGAACCCATTAAAAATGGGTGAAAGGGGTTTAATGGTTTTCTTTCTTGTTGGACTATAATTTTGACTTATGTTCCGACACAAAATCTTGTTTTCAACTTTAACTGTAGGATTGATCTAGAGTAATGGTATCATAGTATTTCGCTGTCGGTGACGTCCGACTGCAACGATCTCTCTTGTTTAATATTTATATTTGTGCGAAAACATTTATGAGGCTATTAAATGAATCTACAAGAAAACTGCTCCATATATGGTTACTTATTGAGGGCAAGTGTCCTTGAACTGTGTCTGGATCCGAAAGCATTATTTCTCCCACAACATATCGACTCAAAACATTCGTTTTCTATAATCGTCATTAAATAGTTAATCGAACTTTAATCCTATTCAGCACATTAGGTACATATGTGCTTGAGAAAAGGATAAGGAAACACAAGTTAGCCCTTAAGAAATCTTTAAAAACGAAATTTTATATAAATGTGAATAAATATGTAATACTAATAACCAGGAAGTAGGTGAAAAACATGCACCGGAATTAAGGCGAAAAATCTAAATAACCATATTCAACGTATTATTAAATCCTGTCCAATTAAAGTTAGTTAAAATGCATTACGAAGTTTTTACAGGCAGAAGAAAGCATCTCCGAACCCACAAAATAAATAGGCATCAACAGACGATCTTATGATGTCTGTCTGTATATAGAGACTTATAATTTGGAATTTGGAAGAATTTAAGTTATTGTGTCAGGTTATTTTATTTTATTGAACAGTTTCTCAAATATTGAAATGTATAAATTTTCTATAGCAATAAAAAACACAGTTTTAAAGACATCCATTTCCCAACTGTAAAAATGTCCTGAAGATTATTTTTGTTCTCTCCAGTACCTGGTAGTCGAGCTCTCTCGAATAAGCAATCAATCAATAACATAATTCTTGGGATATTTTCAGAACCAATTTTTTTTATAGTGGCATTTTCATATCGAATTTAAATATACAGAGTTTATATTTATACAACAAATAATGCGAGTCGATACTGTAATTGAATTGAATTGTGTCATAGACTTCTCTGAACTGATTCTTGGTGTGTTAATGGGCAAGTTACTGGCTTGGATTTGGCCACTAAAGTGGAAACGTACCTGTTTAATAAAATGTTTATTATACCAACATGTTATCGCCATCAAATACTGCTGCTTAAATGTTGGCTCACCTCTTGACGCCTCTTTCGCGTTCGAGCTCTCCGTTTATTGCCCTAATTGCCACCGTCTTGACAAATTGAGCTGGTAACTGCTTATCTGTGCACAGTTGATATGTTGATGATGTGTTTACTGCAGCTTAAAGTTCCTTTTACGACTCGTTTTATTTATATCTCAGTACATATATAGCCTGACCGGGGGTCTGTCCTGGCGTCAATAAATTTTTATGAGCCATGATGCGGTTGTTCTTGAAGCTCTTCAAGCTGCCATCCTCCAAACATACTGATTTCAATGTTTTATGGCCCATTCGTTTCGCTGGCCATTCGCCATTCGCAATTCGCCATTCGCCATTCATTTCTATGTATGTCATTCAAGTTACATTACCGTTTGCTCACCAGCAAATTAGTTTTTAATTTGTCCAACATTTCCGGTCATCTTCATTTGTGTGCAAATCGAACTATCGCTTAGTACTCAAATTAATCTGTTTAAAGTAAGTGTAAGTAAGTTTATATATTGATTTCGCAATGCCATATTTGGATTTTTAAACATAATGACTCTTATCCTCTAAATCAGGCAACAAATGTCGGACCAATTTTTGTAATTTATTTATCCCCAGATCTTTAATAAGTTTTCTTTTTTGTTTTGCTCAATATTCATTTTAATATGCTTAATGATTTGTATGTATAATAATATCCCGACTGGATGTATAATGTATATCCTAAATGTGTATAAAAAATAAAATATAGTTGATCTAAATCCAGCGAAACGTATATTTAAATAATAGAAAAAGTATATAAAAATAAATAGCAAACTAATTAATTCATTTTTATTTGTCTGTATACTGATATCATTCGACATTAAATAAATATATAAACTTGTTTGATAATTAACAAGTAAGAAAACAAACGTTCTGTCTTGTTAATTATTTATTTATCTGTTCTGTTCTACACACAACACATATGTTGCAAGTTGCGCATTCTAGAAGGAAACAAAAGAAAGTTATCGATGGAAGAGTGCTAAAGTCGGAAGCCACCGATTGGGAGATTCCCTTTTCAATCACTGGTGCAACTATCTTAGTACCTTTCCTTACTAGTACAGTATACATATGTATGTATATATATTCTCAAAGAACTTCTTTTCCCATTGTAGAAGACGAGGGAAGATAGAGGGAAGGTAGAGGGAAGCATCTATGATCCAATACAGATATGTCTTCTCAAACTTTGAATACTCCTTAGTCAAATAGGATTGCTGAAACTTTTAGGTATATTATTTTATATATTCTATTAAATATTTAAATAAAATGGATACATAAATAAGCTTCTTGGTACATATTTGTGTTCCATGTTTTCATGTTGAACTATTTTAAACGTAATTCCGTTGTTTATTGTTTGCCGACCTCTTTTTTATAATTATTAGAATATGTTTTTCTTTGCCTGCAGCCAGTTTCTTTTTATACTTCGATGTACTTCGAATCCCGTCGGGATTCGTATTCAGCGCTTTACAAAAGTTAGACAAAATTTCCATTTTACATATTCAGCATCAAATATAATGTATATTTGTAATGCATCGGAGTATAAAAAAGCAAAAATCATTTAATCTGGAGCCGGACACAGAATTATTTAAAATATTGTTTTTCATACAATTCATTAATATTAATAGTTAGTAGGTTTATCATGTTGAATTTTAGGTTTATTGATGCGATTTGGCATTGACTTAACAGTGATTTCAGATTAAATTATATTCTGGAGGTTAATATTAGGGTGCTCTGTGGCCATTGTCAGATATTTGGCATTGTCAAAATTGCTAGTAACACCCTTCATAAATCTGGAATCTGCCCATATGCCGATTTTCGAACTATAATTTTGTCTTATGTTCCGACCCAAAATCACGTTTTTAACTTTAAATGTACGATTGATCTAGAGGCCAAACTATGATTAAAACGCCCTTTTGAAAATGCGTTGAGTTTTGACGAAGTTATGGCATTTTGAAGGTTCGACCTATGCCCATATGCCGATTTTCGGACAATGCAGATTTTCGGACTACGCCAATTTTCGGACTATAATTTTGACTTATGTTCCGACCCAAAATCACGTTTTCAACTTTAAATGTACGATGGATCTAGAGGCCAAACTATGATTAAAACGCCCTTGCTTTTGAAAATGCGTTGAGTTTTGACGAAGTTATGGCATTTTGAAGATTCGACCTATGCCCATATCCTGATTATCGGACTACGCCAATTTTCGGACTATAATTTTGACTTATGTTCCGACCCAAAATCACGTTTTCAACTTTAAATGTACGATTGATCTAGAGGCCAAACTATGATTAAAACGCCCTTGCTTTTGAAAATGCGTTAAGTTTTGACGAAGTTATGGCATTTTGAAGATTCGACCCATGCCCATATCCTGATTATCGGACTACGCCAATTTTCGGACTATAATTTTGACTTATGTTCCGACCCAAAATCACGTTTTCAACTTTAAATGTACGATTGATCTAGAGGCCAAACTATGATTAAAACGCCCTTGCTTTTGAAATTGCGTTGAGTTTTGACGAAGTTATGGCATTTTGAAGATTCGACCTATGCCCATATCCTGATTATCGGACTACGCCAATTTTTGGACTATAATTTTGACTTATGTTCCGACCCAAAATCACGTTTTCAACTTTAAATGTACGATTGATCTAGAGGCCAAACTTTGATTAAAACGCCCTTGCTTTTGAAAATGCGTTGAGTTTTGACGAAGTTATGGCATTTTGAAGGTTCGACCTATGCCCATATGCCGATTTTCGGACAATGCAGATTTTCGGACTACGCCAATTTTCGGACTATAATTTTGACTTATGTTCCGACCCAAAATCACGTTTTCAACTTTAAATGTACGATGGATCTAGAGGCCAAACTATGATTAAAACGCCCTTGCTTTTGAAAATGCGTTGAGTTTTGACGAAGTTATGGCATTTTGAAGGTTCGACCTATGCCCATATGCCGATTTTCGGACAATGCAGATTTTCGGACTACGCCAATTTTCTGACTATAATTTTGACTTATGTTCCGACCCAAAATCACGTTTTCAACTTTAAATGTACGATGGATCTAGAGGCCAAACTATGATTAAAACGCCCTTGCTTTTGAAAATGCGTTGAGTTTTGACGAAGTTATGGCATTTTGAAGATTCGACCTATGCCCATATCCTGATTATCGGACTACGCCAATTTTCGGACTATAATTTTGACTTATGTTCCGACCCAAAATCACGTTTTCAACTTTAAATGTACGATTGATCTAGAGGCCAAATTATGATTAAAACGCCATTGCTTTTAAAAAAGCGTTGAGTTTTGACGAAGTTATGACATTTTGAAGGTTCGACCTATGCCCATATGCTGATTTTCGGACTATGCCAATTTTCGGACTATAATTTTGACTTATGTTCCGACCCAAAATCACGTTTTCAACTTTAAATGTACGATTGATCTAGAGGCCAAATTATGATTAAAACGCCATTGCTTTTGAAAATGCGTTGAGTTTTGACGAAGTTATGACATTTTGAAGGTTCGACCTATGCCCATATGCTGATTTTCGGACTATGCCAATTTTCGGACTATAATTTTGACTTATGCTCATTTCGCGATGTTCGCAATTTTAAAGCTTAAGTCATCAAATTTAAAAGCTGTATTTTGAGTTTTATAAAAATGTTCAATTGAAATTCTAATTACGGTTCTAGATTTTAATTGGTGAAATGCGAAAAACAACGGAAATTGAGCGAGTTTCTCTTTTAATCAAATTTGTTTTCGCAAATTTGTTAAAATCATAAATTAAAGTCAGCAAATATTGCCCTTACATTGTATTAATCACAAGTTGCTTAGACATTTTAAATTTGCTATAAGTGCCAGAGTGAACAAATTTTATTTTATGCAACACAATGTTGCTCTAACCAACTCATACCACAATACTAGAAGTCTTTTATATAACAACATTCGCACCTAGATGCATGCACAAATAGGTGTTTTTACTCATATCTTGCAAGTGTTTGTATATTTTCATATGTACATACATCAACACATAGATAAATATATATAATGTATTTGGACACACGTCCAGACTTATGTAAGCATATTCTTACGCACTTATGCATTTGCTTGGGTTAATAGTATCCTGCAATCTTATGTCCAATGTGCAAGCTTTCATTTTCTTGGCCACTCTCAAGAATGAATTCTTGGGGGCAGTAGCAAAAACAGAAAGAATCATTTCAAAATTTGTATCTACGGTCAAGTGGCGAGCAGAGCGCATGTGGCTGATGGGGAAGGGTGTTTTTTCTAATACCAAAACACATACATATTTCGATATGTGTATGTATGCTGCACGCACGTCTGCATATATACCTATATGTATATAGATTTAAAATATACATCTATGTATGTATGTATGTACAAGTATATGCATGTACACAACTGCACATTTAAGTGCATCGGATGCGGACAAAAGCACGACTCCTAAAAATTCCTTTATGTGAAGATGCAAGTAGACTTTCTGAAATGCACGTACAAAATGAATATTTGGCTTGGCTTTGACGAATGTCTTGGGCCCGCTTATGGGTCTCATTTTTGTCACTGTCTACGCTGGGTTATCATATTCAACAACTGAAAGTTTTCCAAAAACAACAGCATTTTTCGAAAGTATAAACTGCTAACATGGCATCGGCCAGATGGCTTCCTTTTGGCATTGTTCATCGAATTTAGTTTCCGCTTCTTCCTGGTCACGTATATTAAACACTTGTTTGGTCCCAGCATGGATTTTAATGCAACAGTCTGTTAATGACTGACTCTGACTCGTTGTCCGATTTAAAAGCTTTATATAATTCTTGACTCTACTACATATAGTTTACGGCTCAACACAATTGAAGCTCATGTAGTAATATTAGTCACATCTCAATTAATTAGCAACATCAATTGTCATGTAGATATGATTATGATTCTGTTTTATATTGTATGTTGGCAACATGCCTGTTATTTGTTTATCCATAATAGAAGATTCGGTCGTAAGATTAGTTTCTGCATGAATATCCAAAATATGTATCAGCACCAAAATTGTAACTTACTCATTTTATTACAGTTTGGTTGTGAAACCCTATCATCAGAAATTTAATCTTAGCCAAAAATATCGTTCAAATGAATAGACATCGCCAACTTCTTCATTTCCTGCTTTTTATATTCTTAACAGTTAAATGAAATTACCTCAATGAACAGTTATCTTAGCATTTAACATAACATAACAATTTTACGAACGATTAAAAACTTTTTATTATTTATTATTTATTTTATTTATTTATTTTATTTTTTTCGAAGACCGGAATCTTTTTATATGCCAGAATCTGATAGATTTGTTAAAACTCTGGGATTTTGGTTTTATGTTACCGCGAATTGCAAAAATATCATCAGATCTTTGTAATTGTCTGTTAGAGAACAACGATAACATGAATTATGTAACCACAGTCACAGAAAAAACATGCAGAAACGAAATGTTCCTATTTCTGAGATTTCCCAACAACAGCTTATCGGGTCATTGAAAAATCTACCCTAAGTCACATTTTCGTTGCCTGATAGTTCTGCAACTATTCTTTAGGTTTGGGTAGTTGTTGGCACAAAAATAATTTCAAATGGGCGATTTCGAGTTTGACGAAGGACTCAAAATGACTTGAGGATGTTGTAGTGGAATTTGTTAACGGTATCTCAATGTATTACAAGAACTTCTGAAGAGAAAATATAATAAAACAACTTTGCCTAATTTTAACTTTAAAAAGGTTGATGACCGTGATAATTAAGCGATTTGAATCTACTTTAACACGCCTAAAGAAAGTTTGCGTAAATCAAACAGTGATTTATACTAAATGACAAGTGTTTGAACCAAGGATGCAAAACTCATCAAATTTGAATCCGCTCAAAGGTCATTGGGATGTATAACTTAAATTCTATACTTATGAGGAACAATAACAAAGTATACAAATAATTTACAACGGACTTTCCACAACGTGAATTGACTAAAGCCAAGTGTGTCTTTTAAATACCAAAATTTAGTGGAGAAAGTGTTGTACCATTATTTAATAATTAGTTAATTATTATACATTTATTGGTTTGCTAAAAAAAATGATCTATCTTTCCTCTATGTTTTAAGATATCTACTTTTTTAACACACATTTTTACACAAACTAATATAGGATAAACTCGAAAGAATATAAAAACTGATATAATTAATATAATATTTTTTGCATGCCAAAGAGGCACCTAAATCAAAATTTAAGTTGGATAATTTGTTCTTTACATTTGATGTAAAGAAGATTATGAAGTGTGTTTGATTAAATGTCGATTAATAAAGGTCGACATAAAAAAGAAAATTAATGAATTATAAAATTTGTGCGGGCATTTAAATGCAAAATTCATTCAACAACATCTTGCAAAGATTTACAAAAAACATAGAAAACCCAAAAAAAAAACTGAAGAAAATGAGTTAGTATGGATGCAAATTTGAGATATTGAATATTGATATTCAAAAATACGATATATTTTATTACTTCTCTGTACCTTTTTTAATGTGATTTTGGCTGCATTTTAAGCATGTCGATTAATAAACAAGTAAGAATGAAGTAGTCGAGTGCGCTCGAATACGATAAACCCTTAACCCAGTTGTTAAATATATTCTAGTTTTAATGGTAAATTTCCCTTTAAGATGATTTTTACCCCAATGTTCAGTTCTGCAAGTGCACTTTTTTCTAACGGGAGGCTCATGGACCAAAGAGTACGAAAAAACTAAGGCAGCGGATTTATTTACTCACAAGCCCGAACTGACCCGAACTGGCTGGCTACAAACACGTGCACATACATACATACAGACACACATGCATACGTTCACGTAATAGTAGTTATCTCTTAAATTGTGGATTTTATTGCTATCGGAAATCGAAATGTATCGATATTCAATAAACTGAGACAGTTATCGATAATATAAAGCAAACTTGATCTACAAGAACTTACATTCCAAATTTGAAGTCTCTACCTCTTATAGTCTCTAAGATCTGACACATGTTTTTATTATTTTGTCATGCATCTTTTGTCGGAATTGGCCTGATTGGGCTAAAATACCATCCATCTGTCAAACAAACATTTCCTGTAAGAACTTTTTGGTTCACTAGAATATCCCTCATAACACAACTATGAGTATTATTATCCACTTAATTACATGCAACTTATGTATATACATATATAAAATAGCTCATATAGGAAAACCCGGACGGCTTTTTGTAATTGTAATGATAAATATTTCTTTAATGTACATAGATGCGAGCCACTTGCCACTGGTCGAAAAGGGAATGTAAACTTGGGCGTGCAGAAATAGTTTTTCTTTCTTTTTTCTTCTTTTCAACTTTTCACTTTTGCGATGTTTTTAGTATTTTTATATTCTTTTAACAAAAGTTCAAAGCCCAATTGAACGAAATCGAAAGTACTTTCACTTTGTGAACACACTACAGACTTACGTATTAAGGATATTTGAGAGAGTTCATGCACACACATACACACATACACACACACACACACACACGGACATACATTCAAACATACTTAAGAGTGCATGTGGAGCAATAAAAATGTTGGACTTAAATTATTGCTTCGAATTGAGCCAAAAGTGAGCAGCTTCGTCCTCAATGCCAGGGATAAACGGGACATGGGGCATGGGGCATGGCGGATCTCCCATACCCATAACTTCTTAGTGTATGTGTGGGTTTTTATGCTGTTGTAAGAATAATGTGATTCCTGTCCTTGAATCATAAAACCAATTTTTTCCACTTCTTTTCTGTCTATTTGTAAACATTTCTTTTTATTTTTTTGTTTGCACTTTTCGAGCAGACTTTGTCTACATAAAAATATATATTGCATACCGTGTTCTGTGTGTGTGTGTGTGCTGTGTATGCTCCTTAGTCCGTTGGTCTACTCCAAGCCAGACTGGTGTCGAGGTCGAGGTCGGTGGGGGTAGGGATTGGGGTTGGAGTTAGGGGCTCGGACTGGTCACTGGCAGCAGCAGCAGCAGCATTGGCGCTGGAGCTGCGATTGTCGTTTTTTTTTTTTTAGGTTACTCAACGCTAAAGGAATGAAAGTGGCCCTGCATGCTGACTTACTTGTACATACACACATTCATATGTATGTACATAAATACATACGTATGATATGCATGTGTATAAGTAAATCCATACTGAGCAATATTGTTATTGGGTGGAGAGAAGGCGTCAAACTTTTATGTTTGTTTTTATATTCAATTCACAAGTACTGGCTTACTTAACACACACACATGCACGCACAACACACCAACACACACACACACACACAGTTACATGCAGTTGAGGAAAGTATTTATCTGTTGCTTACCGTTGTATTCTTTTAAAATATATTCGGATTATTTAATACATAATCGACACTAATCCATGAACTTTTTCGAGGCTGTCTGACGAATGTTTACGAACTTCCTTTATTAGGTATTGTGTGAGTGTGTGTTTGTGTGTGTCCTTCACCCACATTAAGCATACATACACACACACACATCCACACATACATATATTCATACATACATACATGCTTATTAAATTTTTTATGTGTTCCCATCACACTTGTGCGAGTTTTATTTTATGTAGTAAGTATACACACACATACTCACATTTGTATGCATGTGTGTTTGTCTGCTGTAAGTGAATGTGTGTGTGTGTGTGTGTGTGTGTGTGTGTGTGTGTGTGGAAGGATGCGATGGCACATTCAGAGTTTTTATTTCATTTCTTTTTGTGAACTAAATAACATTAAAGGCATTGGGCTAGGTCAGTGTCAGAGACTACTTAATGATATTTTTCCTTTGCTTTATTTTCATGGGGTCAAACTTTGCGGACAGTCGATACAGAAATTAAGGGATTATTCTTTAATGTATTGAATAGTTTGCTTTGACTTTTCTCATAGCTCAATAAATTCGAGTTCAACGTCGATGATGACGATAAGCAAAATGATGAATGAAACAAACACGTTCCCAAAATCGATATATTATGTATTTATTAAATTCATAGGATTTTCTTTGAATTATTTGTATAGGATTTTTATCATATTATCATTCCGTGATTTTCCATCTAGATAAGGAGCGAAACACATCTCTAATGAATGCTAATACGATGTCTTCGGGGTAGAAATAAGAGCACATTTCTTGTGCTCTAAGAAAAATAGTAAAAAAGCCAAAGTTATTTTGGATTTTGTTAAAAGCCCATACCAAAGGTGGGAAATAGAAAATACAAATAATTTTAATAATCGCAAGTCGATAAGAACACATATCTCTCAAAGTTTCAAAGCTTGAGTCATCAAATTTTGTTAGCATCTTAATGATTGCGTCCTAGAAATATCTCTTACAGTTTTCGAGCTAGACTTATCAAAATTTGAAGGTATATAACCCTAAACCCCTTTAAAGTTTCTATAAAAATAATTGCTAGCAAGTAAACTACAACCTCCTACTAACATTTGAAGCCCCACTTCCGTCCCAAAATGTCAAATACCTTTACAGTTAGAGACACAGAATTTAAAAGGCACATTAATGATTATTCAGAGGTCGAATAAAGCGCCATCCTTACAAGAAATTGTAATTGTTATTAATTGTTATTTGCCACATGCTATAATCCGATATTGCAATGTTCTCAGTTGATTGTTTTTTAAATGGATGCTAGGTAAAAATATGAGTTGCGGCCGTGAGAACGTCATACGATAAAAGTCAGGGATAACAGTTACTATTTGCGAAACAGCATACCGCCAAACTACGACAGTAACTGAATACTAAATCCTCGATACAGATCCTGCAAAAATAGCTACACTTCGGCTGGAGACCAGTAGAACATTAAGATCATACACTCCGAAAAAAATCGACTGGAAAAAACAATTGTCTTGAAATAAGAGAGGCTTGCTCTAAATCGACAATTCCAACAATATGGTTATTTTTCCCAAATCGTGATACTTAAAACTACTTCTCTCGATTGCTAATTAGAGAATATCTGTTGACAACTTTAAAGTCTTGAGTTCGAATCACAGTAAGCTTTCTCACGTTAAGTATGTTAATTTTATGAACTATATTAAATATTAATACTAAAATAAGTAACAGAAAAGCTGATAATATATAAGGATTCTCTCCTCCTATCAGACATATTTTTTTTTTAAATTTTGGAATCCCCCCTGAAATTAAGAAATGCCCTGGTTTCTATAAATTCACAATCTACAATTTAGACATTTGCTTTCTGAATAATAATCCTTGAATAACTCCTGCATCAAAACTCCTGGCGCCAACTGTTTGACGAGTTTCTAAAGTTGAAGCAGATTTTTTTCTCTGAGTGTAAGCAGCATTGGACCAGCGAGTGCCGTTACGGCTCACGTTTTCCAGCAGCAAATTAAGAAACAGGTTGTTTTTTTTTTTGCGAAATTTGATATTTTTTCGCTTCCTAAAGCTATCGGGTCACAAAAGGGTAATTATAACACGGTTGATTTGATCCTGGTGCTCCTGTTGCTATACCCTAGTATGGGGCATAATCGATTGCTCAGTGTATTTAGCCAGGTTTGTTTGTTTCTCTTTAGAAAAGTGGGCCAGCTTTAAGCATATCTTCATAATTATACCATTGGGCTTTATCACAAATAATAAACAATCAAATAGCAAGCAGGCCTACAAAGGGTATTTAATATTCGACGAGCTGTTCTTGTTGATGTTGCCCAGTTTAGGATGCAAAAAAAAAAAGTAAAAGAGAAAAAGATGGGCAACGGCAACTAAATAAAAAGGCAAGACAAATAACAAGCATTTTTATTTTAATACCAACACTTAATATAAACTTGATGGAGCTACAAAATCACGCTCCATTTACTCAAGCCCCAGCCATAGCTGTAGCTATAGCTGTTGCAATAGCTGCTACAAGGGTGAAGACAGTGTTGGGGGCACATATCAGACAGAACGACAGCACTCCGACTCCGACTCCGACTCAGACTCAGACTCGGACTCGTACTCGTAGTCGGACTCATGCACTTGTTGATTTTTATTAAATGTTGTAATAAAATAACAGTTAAGTTGTAACTTTGAGTGGAGCACAGCATAAAATAGCCCGCATCCCAACCACTTGCAAAAGCAGGCGTCGTTGCAGCACCAGAGAGAGAGAGAAATACAAATAAAAATGTGAAAGAGAACTTTGTCGCGGGTATGATACTCGGCACACACACATATATATATATATACATATATAGGAGCACACATATGAGTGTGTGTGTGTGCATGTGTAGTAAACGTTCATGAATGAAATCTAGAATAAATATTTTATTCTCTGCCTTTAAGCATTGATTTTTTTCCTGTGTTCTTCGCTTCTGTCTGAAAAGAGTGTTTTCCGTGACTCTGTCACCGCTTGAACTTGCCCCAGCCATAGTCTCAGTCTCAGTCTCCATCTCAGTTCTAGTGTCCGTCTACATCTCCATCTCCAACTGGCGTCTCCAGCAGTCTGTGGCCCAGTCTTGGATGAGTCGCACAAAGAAAACGTAAACACGTCGTATAAGCACCAGGCAAATGGAAAACATAAAAGAAAAAGAATAAAATAAAAATAAAAATAAAGCTACCTCGGTACTCTGTGTATTCTGTGGAAGTGGATCAACGCGCATAAATTATTATGCCCTTCCGTATATTTGTTTGTATTTTTATGGGCCACTTGTTGGACTAGGTTAAGCCCAATAAGATGCCCAGACGTCTACATAGTTTTCCGTTTCGGCTTCTTGATTTTTTTTTTTTTTTTTTTTTTTTTGCTCTCGACAGAAATAAAAGTTAACGCTCACAGTAAGAATCAATATTTGTACGTATCGAAGTTACCATTGGTCATTTTTTGTTTCCAATATATTTAAATTGTTTTAGTCAATAGATGTTAACCATTTTTTTTTTTTAAACTCATTCTAAAAACGCTACGCATTTTTAGCTAAATAGGTAATATAAATTTAAATTCTAATCAAGTAGATTTAAGTAGAAATATGGGAAAATATGAAACGTGTTTAAACAATTAGTTTTATCTAATTCATAATCACTATTTTTATTTTTTTTTTGTGCATTTAAATATCCTCAGAAATCTTGTAAAAATTCTTATATTTATTTTTATTTAAATATTATTTTGAATTTAATGTAATTTAATTTATTTCGCAATTTTTTTATTTTTCTGTGTCAACTGATATTAGTCGACTTTTAATTAATAATTAAATACCTATTGTAAATTGCTGCAAGTTCAGCTGTTAGCTGCTCGCTTTTAACTGTTAGTGTTTAGGAGTTAGCTTTAATCTGTTACTGATAATTAAGAATAGTAGTCAACACTCGCATATTTCTGTGTACATAATCCAATTGACAGCTTCAACTGCAAAAATGAAAAAAAGAAGTAATTTTATTGAATTACCGATGCGATTCTCCAATCGAATTCTACATACGGTTAAGCTAATGGACGATGGGATTATCCACTGGACTGGGGTTGAAATAGTTGTGAAATGGTCACCGTTGTACAACCTGGCGACTGCCTCATCTATCATCCTAATGTCGATGCAGAGACATTTTGCAAGCTTCAAATGAGTATAGTGTTATCAAAATCGTTGGGAAAACCAGGACTACAGAACCTACAATACATACTAGTCAAGATAATGCTTCAATGAGCACGCAGAACACGTCCTTCGTCCTTTATTTTGTCCCCTGACAATACAGCATTACCAAATAAGACTGAGGTGGAATTTCGACAGCTTCGTTGTTGTATTTGTGATTTAAACTTGAGAACATGCCCAGCTTAAGTTGTCCGTATCAGCCGCCTTTAACTTAACGGCCAACAATTTTTAACACACTCACACACACACATACACACATGGATTGCCACTACATATGTGAGAGAGCGTATGTTTCCTTGTTGGCCTGCCCTGGCCCGGACTCGGCTGGACGTGGAGAAGAGCACTCTTTACCATTTCCAGGGCCGTCTTTGACTTTGTCTGCCTTAACTAAAACTGGAGGCAAGAGCAACGGCAAAAGCAGTAGATGTCGCATAAGCAATTTCTGGACTACCTCCTTCCCTTCCCAACACACACATATACAAAATCGCACACACACACACACACACACAGATCGGGCAACAACTTGGCAGCCCACTCGCCGATTTGAATGGTCGGTCGAATGAGACCAGTAGCCTTTTGATGTGTTCCACGGGCAAAATGCACGAGAGTGTGTGTGTGTGTGTTTGTGAGAGGAAGTTGCAGGAGCGGAGTTTAGGGAGTAGGGAGTAGGGAACGGCTGAAAAGGCGTGCAGGGCTGAATATTTCCGCCGATTGCTTCGCAAATGCAGAATAGCAGCAGTGGCCACCATTCCTTTTGGTCATCGTCATCGTCATCGTCATCTTGTCCTCGTCATCTCCTGGTCGTTAGATTCGTCGTGCTGCGAATTGGATAGGGGTGATTCATGTGTGCAGGCAGGCAGGCAGCCAGCCAGCCAGCCAGCCAGGCAGGCAGGCAGGCAATGGCATTTTACGTTGATGCCAAAACCAACGTATTCTCGAGCTCGAGCTCGAGAGAGTTGAGCACCAATATAGGCAACATCCAGCGATGCCACAGTCAGAGTCCGAGTCAGAGTCAGAGTCCGAGTCAGAGTCAGAGCCTTTGCCTTGGCAACGAAGCAAAAGGACCAAACGCTTGTCGCCAATCTCCTGTATCCCCTCCCATCCCAGTATGTCTCTTTACAGTCCCTCTAACAAAATCTAACGCTAACCCTGTCTCATCCCCTCCAACAACGCCCATGTCCGCCTTGGGTGACGTCGCCCTCGTTTGAGGCAGCTGCAGCAGTTCGTTGCCATACAAGAGCTCCACTTCCACTTCGGTTGCGTGTCCATCATGCTGCTGCTGCTGTTGCTGCCGCCTTTGCTGGCATCGCATCCATCGCCCAACCACCTGACACCAAAAGCAAGTCGATCGATAATTTCCATAGTTGACCACTGCTGTGTATGCGAATTTAGAGATGCGAACACATTTACACACACACATATCATATGTACAATATATGTATATATATATATATATACGTGTATGTATATGTTCGCTCGGACATCGTACAGGACGCAAGTAGAAGAAGAACAAGAACAAGAAGAAGAAGGAGCAACAGCAGCAACAGCAGCAGCAGCAGCAGCAGAAGTAGCAACAGCAAAAGGACGAACAGCATGCAGCAAGAAGGAAGCCCAACGACGTCGAAGGCGACCAACAAGAACCTCCTCCAGTTTCTGTGTGCAAAATGTTGTTTGCATACGGCTTGCGATTGCTTGCTACATCGCCGACTGATGCTGGATGGGGGTTGAATGGAAGGGAAGGAGTGAGCTGATGCTCGGTGTGGAGTAGTATGAGTGGTGGGGCAGCTGTCCAGTGGTCCAGTGCGGCATGTAATGGATATGAAGAAGAGGAGGCTATGTGGGCTACGTACTAACCGGCTTGGTCACGTTTCGTTGCGTCGCCATCGTCGTCGTTGCTATTGCCCATCACCGTGGCTAAAGTTGAAGTTGAGGCAGTGGCTGTGGCAGTGGCAGTGGCAGTGGCAAAAGTAGAGGTTGTGTGGCAGCAACAGCAACAGCAAAAGCAACAGCAGCAGCAGCGACTGAGGTACTATCGCAAGTCGACGAGTTGGAGGCTGCGAAAATTCGAATTTTCAAGTTGAAACGGCCAGCTTGGCTTGGCTTGGCTTGCCTTGGTTCGCCTCGGCCACTGTGGCCAGCCAGCCCTAAGCGTATGCGTAATAGAGTGGGTGGCTAAATTAATACACAAACATATATGCAGTCGAAGGGAACGGGGATGGGAACGGGAATGTGAAATGTGAAATGGGTATGGGAACGGGTGCGGGTGCGGGTGCGGGATTTGGATTGGGAACAGGGAATGGTCACGAGGAATAAAAGACGTAGAAGGTTTTGCAGCATTAACAAATATATATACACGGCTGTATATAAGTTGAATAGTTGGCTATTTTACGAATGCCGCCAAGAACGTACAACGAGTGAACAGGCCTTAGAATTTCACTAACCCCTTCCTTCCCCATTGCTCCTCTTTCGACGTCACCCTCCGCCTTTTAAGCCAACACAGCTTGCGTAAATTTTGGGCATTTGGCTTTTTCATATAAATTTATGTATACTACTCGTACTCGTATAAAATAGTGGACGAGTGGCAAAAGTCCATTTGGCATTACATTTTAATGTCGAGAAATTCAAATTTCTAATTACATTGGTTGATATCTTTTCGGTTAATTTTCCGAAAGGATTCTAATTCGTATACCATTGAATATATAAGAGCATACAAAAGTGGGAAAGGAAAAAACCTACGCACATCATAAATTCAATATTTATTTTAGCAGGAAATGTAGCCCTAAGGCACATCGACTTGCATTGATTCTAAATATAAATTTAAAAATATCGATATTTATATTTTTTAAAAGACTTAAAATAAATAGAGTCCACCTACTCACATTTAGGTATAATTATAAATTTAAGCAAGGACTCATATTTTGATAGATTATTCGTGTGCCATTATTACGATTATTTAATTGGATCGACATATTTAACATAACATACAACATTTTCCTGAAGTAGTCTGAGGACTGCCATTCCTATTTTAAACAGAATTTTAGAATTTTATTTAATTTTAATTGAATTTCGTGAATAACATATTCTTAACAAATTCATACTAATTCATTATTATATTTGGTCTGATAGGTTTTTGCCTAGGTTTCAGTCGATACAATAAATGTTGGACTAATTTTGTAATTAAAAATAACATAACATTTTATAAATGTTTTTTTTATCTTAAAAGTTAAATAGACTAAAAATAATTTTTGTATTTTCTCTGTCTACTGATATCAGTTGACATTAAATAAATCAAGTGAGAAAGTTAAACAGGTTAAGCCGACTGAGAAATACTCTAATACCATGAGTACAAGTCACATTCGTTCACAATTTGGTGGCTCTATCTTACAAAGTGTTGAAGATATACGAATTTCTGATTTCCACGTGCACAGTTCTATGAAGAAGGTTACCAGCTAGCAACCTTCCAAATTTCGTGGTTCTATCAATTTACACTTGGCAAACATTTTTTTGTATCGATACTTTTAGGTGGTTACCGGCAAAGCACATTCCAAAAATTTTTTAGGGATATGCCGCCTTATCTGTTTTCGATTTCCTTGCCTCCTATTGAACGTAGCACCCAAACATGGAAACTTTGACGCGGGACTACGATTCAAGGCTCTAGCGTTCAAGGAGTCGGAAATAGTTTTTTTTATTTAACTTTAAATCTCTGAAGAAGTATCATTTTGTTATTATATTTAATTGAAAAGAAAGCAATGAATTGACAATTTTAGATTTAAATTGGATGAATTGAAAAATTATTGTTTAATACTACATTTAGATTTTTAATTAACAATTCACCAAACCAAAGAAATGGAGAATGTTTAAGTGCAGAATTATTTGTGTCTCAAATACGCGTCGAATAATATCTTATAAATCATTGAAATTCAATGGGATGCCAAAAATTATTAAAAAATTAAACTAGCCTTCACAAAACAAATTGTGAAGTCTCTATATTGGTTTATTTAATTGTTAAGCTTTTTCTTAAAATTTTATGAATACTATTTTGAAAATTTACCTGTTAAATTTTTTAATTCCATTCATTTAATAAGAAAAAACCTCCCAAGTTCTATAAGAATATGGATGAAAGCATTTCCTGCCACATACACAAATTTTGAAGCTTATGAATTTTTGCAATTATGTACCTTTATCGATAATTATTCTTGTTTCGTGAATTTTGGAAATCTGACATACTAAATTTGTCTAATATTCATAAAAAATAAATCAAACTTTCAGTAAAGCAACTCTAACTGTATCTGTTTTGTTTCTTATACAAGTATTAAATAAACATAAGTATTTCAAGATTCGTTCCACGAAACTTGGCCGCAATCCGATGTGCCGTATAAAGAATAAATTATTCTAATACAAATTCAATAAGATTGGTTCCAAATTTATCAAATATGTAACATTGCTAATCAGTCAAACCATAAATACTTACATAACAACAAAAACCAATAATAATGTCTCATTTTTTTTTTTAAATATATTTATTGTAGACGACGAAGCAATGGTAACCTACAGATCACTATCGTTATCATTTTTTGGTAATAAGGATGGACCTGGCTTAAAAAAAATATCCAAAGTGGTTTGTCTTGCCTTTTTGTCTATTTCGTTCTATAGAGAATAATAATAGTGCTACGTTCAACGATAGGATCGTTATCAAGAAGGATGTTATTTCCTTGTTCGAAATGGGAAAAGCTTTCGACAAATTTTTTGATGTTAGCTGTTTGGATACAAGAGGCTGCGCCTCTCCTCGAATGACGGTTCTGCATTTCTACTTATTGAAATGCATTTCTTAATATTAGAAAATATTTTTAAAACATAAAATAAAAAGATTTTCTAATTTAAGAAAAATTGTTTTCTTATATTTATAAATTATATTATAACTACAATCAGATTTTTATAGTTTGCAGGACGATTTTTCTCAAAGTGTATTGGCATAATTATCAATATCAGTATTGGTGTCGGTTGTCTGCTGCAAAAATTGGTCGAAAACAGATTCTTATTTCATGTAGCACTCATTGGCAAAATCCGTTCTGTTCTGACTGAAAGTTTACTATGTATTTTGATAACGATTCTTCCCTTATAGTTATACTTAAGGCTACACTGTAAATGAGGCTTGAACAAAGTACGTTGACTGTTTGTATGTTTTTCACAATGTTGGTAATACAGTTTTGCTACAGGCATAGATATACTTATATACAATTGTCATCTACCGGTCACTGACACTTGTCGGGCTAATTATGTATTGAATATAAGAAGTGAGTGCCTTAAGTCATATTTACGAGAATTATTTAAGCAGCTTTGACATTGACCTTTATTGTGATGGGAGGCATTAAATCAAACACCGCATAAGTGTTAGTCAGGCGGTCAGAATGTCACACGTACTTATGTATGTGTCTATAAGTATATGTGCCACTTATTTATGCATCCTATTTATGCATATACTCAATAATGTAAACAACTCCAGACCCACATATAAGCCGATGCACATATGTACATCTAAACATCCATAAATGTGTGTGTAAGCAGCTAAATGTGCCATTTGACTAGACATTATAATGTGTATTATTTCATTATAATAATAATTATGTCTGTACATAGCGCTTAAACACACACATATGCATTAATGTGTGTGTGTGTGTGTGTGTTGGTTGGCTTGTCTGGCTTATAAGTACACTCAGTCAAACACTCATACATGCGCATTTCACCAAATTAGGGCAACATCAACCTATTACCTATTTAATTATAATGAGCTGCGTCCGATTGCGACTGCAGCTCTGCATGTGCATATGTATGTATGTATGAATGTACATATGTATGTATGTGTGTACATAGCATATAAGCATGTTAGCGCCTATGTATTGAATTTTGAGCTTGGGAATGACAATGACAATAAGCACCCATTTGAATACATAAATTAGTGTACGTGTATGTCATTGTGCGATGTATATACATATGTATATATATATGTTTATGTATATGTTTGTGAAAGTATATACACAATTGCAGCCTTGAACTTGAACAGATATATGATTATTTGTGTATATATTTACTGTTCTGCTAATGCGACAATGTATATACATATGTACATATATCGCTCGCTTGGCTCTTCGCAATGGACGTGTTTTTCCATTGCGCATCGAAATTTATTTATTTCATTTCGTCCTAATTTGTATTATTGAGATATTTTTGTGCACGTACAAAATCAAATCAAGCTTTTGTGTTTTATCAAGGATATCAGGGTTAATCAGCCAAATTAATTGTACAGTTCCGATCAGAAATACAAGGAATTTTCTGCCTATCTTTCTTGAAACTTATAGTTCGAATTATGAATTATGTTGTGTTAAGTCATCTGTCTTCTAATTAGCGATATTCGTAACCGCGGCGCATCCCTCGGTCGGTTGGGTGCGAGGTGGGTTGCTTTTGCCTGGGTCCTTGCGTTAACAAGTCGGTGCTTGGTATCGTTGGGCCACTTGAATGCGGTGCTCGTTAGTACTTCAACGTCCAAATATTATTAATTTTAATAAAAAAAAAGAGTAGTATGATGCACTAGATATGCATGTGTTGAGCTTCAAAGATATAGAAACCCTCAACTAAACACAGATTCTTACATTCGTGCTGGAGCTGGCGTTAATGGGTGTGCTATAGGCTCAGAAGAGGGTACAATATATGTAGCAGGTGGCAGTGCATGTATATTCTAACAATAATAACTTGGTCAACCACTAACCATTCGTTTTCGAACCCGCTCCTCAAGTGATTTTTTCCCACATTTCATGGCTTGAGAATTGCGAATCATCTTTAACATTTTACAACGCTATCAAAATTTTAAATTTACAGCGTACAAAACATACATATTTGTTAGCACTTGAACACATCAATCGCTATATGTGCTAATGTCATTAGCGACATGGAGAATCGACAGTCCGAGTCCATTAAGTGTAAGCAATCATCGTCTCTATATCTCAAAAGAATATAAAAACAAAAGCAGTAAAAACGTAACACATGAATATGTTATTGAAATCCGTATTATATTAATAACATTCTTATACTAGTCACGATGAAGAGCATTATTCGAGACCCTTTCGAACAAACTGTACGATTCGTTCATGTCGGGGATCTGGGGCATCACGGGCACATCTTCTACCTCTTCCACCTCGTTATTTTCGAGCGTCTCGTGCATCTCATGCATCTCATGCATATCATGCAAATCGTCCACCTCGTCAACCACTTGCATCTGGAATGCCTCCAACATCTCGCGCAGCACGATCAACTCGTCCATATTCTCGGGCAATCCGGGATGCTTGGGCTGATCGAGTACAGGCATAATTATCCGCTATCTGTGATCTGTATTTAACAAAGAATATTATTGAAAAAAAATGGTTTTAATTCATTTTCGAAACTCAACAAAATGGCATATTTAATCATAATACGCAATTTTCATTGATTCTTCTTTACTGCTCTTCACACGGTATAAAAATATGATATTTAATTATTTTGTATTTCATTAAATCAATATAATAAATATTATTAATTTGTGCTTCTTTAAGTCACAGAACAAATCAAATTTCTACTCTTTGTCGTTCCATAAAACAAATGCAATCGAGTAATTATTAGAAAAGTTTTTCTAAGAATGTTATCTTCTGCTCTTCTTGTATTCCACAAAATGGCAGCATTATTGGATATGTATGTATGTGTGTATGTATGTATGTACAATATAAAAAACGAGAATTAATGTTTACTCATAATCTAATTGATATGGCGAATGAGTTGAATATTGCCGAGTCCAAGGTGATGTTATTTGCTGAGGCCAGCTCGTATATAGAGTGGTAAACTTTGATCTTATAAATATGTATACATAGTACCGTTTATTCACTACACACTCAGTAAAAATGGCGCCAAAGAATAACATTAAAGAAGTCCGTTGTTTGTGCTGTCTCTGAGAGTGTGGGACGTTGTCCCAATGTTAATGGATCGAACACTATGTCAATGGCAGTTCAATTTAATCTAAGTTTCGATTTCAACACTTACAATTAAATTATTATTTGCGAATTCAACTAAAAGCTGTCAGCGGTGCTCAGGTTAACGGGACTAGGGCTACTTTGCGTTTCGCGTACCGGCTTTTCAACAATGTGTGTCAGCGTCTGATTGTCATCGATATATTAATAGCTATCGATTTTGCTTATGCGATATTCCGATATTTGTCATTACACAATTAGGAGAAACAAAAGAAAATATGTACACACCATCAGTTGCCAGCATTCACACAATATCTTTACAAATGGCAATTTTAGCTTAACAAATATGAATGCAGATTCTTTCGAATGGATTCTTAACAGATGCGTTAATTAAAAGTTAAACAGTCAACAGTCACAAAACTGATCGAAAGTTAAAGTGGGAAGGAAATCTAAGCCAATTTATTACAAATCTACTACAATTCTTTTTTCTAACGACATTGTCTAGTGTAAATCTTAAAAGGGGTATCATTGTCTCGACATGCGAAATAGTTTGTTCGCACTGTGACATGATCCCGTTGAATCCTAAATTTGTTAGTGTGGCTGTCGAGAAACAAAGAATGTTGGATGTCGAGACAATGATACCCTGTTTTAGATTCTCACCATACATTTAAAGGCTGTGGTTAAAAAACTGATCAATAGTTAAACCACCCCATTTGAAAATAGAGTGCCAGCTCGCACACAAAAAGACGAGGATAGAGTGTTGCTGCCATGTTCGCACACATTCAAAAGTCTTCGCGATCCGATAGCAATATATCTGCTGCTTTCGCACACATTCATAACACATTAGGGCTCTATAAACGGTGCGCAGCTGTTCGCACCCACTCACGTAATCTCATAAAAGACTGGAAATTTCGTTTACACGAGAAGTTGTCGCAGCAAAGTGAATTGAAATAATGACCTGCTTTCGCTGCTCGATACGCTAATCATGCAAAATTTTCTTTTCTGGGACCCAAACTCTTAGAAAAAACCTGATGCACTTTTTTGTCGATTTGACGCCTCTATGTACTTATTGCTTAGTGCTCTTGCTTATAAGTTTGGTCACTCTATCTTTAAAATTGTCGGAGATATACGGATAGATTTTGAATTACACTTTCCGAAATATCGGCATTGTCGATTATGGGCGCAGGTGTGACCATACTGACGGACAGACGGACGGACGGACAAACAGCATGACGGACTTTGCACAAAACCAATATACTATGATACCTTTGGTATATAAAGCAAGGGCCCGGGAATAAATATTAAAAACTAAGACTGCTACTTTTTTAAAATTTATTTCTTAATAATACGAATACATTAAATAAATATTTGTATAAATAAGTGAGAACGTTGAAAACGGGCGTAACCGACTGCGAAATACTCTGATAGCGATCTTTGAAGGAGTTTCACAGTAATCAACCTTAAAAAATGCGTTATAAGACTTAGGTATATATAATATTATGTGAATTTAGGGGGCGGGAAGGAGATCCCTAGTGATCTACCTTCCAAATTTAATAGTATTAGCTTCCAAGTTGCAAGAGTTGTAGCCTTTTGGGAATTAAGGGCTGAGAGTGGCGAGGCTGTTCTCAATAACCAATCTTTCTTTGGTTGCCTTAGCTCTTATGGGAGTCGAAAGTGGCCATGGTCCAGAAACTTCCACTTGTTGAAGGGCATTACTAGTAATATGTTTTTTCTTAGCGCATGGCCTATTATTATTATCATCCCACTTTTAGGATCTAATTACTTTCACCATATAGATCCCAAACAGGCAAACTGGCAAAAGGTTGCTGGTCAACGCTTACATTGAGACCATAAAAATCAGTGGCTTGCCAGAGGTTACTTTATTAATTTATGATTGTTAGATATTTGATTTTTATACCTTGATCCATAATTGAACATTGTAGAAATTCTAATCAATTTAAGATAATGACGTTGCAACTGGGACTTACCGACCAGTGTTACTCCAAATTAAGCTCCAAAAACTTTAAAAAAAATTTCCAAGTAATCGAAACAAAATTACTTAAAACTAGAAAGCCCTTTTCAGAAATGTTACTATTAAGGTATACATTTCCAAAGAGTGGAAACATTCAGTAATAATTAATGAATAAAAATATTAGATTACGTATAAATTTTATAATTCCTGAAAAATATGTATTAGAAAAAACTTCCCTAAAATTGAGAAAGGAAAGACTCTTGTTTTAATAAAGACAATATTTTACAATAATAATGTCTAATTAATAAAGTAAGCTAGGCTTAAGAAAATTTTTTTAAATTTCAGCCGATTTTGTAAATTATAAGGCAATTTTATTTTCTGCGTATGTAGAAAGACAGAAATGAGTCAGAAGCTCTAGTCGATAGAGCTCGATGTTCATATATAATATAAGTATACCCTGACCCCTTAGTTTAAAGTTATTAAGTCGATTATAATAGATTATTAGAATAAATCGCTATTTAAATACTCCAGAAATGTTTCAAATTTTTTAAATTTAGATTTAAATATTAAATTTTTGTTAAACTAATTTAATTTATTTTTCACTTTTCCTATTTTTCTGTATCGACTGTTATTAGTCGACAATAAATAAATCAATAATTACACATGCAATACACATGATTAAGATTGTATCTCTTATTGCTATCGGACATCGATATAAATCGATTGATTTCATTGATGGGCTTAGCTTAGAGATCGTCTATGAGGATTATTTTACTTCGTCGATTGAAGTGAAAAATAAATAAATAAAGTCGAAGATTTCTTAAAAAAAAAAATCCGTTCCTAAATATTAATAACAATAGCTTTTACTGGATACATTTGTCTACATAGCCGATGCGGAATACACTACTAGCCTTGTAAGAAGTTTTAGTACATAAAAATATATCAAAATTTTGCATTAACATTGACTTGATTGACTTTCGTTTACACACAAAAACCCAACAGTAGAATTTGCCTATTTACCAAATTTAAAACTCGATACATACAAACTGAAAAGAAGAAGAAGTACGTACGTACAATATGTATAAGCGTATGTATACACAGATTCGGATGCTACACACACACATACATATCTATGGTCTATCCATTTGTATATTGGGCTCTATACATATATGCACATATTAATATATATGTGTGTGTGTGTAAAATCAGTAGATGGCAAGGCATGTGTGTGTGTGTAAATATATATGTACATATATATACGTATATATGTATGTATGTATGTGTATGTGTTTGTTTTCGAGAAAGCGTCTAATTCTCTAAAATGTGAAATTTTACAATCGCCTAGCGCACATCTTTACCTCCATCTGCCAGGCGCTCCCACGACGCCGTATCAACTCGAGAGATGTTGCCATAGCCCGGACAAAGCCACCCACCCATCCACTCCCAACTCATTCCCCCAAAAAAGCGTAGCCATCAAGTCGTCTGTCCGTCTCAGTCCCGGGCAACGTTGCGCGTTGCTTGACCAGAGCCCACATCCACACACACACACACACACACACCCACACACATACACATACATCTACTCATACCACTTGAATCCGTAGCAACTACCCACAGCGAGTCCGGCGGTCCCCAATCGCGCCGAACTCCCACTCACGTACTATTTGCGGCATCGTCCGCTATGTGGCACACACACACCGAGGCACATTTGCCCACACGCATACACACACACACACTCGCACCGTTCACACGTTTACACACTAACTCACTCTTATCCTTTTCACATGTCGCAAGTAGTATGCAAACAACATTTTGCAGAAACACAGCTTCGTTCCTTGGTCTTCGTTTTATCTTCATGGCAGACCCTTACTTATTGTGGGGACTGACCAGTCAGTCCACTGTTGTTGCCATCGCCATCACACCCAGTCCCGTTATATGGGATGTGCAAGTAGATGTAGATGTGGATGTGGATGTGGCTGTGGATGTGGATGCTACTGCTTTCGAAGCATGATTCAGCTTTAGCCTCAGCATCAGCTTCAGCTTCAGTTCCAGCTATGGCAACGGCAACGGCTTCGTGTGTGTCGCCGGTGCTTCTAAGAGTAAATGCTTAGTATGTTCTATGTGTGTGGGTCTCTATGTGTGTGTGTGTGTGTGTGTGTCTGTGTGTGTGTGTGTGGGTTAGTTGTTGGTAGGGTGATTCCGTACATTTGCTTGTGTGTTTGTAGATGTCCGCTTCAAAATTCGCATACACAGCAGTGGTCAAGCTATGGAAATTATCGATCGACTTGCCTCTAGCGCCAGGTGGTTGGGTGCCATGATGGAAACGTGGTGGTGGCGACAACGACGACGATGGCAGAAGCAATCTGCGCTGGGCCGCAAGTTGCTGCTTCTGCTCCTGCTGCTGCTGCTTCTGCTGCTGCTGCTGCTGTGCCATGTGTGTGGATCCATCGTCGTCGTCGTCGTCGTCGTCCAAGGCGAGCGAGGCAAAGGGATTCGTTCGTTTTCAAGCTAAATGGCAAGAACGTTGACGGCAGCGGCAGCAGCAGCATCGCCAGCTAAGAGATGCCCAAAAAGAAATTACGGACATTTACATTATGTGTCCATATGTGACTACCTAGTACGGGCCGGGCTAGCAACTACTACGACTACGGGGCTAAGTGTGGTGCATATGTGCATATGTGTGTGCCTCCTCCATGTACACCAGCGTACAGTCAAATATACGTGAGACCGACGTCTGCTGCCGATGTGTTGTACTCTTGTTCACTTGTCCAGGCGTCAAGGCGTCCTCGCGTCCACCTGTCCAGTTGTCCGGTTGTCCAAACGTCGCATGTTCGCCCGTTTTGAACGGTCTAGGCACTGAACTCTGAACGGAGGTCTCCACATCTACAACTACAACTACATCTACATCTACATCAAAGTAAAAAGACCAACGAGAACGGGAACGGGAACGGGAACTGGAGCTCTTTCGTAGATGGAACGCTGGGAGCCATAACAACAAGGCAGACGAAAGAAACGAATGACTAACGAAGGAAATTGCTGATATTGTATGGAGCAAAAGTTGGGCATGTCTGTCCCTGGCCAAGGCGCGCTTTAGTTTTGACAGCACCTAGAATATCTCACAACCACACCACACACGCATATATTATATGTATGTGTGTGTGGGTGTGTGTAGATATCTGGAATACATAGAAAGCAAGCAGAATTCAAACTCACATTTAAATAGGCGCGGATATTGCAAGCCGTCGTTTTTGAGCTGTGTCCGGCATCTTAGTTCCTTGCTTCGATTGTGCTTTTCAGCAGAAACCACTTATTCAAGTCCTCTTCCACCCCGATGCGCAAGCAATTATGAATCTATAATGAATCATATGCAAACCACCATCCAAGCAAACAGATCCAGTTGTCACATGGAGTACAGGTGTATACAAATATATTAAAGAACTATTTGATTACTGCAATATCTCCATTTGGATGTTTAGAGTGGGCTTCAATGTATAATCTTATCTTTATTTAGCTATTACTGATAATATTCTCCAAAGTTGGAGCTATATTTAAAATTTGATTTTAAAAGTTATTACTAATTATATGTATATCTCTCTCCCGATTAAAACATTGTTACTAGTTTTAAATTTGGTCTACTAAAATTAATACTTTCACCCAAATGTTGACACAGCTAGAAGAATGCGACATTAGAATAGCAATCAAAGTAAAATACAAATATTCCACAAGTCGAGCATTGGTTGTATTTTTTACTTTTTTATTCACTGATGTGCTGTCTGTCCGTATGGGAAAAACTTTTTTATCACCACCCCTTTAAGCTAGACACTTGAAACTAAAAATATTTGTTCGCTTATCTATGCATCAGACAAAGTGACTTTAAATATCAATAATACAATCTTAAATGCTGCATCAGAATGGATGTATCTAACAGACAAAATCAATAAAATCTTTACATTTCTGGTCACAGATAGGATAGTACAATTTCTTGGACACTCTTCTAATACTGATGAAAAAATATCAAATAAAAGAGTCAACAGTAAGAAAATCTAAGTTGTTGCTTTTAGATATATTATTTTTAGTTCCATTTGATATATGCAGTAAATACATTATATTACACAAATTAAGACAGTGATAAAATAAATGATGATGATTGTGCTGTCCGTTCGAATGTCTTTTGTATGAAGGCAAATATTTTCATTACCTAAAAAGTAAGAGCTTAAAACTATTTATATTTATTCGACTGTCTCCGTTTAATAAAATTTGAAAGCTAAAGTCCGGAAATATTCACATCTACTTCATACAAGAGATACCAAACTTGGAAAGGTAGTTTTCAATTAAGAGACAAATTTCCTCAATTTCAGAGCTAGAGAAATCAGACTAAAGATATATTACCAAAAACATTTCCCCAAAATTGGTAAAACGTTCCATGCTCATTGCATGGAAAACCTAAGTATCCCATAATATTAAATTCGAAGGCTTATTAATGATTATTCAATGGTCGAGACAATCGCAAACAAAACAGCGAAACTTACATTAAATTAACTTTATATTTAATTCATATGTAATCGGAATTTGTAATTTTTTTTTTATTCATGATCACAAATATGAGGACAATAAATCAAATAGAAGCACACAGTCTATAAGCTATGTAATTTAGTCAATGTTTGTGATTCTTTTTTCTACACCAATAAAAATTGAATTATGAATACCTTCTGTATCTGAAACTTGACCATTCTTAAATGTGTGCAGCAGAAAATGTCAATAAAACGTGTAACTCCCAATGGCAGTGTCATATCCCTAGAACAATGAGTTAACCATTTGATTCGGATAGCCGGAGAAATGATCGATAAGGACAAACTTCATCTGCAATTTCCAAAAACTTATATACTAAAATTAAAGTATCTAGCTTTACAGTCTCTGAGATCAGTGCATTAATACAGGTAGATGGGTAGACAAACCGACGGACGGGCATTGCTGAATCGACTTGGCTATTGAAACCGATCAAGAATATTTGTCCGAGAAATATCGCTCGGAATTTTAAAAGCTCCCCATCATTTTTGCGACAAGGATTTCTTAACTTATAATTTAGAAAATAAATTTCTACAATTAAAAGTTGTGCCTTTCTAAAATTCAAGGCTTGCATTTCTTAATTTAAAAGTAGATTTTCGCAAAATAAAGGAAAACTTTGTCTTAAGCTTCCAAGAAGCTTTGTTTTATATGTGTATACGAATAATTGTCACTTTGTTTCTTATATTTATTATTAAACATTAGTATTTTATGATATCACAAATAAACACAATTTACATTGTTTACAAATTCATATAAACAGATGATAAGCTAGATAGAGCTAATTTCATTACTGCTTTTTGGAATTCAAAAATAATTTTTTTTTTAGAATCTTTTTAAAAATACGCACTTCTTAATAATAGAAAATATTTCTAAAAAGAAAAAATAAAAAAAAAAAATGTTTTTTGACGAAAACATTTTGGACTTTTGTCAAGCCTTTCTAATTTTAAGAACATTATTTTCGAATATTTAGAAATCATATCGAAGAACGTGTTAGAACTTTATAATTTATTTTTTTGAGTGTATGCATTTGGAGTAGAAGAAGTTTAAACCATGATTATTGTGTTTGGTCCGGGTATGTTGGTAAACCAGCAATTGTTTCATATATATATGTATGTGTTAAACACTGGCTAGTTGATGACTCCTAACCATAATCCTTAGTTCTATATTTTATATATGGTTTCGTTGACCTGGTCCGATCCGGTTTCACTTACACTGCGGATGACAGATGTTGAATAGCCAACACATTTTTTCATGCCGCACTCGTTCGCATTGACGTTGCCAAAGGTGTTGCACTTAAATCGCAGCTGCAAAAAAATTCACTTTTCGAGAGTTTTGCACAGAAACAAGAGTGGCCAAGAAAAAGAAGAAGAAAACCAAAAAAACAACAACAACAAGAAAGGATAGGTGGCCGTGAGTAACGGCATTTTTGAGTAAGCACGCATCAAAATTGCACCATATGGAAATTTAGCTGGCAACTGCCGTGATATTGTTGACGCCAATGAAGGAAAAAACTGCAACCGTATGCGAAGGTCAATCAAGTGACTCTTTTTTACTGCCTTTCGCCAATGCGCCGAATTTGCGGTAAAGCAAAAAACAGCGCTCGTCACACAGCTCACAGCTCACAGCTCACTAAGCGCTTGGAGCCACGGCCACGGCCACGAAAAAAATCGCCGGACGTCGCCTGGTTCGGGCCGCGATATTTAAGGGGATTAGGCAGTCAGTTGGAAACGGCTTGTTTGCCCAGTGGCATGCAGCTTGATGCAGTTGCCCGTTTTTTCTGTTGCCGCAACATCATACTGTCTGCCACTGTGGCTCGGTGCCTCAATACACTAAACAAAAAATCGCGTGAAAAATGTAAAAATTTGCCCAGTTTTTAGAAATAATTTTTAATAGTAAGGAAACACTTTTTTTCGAAATATTTAGAAATATCTGAAAAGTAAAAATGCAAGCACTGATTCTTAGAAAAAATGATTTTTCATATTCAAAAAGTAGTAACTCTTGGAGTCAAAAGTATGTCGAATATTATTTTTTTTTTGAGTGTACTGTATTGAGGCAGTGGCACTCAGTGCCTCAATAGTTCTTCGCGTGCAATGCGAGGAGCCAAGTGGAACCGCATTGTGAATGTGAATGTGGATGTGGATGTGGTCATGTGATACTGTCGCCGATTAGGCTTGTATGGACGTGCAAAGTGCTTGTGATGGGTGTTTTGAATGTTTGTTGGTTTTTGACGCGACCCGGCCGCAAAAACGGCATTTTTTGTGCACTGAATATTTAAATGCAGTGCACCTCTCATCCTTGCCTAGCTTTGGGCATGTTTCTATTTCCCACAGCCAACAGTTTGAAGGGACAACATTGTTTCATAAGAGCCTGGCTGGGCAACAAGTGCACAACATGTTTGCCCAAGCCAACAATTACACTTTGCAACCACAAATTCTTTGTAGTGCAAGTGTAATAATTATACTACACAACAACAAATCTACTTCAATTAATAAAAAGTACGATAGAATAATCTTGTTCTACGTACATAAATGCATATTCCAATTTTAGTTGCCTATCTTTCAGATCAGCCGCCTCTTTTTTAACCAAAAGATCTTAGCCAATCTCATTAGTTAAAAGTTGTGCTCATTACCAGACTAATAATCGGTTGACAATTGAGTTCGTCTGAGCAATGTTTTTGTTTTTAGAGCTAAATTAACCTTTCTTATTTGCACATATTAATGATACTTACATCTTGCATCTGTTATATCATTTCAAATGAACAATAAATCAGATTTGTAAGTAATTATTAAATTTAGATGTGAGCAGTCAGCGGCAAGCGAAGACATTTTTGAAAGAAAGAAATGAATTTATATTAATTATATTAATATAATTTCAAGCTTCACAGCTGACAGAAACTATTCCAGATGATGAATCCGGCTGGATGTATAAAAAATAAACACTCAACACTTGATAACCGACAGCGAAATACTATGATACCATAAGTTGTGTGCAGCCAAGAAGTACTGTCAAAGTTTGTCCTTCAGATTGAGGTAGATATAAGATATTAACCCTTCTTTGAAGTTTGGCAACTGCAACTGTTATATGTCAATCCTACGAAATTTGACGTTCCCAACTCAAAAACTGCGGAAGATATAGCAATTTAAAAGTTTTATGGGTTGGAGGGCTGGGGCGTCGGAGATGGGCGTGGCATATGATGGACATCGCCAACAACCTACCAGCCAAAATTGGTGACTGTATCCATAAAATTGTGGGAGATATGTGGCTTTATCGATTTACGAATATCGATTTTATCGATTTTCTAGTTCCCGAGTGGACGTAGGACTCCAATCTTTGTCTAATTGCCTATTTTCTTGCAAGCTAGGCTGTAGATAGGATATGATTTGTAGTGTCATGAGAACAATTCATTTTGTTTTTGTTTTTCATTTTCAAATTCAATTTATCGAATTGATTCTTAACTTTTAAAAAATTTTGAGGCTATGGTATCGAAGTGAAACAATACTGTAGATTTTTAAAAATAGAGTGGTTTTTGCTGAATGCTATAAACTTGATTGTGCAACATCTGTATAAGTACATACATTTTATATTTATATTTATAATGTAATATTGCGTTCGGTAGTTAGTTATTTTTATTACAATTAACAGCTCTAAAAATGATAATCATTTACAAATTTTATTATGTGTGGTGTCAAATAAGCTGCGAACGGCATAAAATATCTGAAACAATTCAAATTCCTAAAAATAACATTCTTTATATTTTTATATACATATACGATATTTTTATAAATCCAAATCATACTCTTATATCCATCACGATATGCTTAAATAAATATATTTGTTTTGCTTATGGTACACATTTGAATATAAATAAAAGTATTTACCTAATCTTAAGAATCGGTGTGTTTATTCAGACCGTTGGACTGACAGGACATGCCCATGTCGATTCGACTTTGATTATAGTAAATAATATACAAACTTTATAGGTCAAATATATTCTAAAAAATATTTTACAAGTGAAAAGTAACCGACCGCGGAATACTTTGATACTAGTGTTACTACCATCTGAAAAAAGCTGTCGGAGTAAAAAATGTTGACTTAAAGGTAGATTAGTTACACTTATTTGGGTACTACAAAGACTATGAGAGATAGAGATATGAATAAGTTTTAAAAGTATTTACATAATTTTATGAACCCTTTGCTATAAAAATATGTATATATATACAGTGGCTTGCAGCCCCAATCGCCCAGTGTCTAGCAACAATTTCAATTGCCTGCCATAAACTCATTATTCAATATTTTTCAAAAATTCCAAAGACCCATGGCAGGTACATTTATTGACCACCAAAATTAATATATGACCCTATTAAACTGTGGTTTTTCCACCTGCTAGGTAGGGTTATGTAAGAAAGTACCTCTTTTTAGGTATGCACGTCATTTCGCCCAGTTACTTTATGGACACCTGGGTGCCATAAAACCCGGATTTTTTCGACAGATTGAATATTTTCAGTTTTAATAGACCAATCCTCCATAGTCAGTTTAGTTTTTTCCTGCAATTCGGATGCAACAAGCCAACAAGGACCATGGGCAAACTGACTACCATTGGGCAAAGGAAACTCATCCTGGAACACTTAAAAATCGGATATTCATATCGCCAAATAGCTAGAATGGTCAATCTAAACAACTCAACTGTATTCTACATCATTTGGAGTTTCGTCGACGAAAATCGAACAGAGGACAAGGGCGGAACGGCACCAAATCCGATTTTCACCGAGCAGGACGAGCCAAGGATCATCAGGAAAACAAGGGGAAATCTTAAGCTATCGGCTCAAAAACTGACTCAATAGGTGCAGGATGAAATAAGGAAAAAGTTGAGTATGGGAACTGTGCTCCAAGTTCTGCGCAATTATGACTTTGATGCCCGAGAACCACGAAAAAAGAAATTTATAAGCGCAAAAAATAGAGGGTATAGGATGACGTTCGTCAAAATCCACTTGGACAAGGATTTGGAGTTCTGGAACACAGTCATATGTGAATATGAGTAAAAATTCAAACATTTTTACCCGGACGAATGGAATTAAGTGTGGCGACACTCCAATACTGAGCTAAATCCCAAACAATTGAAGGCAACAGTCAAGCACTGCGGAGGAAGTATCTTGGTATGGGCATCTATCTCGGCAGCCGGTGTCGGAAATTTTGTGATTTTGGAAACAACAATGGACAAGAATGTGTACTTTGATATACTAAAGGAAAATTTACTCCAAAGTGCCGAGAAGCTGGAAACCGACGTACTTTCCGGATCTACCAGGACAACGACCCCAAGCATAAGGCCGGAATAGTACAGTCCTGGCTTAGATTGAACTGCCCCCATGTGATGATTCCTCCGGCCTAGTCTCCAGACTTAAATGTTATTGAAAATTTGTGAGCTCTGCTGGAAAATAAACTCCGGAAACACAACATATTCTGCAAACAGGATCTCAAAAATGCCTTGCTGGAGGAGTGGAGCAGGATCAGTCCAGAAACTACCCGGAAGCTGGTATCTTCCATGAATAATAGATTAAGGGAAGTTGTTAAGGCTAAAGGATATCATACTTAGTATTAACATCCTTATTTAAGCTTTTATACGCCAAATATGTAACTTTTCTTAAGACTGGGCGAAATGAGCTGCATATATAGTTTAGCTTATGTTTTCAGTTTTTGACTAATTTTAATTAATTAATTAATATTTAAATAAAAACTAAAGTTTGTTTTTCAAATGTGATATAACATTAAACAAATTGGCATTTAAACATTTTGAATTTGTTTCCTTGTTTAAACTTTATAGCACTTTAAATTTGTTGCTAGACACTGGGCGATTGGGGCTGCAAGCCACTGTATATACATATCTTTATATATGTATATATATATATCTCTATATATGTATATGTATATATATTTTAAAATTGTAGTGCCACGTCAACAAGGGGCTAGGAAACCGTTAAAATCGATAAATGAACATCGATAAACCACATCTGTCCCACAATTTTAAAACAAAATTCACCTAACTAAGGTAGAATGCTGTTAACGTCTTTTAAGTATCGACATATATGAAACTGCCGACATCGCCTCCAGGCACTCCGAGTCTCCGAGTTTACCTTGTGTGTAATTTCGAAAAATGTAGCCCATCTAAGTATTGTTTGTTTGTTGCTGAAATTGTTAAAAAAAAATGTTTAGCTGCGCCTGATGTCGTGCAATTTAAAAATATTATACGTACCTACATTAGATGTTGATGTCCTGTGTGTGTACTGAGGACAGGACTGACTTGTATAATTACCGGACCGAATCCACGCCAGTTACCTGTTGTCCAGCGGGATTAGCCTCGACATCAATCGCTGCCACGTGTGAGCTGTAAAATTTATGTCAAATTTTACTACTACACTGTGGCATTTTGATTACACTACTAACCCTATTTCAGAAAAGTTAAATTTAACTAAACATAATATTGTAGCAAGGGTAAAAGTGGACTCACAGCTCTTTGTGCACAGCATCCTCCATTCAGGACATTCGTGGGCTTAACGAACCATTGCCAATCTGTTGACCACTACCACAGTTACAGTTTTATGTGCTGACCAAATTTGTACATACACACCCGCACACACACACACACACACACACACACACGCACACACACATACCTGCTAAAATACTTAGATGTACATACATACTAGCCAAATACATACCTATGTATGTACATAGTTACATATTTTATTTTATACATTTATACAAAATAACAATACACACACACATACATACATACTGTGTACATACATGCCATACATACATATACGTATGCATGTATAGGTATATTTAATGAAAATTCGGGTAGTGTTCGCTCGTATGTGTGTCACAGTGTGTTTGACCATATACCTAAATGTTTGTATATGTATGCGCATAATATATTTGTAATAACATTTTCCAAACCCAGTCGTAAGCATTTTTCAGACATTTCATCCCTTTTCTGTATACTTTCACCTCTCGCGTTTTCGTCCATCCTCCAAAAACCGCATCTATCACAAATTGTAGATGTTGGCAAATGGTGTAGTCCGTTCTGAGCCGGTCCACTCCTGTCCCGTCCCGTCCTGTCCTGTCCGGTCCGGTCCGGTTTGGGCCGGTCCGGTTAAGTTCGGTCCCGGTGCCAGTCCCGGTCCGGTTTTGGGTCGGCCTGACAGGCCTAACGACACGGTTGATGGTCCAGCGACACAGTAACGCGCATACACAAATCGCACCGCCTCTAAGCAATTATTAAACGAGTCGGTGGCACGTTAAATTCTGTCCACTTTGGAGTTGGAGGATGTGGGGGGTGTTGGCCGAGAACCATCTGTGCACTAGTGCTGAAATAGACATCGCAAGTTTGTATAACAACAACAAGTAAAAGGGTTTGTTTTTAATGCCACCTCCACACACGGATCGCATTGTGGGACTGTTTCGGACATACTTATGCCTATGTATATAATATATATACATATATATATATATATGTATTTGTGTATATAAGTGCTGTCCATATATGTGTATGTAACTATTATAAATGACGGCAAATCATAAATTCCAACACAGGCCGTTAAAACGGATTTTAGAATGTAGAAAATCGTATACCTAAAGTAGGTTTTATTTTTCCACTCATAGCGCCAGTTTAAATTGTAAATTAACATTAGAATGCTGATGTGCGTGTCAAAATATATATATATATATATATAAATATATATATCTATATATATATATTTACAAATATTACTAGATAGAATTCCTTGCTTTGCTGAGATTGATGTGCCACGCCCAGTGCGGTTCTAGCATATCGATATGCGTCGAAAATCGATTAAAAATAATTTCTGCAAGAACATATTTAAATATAATTGTATATTTATATAGATCAACCATTTTAATTATTCGTAGCAAGACTTCAACCCGAACTCATTTAAATCATATCGAAAACTTAATAATTACTCCATATCCCAAAACACAAAAATATTATGCGATTCTTTTTCACAAACCTCTAAGCTACATTTTCTGGTTATAAAAAGTTTTATCTCAGATAAATTTAGAGATACTTAAGCCACTAGTTGTAGGGCTAATATGATTGTACTTGAATAGGCACTTCTATTCCACATATTCAAATTGCTGGGCTTATTGAGTCTACTCGAGTTTGGTTTTGGTATTTAAAACAACAAAAAAAAAAATAAATAAAATAAAATAAATGCATAACCGGTATTTAGACGTAATTTATCTTGCAGTTTGCCACCACTGAAAAACACACACGGATTATAAGATAATAAGCCCTTTTCTCATGGAACATTTATTACGGGTAAGGCTCGGCCCATAACGGAATCGCTGTCCTACTACAAAGGATTCATTGACGCCATGCCGAACGTTGATGAAATCAGCTGCAGTGGTCACCACTCGTATGCATATAAGAATGACCTCTGCTCCTTCTTCTGCTCACCATCCCAAGGTAGTCCTAGATTCTATTGTAAAAGCTAGAATTTACCCCAAGAATAAGGGTTACTGTCCCATCACAACAGTAACGTCAATTTGACGCGCGCGACGGCATAAGAATGTGTGTTTTTATATCTCAGCATTGTCGCGATGGTTTGTCGCTTTGTTTGACAAAATAACACAACAAATAACACACACCACCAAAAAAAAAAAAAAAAAAAAAAATACAAATTTTAAATGTTGACATTAAATTGATGTGACAATTTTGTAGTCAAACTTCGATAGCTTATGAATTTTAATTGTATGTAGAGGGATTCTCTCCTTGAAGTGATGTCCTTGTAAATAATTGGGTATCCGTATTTTAATACCTCTGCTAGTTGAGTTGGCAATTATTAAGCGAATTTTGTATGCTTCTTTTGGTGGAACTTGGAATATATTCGACTCCTGGGTGCTGGCTATACTGAAGTCGCATACAATCAGTCAAAAATGAGTTTTTTTATGATAAATTTAATTGTTACCATTGAGTAATGATGAATATTCTTCGCAATTTATCAAAAAATAATGTTTATCGCACGATATGAATATTGCAATAGTAAATTCATATAAATTTAGTATGTATACCCTTTTTACAGATTATGGTCTATGGTGTAAAAATGCCATAATGAAAAAGGTCCACAAAAAGCCTTTGATGTTTGCAAATACAAAGAAGTTACAGTGCAGTGCACAGTATTACTATAAAAAGAAATACAAAAACAAAACCACAATTTCGCCGAAAGACAAAAAAGTGATTTTTTTCCACAAGATGCTTGTTTCCATTTCCACGTCGATAGATGAGATAGTATGTGTGTGTTGTGTGTGTTTGTGTGTCTGTTTGTAAAACTTTTGTGTGCAAACATCGGACTAAAAAGTCTTTGTCTATTCTTAAATGATGAAAATTTGTGATGCAACCAGAGGATATTAGACTAGCCTACATTTTAATAAGTGTATATGTATTTGCATAAACACGCATACAAACAGATGTACATTAGGGTAGAGCAAAATATATATATTTATTTCTTTTAGTTGCATTCTTCTATGTAATTAATCGATGTACATTAGGGTGAAGGGAAAAATGTTTTTTTTTATTTTCGTTTTTTTTTTTGTATTATTATCGATGCCTTGGAAGTATTACAGCAGTTCAGTTTTAATTTTAAAAATAAACAGAGCTACAATATAAGGTTATTTTAAACTCTTTTTCTATTTATAGCTATTGGTATCGGTTTAATAACAATTTTATGTACGTATAAAACATAAAATAAATAATTTTTTTTATAAATTAACTTAAATCTAAGATTTCTTGTTTGTATCTGTTTGGTATATTATAGAGCTGGCTTTTGTTGATAAAACTGAATTATGTGATTCAAAAATGGTATTTTCTGTCTAGCTTTTTCTTAAATATTTCTCTTTTAAATGCTCATTCTTGCCAAACTTTTAAAACAATTAAAATATTCTTATCAGTTATAGTTGTTATATTTATAATCTTTAAATATTTTATTTTGATTTGCTATGAAAAACTACTAAGCACGTATATTTTACGATTCCACTTAGAGAGACATAGCTTATAAAGTAATTTATGATTTCATTTAAAAAAGAAAAATTTCAATGATTTGAATTTATACAAGTTTTTTAATAGGCAAAATCAAAAACTGATGTTGGAAGAGTATTATTTAACTGCCCTTTAAAAATATAATTCTTAAAAATAAGAAATATTTCTGAAAAATAGGAAAATACACCATATTGTTGGAATAGTCGATTTACATAAATCTATCTATCGGTGGAAAGTTTGGTGAATGGAAACCTTTTTCTCTAATGACCACTTTTTATCCTTTTAAAAAAATCGGACTGAAGTATTATTTATTGTTAATTAAGATTTATTTAAATCTATTTCATCTCTACAGGATGCCTTCTAAATGACGTGATCACTTTTGCTTAACACTGCTGAATGAGTCTCCTCTCCAGAGTGTCAATGAAACCGACAAAACTGTTGCCACAAGTATTAATTGTGGATGCGTGTCGTCATTGCCATGAGCCATGAGGCTGCCCATCACAGCTGTGCACAGGCATAAAAGCATTACCATAGTTTAGTGGAAATACAAACATACATATGAGAATCGTTGCTCCTCTCCGATGATCAGTATATATATACATATATAATTAAACCCATCAGAAATTTGTAGGAAGGGTATAGTGAAGTTAAGCCAAAGTGTGTAACAGGTAGATGGCAGTTGATTAACTGTGAACTTATAAACACAGGTGATAACTTGGGTTTAGCGCTTTCGACTAAAGCATTCCTAATTGTTTTCTTTTTATTTTAGCGCAGAGTCAATGGAAATACAGTAGGTCAAGTTTGTTCGGATTCAGTCATGGAATATGTTTGTAAAAAAATACTCAAAGTGAGACAACAACTTACCAAAGAAACATTTATGTTGTTGGATGAAAGAAAATGTATAAAACTTGATTTCAGATGCATTTCCAATAAACTTAGAAAACTTTTAATTATTCGATTAGAACATGTAAAAGAAATAAGATTCTGAGCCATCCTCTTTAAGCTTTGCACGCCCTTCGCATACATATGCATACATATAATTTTAAGGCCAATTTATTCTCGATTGCATCTCGATCGCGTTTCAATAATTGGCTACAAAGATACATATTCCAGTTTGAGCAGAGCTCTTCTTCTTTTTATTTCGTTTTGAGTGGTTTTTGTTTTCTAGCATGCAGCAATTACAATCAGATTAGTTGCATGTGACCTGGGCTACTTCGGCGCTAACTTAAAATCGCATTAAAACGCATCATTAGCGTTTCATAACAAATAAATATTTTATTTGCAGTTCAATAACATTTCCTTTTAGTATATGTAATTCTTTATATTCATCATGATCATGTTCATGTTTATTATAATAAATCTCAGTAAGCCATGTGCTTCTCTATTCGCATTTCAAGTGAGAAATCACACGTACAACCCATAAATATAAAAAAAAAAATTGAAAATTTGTTACAAATAAATAAATTGTTAATTTGGTACTCAAGAAAGATGGATGCAATCAGAAAGTATAACCAAAATGTGCTGAAAGCGATTACCAATCTGCAGAAGCGACGATCTTCCTCCATTCCTGTGCAGACTATCATTCAGCGGGTCATATCTCAGATGATTCGTAAAAGGTCACTCATAAGGAACGTTCGTAAGTCGTTGAAAAGTTTGACTCAACTCGGCATCTTGACCCGCAATAGCAGAAACGAGTACGGGTTCCACAAGACTTTGAATGCTAAAAAGAGTTTTAAGAGTTCTGTAAGTTTGTCCTATGTTTGACCTGTTTCGATAGCACTGCATAATTCTTTTGGTATGCAGAAACGCAGGCTCACCGAACAACGCATTTCATCGCACAGATTGGTTGTATCCAAACGTATCGATGATGAATTGCTCTGGGACCTTCGCCTGACATTTGTCGATACCTACTTGAATCCGAATCCGAATCCGAATCCTGATCCAGATCAATCCATCGAGCGGATCTTGAGGATTGTGCAAAAGCTGTCGAACTGAATTCTACTTTTATGAATAGTGTGAAGATGGAAACTTTTTTTTTTGAATGAACTACATCGCCTGTGTTTTTAATTATGTGAAATGACGTTAAATGCGACGCACGTTTGGAAAACTGCCAACCTGATAATTAATTTAACTTTAATTCAATTTACAATTCACAAGTTTGAGACAAATTTTAAGAAATAATTATTAACTGTTAGCCTTATTAGCCTTAGGTATATATATCGAAAAGCAATATGGCTTACAGTTTTTTAAACTTAATCCATATAATAAATTATGGAATACTCTAAGAACATACAATAAACACAACATAAAAATGTAAAATCATCTTAAAGATAAGTTTGCCAATAAAACTAGAATATATTTAACAACTTGGTTAAGGGTATATCGTAGTCGAGCTAACTTGACTGCAGCATTCTTACTTATTATTTATAAAGTTATAACAGCATCATCTTCCAATATGTTTGGCAAGACATCCAGACCAATTAGCACACTTCTCTCATTTCTCACTCACTTCTCAAATTAGCCAATCTTTCATTTTATAAATTATAATAAACATTTTAAAACAAATTTAAACACTTATTTTTAATCAAATTTTCGGGATTATGTAATTTTATGTGGAGCAGACGGATTTTTATTCACTGGCGAGTTTGATTTTATTTTTAGTTACAAATAATTTTAAAATAATATTAAAGACTGAATATTTTGCACAATTTATGCTTTTCTATTGGGTCATCAGCTGGCTGAATAATAAACAAAAAATAAAATATATTGACGCAATTAGTATCAATTCGTAATTAACTTTAATTTCTAATTTTAAAAAAATAGTTTGAATTTAACATCGTTAGCTAATATTTGTGTACATATGTATGTTAACTAAGAAAAAGGATATTCTGGAAAGCAATCTCGACTAATGCATTAAAGTTCTAATTACGTAAAATTTTGCCAGCGATCCTTCAATGCAATTAATAACTTGAATAGCTATTTTAATTGTTGTCAACAAATTTTGCAATAAAAAAGAGAAACATTAATTTTTTCAGGCATAATTTAATAATATATTTAAACATTCTTGGTTATATACAATTTGTATGTTAATCTAAACATGCATATGTACATATATAGGCACAGATTTCAAGGTAGAAAATAAATATATTATATACATACGTATACGTATACGAGTATATACATACATATATTATACATTTTGGCGGTCCGTTACGATCATGCGGGTTACGAGGCGTCAATATTGACAGCGGCGGTATGCCAATACTGTGGATATGCCCAGGGGTTTGCTTTTAAGTAATTTTATCCTCACCCAGAATGCCACGAAGATGTCCACGAGCAAAACGAGGCACACATGCAATGCAGACGGGACGCATGCATAGAAAGCTCGGTTGGAAGGCCGGATGGACGACATGAATGCATGGAAGCATTGTCAGTCGCGCAATCATCGTAATAATTCGCCTCAACTTCAACATCAACTTCAACTGGAGCCGAGAAGCCAAGCGGAAATTACCAACACGCGATATTTAATTTTAACAAAAGGTGAACCAATCATTCGTCTGCTGTGGCTGCTGTTGCGATTGGACATCGGACATTGGACATTGGACATCGGACATTGGACGTTGTACGTGGCTCAATGCATACAATTCCTCAGTGGAAGCTTCTGGGCACATTTTGCAGTGCGAACCCTTGTGGACTCGCTCACATTTGAATTTAAATATTAACAAAAACCAGTAAGAGACTCTATCGCAGGCAAACCGAAGAATACATACCCTTGTCGACCGGAGTTAATCAGCTGACGTATAATTCTTTGTTCGGAGTTTGAAAGATTATTATATTTTTGAACGTTTTTAGCCAAATTCTAGGCTTTCAGTTTCAGGTTTAATTTACTGTTTTTGTTTAAAAAATAAAAGATTAATTTTACATATATATTATAAACTGTATCAGAAAAAGTATGTCTATCTTTATCGCATATTCATGCCAAAAATTGTGACAAATCAAATCAAATCAGAATATTTCGAACTCCGATCAAATATGTAGCTGTCACATTAATTTTGGTAGTCTAAAATAATTAAACAACTTTTGTAATGGCCTAAAAAAAATAAGGATACTTACCAATTATCATTAAGTTGTAAGGAGTTTTAAGTATTGGCTTTATCAACTCGGTTTGTTATATTTATTTCCTTTGGGGTCGGTGACGTCTCCTGCAATGCGCTAAAAACTGATCGATAATATGAATATACCATATGTAAGAGTATAAAAAAAATAAACTACTAAATTACGGAGTCCATCTGGTCACAATATATGTTTCCCGGTAAAATCAAAATTCAATCTATCCTGACAAAATTAGTGTTATCTGTTTTTTTTAATTAAAATATTTACATTAGATTTATAATTGAATTCTGGAATATGGCAAAGTGAACATTCACTTTACTTTTTAACAATGAATCAATAAAATATCTGATCCAAACCGTTTATCTGCCAGAGGCATCTTGCTTTTTTAAATTCAACTTCTCTGCTGCCGTGGCCAAATTGAGCCTGGATGCTCCAGAAATTCATCTTCAGATAAGATCGAATTTATAAAAGTTATATAGCATTCTAAGACACGTAGTATATTTGTATGGTCTGAATTTAATTAAGAACGGCAAAGTGAATGCAATATACATAAGTAGTTTATTTATTTATACAGATGTGGGATTAGCACAAATTGGCCTAAGAAATATACATTTTAAATTACATTTAAAAATAAAATAAAAGTAACCAAGAAAACGATTTCAAATTAAAAGTCAAAAATGTTGTATTAAATCTGTGGGTATGAAAATATAAAATCGTGCAACATTGGCGAAAAAGCTTATATGTAATAGGCCAGCAATTAATTGGTTGACTTATTTTATTCACTTTTTAACCATTGTTATATGCCTGGCACCAAAGACCCAATTGAACCTAACCTGGGATATGCAACCATTTTCTCAAATAAAAAGAGACCCCAAGGCAATATTGAATCTTCGAAATATTCCAGGAAAAGTTAAAAAAATAACTGTGTGAAATTTAACACCGACCGCGAACCTGATAACCAAATAAACACACAGCACACAAAAAGTGATGCTAAAGAAACAAATAATAATCTAAAACATATTTTTAATGCCGATGCAACTGTGCTTTATTATTTGTCACGATAAGTTGGAAATACTACTTACCAGGGGAAAAACCCGAAGAAGGTCAAGAAATATAATAAAACGAGCGATTTGAGAATGCATTTTATCATTTTTGGCAGAACAGAACTTGAAAACGACAACAAATACAGCTGAACGACAATTTTTTTAAATTTAAAGATTATATATAAGTTTTTAAGTTTAAGAATTATATATATGTACGTGGTATTATACGAAAAAGGTGGTGCGCTGTATATAGAATAACAATATTTAATTTCATATACAAATATAAATTTTCTTAATTTCGCTTCAATCGCTTAGGCTTAAAAAATAATTAAAAATTACAATAAAAAAGATCCGCTTACTAACAAAGATATAATTGAATTCTAGAAATCTCCGTGTGTCATGTGTTAAATTTCCTACTGAATTTTTACTATACAATTTGTAGAATTGTCAAAATAAGGTTCAGCTTCTCGGATAAGATAGGGGCTTACAAAGATATTTTTGACTATTAAAAAATAAAATATATGTAATCAATTATACATTCAAATTAAACAAACAAAAAAATTAAATAAATTAACTTTGCATTACATGATTAGACGAGGACTTTGAGCTCAAACAGTAGATAACTTCTCAAGTATTTAGAAGACTCATTAAGCGAACAATACATTTAAATTAATATGAATATATTATTAATTTCAGTAATATTCAATTTATATACATATGTATGTATCAGTATATTATTAGTTTTAGAAAGAATCAAATATGACAAAGTCAAGTTGACATTACGAACTGTGAATAGTAAATAGGAAGATGTTGAGGTATTCGTATTTGGGATCACAGTAAGGTGTTGATGTGTATCAAAAGGATGTCAGCGCTACGTGGAAGCTCATAGCAGGCAGCTGGCGAGCGTTAGCAAGGATCACTTAGAGTTGCCAGACTGAGCAGAAGAGTAATTCTGCGGTCGGGAAGTACAATAGATATTTTCAGCAGAAGCTGAACATTTGGCCGTAAGTTAAGTAAGTTTAACACCATTAAATAATAATATAACAAAATACAAAAATTAGAATATTTTAAATACATTTTTCAGTCTCAACATATAATATTTAAGACGCCCTGTTCAAAATCTTAACGACGGATAAATACGAATCAACAGCGTAGACTTTGGTTAAGATATTTTAACTTCGTGTCGACTATTGATGCTGATAAAAAATGCATAAAATGGTAATACCCTCTCTGGTATTTAAGAAATATAAAAATATTTAACGCAAAACCAATTATATATTTTTATATAGGTTACTTCGCAGAATGTAAAAGCACACTTGGTTCTCAATAGTAGTAAGTTATTTATTTGTATATTAATTACAAACACATATGCTTTTTCTTTTTCACAACAAAAATAAAACAAATGTATAAAATTAGTTTACAATTATTCCAAAGAATTTTGACTATTTAATACCAACTAGATGCTAGAACATTTGACTTAAAAAGATTTATTGCATTTGGTTTTTTTTTACACAATCAACGTTGCTTGTTTAATGACATTAATATTAATTAGAAGTATAAATTTGTTTCATAATAATTATTGCTTAGATACAATTTGAAAACTAGAAATTGTTGCAACTGTTATCGTTTATTTAAAACTACGTTAGTAGGAAGTCGGTCTAATAAATTAAATATATATAATTGTTATCATTATTGTTATCTACACAAATTAATTTGACTATTGCTCGGCATCGCTGGGAATTGATGTGCTCGATGATGTGCTGTTCTTGTCGGGACTCTGGGATCTGCTGTTCGCCGGACTGGAGACCTTGGAGGCACACCATCGCACGGACAAATCCTCCGGTTCGCTGTCGTCGAAGCTCTCCTTCGAGGACTCGCTGTGCACCGATGCATGACTGAAGGACCTCTTCAAGTGATGCGTCCCCTCGTCGAGTGTCCGTTGGGGCAGCAGTAGCTCCGCCGTGGGATGCATCGAAGCAGCCGCCGCAGCAAACGCAAAGAAATTTAGGCTGGCACTGAACATCTTACACCAATCGAGGAGCGCGCCTCCGTGGCCCTCGAGATCTGTCGCTGATGCCGTTGCAAATGACGCTTGTTGCAACATGCTGCCAGCCGAGTTATCTTCAGTCAGCTGCAAGGATTGACCAGTGATATCTGGAGTGGGCGTGGCCGTGGGCGTGAGCATAATAGGACAATCATTATTGTTGCTATCGTTAACGTATTGGGTTTGAGTTGAGTTTGCTGGAATTTGTTGTTGTTTGGCTGGATCCCTGGCCCAGTTTTTCACACTTAGCAGTGGACAATTGAATTGCTTGGATTCCTCAAATGCGTCTGGTGGTGATTGCGTCTCACTGAATTTGGGATGATTATGCATGCCCGGAGACAACTTCGAGTTGAAGAGGGCTAGCAGATTGAGTTGCTGCACCATATTGTTTGTGGAATAGCAGCCCATCACGGGTGAAACGCCATCGGTGTCGTCTCCGGTGCCTGTGGCGGTGTCGGAGACAACCTCTGATGGATGCAGGCCATTATTATTATTATGCTTGATCTTATTGAACTCGACCAGAGCCAATTTCTCTAGAAGAGCCTCATTGTGGGATGCATAAAACTGTGAACTACCAAAGGCGGCCAATTCCTCGTAATTGCCAATGGGCATTGTGGCAAATTTTGGTGGCAGCAACTGCAGTTCGAATTTGGCGCGCTTCTCGGGCGGACTGGCCATGCCGGGCATATTGTCAGTGCCCAGCTGCCGGCACATGAAACGTAATTTTTGCTCATTTTTACACCAACCGCGAAGCGTCGATTCCGGCACTCCAATATCCCGGGAGACACTGGCCTTGGTTTCGCCATTGTGGATGCGTTGAATGGCCCGCACTTTGTCATTGGGCGTTAGATTTCGCAATGGACGCTTGCCACGCGTGCTCATCCGAATATTCATGTGCTGATACGCTGAGATATCCATTTCAGCGTTCAAACTCAAATTGACAACGATCAGCGAGAGTTAAAAGCGCGTCTGTCGATTGTTCACGAATTAAGCGAGTACTGCGGCAACTGTGATGTTCACTCCTCGGATTAACAGAAGGATGTGATTTGAATTTGGCTAACGTTGCCCTATGGCGGCAGCAAATGCCTGTTCCAAAGCGAGTTCAAGGCAACTGCGGCGAAGAGCGAGACATGAACATAGGCGGCAAATAACTAGCTCTCCCAACTCAACTCAACTCTCTCTCTCTCTCTTTCCTTCTCTCGATGAGACGTGCTCTCTGAGAGGGCATACGAAAAATAAGAACAATTCAAGAGCAGTCTGTTCACCACCACAACAACTTGTTACTCTTGTCAACTTGAATTCGCTTCGCGCAAACTCTGTGCTGAACTGAAGTTAATGGGAACAGAATTGACAGCCACACATCTTAAGCAATGAAACTCTTGATTTGTGTACGGTTCCTACACAGCTCTCTCTCTCTCACTCTCAGCATATTGCCTTAAGAGTCCAGTTTCTGTAGTCCATTTGGTTTGATATTCCTTTATCTCTGCTCTCCTTCCACCTCTCACCTTTCACACTTCAAAAATATGCACACACATATTTGCATACCTTACATATATGTGCTTACATATGTTTGGCAGAATGTGTATACATATATTCAAATGTATTTACAGGATTGACCGTTCTGTTCCGATTTAATATATCTTAACTTATTTTAAATAGTCCTATCTATAGGTATGCAACCTATGACATTAAAATGAATATCTTTATGTTTAAAATGTATGAAATGTAATTTATTCTTAGAAATTCTAATTTGATCAATATGTGTATATAAAGTTACTACGAGAATATGTAAGAAGAGTATCTTCTGGCAGCGCAATCTCGACGAGAGAAAATTTCAAAACAGAATTTTACTGTTATTTGTTCAAATGTTCGCGGGTTTTGTCAGATGTTCTAAGACTGTTCCAATGTTATCGATTGCTTATCAATAAAATACCGATAACAGTGCTGTAAAGGCACTGCATAGCGTAGATAAAAAGCTGAGAAAAACCGAGCAATTTATTAATATAATTAGAAAATTCTTCTGAGCCTTTTGTGAAAAAAGTGATTATATCAAATTTTGCATATATTTACGCGCCTGTAAAGGCTATTTTAAAATTTGTTTTCCGTAAAATTTATACTCATTCATGAAACAGATAGCATTTCAAATTTAAATTTAAATGTCAGTAGCTCTACAAGGTATCTATTGTTTCAATCCTAGCATAAATTGTGGGTTATATTAAGCTACTAAGTAATAAATACATGTTTGGTTATTTATTTAAATTATTTAATTACGTGATGTAAACCTAATTACAAAAGCAAAAATATGTCGCAATCATAGTTAAAGAAATTAAATATAAAAGATCAATGCAAATATTTCGAAACGATAAATGTCAATGTAAAGCCTCAATATTTCATATTAGCTTCAAATTAATCACATCAAAATTACTTGATGGTATCCCCAAATGCCGCCGTAATTTATTTAAATTTTATTTTAATTTACATTGAACCATAATATCGATAAAGTCTGTCTTTTGCACATTGTTATTGAAAATTAAAAATAGAACAATAAATTGGGTAAAGGTTTTCTGAACATAAAATATCAATAAATTCGAATTTAAATAGCCTAGAGTAAGTAAAATAAGATATTCAATTCTCTCACCAATTTTCTCCGAATAACAACAAGTATATTATAGCAAATAGCAACCTAATATAATATATAAAAATTTACACATTTACTACGACATATAAATAATAATAGATCAATTGGCTTACAAATGATTACAATTTTTGATTGTTTTTTTTTTTAACTTTGTATTGAAAAGTTTATTTTCATGTGTGAATCTATCCGACTTGTAAAAAACTAACCATTTTCATAAAAACTCTTCATTATTCTCAGCAGAATGGTGGAAATAAGGCTCATCTCAGCAGACAAATGCTCCTCCAAAAGCACAGACCTCCAAAGAAAATCTCATCAATTTAAAATAGCCAGACAATATGGGACAAAAACCTATTCAAGAATGAACACTATTTTAAGAGAAAGATAATCTGTGTAACACATGTTAAGCGTTTAAGAAGTCGCAGCAGCGGTATTTGAGTACATAATGAAATTATTGATAAGAACAAAAATAGCCAGATTGTAAAATGCGTTAATATGGTATTTTATAGTAAAAATATAGTTCAACAATATTTGTTTGCATGATAAACCACTATTTATAGTTAGTTAACCAATAAAAAAAAATTTGTACTGTTTCCTCCCATAAAAACGTTAGAGCTTCAGAAACACTTGCATTGCATTTGGGTACGTATCGATAGGCAGTTATCGCATCCCACCACCAAAAACAAAAAAACAGGCTGGCAGGGTCAGCGAGACCAAACCTTAATGTGTCAACATTTTCCACAAGGTGGCGCTTATGGGTTAGGTAAAATTCGCAACATAAAGAAATAAAAGTGAGGCAGGTCATATTTCTTGGCTGTTCAACATTTGCATGGTGCGAGCGAGATTTAAATATCTATGGGAGCCATCATGTTTTTATGATTTGTGGAGTAGAATTTGGCTTAAGTGTGTTCGTATAAATAATTTTTAGATTGTGATATATGAGGTGGCCGACGAAAAGTCACTCCCCAAATTTTGTTATATGTCTCGAATCTTATCTTCAATAAACCCAACATCGGTCTAGATAAATCTACTGGAAAGAAAAGTTTATTCAGCGCACCGATCAAAGTGCTTCTGCACCAACAATTCTGCCAACAATTCTAGTCCTTAAGTAAAGGTTGCATGTGGAAATTTAATTGTCAATTTAAATGTTATTTATTTATTCTTTAAAATTAATCATTTATTATTATTTAAGTATTGAATTTAATATTATTGTATTCAATTAAAATCCAGCGTCTGAAATACTGAGCTCTAATTGCAACGCCACCTAGCGGCAAGTTTTGTTGTTATCTATTTGTCTTAAGCAATGCATGTTAAGTAAATTATAAAGAAATATAATAATGTGTGAGTAAGTTCCATGGAGGAGAGAATCGCAGGTAGTGTGGACTAAATTAAACGCCGATCACAATTTAAGGGAAGGCCATAAATACCAGGCCTGCCAATTGTTCCGTTTGTTATGTGTGTGCATGATGGTCTTTCTGTGCTGTTGCGTAGTTTGTTTCAGAGCCTGTACCGTCAATGGGCAGGGTTGGAGTTACCCTACCCTGAGAATACTGACCTAGCCGAAGTTGCCCACTGTAAAAAAAACTAGACGTTACACACACCAAGGATCATTTTGTTTCAATGTTCATTTTGAGCAAATACATTATTAATGTTCAGATTTATTTTTTATCATAGAATATATTCAGTCTTGAAGACAAGTGCACTGTTGACTTATTCTGAACATTGTACTGGTAAAGAGTGTAACCATTTTCAAGTTGCTTGCAAGAAAATGTTAAGCGCTGGTAACATGCAGGAATTCCTTCCCTTAGCTCGATCTTGGCTTTCAAATCTTCGACGGTGTCCCAAGCTTCGACCTCAAGAATGAAGATATTACCTGTGATGCTTAAAATGAAGATTTGCATCTTAGCCTCATAAACTATTAAACAAAATGCAGTAATAAGAAATATTACTATCGCACCTAGTAATACTATAACTTTCAACAATGTTGACCACAATATACCATGTTTTCGAACCAGCACCTCGTATGTATCGCTGTCTCTCAAAGGAAGATTCTCATTAAAGATAATGCATTTCTTTTCCGATAAATACAGTGTGCCAATTAACATTCCACCATCAATATTGGCTCGGCAAACATAAACGTTTTCTTCTTGCCCAGGTCTTGTTTCAACAGAGACGGAATTGGTTCGCACAAATCCATCGGAGCTTTGCACCCAGTGATATAATTTGTTAGGATCAACAAGCAGCTCGAAGTAGGTCGCTGGAAAAGCGGCTTCCTTTGTGCAATAAGTTGTATAGCCAGTTACCGCTCTGACACGTGCTGGCAGAAAAGAGCCCTCATGATAAACGCGTCCGACGAAGTTATTGTAGCCCTCCAAATCGGAACCGCCGCTTACAGTGTATTCGGGGAACGTCTTTGATTTGTCGAATTTGACCCAAGTATCAGTATTATCATACAAATATAAGCAGCATGCCAGCAGGACCACCAGAACCACCAGGACTCCAATAACACAATATTTCACTTTTCGAAACATTGTTTTAACTGTCCAATGAGTTATTAAAGACTGCTGTCAACACAATATATTATGCGAATTGAAATCTTGGTCTTGTACCTTTTTTTTGCATTGCTTATCTTAACTTAACTTATCAATAGTGCTTATCTTAACTTATCAATGGTGCTACATTCCCCCAAGAGGAAATGACACACCGTGGATGGATCCCCGATAGTCTTGAAGAAGCATTTTATCATAAATGTGGGGTTTTTATTACATCAACGGTATTAATTGGTTAATATAAGATAATACAACGTCATTAATAGTTTGTAATATTAAAGTCTGCTTCTTTCCACTCGTTCACTCGTTCAACTCGACTTGAGACACAACTCTCACAACCTATTCCGTCAAAGGCCGAACTGCAACTCCCTTGTCGTCGTCACGTCATCGTCCTCGTCATCGTCGTCTTCGCCGCTTCTCTTCCTCGATCGGATTCGCCGTCTTGCGAATTCGCTCTCGTTGCTCTTCGTCGTCTCTGTATCGTTGTTGTCTAGGGATCGTCGTTGTTACTGTTCTTTATGTTCGTCGTTGTTGTTGGCGTTGGTCTCAGAAACCACAAACCAACCCACATAAACAAAAAAAAATATTTTTGATTGTGTAATACTAGATATTTATTTAGATGTAATGAATCCTTACTATGGATTATGGTGAAATGAATACAGTATTGAAAATCACAGTTACTACAATTGTATTGAAATTATAATTGTAATTGTATATTTAACATGTGTGTCTATATATGTGTCTATATATTATATATACTTAAACAATATATGTTATTTGTGTGCAAAAATACGAACAATTTATACTGGATCCGCCCATGAGAACATCTGAACTTTAGAAACAATTTGTTTTCGATTATCGTTCCAATTTTTAATGACCAACAAAAGCAGCTGTATTAAATTTAGTGCGAACCAGTTATTCACTTTGAGAAAATACATAATTATCGTTGAGGTTTATTTTTTATCACAAAATCCAGCACCACCGCTAACTCGTTTAACCATGTGCACTGTTGACTCTTTCTGAACATTGTAATGGGAAAGGGTGTAACCATCTACAAATTGCTTGCCGGAAAAGGTTAAAAGCTGCTCATCTGGAGGAGTTCCTTCTCTCTCCTCGATTTTGGCCTTGAAACTTTCGACGGAATCCAAAGGATCGACCTCAAGAATGAAAGTCTTACCCGAGATGCTTACTACGAAGACTTGTATCGTTTTCTCCTTCCTTCGTGTGCTGGAATCACGTTTGGATTTTCTCATTCGTGCCAAAATTTTAACAATTAAATAAAGAAATGCAAATATAATAAACAATACGATAACAAAGAGAATTATTAAAAAAAGCGCAGTAATAAGAAATATTATTATCCCGCATAATAATCCTATAACTTTCAACAATGTTGACCACAATATACCATGTTTTCGAACCAGCACCTCGTATGTATCGCTGTCTCTCAAAGGAAGATTCTCATTAAAGATAATGCATTTCTTTCCCGATAAATACAGTGTGCCAATTAACATGCCACCATCAATATTGGCTCGGCAAACATAAACGTTTTCTTCTTGCCCAGGTCTTGTTTCAACAGAGACGGAATTGGTTCCCACAAATCCATCGGAGCTTTGCACCCAGTGATATAATTTGTTAGGATCAACAAGCAGCTCGAAGTACGTCGCTGGAAAAGCGGCTTCCTTTGTGCAATAAGTTGTATAGCCAGTTACCGCTCTGACACGTGCTGGCAGAAAAGAGCCCTCATGATAAACGCGTCCGACGAAGTTATTGTAGCCCTCCAAATCGGAACCGCCGCTTACAGTGTATTCGGGGAACGTCTTTGACTTGTCGAATTTGACCCATGTATCAGTATTATCATACAAATACAAGCAGCATGCCAGCAGGACCACCAGGACTCCGATAATACAATATTTCACTTTTCGAAATATAATTTTTAAGTTTAGTAAGCCTTTAAAAACTGTGGACGATAATGTTTATAAAATTGATTAACTAAAAACTGTACTTTTATTTCACATTAGTAAATTAATTGTTGGTTATAATTTTTAACATAACAGGATGGGTTAAAGCATAGTTTACAGATCGAAGAAAAGTAACGCTCTTGAAATTTTTCTATTTATCTCGCTTGTGAGACCTAACAACAAATCGGTCTGCTGAGGGGCAAAAATTTAACAATTAATTTTCTCGCCATTACTGCATTTATTAGCACACTTTCTTCTTGAAGATCAAAATCCCCGATTCACTTGCCGCTTCTGTGGTAGTTTGCCGATAACTGCCTTCAGAACAAAAACTTTATTATTTTAATAGCTGTTCACAACTGGAAATTCACGTCAACAGTGATTTCACATTGTGGATTTTAGTTTTGCGGTCTCTATCTGGAGATTTTAATTTTTTTTAATCTGTGAACTATGCTTAAGGTACGAAATTTAACAAATTCAATTAAACCATTCTCTTACTTAGCACCAGGACTTTAAAAATATATTTTATCGCAGCTCGAAACATTGTTTTAACTGTCCAATGAGTTATTAAAGACTGCTGTCAAAACAATATATTAGGCGAATCATAATCTTGTTCTTGTACCTTTCTTTTTGCATTGCTTATCTTAACTTAACTTATCAATAGTGCTTATCTTATCAACCTAAGATAACCGTTAGCATTTGCAAGTGTCTCATTAGCTTGTGGCGACTCAATCTTAAAAAGAGAGCACGTTACGGTAGGGCGTAACCGAATAACAGATGGGTGGAGCCAAGACATACGAATCTTTGGAGAAGGTTCCGTAAACCATCATCTAATCTGAAGGACCGTTAACTTAATTCCCACAACGAAAAAATTTATATTATAAATAAATAACTTAAGTTTTATACGCATCCACACACACACACACGCTATTTAACTCAAAGCAAAACTTTGGAAATAACCAAGCCTGATCAACAACAACACCAGCAGTCGCCGCATGAAGAGGAAGATGGGGATGGGGAGGGCAGCGAGAAGCTGCGTCATGCCACAAGCAACCACAAATCTGCTCAAGGGCAGCGTCGGCGCCGGCCTCTTCGCCATCCACGATTGCTTTATTTGGCTCCACGATAATGCTGCCCATTATCGCCATCATGTGCGTCCATTGCGAGCGATTGCTCATCCGTAGCTCGATACTTGCCGAAATTAAATAAATATTTGGTTAGTCCAGTTTGAAATTTGTGGAAGATAGGGCTATTTCAGTGCACTTTAGTTTCAGTTTAAGGTGAATCGTCCAAAGCGAAAAGCTGTTTGTTCCCTTTCTTGAGACTGCCTCTGTTAACTCCGCCGTAGAAAGGATATCAACCGTTTTATCCACGACAACTTTAACATACTCTTTCAACTCCAACGTGTAAATTGTGTATTCGCAGATTTGTAATTTAATTAGCTTGCTATTGGGGGAAAAAAATGATAATAATACCAGCCTTTAAATTTTTGAGACGTTTGTTTATTAATTGGATAAGCTTTACATATAATGACGCTTAGCATAAGTACATTTGCCTTTCAGAATTTTGTCACTTTTTTCTTTGGTGTCGAAATTAAGTTGTAACAAACTACAAATAATTTAGCAAACGTTGATTTGGGTGTAGCTTTCGTAATATGAAAATATATTTTTATATATATAAATATAGTTTATTTGAATTTTCATATTCAAATTATTTTATTAGTGCAATAATTATTTATGCAAGCTTGATAAGTTCTTGACAAATATTCTCAATAAAGAATTCATTTAAAAATCAATCATTCTCTGTTTTACTCATGCTTTAACTATGCTTACTCTGCTTATATGTTAGCTTATTATAAAACTTCTTAACTCGGCTTATGGCTAATCAGTTTATCATTAGTAAGAAGCAAGTTCTTGGCAGAAGCTGGCTATCAGAAGAGGCCTACAAACGACCAATGGCACAAAATTTATTTAAAATTTATAATTATGACGAGATATTTATGTCGTCAAGGAATAAAATTGGGGAACAATTTTAAACAAGTTAAGATTGTATCATGTGTAAGGTTATTTTAACATGAACTGAATTTGAATAAGCTGTTGTGCATTGAATGAAGTAATGAATTTTAAATGAATTACGAGATGATCGAAGTTAATGTAAAATAATACGCCATCTTATAAGAATGTGGAAATTAGATTTAACAATGGTCTTATAAGCTATATCTTGAATTAGGAATTACATTTAATGAAGGGAAATAATTGAAGTTTATAATGAATCCAAATGATGAGCGAGTTTAGTTTTTCGTCAATAGAATATCCATGCTAAGATCTTATAAAATGGTGTACAATTTATAGCGTTTTCTCCAAGGGATATTGAAGAAAGTTATTATACATAATAAACACCTGATCAAGAATGAACACTATTTTATAAGAAAAACACATGTTAAGCATTTGAGAAGCCGCAGCAGCAGCATTTGAGTACATAATGAACTTATTGATAAGAACAAATATACTGCTGCGTCAGTACAATAGATAGATAAGTACCATAAATAAATGAACATTGTTGTGCTATACATAGAGAGAAAAATCAATGAATCGAATTTACAACTCGCCTTGGCGATATGCCGTATTAAAGTATTTGTAACTCATTCTGTGTTCGATTCATTCGAAGCTATCTTAAATAAAAAGAAGTCTTAATAAAGCTGAATATAGTAAAGCATTAATTGTCTAGTAATTAGTAGTCTAGTAAACATCCAGAACCAACTATAGCGACACCCGAAACCTCCACCAATCTGACGACGACAAATCTAGAGCGACCAAAGTGACAACGACAAGCTGCCATCCGAGTCAGCAAACCGAAGTTTATTTATGATAAGCTACAATTTACAAAATCAGTTCTAATAAAGCACTCAAAGAAAACGATTCGGTTTTTATACTATAATACCAAAGAGGTATAATAGTATATTGGTTTTGTTCAATGTCCGTCCGCCCGTATGAACGCGCGTTTCTCCGACACCCTTAGAGATAGAGACTTTAAACTTGGAACGTATACTGGAAAGTACCCTCAAAAGTTAAAGTGTCTTGGGTTTGGACCTACGTCCACTAGGGAGCTAGAAAACCGCAAAATTCGATTTTAGCAAATCGATAAATCCACATGTCTCCCACAATTTAATGGATACAGTCACCAATTTTGGTTGGTAGGTTGTTGGCGAGGTCCTTCAAAGATCGGCATGTGGCACGCCCACCTCCGACGCCCCCATCACCCACGCCCCTAAAATTTTTAGTCGCCTTTAAGAACCGATAACAAATTTGTGTTGCCACGCTCACACCTGCGCCTATAATTGACAATTCCGATTGTAAATCGATAACTCCGTATATCTCCGAAAATTTTAAAATAACCAAACATCAAAGGTAATTTGATGGTTATCTCCTCCAAGGATTGGCACTTAGAAGGTCGAACTCCAAAATTTTGTTGGGCCACGCCCACTCCCGCCCCCAAAACGGATAAACGCCCATATCTCCCGCAATTCAAGTTAGTTACCAAACTGGGTAGGAAGATTATTAGGCAACTTCTCTATAATTTTTTTGGGCAACGCCTACTCCCGCCCTAAAGTCTCGAAAAGCCCATATCTCCGGAATTTAAGCTTGGACAGTATTTCTTGACTGCACACAAATTATGGTATAATAGTATTTCGCTGCCGGTTACACTCGACTGCAACGTTCTATCTTGTTTTTATTTACAAAAACAATACGGATGTTTATCACTCTCTCAAAATGAAGCGAAAAATATATAAAAACATGACTAAGAAAAAGTAAGAATGCTGTAGTCGAAAAAGATTGAATTAATATTAATAACAACAAAACAGATTAAAAAAATTCAAGGTGTGAAAAAAAAGGAAATCAAATATCCAATTTCGTCAGTAAATCATATTTTGAGTTCGTCAATTTTGTACAGAAACAAAAAAACAAATTAAGTACTAAAATTACTACAAATGTTTCATAATAAACTTAGTTTTAATAATAATAAAAAATATTTAGAGTTTATGTCTAATAAATTTGAATGTACTTGTATCGTATATATTGAAATACTTATGAAGGAATTGAACATCTTTACAACAAATTGCTGTTCTAGAAGATATAAGCCCAAATCTCGTAAGCTCTATTCAAATTCGTTACTTCTCTTTGGCTTATAAGCTTTGGCATCGAAACATAGGAATATCATATTGTATCAAATTTAAACCCTAAGTAAAGTCTAACGGCAGAATAAAAAACAATTATTTGAATATTAGCTAACCAGGGGTTAGTCACAGAGTTTACACTTTAGATATATTACGTCTAACTTGTAATTGGGTTATTTTAACAGATGAACACAATTTACAGTATTTTGCTAGTAATTTCAACATATGGAGGACGACAAAACTATTGATTCAGAGAGGAAATTACTCTATACCATTACTTTACAAATTAAAATAAGAAACTAAGATCCGAGAATTCTTCACTAAGCTCGAGAAAATTATTGTCGATTGATGAAGTAAATGTACCCTTGTGACAAAAATGTTACTAAAATTACTGGCAGCTCCTGTGGAATACTACACAGGATTAATAACTGCATAGGTCACAGTCATGGAAGCTTTCATGCTTTCATAGAATTACAAATAACTCAAGGTCCTCAGGCAACCCAATCCATTAAGCACAATAAATATTTATAAATACCAAAGAGGAATGTACAACAGCTACAAAAACAATTATTTATAAATCTATAATGTATATCTGAGATCGTCAAACTTTTTCCCTCTGAATTTTTCAACTTTTCTTAAGGACGACTTATACTAATAGTCATGAGCACAGCAAACCTAAATCGTGTTTGTTGATATAAACAAAATCAGCTGATTCTGTTAAGAGAAAACGGACATGGGCAATGAATTGTCCTGATTTTTTAGCAATAGAGGTTAACATTATGACACTGCTTCTGTTACTTTACACTCTGTTACTCTACAAATGTTAAAAATGAAATAAAATATTTGGTCACACTATTGTAAACAAAACAAATTTGTGACAATTTTATATTGTAGGCAAAAACCGATTTGGCTTTCAAAAATTGCTTAATTTTTTATGAAAAGTTATGTTTTGCTGATGCGCGGCACTGACGGTGTAATTGTTAATTTGGACATAGCCTAGTTGCTTCTCGTAAGGAAAATTCAAACTGAGGGAAAAATATATTTTCTTTATGTCTGTAAGGGCAATCATAGTTTCTTTCACTAACCGGTTAATTATCAATGTTCCGATGTGGAAATTGAAAACAAGTATATATAAGTAATCCCCTGGTAAAGAATTACCAAAGTATTGGACCTATCCTCAATACAAAATCTATCTAATTGTACAAATTGTATATGGATTTTATATTAATAAATCGTGTTTTTTTTGTGGAACTTTATTTATACGTCCAACCTGAATGTAATTAATTTGGAAATCGAAGAAGATTTTAATAAAGAGATTTTAGTAAAAATATTTTATGCAGCTAAATTGTAAAAAATTTTCCTAATTATTTAGAACCTCTTGTGCTCCTTGACCTTACTGAAATATCTTGAACATTTTCATAATTCTTATCGCAGTTCTTAAAATATCCATCATATTTGCTAACATCTCTTATAACTCCAGAAGTTGACACCATCGCCGGTAAAGCTCTTAAAAAGCCATGTAAGCCGGACGGAATAGGAGGCGTTGGTGGCACTGAAAATCCAATTCGATTATACAAAAATGGCATTATTCCGGTAATATTTGTGTGGTGAGTTAGCACTGCCTCCAAATCAGACTCTTGAGCGTGCATCAAAAATAAACTATAGACACTGCTCGGAATCATTCCAAAATGGTCAAACGAATCAACATACGCCTCTGTATCTCTTTTGTAAATTTCCAGGAAATCTCCCAATAATTTTGCCACCATTGCCGAACGAGCTTTGCTTACGTTTTGCGTGTTGCGAAACAAAATTGGGGGCTTTACACCCCCACCATACTTATTTAAAAACTTCAGTATAATCTTTTCATGACTGTCTTTGGGTTCTTGGGTCAATCGTCGTAGAACTGACTCTAAATATAAACAAAATGTCTGACGTGCTTGAAAGTGTGTTAATGTCGAACCATTTCCAATTTTCTTTAGCATTTGCTTGCGAAGCCTTCGTCCTTCTTCTTCGCACTTCTCAACAATTTGCTTCTTCTGAAATGGAATCTCTGAGTCCGTTTCCAAGGCTCGCTCGTACTGTTTTATACGATTTTCTTGACAATTATCGTCTTTAATGGATCGGGAGCCCGGGCAGTATAAATTTGAATGCAACATTTGATTGTAATTGTGTTGCATGACTAGCGTTTGAAATGTTTGACCTTGGACAGTTGGTGTTGATATTGGAATTCCATTGGCTGAGTCTAAAAAGTGTCCGTATCGCTGCATTGAGTCGTCTGTAGGAAAGATTCGAACAAAACCTCCACGCCTGGTGTATTGCAATCGTGCACTGCGCAATATGCGCTGATCTTCTTGTGTCAATGGAGCTAAAACCGAACTCTTCTTTTTCATTTTTGTCGATCGATGTGTGGTGTTTGATTCTGTTGTATCTGTTTGTCTTTGGCAGCTAGAGCTACGAAGTCGTGTGGTTTTACTATCGTAATGAGATCTCATTTCCGGACTGAATGCGGGTATACCAACACAGGTAAGCATATCTGTGACAAGACATGCCTTTACTTTAGTGTCCAGTGGGCTGTCTACACCCATTGATGGCGACAGGTTAACTTCGAGCAACCATGGCTTAAGCGTATTATCAATTAGTATATCGAAACCATAAAGCTCAAAGCAGTTATTAACGTTAGGTACGAACATTCTGCATGCGGAAATAATTGTTTGCGCACAAGCAAGGACAGCCTTAATTATAACATCTTCGATGTTTAGCATTAGTAAATGAGTGTCGCATCCCTGATGTTTCAGATGTCTTAAGAGGGCTGACAACGTCCACTTATGACCTACATCCTCATCCTGGGCATCCGATGATCTTATATAATCAGAATGGTATTTGTTGATGCTATAGTTACAAAGGTGCATACAGGGATTCCACAAATTATCGGTGTTCCTGTCGTACCTAACAGTTGCCAGTCTGACAATACCCTCTTCGTACAGATAAATGATAAGTGGATCAAAAGATGTGACCAATACATACACTCTCAAATCGCACTTATGACCATCAATACAAAGTGGGTCAACGATATATTTGGATACTAAAACTTGCTCATCCTGTGGTATCTGGTCTGGCTGCAAACAAAGTTGTTTTTATTAAATTACTACATTTCTTTAAACATATCAAAATTAATTTTACCGAGTTCACAATAAAAATACCACGTCCTCTGCTAGATGCTGCCGGTTTGACAATCCAAGGTCCTCGATGTTTATTATGGGCAAATATTAAATCGCGCGATTCCAGCGGAAGAATAAAAGACTGCGGCACAATGTCAAAATGTTTCATGCCTCTCAGGTGTTGCATTCGTTCAATATTCTTGTAGAGTCGATCCTTTCGTGTCAGTTCATACGACCTAAAAAGGAAAAAATTTAATTGAATATATCAAATTATCTATCTATATTCGCGTCTTGATTGATCAAATTATAGGAAAATTGATTTAAATCACCCCATAACCTGAGTCTTGTCTTTTTTATGACAAACATTTATTCCTTATATGAATAACTTTTTTCTTCCCAGAAGCCTATATCTTCCGCAATTTAATAGCTATAGTAACCAAACTAGGAAGGAACCTTCTCTATAATTTTTTTCATTCATGCAATCGTTTTTTTCCTATTTATATTTTATAAGAAACATTTCAAATAGAGGCGGGAAATTAAATTTTCCAGCTTATTGTGTTATCTTGGTTAGATCGTTAACACTTAAGAAATGAATGGTTTTAAAAACATTTGTATTTAATATGCATAAACTGATTTTATGTACTTACCGCGGAAAATGGTTAACTCGTTGATACAGCGATAAGTTCCGCAATGTGTCAAGTTTCATATGAACACCAGTCCACAGCAAATTAAAGTTGGATTCACCCTGAACTTCAGTTAGTCCGTGAACATTAAAAATTTTCCTTAACAATTTTGTTTCAGTTTGAATAAATTTATACGTTATATGCAACTGATGTGCTGGCATATTTATTCCGCATTCGTTGTCTTCCTCACTGGACGCCTCCTCTTGATCCTCTTCACTAGTATTTATTTCTAAATTTGATTGAGAAGCAGTTATGGAATCATGACCACTTTCCTTTGCTAAATTATCTTCAATTTCAACCATCATATGATTTTTATTCTTCTGATGCATTGTTCTTGACTTTGATTCGTTATATTGCGTTTCATCTCCATCACTTGATACCTCCTCACATGAAGAAAATGAATCATGCGATTTCGTTGCAAAGCTATCAACATTATTAAACTTTGTCAGCTTTTTAACCGACACGTACAGTTTCCCTTGAGTTAGATTTTTTTGTGGCGTTTTGCTAATTGTTGGTGTTAGATCTCCTTTAAGAACCACCTCGTTCCGAGTGGAGCATGCTTGACCATCCCCCTTTTTTTGATCCACTTGTGCGTGCGTTGTTTCTAATAGCGTTTTCCTAGTCTTTGGGTTAAGTATGTTAGTGCGGAAAACTAAAACGGCTTCACGAGTACCAAGTTTTCCACTTGTAACCCAGTCATCCTGATTTATGTACTTGTCGCTATAATTAAATGTTAAATCATATTGTTAACTAAAAATTCATGGACAAATTTACATGAGTATCCAAAATGTAATATTTGTATTTATAATGGGGTGTGCTGTATATCATTATATACATTATATACAGATCCTTTTCTATGTTACATATTCATTTCCAAGGACTGCATGGAAATAAACAAGTATGGAAAAAAGTAGTGCAAGAAAGAACAAAAATAACTTACGATGAATTTATGTGCGCATCACACAATGAAGAAACAGGCATGGCAATTTCTGGAATATTGAAAAATAAAATAATTTATTTGTAGATCACACATCTAATTAAAGATTTTTTGACTTTTTTTCTGCATTGCTCTGAAATAAATTATAAAGTAGAGCTAACTTAAAACTGGGGAACTGTGAACTAAATTGGGTTATAATATCTAACATCTGATAGCCCAATCTAGAAGTATTAGCGATCTATAAGTATTGTTTAATGTACAAATTGTGCATGCTTGTATATTTTTAAATAGCTCGGAATTCAATTGGTTTATGGGATATAAGTGGGCTGATTGGAGCTGAAGGAACAGTTGAGGTTTTTTGTGTTTATGTTTAAATGCAGAATAATGAGTGTCTCAAATATGCGTCGAATGTTACCTCAATCACTACAATCCGTGACGCGTTCAAAAGATATAAATGAGATATTATTACAATTTTAGTCGCCATTCAGTTCAGATTGTTATTAAAAGTTGAGATAGCTTCTGAAATTGTAGAAACCGAAAAATATTTGTTATAGCATTTTCTGTGAAACCCAAATTCTAAACGCAAACGTGTACAGACATGTTATATACAATCGTATAAAACCTATCGTATACGGGTTGCAATAGCATAGTTTTTCTAAACCTAATTATACGAAAATTAACAGACGAAATACAGACGATACCACATTTTGGGAATTAAAAAGATAACAGCCTATTGCAATCAAATTACAGTCGACCTACATACTTTTAATATTGTAGGACGGTACAAGGAATCAAGGGCTTATTTGTCAAAATATGCAGAATATCGAATAACAATTATAATAAATTGAATGGAAAATATTCTGCACTATAGAATGGATATGACATTCCCTATCTGTTTCTATACCCTGTACCCATTAAATGGGTCATAATCAAGTTACACAAGAGTACGGAACGGGTAGAAAGACGCACATCCGACCCCATTATATGTATATATATATCCTCTATGAGCATCAAAAGCCTAGTCGATAAATATCCATGCCCGTCTGTATCTTTTGTGAACTGGCTGATCTCAGAGACCACATGAACACTAATCAAGTTTATTGTTGAATACTTCCTCCGTCCTTATAATATCAAAGAAACTAGCTTATTCGTATCAACAAAAGTCATAATTTTAAGCATAGAGCTCGCTAGCTTTAGTAGGAATATTTTTGATTGATACTTCGACAGACATATGTATAGGGATATGACTATATCGACTCAGCTCGAATTTGTCCAATAACATTTGGATTTTTATTTTATAATTGGAAATTGACACGTTTACTAAAGAGCACTATTAAAACATTTGAACATAAAGCAGAGATGCGACTTTAAAACCAGGATTCGGGCATAGGTAAATCTAAACATGTACTTCGGAAAATATTAGATTCAACAACAACAGTATTATTTCTATTACTGACCAGATTTTATAAATCATTAATGTTAAGTTTTATTGTTTCACTCATAATAAATCTTATCTTAGTAAAACATTCATTATTGTGTTAACTAAAATATATCATTTATTGAATATTTTATAGCATAACTTAAAAAATACCAGAAAATCAAATGAAATCTTCAGTCTGCCTTAAGGCGATTGATGATGTTCCGTTTTGTGTCGTTTGCTCTCTCAACTGTGCAACTCGCTGAAAATTTCACAATATTGGGTTTGCATTCGCTATAACATTTTCTTTCCGTACCAGTAGATTTTCAATTTTCCCTTGACCATCATCTCAATATAATATATGTTTAAAATTGAAAGACTCTAGACTAGTAGCTACTAAAATTTTAATTCTAATTGGTTTAAAGTTAAATCTTTATTTATTTAAACAATAATATTTGTATACATTTTTATTCATCTACGAAAGTGATTCCAGCTTCATTTGATTAAATTAAATCAGTAATAAGTTATAAGAATATTATTTATTTGAAATAAATATTACTATTATTAAATTAAACAGGTATCTTTTGGGACCAGTGAGTCATTATTGGAGTGCATCTAGCATCTGGGAGATAAGCGAGACCTTGAGTTGCGACTTCTTGTTGAAAATAAAAGCCATCGTCTTCAATTTTATCATATTTGGGAAACAAATAATCAGAAACAGCTGCGCGATTATTTTTGGGGGGAGGGATTCACTCGCATTTTCTTATAATACTAATAATCAATTCAGAGTCCTCCATTTCACTAATCAAAAATTCAATTTTAAATGTCTTAGCTAGAGATTAACTTTTTTTGCATGTACAGGTGGTGGATCTTAACTAATTCTCACTAATTATTTTCTTACTAATTATTTTTGGTCTGATTGGGTTTTTCTGGGTTTTCCCCAATTCTTGCAACAAATGTTGGACCATTTTGTTTTTTGCCCCATAAATCTTAGAAATAAAAAAAAAAATATTTTTTAATTTATTTAAAGTTTTAATTTTATTTTTAATTTTAATTTAATTCAAATTTTTAATTTTTGTATTTTTGGTGTCGACTGAATTTAGTTGACTAATAAATAAATAAATAAATAAATAAATAAAATAATCGGAGAAATAGTTCAGACATATTATTTTAAGAAACTGAAATACTTGACTCACACACACATGCCAACAGCAGCGTCCAGCGGCAGAGTTCCATCTTCCTTAAAAGCATATACAATATTCGGAATCCAAACATCGATAGGTCCGCATTCTCCAGAAGTTGTACATTGTCCGCTTAAGTTTAACTTAAAATATCCATTTCAAACTTAAGTTAATAACAGTATAGTGATTATGCTTAAATGTATAAATATTGTAATTAATTTCTAGTATTAGAGTCGAGTGAATGGATTTTGTATATCGGCACTATTCTATTTATAAGGCATTCAATAACAGCTAGAAAATCCATATTGAGCCAGCCGAACATTTTAAATGCGAACACAATCTAAAAACTAAATTAATCTGTCTTTGTAATAATTAATTTTGCAAAAGTTAGATTTAAAATTAAAATTAGCCTAAAGATACTTAATTATATTTAGAAACGGTCCAGGCTATAGCTTTAGATTCATACCCTTATAAAGCGCATCATAATTTTGTCTTGAAGTAGTTTTTGGTTGAATCCCAATGAAACTTTGTTGTTCCTACAGGATAGAGCAGCTAGGCGAAGCTGGCGACATCTTGTATTGACTTGATTTTTAACGACGATCAAACATATATATTTATATATATTTTTCTTTAATATTAACAATTCGAGTTTATATATCCGATATGCGGTCAGCCACGCTTTACGACAAAATTAGAATACTCTCAGGGTAAAATTACAATCGTTTCGCAAAATAAAATCATCGATTATAAATAAGCTTAGCTTCAGGAGCACAAAGGCTGAGTTGATCAGCCAAGACCCTTAATTTGATATATATACCATTATGTTTAACAAAACATAATCAATTTTTAAATTCTAGATACAAGTTTATTTTGTAATGGGAGTTATAGATTAAACGAGGGATACAATTCGAATTTCAATAAGTATACATGGCTACTGAAGTGGCAAATATTATTATTTCAAATAGTGTATTTATATATACTTCAATTGATAAGAGTTTTTATAAGTGTATGTACATGAGATTAAATATAAATCTTTGTTTGCAATTAATACAAGTTTGATTTCATATCATAAGAAGCTTAAAAGATAATTATATCTAATCCCAAGTTTGGTTCCGTAGATACAGTATTTATTTTCCCTCCAGTATCAGGCGGACCAAAATAACAATTGCTCTCCATGACGATGGCACTAAAAGTTCCTGTTGCTTCGGAACACATCATGAGTCTGCCCAGTTGATTCTCCACTGTCAAAACGTACGCAGCCAAATTGATTGTACTGTGCATCCTGCTGCTGTCCATTGCGAAAGTTCTGGGAGGCGTGCTGCTGTCCATTGCGTAAGTCCTGGGAGGCGTGCTGCTGTCCATTGCGTAAGTCCTGGGAGGGGTGCTGCTGTCCATTGCGGAAGTATTCCATATGATTGATGTTTCTGCTACCTCCGTTATTGGGGCCAACCATATTTGCAGTAAAGTAATTAGTACTAGTTTCATTGATACGCGTACCGCTTATTAAATTAGAGTTTGGGAATTCGTTGTAGTTTGTGGAAAAAGATGCACGATTATTATTGTAATTGAAGTTCTGCGTTTGCCGACGTGGCTGCTCAAACATCGATGTGTGTGAATCAAAGTCATTATTGCTGGTATTTCCATGGGTAGGTGGCGACTGATTTTGTGAAGCGATTCTATTTTTATTCGGTGTTGTTGTCGTATCCTGGAGTTTCTGTTGCTCAAGATGCGAATAGACTTGAACTATTTGTTGGAGCTGCGCTTGGTTAATTTTAGTTTTTCCCTGAGAAATCAGCGTGGAAGCTAGCTTAGCAGCAAGTACGCCTTTATCGAGACGATCTGCGTTTTTGAACGAGAATTTTGTATTTCCTCTATTGTTTGAAGACTCAAAATTATTGTTGAGCTCTGCTGTGCTGCTTGGTTTTGCTTGTTCTGCCTGTAATTTAGTTGCATAATTAAGTAATTGTTCAGTGTCGATAATTGCCTTTTTCAAAGCGCGTTCTTGAGGAGGTTCTAGAATTTTCGAAATTACTAGACCTGTAAACTTTTCTTTTGCCGTTTCCAAGATAGCGCAATTTTCAATTGTGAGCATTAAAATGTTGGCCTTATTTGGATGTAATTTAAACGTTTGCAGTGCCTTTGCCAATAGATCAGTGATACTCGGTCCCAAACTTCCCAAATGATCCTCCAATGCAGTTAAAAGGCGTAGGACGTGTATTACATTTACGTCTTCTATGATTTCATTTTGCTTATCAATATATTCGCCCTCATTTTCATTTGTCTCATTCGGGCTAAGATGGTAGTCTGATGGGTTATCAGAAATGTGAACATGATATTTTGAGTTGGATAATTCAGCATTTGTCATTGGCAAACACAACCTTTCGCGGCACTTAATTTTGATGTTCTCAACATCTTGATTGTAGAGTCCCTCTAAGCGAGCATTGAAAAACAAAATCCATTCATTTTGAAAACTGTAAGTTCGATGGTTTATGCCAGCGGCAATGAGCTCATCCCTGCGACGCTTCCAAAATATTTGCCACTCTTCATTATAGAGAGGATGTTTTTCGGGATCGGATTTATATAAATCAAATGATTCATTCAATTCCCGCACTCTCTGATCGACCATATGTCGATAGGCCTGCCAAATATCACCATCTTTTAATGGGGACAACGATCTTCGCTCCGTGTCCCACTGGGAGATGAATATTTGGTTCGCTGATCGCCTTCGCTTTCCCTCCGAAGAATTTGATCTTGATCGACTACGTTTCAAATTTCTCGACGCTTGGCGATGTCGATGCATGGGCTGATTATTCTGCCTAGTGTCCCTTAAAAACATTTCAACCATTCGCTTATGCGTCTCATCATCTACGGTATCATCGGCGACTCTTGGCTGATGATTGGGATTGTGATAATACGGTTTGGGATTTTGATTGGCATTAAAATTAATATGGCTGCTGTTAAGTGTATTGAATGCAGACGACTCGTTGCCTATGTCATTTGTCGTATTAGCGTTGCTTTTGCTAGCATTTTCAATCAGTACATCCACGTCCATTGAACTGACAACATGGGTAAATGAGGGACCGAGCATCTCAGATGCGTGTCTGCGATGAAAAACTGTTGAAACAATGCTTTGTCGATTTTTACCAAAAGAGGTTTCATAGCAAAGGTAGGATTTTTCGCGGCCATGGTGTTTTTCAATTGCCATTGCTAGCTTTTCTAATATTGGTGATAGCACTTTAAAGACCATATCCTCCGGAACATGTGCAATAAATTGTTTATAATTTCGCATAGCAGTTGGGAAATGTTTTTCACAATACTTTAGACGGTGATTGTAGCCAATCAGATGGTTTTGCATTGAGATCTCATCGGCAGTAATGTCACATAAGCTACATTGGAATTTTGCTGCTTTGTCTTTCATAAATTTGACAACTTTTATAACGTACTCAACTCCCAAAAGTCCCATAATTTCGCTAACATTCGATGGCGAATCAAATGTACAACCGTGAGCAGCGGCAGCGGACAATTTTGGCAGATAGTTGGATCGCTTTATGTTATCCACCTTCCCCGTTTCATAGCTGCAGATCGTTGCAATTGTTTCATTTTTACATCGATTGTCTTCTCTTTGACTGCAAATATCGACTTCTTTAAAAGGCTCTGATACTGCAACTACTGTGACATCAGTATCGGAATCAGTGTCATTATTTTTGTGTTCATCATTGCTCTGACTTATTTTTTTAGGATGTATTACAGTTGTCAATTTCGATAGTGGAACACAAGAAATTTTTGTTGGCTGTGGCTTTACCAAGGAAACAGGATTTACTACCAAATTTATTTGATCTGAAGATTTCCACGTTATTTTTTGTACAGGGTTTTGGACAATGTCGTCTTCAACGACACAAACATCACTCTGATCCGATTTATCTGTTGATTCCAAAATGTCGATTTGCTCCAATTCATTTTGACATTCTTTAGTTGGCTTTGAATTATTGGGAGCAGATTGTGGTGAATTATCTTTAGATTTCTGTAGTATATTTTTCGTAGTCTGATCTAATTCAGTATCTGGTTCTTCCTTATCTTTATCGCATTTAGCTAACGGTGTTTTCTGATCAATGGGCAGTTTTGATTTTGTCGGCGAGACCAGTTCCTTAGAAGGAGCATTATTCGTAACGATGGCGCTCTGCTTAGAATCGGTTTTGTTCGCTTTAAGGACAGCAGTAAATTTGTTACATACTGGTTTTTTTAATGTTAATGGCTTAGAAGATGCTTCTTTAGCTTGTGACTTATTTGGCTGAATAGTGGGCAATGTTTTCTTCTTTAAATCACCGACGATTTCTGTCGGTTTTTCTCTGTCTTGTATATCCACATTTGGAGAATTTGTTGGTTTTTGCGAAGATTTACTATTTTTTGTTGCAATTTTATTACCAGGTCCCTTTGGGAAATATATTTGCGTATTCGAATCCATCTTACAAAAATGTTTCTTTCCAGAAAGATGCTGAATTAGATTTTTATCTCCATATTGAAACACGTCGCAAACTTTACATAAATACTTTTTTTTAATTTGGTCCTCACAAGTAGCCATCAATTCCCATTTGCCTGTGAGGCCAACTCTAAATTTCAATTCCTTGACATCTTTTAATGACAATGTTGGTAGTAATGATGGAAATTCAGTTGTTTCAATCAAATCTTTATATTTTTTAATTTTTGCGTCCATTATTAAGCGGTACGTAGCATAAAATAAACTATTCTTACTTCTGCATATGGTCGGCTGATATATATAAATATCAATTACATTTATTCATATATATTGTATTCATATATATTGATTTTTTTGTGGCTTTTGTATTGCTATAAAATTGAAGGAAAAAATATTTTTATAAAATAAATAATGCAAGAAAAAAAGAAAGCACACACAACTTCTCTGCCTCGAAATGCCACAATCAAAATAAATGGACTTATTTTATTCGAGTTAGAGAAAAATTTAAGAAAAAGCGACCAAATACATAATATTATTGTAAAACCAGTTATACCAGAGGTTCTACAAATGCATCATCTCCGACCCTATTAAGTATATATTCTTGATCACCAAAAAGACGCGAGTCGATATACGTGTCTCAAATTTCGGTGGATTGCGGTAGGCAAGTTAGAATATATTAAATCTGTATAAGCTAGGTGCGAAATTCGATTAAGGGCAATCACTTTCTAGCCTTCGGAAATGTAAGTAGTCCGTTTTATGGTATTTCTATAAATCGGATAATAAAGTATATATATTTTTAATAATTTATAGGTAGAAATAAATCAGTTGCAAACAATAATCGAATGACAAATTTCGCAACTGTACCTCACTAATATTTTAAACTCTTTTTTTTTTTTTTTTTTTTTTAATTATCTTATAGCTTTATCTTTCAGTGCTTATCTACCTCCAGTATCGATTGCTTGTGTTGAGATAAAATTTAAATTTTCATAATTTAAATAATATTTATTTATGAAGCCCCTGATCTATTTTATATTTTTATAAACTACTTAAAACAGTGAATATACATACATAAATGACTAAATGACATTTCGCTTGGTCGGTAGAAAGCTATTCTATTGTTAAACAATTATTCGATGTTATCAATGTTTTTTGTTAAGATCGAGAAGATCGAGCGATCGAATATGTGAGAATCTTGAACTGACATTTTCACCAAAGATAGATGTTGATGCAGATATGTTGAAGATATATATAAGTATAGAATTATTACGAATAACCTATACACTCAAACACGTACTCGAACTAATGGCAACTTATAATAAATGTCATATGACGCCTCGTAGCCATGTTTCATCAACAGACTCTGTCTTAAGTACCCAAAGCTAATAATCGTCTCATCAGCATATTTCGACATCACTGGATTCAGCACGAAATATCCAATACGATACGCTCTTCCATCCGCACATTCAACTAGAAAACCATCGTGGGACCCAAATGGACAAAGCGACAACGACAAGACGTCAGTAGAATCAGCGAACCGACTTCTTATGATAAATTAGACTTTACAAAAGCAATTCTAAAAAGCACTTAAGCGATTACGTTTTTTTTTTACTAAGAACAGTAAGGAATTATTTACTTAATGTTCTGTACTGGATTTGGTCGAAGATGCTTTATGCCTGTTAGAATTTTTAGGATTTAGCTCATTTAGCAGTTACATAGAAATATATTTCATATACACACATTTCTCAAAATATATTCATGTTCAAATGATATGAAATTGCAGTTACACAAAAAAAAAATAAATAAAAACAAATGTATGTTGAATATTGATTATGAAAAACTATTTTAACAATGTTGCTACGCATTGTAAAAAAATACATTTTTGAAGGACCGGTTGAGAACGTCATACAAATGATGTCATACAAAACGCATTGATTTTTCTGTTTACACGACTGCTGACATATATGCTATGTGTGTAGATGGGATACATACATGCATATGTAAATGTGCACAAGTAGAGTTTAAACAGTTATGTTTTGAATTCGATTAACGGCGATTAAAATAGTAATTTATGCGGCAACTTACCAATGTTTTTGTTGTAATATCTATTAATCTTCTGCTATTAGCTGGCTCCAACCACTGTATTCGGTACAAGAAGGCCGTTAATGTTCCTAGGGCGAAGTTCCTAACAATGACAATTGCATACATTCAATATACATTTATATATGACATACATACATACATGTCTGTTTACACATGTGTGCAATAGAAACATACCTTACATATATTATAAGAAATTGTTTTCTCTCTATTTGCGTTGTAGCTGTTAAAAACGTATGCAACACAGCTCAGCTTAGAATTCAATTTCCAAAGAAATTTGCAATAACTTAAATTTGCAATGACTTAAATTTGCTATGTGCACTAGGACGACGACACTGAAAATTTCGATGACAACGACAGAAATGAACTGTGATGATATCAACAACACAATGAGTAGTTTCAATAGTTTTTCAATTTTCATTCATTATCGATGTTTTCCTAAAGCTTATCGATAAGTTTTTGCTCTTAATTGCGTACAATCAATAAGCGGAGCGTATGAGATTTTTTCAATGAGGTGATATGGGGAATAAATGTGCAACTATTGCACAAAGTAAATATCAATTCTTACTATTATGCCAGCTTAAACAAATAAATAAGAATTAATATATTAGAAGCTGTTTTGGTTTTTTAACTGTTTTGGATTTAATGCAATATATTCCGATTTTATTGACGCAAAATTTGAGAACTAAATTATTATTGATAAAAAATTGAAGTGATGGAAAATATTTTATTTTATTTTATTTAAAAATAATTTTTTTGATTGTTATAAATAATTTGTAATTATATATATTAATAAAATATATAAACACATCATATAATAAAATGCTATACTAATTTAAAATATATGCATCTGTACCATAATTCAGTGATGCTATGTTGTCGTTCCTTAAATGAACGAAAACCAGGGACGCATCGTTTTCAGCCGGTCAGCTTGTAGATAGGTTCAAACGAACACAGCTTGAGCGATCCGGAACTAAACATATTGTTGCATTAACAAAAAATGAGCGTAGAACAAAAATCGTTGTTTGTCAATATCAACGTATTATTTTTTGCTAAAAGTCGTGAGCTAGCAAAAACTTCACGCGCCGAATTTGCCGTTGAAGAAGTCGTTAAAGCAGGAAATTTGCTCAATCGGTTGATAGATAAATTCAACTTGAATTTAATTAGTCAAAACTTGATTCTAGCTCACAACGAAACCTACATTGAAGATCTAAACGCTGAGATTCGTTTACAACAAGGAGACGAGATTGCCGTAATTCCACCTATAAGCGGCGGCTAACGACCAAAAATGGATCACATCCAATTAGTAAACAGCCAAATTGACATCAATCTAATTAATAACCTGTTGATCGATGAGAGTTGCGGCGCTTCTTCTTTTTTCGTGGGAACAACACGTGACAACTTCGATGGGAAAAAAGTAAGATTATTATTTTTAATTAGGTGATTAAATGTCTACTTGTGAAATTTATACACGTTTATACTTATACATTTTAATTCTAAATGTAAACATAACTGGATAAACATTTATGAACATAATTATTTCAATTGCAAGAAGTAAATTTGTTATTATGTTTGATTAGGTGATTTTGTAAACATAAACATTTATAAACTTTTATACATATGTATGTATATTTAGGTAATATCATTGGAATACGAATCGTATGAGAAAATGGCTCTCAAAGAGATGAGTAAAATTTGCTCTGAGCTGCGAGCCCGTTGGCCCGATCTTAAACATATTGCTATATACCATAGACTCGGAACAGTTCCTGTCAAAGAAGCAAGCGTGGTTATTGCTACATCTGCGCCCCATCGCGCAGCCGCCTTGGAATCCGTTACATTTGCTGTAGATCAACTGAAATCACGCGTCCCCATCTGGAAAAAGGAAATATATGAAAACGACACAATTGGAGAGTGGAAGCAAAATATGGAGTGCCCATGGCCCCGTAAGAAATTATAAAATTGTACCTTGTACACAAATAGCTAAATAATTACAACAAAAAAAATATATATATATCAATATACAACAGAATATTCTAAAGCATCTTTGAGGACATTCGATTTCTCTTCTTGCCAAATTGATCAGACAATAGAAAATATTCCCGATAAATTAGTACAAATCCGAGTAAATGACAGCGATTTGAATAACCGTGTCAAATGTTTCTTGAAACGGAAACGGGATGAAATAAATCTGCACAATATAAATGATTTCAAGCAGCAGTCAAACCAAATCACTTCCAAAGAAACAACTTTTTCATGTGCCCGTACTCAGAGTTTTCTTGTAAAACAACAGCAATCAAATGGACACTTAAAAGGTAAATATATAACAAACTATATAAAACAAAACAAATGTGATTGCATATAATAAATGTGTATAATTCCACACTTAATAGTACGACGTGCGAATAACTGCTGTGGACCAGAAGAGCGGCCCAACTATTCACTCCAATTAAATAAGCTAATGACGCCGCATTCCGGTTGTGCCGATTTGGTTGAAGATAAACTAGGAAATTCACGTCTGCGAAATATAGAAGCTTACATGTGTGTTAGCCCCGATGATGGCAATGTTTTAAATCGCATTAAGAATATAGAAGATAGAATTTTATTGCTAGAATCCACCTCTCCAGAATATAAACATTTTGTAAGTACACCTAATGTTTTCAAATTAAAATTTCTTGTAATAAGCTGTTGATTCTTTTATAGTTACAATTTGGCGCGGATTCGGAGAAAACTAGTCTTAAGCGGCCGAAAAAAGAAGTTTACTTGACGGATAGAATAAATGAATTTTTAATTAAGATTAAAAGGGAAATGGAACAGTAAATCATATTAATTTACAAGAGTTATTTAGTTTTAGAAAATTTAAAAAAAAAATATATAAAATAATTATATAATATTTTGAATTGAAAATGGTTAGAATTTGATTTTTTATACTGCAATAATTACTGCAAGAATTAGGGAAACCTAAGAAGAAGAACAGTATTCAAGAATAGGATGGACTAAGCAGACTTAGACAAGTTTTATTTCTCATTAAATTCTTTCGACAAACTTTCAATGAAGCCGATTACAGTTTTCACGTCATTAATATTTGTGGACATATTGAGATTAATTGAAATATGCGTTGCAAGTGGACATTTTAAATCGTAGGAAACTTGGACCTTGGACATTATTGGCGGAAAACTCTCATGAAATGCGCAGCTGTTGTTATAATCCCAAGGAGCTTATGTATTAATTGCCACACACACTGGAAATATTTCAGCCTGAGGGTCAGAGATTTTTAATGTTCGACCTATGCCCATATGCCGATTTTCTGACTATAATTTTCACTTATGTTCCGACCCAAAATCACGTTTTCAACTTTAAATGTACGATTGATCTAGAGGCCAAACTATGATTAAAACGCCCTTGCTTTTGAAAATGCGTTGAGTTTTGACGAAGTTACGCCATTTTAAAGGTTCGACCTATGCCCATATGACGATTCAAAATAGCAATTGTAAAACGCGAATAAAAAGTGCATGAAAAGCGCGTGAAAAGCGCATGGAAAACTTTCATTAAACGCGCGGCTGTTGTTATAATCGAAAGGAGCTTATGTATTAATTATTTAGGAAACCAAACACTCGAAATATTTCAGTGTAAGGGTCCGAGATTTGAGCGAGCTATGAGCAATATTATAAGGAGTACCCTTATGTAAATTTCTCCAAATTTTTTGTCGAAAAGTGAATGAAAAGTGGTCGACGTACCGTCTAATCCCAATCCGTCAGATCTGAGACAATATGTTTTCAGATAGGGGGAATAGAAAAGATTTCAGAATTTAAATATAGTATCTTTATTTCAACATTTTATACTATTTCCAATTGCGTATTTAAATGCGTAAATTCAGTACAAAATTCAAGTCATCCATATAATCCTAAGGACTTTGGTTGGCTAAGCACAACATGTTACATATATAAATGCTAAGCAGCGTGATTAACCCTCCTTAACATGAATTTCTTAAGGTTATATGTTAAAATATTTAGGTGAAAATATCTGATCTGGCTTTAAAAGGGCCTTAGGCCAAAGTGGGAAATTGAATTTCATCATCAACTTTGAGTGATTTCAATCCCGAACGATGTTTCTCTCCGAATTTATTATAGGAAGTAATCTTTTCAAATCCATTATTGTTGTTAGACGCCATTTCCTGGCGAAGATGATTATCTCCACGCCCCGGAGGACCACGCATCCCTTTGCGGAAGCCTGATTTGCGACCATCATTGAAATTGAATTGGATATCGACAATGCGCTGCAGACGACCAACACGTTGCGGATACATTGAGGCGTCGAACTCGAGCTCATCGTCATCATCCTCAGTGCCAATTCCCTTCTTTTTGCTCAATACGATCATCTTCTTCCATTCGGAGTTATCAACACCTTCGCCAGCTTTTCGTAGATTGTAATTGGGCTTGGCTCGCTGTTCCTTAAGCGCCTTCCATTCATCCAGAGTCATCTGCTTTGCCTCATCATCTTCCACCAAATTGTTTGTAGCTTCACCAGATTGCTCATTATTCGCAGGCTCCTCTTTGTCTGCTCCAGGAACGGTTGCGCCCTCAGCCTTATGGTCCTCGATGTCCTGCTTGGCAGAGCCCCAGTTGTGTGCGCCAGCGCCATCACGTTTATCGATTGGTTTAATTCCTGCAAAAGCAAAACAGGAAAACCACAGTTTATCAATGAGTTAATTCTAAACGAAACTATTTGTTAAATGCTCAATTTCGAACTTTTGTACACATTCTATGTAATAATCTTGACATTTTCAGAAAATGAAGCAGATTTATTTCTTTCGCATTTCTTGTATTCGAAGGGCTTAAAAGTTATTTATATGAAATTTGCTCCAATAAAAATAAATAAATTCAATATGTAGTAAACTGAAAAGAATATTACACTACGAAAAAAGAAGCAAACTTAAATCTTCAAATTTCCTTTAAATTTTGGCATTCTACAGACCTATTTTCAGATCAAAACAAAGGCATCGATAATGAAAATTAAATTTTAAAGCACAGATTCAGACCAAAAATATGAAAAAATCCATTTAAAATCAAAAGGGAAATATTTCGCAGCGGATTTTTTACGCGAAATTTATCGTCGATCTGTAAACTGGGCTTAAATAAATAAAGACAAAATAAATATTAATTTTGAATTACAATTCTTTTGTGCACAAATCTAATCGTGTCAATTTTTGATTTGTAGCAAATGAAAACTATCAGAATATTTTGCAAACATCATAGCTTCAAAAAACCAACTACGACCTTTTCGTATTTTTTTTAGGTAATTCTTTGGCTCTCAAGTGCTGATAATCATCGCAAGTGAAGTTTGTTCCCTTTTCGAGTGTAATTCGTATTTGAACGTTTTCGCAATCAGCGGAAGATGTGCACAAAAAAGGGTACGAAAACGTGCAGAGTGCTGTGTGTGTGTTTGCTAGAATGTACTGCCCGAGTTCTTTTACAACACTTTCCTAAGTACACTTAAAATAAAAGTTCTTCCGCTTTGCTTAATAAATATATGTATATAAAAAAAATAAACCTGGAACACCTTAAAATATTGTCTTAGAACACTGAATTCTGACAAAAATTCACTAAATATAAGCTATATACACTATTTATTTACCTGTTTTATCGGAACCAGATTGCCGGTCAAATTCACGTTTTCCGAATTTTTCGTTGGGCCGAAAACGTGTTGGAAATTTATTTTCACGATCTTTAAATTGGCGTTGTGGAAGCTCAGTGTTGTATTCCGGTGCAAAGGAAGAATTATTTTGTGTCACATTAGCGCGATTATTTCGTGGACGCATTTCTTTAATGGCATTCGAAGCGCCATTTCGCTTCTGGGCGGAGCTCGCGTTTGCTGTTTTGGTCTGAGCATTGTTCTTATTCTTATTATTGCTGACTGGGTTCGACTTGTTTTCCTTTTCGCTCTTTTTTACGATCTGATCCGTTTTCTTTTTGTCGGGAAGAATTGGGGCACCACCTGCTGCGTCATCGTCCATAAATAATAGTTCATAACGATTATTGGCCGAATTCTCCATTTTGCCAAAGAAAAAAAATGACAAACGTTGCCTTGAAGATGACAATCTTTCAGAAAGATTAAATTTTCGTAGCACACTTCACTTAAATGTGCCCAGCAATCAGTTCTCGAACTGGGTTTAATGAGTAAACTTCAGCAACGAGCATGTGCGTCAAGTTAGCATCGGTTTTTTATTATCGACAAATATCGGACCTAAGTTCCGTCGGCGATTATTAATCGGAACCGACTAACTGTTGCTGACAAATCAAAGAGTCCCGTTGCGACTTTGTTGCTGAAAATTTATTTATTTTTCAACAAATGTGCCTTTTTTTAAACTCAAATTGTAGTGAATAGAATACTTGAAAAATTAAATACAACTTGCTTTACAAGGATAATTTATTATTTATTATTATTATTATTTATTTATTTTATTATTATTTAATTATGAGGCAAGAATTATGCGTTATACATTTTGAAATCACATCCAATATTCTACAACAGTTTATTTTACAAAAAAGTGCTATATTAAAATTGTGTCTGAATTATCACAGAAACTTTCGAATCTTTCCAGTATATACGGGAGATAATCCTATTTGATATATTGATATAGATTTTTGTCTTTTGCATTGCAAAAGTTTAAAAACAGCAATAATAAAATCAATTTGTTGTTTTTCGCATTAATTTGAACAGCTGTGATAAATTAATAATAATTCAGATCTTTGAAAAATTCCATACGTTCCATGTATAAATTGGCAATTACAGTTACCCAATTCCGTGGTCCAAAAACGAATTTCACTGTGGTGAGTTCGTCAGTGTTTCTCCGACAAAAATTTCTAAAACAGTCCACGATTGGAGGTGATCACAGGATAATTGTGAATTATGTAAAATGTCATAAGATGCTGTAGGACAGTAGAGTCGTTTAAATCCCAACATGTCTAAAAAGCTGTTAGGTCTTCTCATGGGTGGTTACCTGAAAATAGTCTCGAGATTAACTTGCACAAATACACCAAAATCAGCCCCATTTATTCAAAGCTTAAAACACTACCGACGATCATAAGTCCTTAGCTATGGAGACATCATAATGATTAAAAGATATTCTATATAATTATACTGATAACACGAAAACGAATTCCAAAATGGTCAAAGTAACCAATGGGCTAACGCAAAGACTTGCATAGGTTGAGACGTTATTGAAACTCCCTGTATGCCTGTAAAATACACAAAGCCATGGTCAATAATTGAAGGAACTGCCAAGAACTGACTCAAACTAAGTCTTACGGTCCATGAATCCGACATTAGAAAATAATATTTATATTCCTTGGGGTACTTCGAAAGTGATTTGAACAGAGGCAAATCCCTTAAAGTAATCTTTCTTTGTTTAAAGGATTAACTGGATTGAGATGCAAAGAATTAAGTTATTTCGAAACATACAGTGATGACAAGCTTACTTCGACCAGGGTCTACCAAAAATGTTTATTGCCTGCCATAAAATAATTATTCAATATTTTTCAAAAACTCCAAAGACCCATGGCAGGTACATGTATTGACCACCAAAATGAATATAAGACCCTAATAAACTGGGATTTTCCCACCCGTTAGGTCGAGTTATGTAAAAAGTACCGCTATTTAGGTTGAAAGGTTATTTCGGTCGGTTACATTATGGACACCTGGGTGCCATAAAATCCGGATTTTTCTACCTAAAGTTGAATTTTTTCGGTATAAATAGACCAACCCTTCGTAGTCAAATTAGTTATATCCTGCACCTCGTGTGCAACAAGCCAACAAGGACTATGGGCAAACGGACTACCATTGAGCAACGGGAATTCGTCCTCGGACACTTCAAAATTGGATATTCACATCGCCAAATAGCTTAAATGGTCAATCTATCTAAGTCAACTGTATGCTACATCATTCGTCGCTTCGTCCACGCTTCGTCGCCGTACAGTTTATTAAAAATAGCTTATTGTTAGTCCAAATTACATGTGCACACTATGATAAGTCCAGTAGCAGCCAGCATTAGCAGCGCTTCCATTGTACTGGGGTCTCTGTCGGTAAAGGGCGTTCGCTGATCCATCGTCCAATTAATTTTGCATAACTCTCGCTTATCGATCGTTTTTATTTTTTTGCGGTTTCTTCAAACCTTATGAACAAAACAAAGTGTTGTGAATAAAAGGCTAAGCGTTGACTTCTAGCTTGAATATATGTGGGGGTTTTATTACATCAACGGTATTAATTGGTTAATATAAGATAATATAACGTCATTAATAGTTTGTAACATTAAAGTCTGCTTCTTTCCACTCGTTCAACTCGACTTGAGCCACAGCTCTCACAACCTATTCCGTCAAAGGCCGAACTGCAACTCCTCTGTCGTCGTCACGTCATCGTCGTCGTCTTCGCCGCTTCTCTTCCTCGATCGGATTCGCCGTCTTGCGAATTCGCTCTCGTTGCTCTTCGTCGTCTCGGTATCGTTGTTGTCTAGGGATCGTCGTTGTTACTGTTCTTCATGTTCGTCGTTGTTGTTGGCGTTGGTCTCAGAAACCACACACCAATCCCACATTCGGCCATACTGACTATGCATTCGCCCCGAATGCATCTTCGTCCTCATCATCTTCACGCGTCGACCAGGGCTTTAGATATTCGGCACACGTCGATGAATTCTTTGGACCATTAGATCTACCGATTTTTGCGACATCATAGGCGTTGTTGTACTTCACTTGGACAATCTCGTAGGGGCCCAAAAACTTTGGCTTTAGTTTGACTCCACTCTCAAATTGTGATCTTTTTATCGTGACCAAGCCTCCAACGTTGTTTTCTCTAGTTGCCGTGCGTCGTAAATTGTTCGTCTTCTTCTTTTTGTGCTGGCGTAGCGTTTGCAGCTGCTCATCGTATTCCTGGTGCAGGGCGGCAATTTGAACGTGTGCCAGCTCCAGCTGATCCGCGGTGCGATGCAAATCGTTGGCCTGTTTATCGCACAAAACACGCAATCGCTGCACCTCGTCGCGCAGTGTATTCACCTCGATTTTGGTGGCTTTGATCTTCATCTGGCAATTCTCATTCCTGGAGCGAGGCTTCGCGTTTCACACATTCCAACATTTCGCGATGACGCTTCCGCTCCTCGGCACGCAACTCCGACTCTCTGTACTGCTTCTCCAGCATGTGATAGCGCTCCTGCAGTACCGCATATTCAGTCTCGGTGCGCTTCGTGCGTTCCTCGGCTATGTTTTTCATATCTTCTTTTGGTGTCATTCAATGTACTTTTTTATACGGCGCATATTTGTTTCTTCTTCGACGTCTTTTTTGCAATTTTGTTTGCTTGACACTAGCGACTTAAATTCACCTAATATGGCCTTTTTCAACGCTTGCCACGAATTCAAATGTTTCTCGCTCAACACAAACAACTTGGCAATTCCTCTAAGAGATTTTTTAGCGAAAATCAGTTTTTGAATCTCATTCCAACACATGAGCAACGCTTGTTCTTCGAATTCCGTTATCCAGACTTCTACAGCAATTTCATCGCTACCGTCGAAAACTCTGATGCATTCTTCTACGTCACGAAAACTCATAGCAAAACGCGGTAACTGTACTTTGTTCGCAATTTCTTGTTCGCTATTATGCCCTTCGTCCGTTACTCGACGTGCTGTATTCTTTATCTCTCGCTTATGAGCAAAACTTCTTCCCCGTTGCGTTTTCTTCATTCTTGTTGCCTTCCTCATCGTCGCGTCCTTCGTCATCTTCGCTGCTTTCGTCATCGTCGCTGCCTTCGTCTTCATCGCTCATTTCTTCTTCGTCGGTATGTTTCAGCATTTGTCCCGCTTTTAAATTACGAAAAATATGTAACGGCATATTTTCAGCTCTGTAATTGATGCCCAATATGCAGCAAATAGATACAAGGTCATGGTCCGACAATTTTGCTTGTGTGTGTTCTAGTTTTGCAACATATTTCCCGTTATTTTCGTCATAGCTGAATCCTCTAAACTCGCGCAACCGATTTCTATTCGCTCTGTCTCCTTCTGACTCGAATATAAATTGGTGTAATGCACATATGCTCGATCTCTTTCCAGAACGCAGTTTTTGTGCAATTAAATCATTTAAATTTGGCATCTTTACGTCAGTTAATTTCTTTCGTCGATTTAATTTAACTTCTTCGTCGTTTTCATTCGCCTTCTCGTCGATTTTATTCACACTCCTTCGTCGATTTAATGCACACTCTTTAGTCGCATTTTGTCTCTTTTTTTCTCAATTCAATCCAATCCAATTCTCAAATACATCGTGTTTTTATTATTTCAATCCCGGACGAGCCCCCAAATATGTGGGGGTTTTATTACATCAACGGTATTAATTGGTTAATATAAGATAATATAACGTCATTAATAGTTTGTAACATTAAAGTCTGCTTCTTTCCACTCGTTCAACTCGACTTGAGCCACAGCTCTCACAACCTATTCCGTCAAAGGCCGAACTGCAACTCCTCTGTCGTCGTCACGTCATCGTCGTCGTCTTCGCCGCTTCTCTTCCTCGATCGGATTCGCCGTCTTGCGAATTCGCTCTCGTTGCTCTCCGTCGTCTCGGTATCGTTGTTGTCTAGGGATCGTCGTTGTTACCGTTCTTCATGTTCGTCGTTGTTGTTGGCGTTGGTCTCAGAAACCACACACCAATCCCACATATATATTATTATTAAACATGCATATAAAAAATTCAAATAGATCTACCAAATTAAATATTTAATTCTTAGCTTTGCATTCTATAGATACAGCAATAATATCATATTTCTTTATTATTTACACAAACTTGTGTAAATCACATGAGAAACTTATGCTTCTAATTATTATTTATTAATGTTTTATATTAATATCTCAGTTTCAAAAACATTTAACATGTTTAAATTACAATTTATTTTCAAAAGTGAATTTTTTTAAATATTTGAAATAGTTTCAGTATTTCCAATATTAATTGTTGCAATAACTAGCTTTTCAATAGAGCTATCCCCGTAATGAGTACCATGATGATCAACAAGATGCTTTGCTATGTTTGCTGAATTCAGTTGTACAAAATTGCATAAGGTGCATCGGAAAATCTGAATAAGCGCTCGATTCGAGCTGTACGAATAAATTGTTACAGCACCTGCGCCACTGCATTTTTTGGACCGACTTTGGTGAACCAATATATCATGGAAATACGGTCTTTTCAGTTTGCAATATTTACAGCAATAAGCGTATTCACCGGTATGTGATGCAAAGTGGTTGTAGAAATTCATGAAAACATCAGTTACACAATTATCGCAAAACGGACAAATGAACATAAATTTGACAGACTTAAAACTATCAACATTACCATTTAGCTCGCCAAGAGGCGTCATGTATGAGGTTGTATTACGCAGACTCGTTACAGTCTCTTCGCTCAAGCGAGAAACATAGGATTCTGTTTTATGCATTCTTATAAAATGATTTGTGATATTAAGCGGCTTAGAATTGCATATAATACAAATGTTGGTGGTTTTTTCGATCATTTTTGAGTCGTTGTTACACACCCAGACACTATCTATTGTTTTTCTTTTAGGCTTGATTTGTGGTCGATAATTCACACTCTCAGCCGAATACTGATTGTTTGATTTAACCAAAACGACATCTAGGAATTCAGCACTTTTCTCCTGAAGTCCATCGGTATTATTAATTATTTGCTCCACATGCGTCGGCGGCAGTTTTTTTAATAACACAACTGGGTTCATATTTAGTTGATGTCCAAGATTTCTGCTATTTGGTAACTCTTTATCAATTGCCAAAATATCCTTTGTTGGATGGGATATTTCTGTTGGGTTTTCCATACTACAAGCAGCGTTTTCATTTTGGTTATCATCCTCCTCATTTTCCGAACTGAGCAATTCTATTTGAATAACTTGATCCTTGAAGAGCTCATGGAGCCATCCTGGCAAAGGCTTTAAAAAGAGCGACATATTTAGGAATTGTAGTCCAAATAAATACATTCATACCTTATTTTTTCGCAGCAGTTTTTTATATTGAATGTTGAGGATTCTGTCAATTTGCTCAGCCATTTTTCTTTTTACACTAAAAAAAAATACAAAAACATTATATTTAAAAAAATTAAATAAAAAAATACGAAACGAAAATAGATATCAGATATTGAACGAGTCAGATTGCGTTAGTCTAGAGTGCTCCACTTATATTTTGTACTAAGTTTTGTTGGCAAATTGTATGTTAAATTTAATATATTCATCAAACTATATTGGAATTTGTGAAGTTGTTTTTACTTTTTGCTCTTCGTCGCTGTGACTAGGGAGTACTGCCTCTTTACATTAACTGCTCTTTATTAACCTTCTCTTAGATTAGTGTAAATTTGTACATTTAAATGTAAAAATACCTTGTATTTGATTCAATCCATTTAATAATTTGTTTGAATTTAACGTTCTTCTCTCCATTTTCAATTATATATTCAATAAATAAAATATATTTACTGAGATGTTTAAGTTTGACCAATTCGACATCACCCATATTGCCTAAAAAATTTAGAAAATTAAAAAAGTGTATTTAGTTTTATATATAGCTAATTACTTACTTTGTACATACACTAGAACTACTAGGTGCTAATATTAACTAAAAAAAAACCTAAATGATGTTAACGACATAATTTGATTTCTTAAAAGATTCTTCAAGTTTCCATTTTCGTTTGTGCAACATTTCCAAGGCTGGAGAAGTGATTTATGTAAATAAGCATTGATGTATCGAACTTAGAACCTAATGATGCATTATCACTTGATTTGATAAGCTCAATTCATCGATGATTTCCAAACAAAATACCATCACTTCTAAAAATTTAACAGGAATACCCGGAAAATTAAAAGAGTCATATCTTTGTAAAAAAACCCAAATTGTTCGATATTTCGTTATAACATTTTATATTTAAGTGGAAAATTAATCATCATAAACTTTATACTCATAAAAACATCGCCAATTTATAAAATCAGAGAAAATTATCACTGTTTTCTTTAAACTATTTTATTCAGTTTGCGTGGGTGTCCGTGTGTGTGTGTGTATTTACGACAAAGTCGAGAGAGCGACCAAAATAAAAAAATAAATAAAACTGCTTCTGCATTGATTACGCTTTATCGGGTTACACATTTACAACAAAATTCCAGGAAGCAGTCCAGTTGCGCAAGTAGCGAACGATTTTCGTTATCTTCTTAGCAGTGTATAACGACACTTGTAACTTTTTGCTCTCGCTCATTCTGTCGTGACTATGCGCAACTCGATAACCTTGAACGAAATGGCAAATGGACGGACGAAAAGCAAAATAAAAAGGAGAGAGATAGTTGACAAACTTTTTTTTGCTTTATTCTTACAAAATATATCGGGTCCTATTCAGGGCTCCTCAAGATTGAATGGATTTATTTGTAGACATGGCAATAAATTTGAAACGTTGTGTACGAATTTTAAAGAGGACGAAATTAAAAACAAAAATTATCTTTTACGATTTGTCATTGGGTTCCGTTTCTTGGAAAAATAATCGAGTTTTTATACTTACTTGTTGATGTAAAAACTCCAGAAAATTAAAATTTTTTAATTAAGTCTCAATTTTCAATTTCAGAAATTGATTATTTGATTGATTGTTGTCACAACAATTTAAGTGAGTATTAATAATAACTATATAGCTAAGATACAAGCAAAAAAAAAAAGCAAAGTGATTTCACAATATGCGTCAAAAATTTCGCGCAAAGGATTCTTCAATTTGATCTATTTGGTCTATCGAACTAGTTGCAATGAACAGAGCAACGCGTATGTTTCGTGTGTTATGTTTCAAATTGTTTTGGCACAATATCCGATACGATGTTAATAACATAGTTGTCACGCAAATTTATTTCATTTGACGATATATCGATATATATATGTACTTATATCGTTATTAATTTTCCAGCCCTGCCGGAATGTGCATAGAACATTTCTAATCGAAATAACAATAGTGGAAGCGTAATACAGTAAGTAGAACATATTTTTATAAACACATGCGTTTGTGTCGTGTGCAGTTAATATTTAAGTTAATTTCACCATGTTGTGTATTTGTGTATGTATTTGATTACATATCCATCTGTGTGTCGGAGAACTGCAAGTGTAAAGAGTAGAACAATCCACATACTTTCTACTTAGCCACAAAACACTCACTTGTTGTTGTCCTTATATTAACACTGCACACGTAAACGCAGTGCAATTGCAAAATTTTAGGTAGGTTCTTCGAGCAAATCGAATGTGTTCTTAGCGTTGGCCGAAGTTTCCCTGTACATATTATGTACAGTGTGTCAAAAAAGTGTTTTGATGATAAAACCGTGTCTTCCAAGCTATTTAGCAAATAAAGTTTAAACAAGGAAAAAAAAACGAAAAACGTTCAAATGCCAATTTGTTTCATATTATATCATGTTTGAAAAATAATCTTTAGTTTTTATTAAAATATTAATAAATGAATTAAAATGAGTGAAAAACTGAAATCATATCCAAAATACGTGTCACAAATTATTTCGAACAGTCTTAAAAAAGTAACATATTTGTCGTACAAAAGCTTAAATAAATAATACTAAGTATGATATCCTTTAGCCTTAATAACTTCCATTAACCTATTATTCATGGAAGATACCAGCTTCCAGGTAGTTTCTGAGCTGATCTTGCTCCACTCATCCATTTTTTGAGGTCCTGTTTGCTGGATATACTGTGATCCGAATTTTATTTTCCAGCAGAGCCCACAAATTCCCAACAACATTTAAATCTAAGGACTGGGCCGGTGGAATTATGTGGGGGCAGTTCCAGATAATCCAGGACTGTACTACTCCGGACTTATGCTTGGGGTCGTTGTCCTGGTAGATCCGGAAAGTACGTTAGATTCTTAGCTTCTCGGCACTTTGGAGTAAATTTTCCTTTAGTATATCGAGGTACACATTCTTGTCCATTGTTGTTTCAATAAACAATTTCCGACGCCGGCTGCTGAGATACATGCCCATACCATGACACTTCCTCCGCTGTGCTGGACTGTTGCGTTTAAGTGTTTGGGATTCATCTCAGTATTGGTCTGTCGCCACACATTATTCCGTCCGTTCGAGCCAAAAAGGTTGAATTTCAACTCATCTGCAAATATGACAGTGTTCCAGAACATCAAATCCTTGTACAAGGGGGTTTTGGCGAATTTCTTCCGATCTCCTTAGGAGCGGATCTCACTAGTTATTTTGCAATTATTACATTTAAATCAAATATTTTATTCGCAAAGAAATGGGGAAAATTTTAATATTTTTAATTTATCAAACATTTACATTTTGTAATTATATCTTTATAAAACTAACAAGACAACCTTGTGCAACATGCATAGAAATATAAAATTTGTATATTGTTATTCCGATGTTATCTTTATATACTAAGATACCGCAGAGATAAGAAACATTATGATTCGTTTATTATTATTAATTATTATTTTTTAAAATATACATATTATTTCAGGTAAAATAAACGACTGTGTTAATCAAATCAACAATAAACCATGAAGACACGGTTTAATTCTTACGATATTATATGTGGTGTTGCCGAGCTTCAAAGGTAAGTTGTTTAGGTTGAACTGAGTCCGACTGCAAAGTTTTAATTTGTTTACAAGAGTCAAATGAAATTAATGCATAACTAATTACTTATAACTTTAATTATAGGCTTGTCGGCTTACGCGTAAACCAAATATATGATATTGACAACAAGACGTATCTGTTCCGACTTCATGGAAGTGGTGCCTCGGAGAAGGCGACATTGTTAATTGAGTCTGGCACTCGATTTCACACAACTGCGTTTGAATGGCCCAAAAATGTAGCGCCATCGGGCTTCAGCATGAAGCTAAGAAAGCATTTGAAAAATAAGCGACTTCAGCATGTGCGTCAACTGGGTGCGGACAGAATTGTTGATTTTCAATTTGGCACTGGAGAAGCTGCTTATCACGTTCTGTTGGAGCTGTATGACCGTGGAAACGTGATTTTAACTGATTATGAGCAAACCATACTTTACATCCTGCGACCGCACACTGAAGGAGAAAGTGTTCGTTTTGCCATGCGTGAAAAATACCCAATTGACCGGGCAAAAGAGGGAAACTGTGAAACCTTGTCTGAAGACGCACTGCGTCAAATAATTGAGAATTCGAAAGGTGGTGAAAGTATGAGGAGTATTTTAATGCCAATCTTAGACTGTGGTCCAGCTGTCATTGAACACGTCCTTGTCGAGCATGGAATAGAAAATTGTATTGTGAATGCTTCTGATGCTGAACAACCAACAAAAGAAGAAATGCCGAAAACACAAAATACGAAAAAAAATAAGCGTAATCAAAAAACATGTAAAACTAAGTTATTTGACTTGGAGACCGATCTGCAAAAACTAATGATGGCAATAAAGGTTTGTATTAATTTAATTTTAGTTATAGCAGTCGATCCACAAATTACTAAAATTTAATGGGTAGATTACCGGTATCACCAAATCATTTATTAGCTAAAGTTACTAGCTGAAGTTACCATATATTAAAGGTAGACTATAAGGAACCTGCTCCTACGGTTGGTGAGACTATTTTTGGTAAAAATTTCTTCCGTTCAACACGAATGGTATATTAACAGTTATACTCAGACATGAAGGTATCATATTATCAAATCATCATGGTTTGTGCAATGTCCGTCTGACTGTTTTGACGCAACTCTTTTCGACATCATTATACATAGTTCTATAATCATATTCCATATTGACATGTCAGCATTAAATACAATATAATAAAATATTGTTAAATAATTAAGAATTACTATATATAGTTTGTAAAATCTTAAGCTATATATAATTGCCAATGATTATTTCCGTCATATCATTTTGCTGTATGGCTAATGCAGGAACAATACTAATACAGACTTTTATTTGCAGGACGCCCGTGATATTATAGAAATTGGACAGAATGGTAAATCTAATGGCTATATAATTCAAGTTAAAGAAGAAAAACCGTTGGATACTGAAAATACTGAAGATTTTTATAGAAATGTTGAGTTCCATCCGTACCTGTTGGTCCAAAATAAAGATCAGCCATTCAAAAAATATGAAACCTTTATGGAAGCAGTCGATGAATATTTTTCTACACAAGAATCGCAAAAAATCGATATTAAAACGTTGCAGCAAGAGCGAGAAGCACTTAAGAAGCTTTCAAATGTCAAAAAGGATCACACAAAGCGATTGGACGAACTAAATAAATTACAAGATATTGATAAGAGGAAAGCCGAATTAATAACGTCTAATCAAAGTTTGGTGGATAAGGCCATTTTGGCCATTCAGTCAGCCATCGCCAGTCAATTGTCGTGGCCAGACATACAGGAGCTGGTAAAGGAGGCTCAAACAAATGGCGATATTGTTGCCAGCTCAATAAAGCAATTAAAGTTAGAGATAAATCACATATCGTTACTCCTTACGGACCCATACGAATCGAATGACGATGATTCGATCATTGTAGACGTCGATTTGGCATTATCCGCTTGGGCTAATGCACGCCGATATTATGACCAAAAGCGATCAGCGGCTCTAAAGGAAAAGAAAACCATCGATGCATCGCAGAAAGCACTGAAATCAGCTGAGCGTAAAACACAACAAACTCTTAAAGAAGTGCGCACTATATCAAATATAGCCAAGGCACGTAAAGTCTTTTGGTTTGAAAAGTTTTATTGGTTTGTTAGTTCAGAGAACTACCTTGTCATTGGAGGGCGGGATGCGCAGCAGAACGAACTTATTGTTAAAAGGTAAATCCATTTTTTTTTTGCACCAATTTTCCTTATGATTTTTGATTCCAATTTTTAATTTGTATTTGTATTCCAAAATAGGTATATGCGACCAAAAGATATATATGTTCATGCCGACATTCAAGGCGCATCAAGTGTTATAATTCGCAATGCAACCGGGGGGGAAATTCCACCCAAAACATTGTTAGAGGCTGGCACCATGGCGATTTCATACAGCGTGGCATGGGACGCAAAAGTCGTCACAAATTCCTATTGGGTCTATAGTAATCAAGTTAGCAAAACGGCACCTACTGGAGAATATTTGGGAACAGGAAGTTTTATGATTCGTGGAAAAAAAAATTTTCTACCATCTTGTCATCTGATAATGGGCCTTAGTTTACTCTTCAAGCTTGAAGAGGGTTTCGTTCAACGGCATGCAGGAGAACGAAAAATTAGAAATACGGATGATGTCGCTGATGAAGATGATACTGTAAAGCAAGCAGAAATTACCTATACGGAACTCGATGAAATAAGCGAAGGTGACGAGACAGAAGGTGTTGGTGCAAATGCAAATGCCTTTCCAGACACCGAAGTTAAGGTTGAACATGATACCGGCCGAATAACAGTGAAATCAGAGCTATCGCGTGAAGATTCACAGACTAAAACTGTTGAAATTCCACTTGAAAATAATATAATAAACGAAGAGGAAACAGTCATAATAGAAGCAGGACCATCCCGCAAGAAGACTCAAACAACAAACAAAAAACGTAAAGAAGCTAAAGTACGTTTTGATAAAGCAGATATTGAGAGATCTCAAGCTAGTGTGTCTGAAATGATGGAGCCAATAAATGCTTCCAAAGTAAAACGAGGCCAGAAGGGAAAATTGAAGAAGATGAAATCAAAATACAGGGATCAAGATGAAGAGGAACGCAAAATGCGAATGATGATTCTAAATTCTTCAGGAAAAGATAAAGTGGTCACCAACGACGTCAACGAAGATGAGAAACACAATAATTTAAAAACACATCAGGTCGAAACATTGGTAGCACCCGTTGCCAAAAATCAAATTGAAATAGATGAAAACGACGATGCGCCCGTTATCGTTGACGCCGACTTGCTAGATACCCTAACTGGAGTGCCCTTTGATGATGATGAACTGTTATTTGCCATTCCAGTTGTCGCTCCTTATCAAGCATTGCAACAGTATAAGTGAGTATTGAATCAAGTCAAAACAAGTTCGAAGACTATTCATATTGGGAGTAAGAATTATCGATTGAATTTTTAATGGTTTAATTTTTTATTCCAATATTTTCAGATTTAAGGTGAAGCTGACTCCCGGAACAGGAAAACGAGGAAAAGCTGCAAAACTGGCACTAAGTATATTTTCAAAGGACAAAACCTGTAATAATCGCGAAAAGGATTTACTTAAAAGTATAAAAGAAGAAGCTCTTGCAAGAAACATACCTGGAAAAGTTAAAGTTTCGGCACCTCAGTTGCAGAAATTAAGAAAGTGAAAATAACTAGACCATAATTATTATTTCCTAGTTCAAAACTGTATGAAACTTGTATATAGCAATTTTTAAAAGCAATTAAAACAATAAAATACGCCTTGCTGTTGACACTTGAAGAGTCTGAATAAAATAGTGCTTACAAGGAAATAATCAAACTATCACCCTCTAGAACCCAAGATGGTCTTGCCTACTTGATTGATTTTCGGACGTTTCCATTAGCAAAATCATGTTTAACTGAAAATTTAGTACAAATAATTATATTGTTTTAGTTTCAAAACACTGTAAATAATTGTAGTCGTGTTACTAGAAGCGTTGAAAAATTTTTTGGTTGCAAAAATAAGCTTTCTCAATCTTTTTGTAGGTCTAAAAAGTTATCCCGCTTAGCGGTAAATAAAATGATTGTGTAACTTATTATTATTATTGTCATTGTGAAGCTTCTACAATCAATCAACTGTGACACTTTTGCCTATAGCTCTCCTTGGATTGAATCATTCATAAAATGTGACATGCATATTTTTCTTGCTAAAGCGACACATTCTGATATGATAGGACTCAAGACTGTATTTAGGTTAGTAAGGTAACGTAAAGGTTAGGTAAGCAACAATGTTGGGTATTTTTAAGATGAATATTCTTGCCAACGGATATTGCTTGTAATTGTAATTGTAGCTGCCTAAAAGACATTTGGCATGTTGGACGTTATATCCTATAATATGGACATCGTCCTCTTAGGTTTTTCTCTGTCCCATTGCTAGCTTGTCCGAGCCTTCATTCTTTGATAAATGGTGAATAGATTACGCTGCGTTTATGAGCCAAAATAATCCCGCTATCTCTTAACGAGCCGTACTCTGCAATAATTACAATAGATTCTATCATAAAATTAATACAACGTCTTCCATTTCTACACTTAACTTAAATAACTTTTTCGCGTGCACTTGTGGCTTGCCTAATTCCAATTCGACTTAATTTTTTATTTGATTGAGAAATATTGTAAATATATATGTTTTGTATTATATTTAAATATAATTTAAGATTTTATTTTAATAATAATTTAATTCAATTTGTTACTTGTGTATTTTTTTTCGACTGACTTTAGTTGACATTCAATAAATAAATAAAGAAAATAAATAAATAATAGTATAAGCATAAGAAATAAGAAAAACACATTTAAATGCAATTCAAATTAAACGTTTTATATTAATATTATAACTGTTTAACGCATTAAATGGAAATATCTCAGATACCATATAGTTGTACTCTATATATTCCATAAAACCCAGTCCTTCTGTCTTTCTGTTTCTATGCAAGCTGGTCTATTGTTATTTGGCTATCGATAGTTTGCAACACTGGTGAGAGCAAAGATACGTGCATCAAGTTGTGCGCAGGCGCTATGTGGAGCATGTGGAACTCGAGTATGCATGTATTTGTTTACTGGAGTTCTAGTATACGAAATGTGTTATATTTATGTATGTTTTGGTGCTACGATTCCTGTTTTGAATTTTGTGTATTTTTAAGAAGCACTCGGTTAACAGAAATCAAATCGTTCGAAGGAAATCGTGTAAATAAGTTAAAAGATACAAAGTAACTGTGTATTTAAAAACGCACTTGTTTGGGATACACAATAATACCCGACATATGAACAACGATTTTTTTTTTCATATATTTTCATTATATTTGTGGAACATGTGTTAAGAAAGGTGGCCTATACGTAAAAAAGGTTTTGTGCAAATTGTTTCTGGCAACGTCCTTCAAGCCACACTTACGGATTACCTCTTTGTCACAAAATGAAGTGTTCTTAGGCACATACACATTTATGTACATGCAAATACATACATATGTACACTTGAAAGTCCTTCAGCATGTATATATGATTTTGCAATAGCTGCGAGCTGCGAGCTGCGATGAGGATATCGATTCAATCCAGGATTTATGTGTACATCCGAATTAATTCGTTTATGGATTAATATTAATACGTTTTCGGGTATTCGCACAAACCCAGACACTTCATAATGCACACAAACGCACCTACAAATGACGACATGCTTTTTGGTCATGGACTTTAATGACAACCTCAGTGTTGACTCGCTTAAGGACATGCTCAGAACAGTGTCGCTTATTAAAATAAAAATAAACATTTTACCACATGTCTTCAAGAATAAATTAAGTAAATTTTAAGCTTAGAAGTAGAAGCAGATCAGTGGAAAAGCACCCGCCTCGTAAACAACATTTCTAAAGCTCAACTCCATCTGATTACAGGCAGGTAAGTCGGTTTGAGCATAACGACACTTAATATCCTGTACACAAGTAGCATAAATAAGGTGTCTCAAATATCAGGTTGCACGTTTTGCTACGCATTGAAGAAAACACCTCCAATAGCTTCCATAGGAACAATCGGACGAAAGATAAGCCTTAAGCCTGTCTGGATCAAAAAAGAATGGTTGTTTTGAACACGCCCAAACTGCTGTAAAATTTTAAAATTTGTATGAACACCGGATTCTTTACCGGAGTTTTTATTCTTTACCTTAGAGGATCAGGATTAAAACTTAAATTAGATTAGATTTATATGGCTACAGCAACAGATATTTTTGTCATCAGATTAGCTCCGGCCTACAAGGTAATCTATTTTTGATAACCAACACCAGACAAAAACAATATTCGTCTGTCTGTATAATCTTTCCGTAATACGCTTCTGTTGATTATTAAAGATTAACTTAAATAATTCGTTGGAAATGTTCTCTTTGTAGTAAAAGGTCGATACTCAAAGGACTCCTGTGGAAATAGAAAAACAAATATACAAATACAGATTTTAATTTATTTATGTTCATATTTTTTTTTACACAACAGAAAATTAAATATTATTGTAAATTTAAATTTATAATTTTCAGAACGTATACGCACAAATATATGCCCGCCAATCATGTAAAGTCATTTACTAACAATAAAGTATAGGTAAGATGTGTATCTATTGATATTAAATTTAATACATTTACAAATTTCGATTCATCAAACGCATCTATCCAAATTAACCGTAAGGCTGGTATAATGTTAATACTAATAATTTTGAATATAAATTTAATATCAATTATCAGCGCGTTTACTGACTTGGAGATCCAGTCGACACTCTCCAGAACGATTCAGTCGAGGTTTTTGGCAAAATTTAGATCGCTTTGATTCAATTCTGGTTTGAATTTCGCTGATTGTGTTTTTTCTGGGTTTCTCGAAGACTTTTTCGAAATGTTTATCCATTTGTAATTAAATAAAATATTATTACAAATAACAAATTAAAAATGCACCAAGTCTGGAATTCTTTCAGAATCTTATAGCTCACTTATTAGGGAGAGGCATAATAGACCCAAGTGGTAGCAATGCACTGAGACAGACAAATAATAACAAGTAAGAACGCTGTAGTCGAGTGAGCTCGACTACCATATACCCTGAACCAAGTTTTAAATGCATTATAGGTTTATCGTTTTTGGGGGCTGGAGTGGGCGTGGCACGATCTTAGTAATATACCTTCTAAGTTTGGTAACTGTAGCTCTTGAATTGCGGGAGATACAGGCATTTATCGTTTTTTGTGGGCGGGAGTGGGCGTGGCCCAAAATATTTTGGAGTTCGATCTTAGTAATATACCTTCTAAGTTTGGTAATTGTAGCTCTTAAATTGCGGGAGATACAGGCATTTTTCGTTTTTTGTGGGCGGGAGTGGGCGTGGTCCAAAATTTTTTTTCCACATTTATGAAGGGTGTTACTAGCAATATACCTTTCAAATTTGGTGACTTAAGTTTTCAAATTGCGTGAGATATATGGGTTTATCGATTTACACCAAGAGGTGTATCGATTTAGGTAGGTAGAGTGGGCGTGGCCATCCAATTTTTTTATCGATCTTTGGGGGAGTTACCAGTAACATAGCTGCAACATTTTGCGACTCTAGCTTGCAAATTACGGCAGATATGCGCATTTTAAATTTCTAGGGACGAAGTTCCTGGGGGCGGCGGATGTGGGCGTGGTAAAAAAATTGGTATGCCAATCTTTGGAGGAGGTTACCAGCAAATTACCTTATAAGTTTGGTTACTCTATCTTTAAAATATTCGGAGATATACGGAGTTATCGATTTACAATCGGAATTGTCGATTATAGGCGCAGGTGTGGGCGTGGCACCACAAATTTGTTATCGATTCTTAAAGGCGACTACCAGTAATATACCTACCAAATTTGACGTTCCCTACTCAAAAACTGCGGAAGATATAGCCATTTGAAAATTTTAGGGGCGGGGGTGATGGGGGCGTCAGAGGTGGGCGTGGCACATGCCGATCTTTCAAGGACCTCGCCAACAACCTACCAACCAAAATTGGTGACTGTATCCATTAAATTGTGAGAGATATCTGCAATTTACTGCTATCGGAAATCTAAATGTATCGATAATTCAGAAACTGAGGTAGTTATCGATAAAATAACGCAAACTTGATCTGGGCCTGGTATACGAGATCTTATATTCCAAATTTGAAGTCTCTAGCTCTTATAGTCTCTGAGATCCGCGCGTTCATACAGACGGACGGACAGACGGACAGACGGACAGACGGACAAGGCTATATCAACTCGGCTGTTGATCCTGATCAAGAATATATATACTTTATGGGGTCGGAGATGCTTCCTTCTGCCTGTTACATACATTTGCACAAAACCATTATACCCTTTTTACCCATTTTTAATGGGTTCAGGGTATAAAAATATATATGTTGAAATGCTAACCGTATTATCGTAATGCACTTTAAATTTCAGTCGATTTGATAATAGCCGATGACAATATGGAGGCAAACCAGTATTATTGCCGAAGTGAAATGCAGCAGAATTCATCTCCATCAATTTCTCAACCGCCGCTAAGCAAAATGAATTATGTAAACAGCGGTGGTCAGGAATATATGGCATGTAGCTCAAATCATTCAGAATCGGGCTACAACTCGAGCGATATGCCTCCACGAAATGGGAACAATAAATCTGTCATTGGAAATCGGAACACGGGAAATCCTTACGCATTTTCCAGTTGCAATAACAGCACTCACTGCACAAACAACACAAATAATGCTGGCAATTACATTAATATAATGTCAGTTCCATTAAGCACGCTACAATATAATCGCAAAAAGTCAACATCGCAGGACTACCAGTAAGTAGAGTCATCCTTCAATAAAATAAATAAAATTAAAAATACGTCTTTTCATCGACAGATCACGTTTATATTACAATACCACGGATGTGAAGTGCCGCGACGATTACTATTTGGGAAACAATGTTAAGCGCGGCAACGAGACCACTGCACAAATGCAACATCATCAGATACAACAACAACATCAAACACCACAGAATCATCATCACGTGCAACACCAACTGCAACACATTAATCAGAATGCTCATGGCCAACGGATGCAAAATCAAAATCCAAATCAAAATCAACAAAAGACCGCATGCAGCCCCAACTCGGTGGATACCATCGATGTTGATTGCACAATGTATTCAAATTCGGGTGTTGGAAATGTTGGACGCGTTGGGGCCGCAACTCAAACGCATTTAAGCAATGCCAATGTTGTGGCAGCTTGTGACCAGTTGGGGTCACAACAAACACCAGTTTCTCTGGTGCCAGTCAATGTGCCTGTTCCACCTGTGATGTATACAGTGCATCGTGTAGTGACCACAGCTCAGATCCAGACAGCTGTCGGAAGCACATTTGCATCGTCTGCGAGCGTTTCGAGCGTTGTTAGTGCCGGTCGCAATGAGAACGATTGCATATCGTCGGCCCAGGTGACTTCAGCGATGTCCATGTCAGCCAAGGATCCTTGTCTTCATCTGTCAGAGATGAGCGGCAATATCATTAATAACGGCAACTCACTTGGCCCTCTCACCGGAGTTCGAAGTGCATCCGGTAAGAATAGTTTTCAAATCGTTTATCCTGTGACTTTTTGTTCGTGACTTTTGTTTCATTATAATTTTATTGTATATTCAGGTATTCTCCAAAATTTTTTACCAGTTCAACAAAAATGCAATAGCAGCAATGACGCTCAACAGAATCCAGTCGTATCCAAGCGAATAGTTGCAGGCAACTCCTCTTCCACTTACACAAGCGCCGGAAAATCTAATTCGATTGTGACCCGTACTCTACAAAATGTAAGTTCCATTCACTCTGAAAAAATTGCTTTAATTTTAGAAAATCAACCTTAAAATCCGAAAGTTTTTCTTGTTTTTAAAAGATTGCCCTAAATTAACAATCATGCTTTTTTCTGTAGAAATACTTTCTAAAATAATATATGGAACAAGAAAGCTAATTTTAGAGAAAAAAAACTGAAAATTGGACATATTTAATCTAAGTTTTTGAAAAATGTACTTGGAAATTAAGAAAAGAAAACCGCTGTTTTTTTTAATATTTACTTTATGGCCGATTTCTAAAACTCAGGTCAATTTTTTTTCTAAATCTTAATAATCTTAAAATTAAATATATAATTATTGTACATTTTGAATAGGTCATACCAACTTGTGTGTACTTAATGTCAAGAGTTGCCGTGCATATGGAGATCGAGGGCACGGTTCAGTGTCCTTCTCAAGTGATGCTTGCAGCTGCACTGGGATGCGAAGAATTGGGAATTTCTAACAAATTGCTGGCGCAAAGCATTTTTGGATTATGGATGACCAGCAGTTTGCTAGAAATGCAGCTGAAAGCTCACCATTGTCCATACATAGTCCGAGTAGCCTGGCCGAATCTGCTTGAAAAGTTTAGCAGCGGAACACCAATTGAAAAAAAATATGATGAGCCCATGATTGTCCTTAAGCGAAATGTTTTCTTTTCCAAACGCGATGAAGAAAAAATCAAGTAAGTCCATTATCATCGATCCACAGTTCATTTACGTTAATTGAGGTACATTTTAGGGACCATCGAATTGTGGAGCTACTGTACGAGGAAGCAAAGCATTACGTATTAACAGGAAGATACATTATGGAGCCGGTTCATTCGCTAATGCTTGGCGGTATTCAAGCTAGAATCGAGCTGGGTCCGTACAACTCACACACGCACACAGTCGGATTTTTCAGGTGAATGTCAGAATATAATAATATTGAAGTGATTTTTTTTAGCAATTTTTTTATTTCGTTTTTTTAGGGAAAACCAGTCAAGATTCTTACCCAAACACGTTGCCAAGAGTTCAAATTGGTTGTGGTTGCCAATTAGTAAAAAGAACTCTGCAGAAATAAAACTATTAGAACAATTCAAGCGAGTGCCGCAAACAGCCACAACTCGGAAATTAATGCGCAAATATTTGGAGTTTTGCTGGGCACTTCCTTTTTATGGGTAAGTTTCTATATTAATGTATTTTTTTTTTCGTTTTTATTATTTCTTCTGTTTCACTTTGATAAATTGTTTGATAATATTGATATGTACAATACATGTACCCTATTTTCAACAAAGTTGGAGTACCTAAAGAAGATTTCTCAATTATTATGCATATAAATATTTTCAAGGGTCATGGGTTCTAGGACGTTGTGAGAACCAATACCCAAAATTTTCATTTTAAACCTCTTTTTGTATTTCATGAATTCATTCAGTTCAATTGGCAAAATTGTTAATGTCTTGAATTGATTACCGTCCATAAAATGGGAAAATCGCTTTAGCATTAAATACATCGAATCGTTGCAGTAGATTTTAAGCCAAACCTTGCTCGTTGCCCTTTACTTAAATTGATTTTTATATCTAATTTAAATAATTTAGTGCTGCATTTTTTCACGGACAAATGGAGCAACCCGTTAGAGGCATTATGTCTTTAGTCAACCATAAGGATATGGAAGTCTTGCTTGCTGTAAACGAGAGAGGAATTTTTATAATTGACTGCATGGAAAACGTAAGTAGTTTTCAGAATACTATTTAAAAAATATATTATATAAAATAACGAAGGTTCCATCGACAAAAAATGGTTGTTGGCTGATCCTAAATTAGTATTTAATAGATTCTTGTAATTCTGATAAAATTTTAAAAATGTATTATCTTAATTTTCTTACTTTAATCAAAATAACGAATTTTATTTTAAAATATTTTTATACTATTATACCAGAATGGTAATAATAGTATATTGGTTTTGTGCAATGTCCGTCATGCTGTCTGTCCGTCTGTCCGTCTGTATGAACGCGCGTTCCTCCGACACCCTTAGAGATAGAGACTTGAAACTTGGAATGTATACTGGAAAGTACCCTCAAAAGTTAAAGTGTCTTGGGTTTGGACCTACGTCCACTAGGGAGCTAGAAAATCGATAAATTCGATTTTAGCAAATCGATAAATCCCCATATCTCTTACAATTTAATGAATACAGTCACCAAATTTGGTTGGTAGGTTGTTGGCGAGGTCCTTGAAAGATCGGCATATGCCACGCCTACCTCCGACGCCCCCTTCACCCCCGCCCCTAAAATTTTCAAATGGCTATATCTTCCGCAGTTTTTGAGTGGGGAACGTCAAATTTGGTAGGTATATTACTGGTAGTCGCCTTTAAGAACCGATAACAAATTTGTGGTGCCACGCCCACACTTGCGCCTATAATCGACAATTCCGATTATTAATCGATAACACCGTATATCTCCGAACATTTTAAAGATAGAGTATCCAAACTTGGAAGGTAATTTGCTGGTAACCTCCTTCAAAGATTGGCATACCAATTTTTGGACCACGCCCACATCCGCCGCCCCCAGGAACTTCGTCCCTAGAAATTTACAATGCGCATATCTGCCGTAATTTGCAAGCTAGAGTCGCAAAATTTTGCAGGTATGTTACTGGTGACTACTCCAACGATCGGTAAAAAAATTGGATGGCCACGCCCACTCCACCTACCTGAACCGATACACCTGTTGGTGTAAATCGATAAACCCTTATATCTCACGCAATCTGAAAACTTAAGTCACTAAATTTTAAAGGTATATTGCTAGTAACACCCTTCATAAATGTGGAAAAAAAATTTTGGACCACGCCCACTCCCGCCCACAAAAATCGATAAATGCCTGTATCTCCCGCAATTTAAGAGCTACAGTTACCAAACTTAGAAGGTATACTACTAAGATCGAACTCCAAAATTTTTTGGGCCACGCCCACTCCCGCCCCCGATAACGATAAACGATTAACTGTACACAAATTAAGGTATAATAGTATTCCGCTGTCGGTTACGTCCGACTGCAACGTTCTATCTTGTTTTTTTTAATGTTATTTTATTTTAATTTATTTTTTTTAATATGGTTTTTGTTTTTTTTTTGTGAAAAGTTATATTTCCAGCCTTGCTACCATAAGTCCTTATTTTAAAGATAACAAAATGGTATTCCTGAACTAGAATAATTAAGATAATTAGAAATATATTTCCATTGTTAGTTTATTCGAGATCGGCTTTAAGATTTACTGCGTTGTTCGTTTTGAGCAATGCTATAAATTCAATGAGCCCCTTCCTCATTCCTACAACCAATTTTAGTCTATATATATATTAATCAGTAGTAAAATCCACTCATATTTAATTGTAATTGTTTACTTTCATAAAACACCAAGACTCTATTATTGGGGCTCCGATATGAAGACATGTCATGGGATTACGCTAAGCCAAGTGATAGTGAGGATTCCGAATGTCTTACATGCATATTTCTGCAGGTTAGTTTAGTTTAAAAAATATTCGAAAACACAGTCATGAATCAATAATTTTAAAATATTTATTTGTGCATACTTTTAGTTTGACGCTGTTGAAAATGGAATACAAATATCGAAACTAGTACAAGTGTTTTCTAAGCAAGCTGCAATGATTGATGCACTCATTTCGCACTTTACAGAGCAAATGAGAAAAAAGCGTCAAGAGGGAAACTCTGCCGAACAATTTCATGACGGTAAGCTTATCGAAATATTTTATATTTAAAGTCTATTTTATTATTAATAATTGTTATTTTTAAATTGTATTTACAGAACCGAATCCAATTCAAAATAATGGGAACGGAATATTATGTAATAAGCTGTCTCGATTGACTTTAGCCAGCTTCGACGAAGAAGGCCGCTGTATTGGACAAATGGGATCATTATCTATAAGCTATTAACATTTGTTGATATACATATAAATTAATTTGTTACAATTAAGCAGAGTAAAAGGTCTACATACATATGAATGTATAACATTTGGAATATTAACGGCGGTCCGGTCACATGAGTAATTAAGTTATTGGTAAAAAATTCACACAATATTAGTCAACTAAAATGTGTTCGTGGTTAATTTTTATGATTGCTGTAAATACTTTAAAATTAATTCGGAAAGTTTGATCATTCTTAGCCATAAAAGATAATTATGCAAAAAAAAAAAAATGCAGTCTATGAATTTTCATAGAGATGTAATTGATAACGGATAAAATATTAAATTTTTCATAAATTATTTTTTTTTTATTCCAAGGTTAAACAAGGTTTTGCTTATTAAAAGGAAACTTATAGCCACAAATCACAAGATAGTCAAGCTCTTTTATATATCGATTAATCTCTATCACTGACAGTCTCTTCCCAATGGAATGGAAACGCAATTCAACTTGGTCTGAAGTATTTATATTTATTTTTTTTAACCAATTCCGTGACACCGAAGTGTAGATTTCAGAAGGTTCGGGTTATACAATTTCAACGATTGCGTTAACATTGGATTGAGTAACAAATGGATCTTTGGAACATTGCAAACATAAAGCACTGTGAGTTTTCTCTGAAATTGGATGGAGAGACCGAGAGTTAAGTGCAGCAACCTTTTTTAAGATCACATTTTTTTTTTAATTCCTGGCTAAGAAATTTTGTAGTTAGATTACTGTTAACAATGAGAAAAATGTTTCTTAAGAAAAAATCAGTTACTCAGAAATCCTTACATCTGAATTAGACCGACTGTGAAACTCTATAACTTGTCGCCAGCTCATCAATCAAAGTTGCCGCAAACACCTTCAGTTTTGTTGTCCTCAATTTTCTTTAAGGATGCTTTTTTAGACATCAAACAAAGTAGGTCTTATGATGAGCAAGGACACTTGCGACAGTATTTAAAATGTGGAATTAAAATTGTGCATTTTTTCAAATCTGATGTTTGAAAACTAGGTTTTTAATCATTTAATTTGAGAATGGCAAATTAGATAAATCATCTGACGTTTTCGGTGCACAAAAATGCATAGCTTCTGAAATAATAATTATTAAATAATTAAATTGTCTATGGTTTTGAAATATGTATAAGATTTTATTTCTATGGGGCAGTTAAATATTAAAATATAAATTTAAAACAATTGTATTTATCGAATATGTGCTAATATAAATTTTAATGCAAATGTTGGTCTGTGTATCGAATACTTAATATACATACATATGTACATTAGAAATTGGTATATAAGTGAAATATTTGTAGCGCTAGGCTAGTCAAAATAAAACAAGTGAGTTGAAATTCAGATATTTGTATTAGAACTTTCTGACCTGAATGAAACAGAAACTGTCGATGTTTTTGCGACAATGAAAAAAGTGGAAAAATAAAACCATATCGATTCTGCCCACATGGATAATCATAGGGTTACATCTTCGCTGCTCGAGAAAATAGGCCTCCTCGCTCCTAGGCCCATCTGAGAGAGAAATGTACCCAAACAATCGGATTTCGGATTCAGTTATTAAAATTAAGATATAATTATCTTGTTAATTAAGCGTGCCAAAAACTATAAAGGCATATTAGGGTTTTGCTTCCTGATTCTGATCAGATCCCTGAATTATAGCTTTGGTAGAATTCACGTCATTTACGGAGAAGATCATCGAGTAAGAAGTCGATGAAATACATATATTTTTTGTTAAAGAAATTATGGATTATTAAATTTGTATGTCTGAGATCACGTTAGACTCCGATCTTCATTTCATTATAAAGATTTGAATATTGAAGATTATTGCTATCCGTGCTGTGAAATGTAGTTCCCGACCATAAGGAAAAAACTTGTGAATCAAATTATTAAAGATCCTAGATCTTAACAAGGTACTTCAGTAGAGTACGGTTTATTTTGCACTTAATACACAAATCGCATTTAAAGAACATTGCAGGTTTTTTGAATATTAATCATAGATCCCGATGGACATTTGAAAACCTCAGTTGCGCTACCGCCTTGGGCAATGAGCCAACCTAATCTGAAATTCAAAATAAATAATTTAGTTAGTATGGGCAGACACTGAATATATTTTACTAGTTAAATACGAATATATTTTATTTATTAAATATTGAGCAAATCGCGATTCCTACACAGTTACACCTAAAATTGCATATAATTAACGTGTAACAAACTTTAGGATTCAAATTTTCATTTCTACACCCATCCCCAGTTTTCTGATTGGTCAACTTACATGTTGTCAAATTCCGAAGCGCTTGTGTCGATTCCCAAGTAATTGGATTCAGAACAAAGTTCTTGAGCAGAAACTAGAAAAAATATTTGCGTTGGTGTCAAATTCAATCCTGGAAGCCGAGCCATTCCCTTAATGGGTCCGGTCAGCGAAAGCATTGAATGATATGAGATCTGCATTCCTCCAGAATGAATTAAGATGTCCATGCGGCTAAAGTTTGAAAATATATTAACAGAGTGGGGGACACAACGCATTGCCTTATCATCAAAGTTTTTCGTTATCGATCGTAAAATCTCCTTGGCAATGGAAACACCAATTGAAGCATAATGCAAATAGGGTGGTAAACTCGCATTGAAATATGGTATCAATATGACCGACAAAGGAACAACTGTGAATTATAAATAAAAATAATTTATTTCTATCATAGAAGGAGTAACAGTTAGGATACCCACCTATTGAATGGCTTAATGTATCATAAAATATGGTCGACACAATCGGATATGCCCATCTGAAATAATATATGGCTTTAAGGTTTTTTGATTATTTATTATTTATCCGTTAATAATACTTACGCGTCATGGGAGCTACCATCCATATTAATTGAATTGGGTACTAATTTATTCCGTTTATATATTTGTAAAATATTTTCCAGCCAACTATCTGGGCTGATTTGAAGTGGTTCCATTGCATTAGTTATTTGTGTAACGTTCGAAAATCCTTCCCAAGTCTGAGACTGTATTTTCAAAGCTGAAAGTTTAACGAGTGCGGCGCCCTTCAAGGATGGAGCTCGTTTTAAGTGAGCCTTTAATGATTTGAAAATTATATCCGCCTGAAAATATGAATATATAATAATATTTCTGTTCACTTGATTTATGTTTTGTACTTTGCTCTACCCGCTTTATTATGTCCTTTGAATCTACTGAAGAGTATTGAGAAATGTATAATGCTGACGCTAGTTCCGGTAAGGCCCACATTGTAGAGCGTGTGCAAACCTCGGCATTTGGATAATCTTTTGGTAATAGTTCAAGTGCGCTTAGCAATATCATTGAGTTATGTGCAATTCGAGACGGATACTTTGTTAGAAAGGCTTGTAGCGCTCTGAGATAATCAGCATTTCTTACAACTATAGGCCCACTCCAGTCCTTTGGAATTAGAAGAGTCCAATTTAGCTGAAACAACACATGAAAATTAATTTAATTATTGTTATGAAATAAGCTTTTACTAGCTGAATGATGTCATTTGCACAAGTACGAAAATATATGTGATTGCAAAAGCTACATTCAGAAAAAGGCGTTATTTTCTAAATTTAAGCGGAGATTTTTATCGGTTATCGATTTTATCGATTTTCTAATTTATTTTGGCAAGATAGCGAAACTTGGGATCCGTAGGTAAATAGCTAATATGTAGAACTGCTCAAATGTTGTTAATATATCTTGCAAATCTACATCTATTTATTCTTGATGTAGATCCAAAGTGTAAACTAAGTTGATTTCACAATTTTAGTTTCTATAGCCAATACTAAGTTTGCTTCTTTTCACCAGTTCAAAGCTATTGCAACGCCGTTTACAAAGTATTCGCAATTTTTACCATTAAATATTTATGTATATATATAATAATTAAAAAAATATAAGCAATATATTGAAATAGTAACTTACAATTGGATACATGACCTGCAAACTGGATATATTATACAAGACAGAGCTATCCCAAAACCCTCGGCGTGATTGTTCAACTTGAAGCTGAAATAAATATTTAAATTTGTATGTATTATATTTTTATTCAACAATTTTGTAAACTTGTCATGAGTAGTCTAAAAATTACCAATTCAGTAGAAGAAGTAATAATGCTCTGGTCGAAAGTGACCGACTTGGACATACCCTCTTTCTAGCCGTTACATGCATTAAATAGATTAAAAGTAAAGTAACTTTTATCTAAATATGATTCTTACATTCAGTTGAAAGCAGCGGAACATATATTATAATGAACTTGTTTAGGGTACATCAGTTAGAAAATGCATCTTCGAATAATGTATATATATATTCTAGATTCGCACTGAAAACCGAAATCGTAATTGAATTTGTTTATCAAAGATTTGGGTACAGGATATCTCCTAGAGGAGTTCTCTCGACTAGAGCATTCGTACTTGATTTACATTCATTCATAAAAATACTTACCTTATTGAGATCCTTTACAAATTCTAGTATGGTATCCTTTTCAGATACTCGTTGAGCAAAGGATAAGTAGCTTGGTAGAAAGTTGTCAATTAAATCGGGTAAGAGCTTTGGTACTCCTTGCCGCAATCGATTTGGAGGGGCTTTCGGGCTCATCCAACGAACTTTATTCTGAAAGTAAAATAAAATACAAATTTCGGATTTTTTTTCTGTATTGTGGAAAATAAATTTACAATTGAAATGTACATACCTCCAAAATAATTGATGATGTACTTGGTCCACTTATGATGAGAAGCACATGCGGTCTTCTACCATAACTAAGATCATAATATATATCAACAAGTGGGCTTGGCCCAAGCTCATATATTTTAGCTACAAGAGATGCTATGGACGAAGGACCGATGACACCAACCGTTAAGTACCCTCCTAAAGTATCAAATACCCGGTGTAAAGCACTAGAATTTGTTTCGAGTTTTAAACAGCTCTCAAATAAACTTTGGAGTATCTTAAAATTTCCATTTATACTAGAATTCTGCAAGAGTACTAAAAAACACATTGTTCATTATTATTACATTAGATTGGAAAATGAATGTTCAACTTACACTGCATTTGAGTATCAACCGATTTTTGTGAATTGCCCATTTCAATCAGATTCGTTATATTTTTATTAAAATTACTGCGCCAACAACTGAACTTTTTAAATTCCGAGCAAGGATCTTTATTCCAATTGAGCCTTGCTTGAATGTTGGCAGCCACTGTTTCACAAATTGCTTCCGTACATTCCGATGGGGATGACATTGTTGGCGAGCACCCATCGCCCTCCATATAGCAATCCCTGGGAAGCGGCGAGGGTGCTGTACTAATTAAAAACAGTATTGGTGAAGCGACCAGTAACGTTGTCACCAATAATGTTGCGGACGTTATTGCCACCTTGTGAACAGCAGCTGAGGTGCGCAGCCATATGCAGGGAGCACAGCATATCCAGCCAATAATATTATTCTAGAAAATAAAGTGGTTACGGGTATTATACGGGTATTATAGTATTACCATACCTTGTTATATCGGCCAGCCAAGTTATCTATGTTTGAGTTGTCGATAATTTCGACTTCATCAATTTTGCCAAACTGATTGGAGCAGATGGGGGTTTTGAATGACAGCTGCTTTTGGAGTAGCGATGCGCTGCTTCCGCCGCATGGATTTGCTGAAGTAATAATACTGCGGGTATTGCTGCCGAGTCCAGTTTTCCGAAAAGTGTTACGCGAACTAAACTCAGCTGTCATCTTTGTATTTCGATTGTACACGTTTAAGACACCAGTGGGCAAAAATTATAGCTTTAATTTGTTTGGATTTATTCTAACATTTACAACGCATGTGTCAATCATTTAAAAATGCGTTTAATCAATATTTTGCTTTACAAAACCAAAGCGGAAAATTCTCCCTTATGCGTATGTTTATGTACGCAGATGTACTCATACTATTTACATGCTATAGAGTACGTAAAATCAACAAATATAATACTGCCGAATTTATTTATAATATTTTCATTTATTTTCACATGCCTAGATAACTTTTACAATATTTGACAAAAGCTCCAAGAGTTTGCCATCAAAGCTTTCGCAAGTAAAAGCTTTTTCTTACTTTCGGCAATTCACGCGAAAAGCACATTCCTGAGTCCATTATATCACAAAGGAGTCAATACATAGAGGTGTCAAATCGACATAGATACTATTACATTATTAATAAACTGGACATAATTAGTCCTTCATTTGGGGGCTCAACCGGGATGCAGTCCTAATATATTTGAATAGGTATTTAAATTCATTAAATCTATAAGGAGAATATAGATTACTATATGGGGAATAATACTAAACATTTATTATTTGCATAATACAATGTATATATATACTTATATTGAGTGCAAACTACGAAAGGGAACACAAATCAATATGTAAATTATATACAAAAGGAATTTACTTTGAATATAATTTAATTAAACATTACTGTGAAGTGGACTTATAACGATGTTGAATCCACTTAACTATAGATGGCGCTGAGGCCACTGACGATTCGATAGGCGATAAGTTTAACTAAATATAAAAATATAAAGGTAAATATGCCTGTACAAACATAACATTTTATGATTATGTAATTATACAACTTTATAAATAAGCACATATAATAATTTACCTTACAAGTTTGGTAACAATAGCTCTTAAATTGCGAGAAATATATAATTTTATCGGTTTACAGGCGGAAGTGGGCGTGGTAAATGCCGATCTTGAAAGCGCATCGCCAACGACATTTGGTAACTGTATCCATAAGATTGTGTGAGATATGTCGACTTATCGATTTGCAAATATCGATTTTATCGATTTCTTAGCTCCGTAGTGGACTTCAATTTTAACACTTTATCTATCGGGAGCATAGACCAATACATGTTTCAAAAAAGTTGCGCTGATACAGACGGACTGGCGGACGGACGGACGGACGTGCAGACGGACACACAGAATGACGGACATTGCTTCGTCCAACCAATATACTTTGAGACCTTCGGTATTATTTGGGGTGGTGGCTTCCAACAAAGAAACTCTTTTTTATTGTTCACTTTTATTTTCAATTCAATTTCGGGGTAGATTTACAATTGCATTTTATGTTAAGGTTTTGACTCTGATTCTCGCAGATGTAGCAGAGTGTGAAGAGGTTCGTTAAACACCAGGCAAGTCGCAACACTTCTGACGGTTGTTACCAGTGATATCTATTTCCTCAAGATATTTTATAAGTGACATGATAAGCACATCGAATTATGAAATGCCTCTCATTTCGACTGCAGTACACTCAACTTATTGATATCAGTGTTTATATATCAAATATATGTATGTCAAACAACAACTTACACTGCTAATGCTTGACTGCACCAGGCTATCTGAAAACAGAATATCCACTTACAGTTTGACATGAATTGTTTACATAAATTCCATTAAACGTAGCAATAGTTTGGTTTGAGTCCGACTGTACAATGCTAATTTTTAGACAACATACCCGGATTAAAAACATTAATCAGTGTTTATGAACTTTAAATATGCATAATACATTTTATTTACACAATATTTTTACTTTTAATATATAATATATCTAAAAGAAATTTATTTTTTATTTCACATATGCTAATCCAATTTCGATATGTTCAAGTATGATATAAAAACTAACTAAATACTATAAAATCTAATAATTTGTTGTGTCCACCAGACCTAGTTGATTAATGCAAAACTTTGGGCAACTTGCGTACTAAGCAAGTTGGCAAAATTCTGAAGTCAACTTCTACTTCGCAGATAAGCAAATCGTCTGCTGGGCCATGGCGCCAAAAAGCGGCATCGATTGATTTCAGTGCAAACGATTTGCGTCGAACAAACAACGAGCCGAATGCGAATGCGAATCGAGGACGAGTACCTGGACCTGGACTTGGACCCGTGGACCCGCTTATGATATCTCAGGGTCGCCGTAAAGCAAATTATCCAATTTCAATTTGTTTATCTTATCGCCAGAGGGTGCGCCGTGTCCGGGTCGTCCCCAGAATGTTTCGAATGTGTCGAAATGTTGATTGCACAAGTCTCGCTCCATCTGCCTGGAGACGCTGACCGAGCGCCGTTTCTGTGATATTTGCACGTTCAAATCGTGCAGGTAGCGCATATCGGCGGCTGTTTGTATCCTACACCATTTAATTGCCACAGTGGGATGCCAAGTTGCAAGTAGTAGTGATGGGTGATGGGCGATGGGTAGCAGCAGCAGCATCATTGTTGATTGTTGTATTGTGATAAGTCATTTGTATTGTTTTTAGCGATTGGATTCGTTTCGTTTTGATATTTTTGGGTTTCGGTTTTTTTTCACGGGGATGGATACATAGAAGATTTGTATTATGATTTGGATATTGTTGGGGTTGTTCAGTTAGTTTTTAGTTTGGTGTGTTTGGGTTTACTCTTTTGGTTGCTATACTTTCACTTGTATTACAATTGATATTTTGTTGCTGAATGAGCCAAAAGAAGTGATAGAGAAACCATTAAAAACACAAAGATGACGCAATCGTATCAATTTCTATGAACTTCAAAAGCTGAACTCAAATTTAAGAAATTGTCGCAGAGCAAGCAAATGAGAAACGGTAACAGAATCAGAATCAGAAACAGAAACGTTAACGGAAACGGAAACGGAAGGGGGGAAACGGATGCAGGTGCAAACACAGAGATCGACACAAAGAGAGACACATTAACAGATACAGATACTGATGCAGATGCAGATGCAGATGCAGATTTGGATGCAACAAACACATGACAGATAGATAGACAGATGACTAGCGTATGTGCAGGGTGAGTCGCCTGAGGCAGCAGGTGGGCGCTTGGGGCGGCGTTGCTGTGGCTGCCACACAGCCGCAGCTGCAACTGCAGCATTGCAATTTGCAGTTCAAGTTCTTGGAATGGCGCTTCATGTGACTAATGTTCTTGATGATGTTGTTGATGTTCTGCTCTTTGTTGGACTTTGACTTGTGCTTGGGTGGTGCGTACCTATCATGCGAGGGCGTCCTCTTTGTCACATCTGTGCTGGACAGGCTGATTGGGCGATGCAGGCCGCGCCTACGCGCCAACAATGGCACCAGCTCAACACCTCCTCCATTCTCGATGACAGCATCCGGGGTGCCACCGACACCAGGGCTGTTGCTGTTGTTGGTGCTGGCCATGCAGTGGCCACGTAGCAGTCGCGGACAGATCTTAACGGGCTTGCATTCTTTGGGCGGCGATCGCTTGCCACATGGGTGTTGGTGTGGGTGTGGATGTGGATGTGGATGTGGGGGTGGAGGTGGCACCATTGCGGCAATCTTTCGGGACGTCTTTGTTGGACTGGAGCTGTTCATGGCGGGGCAAGTGCAGGTGCAACGCTCGCAACAGCGCTGCAGCTTGGACGGCTTACTGGCTTTCGATTTGCGAAATGTGTTTTTTTCAGCGGGAGTTACGGGATTGTCCTGGTCCAACTCCTTTAGCATTTCTTTATTTGTCCAGCCCTGCAAGTGATTGGACATTTGTTTCACATTCTCAAGTCCTATTATTCAAATGAAGCCTACCAGCGATTTCATAAAAGTGTTGCCTACTTCTTTGGGACTGCGCCAGGGCTTGCCACCGGGACCGGCCTTGCCCCAGGGCTCTTTGAAGGGCTGAAAATCGTGAAATGAGAGCAATAAGATTAGCAATGCCACGCCCCTCGTGAATTGTAACTGCCGCTCACCGGCTTTTCCAACTTGCACTGCAGTTTCTTCTTTTGGCAGGCAAATTTCTCCGGCAACGGGTGTTCGCTCTCACTGTTGACCACAATCTTATCCAGCATGGCTTTGCCCTTGCACGGCGGAGAGGGCTTGTAGCGCAACTCAATGTCCACGTGCCCTTTATTGCGAAATGACATTGAGTTGTGTTCTTTCAGATCGATCTGCAGACTCTCACCATTCGGAGCATTCTGAGCCAGACTGACGCCACCCTTCAGCGGATGCTCTCGCTCACAGATGGTCACCGTGCTGCTCCGTGGTCCACTCTCCTGCAGATGATGTATCGAATGGGCGTGTGTCAGGCGACCGCCGGGCGGCGGCGGCGGCGGATGGTGATGATGATGGTGGTGATAAGCAGCCAGTGGATTTTTGTGGCAAGTTTTCTGCATGGAGAAATAGTCATTGTAGCGACAAGGCTGCAGTGAATTGATGCGATGGGCGGTAGTCTGTCGTAGAGGTAGTTAGATTCGAAGTCGAGACATTAGGAACATTATCTGAAAACACACCCCACCCTACACTTACAACAGTTGGCGTTGAGTGCAGTCCGACTGCGGTAATATCCTTGCGTCGCACCTCCACATTTGGAGCGCCCCCACCTGGCCTGCCCCAGGGGCAGTGCTGCAGAAACAAATCGTAGTACTGCAACGAATATAGATTCAGAGATGATAACTGTAATGGTGCCCATTTATTACTTATACTATTTCAATGCCTATAATTTGCTATTTATATATGTATATATATATCTATTCCATCCATGAACAACCCCAACCCCTCGTGGAGTCCTACCTGGTTTGTTTTCTCCTGTTTATTGTTTGTAGGTTGTTGTTATAGTTGCAATGTGGGCCGCTTTGCTTTTCATTCACCCATTTTTTTTTCTCCTCAAATTCAGTCGGATTTGAGTCCCATTCGCAACCATAAACACGCGACCTGATCCCAGTGGAACTATGTTGCTCCTGGTTGATTGCTCGCCTTACCTATGTATTGGTGAAGTCAACTTGTCAAATGGTTTGTTGAACCATTTTCTGGCCAAGTTACTAAATACGCTCATAGGTCTTTGAACTCAACTTGTGTGGGATCTCGTGTGGGTGTAGTTTGTGGCTTTAAATATATGATTATACCCTGAACAAATAAAAAAAAAAATAAAAATAAAGAAAAATAACTAGAAATAAACAACGTAAAAAGTACTCTTACCAAAGATTCTTTGGGTGAAAAAGTTTCCGTTACCTACATTTGTAACGTCTTCAAAGATAAGTTAAATTTGATATGGTATAGTTTTTTTTTTTAAATCGTTTCAATATTTCTAAATTGCTTCATCAGTTCGATATAAGTTATGTCTCCTTATGACTACCGTAGTCTGTCTCACATTTTAAATATATATAAAAGTTTAATTACATATATGACAGATGGCTTCTCAATCCATAAAACACATTTAAAAATAATAAAAGCACAAACCTTTATAAAAAGTGCAATGCATTTTATGGCAGTAAAAGAAACAGTAAATTGAAAAATAGCTAAAAACCAAAATGTTTATAAATAATAATATTTGGAGTGCCTAACTAGAAAACACTCTGTATGCAGCCCTGAAATACATTTGATACATGTATTTATGTCACTGGCCCTGTGAGCATCTTTGACCATTATATATTCATTTGGCATCTATGATCCAATTGCAGTAATTACTGCGCATCCTTGAATACTGCTCTTTTCTAGTTCTATAGATCCATAGTTGTCGGAGCATTTGATATAAATCAAGTCACGAGCATTATTTATATATAAATATTCACACAATATTAATTTAAAATTTGTCATTATCTATGTGTAAATGTGATCCAAAATGGAGTAGTCATTGTTCAAGGGTACGAATAAATAAATAAAGAGCTGTGTAATTTACAATCAATTAACTTATATAGACACATAATCTACACACCAAAGATGAGGCTAAGCTAAAAAAAATATGTTCACACGAATTCACATGAAATGATTAAATAAAACAAAGTCAATTATGAAAAGAGTAAGAAACAAGCTCTTTTTCAAAACAATACACATTTGAAAGCAACAGAAACACCGAATTACTAGATACTGCACCGATTTCTATGACATCCGTGCATATATCAGTCAGTCGGTAAAATTAGATTCCTAAAAATACATGTATTTACCTCCTGTTTATCCTTCTCCTTGCGGGCACATTCCTCAGCTTTGCTTCGTCGCCACATCCGTAAACTCTCCTCGGCGTTCTTGCGCTCGACCAGCCGCTTCTTCTCATCACACCACATCAACGGATGTTGGATGTGGTCGTGACAGAAGGCACCCATCTCATCGCTGGTTGTCATCGCTTGCAGAGCGAGCGGCTGGAAAGCGGAAGTAGCGCCACGTTCAGCAAATGACGCTCTACTGAAACAGTCCCGCCGTGCAAAAACCCAAACCTTCGACTTCTAAATCACACAGTCGAAGTCGACGAGTTGGTTGCGCTGATCCGTGCCTGGCACGTATGTTCGGCTAGGCTCAACTTTCGTCCGGCCCATCCCAACCACTTTGGTTGTCTAGGCAGCGTCGCCAGCCAGCAAATTATTTATAGTCTAGGTTAGGGTGGTGCACAAGGTGCACAAGTGAGCGGGGCACACTTCTGTCCTTGAAGTTGTTTGTTAAGTCAGGCCAGGATTGCAGTTCATTTGCGTAACTTGTCCTGGCCGGGGCATTTAAATATTTTGCCAGTTAGGCACGCTGCTTATTTTACTTTGAGCGTTTGTTTGCCTGCACCCTCTGCAATTGAGCTGAAGTGCTTCTGGGAGCCAAATAGGGCTTGGACATAAAATACATTTATTTGATAGCTACGGCAGGCCATGTTGCTTTGGTTAAATTGTGGCACAGTTTGACCTGATTCGTGTGGTTGCATTAAAATGGAAAGTTCCCTAAACTATCAATATTGGATAGGGGATTGGGATTGGGATTTCAGGGTGCAATATTGCGTGCGCCACTTCATAGCCAACATTAACCTAATTAATCAGCCCTCACGAACTTGATGTTGATGTTTGCCAAACAGTTAGCTCTTCCAAATGTGTCAGATGCAAAGAAGATTCACTTGATGAAGAAGCCCAGGCGACCTCCATTTCTTAAAGTGTAAACCCATGTGAAGTTCCTTATTGTTTGTGTGCCCTAATTTAAAAGCCTGTCTTTGACCATTCCTACACTCAAATGAAAAAAACGCAATAAAGACTTGAAAGATCTCAATTATTTAAAGTATACGTAAAACAAATACTCAAAAATTAGAAATCGTAAATTTGTTCAAATTATTTTATGAATTAAAAGGTAATGTTAATGTTCAGCATATAATTAAAAATTACTTTGCAAACGATTTTCTCAAGTTCAGAACAGTTTTTTCCCGAATCACTTTAGATATCGACAATCTATTAATATATTGTATTTTTAAATTACTGCCAAAAGATTTTCAATTTAATCAAATTAACCATTTGATGGAAGGTAGATTACTGGTGATCTTCTACATAGGTCGAACATAGGACACATCAACTATAGCCGATTCCTACGCTCACAAGTAGGATCTTCTCCAATAGCAACGTTTTATCTTATTTCAATATTCAATTGATATTATTTGTTTAGTTTTCTCAAAAAATTTCATTTTATTCATCATTATTATCGTTACATAATTATCATTATCAATAACATTGTCAACATTTGCACATTTATTCAGTAGACCAATAACAATTGCACATTTCTCATTTGTATGTTAGAATATGAAGTTGGTCTATTTACGTAGTTTTCGTTGTACCTGGCTGTAAAGGTGCCTTTGGCTTATCTAAAATTACACCGAAGCCCGAAAGGGTTGCTTACAAACCAGTCTCTTAAATGTATTTATAATCATTTAACATTCGTTTCCAATGTGTAATTAAATTGTTTTTTTTTTTTTTATTGTGGATTTATATTTATATTTGTGTACGGGGATTAAAATAATTTTTTAAATTAAGACTGGGGCATCTTAAACAGTAGATTATCTCTTTGATTTGCATTATGGACTTAACTAGCAAATATATTGTGATTATATGAGTAAGTTGTGCATTTCATGCACGACCGCTTCAAAACTCAATAAAATGGTATTTAAAGAAATAAAAAATTATCAAAAGAAATAATATCCAAATTTGTGCTTGAACATGTCACCCATTTGGGAGACAAAACCCATTTAGGCATGACAAATTTAGTTGCGATTTGATTAATATTGTTCTAAATTAAAAACACTGCTCATTATATATAAATATCGTTTGTTGCGTTGACTAATAATCATTTGTCTTATTGATTTTTAAGTTGTTGTCTTTAAGATTTAAAATCAGCTTATTATATTAGCGCAAATATTTTTTTAAAAACAAAAAAAATTTTAGATTTTAGCACTGATTTTCTTTAGTATTTTGTGTTTTCAATCATCCAAATATCAAACAAGAGCGTTAGCAAATACAATCAATTTTTCCTTAAAGTTAAGCTGAATTAGTTTGATTTGTACAATTTGTTCTTAATTTTCGCTTTAGCTTGGGCATTTCAAATAAGATCTTACAATGCGATTTATATACATATACATATACAAATTTCGAAAACATTGCATATAAAGTTTATTAAAAATTCTTTTCAAGTTTTACATGTACATATTTACATACAATGTACATAGTTATCGTTAAAAATTTCTCTCAATGTCTTGTGTACTTTAATGCAATTATTTACAGTGTCAACAAAAATGCTTAAAAACTAAATAATAAATCTTGTTTTTACCATTTACTAGTTTCCTTTTTACAAATCTTTCCTTGTTGCACTCATTTGCTGACTTAAATTAACATTTAGTGTTGCCTGCTACTAACTAATTAGTATATGTATTATTTTAATTTAGTTTGTTGCGGTTTCTACTTCATTCGATTGATGACTAAATCGGCAACAACTTGCAGACCCTTTTGATACGGAGACTCAGTCAGCTCCTGTGCCAGACGTATCGCCTCATTGCAGTGCTTCTTAGCCAGGAAACGCGTCTGCTCGAGTCCATGTGACTTATGTACCAGTTCAAAGGCACGCTCCACGTCGCCCGGCTCACTGAAGCGACGCATCACCATGGGATTCAGTTCCGGATACTGTGAAATGGAAAATCGAAATTGATATTGGATTAGCATCAGCAGCATCATCTTATCGATTTTGTTAAGTACATAAGCAGTATTTGTGCAACGCATAAAACTAGTTTTTTAATGCAATTTATGTAGACACCTCCTTGGCGTCATGGGAGAGCGTTGCAGTTAAAAATGCTAGTTAAAATACATTCCACGCGCACGTTTATCGCGCCCCGCATAATAAACTGATGTAAATTGAAAACGCATTTGATGATTGACTTTGATGGCACGCGGTGCACACTCCCAAAAGCAGCATGATGTCATCAACATCATGATCGATGGTGCTTTGGAAATGACCACAAACGGGAAATGCGCATAGCTGGTCAATGCAAACACAGAGCTGGACAAATAGCAAATGCTGCGACTTCTATAAACATTTATTGAAATATGCTCATATTTATACACTTGAAAAAAAATCTTCATCAATTCAATTGTACGAATTTGTGAACTCTCTAAAATGATTGTATATAAAAAAACTCTTACAATTCTAATATTTATGTATATTTTAAAAAAGCAACAAAAAAGATAAATTTACAGATTTCTTTGTAAACAGCCGAATTACAAATGTTTTTATACCCTGAACCCATTAAAAATGGGAAAAAAGGGTATAATGGTTTTGTGCAAATGTATGTAACAGGCAGAAGGAAGCATCTCCGACCCCATAAAGTATATATATTCTTGATCAGGATCAATAGCCGAGTCGATCTAGCCCTGTCCGTCTGTCTGTCCGTCTGTCCGTCTGTCCGTCTGTCCGTCTGTATGAACACGCGGATCTCAGAGACTATAAGAGCTAGAGACTTCAAATTTGGAATATAAGATCTCGTATACCAGGCGCAGATCAAGTTCGCGTTATTTTTTCGATAACTGCCTCAGTTTCTGAATTATCGATACATTTAGATTTCTGATAGCAGTAAATTGCAGATATCTCTCACAATTTAATGGATACAGTCACCAATTTTGGTTGGTAGGTTGTTGGTGAGGTCCTTGAAAAATCGGCATGTGCCACGCCCACTTCCGACGCCCCCATCACCCCCGACCCAAAAATTTTCAAATGGCTATATCTTCCGCAGTTTTTGAGTAGGGAACGTCAAATTTTGTAGTTATATTACTGATAGTTGCCTTTAAGAACCGATAACAAATTTGTGGTGCCACGCCCACACCTGCGCCTATAATCGACAATTCCGATTGTAAATCGATAACTCCGTATATCTCCGAAAACTTTAAAGATAGAGTAACCAAACTTGGAAGGTAATTTGCTGGTAACCTCCTCCGAAGATTGGCATACCAATTTTTTGACCACGCCCACATCCGCCGCCCCCAGGAACATCGTCCCTAGAAATTTAAAATGCGCATATCTGCCGTAATTTGAAAGCTAGAGTCGCAAAATTTTGCAGGTATGTTACTGGTAACTCCCCCAAAGACCGATAAAAAAATTGGATGGCCACGCCCACTCCACCTACCTAAACCGATACACCTGTTGGTGTAAATCGATAAACCCATATATCTCACGCAATTTGAAAACTTAAGTCACCAAATTTTAAAGGTATATTGCTAGTAACAACCTTCATAAATGTGGAAAACAAATTTTGGACCACGCCCACTCCCGCCCACAAAAAACGAAAAATGCCTGTATCTCCCGCAATTTAAGAGCTACAGTCATCAAACTTAGAAGGTATATTACTAAGATCGAACTCCAAAATATTTTGGGCCACGCCCACTCCCGCCCACAAAAAACGATAAATGCCTGTATCTCCCGCAATTCAAGAGCTACAGTTACCAAACTTAGAAGGTATATTACTAAGATCGGGCCACGCCCACTCCAACCCCCAAAAACGATAAACCTAGAATGCATTTAAAGCTTGGTTCAGGGTATATGGTAGTCGAGCTCACTCGACTACAGCCTTCTTACTTGTTTTTTCTACATTTTCGAAAAATGTAACCAACATTAAGAAAAGAATACCCCTGTTTTTTTTAGAAATTTTCTTTTTGAATGGTGAGCTAAGTTAGCTAAGAAACGTGCCTTTATTTTGTTTGTATTTTTTTTAGTGTAAAAATGTGCTTGTTGAAGCAGTAAGGAAGCTATTTCGCTGCTCACCTTTTCGCATGCAAAGAGAACCGGCGCTGTGGCCAGGCCGAGCTTTAGGTCAGCTGCTGTTGGTTTTTGCCCATTTGCTCAGTGGAGGAGACGAAATCCAGCATGTCGTCCACCAGCTGGAAGGCCAGGCCAATGTTGCGTCCATATTGGAAGGCCACTTCGGCGACATTATCGTCGGCCTGGGCGATGACGGCGGTCTGCGAAATAAAAATAAAATTAAAATTATTATTTCAAAGTCAATTGCTGGCCAATCAACTGTCCGAATGGGCACAATGACAAACGCATTCGTGCAAATCCAAATGCAAGCAAATAATTGCATTTAAATGTGCAATCGCAATTCAAATTGCATTTTTAATGTTCGTCCAACTTACCGCCTTCAGCGCATTGGCAATCAGCGAAGCGGTCTTCCTGTATGTCTTAGTTAGATAATGTGCAAAGCGCTCGTTCTCAGTTTCCCTCGATCCGAGCTGCATGAATTCGCCCTGAACTAAATCGGTTAAGATCTGGAAAAAGGGAAAAACGAAAAAATCAAATTTACTCTGATGTTAATGATTTAAATACGTTTATGTGTAAAAAGCGCAGTTGATGTCATTTTATTAAAGGATTAAATCATTTTAATTAGAGGATAGTAATAAAAAAAATGTATAGTTTCTAATGAATACAATTAATAACATTGATTTCAAAAATATATTTAAGCGTAGAATATATATGAAAATTATTTTTATTAGTTGTAATCAAAAATACTCCTTCCCGAAATCAGAGTGATTCGCAACGTTTTCAGTTTTGAACCTCATAAATTATGAAACTCTAATAACAGACTAGATATATGTATAAATTGATTTAAATAAATATTAAATTATTGGGTGTAGCATGCCCAGTTTTGCAATATACTTTGCATAAACATACATATAAATATGTACATACATATGTATGTATGTAGGTATATTTATGATGATCGACATGCGTGCAACTTTAGCATGGCTGGCAATTCAAATGAATACGGCAAACAAACTATGTGCCAAATAGTTTGGGTAAATAAAAATTCATTGAGAGTTTGGCATCTAGCAGGATGTCTAATCCCACTCAGATACGCCAAAGATAAATTGACGAGCATTAAAGCATACAAGTGTACGGGTTGTTCACTAAGTACGCCGATATTATCACAAACAAATTTTCTTTGTCTTCTTGACAAAACTAAAAATTTGAATACTCAACCCAATGGAATTATCTGATTATTCATTTTCACGAAGTTTATTACTTTTTAAATATTTCTTAATATAAATACAAGGAATATATATCGTGAAGGAAACCTATATGATCCCTTACGATATTTAAATTCTTGTTCAGCATCACAAGACGGCTGTCCACCTGTCCCATCCGTGTATATGAGAAGAAGTTCGTCACTTATCAAGTTTTCATAATTCTCATATTTTCAACACAACACCGCAGAAGATATAGATTTTTATTGATATACAATAATAATAATAATAATAGTCTAGTTAAGTTCATACTGCAGAAAATGTGAAACGCTCAAAGAATTTCTATATAGATGTAATCACTTGTATATCGATAAGAACTAGAGTTAACAAATTTGGAAAGAATATTTGGATAATCTCTATCAGAAACCTTTGAAATGTTAATGGCTTGGAAACATTACTTTAGAAAATACCCTCGTGGCTGGATGCCTATTGTTATTTGCTTAATAAATGTTGGCGCGCCCTTCGCTTAACTTTGATTTTGTTCATAGTTGGTGCTACTCACATAACTATTTCCATTCATTCATTCATTCTGACAATTTCGCAGGTAGTTGTCAAAATGTTGAGCAAACAAATGGCAGAGTAGTATTTTGCCGTCTATCGTACAACAAATATACAGTAGTTGTAGTTGTCGGTTGTAGCTTAAGGAGACCAAGGTGATAGCCAGAGTCACAGCTCAGGCACCGATACGGTCACAAATATATATTTTTGGCCAAATCCCAGCGAGTTGGCTTGTTTAAATGGCGTTATTTTAAGTTGTTTTTTCTTCACAGTTCGGCTTAGAAGCAAAAACAACATATTGATTTTCAATGTTAACTAATTTACACATGCGGCCAAAATAAGTGCCACTATTGCGTACAACCCGCCACCACCAACAACCTCAAAACACAACAACAAGAACAATAAAACAACAACAACAACAACAAAAAACAACCCATCGAGCAACAAAATGAGAAGAGCAACAAATTGCAGTTCGTTGAAGCCTTTTAAGCCGCTGACGATGCCGAAAGCATTTTTCATTTATCTGCCAAAATGGGAGCATATTTTTACTATTTGCTTTTCGAAATGCTGTGCAAAATAAATCAATTTAGGCAAAAATGTATTTCATGGCGTCCTAAATTGTTATAACACTGAATTGTTGACCAAAATATGTCGCAATTACAATACAATTGTCCGGTTTTTTTTTATTAGTAAAATATTTAATGGGTACAGGGTATACAAATGGGAACTCACATTTTAAGTGTGAAGCGATTTATTTGGAACGCGTCGATGGGGATGTCATAAAAGTTCTACAAATAATTTAATAACTTCAGTTTTATACTCTGATTCCGATGTTCTTGAAACTTGTGATAAAAGTATTATCGTCTTTATCCGTTTCAGAATCGATAGCATAGTTCGATAAGTGCAAATCGATAAAAATCACATCTTCCACAATTGAAAAGTTAGAGTCACCTTAAAAGATCGAAGTACAAACATACAAAAGATTGGGAAACACATTTCTTGAATATATTGCATATTTTTCCCTTGAAATTTAAAGCAAATACACCTCAAAAACAAAAAGTAAATACAAAATTTGATGTTCCCATTTGAAATACAGTTTTTTTTTATGCAAAATTAATAAAAAACATTTAACATACATATATTTGTACAGCGTATTTACGCTTTACCTTGATTCGATATTGGCGTAAATGTGATGTATTTAAAATATAATTTGCCATTTGTATAATTTGCCATTTGTACAATGGTTGAACCAACTGGTTTAACCCACTATTTAGAAACAACCAAAACATCCCCTTGGATGGGAACGTTCTGCTAATATTTTAATGCCGGCAGCGTCTGTAAGCTCGTTGAAATTCTTTTGGCACGTGTCTTGCATATTTAACACAACAGTCTTTTATAGATCAAAGGAAATGCTAATCAGTGGAAAAATATAAGGCTTAAACAATAGCTGAGTTACAAAAAAAAATATAAACAACAAAAATATAAAAAAATATATAAAACTACTTCTAGTATAATACGGATTTGATAAGCTTGAAGCTCATTAATTCAAGTTTGATCTTGTTTCTATCAATTCTGTAAGCATTTGGCAGGTTTCACTTAAGCTACAAAAAACTGGTGGACAACTCTTCAGAGGCACCGACAGACAGAAACTAGATTATAATATAGTAGTCCAATGTTGATTTGATTTTGACGAAATATAAGTTACATCGATTTTTAGTATTATAAAAATGTACAATATGTTTTTGTATGTGAAATTTATATATTGTTTTCGACTTCTCTGAAACACATATCGTCGTGAAGATGTGTTTAATAAATTTGTAGTTTACCTTAAGAAAGTTACATATTATACCCTGTATTAATTACAAAAATGACTAAATGGTTTTCTGAATTTCTTAAATGCAACAGAAGGCAGAAGAAAGTATTTCCGACTGCATAAATTATATATTTTCTTGTTCCATATCAACTCTCAGAGAGTACAAATTTAGCATATTAGTTATCGTATACCACGCGCAGATCAAAATAGTTTCATTTGATCGATAACTCAATCCCATTCTCTTACCTGGGTAATCGATTGTCGATTGTCGATTAGCGATAGCTTTAAAAGCCAAATAATAATATTAATCAACTGTTCCCCAGTTCGTTATACACTTTTCTACCCATTTAATGGGTATTGGGCTTAGCAACTTCAAAAGATGCCAGAGATGGCTCGTTAAAGTGTTAACGGATCTGTGGTTTGCTTTGGCCATTAGCTCGATTGTGTAAATAACAATAGATCGAGACAAGATGACTGAAAGAGGCCAGCTTCAAGTTCACTCTCGCAACAGAAAGTGAAATTGTCAGGTGACTAATTTAAAGTTTACAGAAACTGCACGAAGTTGCGAAATTTGTGTTGTGTTTCACTAGTCGAAGCGATTCTTCTGGAATTTTTGAAATGATTGAGTAGTAAATGCAACAAAGCGAAACAAGCTGGTTTATGGTGTAGTGCAGCAAAATGAATGTTGCATTCAATTTCACGATCGGTTGTCCTTCGCCTTTGCTTTGAACTATCCCAGGGTTCCAGGAAGTTCAACTGAAAAAGCCCCATAATTTATGGTCGTTAACGGAACAGGTTTTCCCCTTGGCTACAAAGCACTGCTGGACATTTTTTAATTTAAAAACTGTTTACATTTTGAGTAGATTTTTTTTATTTTTTTTTTATTCTGAGCCAACGCTCGTGTGAATTTTGAGACTGTATTCGTATTTATGCACCCGGAGGCAGCACACAAGTCCGGGACTTTTTGTGCCGAATTCTTGACGGCAGATTTGCTTTTAAACAATCTCGATAAACAAACAAATAGGCAGTGTTTGTGTTTGCTTTAAAAATCATCTGGGGGATTGTCAAATATGTGCATAAAATAACTTCAAACTAGCGAAACATTAACACTAGCTGATACTTGGCCAGACTGTTAACTTAATAAATCGTCCTCCTCCGCAGAATGTCTTAAATAAATTATGAAAAATTATTCAGCACGTTTTACCATTCTGAATCAAAATTGAATCATTAAAAGCGATATTTTCTTTTTCATTTGAATAATTGTAGCACACGTGCAGCATATATTAAACACTTTTCACTAATATATTCTATATTAAATCAAGTAAATGCTTGCACTAATTCTTTTGAAGTCGGAGATGTCTTCTCGCACATTTCATAACAACATTTCAAATACTCATAAAATAGCACAAACAAAAAAATAAATTATGAATACATTCTGAATAGTTCAAATATTTTTATTTTAAGCAAAAGCAAATCTGCTTCTGACAACTGTTTGGTGACTCGGGTGTAAGTAGATTTAAAGTATTGATTGGGATTCATTTAATACACTTGCAGTAACATTTACGATTTGTATTATATTTGAGTATTAATCTGTATATTGACAGCAATGGTTAAAGCTTACCTGACTCAATACGATCGTCACATCATCGCTGCGCAATCGCGATATCATTATCGAGGCAATCGATAGAATGTAATCACCAGCCATTGTGACCTGTAAGCACAATGATGAAAATCGTCAAAATTAACATTTAAATGGCTGAAAGTATTAGTTAGGCAGAGATTGACAAGAGTGCAGTTAAATGTTTCGAAAAAGAAAAATCAATTCGTTGAGCAACTAGTTTTTATGGACCAACAAACCGATAACATCAAAACACAACACGCTTGTCAAGATGACGATCGAAATGAATTTAAAAGTGTCGCATAGAAAAATGTAAAACTGTTAACGGAAAGCCCAGTCTATTATTAAAAGGCCTTCACTCAAAGGCCTCTCAAATGAGGCAACTTGTTGACAAAATGTTCACACAATTCATTTCGAAAACACAATGCATGATGATGACCAATTCAGAGGTGCGTGAAATAATTTTGTCTTGCGTTTGATGATCTTCGGCGTTATTAATTCCACTTGAGAGTGGGATAAACATATATATAAACAATTACGTATGCATGTACATATATATATATGAACATACATATCTTATCTGATATTCATGATGCGCTTACCTTTTTGTGGTTCCACAGAGCATTTACGCTGGGCTTGCCGCGTCGAAAGTCGGACTGATCGATGACATCGTCGTGGACTAAGCTGGCCGAGTGGACCATCTCGGAAAAGAGGGCTATCTGTCGCTGTTTGTGTACTAATTGGCTGTCAAGGCGATTGGCGATTGGCGATAGGTAAATATAATTTCTTAATCAGTATGTGTGTGGTTATAATTTGGCTTTAATTGCTTTTCATAGACGCAGAGCAGAATGTGCACATTTCGCAAAGACCTGTTAATTACATTACACTGCCTTACAAAATTTGTGCACCATCCGTCGGTCATCCACTCCCCACTCACTGTGATTCGTTGTTAAGATGATAGTTTAACGCCTTGGCCATCAGCAGGGTAACCATGGGACGCAGCGCCTTGCCCTGCCCATCAAAGTAGTAGCATGCGATGGTGTCCAGTTCTGGCTGCGATGTTCCCGACTGCAACAGCTGTGAACATGGAATGATGACGAAATGTTCTTAACGCTAGGTTTGACCAAAAATTAACAAATATTTGTGAACTATTTATTTTCCTAAAAATAATTAATTATCAACGTGTGCGGGTGCCGGGCTCGACTAAGCATATACCCTGTAGCGAAAGACTTGTTAGTTTAATCCAACTATTTTCACACATATTTTAAACATTTTATATTTGTGAATCCAAAGTGGATGTAAATTGTATGATTGATTATTGAAATGAAGTTAACCAGTGTAAGATCTATGCAGGTGCTCGTAGACAGGAGAAGTTAATTTCAAATCATGAGATCAAATTCTCACAAAGCTGTTAAAGTCAGCTCACTATGACACTATGCTAATCATTTTAATCTATATATATAAATAAATAAATAAATAAATAAATATATATATGTATATGTATTTTTCATATTATCTATATAGATCTCTTAAGCTAAGATATTTCGCAATAATATCGGATTCTTTGGAATATGAGGATATCAGCGCATAACCCAATGAGTATCGTCAACTACAGGGTATTCAAATATATCAAAAATTCTAATTTGGTTAAGTATGGAAAAAGACCCTGATGTCATTGTGACGTAATAAGTTTGATTGTTTACAATAATATAAATGGAAAATAACAATGTGATAACAGAGGATAAAAACATTTTTTTTCTGTCAGGAATTCAGTCTAAATGATTCAGAGGCTTCAAAATAAGCAACTGAGATCTTTACAGAATACTTTATGATCATGAATATCGACAATTATAATCCAAATTAATTAGTTCTCTACTTAAAATGAGATATGTTAATTTAGATATTCATTAAGTTTATGTTCCTTTAATTTTTCTATTCCTATTATTTAAGTATTTCCCCTTAAATGTACTATTAGTATAATTTTTTTATTTTGTATAGCTGTTATCAGTAAATTATGAAAATATTGGTTCCGGAAAATTACTTACGTCTCTCACATCGTCGTAGAAGTACTTGAGCTCGTCGTCGAGGATTATATAGGGATCAATTTGGATTTCTCTCACGGGTCCGGCAGGCTGCTGTGTGTGCACGGAGCTGTGTTTACGTATACTTGATGAGCTGTGACTGCAGCTGTGTGAGTTTTGCTACAAGTAAAAAAAAAAGAAATGAAAAACACAAAGAAGAAGAACGGTGTGATTAGCGAATTTCCATAAATGCTGCAATTAATAATATAAAGTGTGAAAATTGCAGCGCTTGGATAAACGGTCATAGCTCCTAATGTCACAGCTAACACCAGCTAACACCACATAATTACGAGCCAAAACGAAAACGGTTTTTGAGTCACTTAACAACTTTCAATTGCTGGCAGCACCACTAACGAGTTTTTATTTGCTGCCCCAAACCAAGTGGCAACAAAGGCAACTTGTTTTTTTTTTTTTTGTTACACTCAAATTAGTTGACAAGATTAATAACATCAAAATTGCAGCGGCAAATTGCCAACAAATTGAAGTTTATTTGTTAGCCACCTACGCATCGAAGTTCGACCTTGTCGCCAATTTGAACTATGCCCGCAAATTCTATTGTTCTATTGTTGCCACAAAGCGTGGCAGGCAGCTTTCGGATATAATTTCCAAATTAGGATTATATATATATGTATGTACATGCATTGAACATTTTTTAACCAAATTGATAATAACTATAAATACTTTACTTTATTTTAAGTGACCATTTATGGAACCCTTTAGATAGCTTTCGATAAGCGTGTACAAAAAATTGTGCTGGAATTGTTTTTATTTATTTTATGTCAATTGCAAAATTAATTTTAATATAATTTATAAATTTTGTGGAGTTTGTCAATCTTGTGAGTTTTCAGAGCAACTTAGCTTTGGTATTTGAGTTTTATGTGATGACTAATTTGAGCAGATGTGTCGTATTCAGAATTAGTCGAATTATATTTTTTTTCTAAGCACCTTTATTAAAATCTGTGTTTTTTACTGCAACTAAATGCAATTAACATATTTACAATGACTTGATTTGTATAAATGGGAATTGGTTGAAACCGAACATATCTAAATCCACAATTAGAAATTTATTTTTGTAATATCGAGCGCTTAAAACTTACAATACTTGCAAATAGTAAGAATAATAAATTTCGAATCAGTTGACGATTTCACGTAATCTCAGGTTCAATTATTATTATGAAAATCAAAAGTGGTTGTTTTTAACATGTAATCCACAATGTTTGGAACGTTCTAAAAAATATTTATTTACTATCCATTTTTTCTAACAATTTTATTTTCATTTTTATATATAACCTTAAGTTTGTATCTTAAGAACCTGTTAAAATTGTGTGGACTGTTTTCAGTCCGCATTCAATTAAAAAAAAAAATAACTTTCTTTACATTTCCTCATGAGTTTGTTTCTTTTTTTTTGTTGCTTCCCTTGTGTGCAATTGTGCAACTTTGTATTTGACTTTATTTGTACATGACTCTTAAAAAATATATTCATATGTATTTATATGCAAATGTATGTAGCTATGTTGTACATATGTGTGCATAGTGTATCTTGTATTTGCCAGTTCGTAAGTCAGTCAATAAAAGTGGCACGATAACATGTAAATTTGTATGTTAGCAACTGTCAACAGAGAGAGCGCTAAACTACTGCTGCCAAATGGAGGTAACTTCTACAGCCAAAGCCAATTGAGCTGCAAATATTTGTGTTATGTTATGTGATACGTTAAGATGAGATGCGATGGAGCTGGGCGTGGCTATTACGCATCAATACATCAATCGCAGACAACAAAATCACATGCATGTTGACCTAGATGCATACACTCAAAGAAATATAAAAAAGATCGCATGAATTTTAGACAACCACCCTGAGAACTAAGAAGTTTTTAATTGTTTTTTGAAATAATATAAGAAAAAGCAAAAGCGACAATTCCAAAAACATCAAGAAATTCTATTAAGAAATGTATTAAAAAGTAGAAAAGCATATCTTTTTTTTTTTTTAGAAAAATTCCTTTTTAAAATACAGAAACAATGGATGCATGTCTTAAAAACGGCACAGTGTGAACTCACTCAACTCAACGTACCAAGGCTTAAATCAATCCACAAACTTTATGTGCAATTACCAATGTTTAATGATAATAAAATTAATTCATAGAAAGCAACACCCTGGAAATTAGATAAATATTTGTTTTAAAGTTGAACGCCCTTGGCACCACACCGTTCCGTCTGTGAGAGTAGCTCAGCACCTCAAAAGCGGTCTTTGGGGCACGTGCAGACGAACACGACGCCCCAACTGCCACAACTGCTCCAACTGGTTGGATGTGATGATGACTTTTCATTGATGATGGTCGTCGTATCATAAAAATCAATACTTATATATACATATATGTATTTACGCATAAATTGTTGGCCATCGCTCGTTTTTTTATGTTCATTGAAAAGATCTCGTTCACATTGGGCTTGTAATGACCCACTTTTATATTAAGTAAGAGTGGACAAACATATGCGTCATAAATACAATACATACACATATATATATAAATGTATAAGTATATAAATATTTGAAGTAGAAAGCGCCTGGCAATGGCGACCAAACTTGACTGATTGTTATAAAATCAACCCATCACAATTATAAAGCCAATTAAATTCAGCTCGTGAAAAGTTTCAGTTTCAGTTTCAATATGTGCGTGAAAATAATACAACAAATGTTTGGCTACTTCTTATAACAACAAAGTCAAAATCAAAATCAAAAACAAAAATCAACATTAATTTCACTTTTTTTCTCTCTTCTTTCTTTGTTGGTCTTCATTTGCTGGTTACAAAAACGTGCAAAAATGCATTTAATAGTGGCTATTTTTTCGTTCGCAAACTACGTTGAATGATTTATAAATTTTTAAATTGTTTTTATGGCCACTGTCCAATGACCAAATAACCAGGTAGCCAACCAACCACACAGCAGACTATTTAACATTAATTTCATTCAAAGGTGTTTAACAAACAATGATAAGCAGTTTGATTGCTTGCAGTTAAAGTCGATATGAGTGAATTCTTAATTGCAATAACAACTAACGAGAAATAACTGTTAATCTTGTTAACTGATTTGGCTTTAACTTTCTGCTCGCATTGCGTGCTGCGCAAATAGGAAGAAAAGTATTCGTCGCACTTGGCTGCCACCGGCGAGCAGAGGACTTTGACCGATTTCTGTTTATTTTATTATTATTTATAATAGGAAAGTAACTTCAAATGCATATCTAAATATTTCTGAAATCGTTTCAAGTACCAAACACTATCTTTAAACTCTTATAGCATCATAATTGCAAATTTCTTAAAGAAAAAATAGCCTTAAAAGTGGTTGCTTAATTTCCTAAATAAGCCAATCAAATTTGATCAATAATTTTTGTTGCATTCATTGGTATTTTCTAGATACGCACAAATTGAGACTATAATAAAAAATAATAGAAATAAACCCTCTAAAGGACAAGACACTCAATAATAAAGAAAAGACAATGTTGTTTTTATGTTTATAATATTACAACTTAAGAAAATATGATAGATTAAAACAAAAAAATCATACATTTTTAGCTGTTGTATCCAAACGAAATTAATATTCCAAAATTTATATTTTTTTTATTGAAATTCTTTGGAATATAAAAGAATTTATTCACACTGACCGCAATTCGTTATCTCAACTTTGATCGTTCTAGGCTTCTACTAGCAAGGGAATTTAAATGGTCTTAAATAAGCATCGTCTTAAGAAGTAAACCTTAACTAAACATCACTTTTTATTTTACAATAACTACAATCTGTAAAATTAAGTTTGGAATCTGTCCTTGCTTATTCGAAAAATGTAACTCGCTTAGGCGAGGGATAGTCTACAGATATCTTTTGCGGCGCCTCTATGAACTTTTGCGGATTCATAAATAATTGACAGCCCTACAAACATGTTGATTAAACAAATTACTGCATAATTTGCGCGCTAGCAATTTCGTTAATTATTGCAACAGGGGGGAAAAAAAACTATGCGCAAATGTATGAAAACATTTTTGGATCACTTGAAATGCGATGTGTGAAATGTAAATTGATAGTCAAGCCAAAAAAACACACACACACACACACTCATCGAACAAACTAACAGGTGTACACACATAAATACATACATATATATATATATAAGTAAACGAATTTGAAATATTTACTTTGGGCCTCGGGGCGCTCCCACGACATAATCTTGAGGATTTTGGAGCGGCCTGTGCTCAATTGCGACTGAAGATGGAACCGAATTGCCACAAAGCAATTGAAATGTGCAAAATATTGTAAGTGACACACGCGTAGACAACAAAACATAATCAAAAGAAATACAAAAACAAACCAACAACAACAAATAACAAATACAAAAAGACGTTAACGATATTCAAGTAGCTGACAAGTGCGCTGATTGATGTAATTTTTACTTGGCGCACTTTTGATTGACAAGCCTGTCAATCAATTGCAACATTTGGCATTAGATATTGATTACTCAATTCGAGTTTTCTATGAATTTGAATTGAATTTGATTCTTATCATAATGCTAGAAGTATGTTTATTTGTGCGTCTATATTTTGCCTAAAATTAGCATTATATTTAGCGATTTTTATGGATGCCACACGATACTTAGGTATTTCAACGTCCTTGGGCAATAAGTGCATTATACAAAATTTGCATATAAAATAGTTGAATTTTGAAGCTGTTGAAATGTGTCTTTAGAGCTCAAGCATTCCTTATCATAATAGATAAAACAAACATCTAATATATAGAGAAAAAAATCATATGCCCGGATTATGTGATTTCTTCATATTTTTAATATTATTAATATCTAAATTTATTAAAATGAATACGGCTTTTTCTATTTTTTTTTTGCACATAAGTGTAGAATCTCAATGGATATTACAATAAATTAATTAATTAATTCAGCAAGAATTCTGAATACACCTGGGAAATCAAACATATATTTTTTTTAATTGTAGTTAAAACTATCGTGAAATTAAGAATATTAAGACAATATTCTGTGCTTCAAAAATGTATTTTCTAAATAATAACGTGAGTTAATTCCAACATTCAGGACTATTTTTATTCGGAGTTTTAATTTCATATTACAAAAAACATTTCGATGTATTTATAATCTTAGATTAGATATTTTGGCTTGACACTCTTCGGCGATACATGTAATATGTGCAACTAAGCAGGTATAACGGGTAAAGCAGATAATGGCCAACAGTCTGCAAAAGCGGAAGCTACACACAGCAACAGTAACAGCAACAACAACAACAACAATAATAACCAACAAGCAGATTGATACAACCAACAAGAAAGTATTGGCCAAAAGCGAACAAGAAAGTGAATAGCATTTTGTTGAGGGTCGCTAAAGACGAAGGCGAAAACGAAGATGAAGGTGAAGGCGAAGGCGAGGAGGGGGAGAGGGAGAGGGAGCCGAACGAGCAAGCCAGCGACACTTTGGACTTTCCCTTTTTGTAGTCAGCGTCATCGTTGTGTCTTCGTTGTCGTCGTTGTGGACGTCGCTGACGTAATAAAAAATACCGCTTGAGTTGCTGTTAAGGTGTGGAGAGGAGTAAAAGCTGCCTCAATTGGCTGCATAAATCGCTCTCCATGGCCATGGCAGTTAGTGGTAAATTCTCTCATTGATTTTGTTAATGTTGACAACAACAACAACAACAACAACAACAGCAACAGCAGCAGCTTTTGCTGTGGGGATCCGTTAACAGGCGTGTTAACATAACAAATAGCGCGTCGATATCATCGCATGCATTTTAAGTGAGTATCGATGAGGAGGGTCGGTCTGTATTTGTTTTCGAATTGCATATTTCGAATTTGTACACTCAGCAAAATAATCGAGCTCAAATTTAGAAAAGATCAGCTCATTTTGTCTTTTATTACCAAATCCAGGTTTCGCTTTTCTAACGCTTAGATACAATTTGTCTAATTTCCTTTATTAAATATAGTTCCTACATAAGCGTACTGGGTATTTATATTAATATATTATTTATTCTTAATAATATTTATTTTAATATTTACAAATAATTAATAATCAATTTGAAAACTAAATGTTCTCCTAAAAATAAGTTTTTGGTTTCTACTTCTATACAATTTATATCCTGTTAAAAGAAACCATTTCTTAAGCAATACAAAAATAAAAATGCTTTCTAATTATAAGAATTTCTTTTTCTATATTTAAAACTAAAAAAAAAAAACAAGAATATTTTTACATTGTAATTGTATCAATGTTGACGGTTTGTATTTGTTTGGTACTTTGATTTGAATTGCATATTCGAATTTGTACATATTTGTGTATTTGGGTTTATTAGTCGAGTCTGTAATACGCATTGGGAAGGCTTCTTAAGTCGCCGTAACTAATGGCATATTGACGATATTTAAGTTTACTGGCGACACAGATAAACACACACACACACACATATACACACGGATGCTCAAAATATGTTGCAATTGCCATGCATCACGGTTTTATTACGACAGAAATTGCCTCATTGTAAGCTGAGTATTTACCATCAAATATTGCAATTTAAGTCTTGTCAATCAGAGGGAACTGGTCTATACAAAATTTAAGAAATCGACAAGCAAAAATAATATATTCACTTTAGTATTTTCAAAAAAAAAAAATCACACAAAAAATAAAAAAAAAATAAAAGAAATAGAACAGATTAGAAACATATTTTTAGTCTAAGTCAATGAGCTTAAATAAATGAAATCTTCATAACTTAAAAAAATAACATAACTTCATTAAAAAAAAATATTAATAATATAGTAAATTAATAAATTAATAACCAAAAATTCTAACTACAAAGACAACATTAATAGATCAGTTAGTGTGTTAATATATAGATATTCTTGTATCAATTATTCTCAATTCGAAATTTGACATTAATATTGATACTTGTGATGTGACCAGCGAGAAGCCAATAAAGTGGCTTAAGGCCTTTTAAAATTTTCCTGATTAAATGCGATGAAATTCTCCAATCCTTTCAATGAATGTTTAACCATTTTCCAATTTAAAACACACAAGTGTCTTACATTTTAAAAAATTTCTTTAGGATTAAATATAATAATTCATTTTTAATTCGGAATCAATTTGAAATTTGAAACATAAATTGAATTTAAAATGTTTAATTTTTTAACCCTTTTTGAAATTTTTACAGTTCTTGTTAATTCATCAAATAATCTCGTTTAAAAAAAAGCGTTGCAGAAGCTAAATGAATCAATGGATGCTCAAGAAAAGATCCGACCACATAGTCCAATGACAATATTTACCTTTTTAATAAAATCAGGAATTTCAGGACGACTTTGGATCAGTTTGATTTTTTTATTTTTATTATTTTTAGGAGTAGCAGCAAAAAAAAGTAGAACATTATCGTTACCTTATATTTAGGGTTCCCTTAATTCATTATATTCGTGCCCAAAAAACCCCCTCAACAAAGACTGGTTGTTATTTTGGTGCTAATTTTTCTGAAATGTTTGAATTGTTGAGCTTTTTTTTAAAGCTATCGGGTTGTCTCAATTTTTTAATCAAGTGCTCAAAGTTTTTGTGGCTTATGAGACAACTGCATAATGCTTGCACAGCCACCAACACACCATCATACACACACACACACACACACACTCACACCGGCTCTCGAACACACACGCACTTATGGGTGTCGTTGGTCGAAAACGCCTCGGCTTCCGCAATTAGAAATCGCCGAATATTCGGTTTTATTTCTGGCGTTGCGGCTTAAATAAGTAATTTATAGACTGGTCGACGAGTGCCTGTGATTATAGCAATTTATCAAATACAGACAGAAACGAACAAAAATAAAAAGAAAAGAAAAAACGTTATTGCAACCCAAATATGCAGACATTTTGAAAACAAGTTGCAGCAAGTGCCAAAAAACCAGTCATATTCAAGTTTATCCTGCGACACCAGTGAAAATGAATGGCCAGCCAGCAAAAGCAAAAGCAAACTAAAAAAAAAAAAAACAAAAAATAAATAACTGACAAGCTCCAAATTCCGAATTCCAAAACACCAAAATACAAAACTGTAATAAGCAACAAATCAGTTGACTTTATTTACTTGCTGTTCAAATTCATTTATTATGCGGTTGCCGTTGTTGTTATTGTCTAATCAGGAAGTCAACGAATATTGTTGACATGTCGATCGATTCATAGCTGGCATTTAACCAAATTTAAATGTTAATTAAGTGAAATCGTTTTTTCACCCAAATTGCGACAAATATCAAATGGATTATTTTGACCAACAAACAAACAGGTCAGCGACTCAGAATGTTTGAACACAATTTGGGATAAAGTTCAAGTTGCTGCAGTCAAAGGGAGTATTTTTTAATTAATTTTAGAAAATCGGTAAAAAAAATGGTATGTTAGAGTTGGTGTCTGCCTTTTTTTTATTTCCGTTCAAAACAAGGCTTTTCTTTTCTAAAAACAAAAATATTTGTTTTGTTCAGACTTCTTACATCGTTTTTTTTATACTAGATTTATTATTAAATATTAGTTTTTTGTGAAGTTTTAACAAATAGAACAATTTTAGAAACTATATAATTGTAAATTATAATTTGAAAAGCTCACTTGTTTACTTATTTTACAGACAATATTTAAAATCTAACAAAGTAGTAGATGACACAAAATAAAATGAAAACGAAAATATTGTCTTTAAATATTCGGTTTTCGATCCTACTTTTTTTTAAATTTAATTTAATATAATTTAAGAAATACTTTTTATATATGTACATAAAAAAAAGCTTTTATAAGCAGAACAATTTTTTGTTTTGCATCGATTTTGTGAAATGTGGGGAGATTTTTTGCTGAGTGTAGGTGCTTTTGCATATGTTTAAGACACTATGTGCACTGACAAAAAATCGAATATGTTGTGTGATGATTGCCTCAAAAAAAAGTCAACTTTGTTGACCGACATTGATGGAATGTGAACCGACAGATGGGATCGGCCTGCTGTCCAGCCTCCCGACTGGGGGCTAGGGCTGGGTCTCTGAGTTCGTTGGAGTTCGTCTTGGGTTCGTGTCTGGTGCTTAGCGGGGTTATGCAACTCTGACTGCTGCTGTCCAAAAGCTGCAAACTTGCTTTTTTACAGTTACACGATGGCGATGGCAGCGCTTCTTTGGCTTTCAAATCGAAATTCGAAAATGTTGCTGAGAGAAAAAAAAAAAACAAAAAAAACAACAGCAAAAGCAAAAGCAACGCCGAAATCATTAACAGTTAACAGTTAACAGTTGGCCGCAAGAGCCGCCAATCAATGCGGCCCGAAACCAAACCAAAAGTAAAACCAGTTTAGGACAAAAACGACAGCAAACGAAACGCATGCGTCTTCGGAATTGGGTCACCAAGTACGAGCCAAAGAAATGGAAGCGAAATAGCCAAACGGCAACAAGACCAAGAAAGACCAAGACCCAATGCAGGCCCAAACCAAGCAAGCCATCAACAATATGAGAAAAATTCAACAACAACAACAACAACAGCAACAACAGCAACAACAACAACAAGTGAGGCAACAACTAAAAGCAGGTGTGCGGCAGGTGAATGAAAGTCGCTTCGCTTAGGCATGCCCGAAATCAAATTGACTTTGCCAATCAATCGCCGTAATTTCGATTTCAATTTGATTTGCATATATGTATGTATGTGTGTATATCGAAGATTTGCAGAATGTTGATCGTTTACTAAATACACTGGGCTGGCATTCCTTGGATACTTTTCAGCCTTGGCAATTCGCACTTTGGCTCGTCTCGCAATCCCATTTGCCAGTGAAAGTGTTCGGCTCAGCAAAAAAAAAAAAAAGTAAAAAAAAAAACAAAAAAAAAACAATAACACGTAAATGATGACACGGTAACAAAGACAAAGATTTACGATATGGCCACATCATACATATCATAGATACTGTTTGTTTTTTTTTTTTTAGTTTTACCATTTAGCCAAAGTATTTATTTATATTTTCTTCTTTTTTTTTGTTTCTTAACCATATTTTTCACAAATTTATGAGCCGACTCCAAAGAAAGCAAAAACTACTCGATGTGACTCTTCAAATTTAAACAAATCTCACTCTAGCAGAGTTCTCATTAAAAAAGGCCAACATTATTGGCCAACAGCCAAGAAAGAAATCATATAGCAGAGCACTCAAGTGACAAAAAAAAGTAATAATACAAATACTATTTAATAAACACCATCTGCATTCCTTGGCTCGATCTAATCAGTCGCAATTTCCTTATTGTTGATAACAAACAAACACCATATCAGGGCGACTCATATGTGGTTTCACTTTCGGAGAGTTTAGAGACTTGGTTTTAAGTCGCCTCAGACACAAATAAGCTCTCGACTTTAATAATGTCTTTTCTAGACTTGGTCTAAGCCAATTCGCATTTGCAGGCCATGGCTTAACCTGATCAAACAGCTCAGCAAATTCACACGCAGCCGTTAAACTATTCGCAAATTTCACGCGTTCGTAATGAAAGTGAAAATATTAATTCAAACACAAACAACACAAACAACAAAAACAACAGCAGAATCGAAAGCCAGAAGGTAGTTTTTATATATACATATAATTTCGTATAAAAGGGAAGCAAATCATACGCGTCGATCATGATAACAAAACCCATCTCTAGCTGAAGTTTTGGCTTTTGTTTTGTTTTCGTCTTGTATTGCGATCCAACAGATACAGATTAATAAGTATTTACATAGTCAACATCAATAAGAGGCAGTGGCAACTGCGACGTTGACGTTGAAGCAAGAAGAAAGTCAATTGAGTTTCGTATGCTTACAAATATACATTTACATTAACATATGATATACATATATAGGGCAAGGGTAACTCCGCATTATAGGGATTATGTATACATATATAGATTATAAAATATATCCAATCTTCTGAATATATTTTTATTTGGTTATAAGCGACAAATATTAACTTCTTAAGATTTCACAAAAACAAACATTTATATAATTCACATCATTTAGTTTCTCATTGCAACTAATATGAAAGTAAATTTCATTACTTGTTTTTGAATAGATGGAATTTTTTTTTAATGAGGGTTTGATTTCTAAATTTAAAAAAAAAACACCATATTTGGAACTGTCGATTAAGTGCATCATTTTTATTGTTTTAATCAATTTCGATATATCGTCGACAAGAAAATTGCAGTTTAGAAGTATTATTCGCTGCTTTACTTTAAATATGTACACACTCTTAGGTTTATCAGGACTGGGTCAGAAAAGGGCATTTTATAGTCGAGCACTCGCGACTCGATCGCTCTTACTCGTTTTTGGCTGCGCTGCTGCTGCGACGTGCGCTTTCTTTTTGCTTTTTGTTTATTGTTTACCTATGATAGAGCTACACACACACATACTCAGTTGTGTGAGCTGGGCATAAAAACATTTGGCGCTAAATGGAATGAATTTTTATTCGGTTTAACCAAATTTCAAGCCACCAAGCGAAAATGCATAACTAATTTGACGCCGTCGACTGCATACAAAGTTGTGGTTTCGGATTTGACTCTTGCATTTTCATTTTCTTCAATAGCTAATAAAGTTGGATTGAAATATATATATATATATATATATATATATTATTTAATACGTGCTTTTTGTGTGCTTTGCAATTTAAATTACGCCCTAATGTGTGTCAAACGAGTCAATTAAATTTTTTTTTTATGGGCACTTGGCCTTTTTACCTTTTACCTTTTTGTGCTTGTTTTTGTTTGCCACTGACCGATCTAAGGCCCCAAGCACAAAACACTAACAACGCATGGTGACAAAACCTTGAAACAGTGGCCATTATAAAAGCACATTATTTACAAGGCATAAATGCAATGCACTGAGCGAAAAAGTGCAATGCTAAATCAATTAAGGCCTGCGCTCAAGTTCTCAACCAGGGCCGCTCAAATTGCGTGCTTAAAAACAATAGTGTGTTAATGTTCAAATTTAATGCTTGCACATTTTCAGGGCAATACGAACAATTCGAGTGTAAAATGGAAAATCCATAACGAATTAATTTGCCAAATACATCCAATTATAGAACTCCGCATCAATAGGAAAATGCTTTCACACAAGCTAAGCTAAGCTAAGCGAAGATCAGAAAATTGTCATAATTAACTTTATATTTATAATGTGCGAAATAAAATTAATATAAAATATAGCAATTACATGAAAATAACATATTATTTATTATTGAAGAAGTACCGCAATAAAATGAGAAAACAAGGTCCCGTCAGGCTTAGTAAAATTTTTAGCAACTTTAATCGAATTTCGCAGTCATATTGTGTCTCCCCAATTCTTGTAATTTATGTTGGACCTTTTGACACCCATACCCCAGATTAATTATATTCATTTGAAGTTTATTTTAATTTACGATATACTTTTAATCTTAATTTAAAATTTAATTTTTTCAAAAGCATACTTGAATTGGACTGTTTTGATAAAATAAATAATAGATAAAAGTAGTAAATAATAATAATTAAAACAAAAATTAATTATGTAAATAATACTAAGTAAAATATTTATCCTAGCCATATTTCTATAAATTTTTTTTACGCACTTTCAATTTATAAAAAGAAAGTTCTCAAAGCTAAAACGCTTGTGTGATTTAACTCACAGTTCGACATGCATATGTATTCACTTAGTGGTTTTTGCAGGCACTGGTTCGTGCTTAGAATGCACAAACAGCTAAAAAGTTAACTTTTGCAATAGCAATTCAAACGACAAACAATTAAATAAATAAATTGCATAACAAACAATAATCAATACACAAGAAGTATAGAGAAAATATTGGGGTAAAATATTCAAATTATCAAAAAAAAAAAAAAAAAGAGAAAAATTTAAAATGTTTCATCTTGCAAATATGTGATGATAAAATTTGCAAAAGCCGAAAAAAATCAACAAATATATATAGTAAATAACGGCTTCCGCCAACAGAAGCAAGAGCGCCCACAGCAACAAAAATGTTGTTGGCGTGGTTGTGTTGTTGTTGTTGTTGTCGTTGTCTTCTTTACGCTAGCTGCACAAAAGCAATAACGAATAACCAGCAACGAAGTCAAAGCCACAACCAATTTCACTTTCATTTTCTTTTGCTTTTGCAGCGAAATGAAAAGCGAACGAATGCAACAAACCAACAAAACAACAAAGCAGAGCAAAGCAAAAAGAGCAAAAAAAAAAAAAACTAAAGTCACGCAGACGCATTTGCGGCAAACACTTGATGCACTTTAGGCATATCAAGCAACGACTTGTTGTTGTTGTCAACTAGTTGGCGGTCGATGTCATTGTTGTGATTGTCGCCGCCGTGTGTTTCTTTTTATTTAATGTTTTTCTGTTTTTTATTTTATTTATTTTTTCCAATTTTCTTTCTGTTTCTGTTGCTGTAGCTGTGTACCATAGCTCGATGCAATGATCATGATCGAGCATGAACCAAATTAAAAATTAAAATTATAGGTAAAATAAATCATTTGATTTAAATTTTTAATTTGTTCATAACAAATGATGATAGGTGAAACATAAATAACAATAATAGAAGTAATCGTTGCCATTTAATATTTGGAGCTCTCTCGATTTAAATTTGAATTTCAAATGAGATAAATAATAAAAAAAAAATGATTTTGCTCTTAAGCAAATTATTGATAAAAAAAAATGGCTTTTATAAAATTCATCTTCTTTCGAGTTATAATTTAATAATATCAAAAAAGTACGAAAAAACAATACTAATAAGTAAACATTAAAATGCCTTAATTTTAATAAAAATATTTAAGATGGGTATTTCAGTTATTTCATGCATAAATCTTATAAAATTTTTTAAAAAATTACAGCAAGCCAAATTAAAAAAAAAATTGTTTGGGTTTTCTCCAAAGAAAATTTAAAATGAAATAAAGCATAACATAAAACTGCCTAAAAAAATAAAACACATAATAATAAATAAACATTTAAAATGTGGTCTCAGTTTTAATGGGTAAATTTTAATTAACATTTTTACAAATCATCGTTTTGTACTCACCAGCAAGCTGAGGTAATCCTGGTTAATGCCGCAGCCTAATCCTTGAAAGCTGCGCACCAATTGTGGCTTATTGTTTGTGCACTTTTTCAGACATTGTCCTTGGACAGCTGCTGCTGCTGCTGGTGGCAGCTGGCTGCTCTGCCGCCGCAAGCTCAGCTGATGACTGAGGAATAGGCGACAGATGAATTTTTGCGTCTGTTGGCTACGCGAAACGCACGCGACGCGACCGGAAGTGCTCAAGCAGGCCATTTTTTGTATTTAAGCTGCGCTCGATTTGATTTTGATTTGCTTTTGGTTATCCTTTTTTATTTTATTTTATTTTTTTTTTGTTTCTGTTAAACGTTTTTCAATTCGAAAGAAATACAACTCGTTAAATTTTGAACAGCATTATTATTGCTGGGTTTGGTTTCGCTTAAGACTGCACCGAATTGGAGAAAAACGGCACAGATACAGATCCAGTTAAGATGTATGATGTTCAGATAATGAGACTGAGACACACGCGCCAAATAATTGAAACGACAGAGCGCTTTGCTTGCGTCCGACTACATCAGCTGCAGCGAAGTGTTTCGCCTTTTGGCCACTGTCTGCGCAGCAAGCTCGCCAGCAAGCCGTGGTGAGTTTATTCCCGCTCAGCCGTGGTGGGTTCGAAAGCTAGTGCGAAAGCCAAGCGACTTGAAGCCGTTACCCATACGCGCATTGAATTTGAACTTGACTTCACCGCTGTTGGTGGCAACCAGAAATTGCATTTCCGTTGTGCAGTTTGACATTCACTGCACGGCAGCTTAAACTTGCTTGCACTAGTCGCCTTGGTTAGGACGCCTGTTGCACATCCAGCGGCATCATGTTTTCACTTCGGCGTATTGCAGTGCACTAGAATATCAACATATGCTAATTGTTATTAGTTATTTTAAACTTTGTCTGGCTGTTCATTTCACAAATTTGAAAAATTTCCTTGCACATAAGCAGACTTGTTTTGACGTAATAATGCTAAATCAGCTGTGCAGGCCGCAAATTGGAAAACGGACGGAGATGCCAACTCGCATTTGGCAGCGAAACAGCTGTGCAACACCTGATACATATCGATGACATAAAATCGTAGGCCTGCTTGTCATTATTCAAAATAAATAAGCGAAAATGTGACGGATGTTGAAATGTGAATTTTTAATGCAATATCGACAGATAAAAATAAATGACGCGCTCAATCCATATTAATATCGATAAGTTAGAGCAATTTTTCACGCAATATTAGTCGACATTAATCGATACTTTGATTCACGCCGATTAGATCGCTGCGTTTACATAAACTCACACAATCTGTACAATGTCTCGTAACTTGTTTTTATCAATTACAAACGTTGTAAAACACTTGGAGCGACTGTTCCTGCCAAACTCTGCACCACCTGCACCTGCGCTAGCCTACATAGTGCAGCCACACAGCGATCCGCACAGCAGCAGCAGCTTCAGTCTAAAGGAATTAATAGGCGATGGCATTTTGTGGGCTGTTCCCAAACACCGGCGAAGTGTTGAAAAGCGCTTAAATCGCAAATTTGGTTATCCCGATTATGTTTGGAAACCACTGAAAGAGAAGAGAAATCTTCGCCCCTGCGTGCAATGCGGAAATGACCACGAAATGGGCGTGCTCTGCCGTAAGTCAAGACAAATGCAATAATAAGAAATAAATACAAAATCAAATAACTAAAACTGCAGATCACTGCTACGCCAAAGTGCGCCAGGAAACGCAGCTGATGCAGGACAAAATCCAAGCGCAACTTGGCCTGGAACCCATTGAGCAGGAGGTGATTGTCCTCTACGAGGGCGAAACAACAGCAACAACAGAGGAGCAGCAGCCAGGCAAACGTATCGTGGAAATGAAGAAGCCACGTCCCATGTGGTTCACCAAAAATTTGCTTCAAAAATCCACACAGCAATCCTCCAATGAAATTAAACCCACCAATTTGGGTTAACAGTTTTATGAATCCTTAATAAATTTGTTTATTCTGCGTAAATTGACGGGATTGTGCACTTTTGAGGTAACCATTGTTGAAATCCTGGGCACTCATCGGTTTCCTGCCCTCCAAGCGCAGCTGCTTCAACTCCAGTCGAGTGCCGCCGGCACAGCCAATTAACAGCGATCTGCGCAAGCGATTAAAGCAAAAGCAGCCAGGAGCTAAGGCTGCAGTTGGAGCTTTTGCACCGTCACAATCCCATTCGGGATGCTGCAAATCAAGCAGTTGAACTTGTCGCTCCTCGAAGCTTGTGTTTAGATTCTTGAAGCCATAAAGTGCACGATGTCGCGCAAAGATTTCCAGAGCTGTTTGATGCCCCCAAACTATCTGCGCAATTTCTGGCTTTATTTTGGGTGCTGTAAAAGTGATAGAAATTATATAACTGCATTTATTGATTGTAATAAATTACTTGCCATAAGTGGCAAGTGCTTCATCTTGAGGTGTGGCCTTTGAGAGTCTCTCCTCCAGATGATACACTGTGTCCACAAGCAGCTCGGCACCCAAATGCGACAAGGTTGAGTGCAACTCCGGCAAGAAGATGTCGCGTCTCAGGGTAATCTCGCGCTTATCGAGGATCTGCAAGGGGCGAAAGAGTTGGGTTAGCTGTTGCTACTTTAGTTTGTTGTACTCACGGGACCGATATCGAAACGGTGAGGCTGTATTTGCATTATTGAAACGCCCGTCTTCGCATCCCCATTCATGATCGCATAGATAATGGGAGCAGCTCCCCGCCAACGGGGCAACAAACTGGCGTGGACGTTGATGATGCCCCGCGGGAAGGCGTTGATTATATGCAGAGGTATCAAATGGCCAAAGGACACCACGATGCCCAGGTCGAAGGGCGTGCACTGGTCCGCCGTTATGGGCCAACGATAAAGTGGTAATTTGTGTTTATCCGCATAGGTTCGCACGCCATTTGCCGGGCTTTTGAAGGAGGTGACAACGGCAACGTCGACTTTACTTTGGTGTAACTTTGTTAGGCTTGGCAACGAAAAGTTGTCAGTGCCGAAGAACAAAACTTTAGGCGATTGGTGAGTTGTCTTACAGCGCCTGCTGCTCTGCCAGATGTTTCCACACACTTTTCTCTTATATTTAAAAAAGTTATTTACTAAACTCATGCCGCATAACATCTTCACAGCTGTTGAGACGATTTAACAGCCCTGTCCTTGTGTACTACAATATTTGCGTGCGTTTCTATCGATATGTTGTAACATACAGTGGCTCAATGCGTATTTGGACCATAATTTTTCAAAGATTCAAAAGACCTATGGCAGATTCATATATTAACCACTAAAATTATTATATGACGTAGCTAATGTAAAAAGTACCTAAGTTTTTGGTCAAGGCTTATTTAAGAAAAATACATTATGGATACCGGTAGTTAAATACAAATATTAATGCAATCATTTTGTTATTCTTTTTAATAGTCAACTCATCAAGCAGTTGCAGTTTACACTTTTTTTATGAGTGCATTTGATTAAAAAAATAAGAAAAAAACACCGCGCGCAAATAAAAACGCACATTTTGCACAATTGTTGAGAAAATAATAGATTTACGAACAACTGCTTGCCAATATTTCAGGCAAAGTGAAAATCGATATGACATCGATACAAATACATTCAAGTAACTAAATTACAATACCTACATCGATACTTCATATCGATTAAAGTAATTCGTCATTGCAAGTAAGAAAAATGAAAACAGCTACGCTACAAAAGAAAACATATCTAGTTGAATTCTAGAAAATTGAGAGCGACTCCAAGCAGGCAGACGATGGAAACGAAATCTGCCAACAACACACCCACATCTCTGGCGAACAGCAGTTCGTCGACCAGTGATAAAATGAATTACGCATTGCAAGTCGCTTTGCAGACAATGAAGGAGAGGTGTATTCAGTTGCAGCGAAGAGTCTCCAACATGGAAGAGGAAAACCAACGTCTGCGGGAAGGGAATGGGATTGCCACTGGGACTGGGTCAACAAACGGCGATGCTATGTCGCTTCGCTCGCGGGTCGATGAACTGCAAAGGCAAAAGGAGCAGCTTGAGGATCAGATTAACATGGTAGCTAACGAGAATCGGAGACTCTGGGCGCGTCTATCGAAAATATCGAAAGATCAGCCACAGCTAACAAGAGACGACAATGCAGCGAACACTTCGTATATACGCAGCGCCGGCATAACTTCAAATGGGGGCAATCCGAACCTGATTCGATCGAAAACTTTCACACAACACTCGCCAAATCCGCACTTGCGCCAGAAACTGATAAACGAGGTGAGCCTGGAAGAGGTGGCCCTGGACGAATTCGAGACGAAACTGGGCTACCCCTACAGACTCAATGTGGACGACGTAGGCACTGTGGGCGGCGAACTGGATGCCAATACGGATGCCAAGCACTGCATGGACGGTCTGCAGGATTTGCGTCGTGAGGCGATGAAACAGCAGCAACAGCTCAACTCGGCGCTGACACAGCTAGAGACTCGACTGGGTGAGTCGATGATTTACATTATTTTATTTTTATTTAATAACTTTCCGTTTTGCAGCCTTGCATCCATGCCCTGAGTGTGCCAAGAAGGCGGCCAACAAGCCGGAAATGGCTGATAAGAGCTTGGAGACTGAAGATAACAGTAATCACCCCGCACATGACACATTCAACGGCCATGTGACAACGATGACTACACCGCATCCGCCCACTCCCACGCCGCGACTCAATATCATTCAAGAGAAACTTAATGCTGATTCCATAGACAAGACATGCCCCATGTGCGGCAAACTCTATTCCTGCCAGGTGTCGTTCAAGGCATTTCAGGAGCATGTCGAAATGCATTTCATTGACGATGCTCTAGATGTGGATGCGAGCGTAGAGCGACAATTTGAGTTCATATCGCATGCCGTAGGGGATTTTTGACCCAACAAACTAATTAATTTGTTATATATTGAATTCTGTATAACTGTGTAAGATTGGCAATTATAATAGTTAACGTTCTACTTAGTTCTCAATTAAGTTGTGCGCTCTAATGATGATCATGGTCTTCATACATGATGTGTTGATATAGTGTAAGAAATGAAATTTGGAAAAATGTATTAAAACAACTTTACTTAATGGTTCTTGATTAGGTTAAATATTTGCATTTTTAATTTTTTTTTTTGTTTTCAACTTTCTACGTCGTTGGAATTTGATATACTTAATTTCCATATGCATTTATTTACATACATATATTACGTATTTTATTTTGACGTGCGAGATACGATTTGTGTGGTTATTACAAAGTTTATATTTAGTGAATCAGAATCGGATATACAACGGAGATTTGCAAAAACTGTGCTGTGGCTAATAAATAAATTTCAAGGTTATATCTATAAAAGATAAGTTGTTTTCAATTCGGGCTGGATGATTATTGATAGATGCTTCAATTACAAATCATATATTTGTTAACTTCATGCTGTAACTTTAGTTATAATCATAGCGGAATTGTATATTGAAAAGGCTTTCTTTTTTCATGTGGTTCACTCACTCACTTTTGTTTTGAGATGAACTTATACTTATACTTATTGCATAACCATAACAATAACATTTTGAAAATAGTTTACACAACAACAGTTTTCATAAAATTACACGATAACCATGTACATTTAAGAAAATCATAAGGAATGTATTCTGACATGAAATATTAGAAAAGGCAGATTTTGGAGATATTTCGATGGCTTGAATTTATTTGTAAAACTTTATTTATTTAAGAAACATTTTAAATTTATTTTACTTAAATATTTTAAGCAGATTGTTTTAAATTCATACACACAGCGCCACCTGCCGGTCCACCGGTTTTTGCATTTTTAGCACTAGTATCTGAATCGTGGTTCACTATATTTGAAGGTATTCATAACTAATCTGGACCATTCAGACCTTTTCACCAACCTTTTAAGCTACCGAAATTTTAATTCGATCTGCAGCTCGTGCAAACTACAAATTACCATATAAAACTGTATATTTTTATTATAAGCTCGTTGACCCAATTATTGTAAAGTATAAAAACAATTAAAGTACACGACGTAAACTGAAAATTTTGGATCGATTCCGCCTTAATTACCAACTTAAAATTAATGCACCGAAATTTCACACCCTGATAAAAAGAAATTTTAAAATCTGAAATAGACATATATATTTATATTATTAATTTATACATTTTCAATAATGATTATTGTGATTGATTTAATTTCCAACAACCCACTTTTTATTTTCTCCAAAAATAAATATTAATTTGAATTTTTGATCCCTCAAAACAGATTATATGCTCAAGTATTTAATTTGCATTAAAAAACATTACATATAACTAAGCTTCAGTATGCTAAATTATTCAAAAAGCAAAAGCGACTTAAGAACAAAGGAGAAAGTAAATACGTGCATTCTGATGCATATGTTTTACGCAAATGGTAACATTCCCAGAAAATACAATTTGGAATAAATTAGAAATCGTTGAACAACGCCTAAATTTTATCTTTTCAATTGACTTAATTAACAGATTAAGCTACATGGGTATATGGTGCACAACTGTAGAAATATTAATATATTTGTGATATTTACATATCTACATAAATTATATAAATTAATGATGAACATTGTCAGAATAATAAAATTTAATTCAATGCGTGTTACTCAGCTTCAGATTTTTACAAAAATATAAATAAATGAAACAAATATTAAATACCCCTCAAGGGTGTTTAAATAATTTTTTGATTTATTTTGATTCATTTTTAACAATAATTTGTATACATAAATTAAAATGTTATGCAATTTTTAACATATTAAATTTACAAAAATTATTAAATAATCTCAAGAATTTGGAGCAAAATGTGAATTTAATTAATAATTAGTTTTACTTTTATCTGTAAAATTTCCTTCTTTTTTTTTTGTCTTCGATGACATTTACATATCTGGCTTTGCACCTGTCTGTTGGCTTCGGTAAATTAGTGTATATATTTAAAGTGTATATTGGGATGAGGCTGCAACGGTTATGGGGCTTTTGCGACTGCGCGCAGCTCTGTTAGTGGTATAAAATGTTTGGTTTTTTGTTTAGACCCACTCAGTTGTGTTTGAGCGGTAGCCGCAGCAGCCAATGTAGTCGTAGTGCCACATATAAAAAACGTCTCGTTTCAAATTTGAAAAAATAAAAAACGTTTCGTTTCAAATTTGAATTAATATTTACAGTTACAGCAGTTATCAACATAAAAAGAATAATACAAAACAATAATGCATTCATCAAATTTATTTCAAAAACTTTTAATACTGCTGCCATTCGCATATCATCAACCCGCAAATAGTATGTATTGAAATGTAACTGTTTTCTTATTCTCAATTCTCAGCCAATTCGGCTTAATATTAGTTATGTTTTTTATTGTGCGTAAAAATGCATAATTTTCAAATAATGATGTGAGAAAGAAAAGGCAAAACCCATTTAACGAGTGGAAGAAAGTGGAACTTAAACCAGAGCTCGGCTTAATAATTATGTTGATGACTTCTTCTTTTAGATGACGACTGGAATTTTGCAGAAAACGGTGCCGATTGGGAAGGGATTTGTGCGACTGGTATGAGTCAGAGCCCTATTAAGCTGTCAGTTCGTAGTGTAAGCATATTTCACGTCATATTTAATACTTACAACATAGTTGAGAGATGTTTGTGCTTCTTCAGACTTCGCCTCGATATATTTGCCTAAAGTTTAACGTAATTTTAGTTTATCTTAAAGACGAAGAAATATTATTATTGAAAATATCTTAGCACGTTAATGTAAATGCGCCAAAGTCAGCAATCAGTAAATTCAAATTGGATTTCTACATGCCTCAGAAACAAGTTAACAAACGGCTGGTTAACTGCAGTGCAATATATTACAGCACACTAAACTCTCTGTTTCCGTTACGAACGATGACAGCTAATTTGATAAATGCTACTCGGGAGCTCATTTCACGAAATTGCTTCCGAATGGCCCAATTTTCTTTAAGCTCGACGCAATTTTTCGCTTATCTGTGCAAATTGCGTAGAGGGGGTAACAATTGTATACACTTAGAAATTAATCTAAAATCGGTTCAAGTTTTTTAAGGGATTAATTTCTAAAAATAAGATAAACCAATTTTTCCCAGTTTTAGGAAATGCAATCTGAACAATTTGGTGTTTTTCTATTTATTTATTTTTATTAAAATACATATATTTATATTAATAATACAAAATAGTTCTGCAAATTCTAAACACAAACCCATATTTTTAGAAAATGAATGAATTTTAATGAATTTAACCAACTGTCGCTGATTCAAATCTTCGTGAAATCGTAAGTTTCTTTTTAAATTAAGTAATATGAATTTAAAATTTTCAAGAAATCTTAAACTACTAATGTTTAGGCAACAGAAAAGATAATATAAGAATTCCAAAATATACACAACAAAATAAAAAACAACGCGGAAATTAGACATATATTTTATTTTAAGAAATGCAAATACTGTATTTTAGAAATCCACAACCTCCGATTTAAGCAATTTACTTCCTGAATGGCACATTTACAAAATTTATGGTGGTTTTTTTTCTACGTGTAGTTTTGTTTTAATGTCATGCTTTCCGCAGTCTATTATTGCGCCGCTACCACGAATTTTCTTTGGAAATTATGACGTAAGGCTTCAAAGACCGCTGACATTGGTTAACAAAGGATACACGGGTATGTGGAAGATCGTATAAAAATTTGTATAAATCATTTTAATAATTCAATTTGTGTATTTTGTCATTGTCTAGTTGAAATGGCCATACCAAACACACGCAATGGCCAAAAACCATTCATTACAGGCGGCCTGCTCAAGGGAAAATATGTGGCTGAAGGCGTGCATTTTCATTGGGGATCGGCTTACTCCGGCGGATCCGAGCATTTGGTGAATAAGAGACGATTCGATGCGGAAATGCATATTGTGCATCGCAATGTGCGCTATAATGATGTCGATGAGGCTTTAAACTATTCAGATGGCTTAGCCGTACTCGGCATTATGTTCAAGATTACCAGAGTGAGTTAATACTGACGGGGTGTCAAACCTAAACCAAAATTTTACCCGGAGCCGGAACCTCATGTTTTCCGATTGAGCTTTGGAATCGGAATCAGAACCTAATTTATATTTTCTATCTGTTTGCCTGTGTTCAAATTGGTAAACGAAACTTGATGTCTTAGCTCCTAGGTCTCACAGATCTAAACGGAGGGACAGACTGACATGGCTAGATCGACTCGAATACTGATGCTTATCACGAATATCTTATGGTGTTGGATCTTATGGGGTCGTTCTGCCTTTGTTATCGCATTCTTGGAGACACCAATGCATTCAAGCTTTTAAATTTTAAATTTTGGAATTCGTAGTGATTTTAACCAACCAATTTATTTGTATCGATGGTTAAAAGCGTTTACCCTTGTTATTCCTTACAATTGGTTGACTCTAACTAAAAAACCGCTGGCGATATAGCCATTACCGATTTTTAGGGAAAGGAGATGGGGGTGGTTTCGACAATGCCGATATTTGAGGGACATCGCTAAACTACCTACCAAATTTCAAATCAAAGTATGAATATCGGAATATTTCTTTTTTTAATTTTAATTTTAAACTTATTCGTTTCGGCTTGACACCCTAATTGGCGTAAGCATATCTGGACAAAAATATACAAATCAATTTAATTGTTTTACAGACACCGGATCGCATTTATCCAGGCCTAAAGAAAATATTTGATGAGCTTCCCAATATAGTTAAATATCACAGCGAAATCAATCTACAAGGCTCTATCACACTTGGTCAGTTGCTGGGCGATTTGAATACGCGTAACTTTTACACCTACAGGGGTTCGTTGACAACGCCAGAGTGCAACGAGGCTGTTACTTGGACGGTGTTTGCCCAGCCCCTGACCATAGACTTGACAGATCTGGTCAAGCTGTGGCTAATACAGGACTCAAATGGGAATCCGTTAAGAAATAACTACCGTGTACTTCAGCGGCGCAACAATCGACCCGTTTTTTATCGCACTACCAAGGATCTCAGTAGCTATTATCTGAAGTAATTGGGTTTCTCGAAAATTCGTCTAAGATCCTTGACGGAAAGCACCAAAAATATGTAAATAAAGTGTGTAGTACGGTCCGATAAGCAAATCATTTACATTAAAAGATCCTCCATATATCACATATCTAGTGAGTTGGTTTGATATTGCCCTATCATACAGTGTATAATTTAGCTATATGAGTAAATGGTAATTATTTATGTCAAAATTCTACGAGAACAAATCTGGGTGAAATAAAGTGCTATTAAGTGTGCTTGCTTGCCTTGACATTTTCTTATTTTTTAACATTGAAAGTAGACCATAACGGTTTATGACAGCCGTTCTAACTTGCCTCAGATAGTCAATATCATAACTCATTTGATTTATAGGCGAGAGAGGCACGAACTCAAAGTTGTGCAAGTGTCTGTTAATTAGACTTAAGGATTTTTTAAGTACAGAATTCAATAAATTATCTAGAATGTGACACAAGATAAGAGCGTGAGAGTAGGAATTTTCACATTATATATAATTTGTTCTTCATAATTAGAGATGCAAATCATGATCAATTTTGGTATTTTGGTCTGATTGCATTGGGTTTCCCAATCGTTACGATAAATGTTGGACCATTTTACGTTTTATTGGCTATTTTGTATTAATTTAAATTTAAATCAATTATTTTTAATTCTTCAAAGTTTACAAGCTACGTTTAGTCTAAATTATGTAAATAAATAAATAAAAATTAACATAACTTATCCTCATTAATAATATTAATATTAAACACACAAAAATATGTTATTTGGGCAATAATAACTGTAATAATAATACTCAATCCTTGTTATAAATTTATAACCAGTTTTCTATTGAATACGCCTAGATTTAAAATTTAATTATATATCAAATAAAAAATAAATAAATAAATAAAAGTAGAAATGTCCATGGTGATGATGATGAGTTTTTTAAATTTTAATGTGAAAATTAATTTTACAATACCATAAATTATGCGATTGTTATGCGATTAGCTAAAATCATTTATTCAAAGATGTATGTGAAAAATCAGTTTTAAGGAAAATGAAATTGTGTGTCAACTTTAAGTTTCAAACAACACAATACCTGAATACTCAATGCGATATATTCCGTCTTATGCAAATATGAAAGACCCATTAAAAATAGTTTGAAAATCAAGCATTTAAGGTAATATTAAATTATCGTTTAAGATAGTGGGTCTGCACAGCTGTATTCAATCTCATTGAGTATAGTTTAGTTTTGAGTGCAATCAAATAAGCTGATCGAAACTTTGCGTATTCATAACAAATTGCATTGAATGAATGCTCGTGCATTGAATGAATGAGTGAATGAATGAATGCAGAAAATAACAATCAATGTAGAGCAAAATGAATGCGAAATAAAATTAAGCAGCTGTGGTTTAGTTTTCTATAATTAAGCAATTACAATACGAATTATGCAAAACCCAGTTTCAGTCTTTTATTTAATTTCCCGAACGTAAACAGAGGAGATAAGATATTGAAAAATTTGATCTTAATGATGAAAAAATTAAAAAAAAATCCGTTCTTGTATTTTAAAAGATTTGTATTAAAATGTTAAGATGTTCTAATCTGTCCCTCGAAAAATGAATTTCTTGGCTGAAGACATTTTTGCCCAGCTGTAATTGTTCTACTTACTGTTTTATTTTGATTATTTAAGGCTGGGAATATATGTATATACTTACATATAAAATTAAATGACCTTTAATAAAAAATATATAATAAACAAAGTGAATATATATAAATAATGGCTAAACCAATTGAAAGAAAACTTTTTCCAAGTGCACTGAGCTAGAACCAGATTTTACAGTTCTTTTTATTGTGGAAAGAAGTTTAGTGCACCAGTGTCAGGGGCACTATTGCAGCAGACTGAGGCAGTAGTGAGGAGAAAATAAAAACATGTCGAACACGTTGCAATCTCAATGCAAATTTTCTTTCTTTGAAGAAGCTGCTGTCAAGCAGTCTCCAGGCCTATAAATTGCTGCCTCCCATTGCACAATTATTGCAGTTTTGTTGCAAACGTTGTTCAGTGAATATCGTCTGGTATCAACTTTAACTTCTACATACGCTTCGAACAGAAAATGTGTCTCTTAAGCCGTCGGGGACTTGTAATCTTGCTGCAGTTCTTACTGTTGGCAGCCAAGCAGGCGAGTGGACAATACAACTACGACCAACAAGGCAGAGATTGGGTGGGAACATGCGCAACTGGCCGAAGTCAATCTCCAATTAGATTGCAGGCCAACAGTGTGAGTAGCAGAAGCCTTCACAACACCGAACGTTTGTTAGCTGAGTTACCTTTTCACAGGCTATTCAGGGATCCATACCGCGAATTCGATTCACGAACTACAATCGGGCCTTGCAGTCACCGCTGACGATGACAAACAATGGACATACAGGTGTGCAGTTATTTTGTTTTATCAGTGCCTTAATTATTGTATTATATTATATGTTCTTCAGCGACCATTGCTTTGCCGCCCACAAACAACGGACAGCGTGCTGCCATCGCGGGCGGACTCTTGCCAGGCACATTTGAAGCGCAGAGCGTGCACTTCCATTGGGGCTCGTCCAACAGTCGTGGATCCGAGCATAGCATCAATGGTCAACGCTACGACGTCGAAATGCACATTGTTCATAAGAATGTACGATATGCCACTGTAGCCCAGGCGAGTTTGAATGCTGATGGTCTTGCCGTTTTGGGCGTCATGCTTCAGGCTGTACCTGCAATGGTCTCCAGGCAATTCGGCCTTAACCGAATCTTAGATCGATTGCCTCAAGTTGTTACATACCAATCTAGTACGACTATAGCTGGACGATTAACGATGAACGATCTGTTGGCAGGCATTTCTACTGGAAGGTTCTACTCATATAACGGTATGCATTTGACACTCTCACTATTATTCATATATATTTATATTTACTATATATATTGTAAAACAGGCTCACTGACTACGCCTGACTGCGCTGAATCTGTTACTTGGACTGTGTTCTCGGATTCTGTGAGTCTACCCAGACGACAGATCGCCAAATTTTGGGATTTAAGAGACGAACGCAATCTTCCTTTAAGAAACAACTACCGTAGGCTGCAGGAAAGGAATGGAAGACCAGTCTTTCAGAGAACTCTGAGATAAATTTAGAAACGGATTTTACTGAATATACATAAAATCGACTACTTCGATTGAAATAAAAAATAAGAAACAAAAAAAAAAAACAAAATTTAACAAGCAATTAAACTTGACATATGCAGCTACAAATTCGAAATTGAGTTTCACATATTTTTTTTAGTTATTTAGCGGAACGCAATTAAAGCGATATACGTATTCGCTTAGATAAATCGCATTTTGATTTTAAAATGAATTGTGTACTTCGAAATTTTCCAAGGTTATGCCATTTTAACTATGATCAAAACGGGAGGGACTGGAATGTAAACGCTGGCAGGCAACAATCGCCTGTTTGTCTAGCTACAGCCAAAGTAAGTGATCCGCAGATCCTACTATAAATTGCATAACTCATATAAGTATTAGGCGGTCAGGTCAACGGCGCCAGAGCTAATCTTCATTAACTACAACAAGGCCTTGTCCCGTCCCCTAAAGCTAACCAACAATGGGCATACCCTGAAGATGCCAATACCCTGCGCAGAGGACTGTAGTCAACCAGCTGTTTGCGGATGTAAACTCAAAAGTGTCTATAAGGCTGTGCAGCTTCATTTTCATTGGGGTTCGCCAGAGAGGAAGGGATCTGAACATTTGATTAACTGCACGCGATATGATGCTGAACTGCATATTCTTCATCAAAATATTGCATACGCTCTCAAGGAAGATGCCCTACGCTCCCCGGATGGCTTTGTTGTACTGGCAATAATGGTCAATATTGTTGAGGTAAGCAATTCTTTGTAATGGTCGGTGCTCGGAATTTGTTGTTTACTTTGTTTATACCGCAGGTTGTTGATGCAATGAAAAATCAGTTTATGATATAGGAGTAGATAAAACGTTGTAGACGTAAGGATAGGCAATCAATTTTCTTATCCATAGGGTTTGAATAGGGTTGAATAGTTGCAGAATGCAATAGCTTTACTCAGCTCTGAAAAGCGTATCTTTTAAAATCGGCTGCCTAATTGCACAGCTGAGGTGCAAAATTTTAAAAACCGTAAAAAAACTATAATTGGTGTTAATAGCAGTATTTAAAAGTTATAACAAAAAATTAGCTTAATTTTTGTGTTATTCTTAATTTTTTTCAGTAGTAAAATATTTTAAGTATAAAAAAAAAAAATAAAAAATTGTATGTATACATGTATGTGAATTAATATAATTTACACATGAACAATTTATGTGTCCCTGCATAAATTAAGGTATTGTGTGTTTAAAATAAGAAACAAATTACACAAAACCAAGAGAAGAAAAATAAATCCCTCATGTGTTGCATTTTAATGCAATTTACCTTTGATATTGAAATGCTTTTAATCAACCACATTTTTTTTCTCTTTTTATAATAAATAATGTCAGAATGCCCTAACTAAATAAATCGAATGAAAACAAGAAAAATGTACATGCATATATATTTATATAGATATAAAGTAAGATAATATTTTAATTAACATCATAAAACTATCTTTATAGTTTTTCTACAATATTAATATTGCTCTTTTGTACATTTCTCATTTACACTTGACGCTATTTCGTTGTGTTCGCCGTAGGTTAATTTGAAGCTGCCGCAATGTATGCAATAGAAAAATGATTATTCCTACACTTGGTACATACAGTGTCTCACACCTCATTTGGAACAGCGTCTAGCAAAAATTTCAATTACCTGCCATAAACTCATTATGCATTATTTTTCAAAAATTCCAAAGACCCATGGCAGGTACACATATTAACCACCAAAATTAATATATGACCCTAATAAACTGGGATTTCCCCACCCGCTAGGTCGGGGTTATGTAAAAAAGTACCTAATTTTATGATCGCAGCTTATTTGGAACAGTTACATGCTGGACACCTGGGTGCCATAAAACCCGGATTTTTTACCTAAAGTTGGATATTTACGGTAGAAATAGACCAACCTTTTAAGTCAGTTTAGTTTTTTCCCGCATTTGGGCTGCAACCTGCCAACAAGGACAATGGCCAAACGGACTACCATTGATCAACAGAAACTCATCCTGGAACACTTCAAAATTGGATATTCATTTCGAAAAATAGCTAAAATGGTCAATCTAAACACCTCAACTGTATTCTATATCATTCGGAGTTTCGTCGACGAAAATCGGACAGTAGACAAGGGCGGAATTGCACCAAACACGATTTTCACCGAGCAGGACGTGCCGGGGATCATCAAGATTTCAAGGGGAAATCTTAAGCTATCGGCTCAAAAACTGACTCAATAGGTGCAGGATGAAATAAGGAAAAAGACCAGTATGGGAACTGTGCTCCAAGTTCTGCGCCACCATGACTTAAATGCCCGAGAAACAATGGAAAATGAAATTTGTAAAAGCAAAAACATAGGGTCTAGGATGACGTTCGTCAAAATTCACTTGGACAACGATTTGGAGTTCAGGAACACAATCATATTTGAATTTGAGTACAAATTAAACATTTTTGGTTCGGACGGACGGAATTATGTGTGGCGACACTCCAATACCGATCTGAGTCCCAAAAACTGAAAGGCAACAGTCAAGCACTGCGGAGGAAGTGTCCTGGTATGGGCATCTATCTCGACAGCCCGCGGCGGAAATTTTGTGTTCATTGAAACAACAATGGACAGTAATGTGTACTTCGATATACTAAAGGAAAATTTACTCCAAAGTGCCGAAAAAATAGGAATCCGACGTACTTTCCGGATCTACCAGGACAACGACCCCAGGCATAAGGCCGGAATAGTACAGTCCTGGCTTAGATCGAACTGCCCCCACATGATAATTCCACCGGCCCAGTCTCCAGACTTAAATGTTATTGAAAATTTGTGGGCTCTGCTGGAAAATAATATCCGGAACCACACAACATATCCTGCAAACAGGATCTCAAAATGCTCTGATGGAGGAGTGGAGCAGGATCAGTCCAGAAACTAGTTGGAAGCTGGTATCGTCCATGAATAATAGGTTAAGCGAAGTTGTTAAGGCTAAAGGATATCATACTAAGTATTAAAATCCTTATTTAAGCTTTCATACGCCAAATATTTCACTTTTCTTAAGACTGTTTCAAATAAGCTGTGAAACGTTTTTTGGATATGTTTTCAGTTTTTGACTAATTTTAATTAATTAATTAATATTTGCATAAAAACTAAAGTTTCCTTTTAAAATGTGATATAACATTAAACTAATTGGCATTTAAACATTTTGCATTTTTTTCCTTGTTTAAACTTTATAGCACTTTAAAATTTTTGCTAGTCACTGTTCCAAATGAGGTGTGAGACACTGTATACCCCACCTAAGGAAAAGTATGCAATAAAATAAAAAAAAAATGGTTAATACCCATACTTGTTGAACATACCAGACCTAAGACAATTATACTACATTAAAATTAATTGCACCAACCCTGCGTAGCTCACAACAAAGTTAAAAGAATTGACGACAACAAACAAAGAGATTGAAAGAATATAATGAATACAAAAACATGAAAATGTTTCAAACGAAATAATTTTAAAAAAGTTATCTATCAATTAAAACAACTTAATTGAATTAATATTAGTCAGAAATATTACATTTTTTATAATTTTAGTAATAATGAAATCCCAATTAATTTTTTTTTTAATTTTTATTTATTTATTTTATATTTAAATTATACAAATGAGCCTTAATTATTGTAAAATTAAATATTAGTTGTTAAAAATAATGGTTAAATACAAATATATGTAAGTATTTATGTTATTTAGTGTCCCACAATTACGCCGCGGATCCTCAACGAAGTCTGTAACAAATCGTGTTTTGTCAGGAATTTCAATAAAACTTCAACAGTTGAAGGAACATTTTCCTTGAGCGATATTTTAGAAGGCGTAGAATGCACCGAATTTTTTACTTACAGAGGTTTGCATGTCAAATCGAGTTCCCAAATTTGTACTTTAATTGCTATTTACAATTTAGGATCTCTAACAGCACCACCATGCGCAGAGGTTGTCAACTGGTATGTGTTCCCAAAGCCTGTAGAAGTATTAAAAGATTATGTAAGCTGCCAGTCCCTTTAAAATATATTTAACCGATAGAAAAAAAATACCATATTATAGTTACAAAACCTCTGGCTGTTGACAGACGACCGTGGCAAGCATTTGAGAAACAATTATCGTGTTTTGCAGAGCCTCAACAAGCGTACAGTGTATTACAGAACCGAAAATGCATCTTAACAGTGGAAAAACAATATTCAAATGCATCTGTTGGGGCTTGGATCCAGTTGCATCGACAAGAATCTATTTATAACATTGTATCGCAATCTCATTAAACACATTGTTATTATCTCTGTAGATATAAGAACTTGATTATTGCTATAGTATATTTTACGAAACCTCGACACTTAAACTCTCATTTTTCAGGTTGTCTAAAAAAATCCTGTGTAGCCTGAAATGAAATCGAATGAGTGCACTATTTATCCACTCAAGGGCCAATCACACGTCCAGCAGCGGTAACAAATTAAAGCAAAACAAGAGAAAATGTTGATACCCTAAGTTGTGTGCAGCCAAGAAATACTGTCCAAGTTTACCTTTCAGATTGAGGTAGATATAAGATAGGGGCTTCCATAATTCCTTGGGGACGCACAGTATCATATTTCATATTGAAGTGTGAGGGATAGGGAGATGTGCGGATGACATAGGAAGACACACAATACGGCTGAAAATTAGAAACGAAGAAAGACAGAGGAGACAACGGAGCTGGTCAGAGACACCTGGACTCCGGCAAGCTAGATGGTGGCTATAATAAAAAACGATTTAAGCAAAAGATGCAGTATCCCGGGGAGGCATATTATGAGATCCACGGACATAGAAGCCTTTTATGAGATCCAAGGACAAAGAAGTAAAATAGACCAAAACAGCTTTTGACAGCCATTCTAGCTTGCCTCAGATAGTCTATATCATAACTCATTTACTTTATCGGCGAGAGAGGTAAGCCTATAGGCAAGAACTGAAAGTTGTACAAGTGTCTGTTAATTACATTTAACGACTTTTTAAGTACATAATTCAATAAGTTATCTATAATGTGAAAAAGAATTACTCTCTTCTTACAAGTTAAGAACGTGAATGGAGAGTAGATAATTAATTCACATAAGCATTTTTTTTTTCTTCCTGATGAGAGAAACAAATTATTAACAATTTTGGTCTGATTGCATTTTAATGGATTCCCCCATCCTTGCGATAAATATTGGACCATTTTAATACCCCCAGCTATTTCATATTATTTATTTAATTTTAAATTTTAATTTGAAATTTTCTAAATGTGTTATTAGATCTTTAATTATCTAAATAAATAAATGAAAAAATAGTTGACTGATTTTCACATTAAAACTAATATTAAGACTTTCGGTAGCTTATTTTTATTCTCTAAAGCTTGAGAAGTATAAATTAGTCGATATTTTCAATGTTCAAAAGCGAAAAAAATGTAATTTTTTTGTAAAATATAATGGTTTCTTATGCGACTAGCTTGAATCATTGTTCCAAATACGAATGTTCAAATACAACTTTAAGGAAAATGAAATTGTGTGTTAACTTTTAATTTCAATGAAAACAATATATAACTTGTCAGTGCGACATCTTGCGTTATTATTATTTAAGAGCTGAAAATCTGATTCCTTTCAGGACGAAATTGATCAAAAGAGAGATCTAACTTTATTTAATTTTAAAGATGGGAAAATTGTAATCTTAAGTGCACTAGAAGCAGATTTTACATCTCTCTCTCTCTCTCTCTCTCTCACTCTTTTATTTGAAAGAAGTTTGATGCACTAATGTAGCTGAATGAGGAAGTGATGAGAACAAAATGCAATATCTATGCAAATTTTCAACCGGGCTTGACAAGAGCTGAGCAAGAAATGGCGTTCTTATCTTTGAAGAAGCTCCCGTCAAGCAGTCTCCAGACCTATAAATTGCTGCGTTCCATTGCACAATTATTGCAGTTTTGTAACAAGCGTTATTCAGTGCATGTCGTATTAGCTGTAACTTCTTCATCGAAATAGAAAATGTGTCTCTTAAGTCGTCGGGGCCTTGTAGTCTTGCTGCAGTTCCTACTGTTCGCAGCCAAGCAGGCGAGTGGACAGTACAACTACGACCAACAAGGCAGAGATTGGGTGGGAACATGCGCAACTGGCCGAAGTCAGTCTCCAATTAGATTGGCGGACAGCACTGTGAGTACCAGAAGTTTTTACAACACCGGATGTTTGTTAGCAAGGTTAACTTTTCACAGGCTACTCGCGGATCCATACCGCAAATTCGATTCACGAACTACAATCGGGCCTTGCAGTCACCGCTGACGATGACAAACAATGGACATACAGGTGTGCAGTAATTTGGTTTTATCAGTGCCTTAATTATTGTATTATATTATATGTTCTTCAGCGAACATTATTTTGCCGGCCACAAATAACGGACAGCGTGCTTCCATCGAGGGCGGCCTCTTGCCAGGCACATTTGAAGCGCAGAGCGTGCACTTCCATTGGGGCTCGCCCAACAGTGGTGGATCCGAGCATCTCATCAATGGTCAACGCTACGACGTCGAAATGCACATTGTTCATAAGAATGTCCGATATGCCACTGTAGCCGAGGCGAGTTTGAATGCTGATGGTCTTGCCGTTTTGGGTGTCATGCTTCAGGCTGTACCTTCACTGATCTCTACGCAATTTGGCCTTAACCGAATCATAGATCGAGTGCCTGATGTTATTGAATACGACTCTAGTACGACTATAGCTGGGCGAATAACGATGAACGATCTGTTGGGAGACATTTCTACTGGAAGGTTCTACTCATATAACGGTATGCATCTGACGAAGATTTGGCACTCTCACTATTAATATATATTTATATATCATATGTATATTGTAAAACAGGCTCACTGACTACGCCTGACTGCGCTGAATCTGTTACTTGGACTGTGTTCTCGGATTCTGTGAGACTACCTAGACAACAGATCGCCAAATTTTGGAATTTGCAAGATGAAAACAGTCGTCCTTTGATAAATAACTACCGTACTCTGCAGGAAATAAATGGAAGGCCAATCTTTCAGAGAACTCTGAGATTCCTTTAAAAACAGATTTCACTGAATATACATAAAATCGACTACCACTACTAACAAATGAAACATAAGAGAAAAAAAAAAAAAAATCAACAAATTAAACTTTACATATGCAACTAAAAATTTGAAATTGAGTTTATATATTTAAATGATTTGTGTACTTCGAATTTTTCCAAGGTTAAGTCATTTAACTATGATCAATGCCAATTGATACTACTATAATTGATGCACAGAATGAACTTGGCATCATAAAGTGCTGGTCGAAAGAATTTTTTAATTAATATATGTTAAAATAACAAAACAGCAAATAAAACTAATGGTATTAATATAAATATATGTATGTATTTCTGTTATTTAGTGTTCACAATAATGCCGCGGGTCCTTAACGAAGTTTGTAATAAGGTCTGTAAATTAGTACACTAATTACACTCTACACTTAAAGATTTTTGATGGCACCAGCTTGCGCAGAGGTTGTCAACTGTAGAAGTATAAAAAAAAATATGTAAGCTGCAATCCCCATAAATTATATTTCACCGATAAAACAAAAAACAATATTATAGTTACAAAACTTTTGGCTGTTAACAAACGACCGTGGCAAGCATTTGAGAAACAATTATCACTCATAGGGACCGTAATAAAACCGTCCGCGATAAGAGTTATCCGAACTGATAGGATAATGAGTCTAGACGCACTTGCAGCAGTAAATATATAACTAGATAATTTCCTAAGTAGGATAAGAATAACTGAATAATCTAGCTGTAAGATAATTTAAAAGTTTTCAATAAACCTGCCGAAGCAATTCGGCAGCAGTCTATGTTCGAACCTTAAACAAAGTCGTCGTGTTATAATTTTGCTCTTGGAATACACCGCTTGCCGATTATATATATTTTGCTATTACCGAAATAAATAATTATCGTGCTTTGCAGAGCCTCAACAAGAGTACAGTGTATTGCAAAACCGAAAATGCATCTTAACAGTGGACAAACAATATTCAAATGCATCTGTTGGCGCTTGCATTCAGTTGCATCGACAAGAATCGATTTCTAACATTGTATCGCAATCTCTTTAAACACATTATTATTATCGATAATAATAGTACCTCACTGTAGATATAAGGACTTGATTATTGCAATAGTATATTTTACGAAACCTCGAAAAATCCCATTTTCCTGGTTGTCAAAAACGTCCTAATTAGCCTCAGCAAAAAATGAAATCCAATTAATGCACTATTTTTCCACTCAAGACCCAAAACACGTTAGCAGCGATAGCAAATAAAAGCTTGTAAGATGCTTTCGAATAAGCGGCTTAAAGTATAAGACGTGTCATTCCACTATAATGAACATAAACCGATGTGCCGCGAATAATAATAAACAACAAATAAAAGATAGCACAAGCTTGGAGGATGAAGTGCGAGGATGTTGTGGAACGTGATAAGCTTCCCATAGTTTACTCCAAGAATTATTCCGTTCGCTTCGCTGGCCTGGAGAAGCTTCATCCCTTCGATGCAGCCAAGGGCAAGCATATACAACAGGTCAATATCAATATTATGTGCATAGATAGATAAACAAATTCATATTTATACTACTTTCAGCTGCTCTGTGCCGAATTGTCGCTGAACGCCGGCCATTTCTACGACCCCGTCGAGATTACCAAAGAGCAACTGCGTCGAGTGCACACTCGCAAGTATTTAAAGTCACTCAAATGGAGTGCCAAGGTCGCCTGCATTGCCGAGGTGCCCGTCATGATCTTTATGCCAAATTTTACGGTGCAAAGCGGATATCTGCGTCCGATGCGCTATCAGGCATCCGGCTCAATATTGGCTGGTAAACTGGCCTTGGAATATGGCTGGGCAATCAATTTAGGTGGCGGATTCCATCACTGCTGCTCGTATAAAGGTGGTGGCTTTTGTCCCTATGCGGATATAACATTGCTGCTCGTTCGCCTCTTCGATCTGGAGCCAACGAGGGTGCAGAACGCAATGATCGTGGATCTGGATGCCCATCAGGGCAATGGACATGAGCGTGATTTTATGAATACGGACTCTGTGTACATCCTGGACATGTACAATGCATTCGTCTACCCAATGGATCACGAGGCCAAATTGAGCATACGCTGCGGTGTGGAGTTAAAACATCTTACCGAGGATGCCTACTATTTGAGGCAACTGAGCCGATGCCTGCAGCAAGCGCTAACTGAATTCAAGCCTGACATTGTCATATATAATGCCGGCACCGATGTCCTCAAGGGCGATCCCCTTGGCAATTTAGCCCTAACGGCCGAAGGCGTCATCGAGCGAGATCGCGTAGTCTTTAGCACATTTCGTGCTTTGAACATACCTGTCGTCATGCTCCTCAGTGGTGGCTATATGAAGTGCTCCAAGCGTGTCATAGCTGACTCCATTGTTAATCTTCAGAGGCAGGGTTGGTTATGTGTACCTTAACTTAACTTATTATTGATGTGCAAATATTGGACTTTGTTAGAACGATTACTCCTTAAATAAGGAGCACTGTGCGCTGTGATGAATTGCAAACTAAGAATAAATAATAGAGATTGGCTTATACGTCTTTCATTTTATTTGTCTTGTTAATATCTTTTCAATACACGAATAAATATAGAAGGCAGGAAATGCGATCATTTTTATTTTACATTAATATCAATTAATTATTATTTTCAATTTAAATCTAAAACCAATCTTTTCTATGCCCATATGGAACGCATTAAATACAGTTTTTAAGAATAAAGAACAGAAATTGGCCTATTTTTGTTTTACTTATTTATAATTATTTAAATTTATTTGTCTTGTTAAGATCATTTCAATACACGAATAATTTTCGATATCAGGAAATACGTCCCTTTTGCTATAATATTAATTTAAATTCAGAAAATATTAAGAACCAAATTGCTGTATGCATTAAATACAGACTTAAATCTCCCGATAATTATTAACGATAATACAGATAGATCAGGTTAGTTACTAGTTGCCTTTTAAAAATACAAAAATACACATAAATAAATCTTTATTTACGCGTTCTTAAAGTAACTAATTGGAATATCATTGTAGTGTCTTTTCGTTAGAGGACGATATCGTGGGCATTAGATACTACTTGGTTTTTATATGCGTATTTAAGTATAGCAGATCAGGAATATCTAAATATATCAACAAAAAAAGAAACCTATCTTGTGTGTCCTTTTTGACAGAGTAATTACAATAGTTATTTCAGAATCAAGCGCATATTCTTCCTGTTTGATTTCAAGAAGTTTTACTTGTTCTCTTTCAGCTTTCACTCCAATGAAATAATTCATGTTCTTCTGGGTTTCTCGTGTCCTGCCATTAACAAGGCGTTGGCGTTGGCAAACTAGAATTGCAAGTCAAACGATGTTAATATTTATGTAAATTAATTAGTTATGAGCTAATCGGACTGCTCTTAGTATTTTGAAGTGAGATTTGCATGCACAGCTTGTTTTTTTTTTTGTTGCAGGGCCAAACAGTTGAAAAACATCAATTAAATAATCTAAAAATAATATAAAATAAATTGAAGATTAACAAATAAGGTATGAAAAGTGGGCAGATAGCATTAATGTAGAACAATGACCATGTCCAAAGAGAAACCACTTTCTGTAGATGAAGACACATATGAATGATAAACATAGAGAGCGATATGATAGGTTCGACCTTAGAGAGAGAGAGTAACTTACGCCGCGTTGCTTGCCGGCACATCCTCGAAAAGTACCTCCCAACGCGAACTGATAATATATATTAAGCAGAAGGATATTATGAAGACGACAATGCCAATGCTTAAGGTGGTTATCTCATGCACATTGGACGGACGTAAAAAGATGCGAGCGCTGAACAGCGACCACGTTGATTCAGTCCACGTTGAGTAATCACCTGAACGCCAGTCATAGTCTGAAAATCAAAGATTAACGTTTACTTGCAGGCAGTAACTATCACCGTATACTTACTGTCAATGAGAAAGGCCGGACTCAGGGCCTGTGTGTAATTCTGTGTTGTCAGTCGACACTCACCGGTGCCATTGACTCCGGCAAAATAGAACAGTGGCAATTGAGTGCAATTTTCTTTGGACACAGCTGGCTGGGGATTCGAGAGCAAATAACCAAGCATGCGATATGTCCAACCCGACGACTCCTGCGAACCACCTTGCACACTTATGTAGCTAAATGACGAGCACACGGTTAATACATATTTTTACATTTAAAATAATTGAAATACTCACCGCATGGGCGGTTGCTGTGGACCTGCTGGACTATTTGGATAGGAGGAAGCTTTGAACAGCGGACAGTCGGAGGACTGAAGGAAACAGTAGAAGAACTCATCTGCCAACAACGGATTGGCCACCAAGCTTCCCTGGTACTGCTTGCCCGACAGGGTCTCATACAGAGTCATAGCCACAATCGAGGAGACATTGCGCACCCTCATTTGCAGGGCGCTGTTGTTGAAGATCTTCGCTGTGTCGTCGATATCGGCGAGAGTTGTATAATCGTGGCTCGTATTGGCATATGTGAATTCCACATTCTCCAGATCATCGTAGATGGAATGATAGTATCTATTACCAGGAACTGAGTTTAGGATTAGCACCGGTAATTTGGGATCGTGTCGCAAAAAAGATTGCGCTGATGTCGGCGGAATATGATAGCCCACATTGGACTCAATGTTGACAGTGAAATTGTAGCGTGGACTCTTCGCATATCGATTGAGCTGTTGCAGCAATTGATTGGCCAGCGGTGTTGAAGTCAGCGTGTGCAGCTTAATGTTGGCTATATCGTCGAGCGCCCCAATATCGAGAATAAACTCAATGTTCTTCAACGAAATGGGAGCAGTGTCTGTGGAGGGCAAAGGAAATTTCAAATGTTCCATGTCGTAAACAAATCGTTGCGAGCCAATGTAATCATAGGATTCGCCATCAAATGCCACAAACAGCACATTCCGCTGGGGATCACTCAGTGCACCAGGTGAGGGCAGCAGCAGACGCAGCATATGCGCCACCTGCGTCAGAATTGCCAGGCCGACAAGCGAACCCATCGCACCCATACCTAGAAGACATCCACTGTGAGTAATTATTTATTATTGCTTGCTTTGCTTACGCACCCAATCCATCAAACATGCTGGTCGTGTCCAGGCGACAGGAGACAATGATGAACTTCTCGCTGCTTGCAACGTTGACTTCAACATTCTTGGGCGCACTACGTGGATACAATGTGGCATAGACATTGCGACCCTCCATGGGATCACAGTAGCGGCTGCCACCAAGATTATTGATGAAGTTAGTCCGTCGTATGCACACCTCTGAGTTAACGGCGGCCGACATAAACGCCTTGACTTCGACGGCACAAAGGCTGCGCAGCGCATGCGACTCATAATCAAAATTGTTGAATTTCTCGAAGCAATCCTCCAGCTTGAGAATGTCCTTGTGTTCCCCGATGTAGTAGATAGGAAAGGGGAAATCCTCATGCAGCAGGCCAGTGCCCCAACGATTCCAGGTGTTGGCCACGTTGCCACTGGCATCACACGTTGCCGTCTCGCTCGTGCTTCGGTTCAATTTGAGGCCACTGTACTGATTGGGACAATTGAGCTCATGCGAGAATTGTTTCATTTTATCGGTGCGATTTATGAGCAGCACAACGGATATAATCTTTGGACCGGCCTCCTTTAGGCGCATCAGATTCGCGCGCGTAAACAGATGAGGCGGTATCAGAGGAGCATATGGCGGCGACGGCGGACTATTGAGCAAGAATTCCAAGTCGGCATCGACGTTTACCAAATGCAACACGCCAACTGATCCCGAGTAGGTGGCTGTGGTGCAAATTAAAATGATTATTCTTTTGCCCCTGGATACCGTATACACCCCCCGCAAGTTACTCACAGGAGCAGCCAGTTTGATGTGTGCCGTTCAAGCGTCGAAAGCAGCTGGCGCCTAATATTGGCTCGTACATTTTATCGCGCGTTCGTTCGCTGAAAACTGCAAGGCACAAATAAAACAGGAAAGGGAATAAGCTGAGTCACCAACTTGAGCCATTTGTATTTTTTTGTTTACCAGTAGCAGTGCTTTGCAGAAGCAACAGCAACCATATCGCAGCTGCTTTAGTTTGCCGCGCCATTAAACTCAACCTTAATATTATTATTTTTGCCCGTCTGCAAATGACAACAAAGAACTAACTGCACATATGGGGGAGTGATATTTGTGTGCGGTATTCTCTCGTACGCGTTACTTGTCACGACTTTCTCAATGCCGGCCGCAAACCACAGTTGTTTTGCAAAATAAGCGATATTCCTTCTTTAATTGAGAAATTATCGAAGAAATTTTTAATTGCAATTATATTTGCTTTATTTCGATTCGAATTAGCATTTATCCTTTTCTTTTTTAAAATATTAAAATTAGCCTTATGTTAATTATGTCTTATTTTAAAAAAATAGAGTTTATTGATTATATAATATATGTATTTATTATATCCAAGTTGAGAAACTTTTCATGATTTTCGCTTTTTAAGTTCTTATCTAAGCGGAAAATTTTATATTATCATTGGTGCAAATAATACGACCCACAAATCGTTTGACTTCTCTCTTTAAATATCGTGAGCAAATATTTATGCACGAAATAAGTCGTGCCTAATGTTGCAGAAATTGTATGCCACCGTCGATACTATCGATGCTTTGCTTGTGGTAAAACGATCGATTATGTTACAGGCGGCGCTAGTGATTTGTTTTTTATTTCGCTAGTTTGATTTTGTATTTGGATTTTAAAATGTTTAATGCATATACATATTTGTCGTTAATATTAATCAAACAAAACAAATTCAGTAAATAATAATCGATACTCAAAGTTTATATCAATTTGGCTTATTATTGACTTATATTCTTATGTCTAAAAGCTAATTTATGACTTAAACTTTGCTAAAACAGCGAATCCTCGGCTCGGATATATTCGCCAATGTCCGATTGATGGAAACAAACCGTGGTCAGAGGATCAGCAGTTTTGCAGTCAGTTGTAGAGCGTGCAAGAACCCCAAAGCCCAGTGCGAGATCACTCATGGAGAACACAACGACGCCCTGATACTGTCCAGCGTTCTCTGTGATGCGACCAAGTCCCGATTTGGGGATGTGATTGCCGTAAAGGAACTGCTGCTCAAATGAGGGCTTCACCCAAATCTTGTACTGCGCATAAGGTGCCAAATAATAGAGGGCAGTAATGTGGAACTTCAGCTTGTTTGTCTTGGAGAACTTGCCGAAGCAGGTGCCGACGCAGACAAGCTGCTTGTAGCCGAAGCACTCGCTCAACTTCAAAATGCGCTCGGAAACATAATAAATGCGATCTCGATGCTCGCGGAAACAATATGTTCCATCCGGGCGATCAATTAATTGCTGCACATTTGGACCAATGCTAAATGGAAGCGGAAACTAATTAGTAATAATCGTTTGATCGTTGTCTTGAGCACTTACTATTTGGCAAGCTTCTCGAAAAGAATTTTAGTACGTTCGTCCGTTAATCGTTTCATTATATTTAACTATAAAAATCTATGAACGCGGCACAATATAAAAAATGTGTTCTACAAAATTGTACTAAAAAATACCATGGCAGCACACGCTGCGATTACGGTGCTCGATAACGAAGCAGTTAGAAGAAATTTTAACACCGATACATGCCTTCGATATCTCCTCGATATACACTGTTGGCTCCTTCAGCGTTAACATTATGTTATTGTGTTCGTTAACTACTTGATTAGTTTGGTCTTCTTTATTTTCAATATAGTGATTGTTTGTGATTCAAATGCGGACTTGTCTTGTTTTTAAAAGTATCTTGAAAATACGTTTTGCATTTAAAAGTTACATGATTTTCTTCTTTAATCAAATAATATAATTGAAATATAGACAAAAATATATATTTGTTCATGACATTTGTATTTCGTTATTAAATTAATATTTAAAATATTACTTGATGTTAATTTTGTTAATATTGCATTGTGTGTACTTTATTTATAGGTATTCTCATTTAATGCTAAGATCTTTTACTAATCGCACTTCTTTTATAACTTTTATTCAATAATTTATTGATTTTTTGTACCTTTCCAAATTAAAGTATTTAAAATAACTCGAATTTTATAAATATATTTTTTGGTGATATTGTGTAAACTTGTAAATAAAACTGAGCGAAAGCTTGCTGACAATAAAGTACGCTTACCGTTTGAGCTTTTATTATGTCTTATTAATAGCAAGTATAAGCTTTTGGTCTTGGTTTTGAAGAAAGCTTTTTACTAAATTTACTTAAAATGAAGCGTTCTTATAAATATTCGATATTCGCAGTTTTAAGTTTTAGAAATATTTATTGTCAAAATTAAATAAATAAATACCAATCCCTGTTGTAAATTTTAAATACACAAATAAAACAATTCCATTAAAATCATAAGTAATTTCTTATTTGTATATGGCACAGATTTGGCAACTGCCCGGCTAGCTCAGTCGGTAGAGCATGAGACTCTTAATCTCAGGGTCGTGGGTTCGAGCCCCACGTTGGGCGAAAAGCTTTTTTATACATTTTTTTGTTTTAAATTTTAGCTTTAACAAAACGGAACGTTGCAGTCGAACGTACCCGACAGAGAAATGCTGTGATACCATAAGTTTGGCTTTCAGATTGCGGTAGATATAAGATAGAAATCCTTCTTCGAAGTTTGGCAACTTTAGCTCTTAAATTACGAAAGATAAGAGCTTTTCGAGATTTTTTAGGTGGGAGTGGGCTTTGCTGAAAAAATTATAGAGAAAGTTTGCAACTGTAGCGCAGTTGGGCGTGGCATATGCCCATCTTTGAAGGATATCGCCAACAACCAACAAATAAAAAAATCTTTATTAAACTAAAATTGATTTGTCAATCATTTCGGAGCATTTATTATATTAACTATTGCATGTTATCCGCTTAGTTAACGTAATAAAACGACGTTTAAGTTTGTAGAATTTTATTTAATAAAATTTAACTGCTACGGAAAAAATATTTTAAATCGGAATGGTTCTTATCTGTAACGTACAAAATTAATTTGGAAGCAACAATGTAATGCTTTAAGCAAATCCGATTTTGAAATAATTTCTGTTTTAAGTTTGAATATACAGGGTATAGCTATTTAAATGTATGCACCCGAGAGCTGCAAGGATCATGTGCGATCAGTACTCTAAGAATTCGTTACAATTCAATTTAGCGATCGGCAGATATTTGTTCGCTTACGAATAGAGTTGAGGTTAGGATTCGGGTTTGGAATGAGATTGTTTGCTTCGTATTTGTGTCGACGTTCGAACAAAACGAAACGATCAAAGCGATCTCAGGTAAGAATATATGAAGTGATCGTTAACAAAGCAGCTCGTCTCGATTTCGATTTCGAATTCGAATTCCGCAGACTCTAATTTAGTAGAGATAGTGCGTGTAATCGTTGCAGCTCTCTGGTGTACAACTTGAGATACTATTTTCATAGTTAGTTAAAGAATGGAATACAAAATAAAATGTGCAAACATTTTCTATATATTAAATTGATTTAAATTGCATATTACGCAACAGCTATTTACTAATATATATATATATACATATGTATATATATGTAAATTTATATATGTATATATATATATATATGTTACAAGGTACCGACTAGTGTTCGTGAATTGGATTTATATAAAACGTTTATTAGATAATAAGTATATATGTGTAACGCGACCTGTGTGAGAAGCGAATAAAATTGACGGTGGTACTTATGAAACTTATTCAATATAACGACATTTAGGCTAATGACTACCGAAACGGGCATTTTACGATTTGAATAGCCAATTGAATAGCTTATGGAATTTGTAGAGCATTATTGGAGCATTTATTTCGAACAATGATTTCTGTTGTTATTTATTGAGGCACATTCGATAGATCACTTGGAGATGACGACATAGACGTAATAATTGAATTTGGATTCGTTTGTCTTGGTTCAATAATCCTTCTAGAAATGCTTTCTCATGCTCATGTGAGCAGAGAAGAAGAACGGCGCCATCAGTGAGCAAAGAGATACCAAAATGTTCACCAGAAATCGATGATTTGCTAAAATGTCGAATAATTACAATATAATTATTTATCAATAAGGATTCGTCAAATATAATTGTACTCACCACCACTGCAAATATCATGCAATATATCCTCGACATAGCCATTATCGTTGTCGCACAGACACAGTTTGGCTTTACTCGTTATGAACTTGGATACGCCAATGGTTCGATTGTTGTTCTCAAATTGACAAACCATTCCATCCTCACACTCATGATTGCTGTTGCACCGATGCCGCAATCCTGCAACGTTAAGTCAAATATTAAAACTATATAAAGTACATTTTTGTGGTTTTCCTATAATCTTTGGAAATTTTAAATTTGTTTTTTAAGTTTATAGTAATCAGATATATTAACTATGTTTGTTTTAATTTAATTTGCATATTATAAAGATGAAGTAATTGATACATCCTTAAGACTTTAAATTTTATATGAGAAAAAGTTTTTTGTATAGTTTGATACCGAAGCTACCAGTGTTAAATTGGATTGGTACGTCCACTGGGGAACTAGGAAATCGATAGAATCGATATTCGCAAATCGAAGCCACTTATCTCCCACAATTTTATGGCTACAGTCACCAAATTTGGTTTGTAGGTTGTTGGGGATGTCATTCAAAGATCGGCATATGCCACACCCACCTCCGGCACCGCCAACAAAATTGCTCGAGTATTTCTTAAGTCCGATAGGTAAAGGTTTTAAAGGATAGTTCTTTCATACCTATGTGGTTGAAAAAATCAGCTTAAGGATTCTAAGAGTTTTTAAGATGATGCGAGTGTCTCTGGTTTTAAATAATGATTGTGAACATGCATAATTGTATACATACATAATAAATTATGAAGATATTTATTATTATTACAAATAAAAGTCTTGTTTTGAGAAACACTTTTATTCTTTTCTGTGCTTAAACGTTTTAACACATCTGTACAAAATACTTTGCCAAGAAATGTGTATTTAATGAACGGCAGCTAAGAATTACGAACTATTTGATATCAGAACATAAGTTGCGACCACGAAAATACGATTATGTGGTTATGGTAATAATAATTCAATTTTTTTTATAGTCAGGGCATTTAAAAAAGAGTGCTATGTGAAAACCAAAATTAGCATTTCTTACTGCTACTAATTTTTGAAGAGTCAATAGAAGGTCTGCTCTGCTATGTCCTCTGCAAGAGCAATATATAAGTAGCAAGAGCAAAAACATTTCGTAGCAGAAACAACTATACTGGAGCGGGAGCCTATTTTTTTTTTTTTTGCTCTAACAATGAATTAGTCATTAATATTGCTGGAAAGTATGAAATTGTTGACAATATCTGAGCTGTCTTGCAGGTAAATTAAAAAAAATAAATTTATGGACGCAACTTAACGTACTGTATTTAATTAGACTATATAATATATGTATATTTATAATTATATTATATAATGTTTGTCCTGATATTCTGTTTTTCATTATTATTAAGCTACATCTATGGAAAATATAAAGATAAAGTCGCTGCGTGCATTTAGGTGAAAACGTGCTTCGAAAACATTCTCGTAAGTGGGCTCTATTCAAGTGAGCTGCAGTCTATATAATAAAGCTTTGTTTAGTTATCATTTACAGCTAACACTTGCTGCAGCTGCAGCTGCCACTTGAGCTACGGGCAAACAAAGAAGGTGGCCTCTTGAATTATAAATGTAATATGCAAGTCTACCAATTAGGTTCGCGCCAACTAAAGCATTCTATTTCTGGGTGCCCCAATTCTGTTAGCTGATGGGCTTGGCTTTTACCTTTTAGCACATCAGGGCAGAGTCCATTTGAGGGCGGTGAATCATTTCCGCATAGGCAACGCATCTTGTAGTCATTGGTATCCTTAACACAGCTGGTCCGCTCTGCCGTTGAGCAGTCGTCGTTTGTGTTACACTCGCGACCCTTAACTGAAAATAAAATGCACCAAATAATTGATTAAACAAACATCAATTTGAAAAGATCTCGCAAACTTTTCTTTCTAGTATTTCTAAAAAAAATAACTATTTTTAATTGTCGATTTGGAGTATTTTTTAAGTTATAGAAATAATTTTTTTAATATTTAAATATTAATTATAAAAAGAAGAACATCTTTCTAGTTTTCATGGCGATTTTCTAAAATCGGTGTCGATTTTTCTGAGTGCACAAATGTCTGACAGCGTCTGAGCAATTAGCAAAGATACACCTGTATAATTCTGGCAAGTCGCCAACCTCATCATTATATATATGCATATGTATATATAGTACCGCCCACACTTTTCGAGTTGAATGACAATGCTCGTGATAGGCCCATAATTTGAGTTTACCGTTCTGACGTGCCATTAGCGTTGTTGTCATTGCATTTGATTTGCTTGACTTGTTTGATCAATTTTTGATTTATGCTGGAGCAAAAGACTAGAAAACGGTTTAGTTATTTCAGTACGTAGCTAGTTTGATTGGCAGTCATGTCGTGTCATTAAGCGACTCGTTCATTTACATATCCACATAAAAGTACATGAAGGTTAGTACTTCATTTTCCATGGGATGAGAGCCAAATGGGCAGCATTTAATATTTAAATAAATATACAATTTTCTTATCAATTTACTAGACCAGATATGGCAATATCAACTTTTGATTGAACTGAGACTGTCGCAATAAAACATCGTAGCAAATAGCAACCAGTCACCTTTTTTTTTAATTGTTTTGGGACTCTAGCAGTAAATCTGTTTTGCATTTGGACTTAAATATATAGCATTAGTAATAGTATTAAACTACTTTAAATATCTTCTATTCGGGTGTTCTTAAACGGAGCACAATCATTGGGAAAACATTTTATGCATTTAGACTACGAACAACTGTACAACTATAATTATAATTTAATTGGGAAGCCTCAACAATAAATTTATTTTCTGAAGATTTTTATTTTAATTTATGAGCTTTTTAAATTTATAAATTATATATGTGTCAGTTAAAAATACTTGTTTAACCTTTACCTTTTAAAATCCGTGCAGCCCTTTCGTACTAATTTTCAATAAAATACTTTATTGCAAATAAAATTTCTTACTTAATCTGGATAAAAATCTTTTCAAATAAGAGCACTGATTTCATAGAAAACATTAAATAAACATACATTGGCAAATATTTCCTATTTAAGTAGAACAGTTTCTTATTGGCTGTTTATCTCCACTTCTGGCTTACGTTCATCATTCCAATTCTAATAATATCAACAATATTGTAAAGATGTATAAAATATAATTATGAGAACAATGTAATCTATTTGATATTGAACTTTATTCTGAACAGAGTAAAATACTCAACATAGAAATATTAATAAAAAAAAATAAATTTATAAATATGTAAACTTGTAATCAATTATCATTTATCATTTTCTAAATAATTTAGGTAATATAAATAATCAGATAAATCAATTGTTAGTGTGTTAGTAAGTTAAAAATCAATTTGTAATCTACAATTATTTGTTTATTTAAACATCGACTAAGATCACTTGACATAGAAAAATACCAAAAATTAAACAAAATAAAATTGTTTTAGATAAATTTCATAGGGGAAACCCCAAGAGGGAAAATCAGACCAAAAAAGAGTTAGATTTCAATGATTGAATTTTTCAACCATTGCATTTGATTGCAAATGTTTGTTAGGCAACTTTTATTTATTTAATATAATGTAAATCAGATTTAAAGTTATTATTTTTGTAATTTACAATTAAAGTTTATGCAATATAAATATTTGGTTTAACTTTCAGTGAAAATCAACTTACTAATAGGTCCCTGAGTGGGAGGCGGCTGATTATTGGTCTTTCCGAATGTAGTCAATGCTGTGGAGCTCACCCCAAAGAGTATGATGAAAACGCCGAAGAGCATTGTCAGGCTGCCACATTGTGTGAAGCGCTTTAAGAGCTGCATATTGGTGCACTATTATAAAGCTTGTGTGGGCGAAATAAAGGCGCCAAAAATGAACTGTTATGTAAACAGTTAATTCTCACAAACTAGGCTTAAACAGGCAGTTTAATATCAATTTTCACACAACGTCGATGCAATTAGGCAGTCACTTGATCAAATTGATGTAGATTCTAACAATCAACTGATTCCGAATTATACACCTTGTATTTCACAATTTAATCCTTGATACTATCTGGGTCCAAGTCAACAGCGAAAAAACGAACCAGTCGCCAGCGCGTTCGAAATTCAAGTGATGAATTTCCTAGCGCACACGTAGCTTAAGTTTTGTACACCAACAGCCCTCTAGCAAGGGTTACTTACGGCTCGCTCACGCCAGTCTACAACAGGCCTTCCCTACCCTCTGCCCGCTCCGAGCCTCATCCAATGTCAAGTAACACCCAAAATATGTGGTAGTCTTGAGAACGAACTTTGCATACTCTCCTCGAATTTGATAGAGTATATTTGTTCACAATATGGTTTTCAAAATCCCTAAAGTAATTTTCATGAAATGGTGTCAGATCTTCTTCGAGCTAAACAGAGTATTTCTGTACAAAAACAAAAAATAAAAATAATCTAATAAGTTTGAATGTGATTTAGGTTATTTCAAGTCTCTTTCATAAGAGCTTCTCAAAAGCAAACTGCTTTTTACAATTATTTAAAAATAAATATGTAATGAGATATTTTATTAAATACTTTATTTTTTTTTTAATGTAATTTGAAAATGAACACTTATTATTTATATTTAAATATATTTTAAATAGTTTTGTTCTTATCTTATAACTTTTTTTGTAAGCACTTTTAACCGTTTTTAAAAGTACTTTTTGAATTTTTTTTAATAGTCGTTGAAAATTAATGTATCGAGTTGAAATTGTGATGAACAATTTTTGAAATTTGCTAACATCCAAAAGTTGAATTTTTAGGGTATGCAATATTGTACCTTCATATACGCACTATTAGCGACTTCGTGTTAGTTTCGTTAACGAAGACGTTTTTTTTTTAGGTTTTTATTTATTTTTTTTATTTACGTATTTTTGCCTTCGTGCAATTTTTTGTTGTTGTTGAGTTAAAGTCGGGGCGGCCTCGTCTCGTCCTCGTCCTGGCCTAACTCTATGTGTGTATTATAATAACGGCAAAGTCATTAGAGTCATTGCATAGCCTAGTTTCGGAGCCTCCAACTAAAATGTGCACAAGCCACAAACATACATGTCTAACACCAACGTGTAGTATTAGCACGCACAACAACTACACTTACAACTTCAACAACAACAACAACAAAACCAACTACTTTTGCTAAAACAGCAACAGAAAATTCTTATTTAGCCCATTATTTTTTTCTTTTTTGTTTTTGGTTATTTGACTTGTGTACGGATTGTGCAGGGTTTCTAATTACATTTTACTTGCACTACCATTAAGGTTGAGTGGGCGCTTGTTGCTCTTGTGGCAAAACTCTCAAAAAAGGTTATACGCCCACAACGGAAAACAAAAAATTGGCAATTTTACAAATCAGCATTTCCCTATCGATCCATTGGATTTTAGGCACGAGCAAGATGGAAAATAAATAAAAACCTCATGTTGAACACTCACATGTGAATGTACCTCAGTCTAGTCTAATGTTCTTTTATTTGCTATTTGCAATATACACCTTCAACAAACAGGAACATGGTTTTTTTCAGCAATAAGCTATGAAATATATCAACGTGGACTTAAACAGGGCGTAATCGTGAATAAGAACGATTGTTTTGACCGGTCTGGCAGCAAATCCATTTGCCCCTTACTAAACGTATGCCATTTAAATCTATTTTGGTTCTCATAAGCCATGCAGAAAAAATTAATTTTACACGCACACTAAACATAATTAGCGAATCTTAGTATATATTAAGTTATATTAATGTATACTTAAAATATAGCATGTATTTTTATAACTCTTAATGGAATAGCTCATGTGTACATATGATCCTCATTATTAAGATTGAGATACTCAAAATCGAAGGTATCTTAGACACAGGTTTGATTTTCAATTATCAATTAAATCACAAATGCAATAATAGTTGTTTTTAATTTTATAAAGATTAGTATGTATTCTTATTGTTTTATAATAATAAATGTTGTAATTTGTGCAATTTTGTGCCAATGTGCGGCTACTACGTAAATCCTCGACCAGACGAAATGCGAAATGTATAAATTCTTGCATGGCATAGCTAATTAAGTACCTACGAATTATTTTTGTATAAGTATATATGTATTTATTTAACTGTACAAGTATATTTCTACAGACATAGTTTTTTTTTTGACATTATTGATAAATGTGCTGGCCCAAATCCATGGAAAATTATATAGAATAATCACGAACTTTGGCAAGTGCCAAAGTAAAATATACAAAATTTAGTTGCTGCAGCTACACTTAGTGCTCTACCCCATAATAAAAGAATACAATTTCTTTGCTCACAATCTGCCTGGCTTATTATTCTTAACTGATGATTAATTAGTGCGAAAGTCGCCAGCAAATGCCAACTGCCCAAATATAAGCGAATATATAATTTGCTCACGAAATCTGGGAAACTGGCGATGAGCATGCCTGGAGGTCATCATGTAACCGCTGTAAATGCTGTAAAACCCGAAAGCAGCCCATTAACTCCACAGTGAAAGTCAATTTAGTTACTTTAGCTTCGTATTATCGCCTAGTCTAATTGCACCTGGACACAATCTCCTCCATTGCCATTTTCAACATGCAACTCGGTTGTGCGTTCCTGCATGCACATCAAATAAGCCCAATCATACATATTTTAGATCAATTGCCAGATAAGCTACGAAAAATAATGGTTCAACTCTATAATATTTGTTGGCCTCGATTTAGTTCTTAATATAATAAAATTGTATTCAAATGTTTAGGTATGGATATGATTTTAAACTTGGCAAAAGTGTCACCCACTGAGAAATTGCAAATTGATAAGAATTCGATCTATCTTTAAATGTTGGTCGACAAAACGTATTTCTCAAAAAAAATGTATTAATCAATGCGATTAAAAATAGCTAAAAATCATCCTCAATTTATAAGCTAGAGTTACTAAATTCTTTTTTTTTTTAATTTGTATTTACCTAATGTTTACATACAATGCTGCAGAGGCGACAGCGGAGCTGGGCAGAAGCATCAGGCCACCCTCAAGCCAAATGTCTTTTGGGCGGTTAAGCGATTTAAGCTGGTAATAACCATGGAAAAGAATAGGTTTAGGATAATCAACGCTTTATTGACAGGACATGGTAGACTCTAAACTCGGTATTTTTCGTAGCGAACTATACAGGTTTTATGAAAACAAGAAAGAGTCTCGAAAGCACATCCTATCAGATATTTTTGCCTTAGCTAAGAAAAGAGGTGTATTTGAAAATGTATAATAAGGAAAACGTTTAAAAGGGAGGTAGAATACTGAAAAGTGGAATACCACAAGAATGGTCCGTTCATAGCTTTTATTACACTTGTAGGAAAAATGAATTCTGATTGCAGCTTTCTTGCTTGTTGAACATGTGATTTTGAGTACAAATTATATGCTTATTTTTTATAAATAAGTATGCATATATACTACTCGTATGTACGCATTCAACCAAAGGTTTCAAGTTCATTTTTAACACTTTTTGCAACCACAACTTTGCGCATACGACACGCTAGCCAGTGCCGCTTGAGGTCAAGGGAAAAGTGTTGTGACGAAAAAGAAAAACTTATTGTACTTATTGTACTTATGTACTTCCACATATGTGACGTTATGACCACCCAGTTTGCTCTTAGCTCTTAGCCAAATTAGCCCTCGCCTCACGAATTGTCGTGCATAAAGTTAAATGCAATAAAATACTCTAAGCGAAGCTCAGTTTGAGAGTTTCGCATAAGGTGTGTATTGCAGTTAACCTTCGTAAAATTCTTGAGTTGAACTCACCTTATTAGTTAGAAAGTATAATTCTAAGCCGCAATATATTTATTACCTTGATCTCAGTGTACATATTTCGAAGATTTGGAATAAATATGTCTAATGATGCGTCAAGATGCTTGTGGTATTTTAACATTTATTTTATACGAGCATTTTAGATGTTTTTTAAATCATATAATTTAATTTAAAAATATATATATATCACTTAACGGTGATTCAAACGCACGACCCTTGGCCGCACCAGTCAATTTTATTATTTGTTTCTCAATTTTAGATTTGGTTTACTTTTACACTTTTTTTAAATGCATTTTTTACTATTATTTAATAATCGATTTTCGGCATGCCATTCTAAATCTTATATTTACAAATTATATCTAAAATCAAGAAACTTTTTTTTTAAATTGGGAACAATTTTTTTTTGAGTGTAACGCATATGAAATAAAAATCATTTCGTTAGTTATTAACCTGTTTAAGGAACCATAAACCAAATAATTTATATGTTTTTTTTTGCTACCCACTTTTTGCTTCTGACTCAGCGTATGATTAAATTCATAAGAGTTGATTTTCGTTTTTGGAGTGCTGTTCCTTGATGGGCGACTACAAAGAACGAATGGTTTGAATGATTTAAAACCAATCAAGTTGTATAGTTCGCGTCCGAAATCAATTATATTTGTGTGTGTATAAAGGAAGTATTTTTGTAATCTGTAGAGCACATGCTGCAAGTCAATTTTTAGTTGCACAGCTGCAGCCCAAAATTTTTATTAAGGCTACAATTTTAGGTGATCGGTTTGGTTTTTGTGCACAGAAAAATCGGTATATTTATGATGGTCTTTGAGCTGTCTGCATATTTAACTTGTGGGTAATTCCTTATATTCTTTATTTAAAAAAAGAGTTTATGTTTTTAAAAACATAATTTTATCAATATAATTGCACATGTTTGTTACAAGTTTATTCATCTCTTCACGATTTTCAACTCAGGCAACTGACTTTCCAAGCAGTTGCTAATACAGTCCCTACAAATTGTTTGGAAAAGAATCTTCATCACAAGACTTATAATTCATGTAAATTCTATAATTCACAAATGGTTTATTTATAATTAATTTATTAAATTTATTTATTTCAATTTCATATTTTTATAAAGGAGTTTATGTTTAAGGAATCTTAAGTTTTTTTTTTCAAATTAAATAATAAAAATTGATAAGCTATCTAAAATATATTTAATTTCACACATATTTCCGAAAAATACTAATGTTTATTGATAATAATAAGCAAAAAAGGTAATACTGCAGTTTTACACACCCGAAAAAACACACAGAATATTAGACATATTGTCTAAATCTTAGAAATATAATTTCTGATTAATATGGTGAGTTATCTTTGCATCCAAAAGTATTGTGAATTTCCATAGGGAGATCCTATTCTGTGTATTGTGTACGTTAGAAAACAAGAAATACAATGTTGTTGACTTCGTTAATTACTATTTACAGAGCTTTGGAAAAATTACCTAAGTTAATGAGGGTGTGGCCATATCGGATTAAAATTTTACAATTCTGTTGTCAACATATCAATGTCAAAAATAACAAGTATCAATTACAGTTAGAGGCTCTGATGATTTTCAGAGATTTTGAGGCAAAAAACATGGCAATTCAAACCAGTGTGCAATGAGTTGATTCTGCTGATTTGTCGCTTTATTACGTATTCGCAGCATTGGCATTTGACCTTTATGTTTGCAAAAATAGTCGACAATATTCAACTAAATGTTCAAAATGCTCACGGAATACATTTAATAACACCTGCGTGGTCAAGTAATTAATAGCACATCATAGTCATAAGCGGTTAAGCAATTTAGATTTAATGGTACCCTGATGTAGTTGGTCTTAGCCATAAGTCATTATGTCAGATCTACATGATTAAGCTGACTTTATTTTTGTTTGTTTTGAGAAACTAGAACACCGCCAAACGGGCTGCGCTAAAATAATTAGATGTCCACAATTCGTGAAACTTGCTAATTGTCACTCTGTGAAGCATATCCGGACCCATAATTTAAAATGTTTTCCTGCTTAAATCCCTCTACTAGTCGGAAGCATTACACGAAAGCATTTTCACTTTTTGTTATATAAGTCTAAAATTTCAAATAGAGCAAGCATATCGATATTTTTGGCAGTTCCCTCGGATTTTCCATCGTACGTTCAACAACAAATTTTGTGTCTCGAACTTTTTTGATCCTGTGAAGTATACTTAAAAAAAGTTTGTATTGTAGTCGTTAAAGCTTGCAGACCATTAAAAAGCAGAATTTCGAAATTTCCTCAAATTCTCACCTTAACTGTACATCCAACAATAAAATGTTATTAGTTCGTTTTGTTGCGCCCTTTAACTAACGATTGCATCACACTGCGAAAGAAAAACATGGAAAATGCATACTGGATACATACATTACACATATGGTTAGAGATATGCCCTTCTACTTTTCACTTATATATTCACAACTTCTCTTATCTTTTTACAACAACTTAAGGCCGAAGTTATACACACCTGTGTAGATAAAAATAAAAAGAGTGAAAAGTCATTCCATTCCGTCATCAAATAATAAATACAATTTGCATATTTCTGTTAACCTTTCACCTCTAACTATGCAAAAGTTCAAAGCAGGCACCCTGTAAGCCATAGAATATGCTAATTTCTTATTGCGTACGAAAGTAAAAGTCGTAGAAGAGCCAAAACAAAAACCGCCCAGAAACCCAAAAATTCGAATGAAAAAAATCAATGCCGAATACTAAGAAAACTTTTGCAACAATTCCAAATATTGCGGTCAGTTGGTCTCCACGGAGTGAGTGAGTTATGGTGGTAGGCAGAAACGCGATTAAGCACCGTTGATTGCTGGTTACCAGTTTGAAGTCCGTTTTGGCCTAGAACGAGACTCTTATGCAGTATCATGAGCACCACTGCACTCAAAACAAAATCGCTCAGAAAATTTGAAAAACCACTCTAAAATTTAACTAAAATATGAAAAGTTATATTTTGATTTTAGAAATAATTTCGAAATATGAGAGAACAATTTTTTGAGAAGACAGGGCAAAAAGTTACATTACCAAAAATGTAAAGTTATTATTTTTATTTTTTAGAAATATTTTCTATCATTAAAAAAATAATTTTTTAAAAGAAATTTAAAAAATTATGCTTTCTAAGAATCATTAAATTGTATTGAAATGAGCTGTTTGGAATGCTATGTTAGAATTTAGCTGATCTTCTTCAGAAGTCGCGTTGCTCATCACGAACCCAATCCATTTTGAAATTATAAAATGCAAAACTTGGTTGAAAGAAAGCAACCATCTTAAATTTAAGAAGTGTACTTTCTAAAATTCAATGCGATTCGTTTTCCGAGTGTAGCCCTGTATTCTGGGGCGTTGGTCAGGTGCCTTGGTTGTTGACTCCGTAATATTGGTGACGGCTGAGGTGCACGCAATCCATGACATCAGCATTGTCCACCACGTTCTGTTGCACGATGGACGCGTACTGTACACCAACAATTATTTCAAATGCTCAGTTCCTAAGACGCATATAAAACCTGCCGCAATTACTTACTCATGTATAAACATGCACATATGTATTTATGTGGCACGCTTAGCAGGTGCTAAGCCCCCCCTCTGTGCTCAAGCTCCAAGCTCATTTGTGTGCCTGTAATTACTTTTTTTTCACTTTACTTTACTTTGCATACCTCAGCACTGAGTGCAACAATTTGACTACATCCTCTCACGCTCAAAAAATGGATTTTATACTCTGAATCTGAAGGGGGAAAAAAATGAAAGAGAACATTCCTATTTCGCTACGACAAATTTTTATTAACCCTGTTAAAAGTAGAATCGCATAACTTTTCCAAATTGTCTTACTGATTACCTTCTACTTTTACAGTTGTTAAAGCATTTCTATATATGTATGTATGTAAAGGGTAGTGTAACGATATGATTGTAAAACAAAAAAAAGTTATCGATTAAATTAAATAAACTTGATTTCTGAAATATGTATGACAACGTATGTTCCTAATTTAAAGTTTCTGGATCTTATAGTACCTGTGATACAGACGGATGGACAGTCGGACATTGATCGGATATGCTTTATTCTGCTGCTCAAGGGACATTATACAACATTTTAATATGGTCTATTAAAAACTATTCAAATGTATGGCTTAATAACTTCAAAGAGTTTATTTGAAGCCTGATTTATTTACTTCTGCCCAAGCTAAACTTTTTAATAACTTATTCATATTTTTAATAATGTTTAGGTGCATGCCATAGTTATGTGCATTGCATCGGAAATTTAGCTATTACTTTTAGAGAAGCCATTTTACAAAAGTGATTTCTACCATTCCCCATTAATTTTAATTGCAAATTAAATTACATAATATAAAATTGATTGCCTCGCATAGACTTAGTCGTCCACAGTTAGGGGCCAAGCAGACTTCTAATGAGGGGCTTAATTGCGTGACCTCGCACTGTAAAATTGGAATCTAATTTGAAGCACCAAGTTTCGCATTTAAATTTTAATTCGAAATCAATCAATGTCTACTTTAGTAAGGTTATCAGACGGCTCAACACGAAGGTCAAGATTATTCTGTTGTGTTTATGGAAGGGGGGAAAAAAAGTGATTAGGTCGGGTGATATAGGTAACAGGAGACTTCTTAGGTTAGCCCGAAAATTAAAAGTAACAATTATAAGAACATAATAATTTGTAAATGTTAAATTTTTAATCGGAATAGTGAAACTGTTCATTTAATGTTATGCTTAAATCAAAAATCACGTTTTCAGTTTTAAATGTACGATTGATCTAGAGGCCAAAATATGATTAAAACGGCATTGCTTTTGAAAATGCGTTGAGTTTTGACGAAGTTATGGCATTTTGAAGGTTCGATCTATGCCCATATGCGAATTTTCGGACTATAATTTTGACATATGTTCCGACCCAAGATCTCGATTTCAATTTTAAATGTACGATTGATCTAGAGGCCAAACTATGATTAAAACGCCATTGCTTTTGAAAATGCGTTGAGTTTTGACGAAGTTATGGCATTTTGAAGGTTCGACCTATGCCCATATGCCGATTTTCGGACTATGCCGATTTTAGGACTATAATTTTGACTTATGTTCCGACCCAAAATCTCGATTTCAACTTTAAGTGTACAATTGATCTAGAGGCCAAACTATGATTAAAACGCCCTTGCTTTTGAAAATGCGTTGAGTTTTGACGAAGTTATGGCATTTTGAAGGTTCGACCTATGCCCATATATCAATTTTCGGACTATAATTTTGACTTATGTTCCGACCCAAAATCCCGTTTTCAACTTTAAATGTACGATTGATCTAGAGGCCAAATTATGATTAAAACGCCATTCCTTTTGAAAATGCGTTGAGTTTTGACGAAGTTATGGCATTTTGAAGGTTCGACCTATGCCCATATGCCGATTTTCGGACTATGCCGATTTTAGGAGTATAATTTTGACTTATGTTCCGACCCAAAATCCCGTTTTCAACTTTAAATGTACGATTGATCTAGAGGCCAAATTATGATTAAAACGACATTGCTTTTGAAAATGCGTTGAGTTTTGACGAAGTTATGGCATTTTGAAGGTTCGACCTATGCCCACATGCGGACTTCGGACTTTGAGAACTTAAAACTTAAATGCGCATATCTTCCATAATTTGTAAGCTAGAGGCACCAAATTTTGAAAGTATATTACTGGTAATATATATCCCCTTATACATCGATCCGCCTCCCCAAAACCGATATACCTCTTAATGTAATTTCACACAATTTAAAAGCTATAGTCACCAAATTTTAAAAGTATATTGCTAGAAAAAACTTTCAAAATCCGGTATACAATTTTGGACCGCGCCCACTCCCATTTAAGAGCTACACAAATTTTTGTTGAACACGATCACTATATATTTAATTTCGTTTAATAATAAAAAACCCACATATATGTTTGAAAATCAGAGCTGGATTCTAAAGGTAAAGTTTTTTTTCTAATCCAATACTAAGCATCAAAATCTCCGGAAATTGTCTACATTTATATGTTCTTCGTGCAATATGTGCACATGAAAGTGTCGGGTCTGTCCGTTTTTATTACGACACGTGTTCCAACTTTATTCAAAATGAGTAACTTCCTTTCATGGGAATGAAATGTAATGAACTTCAGGCAGACTGGTAATGATGAGGTGCAAATTTTTCTACCATTGCTAAGTCAAAATTTGTAGGTCGGCTAATTATCAGAGTGGAGACGTTGCAAAGACTAATTATTGTTGGGAATGTAAGTAAAATATATTTCAATCGACTGTTGGCATGGTTTGGTTTAAGAAAATGATTTTTGCTGAAGCATCAATTACAGTTTCACCACAACGAATTAGAGAAAAGAATAATGAAAATAAGTAAAATATTACAAGACATTTTTTACATTTAATATTAACTTTATCTAGAATATCAGGCTTTTAACCAGGAGATCAGGAAGGGAAACTAGAATTTGCATATTAATCACTTAATAAGATACACATTTTTTCCTAGATGTGAAATAAGATCCACACAGGCTATTTCTAGCATATGGAGCAGTTAGTTGCATGCAAGATAAAGGCAAAAATGGATTTCGAGATGGAATTTGTAATGATGATGTTTGTAAAATAAAACCAAATTATTTTCTGGACATGATTGCAAATTTAAACAAGTCAGAAATCGAATGCAGTGAAGACGATTAAGCGTAGTTCCTATGGATCGCATAGGACAAAAAGTAATCCGATCCATCCGGTTCATTCATATATATATTCTATGGCGTCGGAGGAGTCTCCATCAAAAGAATAATTCCTATCTTTGTATAAAATTCACTTTCTGCATGTGTATGCAAAGGATGAAAATTATAGGGTATGTCTTATTTTTGATAGTTTGGTTCTGTTCGTCTTTATTCCGGCACGTGTTTCAGCTTTACTCAAAATGAGTAACTTCCTTTCTTAGGAATGAAATGAATCGAACTTCAGGCAGACTGGTAATGAAGGAGGTGCAAATGCTCCTAAAATGGCGAATCCAAACTATTATTCCGCTAATTATCAGAGTGGAGACATTGCAAAGACTGATTAATGTTGGGAATGTAAGTAAAATATATTTCAACTTACTGTTGGCATTGTGTGATTTTGGGAAAATACGAATTTGACAAGGAATTACAGCGAATAATTATGCAACTTAACGAACTAACGGGTCTGACAATATTTCGTTAATTTGCATAATTATTTGCTGTAATTCCTTGTCAAATTGTTATTTTCTCGATTAAAATATGCATGTAGGAAGTAATTTCTCTATATTAAATTATATTTCATTTGTAAGATATATTGACCTCAAGTTGGTTAAATTGGATTGATTAAGGCGTACAAACATTGAATTTATTGAATGTATTTCTAGTTTGACAGCTGCGAGTTTGACAAGTTCGAATTGGATAAGTTCGAGCTATGCTCAGAGTCCGACGACTGTGGGAGATTTAATGGCTGCTGTGTCTGTTGCTGATGGGGGTTGTGTAGCTGATGCGATTGCTTCGATTGGATGGCAGTGCCCGACTCGTAATTGATGCGTATCCATTGACCTTCGCTGTTCTCCTTCCACAGCGAGACGTTGTTGTCACCGCCGGTGACGGCGAGTACGTTGCCCGTGGTGGACCAGGAGATGCTCCACACGGCATCATCGAATGTGTGCAATACATTCGATGTCCACTGCGACAGATCGGCATTGCTGCTCCAAATGATCACATGGCGATCCTGTGAGGCCGACGCTATCTGCATGCGTGGCAATCCAATTGAGGGGGCCCATGCCACATCGCGTACCCAATCCGAGTGTGCTTCAAGACGATGCTCCTCAATCCAGCGATCATTGTCCTCACGCCAAATCTTAACCAGATTATCGCATCCGCCACTGACCAAACGCTTTACGGCCGCATTCCGTGATGTGACACGCTGATCGAAGGCCGGATCCGGTGCCTGAGCCGAACACCACGAAATGGCATTCACTCCAATTGTATGTGCATTGGGTATTTTCTTGGCATCCCAAACACCGTATTCCGTGTTGCAGGTCAGCACGGAAATGGAACCATCTGAACTGGCACACGCCAAAACCAGGCCATACTCAGCCGGCGCAAAGTCCACCGAGTTCACCGAGGAATCGTGATTGATGTATTCGTGTCTGAAACGGGGAAAACATTTGGAAAATTATGTTGCGCTCTTGTTGCTGATAACGATGATGATGGCATCACACATGCATATACATACAGTTGCGGTCAAAATAATTGTGGTGCGCAAGCTAGTTTTGGAAAAATCCCATTTCTAGAGAAATCAATGCCAGATGAGAACTAAACCATTTATGGTTTGGCAGAATTAAAATGGTGTCAATCTTAAAGATTTCGAAGAAGTCTCGATTTTCAGCTGATCGATGTTCGCCACGCCTTATTTTATCGCCATAAAATGAGCCATATTCTAATGGAATGGTTTTAGATAAGCTAATAAGATATTATTGTATTATATTACTCAAAAAAATTCTCATTGTGCCCAATTGAAATATATTGAGTGCTACTACTATTTTGACCTCAACAGTAAATACTTGCACACAGATACAAAGAGAACACTCACAATTTGCTCCAATCTCTGGGTGTTGTCGACTTCCATATGATCACTTTGCGATCATATGAGCACGATGCCAGAATGTTGCCGAATTTGGGATGTGCCCATGCCACCTGCCACACGGGTCCTTGGTGTCCTTTGAGTTCAGCAAGTGCTTTATTGTTTTTGCGTGAGTGGAAAATGCGAACGCTGCCATCCGAGGAACAGGTGGCAAGCAACAGGCCGTAGAAGTCCAGGGCGGCATGGTGAACCATGTCCTCGTGCTCGGTGTCGATCTCCTGCAGCAAACTGACCATTTTAAGTGCAATTTGCTTACGTCAAATCAATCAAATCAACAAAAATTAATTCTCCGGCTTGCAAGCGTTTGACGTGGAAAACTAGCCGCATTCGATAGACGATTTCATTTCAAGTTCCTTATCGATGCTTAGACACTATCGATATTATATCGCAACATGACTAAACAAATATTCTTGTATTTCTTATCTTTATTTTGCTTCTTTCATATACAGTGTCCCTAACATCGATATTATATTACAATATGTATGCTTAGTAATTAGTATATTTATAAAGTAATTAGTATATTTATAAATAAACTAATCGATACTTTTGTCAGTATTTTTTAGTTCACCCAGTATTTTTTGTTTTCGATCTGAGGTATTTTTCAGTCGCCAAGACGCTGTCACTTTGTTGTGCTCTCGACAATTTTCCATATTCGCGGTTAAGTAGCATTTCAAAAGGAAAGTAAGGTAGAATAATGAACAAAAATTAACGTTCAGTTGCCAAAATAGTTGAGGTACAAAGACAAAACAAGAATTGTATTAAAATTACTTCATTCTTACAGATGTTGACACAATCAATGCTATCCGGCGTCCGAGTGCTGAGGACGGAGATGCGTCGCAATATTGCCATTGCTGCACCCGCTCTCAACAACGCCTCCGATCCCATCCAGCAGCTGTTCCTGGACAAGGTTCGCGAAAATACAGTGTCTCTCAACTGGTTTTGAACAGTGTCTAGAAAAAATTTCAATTGCCTGCCATAAACTAATTATTAATTATTTTTCAAAAATTCCAAAAACCCATGGCAGGTAGATATATTAACCACCAAAATGAATATATGACCCTAAAAACCTGGGATTTTCCCACCCGTTAGGTCGGGTTATGTAAAAAGTACCGCAATTTATGGTCTTAGGCTTATTGAACAGTTACTTTATGGACACCTGCGTGCCATAAAACCCGGATTTTTTTTACCTAAAATTGATTATTTTCGGTAAGAATAGACCAATCCTTCATAGTCAGTTTAGTTATATTCTGCATCTCGAGTGGAACAAGCCTACAAGGACAATGGGCAAACGGACTACCATTGAGCAAAGGAAACTCATCCTGGAACACTTAAAAATCGGATATTCATATTGCCAAATAGCTAAAATGGTCAATCTAAACACCTCAACTGTATTCCACATCATTTGGAGTTTCGTCGACGAAAATTGGACAGAGGACTAGGGCGGAATTGCACCAAACCCGATTTTCACCGAGCAGGACGAGCCGAGGATCATCAAGATTTCAAGGGGAAATCTTAAGCTATCGGCTCAAAAACTGACTCAATAGATGCAGGATGAAATAAGGAAAAAGTTCAGTATGGGAACTGTGCTCCAAGTTCTGCGCAACCATGACTTTAAGGCCCAAGTACCACGGAAAGAGCAATTTATAAAAGCAAAAAATACAGGGTATAGGATGACGTTCGCCAAAATCCACTTGGGCACGGATTTGGAGTTCTGGAACACAGTCATATTTGAATATGAGTCCAAATTCAACATTTTTTGCCAGGACGGATGGAATTATATGTGGCGACAACCCAATACTGAGCTGAGTCCCAAAAACTTAAGGGCAATAGTCAAGCATGGCGGAGGAAGTGTCATGGTTTGGGCCTGTATCTCGGCAGCCGGTGGCGGAAATTTTGTGATTATTGAAACAACAATGGATAGGAATGTGTACTTCGTTATGCTAACGGAAAATTTACTCCAAAGTGCCGAGAAGCTGGAATCCCACGTAGTTTCTGGATCTACCAGGACAACGACCCCAAGCATAAGGCCGGAATAGTACAGTCCTGGCTTATCTGGAACTGCCCCCACGTGATGATTCCACCGGCCCAGTCTCCAGACTTAAATGTTATTGAGAATTTGTGGGCTCTGCTGGAAAATAACATCCGGAAGCACAACATATCCAGCAAACAGGATCTCCAAAATGCTCTGCTGGAGGAGTGGAGCAAGATCAGCCCAGAAACTACCCGGAAGCTGGTATCTTCCATGAAAAATAGGTTAAGCCAAGTTGTTAAGGCTAAAGGATATCATACTAAGTATTAACATCCTTATTTAAGTTTTTATACGCCAAATATGTAACTTTTTTTAAGACTGTTCAAAAAGGTTTAGACATGAATTTTGGTTATGTATCAGTTTTTGACTAATTTTAAATAATTAATTAAAATTTTAATAAGAACTAAAGATTCTTTTTGAAATGTGATATAACATTAAACAAATTGGCATTTAAACATTTTGAATTTGTTTCCTTGTTTAAACTTTATAGCACTTTAAATTTTTTGCTAGACACCGTTCAAAACCAGTTGTGAGACACTGTAAGTAGAAGAGCGCGTGAGTAACAAAAAAAATTATTTTAAATTAATTATTAATAAGAAAATATTCATTTGCAGCGGTGGTAAAATGGTCGACTCGAATCGCAAGCAATATGGCAGCGATGGCAAAACCGATATGCTTAAATTTCCCGAATTTAAGTTTCCCGATGTCAAAGTCGATCCAATTTCACAAGGCGCTAACTAGACAACATTTTCCTGTACACATGATGTTAAATTGTTTTAAGTTATTTCAAATCAACTCGAATCAACCAGGCGACTTTAAAACCACAACAAATAAATAATAAAAACCTTAATTGGTTGTAAATACAAAGTGTGTCCTTTTGTATCACAGTAATATTGGTTCTGCTCCTAAATGTACTGTCTCCATTGCTTTATTGTTGCCCTGGTGTAGAAGACGATTGGGTGCCCAATTGTTTAAAAGATAAAATCCCGTCTACTTTATCTTTGATTGCACAAATTTTACCAATTATTTTCTGTGTTGATCTGAATTTGTTTTTCTGTATGAATTCTGCATTAAAACTTGAAAGTTTTTTTTTTAATATTTAAAATTAAATCGGGCTTTAAGCGTTTATATACAATTTAAAATTCCCCCTTCCACGAAAATTCGATTTTTTGTATCCTTATAAATGCTCCGTTAAACTTGAAAATGTAATTTTCTAATTCATAGTGTTTTTATAAAAGTTAATCTTCCCACTCATATATCTTCGAAAAAATTATTCAATTTCAAATTATTTTCAGTGTTGTACAGTATTTTTTCAATCTATATTAATTTTACCTTCCAAGTTTGGTAACTCTATCTTTAAAATTTTCGGAGATATATGGAGTTATCGACTTACAATCGGAAATGTCGATTATAGGCGCAGGGTTGGGCGTGGCACCACAAATTTGGTATCGGTTCTTAAAGGCGACTATCAGTAATATACCTACCAAATTTGACGTTCCCTACTCAAAAACTGCGGAATATATAGCCATTTTAAAATTTTACGCGGCAGGGGGATGGTGTCATCGGAGGTGGGCGTGGCACATGCCGATCTTTGAAGGACATCGCCAACAACCTATTAACCAAAATTGGTGACTGTATTCATTAAATTGTGAGATATATATGGCTTAATCGATTTGCGAAAATCGAATTTATCGATTTTCCAACTCCCTAGTGGACGTAGGACCAAAACCTTGACACCTTAACTTCTGAGGGTACTTTCCAGTATATGTTCAAAGTTTCTCTCTAAGGGTGTCGGAAAATAGCGCGTTCATACAGACGGACGGACAGCATGACGGACATTGCACAAAACCAATATACTATTATACCTTGGGTATCACAGTATAAATATTCCAATTTGAATCAGAAATCGGGTAGCGAACAAAGCTAAATTTTCAAATTCATGAACCTGACCAAAAGTGTAATGACGTATTTGTGTTGCCCACTTCATGGCATTTGCTTCGAAGTACTTTTATCTTACAATTCACAAACAGTTTAAGCTCAGAGTTATTGACATGCTGCATGCAGCACTTGAAGTACAGGCTGAGCCATTGATTTCTATTGTTCTGTCGATTTTAACTATATGCACTTTATGAAGAAATGGCTTGGACAAATTCATATCTTATATTTTTTTTTTGCTAAAAAATTTTTTTTTTTTATGTGGCAATTATATTTAAACATTAATCAACCTACTTAAAGGCTATAAAACATTGATTTAAAACAGTATAAGTGAACAGTGGATTTAGAATCTATAACATACACATAGAAATGGTTTTAACTAATAATACATAATATTATATATAACATTTATCTAACGGCCAACAGTCCAGAGGTCGCTGGTGTGGAGCTTCAACCTCCTGCGAGTGGTGTTATTCCCAAGGAAGCAAGCCAATGGGTTAACATGGTTATGCAACCGGTCGTTATACCGACTCGTATGTCGGTTTATCTGTGTTTTCACTGTCGGTAGACCAAAGTCGGTGTGCAGCGTCCTGTTGCTTACGTACGGCGGAGCACCAGAGATGTCTCTGAGCACCTTGTTCTGCAGGACTTGAATTTGGTAAATCCAAGATTTTGCAGCAGTGCCCCAAAATGGAATCCCATATGTCCATGTGGGCTCGATGATGCTCCTGTAAACCAGCAGCTTGTTGCTCAAGCTGAGTTTGCTTGATGGCTTTAGCAACCAGTTGAGTTTTGCTCTTTTGGATCTACACGCTGCTGCCGTGATCTGGATGTGTTTGCGCCAGGTAAGTTTCCTGTCCAGATACATACCCAGGTAGCGAACATGGTTCTCCTGAGGTATGACCATGTTGTTGAGTCGGACATTTGGACAGTTACCATTCCTGAGCGCAAACGTGCAGTGCTATGATTTGCTCCCATTGACGCAGATGTTCCATCGGTTGGCCCAAGTACTAAAGCCATCCAGAAATCTTTGCGTAACCGCAGCTGCTCTCGAAGCAGAGGTGGAGTTAGCAAGGAACACTGTGTCATCTGCGTATGTGGCAAGCAGCGTGTTTCTGGCTACTGGATTCGGCAAGTCCGCGGTGTACAAGGCAGGTCCAAGGACACTACCCTGCGGTACACCCGCACCAATGCGGCGGATGTTTGATCGCACGCCCCTTACTTCTACAATAAAAGAACGGCCAAGCAGGTAAGACCTGAGTAGTAGATACTGCGCCGATGGTAGCAGGGAATTAAGCTTAAAAAGCAGGCCATCATGCCATACGCGATCAAACGCTTGCTGGATATCGAGAAAGACAGCAGAGCTGTATTGCTTATTTTCCAAGGCCTCAAGAACATGTTGTACTACTCGATGAACTTGTTCTGATGTACCATGGTGATGCCTGAAGCCAAATTGATGATCAGGAATGGCCCTCTGAAAGCCACTTACTGCCGACAATCTTCCAAGAAATATTTTTTCAAATATCTTGGAGAAAGTGGACAGCAAGCTTATCGGTCGATATGACGAGACATGATTATCTGGCTTGCCAGGTTTCGGAATCATCGCAATCACAGCACACTTCCACGGGGTGGGGAAGTGGTGGATGCGAACCATGGTGTTAAAAAGCAGCACCAAGAACATCACTCCCTTCTCTGGGAGGGCCTTAGCAACTCTGCCGTCGACGCCATCATAGCCAGGGGCCTTAGTGGACTTGCGACGAAGTTTAACTTCTAATATGGATCATTTCCAACTTTTAATAATTATAAAATATTTGATCGGTTCTACAACCTCTTCTATCATAATTTCTTAATTCAGATCTTACAACAGTAGTAAAAGTTTCTGAACACTTCCTTTTGTTGCCAGCAAATATTGTTGGAAAAGACAACTCTTCTGCATCTTCATCTCCAATCATATCAAGGGATTGTTGACCTTTGCCTGGGGCCATCTCAATTCTTTGCATATTTACATGAGTTTCATCTAGTAATGTCTCTTGCCCACCTGGAGTTAGGTTATCTTCTTAGAAGTCTTGTTGGGCCTCCTGACCTTCTGTATCTATAGGAATTTGATTGAACAATATCCTATCCTCGTCAGTTGCAAAGAATCGCACACTGTTCGGTGCAGTTCAAAGAGAGGACATTATTTGTTCATTAATAGAAATATTGTGCTTCTGAAAAAGATCAGTTGACACCTAATAACTAATGGTTTCAGCCATGAAATCATGGTTTTATTCCATTCTACGTTTGAGATGGATCTGAACAACTTGGGCTTCATGAAAAGCTCTCGGAAGACAGGTGACGACATTGGCGATAGAATTGGGACATTTACAATAACCCCTTTTATCGCACTCTGACGCTCATGCCCTAATGACTTGATTATTATAAAGGGAATACGTGGAGCTATAAATCTTTCCTCAAGAGGCGATAAATCCTTCAGACATTGTGGAAGAATTGAGAAATCTGAGCCATTTGATATTGAATTTTTTGGCAGTCTTTCTGACCTTATAGTGCGACTGCATGACTTACAAAATTGGTAAGTACTATCGTTTGAGGGGGAATCCCTCGATAAAAACCAAATCTGTGCACTATATTGATTTCTTGCTTCAATATATTAAGCTGTAGTTTAGTCCACTTGATGTGGAAACCAAAGTCCCTTGCAGCAAAGGCAAAGTTGGTCAGGACCTTGTTTAATTATTTTATTGAATTAACTAATTTGAGAATCTAAGTAATAAAGGGCTATTTCCGGGGGGTTACTTTCTTGCTCTAGTCCATTGGGTACTTGTCTAGCTGCTGCAATTTCTCTTGCCAACCTTCTTGTATTTTGTCGATTGCTGTGTTCCGACTTTACTCAGCTAGACTAGGTAAGCGGTTACTACGTACTCATGCTCCTTGAGCTCTATTTTCTTCTCTAATTAAAATACGTAGTTCAAGTTCAAGGTCGACGTAAGGATCTAGCCAATCTATTCCGTGTCTGTTCGGAAAGTCTGTAATTTTGATTTTGTCTTCTATTTGCCTGACTAGATCTGTCCACTACTCGTTCGTCTTGCCGAATTTGTAAATTTGTCCGACATTGTGCTCGTGCAATTGTATTTTCCCTCTGTTCGTTTGTTCGTACGTCTAAATTTTGTCTCGTATTTGGCCGACGCAATCTGTCCACCACTTGTTTATTTTTGTGTATTTGTATGTCTGCGTAAGTGGTCTATCGTATTTTGAGTCTTTGATTTGCCGAGAACTGTCCGCCACTTGTTCTTGTTCGCTAATTTGTACATTAGTCCGTCTCTCTGCTCGTTGATTCGAGTTTTGCGTCTGTTCATGTCGCCTATTTTCAGTACGTAGCCTGCGAGTTGATTTGCGAAGTGTATCACTTGCCCGCTCAGTGATTCTCTGCTTGCGTATGGTGAGATACTCTTGTTGCTCCACCAACGGAAGTAGCGTTGAAAATATTTAAATTGGGTTTGGGATTCTTAACTAGATTCGGTTGGATGTAGTTTTGATATGAACCGGTATCAATCAGAAAATCAAGTGTGCTGCCGTTTCTCATTATTCACTGAAAGTAGGGTAAAGAGGAACCGTTTAATCTTAAAAAATGGATATCTGTGGTATCGCCCATTGCTGATTGGTATTCTATGTCCTCTTCGTCTCCTACTTTGTAGGGTAAGGCATAATTTCCTTCGGTTTCAACATCTTCGAAATAATCTTGCTATTCGTTGATTATGTCGCAATAATTTCTATACTCTAACTGTTCCTCTGGTATTTCTGGTTTGATGTGGAAATTTCTTTGAATTTTGGGAGTCAGCCGTTGGTTATGTGCAACGGATGTTTGCAAATGAAATTGTTACTATATGGCTTGTTCATATAGCTTATATATCTTGACCCTATGGAATTATCAATTTCCATAGGTACCGGTTTTTGGTTAAAAGTGCGTGAAGGCGCTTGATAGTTTGGTCTAGAATTGAGGAACTGTGGGGGCAATGTATATTGCGAAGGCTGAAGATATGAATTTGGTTGTTATATCATATTATTATATGGTCTGGGGACATGGTTTAAATTTGGGTTAAAATTTTTCTATTGTCCGAAGTTATTGTTTTGTTGTGGTTTATTTATTGGACGCACTGCATAGTTTCTTGGAAGTAAGGGTGGTATTTTTTTCGGATATTAGGTATGAACGCGTTTCTATGCCCTTGGTTATTTACGAGATTACACAGATGTAAGGCATGGCTTAAATCTTTATATTTATAAGTTTGTTCTTGTCCGGTAAAAATCGGCATTATTCTGTCCAATTTTTTTTCCATGAGCCAAAAACTGACCTATACCCTGAGAAGTCTCTTATTAGTCTTGTTATTTCTGGTATCTTCTCTTGTTCCTTCCCTGGTACCGGATTGGTAAAAGGGATGTCGCTTAAATGGTCACTACTATCAATATCAATGGCCTGTCGTATTACGTCGCCTCCTTGGAGTGTTTTTTTTTACTAGGGCCACTACGGTGTCCCTCAAGTTTTCGTTCATTACTAATGTGTTGGTCGGTTGGTGGTTTCTTTGGGCACTAGTACTAGCTGCACCTAATTTCATTTTGGCTAAGGACTCGGCAATATCGTTTGTTTGCATGTTCGTAAGGTTTATAATCGGACCACTTATGAATCTTTAGCTTATCACGGTTGTCTCTTAAATTTTTCTTTTTTTGTCGGACGAGCAATTGGAAAGGGATCTTTTATCTTTGTTTTCAAAAAATTTTATTAACTTTTCTTAATTTATGTTTTTTATACTATTATACCCACTCCCGCCCACAAAAAAACGATAAATGCTTGTATCTCCCGCAATTTAAGAGCTACAGTTACCAAACTTAGAAGGTATATTATTAAGATCGAACTCCAACATTTTTTGGGCCACTCCCGCCCCTAAAACCGATAAATGACCATATCCCCCGCAATTTAAGTTAGTTAGTTACCAATCTGGGTAGGAAGATTATTAGGAAACTTCTCTATAATTTTTATTGGGCAACGCCTACTCCCGCCCGTAAAGTCTCGGAATTTAAAAGTGAAAGTAGCTTATAGAATTTTTTGTGTCTGCTCTTCCCGTGTAATTCTGCTCACCGTCTTTAAAAGCCACGCTCACTTATATGCAAATCATATACATATTTATTAGTACAGAATTAACAGAATGTGTTTCCATTCAAAAAGGCAAACTTGGACAGTATTTCTTGAATGCACACAATTAATAGTATTTCGCTGTCGGTTACGTCCGAATGCAACGTTCTATCTTGTTTAGTTTTGTTTTAATGCTTACAATACTTATTGCTTATTTCGCAAAATGACGATAATCGAAATTTGTCCCAAAAGTTTGATCGTCATAAATCAAGGTCGTGTTAAATGAGAACATTTTATAAGATGGTTACTTGTATTTATTTAAAAATAAATTGCATACGCAGATAAACAATCTACACGTCTAAGTTTTAATTATTTTGTTAATTTTTTATTGAAAAGTTCAATTGCGAAAAGCTATTTATCAATTTTATGCCGGAGAAAAAAAACAGCAAATGACTGTTATGTTGTTTTTGAGCTTTTTTACCGCTATATCGATCGTGCGTACTAAGAGAGAGAACTTTGTTTCCATCGACGGCTCAGAGAAGAACACTAGTATATATACATTTTTTTTTTGACAGGGAACTTTTTTTTCGCTTTCTCTTATTTTTCACATTGGCTCTTTTTATATTCATAATAAAAAATTAAAGTAATTTAGTAATAATTTTGTTCTACGGATTAAGGAAAACATAAGTTTGATTAAAATATTAAGCTTGCTATCATTAAATGTTGATATCTTAGTAGATTATTCAAAATACTCTTTTCTGTAATGTGAGCTGAAAAATGTGCTGCTACTTCGGTTCATATAGCCTTTGCAAAATGGATTAGTTTTTATTTGGACACGATTGTTCAAATTTTGAGCATGGTTCAAATTAAATCGACAATAGAGAATCGTAGTAGCCAGCAAGTTATTGCATTTATTTGGACAACAAACTTAGTTTAATTGAATATCCATATGAATAAAATTATTCCTCGAAGCTCGGAGCTGCACTCTTTGTTTTGGAATAATCCCTAATGGGTGAATAAAACTGAAAATAAACAAGTTAATGAATAATTATTATATAAGTTCTTGAGAAAATTTGTGATACTTGCATGTCTTTCACAGCGTTACGCTTTATAAATTTAAAAGTGCATATATATATATATAAATATATTTATATATACATATACAAATGTAAATGTGTACATAGACTTTTGAGTGTACCCACCTTGTATTGTTTCTCCTTATATTCTTGCCATGGCTCTGGGTTACTTGAACGATTCCATGTGACGTCCGGATTCCTGGTAGCCAGGCGACCCATATAGTAAACTGCGCCAATTGCTCCGGCAGCAACGCAAACGTAGAGCGGAATCAACTACAGGCGTATTGAAGTAAAAACATATGACTTTAATATGCTTGTCACATCACTTGGGTTACGTAACCGGAAGAAAATCAATTACTTACCGCAGGATTCTTTTTAATGCTTTGTAATCCGAGCCCCTGCATGCTAAAATGATTCAATTATAAATAAATATGCCTTATAATAAATACACTGTTAACAATGCACCTTTAATTTAAATAGTTAGCCGTAAGATAACAAAAGTTGAAATTGCCTTGCGGAATTATTTTCGGAACTACCTCTTTTGAATTAGTTCTGTTGTTCGTGTGTAAACATAACGGCGAATTTTCGTGTCAGTGTTGAACTGTAAGGCGTATCTACAGTGTCAGATTTATGACAACCGCCAATTCACTGTTATGGTTTTTCTGCATAACAAACTGACAAAGTGAGTTTCGGTGCTCTTATATCATTTAGAATGTTAGCTTGCAGATCATTTATGCCAAACCATGATAGTATTACGGTTTATTTTGATGATTGCACTGATAGTCTGAAAAACGAGTTGAATTTGAATTTTAATTTGTTTTAGCAGAATTCAATTAAACACTTTTCGAGAATGTAAACTGTTTACAAATGAAATATTTATTTGGAACGGAAATCTTTTAGATATTATTTCTCTAATGTCAAGTAAAGTAAATTGGATGTTAATTAGCTATGATTTGCAATGTTTCAGAAACATTTTTAAAATAATTGCGCCCAAAATAATAAGCTAATTATTTTTTTATGGACTTTATTCACAATAAACAATTAATTACAAATGTATTTTGGTGCACTTGATTTAAAAAAATTGGTTGGCGAAATCATTTAAATGATAAATTCCGAAAAACTCGATTTATATATTCTGTTGTTTGTATGCGATAAGATATCTAAATATATCGATATTTATTTTACTGTCATGCAAAAATATTTGATAAAAGTATTAATTCTTAAATTACAATATATATCGATAAGTGAATATATTTTCAACAACCCTAACTTCGAATAATAATAAAAGAAAAATATCCAGAAATGGAAGACAATATTGCATTATCCTCCATCGTCGATTTAGAAAAAAAACTTAACTCTGCTAGACGGTCGTTAATCTCATTGAATGACAATATTCGCCGATTTGTTGGTCGAGGACTTAAGGAATCCAGGTTTTTATTTACAACACTCACACGACGTATGTATTAGTACGGTTCTCTTTTTTTTAGAATTGAGAAGTATAATTCCGATGCCGGATGTAAGAAAAATGAGCAAAATCAGGACAAAAACATTCAACGCCACGAGATTTTGAAGCAAAAGCGGCGTATTAACGATCCAAAAATGGTATTCAATCGGCTTTCAGACAAGGACGAGTTGTGGCTGCCAACACCGCGAATTAATTCTCGGGTAATTAGAGAATTGCCCTCGAGAGAGGAAATTGTCGAAGCTCAGGGAGTCGATTCCGAATCAAGAGCTCGGAATCGTCGCATGTTTGGTTCCCTTCTCGGCACTTTGCAGAAATTCTGCCAGGAGGAGTCCAGATTGAGAAAAAATGAAGATAAGAAAGCTCAAATAGAAAAGAAATTGGAAAAGCAGGAGCTGCAAGAAAAAGCATTGGTTCAAAAAGAACGAGACTTATTATTTTTAGATAGAAAGCGTAAGCAGCTTGAAATAAGATGTCTCGAGAAGAAAATGGCTCGTCTTAAAGATTTCAAAACATGGGAATCCTCAGTGATTTGCCAACAAAATCAGATTCGAACAAAAACAAAGCCCTATTTATTTTACCAACCACGCGTCCACACAACCCAGACAGAAAAACTCCTAATGAAAACTAAATGCGATCTGGATTCTCTCATCGAAAGACGACGCGAAGATTTACAAGCTCAGCTCGGGGAAATCGAGTGCACCAATAATACGGATGATGACTTCGTACTCGACGATAGCAGCGTCTACTATAATAAAACGGATAACAAATTACATGTGGAGAGCAGCATTACTGGCATATGTAAGTTGATACGTACTTTCTGTCCAATATAAGCAATTTGTGGACAATTTTTGTGTTAATTCAATCAATCGCTTTTCATAGAAATTCTAAATTTCGGACACTCCCCTAACAGAGATGGCTTCCGAACTGCTTTCATGATTTTGCTCACAGGCTCAAATCGATCATATGTTGTTCATACTTGTAATCGCGTGCCTTGGCTGATTAACACCAGAAAACTGCAAACATAACTTTTTCCTTGATTTTATTCTGCTCATATGCAACAACTCAACAAAACAAACCTTGAATAAATTCTGTATTGCGAATACTTACCACGTTTCGTCGGACTGAATTAGGTCCAATCGAAAAAAATACCTAATGTTGGGAGATATACTCTACATGCACAACGAAATTCATATTCTGCTTTTAAAAGTGATCTAAAGGTAACATAAATGACACAGATTATACGGAACCCTAAGAAATTTAAAAACCTGCTAATGAGTAGTTTAATAGTACAACACCCTGATTATACAAAACCATTTACATTGACACCAAACAAATATTGGGTGTCTGATTAACACAATGCAGAGATCGTTAACACAATCGACATAGTCGTAGAGAATACTTTGAATACGAACTGTGAAATGTTCTGATACCAGTATGTTACAGCGGTGGGTGTAGCCATGAAATACCTAAATAAATGATATATAGTTTTATCGATGGTGTATCAGGTTCATTAGATTTAGCAGGCGAAGTGGGCGTCGCCAGGTGACTCTAACTGATAAATTGTGGAACAAATGCGTATTGCAGATTTCTAGAGTCGAAGTTCCAGGAGCGGCTGGTGTGGGCGTAGTATGAAAATATGTATGCCGATCTTTAAAGGAGGTCGTGGGAAATAAGCGTGTTTATCGATTTACACTTTTTGAAATACCGGCTTTGGCCCTTAACATTTATTATTGGTTCCTAAAGGCGGCTACCATAAATATATTTACAAAATTAACTCTAGAACTGCCTAGATATGCCCATTTCAAATTTAAGGAATAGGTGGCCTGGGAGGCGGCATGACAGACATTGCACAAAACCAATCAGCCATGTTACCTTCGGTATTAATATAAATCAATATAAATTTCGATAATCATGGCGCAATTTTTGCTGGAATCAACGATTTTTTGTATCTAATTTATTAATTAACTAAAGAACTTACACTTCACATGGACTAAGCTTTTTTGATTACTTTTTTCGAGAAATAAAAGCATTTTCAAGCCCCAACATTTCGGACATACAATTTGTTTGATTAAAGATATTCTTTTCATATCTGCAATATTGGAAATAATTACAAAAAAGTTCGGAGTGTCGAACAATGTGCTATTCTAATATGTTTTATTTTAAGATGAAATACTCCATTTTAAACCAATTATAGAATTATATCGGATTTTGATATTGTTTGCTAATACGTTAGTTGCATAATATATATTTATTTAACACTGTTTATCCAATTTTTTTCAGATGACAATATTACACAAGAGGACTTTCGGAAGGTGCCAAACGAGGATGGGCGGTTAAGTAGTAGTGGTAATTTAGTTATTCAGGAAGCATGAAGTTGTTTATTTCAACATTTATAACATTAAAATATAAAAAGAGAACAAAAATAATAATAAAAGGCTATTTGAGTATAAATGAATGTTCAATAATTTATTTACTGCTTAGTAAAGTGGTTGATTTTGTCAACTCAACGCTTCCTTCAAAATCCAATAATTAAATAGAGCTTCATCTTTCATTATTTGCCAAACTATTAAATAATGATTGATGTACCTTAATTTGGTCAGGAGATTAGGCTTTGGCACTCAAGAAGCTTCAGCATAATCGGGAGGACACGGAGCATGGACCTCTCCGACAACAACGTCAATCAAGCTGGGAAGAGCCACCGCTCTGAAATAAGCTAAGAGTCTGCTTAGCAGCTATAATCAAAATCAAGTCAAGCAAGCAATGTCCATGGCAAAGAACAGAAGTTAGTTTTCTTACAGGCCTCTTGACAGAACACTAGATTAAAAAGCTAGCTAGCTAAACTAAATATAGTCAGTAGCGGGATCTTCCGATTTTGTTACAATGTGGTGGATTCTTCAGAGGACATCAAAGCGGAAAATGTATGGTATCGCAGGGAAACAAGTTTTAAGATAGGTTATTGCACTCAGAAAAGAGACGCAATAGATTTTAAGGGTAGCAGTGCATGGGGCCCTCAAAAAGATTAAACTTTTCAATTAATCGCTCGGCGGGATGTCACCTGAAAGATTTATTTACGTAAATGCTGCGCCGCAAAACAACATAAATTATATTATATAATTACAAACTATATATTGCAAATGCTCAACTCGATGGTACAAGTCGAAGTTTGCCACAAAAGAACTCATCAAACTGCCCCCCACAATCAAATTTGTCGAGAATTGCTAAAGTACGCCAGCTAAATTGCATATCTAGATATGGAAATAATGAATTTTGTAGAAACTTGAGCAGGGCGGTATTATTTGTTGCATATTATTGTTTATTAACTTTGCTAAAGTCCATACATATTTTAAATATTCAGAGCTTTTAATTATTTGAGTATCCGGTTTTATTTAATTTTTCTGTTAAATAAATTTTCAACAAAAATGTTTTAAGCAATTGTAAAAATTTGGCATATTGTTTTCTGTTAAAACAGATAAGGAACGAAAATTTCGTATATTTGTAATTGATACGATTGCTTTCATTGCTTAAGAAAATACAAATAGAAAATTGTTAATACTCTCTTAGGGATATTTTTGGCGGTTGAAATATTCTTAAAATTGTATTATAAAGTTTCGTGATATAAAATGTACGTATATTCCTATTAATGTATTATTTCTAATAAAATTACATAATTAGTTTTTAACATCACAGGACCGAATTGTAAGTCCCGTGGCAATTCTATAGTCATACGGAGCTATCGCGCTTTATCATTAATGGAGTTTGGACGGTAGCCTCATCGTCGGATTGGGTTTGTTCAACAGAGCTGATCACGTTGCTGGCTGCTTCAACACATACCCGGCCAGATTGCACCTGGTTCATGTGATGTAATGCTATAGTTCTACCGCGAGATTGAGCAAAGGTGTTGGGCGCTGAAACCATAGAGCTGTTCGATGCAGTTGACGACGAGCTGGCGTAGTCTTCCGTAGTGTCTCGAGTTAAATGTGAATCGCACTTTTCAGCTGGCGTTGATATTTGATGAAATGTCGAATTTAATCCGGCATGGCTTGCTTCGGGAACGTTGCTTGCGTATCGAGGCCACTCATTTTGGTACGACTGGCGTGGAAGAGTGCATTGGGCAATCGCATTTGAATAAACATGTGGAGTCACATTCTGAAAAAAATTTTAAACGTCAGTAAATCAATAACTTTTAGTTCTAGCATATTAAAACACTATTACAAACACTATTAAATACTTAAAATATAATCTTATTAACATATGAACATAAAACATATGCATTAATTTTGCGAAAATTTATTATTAGAATCTTAAGACTTAAGCAACTTATATCTTCTCGTCCCAAATAGAAAACAAGTAATTAAAAGAATAATTCCAGCAACAAAAAAAAAAGTTGGGAAAAACGTACACTTAAGATAAATTTTAAGAAATGTTCAGATTTTAAAGTGGAGCAGCTCAATTCGAAGTACAAAATCTATAAAGCCGTAGATTTTCAACAATTTTAAAGTTAATGACACCAAAATGAGAAATTCATTAGAAAAAAAAAACATGGCAACATCTTTGGAGCCTTTTCCGCCCCTGTTTCCACCCACTTAAGGTTTTATTCTGCCATCAGAATATTCAGCTACTTTGGTTCTTACTTGATTTTTCAGTATACTTACCATTGGCAGTGTTCCAATCGGTCTTTTGTTTTGGACCTGCCTTCCAAATCGCAAAGTGCAATAACCGATGCTATGAGCTGCACAGAACGCCCTATCTGTTGTATCCAAGCTCTGTCCCAGAGGGGCATTAACCAAAATGCTTCTTCGAGGGTTGCAGGTCGTAGTATCAATGGTCGATATATGCTGTGTTTTTCGGGCCGATTCTCTCTAAAATTTGTATACAATTATTTTAATTCATCTCATCCATAAAATATTTCGGTATTAGTTTGCTATTTAATATTGCAATTTAATTTTTCAGCAAAATATTGTAATATTGTTGCTTAAAGTTCACAGTTTACTCTTCAGACAAAGCTCAGACGAATGTTCGCCACAAACAAGTACCAAGAGGAATGATCTCCTTCTGAAGGAGGCTCTGGTTCTTTTCATATAATTCCTACAACACAAGAACTCCATCAGTAATGTCTTTGGTATTCGCAAAGACTATTCTATGACTACCAATCACAAACTCAAAAATCCCGCTTGCTCACAAGGATAGCACAACCAATACCAGCTCACAGGACCACATGCTTATAAGTTTTTCGATCCTTTCACCAAATAATTTGTTTCAATCCTCTGCTTTTCTACTTTATCAATCGAGGTGGCGTTTGAAAAGGATGAGATTTAATTTGCGCTAACTTTCGTGATGAATATATATTGCAATTAATTCTTAATAAGTTTGGATATTTTATTTTGAGCTTAATATTATTGTTTGCAATTATAGAAAAGATTTCTATTTCACTCAGCAATAGTTTCAGTTATTTTGGTCTTCAACAACCAATTTGGTTATTACTTGTTTGTTAGGATATGTTTAAGTAGGTGTAGATGTTTCTCATTTTATTTACTTTTACACTATTAAAACATACTTATTATTATTATTATTAGTAATTAAAAAATCAAAATAGCATGTCCTTGTTGTCCTTGATGTTAAAGCTAGCATTCCTCCCCAATCCAGTAGTCGTTTCTACGTTTCTAAATTTCTAACATTAAATGTTTAGCAGAGGAAACAGAGCCATGTAAGATACCATCCCATACCATACTCTTCAGTGAATATAGAAAGCAAGCGGGTATTTTAACCTTTTTTGCTCTGTCTAATTATGTGAGTAGCTGTTCAGTTTTTATAAAGTTTCAACGATAATTTGTTGTACTACCTTATGAACTCTCTGTCGCTTTTCTTGATTCGATTACTTTACGACTATGTAACAAAGTATATTTTATGGAATGTTGTGTTTTGTTTGTTTATTATTGAGTGATGATAAAATTATTGAAACATCAAATTTATGTTAACTTACTTGATCATCAAAATCAATAATTTCTGGAACCACATCCGGGTTTCTGTCATCAGTTTCGTCCACATCCTTACTAGCACTCTGATCGCTCGGACCGGGAGACACATCTCTCGAATCATTGCCGTTAGTTACCACTTTTTGTCGTCTTTTTGAAGTAGCGGCGCACGGAATTCGGAGAGCGAGTACTATGGCAAATGTTGCTATAATCATTGCCAAAGCTAGTCCAATAGTTAATGATACCATCGGTGAGAATAGTAGTTCTGCTCGCGGCTTATGGGCTAGAAAATAAGAAATATATTAAATGTCATAAATTCCAAATTATGTTTTCCTCTTGTATGTTAAAGATGATGCTGAAAATTGCACTTTTATAAGTGTTACTTAAGACAATTTTAAATATAGCAAAATTAAATAGAATGCCGAAGTATGCGGGATTAAAGATTTAGAAACTAGAAGATACATATATACACCAAGGGCCGAGCCAACATTTGATAATCATATATAACAATAGAAAACTGATATCTTCGACATAAAACTCAATTTCAAAAGGTTATAAATGTTATCATTTTTTAGACTAGAGACTGGAAACATAGATTATATATACGCCAATGCACTCGTCAGGCAATATCGATAATTATAAATCGATAAGAATTGCAAAAACCTTGTCAGCGGAGAATGTAGCTGTTTACATATTTGACTATAAACAGAATTGGGAGACAGGTGTAAAGATAACCACAGACGTAAGAGTAGACGAAAGAGCGCCGATCAAAAGTCAAACGTTTGTAAAGATTTTTTGAGTATTGCTTTGCAAAAAAGATTCGATTGGTCAAAAAGTATAAGTAAAAGGAATCCAGATATAAGCTTTTGAAGAATCATGGATATGTCTGCAGCAAGAATAAACGGAAATCATGATCAATCATCATATTAAGGAAGCCTGTTTATCATATTTTAATATGCTTATACTTACTTTGTTCAAATGTTAGTTGCTTCTCAGGCATTCGCATTGTTGCGGCGTTAACTATTGTAGGATCCGATCGACCTTTAGAGTTGTAGGCAAATATTGATAATATATACATGTTGCCTGGCACAAGCCCCGATACTGTGAACCTCGGCAAGGATGACGTAATATTTGCTTTTATTTCCTAAACAAGTAGGGAAAATTCAGTTAGTACAGTTAGTAAATATAAAAAAAAAATGCTTATATTATGTGTATATATTCTATATTTATGTGCATTATTTCCTAAGATCCTAATATAAACTTCTTAAACCAAAAAATAAGTTTTTTAGCGTATACATTCGTCACTTTAGTCCACAGGACTATTATATAAAGGTTGCGCTAGTTTAAAATAAACATTTCTTTAACTTGGTCTCTTTGAGATTTTACACAACTCTGTTAAACTTATTATCGTATTGACCTACAATCTGTAAAAATTAATAGAAACCAATGTTAAGTAGCACATATATCAGGTTTGTTTTTTTAAAAAAAAAAAAACATTTTATATAGATTTTTTTTTTTAAATTACTAAATAGTGAAATCGATTCAGCTGCGTTGATGACCCAAATACATTTTTCTGTTCCCTCTACACAGTCTCGATATTTCTTCCCAGTTTCTCTTAATCGTTGTACTACTAACTATTCGTTGCATGAACCGTTTCTAATACTATGTAATGATTACAAGAAACTATATCATGTTATAAATTCAGAGTCCTCCATTTTTATAATTAAAACCTAAATTTTAAACGTCCTATCTCGTAAATAACTTGCTCGCATGCATGGGTGGTAGGGTATAATTAATTCATACTAGTTATTTTTAGTCTGATTGGGATTTTTCTGGGTTTTTTCCTACAACAAATTTTGGACGATTTTGCATTTAAATACCCTCAGAAATCTTATAAATATTTCTTATTTCCTTATCATTTTAATTCAATTTTAATTTCATTGCCGGGTTGATGGTCGTAAGCGTTGGCATGGTTGTTTGTTGTCTGTCTAGTCCAATAGTAGTCCGTTCTGCCTCCTTCCTCCTACATTCGGTCGACAACCGTATAACCGACCTACCTATCTAACTCAATTTGTTACCTTTTGTATTTCTTGTGTCGACTGATTTTGGTTGATATTAGATAGTAAATAAATAGCTTACATTTATTTTTAAAAATGTCTGTATATACCATATACTTACTTTGCTACTTGCATCGTGAAGCTCCAGAATGAAAAGTTGTGGCAAACCACCGTTGAAAGCATCACTGCAAGTTGCCGTTAGAGATGTCATTGAGATATTTAGCAGTGTACAATTGTGTACTTGATCTGGACGTCCTTTTTAAATAATAAAAGTAAATTATAGATGGCTCATCATTTAAGAAAGCATCAAAATAAATATGGTATACGCATAATAAAAGAGCAGAGGAAGGCCCTTATGTCTGCTCTTATCCAAATTGGTATCTCAGTTTTAAAGCTATCTTGACGATATTCTGGCTACACCCGACTTTTTGCTGCACGAAGTACATACATCAGAATTGGCTAACTCAAGACAATGGAGAATCCACTACGAAGATGGGCTCTTCTGCCACAAAACTTATGTTTTAATTTAAAGGCAAAATCAAAAATGATCAAAGCATAATTTTTTAGTTTTGCCATCTGGGTGCAAGAAAAAAAGCTATTACAAGCCTTTCGTCTTTTTTAATTTATAAAATACTCATTAATGTTAAGCTGACCTCATTCCTCCAGCTCAAATGTAATTCTATAATTTCTATATAGTTCGATATATTTCGAATCCTTTCTTTTCTATAATAACCTATGCTGTTAACGCAGCTTACAGCTACCATTCGCTTTTCAGAATTCCACGTATCGTCACAAAGTATTTAGTAATTTAAAATTGTACCTGCTGCAATGATGTGAAATACGCATGGAATTCGTTGTCTGCCAATCTTGTTAGTTGCCACACACAGGAGCGTTCCATAGTCCAATTCCGTAACTGGAGTATACGTTAACACAGATGTCGTACCTATGCAAAATATTTCATATTAATATAAGGAAAAGTACACAGAAACAGATTTTCATTAATTACCCAAACGAGAAATGTGATTTGTCGCAACATCAATGCTTTCCGCCGAATTGTTAAAAGACCAACTAAAGTCTACATCAAAAGGATTTGCATCAACCATACACTTCACATGAGCGTCTTCCTGTTTTGCAACACCATAAATTTTTGGCTGGTTCTGAGCACAAGTGGGTGCATCTATATATATAAAATTATGACATTTTTATATAATTATAGTAATTAAGTACAAAATGTATCCACTTTTTAGAGCATATATATATATATATATATATATACATATATGAATATTACAGTCTTGATATCAATACGTACAACGAAAGTTTTAAATTCATTTTGAATAGAATCTTAGTACAGCGAAATATTGTTAATATTTCCAGGATTTTTCGGATAAACTTTTAATAGAACAAGTAATAATATCGATTCACTTGCTGGGTTTATTGTAGCTGCAAAACTGTGGATGATATGGGGTAGGTGGTGGGTTGATTTCAGACAGTGGGCTAGCTAAGGGTTTACTAATAAAAATCCGACTGGTTCAAAAATAAAAGCTCATCGATTTGATGAAAACTAAAGCACGAAAATATTTAATATTTTATTTTATTTTATTTTAATATTTTTGAATATTTTCGGAGATTATATTTATGTATATTAAAAATATTGATAAGACGGATCGGAGATGCTTCCTGTCTTTGACATATTTATACTATTATACCAAAAAGGTATAATAGTATATTGGTTTTGTGCAATGTCCGTCATGCTGTCCGTGCGTCTGTCCGTCCGTTTGTCTGTCCGTCCGGATGAACGCGCGTTCCTCCGACACCCTTAGAGATAGAGACTTGAAACTTGGAACGTATACTGGAAAGTACCCTCAAAAGTTAAAGTGTCTTGGGTTTGGACCTACGTCCACTAGGGAGCTAGAAAATCGATAAACTCGATTTTAGCAAATCGATAAATACCCATATCTCTTACAATTTAATGAATACTGTCATCAATTTTGGTTGGTAGGTTGTTGGCGAGGTCCTTGAAAGATCGGCATGTGCCACGCCCATCTCCGACACCCCATCACCCCCGCCCCTAAAATTTTCAAATGGCTATATCTTCCGCAGTTTTTGAGTAGGGAACGTCAAATTTGGTAGGTATATTACTGGTAGTCGCCTTTAAGAACCGATAACAAATTTGTGGTGCCACGCCCATACCTGCGCCTATAATCGACAATTCCGATTGTAAATCGATAACTCCGTATATCTCCGAACATTTTAAAGATAGAGTAACCAAACTTGGAAGGTAATTTGCTGGTAACCTCCTCCAAAGATTGGCATACCAATTTTTGGACCACGCCCACATCCGCCGCCCCCAGGAACTTCGTTCATAGAAATTTAAAATGCGCATATCTGCCGTAATTTGCAAGCTAGAGTCGCAAAATTTTGCAGGTATGTTACTGGTAACTCCCCCAAAGATCGATAAAAAAAATTGGATGGCCACGCCCACTCCACCTACCTGAACCGATACACCTATTGGTGTAAATCGATAAACCCATATATCTCACGCAATTTGAAAACTTAAGTCACCAAATTTTAAAGGTATATTGCTAGTAACAACCTTCATAAATGTGGTCCGCCCACAAAAAACGATAACTGCCTGTATCTGCCGCAATTTAAGTGCTACAGTTACCAAACTTAGAAGGTAAATATTAAGATCGAACTCCAAAATTTTTTGGGCCACGCCCACTCCCGCCCCCAAAACCGATAATCGCCCATTTCCACCACAATTCAAGTATTTCTTAACTGTACACAAATTAAGGTATAATAGTATTTCGCTGTCGGTTACGTCCGACTGCAACGTTCTATCTTGTTTTACATAAAATTATGATCGCTATTCTATATATAAATTTACAAAACCCTAATGTTTAGTATAAAACATGACTTGTTAGGATAATTATTAGACATATATGAATATGGGTAATTTTATATTTGTGTGTATTTAAAAACTTACATAATATATTCAAATTGAATGGATCACTGATACCTTCGCCTTCTGCATTAAAACCCACACACGTATAATTACCAGCGGTGACCTTTGTGACGCCTTGTAAAACCAAAGAATGGTTACTTATTATAACTCCTTGCGATATATTATGTAGCAATGGTTGATCCTTCAAAAAAAGAGGGGAATTAATTGTTAACAATATAAATCATTACACTCGTTTTTCACATCGAACATTTTTTAATTGATAACTGAAAGACCAAAAATACGTACGTTGTGTCTCCATTCAATCCTAAACACCTGAGGGTGAGCAACAACAAAACAGTCAAAGTAAACATCAGTTCCTTCACGTAAGGCATTGGCATTTAATGATGTTCCTAAGCGAACGAATACTTCAGGGATATCTGAAATTAAGATGAATTTAAAGTTCCATAAGAATTTTTTTTATTATTAATACAGTGATGCAGTGTTCTAGGTAAGCAATTATTATATATTTGAGAGTATGTATTATCCACTAATTATAATTAATAATATTTATTTATTTATGAATTTTCTTTTGACGCATCTAATATCTTAGAGTTTTAGAGCTGGGTATTAAGGACGAAACATCTAGGCGGAAAAAAAAATTTCAAGCCAGAATCATCAAATTTAAAAGTAGGTGTCTCTTTTTATCTTCTCTTAGTAACTGATTTCATCTATGGAATGTGCAAGTGATTTGGAGTATTATTGAAGCTTATAGAGGTGTTTAAGTGTTTGTTTAAGATTTTGTTCCTTACTAATGGAGGATTTCCTACCATTAGTCAAACACTTCAAACAATAAAAATTTTAAAAATCAATATACTTAATGTACATACTCACATATATGTATATACATATGTATACTCACATTGAATATCCAATTTCCAACCATCTTCAAGTGGATCGGACTGAATAGCATGATTGTAAGCTTTGCATGATAAAAACTTTCCTGAATCGCTTTTGCTCAGATTTATTGAAAGCGTACTGGTTGTCTGATTTCCGTCACTCGAAGTCTACAATAACAAAAATATTTATTTTATTTGTTAAACTAGTTTTAAAATGAATAACAAAATAATTAAAATAACGTGGTATATATATATATTCACATTTACATATAAATATATCCCACAATTTTTTAAATACATTTTAAAGTTAGAGACTCCAGATATACATATATGGGAGGTATAGGTTTTGAAAACTTCGGCAGTTAAAACTGAGGAGCAATTGGGGGAAAAAAAAAATCGGTCAGATGAACCTAGCTATACTGAACCCGCTAGTGATGGGCCCTACGCAAAGAATAACAAATTAGTTTGATTCGCAGCGAAGGGAGAAATGTAAATATGAAATGAGACCGCGTTAATAAGTATCTGCGTAAAGAATCTAGATTCGGAAACAGGCAGAATGATGTTTACCTTCAGCTGCAAAGAATCGAATATTGTCAACAAAATAACATTGAGCACATTAAACTAAACAATCAAACGAATTTTATAAATTAAAAGTAGTTAAATTGTACATTGTGTTGCCTCTTAATGCGTAACATATTTGTATTGAACTACTATATAAATTATAAACATGATTTTGCAACTTACAGTTTCGGTAGTCTTTTCCAGTCTAATGCCATTTTGCCACCAAGTGATTACAGCAGGCGGCCTGGATCCAGCACTTTGGCACAAGAGATCATATCTTCGTCCAGCTGATAAGGGCTGATAAGCCCCCAGCAGTCTTATATTCAAAGGTGCAACTTTAATTTATGTAAATTAAGAACAAATAATTATTTGGTAAGTTTAACAATAACTATTATATTATTATACATTTTAATGATTAAAGTTAATGAAAGGAATACACGAGTTGATTTGTGTATATTACATTTTTTGCGAAACAATCGCGATCAATCAAAACAGGTTTGGACAGATTAATAATGTTTAAGCAATATTTTCATTTGTATTTAAATTAATGCTTCATTACCGCACTATGGTAATTTTTAAGTATGAAGGAAACAAGGGTAAATAAAAATCAAAGCATTTCATCTACTTACAATTCATGTCGATTTGAACAACTGCCTCCACAACAGAAGCTCTGGGATGATTTAAGGCTCTGCAAACAAGTCTGGAATTTAAGTCACTTCTGCCAAGTGGGCCGAGTAAAATTTCACTTTGTAGAACTTTTCCTTCCGACAAGTAGGTAGTGTCACTCGGTATTTCAGCTCCATCTCGATACCAAGTTATTGACGGTGTTGGATAGCCTGGTCAAAACAGAGAATAAAGACACTTGAAAACAAACAATTTATAGAATTTATTTCTACTAATTTCAAATGACTTAATATTCAATTATTTTTATTTTTGATATACATTGGTTGTATATATCCAGACAGTCGGAGGGAATGGAACAAATTAAGTCGCTTGTAACGTTCTGAACGCCAACGAAAGGATTACGATTCTGGTGGCAAGCTGAAAGAAAACTCTATTTATGCTCTGGATACTTGACAACCTTCAGTTGCTTTAAATGGTGTACAGCAGTCATTTTATGGCTTAAAACTGCAAACTTGAAAGGAAACTTGAAATCTTAGGATATTTGCGTACACCAGTCTTGATTTGGCTTTTCTATATAGTTATATTCTGCTTCCTGACAACTTATTGGATCCAGATCTGTAATACTTACCAACAAAGAACAAACGGAGGCCGGGAAAAGCATGTTCAATGCATGCGACCCATTCTCGAAAGTGCAGTGCCTCAGCCACCCTTTGATTGACTTGCTAGAGCACTGCGATCGCTAAGCCCAAAAGGCAGCTTTGTTTCAGGCGCTGACCAAATGCCAAAAGGAAAGTTATCTTTTTAAGACAAACGATGGCGAAGCCGTCAAATGAATCTTCGCCAGAGCTGGCAGATATGAGGGGTGTTGAGCATTTTGACTGATCATGATCTTTTCGACAGAGCTGCAAATCAACCTCCACCACAGTAAAGCAGCATTCGCTGACCTACTGCACCCATTTTCTAATGGATTTCGTTCCTATTCAAAAACTCTGGACCTCCACAAACAAGGTATCTTTGTTAAAAAAAAGACATATTTTAGGATAATCACTGTCGAAAGCAAAGATTTTAGGCTAGAAGATGAATAAAGTCTTCTAAAGTAACCTCGCCCACTCCCGCCCACAATAAATCTATTTCGAATGTGATACAACATTAAACAAATTGGCATTTAAACATTTTGAATTTGTTTCTTTGTTCAAACTTTTTAGCACTTTAAATTTTTAGTTTGACACTGCTCCAAACAGACTGTGAGACACTGTATATAATAAATAAATATATTTATTATTATTGACATTTAGCAGGCATAACAATATTTTATGAGCCAAATACTTACCTCCAAGAACTTGGCATTTCAACGCAACAACGTCACCTTCGCTGTACGGACCAACCACTGTTGAACGCTCAACATTTGCACCATCTCGAATAACAACTTGCTTGGGAGGAGCTGAAATTAAAATATAATAGATTTATTCGAACAGTTTAATTTATCTAATGAGTCGGCTCAATAGAAACAGCAAGGTAAATTGCTTGAGTAACCTCTGTCTCACTAATTTTAAAGATTGCTAATTTTAACTAATTTTTAAGATTGCTGGAAACCTCCCAGAGTGAAAATTTCGTGACCACGCCCACAAATTCATGGAAGACTAAATCTGTGACAGTATTAAGGCTAGAGCTATGCAACTTACAAGGTAGATTAACCCCTTTGTCTAGCAAAGTTATAGAGCTGAAATAAATTTTACTTTTAAATTCAAAATCTTCTTTACCTAAAATTATTCATCAATAAATCTGCTAAATAACAGTCAGTAAAAGACCACCATCTTACAATCTTATCTTTTAGATGAGAAGCTGTACTTATTTAAAATGTACGAACAGTCATTTAATTACTTAAACTTACTAATGACATTGAGCATTATCCGGGTATTATATGTTTGCGCCTTTAAGAAATCCACGCGGCACCTATATACTCCAGAGTCGTTCGCATGGACTTTCTCAATGGAGAGTTTTCCAGGCTCATTTTCAAAACCAAAAAAAGCTCTTTCTCCAAAGACCACGTCATCGGACCATCGTTTTGGAGCCTTTGACGTTCCAGCACGCATATCCACACTATTTAAAAAAAAATTAAAGAGAAATATCATTATGTGTTCTGTAAGTCAATTCAGACGAGAAATCTAGGCAGGGCGTCATCTTAGCCAGAATATATTCATATCTAATATCATTGAGTTTTTCTTAAGTTCAGGTGATTGCTTTGGTTATATGGGACTGTAAATTATAGATTAATTCTGGTTACTCCATAGAATGACACCATTTATATTGATAGGCGTGGAGAAATGCTGCTTCCATCGAACTGCAGATTTGTCCCAACATTGAAACCCATGGCCATCTCCGTGAAGCATGACGATATTTGCAGTCGCATTGACTGTCTGAGTATCCAGCTGTCAAAACAATGGGTTGGTTGATCGCGGTGTCGGCAAGGCGTCCGCATTCGGTGAAGATTTGTAGATGCTGCAGTTCTTTCTTCTGTATGTTCTCCGATAGGTTGCCAACATTTCGGTGACATTCTGTTTATCCAACAGAATGGAATAATTGTACGCAAATATGTCAGACCACATCAAAAGAAACTTGATTTTGACAATCTCAAGCAGTTCATCATTTGATGATCATTTTTGTAATAAGCAATTCATATATATTAAAGAAGCCATCAGACTGATTCTGGGATATCAATTCAAAGGTATAAGAAATTAACCTTTTATTGCTATCGAAAATCGATTGTGTCAATATTAGCAAAAATGGGTGTTAAGAGAACCTATTTTACAAATTTGGGTGTCGAGCCCTTAGATAAGATTGACGGACATGATTATGTCAACTCGTCTTCTAATAAAGAATATTTATAGTTTTTGGTGTAATATTTTTTTGTTTACTTATTACGATATAGTTGCACAATAATTGAGTTGGAGACAATTTCGTTAAGCCCAATTACCTCTAGATATAGAGAAAAACCTTATTATAAACATAAAAGGGAGCTCATTAGAGATTGGCAATAATTTAGATGAAGGTTTAGTGAATTTTTAGACAGTATGTTGGTTTGCTTCACATTTACCTGTAAATTGGTGTTCCCTTGTCATCACGGTACCACAAAATTAAAACAGCTTCATCTCCATCGTTGGTTGTAACATTACATGGAAGGTAAACATTTTCGCCAATTAGAGAATCTACTGTGTGAACGAAAGCTAAAAATATAGAATTTTTTTATTTACATTTTAACATATCTATCAGATATATGGTAATAACTTGTATTTCTCTATACAAATGCAAGATTTAACATATACATAAATATTAAAACTTAAAAAAAAGGAAATAAAGCGAATCAAAAATCAATTTTTATATTTGGAATACCGAAGGAAATTTAAGACAGTCTTTCAAAAGACAATAAAGTGAAGCCGAAGAGAAGACGGACGCTACGAAAGCGGATTAAGCAGTGCTTCAAGCCAAGCTAGTGGAAGTAACGCCTCAATGGGCTCATGAACAAGGGAGACAAAAGACGAGAAAACCCTCAAAATAAAGCGGCCGTAGTAGAAAATTGGCTGCAGAAAAGATTCTCCGCAGATGCGAGGCAGAGTAGGTGTAGGATTTATTATATTAGTCTATTTTTATTTATTTATATTTTAGTTTTCCCTAATTTATTATTTAATTTATTTAATAATTTTTTTTTTAATTTCAATTTAAATATTTACTTTTAGATTTTATTATTTAGTTTTATATTTTATAACTACGAGATTTATTATGTCATTATTTTAGTACATTTTTATTTAATTTAATTATTTCCTTTTAATGTTATTTCGTTTAATTTATAACTTTATTTTTAATTTAAAATTTAATTTCAAATTTGTATTTATTTTTGTTATTAATTTGTTAGACTGTTTTTACTACCCATTAAATAAATAAAATAGATAAGTGTATACCTTCAGGTATACCGGTATTTAGGGTGGAAGTGGGCGTGACTCTAAGGGAATTGTATCTATCTGACAAGTATTATACTTTATTAGGTATCTTAAGCTCAAAATCTGGATGGAGCGGCGACTGTCTGGCCGTGGTGGTAGGCGTTTCCGGAAATGTCAGTCGATACAATCAACCTAAACTCATGTTTCTTTTAATTTGGGAAATTAAAACCTAACTAAAAGTACAACAACAATTAGTCAAAACCGCATAAAATTTGTGGCAGAAACTAAAATGTCGCAAAATGAATTGGACAATTTCAGCAATTTAAATAGTATGATAGTTTACAAAACTTTTGGAATTGTTTTTCAATCATATAATCGACAATACAAAATCATAAATTAAATAATTTATTTATATTTTATTATAATAAATGTTATATTTAATTAATATTATTTATACTCTTTTATTTTGTTGATAGTTGTTGTTCAATAATACAAACAAAAGTACAAATATAAATATCACACTGATTTGCTCGTCCGGCTTATGTAGGTGTTAACTTTGTGTCTATTAAGAAGGCAATATATTCACTCTCTTTTTTAAAGGACTGATATGTCATTGGCAAGATAGGAGGAAGATGCAACCTTTTTTATTTCACTGTCAACAAATTCTCATTGTTTTTTTTTTAATTTATCTCTTGTATATTTACTCGACCTGCATTTCTACAAACTAGCCTGCAGATGTAAAAACATGAAAATCCTAATTTAGTCTTTTTGTCTTTTAGATGCTCAATGGGCAGGCTCCCAAGTTTTCCGATATGTCTTTGATGTCTTAGGTAATAAGAAAATAATATATTGGAGCAATGCTGGAACCTGAGAGTTGGGACTTTGTGTAATGACACAATTAAAAAAGAAATTCCTCAGAATAGGTATACAAATTAAATATTATTTTTTTTATTTTTTGTTTTTTGCTTACCATCTTTTAATCCGGCAATTGCTCTGACGAAAATTACAAATAATAAAAACCGGACTGAGACTGCCATTTTGTAGCTATTAGTTTCTTGTTGTATGTACGTTCTATGTTATCGCACATCCAGTAAACGGGATTGTTAAGTTGTTATCAAAGACCAAAATCTGACAAAATGTTTTTATGTTATCGAACAGATCTGGTCATTGGAGCTCACATGTGTGTGTATAGCAGTATGTTCGTATGTATGTCTTATGTATACAGCAATTAATTTGTAACATTTTTCCTTCGTTATTGCACATTTAAAACATACTGATTTTATGATGTATGATTTTAGCTGTATTATGCAGTCTATTAATTATCCGAATACATGGAAAATATTCTCTTCTTTAATCATGTATGTATGTATGTACATAGTCTATATACATGTATTCCTTGTAAGTAGACGAATTTGAAGCTGGCGATGCTAGATGGCATTCATAACTGACTTATCGTTGTAGTTGTAGTTGAGCGAAAAGTTTAACTTTAAAGTTTATCAACACTGATTATACCGGTAAAATGCGCACACCTACATTTATGCAAGCATATACATACTTTTTCACACCATCTACTAATTATTCAAACTGCATAGATATAAATGAAAGTACATACAAGCATAGGTATGCATATGTACTGCACTTTTTTTTTTCTTCTTTTTTTCAAGCGTGTGTATAACTATTTTTGGCACACATACATATATATTTTAATTGGGTTTTACTATTTCTAAAGTTGTAGTTTAATATTTGCAACACTTCATTATGGCAACGATGCTGAATGCTTTCATAGAACATTTATATACATTTTTTTATAGTAAAGTCACAAAAGTATAGTTTTAATTGCCAAAACGAGCACTCTATATTAAATTTCTGCACTCCCGAAACCGAACAAAAATTCCAGACAACTACACCTGTCAAATGGTCAAATGTTGCGAAAACGCTAACTGTTAACTGGCGCATGCGCCTCTTTCGGGTTTTGATGTAAACAATGGGAATACATACATAAGAATGTTGTACGCACATCTTCTGTAAGCGTGTTAACTCTATCTCTGCACCTACAGCTACTCCCTCAGACATTAACCGAACTCTGTTAAGCATTTAACATGTTGCTAAGGCTGGTTACAATGTTGCACATCGACCTTTTGTTAAATAATAAGAATAGATGTCACGTTATCTACGTGGAGGATGTTCAGATAGATGGCGCTTTGCTTTTGAGTTTACCCACACAAATAAGCATCGAATACAATGCAATGCTTAAGCAACCACAACTCTCTTAGTTTGAGTGTGGGCAGATGCGTACATACATATGTATGTATGTAGAATTTACTGACCTCTGTTAAGTAATAAGTTGCAATGCATGCGTGTTGGTAGCCAGAATGTTGCACATCGAGTGAAAAGGTAACATAATATAAATTCACGATCCTATTCATGCAGGATTTTAAGATTTTTAAGATTTGGTGCGTCGCAAGATTATCCTTGACTCGAAAGAAGTTTAGGGGGATTTGAAATGGACAACCTTGGTTTATAATCACATTTGGAACGGAACTCCCTTTGAATACCGTTATATTTACTAATTTTCCCTATACACAATTTGTAAAAAACCAGAATATATCGCCGACAATTTTATGGCAGCCTGCATTTTGCATAAGGTCTTGGGTATTATTGTGAAATTAATTTAATATCTTTAATTTTAACTACACAAGTTCGCAGTGCATTTAAAGATTATTTCAATGGATGATTAATTGAAGGGTAATTCCGAAATATAAATTTTCAACATTATCTAGCGTTACTACTTAAATTGAATTAATAAAATAACAACACCATTATACAACAGCTTCGAGCCTTTTAAATCCCCAAGCCCCGACAATATATGCTCAGCTCAGCTACAAAAGGCGGGTGAGATAGCCATAAACTGGCTACACACTATCTTTGGGGAAGTTCTCAAGACTGGACGTATTCCTCCGTCTTGGCTTAAATCAAAGATCACCTTTATACCACCAAAGCAGGGAAACCCTCACACACAAGCACTAAGGATTTTAGACCTATCAGTCTATCATCCTTCTTACTAAAAACTTTAGAGCGACTCATTAGTCTGCACCTTAACATTTTTATAGATCCATCCCTAATTTCTGGTTCCCATCATGCCTACAAAAAAGGCAGATCCACGGATACTGACCATCATTCTGTAGTCAAACAAATAGAGTCATCCCTTTACTGCAAGGAGTATACTTTAGTTGCTTTTCTGGAGATTGAAAGTGCCTTCAACAATGTTGTCCCAGAAGCGATAACTGGAGCTGATGGACCTGAAGGTTGGCGCCGGTGTGGTGGAACTGATCAATCAATTGCTTACAAGCAGGATTGTGACGTCTACACTGGGATCGTCAACTCTTTCCAGGTACGTCAGCAGAGGAGCAACCCAAGGGAGAGTCCTGTCCCCTCTCTTATGGAACCTAGCGGTTAACAAACTGCTGCGGGACATGGAGGGGGCGGCTGCCAGACCGTCGCCTATGAGGATGATGTTGCTGTAATTTTCAGAGGAAAGTACCCATAAACCTTATGTGACCTAATCACAGGGAAATTCAAAATACTGTCATCATGGGCAAATAGTTGTGGTTTAAGCGTAAACCCCACAAAAACCGAATTAGTTCTTTTCACAAGGAAATACAAAATTTTCTTCCCCAGTCCTCCCAAGAATGAACAATACCTTTCTTTCAAATCCAGTGCCAGCTTTCTAGAGTTGACACTGGACAAGAAATTGGATTGGAATCTCAAAGAAATCCGAAATACCTATGAAAACAAACTACGGTACACCAGTAGTATACCTCAAAACTCCCTTTAATACTTACTTCCCCTTAAGGGAAGAATATAGTTATGGAACCCCCGGTCCACAGGAGTGGAGTTCTACAGACGGGTCGAAACTCGGAAATCGCGTTGGCGGAGGTGTATACTCCGCTCAACTGACCATCCAGCTATCCTCCAGTCTTCCAAAGCACTGTAGTGTTTTCCATGCAGAAGTGATAGCTATTCAAGAAGCGCTAAACTGCCTGAAAAGGTCAAAAATTAGATCTTCCAATGTAAACGTTTACGTGTAGCGCCAAGCGGCTATTAAATCTATCAGTGCGATGTCAATAAGCTCGACATTTGTAACCTGCTGTCGGAAATCTCTACACGAGATGGCTGAGCAGCATGCTATTATCCTAATCTGGGTGCCTGGGCACAGAAACATAGAAGGCAACTGTATAGCTGATGAACTAGCTAGGAAAGGCACTCTACTACCCCTCTTCACTGGAAAGGAAGGTGTGAGTATGCCTCTAGCTAAACCTGGCCCAGTAGAGAACTGTGCTCATTAAACCGCCGAAATTGTTCCGCTGTTATTCGGGCAATTACTGGTCACTGGTTAATCTCACGCCTGTAGGCTCCAAATCACACACAACGATTTCAGCAGGAGCTGCAGAGACAAAGATGACATGGAATCTCCGGAACACTTCCACTGTCTCTGCCCAGCACTAGCAAAAATACGGTTCACTTTCTTGTTAAGTCCCTTCCTATCCGGCTTAATACAGCTGGCGCACAGAAGATCATAAATGCAACTGACTGGTTCACTTGATCCAATAATCTCACTAGCCTCGGAAAGACTTAGATCCACGGTATCGCAAGGGGTCAATAAATGGCCTAAGTACACTGACCTTTCAGGTCAGAGCCGTCTTACCTAACTTAACCTATATCATTAAGTTAATATAAGATTTAATTGATCAAGAAAATATATATTCTCATGTTCCATTAAGTACAATTTTTTAAAAAGTTGAAGTACACAACTATATATTTTTAAGGAGTCCTTTGGGTTCATATCACTAAAACTCTTTATATGTCTCTTGTGCGTCCTATTCTAATTATGCTTTACATAATCCATATAGAATTTTATGTACTAATTATAATATGCTTTTCCCTTTAATTAATTGCAATTCCCCTATTAATGTAATTAAAAATGTTTTGTTGTGTCATCTTGTGTCATCTTTCTTCTAATTCGCGATCTTCGTAGCAGTAACTCGTGCGGTCGACCCTCGGTCGGTTGTGTTGGGGGGGGGGGGGGGGGGGCTGCTTTTGCATGGGTCCGCGCGTTAACAAGCCCGAGCTTGGTATCGTTGGGCCACTTGAATGTACTGCTCGTTAGTACTTCAACGTCCAAATATATATGACCTCAAGTTGTGATGTCTCTTACTGTTATAAAAAAGCAAAATTATTTTCATTTATTCCTTATGCATAGAAATATTTTTTTAATAAATGTGATACACTGAAAGAAAATAAAAAGCAGTGCAACAAAATTTGTTTTCACTTATGCCTCTTTCACGATAACAGATAAAAGAAATCTTAATTACACTTTGCTGTAATACATATTTTTCATTTTGTCAAAATATTTTCTTGACTTACAATCTGTACCACCTGTAGCAGAAAAATGTTTCGGGTTCTATAAATAAAGACAAGAGGACAACCGGCTGAGTTTTCTTGGACTCAACTTTCGAAACAATTACATTTCGTATTCAGTTCGTGTAACAATTATAATGTGGTAGGTATAATTATACATATATTATTATTAAAAAGGGCTGTAGAAACAGGATATTATTGTTCATTAAACTACTAAACTTAATTTGCTGATTCACATGCATCCACCCAATCGTTATATACATCAATGGGTTCCGACAAAAAGTTAATTCCCGTTTGAAAGTCCTCTAAGCAAACGCGACACGTTATTTTGGCTGTGTTTCTTCCTTTATCCCTATAATGTAGTTATGAAGGGATTAAAAGTTGGAACAATATTGAAAACATACATACTAATTACATTTTTACTTCACATGATTTTTCATGGTTACAAAATGGACAATTAAATTGTTGGTCCAGGGGTTCGATATTTTTCCTCTTAGGTGGTGGCTTTCTTTTCGACTTCCTTCTTCCCATTTTAAATTAGCGTCCTTACCAGAAATATTTTATCAATACAAGTTGTAATTTACAACTCCGCTTCTCGGGTATGCGATGCGGCATAGGGATGGAAGATATGATCGACATGTTTTTTACTTATCGATATGTCAAGGTAACATCACAATTTCGCAAGCCATCGATTGTCAAAAGAACCGAGTTATTGTTAATAGATGAAAATTAGCCATTTTAGAATAAATACGTATATTATTTATTTGTATTTTTTTAATATTATATTTTTATGCATATGAAAAATAATTTTCAACGATCCTGTAATAGTTACTTATATTTCCGAACTGAGCCAACCGATAAGCTATCGATATATCCCGAAGTGTACATCGACAAAAAATTATTTTAAAGCATTCATCAAATTTTGAAGTTGACCCTTGACCCGTTTTATCTATTTTAACTAATTTTTTTATATTTTTTTTTTATTTCAGTAATGTGATTTTATTTTAAACTTGTTGTAAAATGTATTTGTTAATTATTTTCTTTAATCATTTATTACAAATATAGAAATAGTTTTTATTCGGATGATTCATCGTCAAGTCCAGAATATTTGTTGGAAGACTGCAAAACCTAAAAATAAGTTGTTTGATTTTTTAACGAGTGTATCAGGTAAATGTTTATAAATACAATCTTATGTTTTAAATGTTTTTAAATAACTAATCAGCCATTTTAAAATATCACAATTTTATTTTTACAACGGTATATATCTAGGAGTCACAAAGTTTAAAAATTGAATCCCGAAGGGACTCTAAATATAACGGAAAAAACATTGAAGTATTTTGAATGACTAATCCCACCTATATTGAATAACTTATTAACAAATGAACAAATTAAAACTTCGAGATATTAAGAAATTTTCTGTGATAGGGTTAACGTGACCCAAATATTTTCTTTCCGAACTTATGAGTGCAACTTTATCTCTAAGACATAGGACTTTTTAAATTTCGATATACATGTATATATGATGAAAGCCGCCAGAATTATGATATAAAATTAGTTGACTTATTTGGTTTATTTCGATTGATCGATATATCACCCACCCAAATACCGTAGAATATTATCTGACGCGGCATAGACGAAAATATATCCCAAGTTTCAAGTCTCTAGCTTATAAGGACGGACAAGCAACGTTACACACATAGCAAATATACTCCTAAGCCCTCAGTAACAGAGTATGAACATACTGTAATATAGCCACTAACATTATTATTGTGGCTCTCTAAAATGATCATAGTCGGGAACGGAAGGCCTTTTGCGAACGAACAAAGAAGTCCTTTTTTATTTGGTAAATTATTAAAAATAATAATTTTAAATTAATTAAAAAACAAATAAAATTTAATTTGATATTTTAAATTAAGTCGTTACTTATGAATTGTACTTACAGGTTCACCCTGCTGGGCTGCATGCTTGGCCTGAAATTGTTCACTTCGAGGATCTCGTTTATTTTTATTTTCCTCCCTAGTTTTTGCTTCATGGTTCTGGTTATTTTTTGCTTTAGCATTCTCAGATCTACAAATAAATTGTTTAGAAAATTGTTTTTATAATATTTTAGTTTATTCTATGAGAACAAATTGTAGCCATCTAGGCAAGCCGTAAATGAATACCCTGAAAAAAATCCCGGCGTTCACATGCTGATATTAGAAATATAACCAAGTCAGAACTTTCAAAACAAAGGTATTGGTGACTGTTAAATACCGATACCTGCTGAACCCCTGTTCCTACATTTTCTTTGTTCTGAATCTGTAAATTCTTAATCTACCGATGATTATTATCAGGCTCAAACGCAGTAACAACCTCAACTCCAACTAATTTTGAATAGCTTATAATGAACTTATTTTGTCACTTGAATATGCTTGCGTCAACAGACTTTTACCGTGCGTCAGATTTTGTATATGCCAATCTGGGGTTAAATAAAAGGTAAAGAAATAGAAGACAATTAGAAATATAAAATTGGAAGTTGACTAGGGTCGACCACAAAGAAATCGTGTTATACCTTATTAACCCATTAAAAGTCAATACTCGTAAAACAAAGGAATATTCATGTCTAGTTATATAAAAAAAATTATTAGAAAAAAAATGCGTACAATTGACATAAAAAAGTCTCGTCGGAAAATAACATATATTGATGATAAACTAACACGCTTGATGGTCGTAAGCGTTGAGTCTTTGCATTCTGTGTGCTAAAGCTCATTATATCGCTTACATCAATCAGTCGCGGGTTCGAATCCCGCTGGAGGCATTGTTGTTTGCGAGAGAATCTGTATAGTTTACAAGAGAGAGATAGAGAGAAAGAAAGACAGCGAGAGAGCAGCACTGCATACAAATTGCTGAGTCACTGCAATCGTAATGCTTTCTTTAGCCGAAAAAAAACACTTTACCTGTCATTTCGGTCCCGCGGTTTATTTAATTTATTATTTTGATCTTGATCTTCGTTACGCCGTTCACCTGAAAATCATAATGAATATTGGTAATGAAATGAAAGATTAGATTATATTAAATGAAATTGGTATTTACCCTGCACTCCTGGACTAACTTTGGTATCGTCACTGGTCGAGGGATCGTGGATGCGACGCCAGCTGACTGTTGCCGCATTGGCATTTTCACTATCGTGTTGCTTGTCCAGTTGCACCTCAGCCAGCTTTTCGTTGACAGCAGCCGCTTCGTCCTCGTCGTAGCGCACTTTTTCCTGGCGACGTGCCTCCGCTAGGCGCTCCTCAATCTCTAGCTCTCTTGTGGCAGTATCTACGGGCTTCGCCGATCCAAAGACATTTACGGAACTCTGCTTAACATTGACCACTTTTGTGTCGCTGTCGTTGTCATGTTGTTGTTGCTGCTGATTTTCCACTTCGGGCTTATGCACCATCTCCGGCAAGGGTAACGTTCGAGGTTTTAGATTTAGCTTTGGCCTCTCCTCCGTCGAAGCAGATCCCGCCCCATCGTCTCGAACATTCGCATCGATGTGTCGTGTACGATATTTCTCCGACATGTCATTGCGATCCCCTCCCCTTCGCGGCGGAGAGAAATCCGACGATTGCTGACGGCTATTTGTACGCCATGAGCCCGGAGTATTATTTTCCTCTCGTTCGGCGATTGGTTTTCGTTCGCGATTGAAACCACGATCGAAATTCCCCGAATATCCGCCAAAGTTACTTCCATTATTTTGACTATCACGTCGCCAATTTCCAGAATCCCGGTTCTCATTACTATTGCCGAATCCCTCGAAGCGACGATTGCCTTTCTGGCGATTCTGTTGATCGTTCTCATTGGAGAGTTCGATACGAATGCGACGCCCCTTGATCGAAGGATCTGGCAGACTGAGCACATGTATCAGATCCTCCCGACTCTCCAGTTCAACGTAGCCAAATCCACGGGAACGGCCCGTTTCACCATCTTCCCGTGGCAAGCGCAGGGAAGCTAAATTTATTGATCCAAAGAATTCGTATATATCGTCCTCGCCGGCATCGAACGGTAAATTATTAATATAAGCTATGAAGGGCGGCCTGTGTGGAATCGAATCATCGTCGAATATCCGATTCGCTCGCGGTGCGGTCGGTAATTGATAAACTAACGGTAACGAGTGGCTACCGTCATCACTATCGTCGCCATCTAGGTTTCGTACTTTCTTGGAAACCTGTGTCGTTCCAGAGGGTGTATCGCCATTGGAAAGGAACGATTGCAGCGAAATAACGGTGCCTTTATTCTTTTTGCCTTTCTTGCCTGCTGTTAAAATAATCAAAAGCAATAATCACGGATGTATATACATTTTTAATAAGTTAATACAAAATATTTAGAGATAATTAGTAATACAAAGAAGTCTTAATTAAGTTGGGATATTAATTGTATTTCATTTTGTATATATGCATACAATAAACACATATATGTACATAAATCGGTTAATGGATTTACATACATATATTGGAATGCTGGTAACATATACATCTACATACACACACACGCGCATACATCCAAACATATGTACATATGTACATAGTGTACATTACGTGTCGAAAGCCACGAGGAAAATTCAACGAGAAACATATTGGCATTTCAGCACACAAGCAAAGTGCTCAATGAGTTGAGTATTTTGGGTGGATGGATGGTGTATGCATTATAAAATAATTGTAAATCAAACCTGCAGAAGCCATCTTGACGAAAAATCCAAACAAATTTAAATTTTGAAGAGAAGTTATATGTGTAGCTATCTACTGACACACATAGGGATGATAGAAATACAATATATTTTCTCCAATCGATATTTAATTCGATATATTGTGCAAAATAGTTTGTATTTTATACGATTATTATTAGTTTATTCTTCATTAAAAATACAGCATCTCTACTTTTAGTAAATGTCATTAATTTCCTTTCTTGGAGAGCAATTCGAAATTTTAATTTAAGTATTAGGAAAAAAATGTAATTTTAACATCTTATATTTTATAAATATTTCTAGCTTAAATCGATATCGCTTTCCGTACCAGTAATCGACTTATTGATGTCATAAATATTACAATTTGATAATTTTCGATCCCGTCACAATTTCTACGAATGTACATAAACATCCATCCAACTCATCGATTTGCGATTTATGCATTGAAAATGATTGTGCTGTATAAAACAATATAAAATTAAGACACATTTAAATACTTTGTTACAACAAAGAATTAAATATTTATTTATACATACAAAATAAAGGCATTCCACAGTGTTCCATAAATTCTTATCGTTCCTCATTAAACGAATTGTTTTATTATTCAGATCAACATATTTAGTTAAGAATCTAGTTTGATTTAATAAGTACAGGGAAATAGTTCTAAAAATGTACACAACAAAATAATAATAATAATAAATGCATGTCTTTACTTCTTATGAAAATCATTTATTTTTCAAACCGCTTTCCAAGTCATAAATTTCGCGTTTTACGCAGTGAAGAACACCATAAATTCCGTTTTGAAAACGGAACACTTTAACGACAATTACAAATTGTAATGGAGTGCTAAGCGAATTTGTATGATACTTTGGGATTAGCTTACGAATGTTCAAATTCAACACGTTGAAGCATCATAATTTTAAATCTATATTATTTCAAGAGACTAATTTAGAATAACTTAAGAGTGCCCATAAAGTTGTAATTATGGTTTTTTTTTACAATTTGTATAAACTAATTTGAAACAAAAAGGTATGTTTTTTAATGAACATGTTTAAAATGTAATAAAGGCTAGAGGTTAATTGTAAATTTAGCTAAGAGGAACACATTGTGTGAAATTCGATTTTGTACTATCTTCATTCTCATTGTGTTCAAGTAGGGTTGTTGTGTATTTAGATTAATTGTTAGCAGGAGAGGAAAAAATACTCTCCGTGATGTTCACAAATATCAGTCGACACAGAATACTTTTACTTTTTGTAAAAAAAAAAAATATAATTTTGAAAATACTACGATTTATAAGATTTCTGGGGTATTAAAATGCAGAATGGTCCAACATTTATTGCTCGGATTGGCGAAGACCCAATGAAACCAAATGTTAACACAAAATTGGTGGTACAAATTAGTTAAAATACATACGAAAATGTTATTCACGAGACAAGAAGTTTAAAATATGGTTCATAATGATCCAATTATCAGACTCTGGATTGATTACACAATAAAGTCTATTGTAATCATGAAATAGTTCCGAAAACGGTCCGTCTAAGGAATAATTAGTAGTACAATGTTTCAGAGGATTTTGGAAAAGTAATTGAAAATAGCTAGAGATAATAGAAAAATTAAGTAGGCTCAACAACGCAGCGGAATCGATTTCCTCATTAACGTGACGAATACCGTTCCAATTTACAGTCGCAATAACTTAATTTGGGCATCAGGCTTCATCCAACAGTTACCATTTTCGTTAAGTTAGGATTATAGCAGAGATAGTAAGTCATTTCCTCCTCTTTGACATACACATTCCCACAATTTATTGGGCGTCATTTAAAGCCAAACCAAAATATTTCAAAAATAATAACATTCCAAACAAGAGAGAACGTTGCAGTCGGACGTAACCGGCAGCGAAATACTGTCATACCATAATATGTGTGCAGTCAAGATATACTGTTCAAGTTTGCCTTTTTGAATGAGAACGCATTCTGTTAATTCTCTGCATATAAGTGAGCGTGGCTTTTAAAGACGGTGAGCAGAATCACACGGGGAGTGCAGACACAAAAAATTGTATAAGCTACTTTCACTCTTAAATTCCTGAGATATGGGCTTTTCGAGACATTAGGGGCGGGAGTAGGCGTTGCCCAAATAATTATAGAGAAGTTTCCTAATAATCTTCCTACCCAGTTTAGTAACTAACTAACTTAAATTGCGGGGGATATGGTCATTTATCGGTTTTGGGGGCGGGAGTGGGCGTGCCCCAAATATTTTGGAGTTCGATCTTAGTAATATACCTTCTAAGTTTGGTAACTGTAGCTCTTAAATTGCGGGAGATACAGGCATTTATCGTTTTTTGTGTGGAGTGGGCGTGGTCCAACATTTTTTTTCCACATTTATGAAGGGTGTTACTATCAATATGCCTTTAAAATTTGGTGACTTAAGTTTTAAAATTGCGTGAGATATATGGGCTTATCGATTTACACCAACAGGTGTATCGGTTTAGGTAGGTGGAGTAGGCGTGGCCATCCAATTTTGTATCGATCTTTGGAGAAGTTACCAGTAACCTACCTTCAAAATTTTGCGACTCTAGCTTGAAAATTACGGCAGATATGCGCATTTTAAATTTAAAGGGACGAAGTTTCTGGGGGCGGCGGTTGTGGGCGTGGTCCAAAAATTAACTCCCAAGTTTAGTTACTCTATCTTTAAAATGTTCGGAGATATACGGAGTTATCGATTTACAATCGGAATTGTCGATTATAGGCGCAGGTGTGTGCGTGGCACCACAAATTTGTTATCGGTTCTTAAAGGCGACTACCAGTAATATACATACCAAATTTGACGTTCCCTACTCAAAACCTGCGGAAGATATAGCCATTTAAAAATTTTAGGCGTCGGAGGTGGGCGTGGCACATGCCGATCTTTGAAGGACATCGCCAACAACCTACCAACCAAAATTGGTGACTGTATCCATTGTGAGAGATATGTGGATTTGTTGATGTGCTAAAATCGAATTTCGCGGTTTCCTAGCTCCCTAGTGGACGTAGGACCAAACCCAAGACACTTTAACTTTTGAGTGTACTTTCCAGTATACGTTCCAGGTTTCAAGTCTCTATCTCTAAGGGTGTCGGAGAAACGCGCGTTCATACATACGGACAGCATGACGGACATTGAACAAAACCAATATACTATTATACCTTTTTGGTATAATAGTATAACTATGGTTACGCGTTGCCTCACAATTTATAAATATTAATCTTGAGAATAGAACGAAAGCCACACTTTTTTATTTGAAGTATTTATTTTTTTACTATCCGAAAATCATTCATACATACCAAAATATATGGACTTACTAGATTTTGGTATTTATTTCAGCTACAGTAGTTCTTTGTTAATAAATAATATAATAATACATTTTAGATTCTGAAACTTCTCACGAAATATGCTGTGTATAAATACTGGGGACCCAATTTCCTATTCTTTTGTTTAATTGTATATAAGCATTGACAGTTTAAATTAATTTTATTAATAAATGTAAAAAATATTAGATCGCAAAGTGCAATTATCAATGGTTTGGAGCAGCGTGCTTCGCTTATTTATTTGCTGGTGGACCTATCGAATATGAAGCGAATTTGAGATATTTACCAACACTTATTGATACGTTGACAATTGTGATTGGTCCACATGTATCCAATACAGTCGCTCCACCGATTTTACACAGTACACATACGTTCATCTCTGTCTGACATCGGCATTCATCTAGCAAGCCGGCATTTAGTTAGAAGCACACAAATTGCTGACTCCGCAGTTCGTAGCTAAAGTTTGGAGAAGTAACACGGCCTCATCATGTATCTGAGAGCGATTCTTGCGCTATTTACAATAGGATTTGTAAACGCTGACGTTTTCTTTGAAGACAAATTCCAGAATGGTAAATTTTGCACTGAATACGTATATACATTGTGAAATATATACATATGTATTTTTTTGGCTGTAGATAATTGGCAGGATGAGTGGGTCTACAGCAAGCATCCTGGCAAGGAGCTAGGCAAATTTGTTCATTCAGCGGGCGCCTTTTTCAACGATGCCGAAGCCGACAAAGGTGCGTAATAAAACAAATATAAATACACACATACATATGCATAGATACGTGAGTGTGTTAATGTTTTTTTGCATGAGAACACTCGTACAAACATAAATTTAAATATATTTATATTTGCATTTCTAACCAATAAAAAAAATTTCCCTTTAGGCATTCAAACTTCCCAAGACGCACGTTTCTATGCCGTTTCAAGGAAATTCGATGGTTTTTCGAATGAGGGAAAACCGCTTGTTGTCCAATTTTCGGTAAAGCACGAGCAAAATATCGATTGTGGCGGCGGCTATGTGAAACTATTCGATTGTTCGCTGGATCAAACCGATATGCACGGAGACTCACCGTATGAGATTATGTTCGGTCCCGATATTTGTGGTCCTGGTACCAAAAAGGTGCATGTGATTTTGAGCTACAAGGGCAAGAACCATTTAATAAACAAGGACATCAGGTGCAAGGACGATGTCTTCACCCATTTCTACACACTTATCGTTAAGCCGGATAACACTTATGAGGTGTTAATCGATAACGAGAAGGCGGAATCTGGAAATCTTGAGGATGATTGGGACTTTTTGGCACCAAAGAAAATCAAGGATCCTAATGCAAAGAAACCAGAAGATTGGGATGATAAGGTAAGAAATTGTTTTTGTTATTATTATGTTTATTTCTATATTATCATTTTTGATTGGGTAAAAGGGTAAATTGGCATTATTATAATATATTTATTATTTATTTGGATAAGTTAAATTATTTGCCTTATTATTATATATAAATACTTATATATCATTTCCCGTGACTAATTATTATTACTGCATTTATTTTTTTAAAGGCAACAATTCCCGATCCCGATGATAAGAAACCCGAAGATTGGGATAAGCCACAGCACATTCCTGACCCCGATGCGACAAAGAACGAGGATTGGGACGATGAAATGGATGGTGAATGGGAACCCCCATTAGTCGATAATCCCGAATATAAGGGCGAATGGCAACCAAAGCAATTGGACAACCCCAACTATAAGGGCACATGGGAGCATCCAGAAATCGATAATCCCGAGCACAGTCCCGATGACAAATTGTATCTGCGCAAGGAGATCTGCACATTGGGCTTCGATTTGTGGCAAGTGAAATCGGGTACAATTTTCGATAATGTCCTCATCACCGATGACATCGAGCTGGCATCGAAGACGGCGGAGGGGGTCAAAGTCACACAGGCTGGCGAGAAGAAAATGAAGGAGTTGCAGGATGAGGTGCAGCGGAAAAAGGATGAGGAGGAGTCGAAGCAGAACAAGGACAAGGACGATGAGGATGATGACGATGAGGACGAGGACAATACGGAATCAAAGAACGAATCCGAGGACAATGGCCACGATGAATTGTAATTTAGCATCTACAAAATTAAAAATACGAACAATTTTTGTTGTGCGTATTTAAGTTGTTTGATGATGGTGGAGACAAGCAAACTTAATAATAATATTTATGTAGAATTACAATTTGCAAGACTTATAATATAATTTATAAATAAAGGAATTTCCTATAAGTCTTCAACAAATAGATCGGAAACTTAACATTAGTACAACTCTGGCTTTTAATCTGCATTTATCCTCTTGTAGCTTAGCTGTGCGATTAATTCTCAAATTATTCACGTTGTTTGCACGAGCCAGCGATACTTATCGATATTTTTGCTGAACGCACGACTGGCTTACTCCAAAAAAAAAATTGATTTACACACCGCTAAATTCGATGAAAGGCACTTAACTTTTCGTTATAAAATTAAAAATATTAAAAATTTAAGTTCTGTTTCAAAACTAAAGATTCGAATACCTTATATATACTTAAGGTTATATGTACATGAGTCGTATTACATTATATATTAAGGCTCATGGGAGCGAACACTGTTTCCCTGCTGCGCACGGCGCTCACCAAATGGAAGAAAGAAATTATTATTTTGAAAGCACTCACATTTTCGAAAACTTCAGTTTGCATTAATAAGAAATTATTTTCTAATGGATGTTTCTGATTCTTGCTCTGGTTCCAAATTGTATGTGTCCTCGTCAACCTGAATTGTCGATGGCAGTGAATTTGCTTCGGTGGATTTGAATCGCTGACATCCTCCTGCGAATGATTATTAACCCGCTGTATGGATTGCAGCGGCGTGGCATCCTCACCAGTCATGTCTGCAAGTGGATCGCTATCCATCATATTTTTTGAATATTTATCCATTTTCTCAGCAACGGGACATTTTTCCAGAAAATGAAGCGTGGATGCAACATTACTCGGCTTGTCGTTGTTGTTGTTGCCGCTGCTGCTCATTGGACGTTGCTAAAAAAGCCCAAAACTTCAAATGTGTGTGTGAGTCGATGGAATCAAACCAAATCCAATTCATTTGCTTGCCTTAGCGTGCTGTTTACTTAGCTGAACCAATGCGATCATTTTTTTGCATTTTGCAAGGCACGTTGCCATTTGCGTAACTCTTGTACTGCACAGCGATATTTTTATACTATAATACCGAAGGTATTTCGCATTTCTTCGACACTATTAGAGATAGAGACTTTAAACTTGGAACATATACTTGAAAGTACCCTCAAAAGTTAAAGTGCCAAGCGTTTAGTCCACTATGCAGCTAGAAAATCAATAAAATCGATTTTCGGAAATCAATAAAGCCATAAAATTTTATGGATACAGTCACCAATTTTGGTTTCTAGGTTGTTGGCGATTTCCTTTAAAGATCGGCATATGCCACGTCCACGTCCACCTCCGACGCCCCAGCCCCAAGCCCCACGCCCCTAAAACGTTTAAATGGCTATATCTTCCGAAGTTTTTGAGTTTGGAACGTAAAATTTGGTAGGTATATTACTGGGAGTCGCCTTTAAGAACCGATAACAAATTTATCATTTTTTTTGCCACGCTCACAACCGCCGCCCCAAGGAACTTCGAACTTAGAAATCTGAAATGCGCATGTCTTCCATAATTTGTAAGCTAGTCACCAAATTTTGAAAGTATGTTACTGGAAACTCCCCTAAGAGATCGATAAAAAATTGGATGGCCACGCCCACTACGCCTACCTAAACCGATACACCTGTTGGTGTAAATCGAAAGCACCATATATCTCACGCAATTTGAAAGCTTAAGTCACCAAATGTGTATTGCTGGTTACAAAAATATGGAAACAAAAATATCTTCCACAATTTAAGAGCTACAGTTACCAAACTTGAAACATATATTACTAAGATCGAATTCCAACATATTTTTGGCACGCCCACTCACGCCCTCCAAAAAAAATAATAAATACCCTTACCTCCCGCAATTTAAGAGCTACAGTTACCAAACTTGAAAGGTATATTACTAAGATCGAATACCAACCTTTTTTTGCCCAGAAAAAACCTGATGCACCTTTTTGTGGATTCGATGCAATTCTGTAATTAAATATATAATTCTGCTAACGTACAATTTGAGTACAAGAAAATATTTATATAATAATGAATCTTTGAAGTCTGTATTTTTGTAAATTTGGAATATACATTTGCATAAAAGGCACAACATGAACTTAATTATTTTTTTACAAACTATTATTCGTAAAAGTGCTTCTCAACCCAACGGGGTAGGGTAAACGCAGCGGAATGTACTTCACTGGAATAGTATTTTAAATTTAACGTATCTATTTCGGATTTTTCAAACTTTTTCACGGGTTCCTTCAGATCCCGGCTTGCATTGAGAGATGCGATAACAAATCCAATGTGACCGCATGGATAAGATGGCACAGAAGTAACGGCATATCCAACTTTTGGAAAATGAATTCCACATCCTCTCATTGTTTTCTTGACATGATCAAAGTCCAGCCAAAAACTGCCCGCCTGCGAGCAAATAATTCCGTCATCTTTTAGTGCATTCTTCAGCAGCTCAAAATAGCTTTCGAGGAACAAATTCACTGCTGGACCAACTGGATCCGAGCTATCCGTTATGATGACATCGAATTCATTCTTGTGTTGTTTCATATACTCAAAGCCATCGCCGATTGTAAGCGTTATCTTTTCGCTGTCGAAACCACATGCCATCGAAGGTAGGTACTTTTTGGATAATTCCACAACTCTGTCATCGATTTCAACTTGGTGGACTTCCTTAACCAACGGATGCTTGACAACCTCACGCGCCACACCACCATCCCCGCCGCCCACAATTAAAACCTTTTGTGGATTTGGATGGCAACATAGTGGCAAAAAAGATATCATTTCCTGATACGAGAACTCATCTCGGGAAGTACATTGAATGATTCCATCGAGAATGAGGCACCTTCCATAGGTTTCCCTGTAAAAATAAATTTTGATAAGAAAATGTTGACAAAAATAAATAACTTTAATCTGGCTAAATACTAAAATTAAATTAATGCACATAATTATTCTTAAATGTGTAATATTCTGTGCGACAGAAAAAGCAATATTTTGAAATAAAACGCATATTTTATCATTATTTATATTACTAAGTCAGTAATTTACCTTTTCATGAATGTAGGAATGACTAGTCAAAAATGGAGTCCCAGGCAACAGCAAATGATGAAAAGATTATCTAAAGAAGTGACTGCCAAAAACTGATGTTAAAATGCTCCAAAATTCTTATTTAAAATATTAATTAATAAGTTGCATAAGATTTATGTAAGCAAAAATTGAATTCTTGTGTTTAAAAATGATTAGCTTTAATGTAAAATAACACAAAATAAAAAAATAATAATTCCCTTGAACTCGATCGCATGTCCAACTGTTAGACGCGAGCCTATATTATCATACAGTCATACATATACCTATGTACATACATCCATATGTATGTATGTACATACATGTGTAAAGACGAAGGTTGATCGAGGACATGCGTAAACAATAACAAGATGAAACATTTTTTGTTCATTCATTCACTCTTGAAGAGCAAAGATTGAAGATTTAATGATCAGATATTCATGCATGGAGAGCACTTTTTAATTATTATGATTATTTTCGAATACAGCACACAAATACACATACATATACAAATATACTTATTAAGACATGTAAATATTTATTCATTGAACCGGTGTTTCATGCTTATGAAAATTAGTACAAGTGAATAATGATATATTATACAATTTGTTTGTGTATATAAATCTAAAGTATTTGCATAACTTACGTCTCAACTATTTGAATATCTTGGAATTGCGATTTTTCTGCATGGAGAACCTCTTTTACTTTCAAAGAAAAAGATTGTCCCGGCCACAAGTCATCCTGGATTTCACTGAACCAGCCTTTCGAAATTTTATCCATTTAGTCAATATAGAAATGCAATTGGGAAGATGCTAATTGTACAAAATCAGGCACACATGTATTTAATCTTGGATCAAAGGGAAATCAAATAGCAAAACGTGGTCACTAGGCAAAGTACTTATAAAATACCAACGAAAAATACTGATTATGAATTACAGAATTATATACCAAAAGTGTAGAACAATTATCGCTTTTAAAATTCGCTTAAATCTCTTCAGATGAATCTTCAAACAGTTATACAATGGATTTTAATATTTAAAAAAAGGTTTGAATGATATTTTTGTAAATACAGTTTTATGATCGGAAATAAAATTTATTTTTGATTTATGAAAGTAGAAGAATAAAATCATTTGTTTGCTTACTAATATAGGGATATAAATAGGTTTTTATTTTATAAATAGCGCGTTTCGTTTTCTTTTAGTTCCCCATTTAATCGTGCTCATGGTGTAAATATACAGGGTGCTCCAATTGCGACATTCGAAAGGCAGTACTTTATTTGATACAGACTTTTTTTCCATTGACAGCTGTATAATAAAATATATAGAAAACAAATTATTACTTTTAGGAATTGTTAGTCACATACTGACGGACTTGCAAAAGAAAAAATCATCTGTAATTTTTGTATACTCTTTTTTTTCAGTGAGACCCATATTTCAATTGAGCAGGTGGCTCATTTAATGTGACTTCATTGATACCGTTAAGTTCCTCTAATGGATCTGCTCCAAATTTCGGTGATTACCTTCCAGTATATTTAATAATTCCCCTTAATCTTAGTCTACCTTCTACTTAATGTGTCTGCCCCCAAAGTTTTCAAGTTATTTGATGGGAAGTGACTCCCTTATTGCTGGGAACACTCCCAAGCAGTCCAGACATTAATCCATTCGAAAATCGATCGGTTTCCCAATCTGGGGTTTCCTAACGCGGAAATCAACAGCTTAAGTTATTTTTATTATTTAATAATTATCTTGCACGGACCAATTTCCACAGAATGTTTTCTAAAATCGTTCATTTCTAACGGGATCGGCCGAAAAGGGAATTGCAAAGTTGTAAACAGGCGTTGTAAAAACACTTTGGGGACAATTAAAATAATAGGATAATTTTAGTTTGTAAAATTTCACAATTATTTAAATGAATGAATCTTGTTAATTTTGATGTTAAGTAGTTTAGAAACATCTATTTAAAAGTAGAAAAGTAAGACAATAAATTATGTCAGAATAAAATACATTTTTTTGAAAAATATTTTTTTTCCCCACGTCAAATATAATTCTGGACAAATTGTAGCTATATAATTTATATGACAACACTAGAGCTAACACATTTAAATGTTTATTTTCAATATCTTAACTTTGGATGAGACAGTCTCCAGCTTCAATATTGTCGGACATTGCAGAAAGCACTGCTATTCCCAAGTAATGAAATGTGAAGTAAATAATAAAAATATCTAGCAAATCTATAATTATTTCTTAGTTTAATGGCCCTTATATCTTCGTTAATCTGACAAACTAAAAATAAATTGTACACAATACAAATTACGTTTATACACAGTTCGAAATATGTATTTAAAAAGTTTTTGTTTTTTTTCACAATGTTTATGTTTTCACAGAAACATAATTGCAGTTTAGCGCTTCCTGTGCATATGTTCGCGATTCTTGCGTCTCCAAGCAGCACGCCTGGATCCGCCAATGGTCTGGGAATATCTGTAACCCTTGCCGAGACCACGAGAACTCTTTCCAGCCGAGGTCAGACCACGGAGCTCGCGGTGCTTGTGCACATGCTTGCAGATCCAGTTAACCTTGGGGTCACGGCAGATGGCATTGTGATGAATGTCCACCAAAATAACCTCAAAGTATTTGTAGGAGGCATCCTGGGCCACCCAGTAAGAGTTCAGCACACGTAGGCCACCAAGTCTTCGGCCAACACGCTCCTAGAAAATAATTGAGAAAATCTTCAATTACTATCCGGCGAATTTTGAATATGATAATTTTAATTGAATTAAGTTCAGACATCTAAGGAAGTTAATACTACATATTTTTGTCTTCAGCAAGCTTGTATTTATCATCAGTTAAGAATAGAAAGGCATTTTTTTTCAGAATTATGCTCACCTCAGCAATGGATTGCAATCCGCGGTACGGTTTCAGTTGATTGACGCCATGACTCTTGGGTTTGCCGTAGGTGCAGCCCTTGGGGACGGGACGCTTGCGGCCGCCGCGGCGAACACGGATTCTATAGATGACGTAGCCTTGCTTGGCACGATAACCCAGACGACGTGCCTTATCGGGGCGAGTAGGTCTCGGCGAACGATGCAATTTGGTCAATTGGCGGTACTGCCAGACACGGATGCGGAGCAGATAGCGCATAACATCGCTCTGCTTCTTCCGATACAGTTCCTGCATATAGCGGTAGGCACCCATTTTCAACGGTTGATAGACCTAGCAACAAACGGAATTTGTTATTTTTATACATAACTTGTCACATCATTGGTCTATTTTTTGTCTTTTCTTTCTTTCTCATAATTATTTAAACCTAAAAATAGATTGAAAGTGTCATTTAAATACAATTTAAATCACTTTACTCTAGATCGATCTCTACGGATTTGTCAGAATATCCATAATCTGCACGTTGCTTAAAAAGCATCAGAGTGGTGCATGGAAGTATCATCAGTATTTATGGAATAGTAAAATACATGTTGCAAAACCTGTAGTTGTAATTACCTGTTAAAGAGAAATAAATTTATCAAGTTAATATAAATTGATTACTAGCAAAACAAAAAATAAAATTTTCAAAGCAGAAGAATTTGAACACCCACCTTTGTGGCCGACCAAAATCCAAAAGACGGAAATAAGCTATGTTACTAGTACAGGCTCTTATTTCAGTGAGACCAGAATTTGTAAAAGATACAAGACAATTGTAAAATAACCGACCACTTTGGAACAGTGGAATTGGACCATATTCATTTCGAATTCCTAAGTAATTGTGTTCCTTATTTCCATACATAATTTATTTAAATTAATAGGCAAAGTATATAAAACTAAACCAAATATCAGATTTATAAACTCTAAACAGCATAAAATGGAACTTGCAATGATGTAAAGAAAACTCATATTGACAAGACAGTTTTTAAAAAGATAAATCGTATGATTTTTATAGACATGTTGTATGAGCCAAGCATATTTGGATGTCGAATACTGCGGTTCTTTATCATTTATTTCATCAAATTACCATTTAGATAATGTTGTTTCCAATGAAATTAATTCCAATTCACTGTTTGGATAATAACACGTGATAACATATATCGGATGCTAATATTAATTTATAGATATACAATATTCATATTATTATATATTCATTTCTGTATATATATTATTATCAACTTTTTCGTTAAGCCATTTAGTTTAATTAAAATTATATCGCGTATAGGTTACTCATTTTATTTATGTAATTAATTATCAGTTGATCTGTGGACGGTGTTAAAAGGCGATAAAGGCAAATTATTTTTTATTTATTTCTCGAAATTGACACATTAACAGCAAAAACTTTAAACAACTTCCTCAATATCAATTTTGATTAATAATTTTTTTCACAGATATTTACTTGTAAAATAATAGCTTTAATATGGGTGTCGAGCATGGGAGCTCCAAGCGCCTGCCAGCACTATTAAAAAAAACAACAAAAGTTCAACAAACAACAATACAAGTACGAATTAAACAGAAAATAAATATTTTAATTGAACAATATTCGAATTTGATTAATGTAGAATAAAATATGCTTCAAATTTTATCACCTCAACGTTCAATAAAGATGTTATAAAATCGTGGTTAACTTGGCGTATCGTCAGCTATCGATAAGTCTATGTTTCTTGATTTGACGATTATTTTGTAAACTTTTGTTGTTTATTTCCGTTGAACGTATCTACTTCCTTTTGTTTTGAGCCGTACGGTGAAAGGTACACAAATTGAGCATTACAAATATCTATAAACATCCGTTTGAATATTGTTTTAAATTGTTGGCAATTTATATTTCCAAATAGCAGTACCTGCTATGTAAAAGATAATAATTATATTATTTACTAATTGTTGTGCTCTTTCCTCGATTTTCTTTCAGATTGAAGATGGGTCGCCGACCAGCTAGGTGGTAAGTATTTTTTTTTTAGATATGCAATGACGATTGTCAACTTAAATGTAATATTTTTTTTATTGCAAATTTAAGTTACCGTTATTGTAAGAACAAGCCGTACCCAAAGTCGCGTTTCTGTCGTGGTGTGCCCGACCCAAAGATTCGCATCTTCGATTTGGGCAGAAAGAAGGCGACCGTTGAGGATTTCCCGCTATGCGTCCATTTGGTGTCTGATGAATACGAACAGTTGAGCAGTGAAGCATTGGAAGCTGGACGCATTTGCTGCAACAAGTATCTGGTGAAGTTCTGTGGCAAGGATCAGTTCCACATCCGAATGCGTTTGCATCCATTCCACGTTATTCGCATCAACAAAATGTTGTCGTGCGCTGGAGCCGATAGGTAAGTGTCCTGGAATTTCCAATTGCTGACGTCCCATTCATATATGTTTATACTTTAGGCTTCAGACTGGAATGAGAGGAGCTTTTGGAAAGCCGCAGGGAACCGTTGCTCGCGTTCGCATTGGACAGCCCATTATGTCGGTGCGTTCCAGTGATAGATACAAGGCTCAAGTCATCGAGGCTCTGCGTCGTGCCAAGTTCAAGTTCCCAGGTCGCCAGAAGGTAATGCAGAAATGTTTATTTATAGCTCCAAATACTTATAATAAAATATGTTTTCTTATTCTTAGATCTACGTGTCAAAGAAGTGGGGCTTCACCAAGTACGAACGGGAGCGCTACGAGGAACTGCGTGATGACAATCGCCTCGAGCACGATGGATGCAATGTCAAATACCGACCAGAGCACGGACCAATGGCTGCCTGGGAGAAGGCTCAGCGTGAAGTCTATGCCTAAAAAGTCAACTTTGGGATTTGAATAAATAAATGCACTGGTTAATTTTCCAGACAGCATTAATTGTTTTGTAAAATGCATCATAATATAGATATAATTATTATTATGTGCAACAAAATATCTGCCCATTTACCCTCCTTATACAATTTAATTATAACTACACGACCTTTGATCCTTGTGAAGTTACAGTTTCTCATCGGCCTCTTTGAAATTTGAAGAGAAAGCACGGCCGACAAGTTGAAGTCGCGTCTGGAAATTATATTTGCACCATGCACAATATATTTCTTGATTTCAGGAGCATTTCTGCCGTTTCTCGAACATTGCAAATTCTACAATTTATCGAAAGCTGGCACTTCCAGAACCTTCGATCGGAAAACTTTAAATTGAAGAGCCCTACTAGTAGTTATACCTAATCCAAGTCTTAATATAAGTCGTACACGTCTCATAGAAAGAACTTAGCAAATAACGAAATTTAGCAGAATTATTTTTTCTGGAACTTGTGAAATGCTTTTCATTTGGTGGAAATCCAAAATCTGCTGCAACTAAAAAAGCTGACGTTTCTTGCAATTTGTATTTGATTTTCATCGATAATTGGAGAGCGAAGAAAGTTATCAATAATACAGAAAATACTTCTTCGTCCAGCCACATTCACAACCGACAATATAAAACAATGAAACTGCAATACGCTTGAGTGCCTTGGGTAATATGTATTCCACGACATGGGCGAGGTATGAATGCACCTTAATGGTGTGCGATGCTTTGTGTCCATCCAATCCCGATGGATTGACATCGGGAAAAATCAAAATGAATAACATTCACATCCTCAAAAACTACGCTACGCGATGTGCTCGGCTCATGATCGATATGCAGGGATTTGCATTGTGTTTTGCCCGCTGTCTTACCCAGTTTATGTTCATCGGAGGCAATGATAAACTGGCTAACAGTGTGAATTCTCATGTTAGCCAGACGAACCTGACGAATTTGAGCGATCCACTGCGTTGAAAAAAAAAAATAACATAATATTGCCGGCTTCTCGTTTTCTTCAGCCAAGGTGCACTGATGTGTGAACTATTTGAGGGAGACTAGATCCAACTCTTCCAGCTTCATTGTGAATGCATTTTTCAGGCACACCACAGTGATGGTCGCCGCGACGAAGGTCGCTTGATAAATGATCGGCGAATGCTTGATTAGTCGCTTGAAATCCTCTCTCTTCAGATGCTTCAATCATTCCTTCGTTTTTATACTTTGATAGCGAAGGTATAATAGTATATTGGGTTTGTGCAATGGCTGTCATGCTGTCTGTCGATAAAGCCACATATCTCCCACAATTTAATTGATACAGTCACCAATTTTGTTTGGTAGGTTGTTGGCGAGGTCCTTCAAAGATCGGCATGTGCCACGCCCACCTCCGATGCCCCCAGCCCCCTCGCCCCTAAAACTTATTAATGGCTATATCTTCTGCAGTTTTTGAGTTAGGAACGTAACATTTGGTAGGTATATTACTAGTAGTCGCCTTTAAGAACCAATAACAAGTTTGTTTTGCTACGTCCCTCCGCCCATCTAAACTTTGAAGGTAACTTGCTGGTAACCTCCTCCAAGGATCGGCATATCATTATTTGTACCACGCCCACAACCGCCGCCCCCAGGAACTTCGGACTTAGAAATCTGAAATGCGCATGTCTTTCGTAATTTGTAAGCTAGAATCAAACAATTTTGGAACACGCCCACTCATGCCCTAAAAAAAACCATAAATGCCCATATCTCCCGCAGTTTAAAAGCTATAGTTACCAAAATTGAAAGGTATATTACTAAAATCGAACACCAACATTTTGTTGGGGCGCCCACTCCCTCCCCAAAAACCGATAAATGCCCATATCTCCCGCAATTAATTAGCTACAGTTACCAAACTTGAAAGGAATATTATTAGGAACCCTCTCTTTAATTTATTTTAACCACGCCCAATCCCGCTCCCAAAATCTCGAAAAGCTCATATCTTCCGTAATTTAAGAGCTACAGTTGGCAAACTTCGAAGAAGGGTTACTATCTTATATCTACCTCAATCTGAAAGTCAAACTAGGACAGTATTTCTTGGCCTCACACAAATTATAGTATTTCTCTGTCGGTTACGTCCGTCAAAAGATTTCAAATACAATTTAAAATCTGCCAAATTCAAATTCCTATATCATCAATCACTCCATTACGTATGTCATTATTAATATAAAACTAAAATTGGACAATTGATTTTTAATTTAAAATATAATATCGCGTTACGTGAATCATAAGAAGGCTGATGTTTGTTTGCTTAATCCCATGAATCGCAACAGCAACTGTTTGTATTCATAACATTGTATTAATTCTGTTCAATTATAAATTACATTATGCATCACGAGGGATTCCCAGTTGGGCATTGCTCCACTCCAGCGGATTTGGGTAGTCGAACTCTCCCTAGAAATATAAAAATACCAATTGATTTCTGTGAATATAAACACAAATACGGGAAAGACCTGGCACTTACCGTTATGTGATCAGGCTCATGCCATAGGTGCCAAATTACCCACCACCACATCGCTGCTCCAACGGCAACAGACGTAATTTTAGTTGCCTTTGAGTGAGGCGGTGGAGCATTTCGGTAGGAGACACTAAATAAAAACGTTATGTAATATAACAAAAGCAAATAGAGGAATTCATTCTACTAACACATGACTTTGCCTGCTTATTATATTTGTGTTCCCATTAAGAACTTGTATTGCTCTTTGTGTCACTAAAACCCTTCGAAGGGCTCGAATATTTCCAAACATTTTTACTATCAGCTATGTTGATTTAACACAATGTTGATAGATGGCAGAAATAGGGATGGAAAAACAAACCGATAGTTGTTAATTTTTCGCATACCTAAGGTGAAAAGTTCGGACTAATGTTTTTCGATATAATTATAAAGTTATCGGCAATTTTGTCGTTCTTCGATTTGATCAAAAATAAAATAAATGTTTAAGAATATCAAAAATTAATCTGCTTTAAAATAAGACAAGTCGAGCTCCATAGAATAACCATGGGTGGGATGACCTGAACTCTGAACACTGATTCATCGATAAATAAGATTCTGTAGATGATTTCTCACATCACTAGCTTACACCCACAAAAACAGTTTCTATTATATAGTAATGTACATATAAATCATCAGGATGAGTGTCTTGGAATGGAAAAAAATCAAACTTTTTGACTTAATAACTTTGCGCTCAATCAAAGCAGATAATGTAAATGCTGAAATAGCGGCTCGCTGCTTTAGTCTAGTCAAAGCTTCAAATGGAACAACGAGCACTTCTCTCGTACTCTGTGACAAAAATGGATTTGTGCATGTTTTCTTTGAAAATGATAAAATACCCTTACGATTTGAATGTCACGAAATCAAGCAGCCAATAAAATTGTGCGCATTAACCACAAACAATATGCTGACAATAGTGACTCAGAACGAGACAAATCGCTCGCTGGGCATATATATATACGATCTCAACCAGTTCAAAAAGGATGGATTTTCATTCCTCGCAAACGCAAATTTGCCCACAACAAGTCGGGTGACTTTTATGCAGGTCGCCGTTATTGGACCCGATAAGAAATATGCCTTGGGCATAGGGTTCGAACGAGGTGACATCCTACTCCATTTTGGTAAAATCAACCGAAATCTTTCGTCAAATATTTGTCAGCAGACAATTGCAAAAAGTGCCATAAATGGAATAGAATTTAATACTTGCTATCAGCAGCCGGAGACGCAAATTTGTAATGTGTTCATCATGTCCCTCGATGGAGTCTATAGTCTTGTTTTGAACGATAGAGCTTCAATTGTCGGAACGTATCCCCTGGGCAGCGATAGGGATAAGCATAACCAATGTTGTACAATGTCGGAACCACTTGGCCCTAACTCGTTTTTCGTCGTTGGACGAGACGATGCCATTTATTGCTTTAGTCGGGATGGTCGCGGAGGCTGTTCCGTGATTGCTGGTCAAAAGGAATTTCTGTCGTTGATTGACCATCATCTGGTCGTCGTGGTTAAGGCTCAATTTGGCTCCAGACTCATTGTTGTGGATGTACACAACAAATTGATACTTTTCAACGAACGAATTTCCAATTTGCTTTGCATTCTCAATGCGACAAATGCTTATCATCTTATCATTAAAGGCGAAAACTCCAAAAATATTTCTACCTACCATCAATACAAGTTGCAACAGCACAATACTAATTATAAAGTTCGTCTCCTTATAGCTCAGTGTATGCACGATAAAGCGCTGAGTATTTTGGAAAAAGAGTCAAGCGCCGCCGAAAGTGAAAATATTGCAAATGTTCGTTTGCAACACGGTAATAATTTATTGCAAAGAGGCAGATTATCTGAGGCAGTGACCGAATATGCTCAGACGATTGGTGGAATAAAGCCATACAACATCATTTCGAAGCTGTTAAGTCTCAGACATAATGCTCATCTAATGCAATATATGAACGAGTTGTTGAGAAGTAAACACGCCAGCATTGAGCACAAGAAACTGCTTGAATGTTGCGTGGATCGGGAAAACCTCAGCTCGAAAATTGATGAGTTTTGGATTACTCGAAACGATTTCAGTCACATTTGTGATCTTAGGAATATATCGCTTAAATCGCGTAATATCTCCAGTTTGAAAAATGCCAGCGAATATTTGCAGACAACGGATTTTCAGCAAATGAACGAAGATGAAATTTATCAATTTTTCCAAGAATATGGACGGGAGCTTTTATCGCTAGATTCCCAAAAAGTTTTCAAAACGGCAGAATCAGTGGTGAAAACACACAAAATAAAAAACGTACTGCGATTTTTAACTATTTTCTTGGATCACGATGAGTTTTGTGCAAAGTTAATAACTGAACTGATAGAAGATTCTTCCAACTGTGATGAAAAGTTAAATTATTACTTGCTTACTCTTTACCTTGGACTTTGGCGTGACAAGAAAATATCATCGGAATGTATTCGTGATTTTTTACAGAAATCTTCGCTTAGTTCTCAAAAGGTTGCAATAATATCTAAGGCTTATCAGTTTACCCACGAAAATATAAATTCGGATGCAGCTGGATATTCTGAAGTAATTACTGGCGATGAAAAAAACTCAAAATGCATTGAGGAAACAATTAAAAAGAATCCAAGTCTTGCGCCTATTTTGACAACTGATCAGCGATCATTGCTCAATATTTTGCAAAAAGTATGCAGTAGCTCTGAAATCAAAATCATGGATATAAAACCATTTTTGATGGAAACATTTACGAAAAATGCAAATGATGTCAAAGCCGAGCTGCAGTTGAATAATGATCTCAAAAATAAAATAGATATCAATGATACATTAGTATCGCAATTCCAGTCGAATCCAATAGAGTTTCGCAACAGGTGCTGCGATATTTGCCGCCAACCGTTGCACATGCCCTCGGTGTATTTTCTATGTCAGCATTCATTCCACAAAGATTGCCTCAGCTTCAATTACAGCACTAACAACGGCGATGATAATACGGGTTGTGTCTTGTGCGCCAAAAATACTGAATACTTTCTTTCGAATTCAGAAAGTATGAACTTTAGTTCCACATCTGCCAACACAATCAATACACTTTCAAATGATTTTGCGTCTGGCTTATTTAAGCTAAAAATTTTTGATAAATATCGATTGGCAGAAGCATCCCATGGAATCCACGAATCAAACAATCCATTTGATGATAACTATGATTCTAATTTCAATTGTTGTTAATTGATATATTTATTTTCAACTATCAAATTGTGTATATTTGTACAACTATAAAACTTAATTGTATATTTTGATTTATCCATGTATGCAGAAATATTATATTTTTTAAAAATATACAATGAACTGAAAACGTTTTTACGATGACTGATTTCATTAATTGGGTCGTACTACGAGTTATCCCATACGAAGAAAAAAAAAGTTTCAATACCTAAATTTAAGCGAAATTGATTACAAAGAAAGATTTGTTGCTGTAATTTAAGTAGTAGTGGATGATTTAAACACTTATTTAAGTAGCTTATAAATCTTAAAGGGAACAAATGAAATTATCGATCAAATTGCAGAAACATTTTTTTTTTATAATGAGATGTTTCGGGAAGTTGCATGCTTGCAACCTTAGGAAATTTTAACCAGTCTCTATATGGGACATGGGAAGGTTTTATTCAGAAGATACCATGAAATGGCATGGTTTGTTTTGATAAAATTCATTGATTCGATGAATTTAAAATCCTTCGCCGATGTGTACCTCAACAGCATCAGAGGTTATTGTTTTATATTAACGATCATTGGGAAACCGACGTCCAGTTCAACAACTGCTGAAAACCTTAGACCTGACTTAAATAGTTTGGGGATCCCATACAAAACCGGAAGTCTTAGTAGAAGTCTACTACGAAGTCCGCTGAGTTTCCCCGAGGAGTTTTACCAACAATTTGAAACAAAGTTGGTAAGACGACAATGTTAAATCACCATCGATTGCATTAGCGATTGAACAAGGTATATTCAGTCGGATATTCTTAGCCTGCTCGTCCAAGTTATCTACTCTGTCTCTTTTGTTGCAATAAATGTATAAGACTAAATATATAATTTATTGCTTTAAATAGCTGTAATCTTTATCAAAATGCCACAAATCCAACAGTTATATAATGTTAAACCTTGTTATCTTAAATAAATAATTCATATTACATTTACTATTATTAATTTTTGCTTATTTAATCATACGTTTAATGTTAATTCTAACAATTTTATATATATATTATTTTATAATTATTATAATTAATATGATTTATATTATTGCTATTGAGTATAATATATATTTAGTATCATTAAATTGAATCAAGAGTTTAAAAGTCAATATAAAAGCACAATTAGTATTTGTCTTAAATCCTGCTCATTGGTTATCTAATATGAGCTTTGACTTCCTTACTAATCGAAAGCTTTGAGACGTGTCTCTTAAAATGCGCGCGCAAAAGCTTGTCATATTGTAGGGACAGAAATGAAATGGAACATTGCCAGATACCCTTTCATCGTTGCTTAGTAAATAATAACAAATAATTAGATTTATTAATAACATGAATTAGTCTTATTTATTATATTTGCCACGGAAGTTTGTTTTTCACGATTAAAATTACTAGTTTTATGTGTAAAATATTTATGTGCACATATGCCATATTAACCTTGTACGAGCGTGTCTTTGATGTTCATAGACCTTTGCTTCCACTGGGATATCACAGGGTATAAAAACAGTTTGAGTACAGAAGTGAAGCAAAACTAGGTGGTTTATTATCAGTGCGCGAGACAAAAAATTTAGAAAATTATTTGGCCAGTATTACACTCTTGTTTAAGTAGTAACTAAGGGATAAGTGAACATTTTACTTAACTCTACTGTGAAAACAACAACAACAGCAAGTCAAGTATGTATATTAAATTTATATACTACTATTTGAAAGTACAGTATTCGCTCTATGTTATGTGAAGTTAAATATATTCAAATATATAATAAAATGAATATTATTATAATCTGAAACATTTGTAAAATTAACAAAATTTTTACAAAGATTACGAACATGAGCCTATTGATTTTACACAACTTACGTAGCTTACTAGTGCGCAGAATCTGAGTATAAACCTGCCCTTACATTAATAATAATAGTAATGTAATAAATGTAAACATTAACGTTAACTTTCGCTACAAAAGCGCAATAAAACAAGTTGATGTATGTTTACAGCGTATTATGATTTGTATTTATCTTGTGCTATATTATTTGTTCAATATCATAATTATTGAACATTTTGCCAATCATTAAATTGTCATTTCAGTTATCTCATCTTTTAGTTTTCAAAATGTTTGTCTATTAGTACAGAAAAATAGTTTTGTAATTTCCGCTTCTATTTTCAAAGTAGACTTCTTGTGGCTCCGATTTGTGAAAGCGAAAACTTTTCCATTTTTAAAAACAGATGCCATTGACTGCTTTCAAAACTAGTATTTTTCCATACTCAGCTTTGCAATATATGTTAATATTTAAAATAAATCAAGAAAATAATTACAAATTTGGTACCTTCAATGCCTTAATACCAACACTCTTTTAAATTAAAAACTTTTGATATTGACTCAGAATTTAAAATTAAGTAAAATCAAATTTAAAGGGAAACACAAAAAAAAAAATTAAATTAAGTCAAACTAAATAAATGTGTATATTTATTGGAAAATAATTAAATCAAATTGAAAATTAAAATCGTTAAGATTTAGTCTATATGCTATCTCTATATCTATATAAACTGATCATTCATTAGTAGCAAGTATCTTAAATAATAATTATAAGCTTGTAGCATAGGCAATGAAAAACATTAGAGAAGGTTCCAAATAATCTTCTTTCCAAGTTCAGTATTTAGGTAGATTAGACGGTTCTGACCTGAGAGGTCAGCACACATAGACCAATTATTGTCCCATTGCGGTACCGTGGATCTTAGTCCTGCTCCGAGAAACTCGTGGTAATTTGATCAGTTGAACCAGCCAGTTGCTTTTATGAGTTTTGCAATTCTGGCTGGTCTTATGTGCGCCAGCTGTGTTAAGCCGGATAGGAAGTGACTTCCCAAGTAGGTGAACCGTCAGACAGAGGAAGTGTTCCGGAGATTCCATCTCCTCCTCGTCTCTGCAGCTCCTGCTGAAATCGTTGCGTGGGATATGAAGCCTACAGGCGTGAGAACCCACTAACCAGTGACTAGTAATTGCCAGAATAACAGCGGAACAACTACTGCCAGTAATACGACTGGTTTCTTGCTCAGCAATTGTATGTAAACAAAATGTAGCCTTAATTTATTGCAGTTTTAGTAATTTAAGGTTTATTAACTAGGGTTTGTTATTATAGAACCCATCAAAAATGAGTAAAAATCAGAAGTAGTCGATATAGCCATGTTCGTCTGTGCGTCCTTGCGTCCATCTGTATGAACACGCGGATCTCAGAGACTATAATTGCTAGTGACTTTAAATTTGGAATATAGGTTCTCGTATACCATGCGTAGATCAAGTTTGCCTTATTTGATCGATAACTGCCTCCCTTTCTCGATTATCTAAACATTTCGATTTTCGATGGCAATAAATTCCACAATTATAAATACCCAAATCATGAAGATCGGATAAGAATCATCCAAGTTATGGTTCAAAATATATTCTCAAATTGATCTCATATTGATCTCATTTTGATCAGCATATTCTGTGGGCATATAAACATACAAGCGCATTTGTCAATATGTTTGTGTATCCTGCTAGACCCCGTTACCTACAATTGCGTGTACGTATGTATGTATGTTGTTTGGGTCAGTTAGGGTTTGTGAATAAAAATACGCGCTGCCTTACTTCTTTTTACTCTGTAGATTCTGTGCCTGCTCACATTTGTCACTAAAACTAGAATCTATTTAACAACTGGGTTCGGGGTATATCAAAGTCGAGCTCACTCCACTACAGCACTCTTACTTGTTGTATTTAGTCTTTGCAGTTTTTATTTAAATGTTTATCATTTTATATATTTGATTGTTAGCTTTAATTATTTAGGTACTTCTAGATGTAACACACGATATTGACAAACAATGAAAATTGAATTGAATTATGATTATAAGCAATTATTAAAAAATTTTACATTTATATATATTTATATTTTCAGAATGCCAGAAGAACCTACTGAAGAAGCACCTGGTCCCCAGGTTCCGAAGACGGAACTGGAGGAGTTGCAGATAAAAGCACAGGGGACAGCAGATGAGGTAAATATTTTTAGATTATTGTTATTAACATCTCTTTTCGGATATACGTTTAATCCCCTGGGCATTCAATTAAAGGAAATTGAATGCGTACACAAGGATGAAATATAATTACCTAAAACTTCGGACCATTAAGCTGTGGCAAACTTTTTGAGTGCGAAGTCAAAAAATAATAATTTTTTGCTATAAGATATGTTGAAGATCATTAATATTTATATATTATAATAATATTATATGTGAGACGCCAGTCAGGTCTTTAAGGAAGAAGAAGAAGAATGCTTAAAATGACATTTTGAGTTCAAGCGGTACTTACCGAAATACGGATATCTAATAGGGTGATAAAAGGACAATGATTAACACTATTACTTAGTAAAGTCACAAAATCACACAATATAAAGAAATGTAGCTAAGTAGACATCGTGGTATTCAACAAGAAAACAACAAAAATGTTATAAGCCAAATGTTTTCGATTTTACTTATTTTCAATTTACTAACTGAAATTTATATCTTTAATTTCAGTCGTTGGAAAGCACTCGTCGTATGCTTGCTCTCTGTGAAGAGGTAAGATTGAATTAATTTAAAATAGTAAACATATATGTCACCTAGTATAGTAAGATTTAAGTAAGTATTAGCTTAATCTCAGACAAACTCGAGTTCATGTCCGATGGTTAAATTATGCTATTCATTAATGACACATATAACACTATGCATGCATTAAAAATTATTAGAAATAGTGTAATATTGTTTTGTAAATGTCTGTAGGTGAAGAAAGGACATTTTAAACAATAACATTAATTATCGTACGTGAACATTGCAGTCGGACATAACCGACTGCGTAATACTCTGATACTAAGGTAATACAAACTCATAAGATACACAAATAAATTTTTTTTTATGGAAATGTTGTTTGGGGGGGGGGAGTGTAGGTTGCGGACGTTTTTAGGCCATGGCTTGATCTTCGCAAGTCAATTTTTTGCTAATCTTGGAAATTGTTTCATTTACTAGAAGTCTACATTCCAAGTTGAAGTAGCTATTAAATTTTTGGAAGATATTGGTTTTCACGATGCTAAGTACACTTTGAGCTGCAGCAGTCAGTGTTAGCAGCGGTTCATTTGTACAGCGCACCTCTATCTCGATAAAGTGCGATCGCTGATCCGCCAGCAGCTGCAGCTAATCGAACGTCTTTATAATTTACCCTTATTTTAAGAAGGTTTAACAATGGCTTCAATCTATCGTATAAATCGATCGGGTACATTTAACTCTTATAACAAATGCTAAGAGTTGACTTCTAACTAAGTAGGCAATACATAGTGGAGTCAAATCGATAAAAAAGTTCGTAAGGTTATGTTTTGTATTGTCTGCTTAGTGCTTCTAGAATAAACGTATGTTTTTTTATTAAACTTTATAACGTTGTAACTCTGTTTTTTATTCTTATTTTAAATAAAGCTTTCAATAATTTGATAGCGCCATGATTTTGAAGTGATTTGAGTTTAGGGATGAAGCCCATATCGGCGTAAAAAAATTCCACTATATTTTATTTTTCTTTCATAATTTACTATTTCTATTTATTTTATGGTGGTTTGCCGATAACCACCGTCCTTATTTGAAACCGTCGAACAGCTGTTCACAGAATACACAAATTGCAACAGTGAGTTAACATTGTGGATTTCAGTTTTGTGGGCTTAGTTTTGTTTGAAACCGTTATTTTAATATGGAGTTTTTTATTATCGATAACTTTCCTTTATCTGTAAACTGTGCTTGAAAAAAAAGTTTAGTAAATAGAAAACCACGGAATAGAAATAGGTCTGATTATCTGATTAAGCAATGCAAACAACCGAATGTTTAATTAAGAATAACTTAATTGATCTGTTGAAGCAAAACGTAAAACATATAGTCTAAAATACTACAATGTCAATTGTGCTTAGATCATATTCCGAATTAGTCATTGTCGCATTATCATTTTAAATGAGTTTACATTTTATTGGTACAATCAAACCGAATTTTAATCTTTATTTGTCCACATGTATTAATGCGGGTTCAGTAATTAACCGAAAAAATGTAACTCTCTTTCACCATTAATATTCTTCATGTGTCTAGTCAGTCGTACTCATATTTATCACTCTTCACATCTATTGAGATTCTTTAAAACTTATTTTAGAAAGTCTGAGATCGAAGATATAAGAGTAAATAAGCATTTTTCAACTTGAATATCGATAAAATCAAAATTAATAAGAGATAAGCCTTTTATCGATCTGCTATTGATTTAATTGATCGTCGACGTAGCAATCGCTTTGTCTGCCGCGGGCACAGACGAATTTAAAGTCTTTATTTGAATTCTTCAATTTTTTTTTTTACAAAAGGGCGATCAAATTTATTAATCTATATTGTTACGTTCAATTTCGGAGACTATAAAAATTGAAGAATTTGAATTATAGTATATTTTTGACAGATTAATTTATTTTATTTGATCGAAACATTCAAATTTCAGAGACTATACAAATTTAAGATTTTGAAAGATCGATATCTATCTTCGCCTTAGAGTTATAAATTAAAATCGATTAACGATAAACAAAAACAAGCTACATTCATTGTCATGACTTGATGTAATTTCAATACTTTTTTACAAACACAACTGGAAGTTGTACATTATTATTTACCAAGTAATTTTATATACTTTTTCACGCAGAAACAGACAAATATCTTCTAGTCGAATTCTCTGGACCAGTATATTATTTCTTGTATTTTTTAGATTGGGTTCAAAAAATGCAAACTATGTTTTTACATAATTATTGACGTGAGGTTATATTTGCTTTTATGGGTTAATATACTAATTTTCAGTAAGAAAAAGTAAAAATTAAAATAACAATCGAATCCATAAAAAGTTAAAACCTCTTAATAAAAACTGTAATTAATGGCATCGAATAATAACTGTTTAGGAAAAAACAACTTTGGTGTTCTTAAATCTTCCCGTTTTTGCCTTATATCGTAAAATATAAAAATTTACAAATTCAATTACCGCACAAGTAATTTAATGGTTTTAAATTTTGAACAGTTCAAAACTGGAATATAAATATTATAACTGTGGGATAGTTAAATAAGAATAAATATATATTTATATTTATTTGAATAAACGCAGGTGTCCGAAAACAGATATCTTGAGTCGCTGTGACTTCGGGAAATTTTTAGATTTTCTTGAACTTTTCTTAAACTAACAAAATCATACATATATAAATCGTTGCCAACAAAAAATGATTACATAAACATTTACACTTTAAGACTGTTGTAAACAAAATTATAATACCCTCTCCAAGAGGAAACTAAAACAGATTGGTTAACCAGCGTAAATATAATTTGTTTATCAGTTTTCGAGAGATTTATATAAAAATATACATTTTGATGATTTATATTACAATTAATTTTTGTTTGATCATACTTACTTAATTTCATATAAGTAATTTAAACTGAGATATATATATACTTATTCCAACATACAAATTATTAATTAAATATATACTTTAACAATATTAACACTTATCTATACACTTTTACAAACTATTTACATTGCATACATTGCTGCACACCAGAGCAAGGAGGCAGGAATACGTACACTTGTAGCCCTTGATGATCAAGGAGGTGAGTCCACTACTAACACAACAATATATCACATATTTATAGGGTATATATTACAGATAATAAAACTCATATCTTGCCAACATAATATGTATATCCAGATTTACAGCACTACATAATATAACGCACAACAATATTAAAATACACATGCATATGTGAAATATGCATTTACATCAGTTTTTATAAAACCAATCGGACGCACAATATCGAAATTGGATCCGTATTCGAGAGTTCCTAGTGCCAAGGCTTGGTTGGTCAATGTTTGGTTAGTCTAACCAAGTCCAACTTATTGTTGGGAACCAAAAACAACAGAAGGGCAAGGAAAAGTCACCTGAAAAAGAAAAACAAAAAACAGATGCAAGGGCTTATTAGCGTTCCAACAAATGAAGAACACTTTTTACATTACAACTTGGAAAACATTCGCACGACTACTAACACTTCGGCCATAAAAACTTGATAACACATTTTTCATTTGGGAAGGGGTGAATTTTCCAAAAAGTGACTTACAAGCTGATCGGATGCAAATAAAAAATCTTACAACGGTTCCCCCCATTTTAAGACCTATGAGCCCCGGATATTCAAAAAATTTAAAATAAAGTAATATTTTTGCATGTGGAGCTCGAATGGATCGTCAATCCCTAACCGATAGTTAAAATTCTGTCTGGTTAAATTTAAAAAAAAAATCACTTGATTTTCATTAAATTTGAAACAACTAAAACCCAAGTTTCAAATTTATTTTGCAATTTTAACAATCGAAGGCATGTCGACGACAATATTCTCCTGCGGACCTGAGCTCATTTTCTGTTGCTAATTATTTCCGAGTATGAATACTGATCAACCAATTTCCGGATTTCATTTGAATTATAACCTCTTTCGACAACAAAGAACTTTCCAAATTGCTATTGAATAGATAACTATGCTCGGTCTGTTATTTTAATAGCCAAGAGAAGACAACCTCAGATCAAGCTTAAACCATGCAGTCTTCGTCTAGCCTTGTTTAGCTTGGAGACGTCAATATAAGGACAATAGGACGCCGTGAGTACATTCTCGTATAGAGGAAAAATAATTGTGTTGTTGAATCTAGATATTCAAAGTTTAAAATGTGACTAAAATTCATTTCTTTATCTGACATATCGTGCAGATGCAATGAGAGGAACCGAAGACGCCACAAAGATTTTAAATTAATCCTCACTCTGATTGTTTATTTAGATTTTATACGTATTTAAAGATATACATTTTATGTATTCTCTTTTTTTCGCTTCTTGGGCTTTCTCGCTCAATTTATGAATTGGCAATAATTGGAATTCGAGAGATCTTTGCCATCTACCAAAGTTGCATATATCTGGAGAGTTCGATTTTTCTCTAAATTTATCTTCACCTAAAACGTTAGCAGTTTCTAAGGTAAACTGGTCGGAATTAGGCCCATAATTGTCTTCCATGCAGTTTAAAGTCACAACAAGACAATCACTCTCCACAGAATTACAAACAGAATCAAATATTAACTAGTTTGATCGACAATTTACCTACATTTCGATAAAACAATGAAAACTGCGATCGATAGCAGGAAGATCGATTAATTTTTTTTTTTAGGATATTATGGCAAATAGAAAAGTGAAGACCATGATTGGTCATTTTGATCTTCTCCACGAAATATTACTCGTCTTGCACAGCTCTCTGCTTTTTAACACGATTTTGCTGTCAGGCGTTGCCAGCGAGACCGCATGCATTTATATTGAAAAACCCTTTTTTTCAAATTGAAAAAAAAAATGCCGAAAGCCACCTTTAAAATATACCGATTTAGTGCTTTTGATTTCCTAATGTTAAGCGCCCGCTCGTGCCTATTTCCACACGCTCACTTTATTCGAACGCATTATAGTTTCAAGCAATTTCCTTGTGACCCAGTTGAGGTTCTGTAATTTTATGAAGAGATTTGTTGATCTTTATTAATAACATTACATCCTTGTTAGCGCAGCTTAACGCTTGAAAAACACTGATATGATGCCTGCAGTTATAATTAAATTAGTAAATAAGTGCTCAGATTAGATTCCACCAGTCTTACCTGTTATCTTCGAACCTACGCTTGGTATAGGGGTCCCCCTCTCTAATCCTCATTAGAGGGGTTGAAACATGCTTGGAAGTTGTTAGGTAATCTGATTAAGCTTCATTAAAGTGGCTTCTACATTTCAGCGTCCCGCATTAGCGTTGTTGCTTCTCCCCATGTGCTGAATTGTTCCAAGGCGTCGCCTGGAGTTCAGGAGTTGTCACCGGACAAAAATATTTTATATGGAAGAATCGGTGGATTGACTCATCGGACTCAGTATTTAATCCAAATCTTTTATTTTTTAATCGATGCTTTCGATCTAGCTCGGATAACTCTAATATCAAAAATTTGATGCTATATCCAAAACTGTGTTTGATTTGGCTATTTTATTTAACTTTGAAGGAATTTATCAATAATTTACCTTACCAATTAGTTAAATCTAACTCCGAGACTTAGGGAGATTTTTGTGACTCTAGTAAAAGTGATTTGAACATTGTTTAACCGAAATTTTCAGGAAAAAGGATACTTTAGCTCTCAAAATCTCAAGCCTTGCGATACATATAGGTTCAATTGGTTTTCGTTTTGAGGTTTCAATAGCGTCTCAAATAAAGCTTGGTTATACAAACATTGAACAACACCAATATACTTCTCTACCTCCGGTATCAGAGTATAACAATTTGAAATCGAACATTTACCCAAACTAAAATACGAACTAGAAATATGAACATTATTGAGAGATTCTCGCACTATGCTACTAATTTTTAAATAAACGTGTATTTCTATTTAGAGCGCGGAAGTTGGGATGCGAAGCATTGTTATGTTGGACGAGCAAGGAGGTAAGACATACATAGTAAAGGAATTAGAGAATTTGACACAAGTGATTCAATGTAGAAAATAATATATACAATTCAAAGACACTGTCTTAAACACCCTGTTTCCAGCTCTACTTTTATCATTGACTTTGTTTACAAAACTTAATGAACACCTCAATTGACGGCAAATTTGCCCGACGACTTATTTGCATCCTACGAAGGGATTGGAAAGGAATTGCAATTCATGAGCGGATATAAGATGGAGCTGTAAAGACAATTTATTGAGCTACTTTTTTTTATTAATAAAATATTATTTTTATTATATTTTCTGAGTTGTTTAGAAAAGTAAACAAGTATAAGGACTTGATATCATGAGAAATGTTCGTTCAATCAATTTGCTCACAACATAATGAATTTTGAAAGAATATAGTCTTTCTTTACTGCTTTGGGACCCTAGCTATATAGGTTAAATAACTAAAGTGTTATAATAGCTCCAGTCCGCAGATGTATCGATTGGTTGAAAAGTGAGATCTTTTGCTTTTTCATATTTATCCCCGAAACCTTCTAAGCCAACATTAAAGACTTTGAGGTCGTTGTTTAGCAGGTTCTCACACATGATGTTGTTATCATTGCTGCCTCACTCTTCGCCATAACCGTCCAAGTCCACGTATTCTGCCGACTTATTGTCCTCTCCATTCGTACGTACGTCTCCGTCTCAGAGATCTCCAATAGGTTTTGAGATACAGACCTTCTTCCTTCGTGAAAAAACCCAAAGATCTATTCGGTAATGGCACAGGTATACAGCAGTTGCAATCACCGGCCGAGTACTTTAGTACTTGGCTAGAACCGTTACACCATCCATCCGTAAGATGGTTGCACTGCACGCCACTTGTGGTCTGAACCCCTCTGTAGTCGTGGAAAACCTTTGCCTGGAGTGAAAGGGATGAGGAAGAGGGTTCGGGTCTCTACGCGGTACCAGCGGCCTTCGTGTTGTTCATTTCATCTATAAATTGGAGTGGAGGGCAGATTATGTTCGGCTATGTTTAAGCTATAAGGAATCGAGGTGACCACGTTTTGATTAGGTATCGTATAATATATATTCGGTAAATCCCTGACAGCAAACCAAGCAAGCATGCATTCATTCTGATGCGAGGCTACTAAACGCAGTTATGTTTGTAGCCAAGACGAGGAGCTCAAGGAATTTGGCATTCTTGGGATGACTGTGAAACTTAGATAACATATGCAATACTTAACTAAGACAGCTCCTACTTCATTAATACTCATTCTATCTGCTATTTTAAATAGTTCGTTGTGCTGAAAAAAATTTTAAAAAGTGACAATATGAATAGTTTTAGTCAGGCGGTTTATGAAAGGGTCTTTTTTATAACATTAACAAACCATTTTTTTTTTTATTAATTTTTTGTTTTTAAAGTAAGGATAAGGTGCTAAATTCGATTAAAGGTACTGCTAATAATGTGTCCATCCTCCAGATTTGCTAACAACTTCTAAAATTCGATTTGGTATCGATTCAACAACTTTTTGGAAGTCAGGTTGTGGTATTTTCGTAACTGTCTTAACGTAGCTGTCGTAACTGTCTTAAATTGTCGATTAACTGAATAAACTCGACGGCATAGGTTGCCCCACATGTTTGGAGATTAAATTATTTCTCATCAGAAAATACTACATTTTGCAATCCTGGTTCCAGGTCATATTTTTTTCTGCAAAATTTAATCTACCTACTACCTGATAAAATTTGTTCAACACGACATTTTGATACTTGTTGCCCTACATCAAACAAAATTTTAAATGCGGTAGCATTTTTATGGAGCCCAGATCGTATGATTGCAGTTTTTTGCCTGTTAGATAATTTGTTGTTGTTGGTTTTTGAATGATTTTTGTTGTATTTTTTTTTTCATTTTAACACATTATCCATTGCTGATGCCGACCTTCGTAATTTCGAACTTTCATTCCAATGCACCATAAAACTGTTAGACTGTTTGATTTGATTGAGTCCATTTGAACATAGAAATTCACAAACTGCAGATAATAAATTTGGAACCTACTACTTTATAACCTGGAAATCCAAATTTATGGAATATGTACTTTACCTCCATCGAGTGTTGGTACCAACTTTTGATCAAATCCTTTATAAAAAATATGGTTATGCCGCAAGATATGATGTGTGTGTAGTCCAAACAAAATCAAGAATATTCCGATTTTTTTGGTAAGTGTGAAATTCTCATTCCAGAAAGGTATACAGGTAAACATTGCCACCATTATAATATATATATTATATATATATTCATTTTGTTTATTCGTTAATGTCTCCTTTCGATAAAGTGTTTTGATTGAATTCCCGTGTAGACTCCAAGAATGGTGAAAGTCTATGTCTTCACCACGCAGAATGGCATTTTCCATACGTTTTCAACTGATAATATATTATGCCGTCGATAAAATATCAAAAAATACTCAATATATATAAATATTACATTTTAAATTTGTCATCTATGATTATAGAGCAACTTGATCGAATTGAAGAAGGAATGGATCAAATTAACGCAGATATGAGAGAAGCGGAAAAAAACTTGAGTGGAATGGAAAAATGTTGCGGAATTTGTGTACTACCCTGCAATAAGTAAATATAAATAAATTATTCAGCTTAAAATGACATTAACAATTAAATAACCATAAGTTATTAATATTTTTAAGACAGTTTTAAGATAAAAATTGCGATGTAATATTATTAACTAGAAAACGCTTGGACTCATCCATAGTTCAATTGGGTTCACATTTCGAACCTTTACGGTTCGGTTCAAAACCAGAATTTGTCCAATTATTTCAGCTATCCTTTTTTTTTGCATTATATTTTTATTATTTTTGCACTGTTCAAATTTGAGATAAATAACTATTTCGTTGCCTTAATTTTAAAAACAAATTTGTTACATTGTTACGTCGGTAACTAAAGAGATCCCAGTAATTTAATTTTCCTTTAAATTAAAATACATATCTAATTTTTCAGGAGCCAATCATTTAAGGAGGACGATGGCACATGGAAAGGCAATGATGATGGCAAAGTTGTGAACAATCAACCACAAAGGGTTATGGATGATAGAAATGGAATGATGGCCCAAGCTGGATATATTGGCAGGTAATACCATTGAACTCGTTTGCTTTAAAGGTAACAATTTGAGGGAGACTTTAGAAAGACAGCTTTGCTGTATCTATCCCAGTCCACACGAAATGCGGATAATGCACAAGAACATAATAACTTTAGACAGAGGGAAAGAGGATTAGAAATAAGCTAGCCCTTACAGTGTCACTATAAACTTGATGCGTAAGAATCCCTGATACGATTATACTATATTTCAGAAATAATCAATTTTCCCACTACAGTAAGGAAAACTTTGTCTGCGGGATTACAATCTAGTCCCACAGCAAAATACTGCGTTACATAAGGTTAAGGCTGAGACATAAGGTTTTTGTAACGCCTATAAGAGTCGCAAATACTCTAGAAAAAAGGAAGAGAGTCATGAACTCTGGACATCAAGGCGCCCTTTTCAGGGCAATCATTGATCGATCTCAGACAAATTTTTAAGATCAGTGTGAAATTTGATTCAAGTGAAGAAAATTCAGAGCATTTTAAGGAAAATCGTGATACTATGAGTTTTTTCGAAGCGTTATTTTTAAATTCACCACATGGGCAGCAAATTTTAAAAACATTGCCCACGTGTATAAGTGTAATTTAATTAACTAACATTTATACTACAAGGTTTCAAAACTTACTGCAAATTTATTTTTCAACTGTTTATTATATGATTATTATTATATATATTTTATATATTATATGATTCTTTATTATATCGCACTATTTTCAGAATTACAAATGATGCAAGAGAGGATGAAATGGAGGAGAACATGGGTCAAGTTAATACCATGATAGGTAATCTGCGAAATATGGCATTGGACATGGGATCAGAGCTAGAAAATCAAAATCGTCAAATAGACCGAATTAATCGCAAGGTATTCACCGCTTTAAGGATATATTGATTTAAAATATCTGCAAATATCCTCTTCTTAATAAAATTGTAATTAATGTGCTATTTCTTTTAATTCTAGGGCGAGTCAAATGAAGCAAGAATAGCAGTAGCAAATCAAAGAGCCCACCAGCTTTTAAAATAAAGCGATCTTAAGACGATAACATGTACATACAACAATTTGCAATTGAAGCGTATTTCGGGTTTTTCATAAATGTAATAGTTTCGTGTAATTGTTTAGTGCTCCAACAGTTGTAAATATGAACAATTTAATTATGTATATACATAAATTGGTTTTTATAATACCGAGATCCTGCCGTGTTTGGCAAGCTTTAAGTATCATCACGCAAACGAATTGTATGTCTGTGTGTATGTACATTGGCCCAATCAAATGCTCACACTTTGACCATTCAACCACAAAATGTACATACATTCATACATACGTTCATACATTCATAATCATAATGAACTTTTATACACATGCACATACACAACACACAAACAATTGTTTAGTCAGACAAAATCAGAGAAGCAATCTGCTGTTCCCTATCCGCAACTTCAAGTTTAACTGTAACCTGTGTGTTTGAGCAACGTAACTAAATTCTGTATGTAATCTTTACATTTTAAAGTGTATAAATTTTCACTTTTTTATTCCTCTTAATTCCTCTTGCTTTAGAATAGTTCTGAGTACAATGTCAAACATAAATCTCCATTGAACATTTTAATGATTACATAGCTCAGTATGTGTTAAAAACAAAATAAAAACAAAAAACCAAAGAGGCAAAGAATTCAACTTATACGCGAAAGGGACAAAGGATTCAGATGAAATGCCTATATATATTTGTGATAATAGCGCATCCATACCATACGAATATTAGCAACGTCACATTTGTTAAGTAGTTTTTCGTTTTTGACTGTCAAAATAGTGAATTTGTCCATTACAACCATTTCGAATGTTATTATCTCTGAATGCTAACGTTCATATCTTTTCGAAATCCTACAGGACGAATCTGCAAAGTTTTTAAAATTTGGGAGCTGTTACCGATCTCAAGCAGGCTAGAATTTCATATATATGTACATACATAGTACATGCACACATGCACATACATACATATATATGAAGTGCTCAAATCTAGAACATAGATTGAATATTAATATTTTAATAAATACAATAATCGTTTTTTTAGTCAAATTTATTAATATTGTGAGTAACAAATACAAAAAGTCATGTTCGTACGTTAAAAGGACAAATGCCAACATAAAAATTTACATACATATGTAAATGTGTTTAACTAACGATGCAAAAAGGCTGTAAGGGAATAAATGGAGGATCGTTAATTTCTGTAGTAAACATAATTCAAATATTATCCTATTTAATACTTATGTAGCTTATTTTTTAATCAATTTAATGTATAAATCACATCTTAATTTATAATGCGGACACGATGATATTTATAACATTTTTTGCTCACTCAAAAGTGTTATTAAAATCATCAAACGTATTATTGGATCTGTATGTCTTCTATATAAATATATTTATATTAACTAAATTAAAATAAATTATCGTTCTATCAAAAATTGTGCTTTAATAGAAGGTGTCTTGAATATATGAAATACATATGGATTTACCCAAATCAATTAACAACAAATGAGCTCTATGAGTTAACTTGTCGATTACATATTCCGTACTAAAAAATAAAATTTTAAAACCGACTGATGATAATATTCATCAAGAAAGCTAGTGAGAAAGTTGCAGTCGAAGGTTACCTTCCATGTTTGGTGACTTTATCTCTATCGTCAATAATAAAGTGCCAAGCATGTCAATATCTATATTAATGGACAAGCTGCAATTAAATCGATTAGCGCTATTACAAAAAACTCCGTATCTATAACAAGCTGTCGCACATCTATGCACAAGATGGCAAAGCCGCATTTGATCAGCCATACTTGGATGCCCTGGCTACCTGCCAAGAGCAAACCAGAAGCAAGCCGGATAAAGATTTCACTCGAATCGTGCCGGATGAACATATATTTGTCCGCAGCTTGTGGGTACGATATTAAACGGAGAATGCCGCATGACATTTAGAGGTCCGAGCTCTAGACAAAGGGAGGTCATCTAATGTTGCAGAACAGCTTCTACACCATGCTACTCTAATTCCATACAGGAGAGGGACACATGCACAGCAAACCATAGCTTCGAAGGAAGGGAATGTGGTGGTTAGACAACCCGACCATCACGCCCGGCATCGAACGTTCACCGAAGAAGAGAAAGGTGACCGTGTTGCCTATGGAATTCCACCAGGTTATGCCCAATAACGGAGATTTTTCTGTGTTGGAAGTAGCCATTGTAGACGAAGTTATTGCTGTCTCATTCCTTGGCATTTTTTTCGTGTTGGTTTCCTGGTTATAGAATGCTCCGATGACGGCTCAGCTGATTGGATGAGAACCGTTATGTCGCGGCTACAATCATGGAAGGACGTATCCCTCGACTGCAAGGTGTGGGCGATATACCGTCCACATGGCGGATATTTTCGCCGACTTGTCGAAGGACCTTGCGGGGACGAGAAGTTGGCGGAGGTGACGCTCGGTTGGTAAATGAAGACATTCCAATGTCCGCAGCAGCTGACTTCGAAATGACGAGCAGTGGAAAAGGGGGCAGCTCCAGACTCCAATCGCCCTGTCAGTTTTAGCCCCTCCCCTAGTAGATGGCAAGGGTCATCAAAACTTGGTAAACATTCACCTCGATAAGAAGCGCCTGCTGTCTTAGCAAGGATATTAGCTATGGAGCTATTGTCGATACAAATTTGTTATCGATTCTTAAAGGCAACTATCAGTAATATTCCTACCAAATTTAACGTTCCCAACTCAAAAACTGCGGTTTAGGGACGGGGATCTTTCAAGTTTGGTTACTCTATCTTTTCAATTGTGGGAGATATACAAAGTTAACACATTCCGAAATATCGGCATTGTCGATCAAAACCTTGACACTCTAAGGGGTCGGGTTACTGTGTCATTTATTGCGTTACACACTTCACGACAAAATTATAGGTTATAGGAAAGACTTACTTCAAATAATAAGAAATCATAATTTAAGAATTTTTGCATTTACGTTTATTTTATAAAATGTCAAAAAATGTAACACATGTTTTCTTTAATTACAACAACTTTAGTATCTTTAGTATTTGTATACTTCAGCTCACATATGCATGGAACACTAACTCGATTGATTTTAAATATAACAACAAACAGATAACTCCATTCTATTAAAAATTGGTATAAATAAAAGCATATTCTCTATTTGTTGAAGATAACCTTAAAGTTGATTTATAATGTATATTGTTGAAATTCTATGTTTCAAGCTTATGGTAATCTTCTTAATTTAGTGGTACATCATAAGCAGAATGTTTATTATTTGAAGTACTTAAGGTGTAGGTAGAATAATCTGAAGAACTTTCTTTACTTTCGCTTGCGTTATTTGAAGCTTTCTCGGCGTTCTGTTGAAGATCGTTAATCTCTCTTATCTTATGGTAATCTAATGAAGTTATTTTTACACTTGTTTGATTATTAATTGAGTCTGATGGCAGTTCTGGTATCGTTATCACAGGAACAGAATCAATTTTGCTTTCCGGGCGCACGTTCACAGCAAATTGATTACTTTCAGATAATTCTTCGCCTATGAATGGAGTTGTGCTGTCAGTTCCATTATTGATTTGGGGTTTTGCATCCGAATTCAAATTATTGACTTTAGAAGATACGCTTACAATGTTCGGAGCCAATAGGATTGGCTTAACAGTTGCAGCAAAATGCTGATAATATGAGTTTTCTGGTACCTCAGACTCCGTTGGCTGCATGTATTGCGTTATTGAGGTTTGTTTTTTGTCTTTAAAAATTAAATGGTGATGGTGGTGATGAATGTGTAAATTTGGTGGCTTGCGAAATGTGGATTCCGTGTTCGCTTCAAAATAAATCTTTTGGGCTGTAATTATGTTACCAAAAGTTGTTTGACTACTTTCAGTTGGATAATGATGCAGCATACCGGTAGATGGTGGTCGAACGGGTGAGTTATTTGGTTTTAATTGATAATAAATGTCTGATTCAAAGTTAACAGGCTGTTCTGAAGAAATTGTCAGCATAGGGCCATTATGTGTATCTTCAAAGTTAACAACACCAATATCTTTGACATCTACGGCTTGATGAAAGTTATTGACTTCCTCCGGATTATGGTTTTCCGCGTGGTTCATGTGGTAAGGCTTGTGTACAATTCTGGCGTTGGACTGCTCCTCAATAAGTGGAGCTATTTGAAGAGCATCTGTGCAATTTACACTTTTGTATTTATTTGTTGGAGTTCCAGCAATAGCAGCAACGCACCATAGCACAAATAATGATAACGCAACTAACATTTTACAATTAAAGTGTTTTATCCAAACATGAAGAATGACTGACGTGACAAACGAATCACTTTCATACGTATGCCTATATTTTTGTATATTTACATATTTGTTTACCATTACTTTGAGTGCAGAAAGAAAGTAGAGAAAGTATGACGACTGTATATAAACTACAAAATACTCTAGACTTCAAAAACAATATGTTGGTATAAAACTAAAAATAATGCTTATGCTAATTTATACAAATAAAAAAAAACCGAGCAGTTACATAAATTATTGAGTTTTTTTTTTATTTTGTAGTAATGTAAAACATTTCCTACTTCAATAATATAGTAGTAATATGAATGTTTATTTTATTAATCGATAAGTACAGGGTATTGGTTAACAAAATATCAAACATTTTCATTTTGAGGTCATGAAGACTTAATACCCTATCCAATATTTGATTATTGATAATATATTACAAAAATAATTTTATATATATTTTTTTTATTTATTTTTTTTTTTTATAATATTATATTGGTTTTCTTCAATGTCCGTCATGCTGTCCGTCCGTCTGTATGAACGCGCGTTCCTCCGAGATAGAGACTTAAAACTTGGAACGTATACTGGAAAGTACCCTCAAAAGTTAAAGAGTCTTGGGTTTGGTCCTACGTCCACTAGGGAGCTAGAAAATCGATAAATTCGATTTTAGCAAATCGATATATCCACATGTCTCCCACAATTTAATGGTTACAGTCACCAATTTTTACTGGTAGTCGCTTTTAAGAACCGATAACAAATTTGTGGTGCCACGCCCAACCCTGCGCCTATAATCGACATTTCCGATTGTAAATCGATAACTCCGTATATATCCGAAAACGTTAAGGATAGAGTAACCAAACTTGGAAGGTAATTTGCTGGTAACCTCCTCCAAGAATTGTCATATCAATTTTTGGACCACGCCCACAACGCCGCCCACAGAAACTTCGTCCCTATAAAATTTAAAATGCGCATATCTGCCGTAATTTGCAAGCTCGAGCCGCAAAATTTTGAAGGTATGTTACTGGTAACTCCCCCAAAGATCGATAAAAAAAATTGGATGGCCACGCCCACTCCACCTACCTAAACTGATACACCTGTTGGTGTTATCGATAAGCCCATATATCTCACGCAATTTGAAAACTTAAGTCACCAAATTTTAAAGGTATATTGCTGCTAGCACCCTTCATAAAAGTGGAAAAAAAAATTTTGGATCACGCTCACCCCCGCCCACAAAAAACAATAAGTGCCTGTATCTTCTGCAATTTAAGAGCTAAAGTTACCAAACTTAAAAGGCATATTACAATGATCGAACTCCAAAATTGTTTGGGCCACGCCCACTCCCGCCCCCAAAACCGATAAACTCCCATATCCCCCGCAGTTCAAGTTAGTTAGTTACCAAACTGGCTAGGAAGGGCAACGCCTACTCCCACCCCTAAAATCTCGAAAAGCCCATATCTCCGGAATTTAAGAGTGAAAGTAGCTTATACAATTTTTTGTGTCTGCTCTCCCCGTGTTATTCTGCTCACTGTCTTTAAAAGCCATGCTCACTTATATGCAAATCATATACATATTTATTAGTAGAGAATTAACTGAATGTGTTCCCATTCAAAAAAGGCAACTTGGACAGTATTTCATAACTGCACACAAATTATGGTATAATAGTATTTTGTTGTCGGTTACGTCCGATTGCAACGTTCCCTCTTGTTTATTATTGATTCGGTTGGTGATATTATGCTGGTCAAGAACATATATACCTTATGGGGTCGGATACGTCTCCCTCAATTCGTTAAAATCTTTACGAACCGGTTTTAATATTTTAAGCAAACAATTTGTATGTGCCTGAGAGAGAGCTATATTTTTTTGTGGGTTACTTTTGCTGTCGCACTTTGTGGATTTTTCTCTTATTAGTTATGCGGGGTATTTTGTCCGTTGTGATTCATCCACCAATATAACCGTTTCAGTGAGAATCTTGGTTTACCTAATTCATTCTGGAAATACCAATGTATATATGTATCGTCTTATATATACATACGTCAGCTGAGTTGTCTATTTTTGCATCAATGTGCAATGACCGCCAAACTACTCATTATTTCCACACCCATTTTTTCTGAACTTTATGTTATTAATTCTTACCAACTGAGAACAACAGAGCTCTGCAGTCGGACATAACCATCGTTAAAATACTCTAATACTAATGTAATACCGCCTGATATAACTAATATTAAGGCTTTCAAACATCAGTAGATTTAAAGTCAAGGAGAAAAATATATGCGCCACAGCTAAGGCCGATTCATACACTCCTGTCCCCCATTTAGGATGATCTAAAAGAGGTGTGCCAAAATACGATGCATGTTTTCATACGACTTTGAGATGGTTTAATATGTGAGTTAGTTGAATCTGACATATATTGCACTCTTTTTAAATAGAACTACTCACCTTTGATCATCGATCATAAAAGATGACATATTAAGATATCCGATGGTTTTACAGTACTAGGTTTAATTAATTTTCTCTTGGAGCTGTATTTTCCAGATTTTAGCAATAGCTGATGCGGCTCTGTTTAGTCGTATCTTGTGATATCTTTGGTCGATTTGCTATTTCATTCCTTTTTGAGAGTTGTTTTATTTATATCGTGTGGTATTTCAAACATAGCACTTCCAATCAGAAAATAATTAAACGTTAGGACGTTGTTGATTGCTCTCTGCAATTGGAAAGATCCACGGAGATGTATCCGGCGAAGGTTCCTCGACCATATTGTGTGCTCTAGATAGTTTGACAAGTCACAAAAAAACAAACATAAGTTACATAAAGAAAATCTAGATGTTTGGAGAATTACTTCGATAAGATAACCGTTTTTTCTTGATTGAGATAAGCGTAGGCATACTAAATACTCACCTTTCGACCGATTCCTATCGCTTCCATATGATATAATGGTCTGATACGACTTATGTATTGCCTTCACCCAAAAGACGAAAGAGGAGGTTCAGCGATTGAGAGATTAAACAATTCGGACAGACGGACATGGCTATATTGACTCAGTAATATAAATTTAAATATAAATAAATGCGCTCGGAGAAGTCTCCTCCAATGCACTGCAAATTTAAAAACATAATAAAAATACCCTCTACAAGAGTATTTAAATATTTGTAATACGCAATACAATATAAGTAATAATGTTACAAAATATTTGTTTTCTAAGTTAATATTGAAATTATATGACATTACTATACACTTATTATAAAGTTACTAAGAAAATGTAACAGAATTGTTATAAAATACTTATCGACATGGTGAAAGCATATTTCTCAAATAAAGTCAAATATTTAGTCAGGAATTTCTTTTATTCAAATACTATATGTCTTAATATTCCATTGACAAATTAAAATTACCGTTAAGAAATTAATATGCGCGAAATACTTTTTATAATTAGTTTAAAAAGTTGATTGCGTGGCTGTTACCAGCTTTAGTCATTTTACACATATTTACATACAAAATCTTAATATTAATAAACATATATTGTTTTTAGTTGGGGCTTTAGTTCTGGAGGTATCACAGGTGCAGCAGGTTCCAGTTTTCGGGCAACCAATCGCTTGAACCGCCCACTGAATTGTTTGCGAAATCCTTTAAAACTGTTTTTGTCATTGGCTATCAACATCTCCTGAAACAAGAAAAATATTTATTTGCATTATTATTATTGTCTTTTAATATTTGATATTTTACTTTTATTTTCATTCTTGCTATGTTTCTAAAGTAAACACACAATATAATTTCAATTAAAATTTTTTTTCAAAATAAATTATATTATGAACATTATAATAATAAAATATAATACATAATAAATTTAAATTTGAATTAAAAATAAAAATAAGGTTTGATGCGATTTCTACGGATTTTCCATGCGGATTGTTAATGGAAATATTAAACTGAACAGGAGTTCACATTATTTTATTGATGTTTACAACGGGCTATATTGACACCGATGGTAGTCGTTTAATTATAAGCCCGGAAATTCATTATAAAACAAAAAACAAATACATTTTTGTGCGATACAATTTCTAGAGACAAAGATGATGATGAAAAAATGTTCGAACTAAAAAGTATAAGTATGCGTCATCTGCTGAGCAACTGGTTCGTATTATTACCAATGTCTTGTTTCAAGAAAAATTTGCAGATACAAAGGCTGTGTCGAAATTTGAATGTTTTCAGTTCTTCGAACTGGAAGTGTTACGAATTCAAACAGAGCGATATCATGTATCAAGCTTAATTTTTATAATGCTGCGTAAGCGTTTGCCGTGCCTTTTAATCCTCAATTAAAATAAGAACAAATTATATCTTAAAATTTGCATGGGTTTTTATTAAAGTTTTAAGTTAAGAAAACAAATTTTTCACGGTATTGGAGTTTAAGTTTTGTTCTCCAAAAAATCTTCTTGACTAGCTTTAATGCTACAAATTGTTTCGATGGTACACTTCCAAACGCTCTCCCCCCATTTTTGATTTCATCTAAGTCAATGTCACAGCAACCGCCATCGAATACTGTTTAAGTTTGTGCAATGTGCATATGTTAATATTTTAGTGGTGAACTTAAAATATCTTAAAAATATCGTCAGATAGGAGTGCTTCAAAATAATTTCGGATGCGGAAATTATGCTGAATTTTCAAAACGGCAAACGTTAAGGGCAATTCTACAGAACGACATCTGGCAAACGTACAGAATTTTTTTTAAAGATGTGAAACGCTTTAATCTTATGTTGTCTTACAAAAAAATAATGAACGAAAGATTGTTATTCAAGTTATTAATTAGAGGTTGTTTTTGTTTTCATGTTTTCCAAGAACTATTTGTCGATTTGGACAAGACATCAAACAGAGAATTCAAGATAACCATATAAAAAAGCATTAGATTAAAAATCTAATCTAATTTTTATATTTTTACAGCTGTCCGACTAATGTTTATAGTTTAATAAAACTACTTTCGGTTGAAATTGGAAAGGAAAACAACGTCAGTATTTTCTACAAATATTCAAGTACATGGATGATATCCACTTGATAACTGTGTTTTTTTTTTCACCTACCGGGTTAATATGATAGATATGTGGTGCAGGCGCTTTGGGAGGAAATGTCCACTCCGGAATATCAATCACATCTGGATGTCCACTTCGAACTTCGGCAGCGCCTCCGCCGCTCGTTCGTACGAAAGATACGTGGTGGCTGTTACAGTTGTTCATAGAAGTATTCGTCTCCGTATCAGCATCAGCATCAGCATCATCTCCATTGTTGTCTTGGTGCTCCTTATCTTCAGTGATAACATTGGATGACGCGTTCCGAGGCTCGTCGCGTTTGCGTAATTTACTTCGAACGAGACGCATTGTGAGTGTGCCAGTGTTATCTTTTACCATTGCAGAACCAACTATTTTTGTGTAATTCAAAGGTGGTCCACTTCGGCCGATTATATAATTGTAATGTTCAACAAATGTGTATTCACAATAAAGTGCACAGTGAACAATTCGCTCAAATGGTCAAAAGTTTACTGACATCACACAAATGCCACCGTTCAGTTCATAATTCGTTGTGACTAGTATATAAATATCGATTTTCTAAATGTGGGCTGCAATTTGTGGGTGGTTTATGTCCTGCTGGTATTGTCGTTGTCGTTGTTTTAGCTTGATATGCTATATGTATGTGTATAAGTATATGTATTTTGTATTTGTATGCTGCCGTCGTCAAAAATGTTTTTTACAGCCTTTCGGCTGCAATAATTGCTAGCTGTACGCCACAAGATAGTACATTTGGCTTAACAATATTATTCGGCCTATTTTATATTATTGTATTTATTTTCTCGATTAAATTCACTACAACATTAATACGCTTTTAACAGAACTTTCACAATCTTTGGTCAATTATTTTGTGGGTATAATAATTTGAGGCAAATGCTGAGGTTAGCATTTCCTCGAGCGATTTAAATAGCTTGTGCTATGTACATGCGAATGTTATGTTCATTTATATATATGTATTTAATTGTTGCAATTAATTGTTGTACATCACGGCTATTAGCACGAGGTGACTTCACTTTGGCTTACACAGAATATAACTGAACAAAAGCCAAGTATTGATCGCCTCGCGTACTAAATTCAAACACAATTGCTATAATAAGAGACGAATCTCTCGTTTCTTTTGACGTTCGCTCTTCGCTCTTACACCACTTCGGCTCTCGTAGCGAGAACACTAATACATAGAATTATATATGTATATACATGTGTGTTTGAATGTTGTGTATTCCCAGTAACATTGATGGCAACAATATTTGAGGTGCTGCCTAAAATTCCGTTGACCTTAGAAAATTATTTTTTGTCAGACAGATTGACGAATTAAACACTTTTTGTGTAAACTTTTTACTAATTAAAGCAATATCACACGAAACAGCTGTCCTGAACTCATCTGACATTTTCCACACACATTCACACAACAATTTCGCGTTAAAAAAACTTGTCGTGACGTTTCTGTTGAAAAGATCTTTGTACATATTCAATGCTAATATACATAAGATTTTTTGTAGACTAAGAGATCACAACAAAATGGATTTCTCATTCAGTATTTTTCTTAGGGTTGCCAACTCTACATATATGTATAAGCAGAAGTTTGGTCCACGTCCCAGCCAGCGTGGGAAAGTTAAAAAAAACAAGGGCTGTCACAAATTATTTGTTACACATTATATTATATGATTTTTCCTTTTTCGAAAATGAGTCAATTTGAAAACCCACTTTTTGTTGAATTTGATTTTAACGTTGATCGTGTGTCGTATTTTTTGTGTCAAGTTAGGAGCGAATTTTACAATTTTGCTCTGGAACCGGATCTTTTAATGCATTTTATACGACATGTCTGAAGTCAGTTGTCATTTGGTTAAGAGTAAACTAATATCATTAATTTATGAAAGTAAAATAAGTAAAATATATGCAACGATATAGTGAATATAGGAATAAAAATACAAAAGCGCTGTTCACCTTTTTCCTATCTATAATTAAAAATTTCTTACTGGAGTTTTGCTTATGACGTTATTACCAAAAAACTAAAATTAAAAATCATGTAACTATTAAAATATGCATTAAAAAAAAAAAAGTTACTACGGAATTTTATAATATATTGAAAAAACGATTCTTCTAATTCGTAATTTTTAATTACATTAAGCAAATATATTTCTTTGCTTAGAGAAAATTAACTCATAAATAAACTTAATTACTGCAATTACATTTTAGATTACCTGATTATGGTTCGCAAGGTTTTGCTGTACTAAAAATAGCCGATCAATTCCGCATCACTAGGGAATGTTCCATTTTCATTTTGTTGCACTTTGTTTTTTACGATATTTTCGGTCCACCACTACAAAAAATTGACATTGTGCTCGAAATTTGAACAAATTTGTCACAGATGTTGTCTATAAAATGATTGTGAAAAATTTTAAAAATATATATAATTTAAATATAATCTCTGGAGATTAATGCAGCTCGGAAAAATCAGCTGACGCAACTTCAATATTAAAACAATTACAAGCATTTGCGATATCGCTCTGTGTGAATACAACCTACAGTGTCTTCAAGCTCATTTCGATCAGTGTCTAGCAACAATTTAAATTGCCTGCCATAAACTAATTATTCATTATTTTTTAAAAATTCCAAAGACCGAAGGCTGGTACATATATTAACCACCAAAATGAATATATGACCCTAGTAAACTGGGATTTCCCCACCTGCTAGGTCGGGTTATGTAAAAAAGTACCTATCTTTATGGTTCAGGGTTATTTCGGCTAGTTACATTATGGACACCTAGGTGCCATAAAACACGGATTTTTTACGTCAGGTTGAATATTTTCGGTATAAATATAGTAATCGTCCGTAGTCAGCTTAGTTTTTTCCTGCATTTCGGGTGCAACAAGCCAACACGGACTATGGGCGAACGGACTACCATTGATCAAAGGAAAATCATCCTGGAACACCTAAAAAGTCGGGTATTCATATCGCCATATAGCTAAAATGGAATTTCGCCGACGAAAATTGGATGGAGGGCAAGGGTGGAATGGCACCAAATAAGATTTTCACCGAACAGGACGAGCGGAGGATCATCTGAAAAATAAGGGGAAATCTTAAGCTATCGGCTCAAAAATTGACAAATTGAATTAACAAAAATGGACAGGAATGTGCACATCAATATACTGAAGAAAAATGTACTCCAAAGTGCCGAGAAGCTAGGAATCCGACGTACTTTTTGGATCTACCAGTACAACGACCCCAAGCATAAGTCCGGAATAGTACAGTCCTGGCTTTCCAGCTATCCAGCAAACATGATCTCAAAAATGCTCTGCTGAAGGATTGGAGCAAGATCAGCTCAGAAACTACCCGAAAGCTGGTATCTTTCATGAAAAATAGGTTAAGCGAAGTTGTTAAGGCTAAAGGCTGTTGGAGTCACACACAGATCAGATTAGGCCCGCTGTGTACATGGATGCATTCTTTTGAAGACAGATCCCGAAGATCAATGATCAGGGTCCAACCGGATTGCGTTTTGAATTTAACAATTCTCTATGTCTTAATTTTTGCAAACTGGGATAGACATGTGTGAAGGAGTTTTCCAGGCTGCCCAATCTTATCATGTACTCAAAGAGGAGGGAGATTCTTCTTCCTCCTCCTCTTTGCCATTTTGTATAAGTCATCATAGTGGTCTTAGAGACTTTTGACGTCCGTACCGACCAATCAGAGGAGCAGAGCAAAGTCTTACAAGCAAGAAATGAGTATTTCCGGTAATTCATCAAACAATCATCAGTAATGCTGCGCAAGAATGTGAAGCCGCCTGATGCCCTGAAGGGCTTTCACCCACTATTAATTATAGGCTAGGCGAACCCTCAATTTTACCATGGAGTTTCTTAACCGGCAGGACCTTTCGAGTAGCCTGAGACGGAATCACTTAGTTCTAGTGTATACACACCGGAGTGCCAAAGGTTGGTGCTTACTTATACACACTTTTCAATAACGACTTGGTCATAGTTAATGAAATTCTGGTAATGTACAATGAGGATGTGTTAATACCAAAAAGGTATAATAGTATATTGGTTTTGTTTTTGTCCGTCATGCTGTCTGTCCGTCTGTATGAACGCGCGTTTCTCCGACACTCTAGATATAAAGACTTGAAACTCAAGTGTCAAGGGTTTGGTCCTACGTCCACTAGGGAGCTAGAAAACCGCAAAATTCGATTTTAGCAAATCGATAAATCCACATATCTCTCAAAATTTAATGAATACATTCACCAATTTTGGTTGGTAGGTTGTTGGCGAGGTCCTTGAATGATCGGCATGTGCCACGCCCACCTCCGACGCCCCAGCCCCCCGCCCCGAAAATTTTTAAATGGCTATATCTTCCGCAGTTTTTGGGTAATGAACGTCAAATTTGGTAGGTATATTACTGGTAGTCGCCTTTAAGAACCGATAACAAATTTGTGTTGCCACGCCAACACCTGCGCCCATAATCGATAATTCCGATATTGCAGAAATTGTAAATCGATAACTCCGTATATCTCCCACAATTTTAAAGATAGAGATAACCAAACTTAGAAGGTAATTTGCTGGTAACCTCTTCCAAGGATTGGCATATTTGCACCACGCCTACAACCGCCGCCCCCAGGAACTTCGTCCCTAGAAATTTACAATGCGCATTTCTTCCATAATTTGTAAGCTAGAGTTACCAAATTTTGAAAGTATTTTACTGGTAACTCCCCCAAGAGATCGATAAAAAAATTGGATCGCCACGCCCACTCCACCTACCTAAACCGATACACCTGTTGGTAAAAATTGATAACACCGTATATCTCACGCAATTTGAAAGCTTAAGTCACCAAATTTGAAAGGTATATTACTAGTAACACCCTTCAAAAATCTAGGAAAAAAAAATTTTGTGCCTCTCCTACTCCCGCCCCCAAAACCGATAAATGGTCATACCTCCTGCAATTTAAGAGCTATAGCTACCAAGCTTCAAAGGTATGTTACCAAGAGCGAACTCCAAAAATGGCTTGTGCCACGGCCACTCCCGCCCCCAAAACCGATAAATGGCCATATCTCCCGCAATTTAATAGCTGCAGTTCCCAAACTTGGAAGTCAGATTATTAGGAACATTCTCGAGCTACAGCCAAACTTCGAAGAAGGGTTAATATCTTAAATCTACCTCAATCTGAAAGGCAAACTTGGACAGTATTTCTTGGCTGCACATAAATTATGGTATCATTCTCTCTTGCTAATAATAATGTGTGTTCCCGTATTGCAGATCAAAATATTAGTATACAGGATGAATGTTGGCAGTGACTTACCCCTCAAATTTGTATCCGTGCTGCCCCACTGGAAGTGATGGGCGTTGACATCAGGCTGCCACTAGCCACTAGATTTTAAAATTTTCACAATCCGCGACGGGGGACTTAATGCCGTGGGTGGAGCAAGAGGGCATTAAATGCTGCTTTACAAAGAAGATGTTTATCTGCAGAAGTCGTAAAGACATCTGGAGACATCACCACCACCACCACCGTTTTATTGCTGTGCCCATCATTGGACTGTGAGAAGTCATCATCTCATTGATCTCCCAAAACATAGCCTCTAGACCCCAGCTTCGATCTCCGTAGAGCGATGCTGCTCGATTGGATTGTCGACAATATCCCCACCGGGTGCTGAATCCAACTTGTACACCTTTTCGGTGACTGAGCTGAAACCGACGGTCAGATCGCCTTTTGTGGCCTCCATTGGCGCCAGTGCTTCGTTCTTGGGGATCACCACCGCCTAATTAATAGAACCCTATTCACCACCCTCAACAGCGACCAGTTGTGACTGTTGCCACAGTCAATGACCTTAGTATTACCCTGATAACAGCCAACATCTTTACATGCTGGTGGTGGCCCGAGTTCCCTCATTATTATGTCGAAGAAACGGACCGTGATTCCAGTGATTTTTGGGGATCCTTCCGTCCTTATTGCCTTTGTCGAGGGCCCCTCTCGAGGTTCTTGGTAATTTGGGCAAAGGATCTCCTTGGTAAGACCTTGGATTTCTGGTCACTGGTCTGTGTACCTCTTGCGCGCGCTGCCTCTTCGCCAGGCCGCCAACTACACCGGCGCCACTGGCTGGACCAACAGATTCTTTGACCACATTGACTTGAGAGTACCTTTGGCAGCAACTGCCTCCGAAAGATAAGGAGTGGGAACGGACGACTACTGGACTAGGCAAGCAACAAACAACCGTGCCTTTAGTCGGATTCGAACGCGCAACTGATTGTGTAAGCGATGCAAAGGCTTAACGCTTACGACCATCAAGCAGTCTAATTCCACGACTTGCGGTGAAAAGATGTCCGCCTGCACAGAGATCCGGACCATGCAGGTAAGGCGTATTAAAATCGGAGGTCGCCAGGTATCCAATATGCTCCGTGAGAGACTTGGCAATTTACGGGCCGCCAGCGCGGTTCACTATCGGCACGGCTCGCGTTACACCTTAGTTGGGCCTTACCTTGAACCATGATGTGCCCCTTTACAAAGAACATATACGGAGACCATGTCTGAAGTTCAGGGAACGAAGCTTAACTAGCATCGGGACCTTGCGGACCACTGTGATGCTATTATTAGTCGCTATTATTGCGTTTAACATGTATTATTCTGAAATTGATATAGAAAACCCAGTTTATTGTGGTTATATATACATTTTAGTGGTTAATATATGTACCTGCCATCGGTCTTTGGAATTTTTGAAAAATAATTAATAATTTATACCAGGCAATTAAAATTTTTGCTATGCACTGTTCGAAATATGCTTTGACCCACTGTAATTCAGACTACTTGAAATGTAACACTTTTTAAAAAGTGTATCAAAATTATAATATTATTAAAATCGCTCAGAGATTTAACTTACTAATAGATTCTAATAACTATGAATTTTGCGCATATTCAATTGTGCAATGTAGACTGCAGAAAGAGAGGCGGCAGACGGACTCTGGCACTGTGAACAAAAAACATTGGCCTATTTTCCACCAATATGGTCCGGGTATCCTGGCTCATTATCCGGTCCCAATAATGGACAAATAAGCCAATCGCCCTTGTTAACTCATCGGATGACACAAGACTATAATGATGATGAGCTGGCTATAAGAGCACCGCTCTTTATGACATTATCAGCTCGTCCAGAAAAACTGAGCACTTCCATAGATTCTGTACTATTTCAGCACATTTCCTGTCCAGGTCTGACTGTATTCGCGGTTATGCTTATCGGTAGTGCTCACACCTTGGAATTGTCATAATTTCTCATCGCAATTTTCATGTCCATTTTGTACTCTGAAAGTTTTGTCTTCAAACTTCTGTGGAGCATATGGTGTCTGCATTCTGATTTTCTCAGATTGTAAATATTAAGTGCGAAATACTCGCCTCCGTTTCGCATTAAAAAATAATGGCCAGCTGAAGTACTCTCCTAGTGCATATAATATTAGCGTGTAGGTTGGATGTTTGAATATCTTGCCGTCTAGTGTAATTTTTTTAGTTTTTGCGAAGCGATCGTACAATGACCCTTTTTTGTCGATGCTTTACCGGATGAAGATCAAGATTATTAATCGGTTGAAAAATTAATGAATTAATTATGAGACATTTTTTATCTCTAAAGGCATCCATCGCAATACCGTGTTTGGTGGTTAATAATTCATAAACACTATTATATTATGCAACAAGCATCAGCATCAATGCAATGATGCTAATGAATTTAGTCAGGATGCTTTAAAATGTTGATCCACATCAAATTGTACTAATAACACACTAATCTTAATTTCGATTTCAGTGTCACATTTTGCGATGTTTTTTCCCCGCCCATTGGCTTAACTAGCACTTCCTGGACGCAGCTGCAGTTGTCTGGCTTCCATACATAAGAAAACAAATTCATCCATCACAGTCAATCAATAAAGATATCGTAAAAAAAAAACTAAATAATAAAAGTACGAATAGGGACGATCACTGCGCCAAATTGATTGTTTTCTATGGTTTCCACATTTATCGACAATCGGACGAATAATTAATCGAAATCTTAAGTAGCAACAAGAAATGCTTAGCCAAACGAATTCGTTCCTATCTTGGCACAGTGTATGTATGTATATCGGCGCCAACTGCGTTTTTCGCTCTCACTTCTCCGCTCATTCTCAAACTTTCAGAGAGTCAGCTGGTCGTGCGTGTTCGTGCTGTTCGATAGGCGTGAGACTCCGGCGAGCTAAGCAAGGTCGACTCTGTATTCCATACACAGAAAATACGCCCGCGAGCAAGCAGCTGCACCTTCACATGTTTTTTTTAAATTTTTGTTTTGTTTTAGCTGAGCCACTTATTGTTTTATTTAATTATTTGTTCATTCAAAATTGTGTTCCATGAAAAATCAATACTCGTCTTAAAACAAAATCTAAAATATTGTTTTTTGTGACTCTACCAAAAGATCGTTTCACATTCGCATGGTAGGCTGCTCAAAATGTATTTTTTGTATTGTTTTTTCAAATTCATTAATATATTTAAGTAGTTTTTCTATAACTCTTTAATTCGTATACCTAGCATTGGGCATAACAATCCGTTGAATGACCTTAACAACAGGAACTATGAGTAACTTTGTTAGTTATATTCTACTATTGTTGGGTAAAGGATCGAAATGTATTGGAAGTTAAATAGAATTCATGGAAAAAAGTTGAATATCAATTCTTATTCAATGTGAAAATTGGTCAACAAAGATTTTGTTCCTAAAAATTACGGATTTTGTTGTTTTTTATTTTTTTCCTTTTTTCTTACCATACCTTATTAAAATGATTATGAACACATTCTTTTGGCGGAGTTTAATTTTATTGACAACAACAATCTTTTGATTTTATAAAAATTTAAAGAACATTTTGTGACATGCTGGAATTTTTTCCGACAATCTTGTGTTTACAAATGCTAGAAATATATTTGGTACATTTTAGTACATATTTTTGAGTCCAGATAGAATATGCAATTTCTGGTTCCGTGCTTAAGCTATTTATAAGAAATACTTTGGACTACGATAATTTCTTGAGGCTTTTTGAAACTTCCTTTTCATCCTTTTCTTTTGTGTCTTTATAGCTAGGCACAAGGATCTGTATAAAAGTATAGTATAGTTTTATTTAATTGGGAAGTGTTTTTTTGTTTGTTTTTTTCACTCAAATCTTCAAGTCGGTGCGTCGCATTGCCAAAAAAATATGTGCATCCAGAGTGCAACACTTTGGAAAGACTTTGCTAGGCAGGTATATAGTCTGTAAAGCAGTTACTCCGACGGCCTGTCGCTTGAGACAGTGCTCTTATTTTTAGGAGAAAACAAGAAATTTATTTTTATTAATTCCTGCCAATGTTTGTCAATAAAGATTTGCGCTGCATATTCAAAATGCAAAAAAAGTTCAAACTGCAGATTTTTTGGATAAACATAAATTTACATTACATTATTTTGAATAATTCTTCTACATTAATTATATTTAAGCATAAAACCATTTGCAGTTGTAATTACATTAATATACTTGATTCCGCGGCTAGTATGTACAAGTTTTGAACTTGTAACGCTTCAATAAATTAATCTAATCCCTTCGAAAACTCTGCCAGTGCCAATGGCAATGAATGAATCAACTCTAAAATCTATTTATATAGCCAAGGAAGAGTTGAACTGGATTGTTAAACTTACATTTGTGTTATAAATTTTTCAGTTACTGCCGCAAAATCTATTTAATTGCCATAGGATTTGTTACCTGCAATAATAGTTTTTCAAACAAAATACTTAATATTTTTGTAATAAACAAGATTCGTGTGCCATAATTTCATATCCATCTAGATAAATTGATGGAATACAATTTTTAGAATTTCTTTGTCTGAATTAATTATACACTTATTATTTGTATCTAAAGTTAAAAAAAAATAATCCTTTCGTTCAGTTAATAATGAAAAATTAACTGTTTCAAACGAAAATTAATACTTAGTTGGAAGTAAGTTTTTGTGTGCAAGCACAACAAAATTGCTGCCCGCTGTCCCAAATCATTAGGAAATTAATTGTGAAAATCTTGGGTTCATATGTTCTGCAACAACAGTTATTATTTAACTCAAAATCTTCTTTGCGGAAAAACTCAAACGGAAGCAATTTTTTTCTATACCGTTCATCCAAGCGCAACGTGCAGAAGAAGACATCTGTGACGTAATTATTATCAGCTATCCAAATCCATGCCTTGACAATTTTACAATATTATAATCAAGTTGTGATCGTTTTATTATTGTATACATAAGTCGCTTCTACGGACAACTTTGGAGGTGAAGCTATGTGAAATACCTAAATGTGAAATACTTAAATGTGAAATACTTAAATATGGATACATCTGTTTAAGCGAGAAAAAAATCAGTTATTTAAGAATGTTTAATAAGTAAGCAAGTCCAAGGGCCAATAGTGTTATTGCTGTTATTGTGCTTGCTTCTCTTCGGGTTATTAGCAGCTACAGATGTCAAATATCGATATTTACAAAACTGGCGAAATGATTGATAAAATGAAATAAACTTGAGGACTGTAAGGTATACGAGATGTGCTGCCAATGGCAAAAAGAGGACACAAAGTGTAAAATAAGTTCTGCGTGATTGGCATGGCAGTCGTCTTAGTTAATTGTTTAATTTTTATTAATTAACAGTTCCTTGTTCTCTGCGTCACTTAAGTCATATGACATTATTGTGCCTATGAGGCCTAAATAGCTTTCAGATAGCAGCAGCAATTAACTAAATTTACCGTCGCCATAGTCAGCATTCCAGAACTCGTGCTCAGTTTTTTCATCAGTTGGCTATACCTTGAGCGCAATCTTAACTGTGTGTCTTTATCTTACGGCTAACGCAAATTAAAAATAATCAATGGGATCCATAAAAGCTATAAATTCTAAATATTTGTACATTTATCTTATAATTTCAAGTCTTCAGCTCATAAATTCTCTTAAATACGCTTGTGTATTGGAGAGCGTCCTTTTTAGACAGAAGAAAATTAATTTTTATTACCATATCTCGCAAGTTCGATAAACAAAACAATTAAATACATTTAATTTTATTAAAAACACGGTTATACATCAGAGATAAAAATGTACATTGCTAATGGATTTATTTACTGTGTCATTGAGCGTTTTAACAAAATGTTGTCATTTTATTAGTTAATAAATTATCACAAAACAAGCTTAGCCAATATGCCAGGTGTTTAAGAATAACTAAGAATAATTAGAACTTTTATATGATATGATTTTCATTAAAATACGGATAACGGCCCATTTAATCGAAATGAGCTATGACGATCATACAAGTGCTTATTCTGATACATATACATAGCATTTAATGTTTGTTGCGGATTATATAACTGATACGCGATTGTGGGTAAATAAATCTGCTGCTGTGTAATTAATTGATTAAAGTTTGATAGTAGGAACTGGTGGGCGCTTTGATTTGAATTAGAATTAACTTCAGGATAACGGGCGTTTGTTGCTCCATGCTCTCTGTGATAAGATTGACAAGATCTGTCATCGTTAGTGACTTCTATGTCCGGAGCAATTAGACTCTCAATGGTAAATGCTCGTTTGGGACGTGTTGGCATACTTTCGACGAATTCACTTTCATTCCCGAAAGGGAATTTGCATTGTTGATTTTGCGTATTTTGTGCAGCACTTTCAAGCATCCAGGTTTGATGGGAACTGTTACTAGTTGTTGATTTTTGATGAACGTTACTTGGATCGTTGATGAATTTTATATAAGCAGATGTTGTTGTCAGTTTCGAATTTAAGAAATCCTCTTCAAGGTGTTTGACTCGGAATCGCTTGCGTCGCCTCAACAAACTGCCGTTTTCGAACATATCGAATGCCTTTGGATGAAGGGTCCAGTAAGAACCCTTGCCGGCTTTGCTAATGTTACGGGGCACTTTTATGAAGCAGTCGTTGAAACTTAAATTATGTCGCAATGAGTTTTGCCATTTTTGCATGTTGTTACGATAATATGGAAATTGTTCCATAATAAAGCGATATATATCACTGAGCGATAACATTTTCTGCGGCGACTGCAGTATAGCCATTGCAGTCAGAGATATGTATGAATACGGCGGTTTCTGATCACCATAAGTTGTTTTTAATGGACGTGGCATTGCGTCGCTCTTTTTTTATTTTGTATTGTTTGTTTTCACAATGTTTTCACTTTGGTGGTGGGTAAGCGGTGTTCTCTCGTTGGCATCAGCGTTGAAACTGGCAAGAAGGTCTTCCAAATACATGTTTTAATAAATGGTCACCACATATCCATTATTTTCTTTGCCAAGCGAGAAAGCAAGATGAGCCCCTAACGAACTATAGCTTGGCTCTTCTGTAATCAGGTTTTCAAGTGCGACGACATGTTTGCCGTCTCGTTCTTCAGTTTACACCAATAAGAAATTGGGGTGGGATTTGTTGAGTGGGTTGTATGAAAGAAAGGTTACCAATCCCAAATGAAATATATGAATATTATGCTATATATGTTCAAATCAAACAAATCAATTATTATTTTTGTATAAAATGTGCTTGTTAGTGAGTTAGTAATTTAATTAAATTTATTGCTTTCTTATTAAATTACAATAATTCTAAATACCCTAAGTGACATTAATATTAGTATAGGTTTTAATTTTATATGTTACATGTTTGTTACCTCAATCTGTTAATATACTAGACATAGTTATATTGTATTGTAATCCGTGCGTTAACTGTTGACTGTAAATGTTTATAAATTTAAAAAAGTTATGAGTTTGTTATTAAACATTTTGTTTTATATTCTTGTATGTAGGCAAAATAGAAATGGATTTTGAAGACTTTATCTTTAATATATGGAAATATAAGAAAAGATTTCCTTTGCACTATCATTTACATCTGATCAATATCACAGAGCATAATTAAGCTCATTTTAAAAAATAAGTAAAATTCATCATTAAGACACAAAGATTGCACATTATTCTCGTGCAAATGTATTTTACTGACAGTAAAAATATCTCCGAATTTCAAAAGTAATTATATTCCTAGTTAAAACAAACACTAAATTCCGACTCCGTTTAAATCTCTAGATAAATTAATTAATTATACTAACTTTAAACGCCAAAATATTTTATATTACTTAACCATCTTTTTTTCCGAAGAAACGGACAGAGAGAAGTTCATGGCAATGGTATTATTACAGTCACAACAAAATATTAATACCATCCGCATGGGTTTTTATAAATTTATATATTATAAGAGAAACTCACCTTATTATCAAGAAAGTATATTAATAAAAGGGTATTTCTATTCTTAACTCCAGGGAACATTTTTCTAAAATTTTGAAAAATATATGTCTAATTTGCGGGATATACATCGGTTAAAAGATGAGTACTCAAGATGGGTTGCTTACGAAGATATAAACTTCCTATTTACGAGTGGTTCTAATTCCTCAATTCTAATAATTAAATTTCAATAAAAATACTATTTTTTATTAAATTTCCAAATTTGAGAATTTGACAGGAAAAAACAACATTTGTCTTGTACGTGAAAGAATAAAGTTATGATAGTCATTTTGGGTCTAAGAACTCCGAAGTTCTTATAACCATGCAAAATTAACAATTTAAAAATTAATTTTTGCTGTATGTTTCTATTTATAAGTCAGTTTTTATTCCAATGCATTATTTGAAGACTTTTTGTTGGAAAAAATTTTGTGACTGTTGAGTTTCCCGGTTTCCATGAAGTGTTCTTAGAAAAAATCGATTTTTAGAAAATAAAATTAAAATCGGCCGGAAAACTATAAAGTATTTCTTTTTTTTATGAAATAATTATATTTTTAATTAGAAGGGCTTGCTCTTTATAGACAATATGATTTTTTTTCAGAAATATTTTTTATGTTTGATATATTTAATTATTTTTATTTAAGAAAAAATATCTCTCGATTGCTATATTATAGTTTAGCTATTTGTTGCCTTAGAGGCAGAGTAAGTTCAGTCGGAATTCACTCGCGTGCCAAGATTTTTTCAAATTAAATTTTATAAATACATATACTATGTAAAATGTTTGTTCCACATATACTAAATACATAAGTTTAATAAGAATATTTATATATGCACACATAGAAGACAATATCCTGGAAATTAGAAATATATGTTTTCTAAATTTTCGAAATATCCACTCTCGCGTTAAAACTGCAAACCTTGGTTTTTGAAAAGCCACAATCATAATGTGACGAAACCTGTTTTTCTGAGTGTAATCACACTGTGCGAGTGGTCCGAGTGTAAGCCATTGCATGCGAGTAGTGATTCCCCTTCCAAAGGAGGGCACTGGGTACAGCTGTTCCTTTTCAATAAAATGATTTTATAATTTCTTTAGCTGATCCTTAACTTGTTAACTTTGCTCTTGTCAACACTTTTACCGCCTCGGTTGATGACAGCATCGACACTGCATCCGCAACTATGTTTTGCTTTCGTCGGTATATCGAAAAGTATAGTTGCTTCCATATTCAAGTAATTTTGTTAAATCTGCTGTTCTGTTCTGTTTCTTGACTATTTCAATGGCCCTACAAAGTCAGAAATGGCGGTTCTTTATGGACAGCCCCAGAAATACCATCTCCACCACTAAATAAATCCTATCTGGTCAATTTAGGCTTTTGCTAAACTATGTGTTGAATTTTTTTATCGCCACCTGACAGATCAGATCTATCTTCACACCTGAGAACCGGAGGCTGCAACATGACTTCGGCCTTTCGACGATCTTAATCGGCTCTATAACCACGACAGCTTGTTGTCCAACTCATCATCGAACGGAGGAGATTCAAATCTGTGAGCAATTGGAATTCGTACCTTATTTTATTTATGTATACTTGCGAAATTTGTAATTTAAGAACATTAAATTTACTGACTACCGTTATTATTCAAAATGGCATATACAAAAAAAAAACCGTGCCTTTGCCTCAGTGAGCTTCACTAACTCATTCGGATCTTCTCGGTTTTTTTTCGATATTTTTAGAGCTTGGAGGTTCCAGCTAACTTTCGCTAATCTTTTCTGATACCTCACTGAAAAACTTATTTCGCAAGACACTTAAGTTCTTACTAACAAAGTCACACTTTTTCCACATTGATTTTCAAGATAATCTTTCGTAATTCAATTATTAAAATTGCAACCTCCTACGATTGCCCTTGCCCTTTGTCCGAAACCGTGGATTATTGCTTTCCATAGGAATCTGTTCTTAATGTTGTTGCTGAACTGTCGTGATGCCACAAATAACACACAGCTTGCCGCCTTTTTCTTGACCACTTGGGCACATCGTGGAATTAGCGTCTAACTGCATGTTGAAATCTCTTTTCATCCTGTGATTTTTCAGAAAGTTTTGCTGCTGGACCGTCCGGTCATAGCTCATTACGACCTGATGATAATGATGATGATTAAAGTATGTGGCTCCTGCAGTACAAGCATCTGCATAGCCGTATTTATGTAACTAATACACCTTTTATCTTACAAGTCGGGGATCCTAAGATTTTTAAACACTCGTAGCTCTTGCATCAAAATCTTTAGAGCTGTAACTTTACCTGGCTGATAGTGTTCCCCCCCTAAAAAAATTACAGACAAAACACAAACAGGCATAATACCCATAAGTATAGTGTAGAGAATATAATCTTCAATAGCAGACTATGGAAATAAAGAAAAAAAGATTAAGCGCAATCTGTAGCTTATATTCATTTACAGAACGAAAACTACCTGGACAAATCTATATATAATTATTTAAAATTGTTTTCCTCAAGCAATAATAGTCCGATCTTACTTTGTCCGATTTGATTAATATAACTATATTTAATTACAATTTATATTGATAGGTATTATCGATTTTGATTTCGGGGTTTGAGGAGCTGTTGGACTCTTCCAAGAACAATAATGTTTATTGGAAACAGAATCCAGAAAAGTGTTCCGACAAAGTATATTTAGATATTTTTCGTACATCAAAGATTCAGTGTGCTGTGTAAAGCCCAAAAATAATTTTATTTTAATTGGGCATCATCATATTTACTTAAATTGCTATTAACACACATTTTAAGAAACAGGAAACTACAGACATATTCGGCACGTCGATTTTCAAATACCCTTGCAAGAGGATGCCAACCTGGTCATCTCTGAAATAAATTATTATTTAAAAAAGTAAATAATTTTTTAAGGCGAAATGTGATTAAGTAATGTGATGTGGATAATTGTCTATAATAATTGTGAATTGAACTTTAAAAATAAAAGGTTGTCAGTAATCAGGCTATCAAATTACGGCTCTAAAACTGATTGTATTTTAACAAATTGTGAAGGTTAAGGTGGGCGTATCTGAGAAATTTGTTTAAAAATCCTAATAATAAGTACATTAAATACTGAAGTGAGGACTCGAACTCTGGACATGACCGGAAATGTTCTTCAAATCTTGGATAATAATAATGTTACCAAAATTTGTTAACTCCATCTCCAGGATTGTAGGACAAAAAGGTTTCCGCAATTTACAACTGCTGGAGTGGGCGTGTCTGCGAAAGTTTTTGTTGCCATCTTTGAAATTTTCGGACTCTACCTCTAAAACTCAGTAGCCCTTTACAAATGGTTGCTTGACAGAATGTGAAAATGGACAAAAAGTTACTTGATATTTAAACGAGATTCACAACAATACAACGAGCTTACAAATTATATAGAAATTATATAGATTTTATATATGTCTATATCGATTTTGTTAATTTCGTAATTTTGGGCGGCTGTTGACGGCGATCTTTGCAGGAGTTTGATAAATAATTATATTACTTTAGCTTTAAGATTTAGGTACATATATAGATATATACATAAAGCTTCAAGAACTTCGAATCGACATACAGAATTTCGGGCATTGCAGAAAGCTTATAGACTCATCTTCTATGGGGATCAGAGATATTTAAATTCCGACAGATTATTCCGTTGGGTGATTTGTAAATGGTAGTCCCATGTTCATATTTTATTATATTATTTTATATTTTGCCAAAATGTTTTATTTGTACAATAGCGCATCTTTTGACTAATAGTTTCCATGACAACTATATGATATACACCCTTCGAAATGGAATTATAGGCACACGCGTTTTCCCTTATTAAATTTTACATTAGTAAGCTATAAACGATGAATAAAACAATTAGATTTTTAACATTAGCAGACCATTTTGTAGGCAAATTTTTTTGTGTAGCCATACTCTTCCGTATCTCTCCGATTGCTAGAAACTTTTGACAAAAGCCTAATCTTAACAAGAAATGTGCCTTACATTTTCTATACTTGATTAAAGTTGAAAATTCTTCTCTTTTAACCATCTAAGACAGTCGTGTGAAAAGCTTGACCAACACTTAAAAACTCAATTCTTGATTTAATAATGAACGAAATATACCTTTAATTGAAATTTCCCGGGTGTACATAGTATAAGAGCTGACACAAATCGAGCATCATTCGAAAAATAAATAGTCAAAGCAAGAAGAGACAAAAAAAATTATTCAAAACAATTTGTTTTCATGTTGTGTCAGCAACTGGCGATGAAAACAATGCATAAATTGTACACGAATAACCATTTGGCCCGGGCAAAGCCGGATAATGCCCGCCAGTGCACACAGAGCACAGAGCACAGAGTACACATGTATGTTTGGTTGTGTTAACACACGTTGCGAGCCACAGCAATCGCCACACTGTCTCGCAAGTCAAAAGCGGTATTTCCAAATTGGTAGTCATTTCTCAGTTCGTAGAAAGAAGGTAAAGTCATTATGGCTTCCATCGAAGCGATTTTACTGTATGCTGTTTGTGCGTCGGCTGTTTGTTAGTCTGTGTCCCGAACACTCCTCTTATTATATATAAGTATATCCACTCATATAAAACACACACACATTCACGTATCATAAAAGACGGGATGCCGCAACTTGTGGATGTTCAAATCGCAAAATACACAATGTGTTCCGCCTTCGTCATATACAAAGATACACCACCAGCTTTAATTTGATTTCGATTCAATGTGAAGTGAAGCAAGAAAAAATAATATCCTTGGACTATCCGGATTTCAAATCATTTATTCGGCATTTATGCAGATACGTTAGTCACTAAGCTAAGCTGTGTGCCCAGTCCCGGCCCGTTGTTAAAATATTCTTCAAAAAGATTTGTAAATGATGTTCGCGTTGACGGTGATCGTTCTCACCTCGTCGACACTATAACGATCAACATGGCTTGACGCAGTGGTTAAGGCAAAGGCCTACCCCAAAGGGATAGTAGGAAAAGCAAAGTTGGATTTGGTTCTTTTTTTATTCTTTATTTATTTATTTTTTTTTTTTGATAAAAGGAAATGTGCTTATAATTTATAATTTAGGAGTTTACTTGGCAAATAACTTTTATTACTGCAGTCCTTGGTAGACGACTTGTCTAAGGGACCCAGTCATTTAGGCAACTGAATCCGGACTTGTGCTCCAAGCTGGATATGGATGATTAATGTAATTAATCGAAAAAAAAACTTTTATTCACCTATTTATATATTTTATATCATTGCTTTGTGTGTTAAACTCGACGGCAGCACGGCTATTTAATTTTTATTAAGTTTGTTTTGACTATCAAATCGAAATTGATCAACTTTATGCATAAGAACCAACCAGGTCTAAATGTATATTTTTAATGTTAAACATTTAGGGATACATAAATATCAAATAAAAATCTTTTAAGCAGTGAAACCTTAATGATATAAGCAACTAATAATGAAAGCATATTAAAGCCCCAAAATTTCGGATACCAATTTACATTTAATTTATCAAAATAAACTATTCGAAATTATGAAATCACACTGCCGTTAATACATGGTTCAAATGTATTTAAGAAAAATTATCTTGAAAAATAACTTATATAAAAGCTTACAAATTTCCCACTAATAACCTTTTACGTTTTTATCAAAAATATTACTCGAATACTGAAGATACCTTCAAAGATTAATGAAATATTGTAATGTCACATACTCATGCTCCCAAATTCTTCCAAAACTGATATACATAATAAATAAGTCGAGATCACATAATTTGGCAAATTATTATTATCTCCCACAGCTTAAGATATAAAATGGCAAAACTAGGAAGGTGGATTACTAGGAACCCCCTCCTGAGATTAGTAAGAACATTTCTTTATCAGGTCGACTCTGCACCGATATTGAACTCTATCAAATAGCGCCCATAATGGCACAGCTAGGTAAACCACATTTAGAAGGTTTTTTCTAAACTGATGATACAGAATTTTAGCTTAGAATATATTTTGTTCAATTTTAATGGAAGAAAAAAGAAAGGAATTTAACCTGCCCCGCCCACTTCCACAAATCATATAAAACCCATATCTACTAAAATTTTAGTTATAGAATTATTATTATAAATAGTAACTTTTGTATTTCTTTTGTTATCCGAAGATTACTGATCTATTTATTCCATTTCCGAACCATTTAAATTCCTAAATAAAAACTATTAATCGCGTTATTAATCAGAAAGTATATTTGTAAATACCAGGGTTTATGTTTACATTCTACTTTTCAAAAATGCGTTTCTTATTTCAAATTTCAAATATTTCTTTTGAGTTTGGGCAAGCTTTTCTAAATTTTAGAAATTGGCAGTCTTAAATTTTTAACTTATTTATAAAAACAAGAGAAACGTTCTAGTTTTCAGGGCAGTTTTCAACTCCCTTGTGCCTGTAATTTACATTATATAAAAATAGGATAAAGATAAATAAATAAATAAATAAAATTAAATATAAATTCAAATCATGTTAATGTCCGCCGCTATTCATTTATCCTATTGGTTATTCAGTCCATCCAATTTGATATGACCTGGTAACAAGTTTCGGCTGGTATGGAGCAGCAATAACACCAAGGATGTTGGATTTGCTGCTGACCAATCTTGTGCCGATACCATCTTGCAAGGGTGTCGACCCAAATCATGCCACAAAATACGTCAGGTTGTCATGGCGAGAAACAGATACATTTCGGTTGGCCTCAACAGCTGCAATATTCTCATTAATGAGAGCAGTTCGTGCACGAGTTGCTGGCTTCTGGTTGTCGAGAGCAAATTAAAATTCCAAGTTATCCACAAAACGGCGTACAGAACGCTCATTAGGCGTAAAATGACAACCGTTTTTGGCGCGAAAAGCTCTTTAAGTTTGAATAATCGAGCTGGGATCATTTTTAAGCATAATCGATAATTTCGGACACTCCTTTTAGGTAGATAATGGCATTTGTAGACATTTGCTCTGACATGAAAAGTTTGCGAACTAGAATAAGGAAAAAGAAAAAGGAAGATCTGCAGAATGTCGAATGTATATATTGTATAATGTATACTATATAATATAAGCTATATATGATCTATAATAAAAATACAATGTTTAATTTTCTCCATTCGTATCCCTCTACATTTACACTTTGCCCTTTAAATATAAGGCTGTATAAAATTGGATATAGCTATGACATCGGATAACATTTGACGAAATATGTTAACTCTTAAATAGAAACAATATATTAGCAAATAAAGCAGCATACATATATACGTAATAAATATAATCGTACTTATTTGCGCCAACGAAAAATACCTAACACAGAAGCCTCACTTTTGAATGATATAAAATAAAGTCGCCCATAGCAAAAAAAAAAAAAAAAAAATGAAAAAAAAAACAAAGAAAAAACAAAAAAAAAAAAACAATGGAACAGCTGTCCGTTGCCGTCGTTTCTATGTTCTCTCTGTTTGTTGCGTATTCAAATTTGTCGTGTTTGGCACTAATTTAGCCGAATTTCATGTCATGAATAAATCTTGAAATAGCAGCGAGGCTTCATGTCCTTACAAAATATAAATAAACAGCATGTGACCACTTTTCCAAGCAGATATACTCAATTATATCATGTACAAAATGTGTTTACATTATGTTTAAATAAGTTTATGCATATTAATATATGTATGTACTTATGTGTATTATGCTAAGTTAACTAGGCGGAGAGGAGAGGCCTTCTACTGACCCCTGCTTCTAATCTTGTTTTCGCCTTAGTTTCTTATTTGCATGTACACATTTTTCTTTAATCATGCTACGAATATTATTTTAGGGTAAACATTCATCTGATAATTACCACTTTACAACATATGTGCAAGTAATGCCTTAATAAGCAGCAACAATAAAGAGAACACGTGACACTTGCGGTTATGAATTATTCAACGGAATGCCTTATTAACGCCAACACCAATAACAAATTGGTTAGACCTATTGCGGCTCATTAACTCTTGATGGAAATTTGATGGCAAATAGAGAAGAATGTTTCCACAATGAAGTGTATCGCATTTTTAAAAGTGTGTTCTTATGCATAAATAACAATGGTAGACCTAGTGACTTGGACACTGCTCAGCATCCACCCCTATTGTATTTATATAGAGCAATCATTTCATTAATGACACACAAAAGCTACCCCGTCCGTCATAACGACCCTTTTAGAAGGCACAAATCGGAATGCTTGTTTTGATTTATTATACCATTACAATTTAGAAATTTGTTCGTCTTGCGTTTCATCTGATTTCATACTGTATAAATAAAATAAAAGCTGTTGATTCCTTGCCTTCTATTCAAGAGAGCCGTATTTTTGTGTGGGCAAATAAATGGACAAATAAAATGCATTTATTTGTCGAAAAAGGGAGGCCTCAGTTTAGCCGACTGTCCGTTTGTCTGTCTATCTGACTTTCAGCTTGTCCCTCTTTTTTTTTCAATTATCCTATAGTTTTTGCACTTGTCTTGAGTTAAGACCTTTTTTCTTTCAAGATATCCCAACCAAATTAATCAGTTATCAGAGCCCGTAACTTCTTAGCAAAGAACTATAAACATCAGAAAAAAAACATTAATATAATTATATTTTAAGAATTTAAGAAAAAGTAATTTTAATACCTTTTTAAGATAATTTTATAACTTCCTCATCAGTGTATCTGAGTTATATTCTACTCCAGTGGCAAAATCTTTTACTCAACGGTTTGCAATATTTTACCAAATGAAGCTGCTCCTTCATGTTCACTAGTAATTGGGGTCAGATTACCACTTGCTCGCTTGAATGGATTCAGGAAGTATTCAAAGGTACTCATAATATAAACATACATAATAATATTAATTTGAAGTACACTCAGCAAACAAAAAAGTGTACCTCGAAATAATATAAATCCAATTAGGCAACTGTACTGCCGCTTTAGCATTTAACCGCTTAACCATTTTTAATTAGCTTGTATATATCAGCAAAGTTTCCTTTTTTTCCAACAATTTAAAGTTTCAATCCAAAACATGAATTATGTTAATTTGACATTTGGTTATATTTCGCGACAGGATGTAAATAAATCAATCAACAGCCGGCTGAAATGGAGCATTTTAGAATAAAAAACAGAAGGTGATCAGATAAATTATTTTTATAGTTATTTTATAATTATGTTTAAACAATTTGCCCTATATTATTTGCCCTGTTTTTGAGTTTTTCAGGTCGATTGCACTGTTTTAATAATCGATAGTTGCCAGCACTATGTTAATAAATAATTTAATAAATCTACAAGTTAAGGTAAAGTCTTTGACTCTTGTTTGTTGTTACACATATATGAAGGTCCATCCTTATTACAAATTCGTTTAAGCATATTTTGTGGGCGTGTGGTGCACAAGTTCCTATACCTGTAAGATTTTATGAGCAAACAAACAAATACATTTCCTTTCGAAATGACGGGGAATTATAAAGGTATGAGTTCCAGCAATTATAACAGACAAAAGAGAAACATCACTTCCATTCCTGACGGGGGGTAACTTAGCTGCTGCTCTCAAATCTTTCATCTTACCGCTAATATCCAACTGGTTATAATGGTTATGGATGAATTAATAGTGTGTATGCCAAAACAAATACAATTAAATAATGAAGCGTTAAAAACGGAATTAATTTGTGTGCGGCTTCTTTCATCATAATTTATCAAATTAGATTTGAACGCCGACAAAACGATTTAAAGAGAATTTGGACATTCATTTATATGTATTTGTATGAATAGTAAATACATGTATATAAAATATAAACATAAGACCCCAAATCACAAACCAATCTTAATACAAACAAAAGAGAATGTTTTGACCAACCAGTAAACATACAAGAAGAGAGCGAGTTTGTAAGTGAGTATGCCAGATGAACAACTTGTTTGATTCCAATATGTATATATATTTATATATATATATATTTTTTGTTTTCAGTGTGCCATTACGACAATACAAAACTAGGTATTAACTCTAAAAAGAAGCCATATAACTTAAGACGTTTTCTATGGGTTTTTAAAACGAAATATATATATATTTTTTTGTTTTGTTTTTTGTTTAAAGTCCAAAACTTATAATAGCATGGCTGTTTCAGCTTTCAGCTATGTACTTAAATAGTTAAGTACTTTTTTTGGTGAAAGTAGACACTCTTTAGGGTGTCAATTGCTGAGCTGCAAAGTATTGACTTGCGATTTTGTTAACAAATGGTATTGAGTTAAGATTTGTTCGATGAATCGAAAATTGTTTTTATCCATATTGTGTCTATTTGTGATCCTTGTGCGCCCTAGAATCTTTTGTAATTATGTTTGTGTGGCTTAATCTGGTTATTTCATCCTGTTTAAAAGGGTTTATGAGATTTGTGTTATTATGATTTACCCTTTTAAACCAGTTTGTGCAGTCGTACTGCATTATAAAAGCTTGCTGGTTTTATTCTTATTTTAGTGTTGTTTTTGGTCGTAAGAGGATAGTTGATTGCTGTTTTGGCATTTGTGTCGGCAAAGTCGTTTCATTTTAAGTTAATACGGCTGGGCACATTATTTATCTTCTCATATATACTTTTATTAAGGCGATTTGCGTCAGTCTACTTTGTATTGACGCTATAACTATAACTATATTTTTATCTCAAACAACTTAGCATCTACGCTGTGAAGATATAGGATAGCGTTTAAAATATTCGTATCACATCCAAATTCCAAGTGATTTTAAACATTGAGTTTGACTTTTCGCTTTGAATAAAAAACCTGAAATCGGTTGCAATGCATCCTACTCTTTCCATTTGGGAATTTATAGTTTAGATAAAAAACAAAACCTGAAGATTAAATTTCCTCGCATTTAAATCTCAAATGTCTATGATTATTATCTTTCATGTTTTCATCATTATAATCAAAATCCATTGTGCTTTTTGGGAGGACTTCAGTGACATAATTATCAATTATATAATACAATATATTAATATATTATTCATATTAATTTAATTATATAAAAATGTTTATTGTATTTGAATGTTACATGTTAAAAATTGTTGCCAACATTTGCAATTATACAAAACAATCTCTTCCTACAGGAACTTTATTTCAGTTCAGTTTATAGAGGAAAAACCATAAAATTAATATATTCATAAATAAATACTGAGACAGATTTATTTTAACACACATATAGTGGCGGAATGTCTTGCACTTAGTATGATTTTATGTCAACAATCTCAACAGCTTTCATTGGGCTCAAAGCTTGATTGAAAATAAATGTCTTAGGTTTTGTTTGTCATATATTCCAAATTATTTGATTTAAAATTAAAGTGAAATAATTTGATTCAAGAAACACAATTGATTCTATTAAAGCTTAAATAAGTGCAACTTCAACAAATTACTTCTTCATCACGAAACAAGGTTCAATTGAATGCCAACGAATCAGGAATTAAGAGCTTTCGGCGATGGGAAACAGTAACCCAAATTACTTCAATGCGCAATTAACTTTAATTATTTAAACAAACAATTTGTACTTTCCGGTGAACCTGAATACCTAAATGCATTCGACTCTTCCGCGAACCACATGTTTGTACACTGAATCCATTGAAAATTAAAAAGGTTATAGATGGTTTTGTGTTAACGTATGTTACAGACAGAAGCTAGCATCTCCGACCACATAAATTAGACGAGTCGATAAAGCCATGTCCGTTTGAATGCCTTTATGAAAACACTGACATCAGAGACCATAATATCGACACATTTCGATTTCAGATGGCAGAGTAAATTCTAAGTAGCGTATAATAATATCAAAATTTCATCAAGATCAGATAAGAAACACCCAAGTTATTGATCTAATCACTATCAGCGGGCCTAATAATTTTCTGTATGCGTAAATATGCGGTGGGGAGATTTGGCAAAAAACTAAAATATGTTCAACAGACGTGTTTAGGGTATATCATAGTCGAGCTCACTCGACTTACTTGCATAAACTGCGATAATAGTTTTAAGTTTGCATGTGTGTCTCGTGCAGTTGGCAACTATCGATTGCTTAAACAGGACAGATAGACCAGGAAAAAGCCTAAAAAGGGACATCAAAAATAGTTCATTTGAGATTGGGAAGGCAATTATTTAAACAGTCTATTAATAATCTAATAAACTCTTAAAAATATCCTCTGCTTCATTTCAGTCATATGATGAGCCTGTGCCAACCGTGCTTAAATATCTTTCGGACTACAGAATTGACAGCAATATCCGAGGCAAGGTTTCATAATCTATTTAAAACAAAATTAATTAATTAATAAAAAAATGCATATGTACATTAAAATATTACTTACAGTGTGTGCCACTGTACACCGGATACTGTCCGGCTTAACCTGCCTGGAAAATAGGGGTTATTTTGGCTACGATTCGCAAAACTTGTTTATAAACATGTTTTGGCATCTATTTACTCCGAGTTAACTGAAAAAAAAAACAGAGAAAAACCTTCGCTTTGATTTGATGCAATGCCCAGAGAATTCCATGAAATTTTTGAAAATTAGAAAATAATTCCTAAAATGCGTTGTTTGCTTATTTGCACTTATTTAATGGAATTTAAAAAGGGACAGATTTGTTCAGGAAAAGTCTTAAGCGGAAGAATTGACTTTGTGTAATTATCTTCTAGACTGACCAGATTATTTGTGCTGTTCTTCTCCGGAATGTGTTAACTAATTTATGTATACAAAATAAACAAGTCTGACTGGCAATTGGGCGTTGGTTATAAGCAAAGGTAATATAGTTAGTATAATATAGTTTATTTCTTGCGCAAACGACACCAAGCTCATTTTTAAACCTCCACATAAAACAGAATTAATTATGTGAAATATTATGAAATTCCGAAATAATGTAACAAAGTTGTATTCTTATACTATGATACAGAAGGTATAAAAGTATATTGGGTTTGTGCATTGTCCCTCATAATGTCTGTCCGTCTGGATGAACGCAACTTTTTTCGACACCCTTAGTGATATAGACTTGAAACTTGAAACATATACTTGAAAGTGCTCCGAATAGATAAAGTGTCAAGATTTGAGTCCTACGTCCACTAGGGAGCTAGAAAATCGATCTCAATAAGCTCATATCTTCCGTAATTTATGAGCTACAGTTGTATAGTATTTCGATGACAGCAACGTTTACTCTTGTTTTTTTAATCTGGCTAACATTTTTAGTATTGTTTAAAATCATAAGTGATTCCATTAAATTTATATTCGTTATATTAAATTCCTTCGATTTTATTAGTCGGATTTAAATTTTTAAACGTTAAAAAACTATAAAACTATATCTTTAAAGACATGAATTTGCTTTTTTTGAAATTCTCAGCTAAGATTGATAGGAAAACCACTGCACTTAATTTTTTTTATCAACTTAAAAGCAAAAGAGAACGTTGCAGTTGGACGTAAACGACAGCGAAATACTATGATACCATAATTTGTGTGCAGCCAAAAAGTACTCAGATTGAGGTAGATATATGATAGTAACCCTTCTTCGAAGTTTGGCTGTAGCTCTTAAATTACGGAAGATATGAAATTTTCGAGATTTTGGGGGCGGAAGTGGTTGCAAGAAATTAAATAGACTGTTTCCAATAATCTTCCTTCCAAGTTTTGTCACTGTAGCTATCAAATTGCGGGAGATATGACCATTTATCGGTTATGGAGGCGGGAGTGGGAGTGGCACAAGACATTTATGAATAATGTTACTAGCAATATACCTTTAAAATTTGGTGACTTAAGTTTTCAAATTGCGTGAGATATATGGGCTTATCGATTTACACCAACAGGTGTATCGCTTTAGGTAGGTGGAGTGGGCGTGGTCATCCAATTTTTTATCGATCTTTTGAGGAGTTACCAGTAACATACCTTCAAAATTTTGCGACTCTAGCTTGCAAATTACGGCAGATATGCGTATTTTAAATTTATAGGGACGAAGTTTCTGGGGGCGGCGGTTGTGGGCGTTGTCCAAAAAAAGGAAACTACACAAACTCTAAACTCTTTTTATTCTGTATAGGAGTATAAACACTCAAAATAAAAGTGTTCTTGGATAGAAATATTTTGGTAAGCAGAAAGCTTTCCATACTAGGAAACATTTACGATCAATTTTCTTATGGATTTGAATGGATTTCGATACAACTCGTAACTAATGTGTTTGATTCCAATATCTTGCTTAGTATGCAAAAGTTTTTCATACAAGTGCTACTCTTTCAACCGATAGTTCCAATGACAGGATCCGGATGATATCGTGCTGTGTAATACGATGAAAAATAAATTTAATATCTAGATCTAGAATATGTAATACATATAGTGTATGCCCTATTTACTGAGAGAGGTCCCCGTTAAAGTGCACTGCACTTTGCGACAAAATTAAATTACCCGATGCAGGAATAAGAACGATCTTAAAATCTTAATACCAACTAAATAAGGAACAAACACGTATTAAGAAATCAATATAACTAATTACTTATATTATTAGTTTAGAAAATGTAAGCTTAATTAGCAGATTGGAAAACAATGGATTCGCAAATATAGATAAAAAAAAATATGGAATTGTCGAACTAATTGCAATTAAGTCAGCAATCACTTGCGCAAATTAAATGATCTCGTTCTTTGTTTGCTTGCTCGCATACTACAATTATATTATTACATAAATACAAGACAAGTAAAATGATCTAGCAAAAGAGCTCAACTAGAAGATACCCTGAGCCCAAGTCGTGACCTATCAAAAGATGTACACTTCTTTGATTTGTAAAAAATAAACAAATAAAATAAAACAAAACTAAGCACATATACTCTGCAAATTTCATTTAAAGGCGCATGTTTTTCTTATTTTAAAATAATTTAAAAAACAAAAACATTAAAAACAACACATATTACAAAATCGGTTTGGAAATGCACTTTATTGTTTTCTACAGATTTGTTTTTACCCAAGAATTTCTCTGTATTTAGTTTTTATGTGTGCATTATTGAAAGTACTCATTCAATTTTAAATGGGTGTAGGGTATAAGCATATGCGTGTCAAGCAAAAGCTGCTAAAAAGCAATTTGAACAAGTAATTTTGCAGCCGGGCGTAACTGACTGCGGAATACTCTAATTCCAATATTGTGGCAGAGAACCGTATTGTGGGAGTTAGGTTATTGGTAGGTTATACGTAGGCCATATTTGACCCGTTATCGTACGGGGTGGGTATGTTACACAGCAAGCAGAAAATGTTCAACACATAGAAATTATGCTGTTATGATTAAAGAATTTTTACCCTAGAAACTAAAAATTACAATGACGTTAACATACGCCGTTATTCGTAGCTATAAGCCGAAAGTTTCTTTTAATAGCCCGCCGATTCAACGTAAACTATTGGATTCCGAAAAACATTATTTTTAGTTAGACTCATATCGAGTCATTACTAAAAAATATTATTGCAAAATTATATTTTGGTAGACTTAATAGACTAAATCAAATTCAACTGAAACTAATTATAGATCGTTAGTATTACTAAACTCTATATCTAATTAATAAAAATGTTTATAAATAATGCAGTGGCAAAAAATAATTGATTGACAAATTAAGATTAAAACCAAACTGGTTTTCTGATGCGAGCTTAATGCAGGTTAGAAAATATACTGTTTAGGGAGGTATTGGATTGTTTGTCAGGAAATTTCGTATTTATTTTGCGAACTCTAGCTTTAAAATTACTGAAAATATAAGCCACTTATAGATTTGTACATCGAATTGTATCGATTTTATCGAATTTCGAAATCAGAATATAATAACGCCTCTGCCACGTGCTGCTTAAAAACAAGAGAACAAAAGCAGCTAATGAAAATTTCTACTGCCGACGGTCTTTTTTAATTTTGTCTTATTTTTAAATTTTGTTTTCATTTGGAAAAAATTAAACCGATTTTATTTTTAAACTCTAGTTAAAGGTATTTTAATTTTAATAGGTGTAGAAACACAAGTCACACTGAAATAATATATTTGGAGAAATATGGAATAAATAGTTTAATGACCTCAAATTGAAATTATAAGAAAAATTTTTGTGAGCATTGAAAATGGTTTCAAAATATTTGCTTAAAACGAAATTGAGTTTAATAAATCAAGAGAAAACGTAAAAATAACTGTAAGTAAAATTTGTATAAAACGTAAAATAAAAATATTATTTCGAGCGACAAACTTAAATTTAGATGTTAGCAGATTAATAAAACTCTGGGTCTAGGTTTTTTCGTTTTTTTAGGGTACTGAATAAAATTAATTCAATAATTTAAGCCAGTACAAAGAAATACTTTTCTCATAGACTATCCGAAAGAGAACAAAGATTTTTAAATCGATCTTCACCAGATTTTATTTTAACATTATTTTGCCTGCAAGTTTCATATTAATCTTTATAATAATTTTTCTGCTTATGCACTGAATGTAAGTGTTAATATTAGTTTTGCAATTTATAAAGAATTGTCAACTAGATGCCAATATCGGTGGTGTAAATTAAAGTAAGCTCACAATTAGTTTTTTTTTTATTATGTCTTAACTTATGAATTTGACTTAATTGGCTTGGTATTTGTAATTTACAGTAACGCTGCTGCTCTAGTTTTCCCAAATAAAAATACGTCGTGCCGCTTTTAAACTTGGATAAATATAAAACATGAAAAAATATACGTATGCCACTGTGCTCATATATTATTTTTTCCTCATATGTTTATTTACTTTGTTATTTGTTTATTATTGTAAATTGGAATCAGAAAACTGCATCGTTGCAACGCAACAACCGCAACCCCACACCGTATTATATTGATATTGAATATTTTTAAGATATGAGAAAGCCAAGAAAAAATTTGTTTCATACTAAATTTCAAATGAAAAAAACAAAAATTAATAAAAAATATAAAACATATATTTTGAGCATAATCAGAAAATACTGCAATAGAACGCATAGTGAGAATGGTGGGCAAAATCCTTCTGGACTTATGCAGGGAAGTGCAGCGGTTACTTGGGCACTGGTATTTGAACCCACCAGAAAATTAACGATTGAGTCAACGGATCCATCTACTCCAATTTTTGAATGACGTCTTTTTTCTGTATGAAGGCAAGTGTCTTGCTGGCTCGTTTGTCCAAAGCTTGCCTTCTAGGTATCTAAATCAAAATATGTTAAATTAATATCAATATTAAAAATTAATCGCAATATTAAAATTGCCGTTGGCTTGAACGGTCAATGTCTGGGTGATTATTCGATTGCTTATTATATTATATCCTTTGAAACAAATTATTTGTTTTTTCAATATAAGACAAGATTACCAAATTATTTCTTTACCAACTACTAAAATTTTTGCCAACGTTTTCGGCTTGTAATTTTTTCACAAGATACAGAAGTCAAACTGGAAATATTTACTGGAGTAAGCTTTTTAGCTACGCTCATTTGCGGCTGTCAAATCGATATATTATTAAACTGCAAACCGATATGACCTTTTTATATTAAACCAAAAAGTTGATAAAACCTATTGCACTGACTTACAGCCAATTTTCCCGAACGCATAATACATACAAAAGCTAGATCTACCAAGTTTTGAACGTAGAGTGTAGCTTGTGATAAACCTGATATACATGAACCATATCCATGTCCTCATCTGATTCTCGCACCTTTGCATCTTAAAGCGATCGAAAAAAAAAAATCGATATAGCCGATATGTTAGTCAATACATTACCTACACATGTAAATTAGGAAGATTAAATATACATGTTGATATATGTATGTTATGTCAGAGGGGAATGAGGCTTTTTTTTAATTGTTATTCATTCGTTGATTTTTAGTAAAGTCAACTTTAACAGATTCATATACATACAACATCTCAAACTCAAAATAAATACTTACTTCATAGCAATGGCATTAAAAATAGCGTTATTATCAATTAAGAGCTTAAGCATTGTGAATTACCTTTCGCTTTTTATATTTAGAATTATAAATTTAATATAATTTTTTTCATGCATGTCCACAATAAATCAATAAAGCTAATGTAAAAAGCTTGATTGTTATTACAGTTTTATTTTTTTTTATTTTCTAATAGTTGCTACATTCAGATATACAATACATCTTTAATAATTGCAAGCAAATTTAAATTTATCTTCGTGTTGCAACTCAATTTATGTTGCAATCTGCTGTAGAAATTGTTGCCAATATGTAATGCGTTACAGTAAATTCAACCCATGATATTTGGTTGCAGCAGGTTATTTTTCTGTGTGATATGTTGAAGAAGTGAATTTAAACAAAGTCCAGTAACGTTTAAGTGTGATTGCACTCTATCAAGAGATGTATTTATTCCTGGAGTTGACAGTTTTCATAACGATCGGATAAGAATCATAGAAGTGGTTAGAAAAAACTTGTATTCAAATCAAACACAGCAAACATATTATTATCTGTAATTTAGTAGTGTATAAGTTACTGTTGGTTTGAATATCTGTGATGTTTAAAAAATTAAATAAATCGATGAAGATCAATTAGCTGATGTTTTGTGATAATTAAAAGCTTAATAAAGAGTATCTCCTAGTCGAACCTTTTCGAGTATAGCTCCTTGTTTACTATTACAAGATATTGATTTAAAGAGCTTGAAAACCTGTATAATGCCGAATATTACTTGTATGATAGTTTGTTTATGGTATGGTCGGTTTTAAGCGTTAAGAATGTTCTTTGCGGTGTGTGTGATGCAGATGAACACATATAATTGGACCGAGGCAGTAATAACATATTTCGGCTGTTTTGAAGAAGAGGCAAAACAACGCTCATGCGAAGTCTGGCTTTTTTTTCCAACATCACCAAATTGGGAGGTGTTTAAGGAAAGCTGAAAACAAAGTAGAAGACCGAAAGAAATAAAAAAAACCCATTTCGTTGCACCGAAAGTCACATACTCTTACTTATCAGCTATATATATACTTACATCGATATATAATCGTTCTTATACATATAATCGATAGATATGTAAAAAATCAGTTGATTGACCAATTAGCGTGTCAAACATGCCTAAGCCAAGGAGATGACAAATTGAAGCTAAGAAAAATTGTTTAAAGAACTTCTTGTGTAATTAGTTAGAGCTTTGAATAATTTAAGTCGTAATAGTAGGCAAACTCTGATATGATGATTTTGTTTACATATTTATTCATATTAGATATGCATAAATTTTGAAATCAGCCCTATTCGAGAACATCATTGTACCTGTACCAAGCGTGAAAAGAAACAAAATCCGATTACGGCACTCCGAGAAGAGTATTTGTATGTATGTGTTCATGGATGTGTTCATATGAGATTAATATCGAAAGAGGCTCTGTGTATTTCTGCTGAGTGGCGACGGAAAGTCTTTCGGTTAAAGCAATTTGGTGAATAAGGCTGGTTATCGCTGACGGCTTCTTGAGTTTAACCTAACTTGCTCATTGTTTCGCTAAGGTGTTGGGTGCAGCTATAAAAGTCAATTATGGTGCAGATATTAAGCATGGAACGTTTACGTTTCCTCTACATACATACATACATACATAGATTACTTTTAATACCCTTGCAGATGGTATTATAGTTTTGTCACGACATCTGTAACGCTTTGTATATATATTCTATATTCTTAACCACTATTAAATACAATAACATTTGTTACTAGTTTACCAAAAAGCTCCCGTTGCTTCAAGAGAATTGCACGATCTATCATCGTGTTAAAATGTGCGATTAAATTTGAATGAAAATGCTCTTAATTTAATTTTGTATGGCATTTTATCTTGTAAAACATAATGTAATATGCATTATTTTAAGAATGTGGTATTTTTATACTTTCACATTACCATTGTTTTAACTTATTTATAACACCTTACCCTTTAAGAAGGTATTATAATTTTGTTTTCAAGTTTGCAGTGCATTGGAGAAGACGTGACGGGCACCATAAAATATATTGTTGATCATTATTACCAGCCAAATTGATATGACAATCTCGGTCTCCACGACTTTTTTAGACTTATATACGCAGAATTCTCTTAGTTTCTTAGTTATCTTAGTGAAATTTTCTATAAATTCGTATTTTGGCCTTGTATTTTAATGGCGTCGGAGGCGACGGAATCGACTATCATTAGAAAATTTGGTCAAAAGGATGATTCAGGCAATAAAAAATTATTTTTGGCAAGATTTGCTGACCGAACTCACAGCATATTCCTGTTATTAATTTAAATTTATACAGGTAGAAATTTTTTGCCTATTTTTTAAATTTTTGTTAAGTACGAAAGCTAAATTACCTGCTCTAATAAATAAATAGTAAATATAAAATTGATTTATTGTATTGCAAAAACACATACTGCTTAAAATTATATATATTTGCGGGTTTTATCACAACTTTTAATGAGTATTGTCTTAAACAGCCCAGTTATGAGATTTTATGGGTCTTTTTCGAATTTTCGATTTTAGTTCTGGGAGCGACCCATTTAATATTTTATTCACTTTTCATTTTATTCAGTTTCCGTCACTTTTAATGGAACTCTGATTTAAATATGCATTCGATATCTACTTGTTATACCGCGACTACCGAGACTAGAAGCCCGAGGTTGATTTTTCCGTTTAAAGAAATCCACTAAGTTTAATTTTTTAATTAAAAAAGTTTGATTAAGTTCAGCTCTCATCGTAAAAAATAAACCAAGCAATAAATGTTGTGAAATAGTTTGATTACATTTGGATGGGACCAGGTAAATATTTTGCTGATATTTGCTTTATACTCTTGAAGAGGGTATTCAATTTGCGTCATGCAGAATGAAACGTCTTGAAGGAGATTATCTCATAAGGTATAAATATTATTTATCACTGCCAAAATGGGAGTCGATATAGCCATGTCTGTTACTAAGCGAAATAGTTTACCAGATTTAAAGCTCTTAAAATAAAAATGGAACATTTTCTTTGGCCAGGATTGGCCAACTATAATTATATAGCTGACATTGGGAACAATAGGTCGATATATAAGCTCTTGCATGAAAAATTAACAAAAACTCGTCAGTTTATTTGGGACGAAAATCATTAAAATCTGACCTCTATAACAAATAGTTTTGTTAGAAATATTTGATCAGCTTTCAAAGTTTAGAATAACATATGCCTAAGATAGAGGTTCTTTGTATAATTTATATTTATTTGAAAGTGTGTTTTGTTATATGTTATATTTTTCTTTTGCATCTGAATTAACAGATTTATACCAACAGGAAGAAATATTTCTATACTCGGAATATAAACACTTTAATTTATATCAGTTGCCATTAAGTTGTCATAGTTAAGATACATGTTAATTCTTGTTTCATGTTCCTTCCGAATTGGAAAGATTTATCTTGAAATGTTGGGCCTTTACTTCACTTCACGAACATGTGTGTTAATATAATGGAAATCAGTTATAAGGAGCATTATAGCAATTAACGTATTCGTTAAATGTTGTTTGTCTATTCATTCAAAGTTTATTTGGCAGTTGTAATAAATATTTATTAAGCATTATTGTTTAAAATTTTAATATTGTTTATTGTCACACTTTTTACAATCATAGGCTAAATTTGTAGTCATTTAGATTAAGTTGAGCCCTTATTTGTTTAGACATTTATACATTTAATACGCAAATTAAGAAAAAAATCAACAATTCAGCTTATGTAATGCATTAATGTGTTCACTGGCTTAACTGATAAGAGAACTATTTGTTGGATCCCTGTTATGGTTTACACCATAATGTAATAGGATTTGAATCGACAGCAGATCGATAAGCCTCGAAGAGTCAATCAATAATTTTTTTTTATCACCTGAGGGTCTAAATGAATAATGGCTTTAAATCAACAAAACTTGTATACTTTAGAACTCGTTTTCAAATTTGACTGATAAACAGTTATATTTTTATAATTGGTTTGGTTTAAGATATTACGCAATAAATTGCAGATTTTGCGAGTATTTAAAATTGCTGTTCTTTCTTTCATTTGTCTCTTTTGCATATGGAAATGAAGGCAACCATACATCTCTTGTTCTAATAAAAAGCCTCTAATTTTTGTAAATTCTATTTTATTTTATCTTGTTTTATTCGATTAATATAATGCTTACTTTTAGAAATCAGCTTAATAAAAAATAGTTAAATAGTTCTACAAGTCTAATTCTTTTCCAAAAACTCAAATTTTTTACTTTGGAAAGCAGAGATGTTTCACTACTACTTTGATAAGCTATTTAAATATTAGATGTATTTTATTTTTAAAAAAATGTATATATGGTTTTCTACTATTGTTTAACAAAAAATTTTGATAACGTCATCATGGTTATTGATGCAATTCCTATAAGCTGATTAAAAATAATGTAAGCATGAAACGAAGAAACTCTTCATACGACTTAAATGATGCAGAAGACAAAATACTTAAATTTGATAATTAAATTATTAATAAACGATTTAAAATAATTGCCTTCTCAATCACCAATTAACTTGATTATAATTTTATCTACTCTCTATTCTTTTAATTATACTTTTGGCCTTTTTAGTGTCTATTTGTCCTATTTCAGTAATCGATAGTTGATTGATTGATTTAATTTCTATTTGTTTAATCGTATAAAAAACGTAGAAGACGATCCGTAGTAGAAGATCAAAATAAATAAAAATAAAATATTTTAAAATTTTTTTTCTATAAAACTGTACGAAATAAATCGGAATGGTCTTTGCATGGCCGAAAAATGTATTTATTTTTTTTGTTTTATCAATTCAGACATTTATTATAGATTTGTAAGATTTGCAAAATCTTACATTCCAAATTGTAAGAGTCTAGACAAGCAGCCAGGTGGACATTGTTAAAAAAGACTATATATAGTCTACTACTAGTGTAAGGATGCTCTAGTCAATATGGCTAAGAAAAACATTCGCCAACGCAAACCGTACCATATCCAAAGGGTGCCAATATGTGTGTTTTTTATATTTCGATCGAAATTCTAAACCGTACCAACGTTGCTCAAGGGAATCACACTGCAATTAATTTTCGCTCATTGCAAAAAATCAGATTTAATGATTAAAATATAATGCATAAGTAAACAGAAAATGCTAGCTTGCTGCGGGTTGGACCAGTTTAATTTACGATTTGTTTAACAACTTGAAGTTATATTCCAATTGCGTCTTTCATGGCCATCGGTACTCAATTTAACTCGATATTTAGGAAATTGAGGAAGCTGTCGATGAAATAATGCATCTGTCTGCTATTCCAATGAACAGAAAGAGGGAGTGAGAAACTGACAGATCAGCTCGTCTTTTCATGCTGATCAAGAATGTAAAAAATATGGTCGGCGATAACTATTACAACTCCACGATGCACTTCAACTCATTTTTAATGGGTTCTTTTCATCAAATAATTGACAAAATAATTAAGCGTCCCGCCTGCAATATGAGAACCCGTTTGCAGACATCATTTAAGAACTTTATCCGTAGAAATAAGTAATTCAGTTAATTTTGAAATTTTAGTCAGTATACTTGTAAAAGCAATAATGTGCTTATGTTTTTTATTAATACTTTTACAGTTGTTTATTAATTGTTTTGTTTTTTCTAAATTATTCATTGCAAAGTTGACACAATCTATTTTACGTATCTTCTTTTCAATACATATGTTCTTAGAATGCCAGTACTTTTGACATTGTAAAAAAGTATTTTTGCACAATAATTCATCTACCTATTTACAGTTATTTATACAAATTAAATTAGGATTTTACTAGTACAGAAGATATGGATAGAACGAAAATATAAAAAAAATAACGAATAAAAATTGAATTTATTTCAAATAAATATATACGTAAAGATGTGATAATTAATTAAATTTGTATTTTAAATAAATATTTACGCGATAAAGATTTGAAAATAAATTGACATTTTCTCATAATTGTTTGTTGAAGTTCACTTTGGCTAAATATAAGTTTATGTGGGTCTATGAACATAGTCTATATATGTATGTAAGCTAGCATTTACGGATCAAGCTTTAACTCTTATAAAGAAAGGAACTACGTTTATGTACATACACATCAACAGCATTGAATTCTCAATTATAAACACAGGAATAGCTTCATCCAATAGAAGCATATGCTTATATCGTTCGCATACCAGAGCTTATTCTATTCTGAGTTTCCGGTCCTCGGTACGTTTGCGGTGGTGGTATTATCGAAAATGTGTTGCAATAGCTACTGTGTATATTCCCAATTGGTGCGGCCGACATCATCAGCAGTGGATGTGCCATCGCCAAGTCATATGTCATGGACGAAATTCCCGAGGAAGCCTGAATATTGCCAGATACGTTGACGCCAGCCGCATAATGCAGGAATGGTAAATGTGCCGAAGCTGTTATCGTATGCAGTGGAGGTAGCGGGCGCTGTCGTTGGTCCTCGGGATGTCCGGCGGGCAGCGCTATCGATGGACTCATCTCGGCCGATGATGTTCGCGGGTAATCCGATATATTCGCATATGTGTTGTTATTGCCACCGCCGCATTCCACCACATCGATGTCGGTGCGATCGTCGTCTTCTTCGTCCTCCTCGGAGACCTGATCCGGCTGCCTATCGGGCGTGATAAGACTTTCGATTGTAAACGAACGCTTTGGCCGATAACTATTTGTGCCGTGCTCCAGCTCGAGAGCTCCATTATTATTTGTGGATGAGCGCAGATTGAGCAATGTCATTTCGGTCAAACTGCTCTCCGCATTCTGTCTAGGCCTATGTGCCATATGTGGCAATGGGCAATGTTGCACCATGGCGGCGGGCGAAACACGATTTGCGGCGTGGTGTGACAAAATCGCCGTAGACTCTACCACATTCATAGTGGCACTGTTGACGTCCATCGTCGGCATTGGCGTTATTGTACTCCCCGAACGGGCCGTGAAGAAAAATCGATTGATGTTCGCCAAGGCGGTTAGTTCCTCATTGAGTAAGTTCTTATCATTTTTATGCAATTTGAAGCGTTTTCTTCGTCGCAACAAGCTCCCGTTCTCGAACATATCGAACGCCTGTGGGTGCAGTGCCCAATAGGCCCCCTTTCCGGGTCTGTCCGGTCGTCGGGGCACTTTGATGAAGCAATCGTTGAAACTGAGATTGTGTCTCAGTGAGTTTTGCCAGCGCTGTGTGTTTTTTCGATAATATGGAAACCTGTCGGTTATAAATTTATATATATCGCTTAGAGGTAGCATTTTCTCCGGTGAACTCCAAATGGCCATTGCCGTCAGCGAAATGTATGAATAGGGAGGCTTTTGATCACCGTACGATTCACGTGAGGGCCGAGGCATTATTTTTTGATTCTGATGATTTTGATATTGTTATTGTATTATTAACAGTGTTCTCTATGTCAATGTTATTAATATTATTGTTATTATTATTATGCTTATTGAATGTCTTGTGATGACAAACACCATTTTAGTAATTACAACTTTTTCTTGTACTCAAGCTGGTTAACACAAAAGTCGATTATACAGTAGCAACATTATCTTTTCTTCTTTGTTTTTTGTTTGGATGTTTGTTTGTTTGTTATTAATGTTATGTAAACAGTCGGTGATTTGACATAGCAAATGTGTCACAGGCGACGGTAAAAATAAAGCGCGCGAGCTCACGTCAGTAATCGCCGCACAAATACTACGCTTCTGATAAGCTTGAGCAGAGCAGAGCAGAGCAACAGAGAAACAGAAACAACAGCGAGTGTGAATGTGAAAAGCGAAAAGCGCTCTCCAAGCAGGGTTTGACCGGTCTGGCGAATTACCATCAAAAAGCTGAATACGAATACGTGAGCAGTGCCAGTGCCAGTGCTGAGCAGTGAGCAGCAGTGGCAACTGTGGCTGCAGTGAGGGTGAAGCGAAGATAACGACAGACCCGAAGCAAAACAAACGAAGGAAGAACCAGACTCACATAAAACAAAATCACTCTTACACCGGGAGACTAACAGACGGCGTGTCTGTCGTTCGTTCGTTCATTTGTTCGTTCGCTCGTTCGTTCGTTCTGTCTGTCTGTCTGTCTGTCGCTGTGTCGCTCTGTCTGTCGGTTATTGTACTAAGTGAGCAATGCAGTACAACAAGCAACCAACCACAGTGAGCAATGCAATCAAAATATAATCACTCACATCATTGCCCCCGTGCTCTCTCCCAATCACCGCCATGCCAATGTATCATCCCTCTAAAACGGCAAAACTTCAAAGAGCGAGAGCCGAGAAAAAGAGTCAGAGATTTACTAAACGAGCCAAACCAGTTTGGCCAGACCAAACCATACTATACCATACCATACCATACCATACTATACCATATACCATATTATACGATACGATACCATAGCAGACCACACTACACACACAAACACAAACACACACACACACACACACACACACACACTTTGGCAAACAAGACGATAGTATAGTAGTTGGGAGTGTCTACAGACACATGGCTTAGCAGCAGCGACTACAATAAACGACCGACTGACTGACTGACTGACGGACGGACTGAGTGGACTGACTGGACTGACTACACTCCACAATCGACAAAAGAGCCAGCCGCCCGGCAGCTGACGACCCAATATGAACGCGAGGTGTTGAAAAAGAAAATTACATCCACTTTAGCGATTTACTGATTTTACGTTTTCATAATCTTGTTAGTTAATTTGGATGGCTGAGAGCAAACTTTAGCTGAGAGCTGAGCCGACCTGATCTGAGCAGCTTACAAATACAGCCCAAAAGTAACTTCTCATAGAATTCTTGCATATATATATATATATATATATATATATATATATATGTATAGAATACTCTTATGTGTATGCCATTTTTAATCTAGTAAGTCATTTATATTAATGATACTGCTAATTATGTATTAACAATTTAGCTTGTAATTAAAAATATATTCTCATAAATTATCTTCAATTTAATAGTGGAAATAAATATAATGTAACAGTGTTAGTGTTTATATGTACAAGTATGTTCATAAGTAAATCTTGGTTTTTGTCTCTTTTCTTTATTGTAAATACAAACAAATTCAATTGCTAAGTAATTCAAGTGTTCGTAGAGATAACAAGGTACTCATCATCCAAAAGTGAGCAAAAGCAATGCAATGTTCTGTAGACCAAGAAAAGTACACAACGAATGTGGTGTTAATATGAGAGAGAGCTTCTCTCTCTCTCTCTCTCTCTCTGGATATGCGCTCAGCGACTGCGAAAGAGATATAGAAAGAGAGAGAGAGAGAGAGAAAGAGAGTAGCTTGGTGGAAAAGAGATGCACAGAAGTTACTTGACGGCAGGACCAGCACTATGTGCATGCTGAAAAATTAAACAAAGACAGCAATATGCTGCTCGGCGCTGAAATATTTATCTACCCTTGCTCGCCTCTCATTTGCCCAAAATAAATGGTCGATTTGATTGGTCGTCGTATGGCATGCACTCATTTATTTGTTGTTGGGCGGATCTTTTGAATTGTATTTTAACAATGAGAAAATTAATTTTAGTCAAGCATATTATCAAATTAATTACATATATATATAATGACAATAATTGAACAATAACAAAAAAGATCAGATCTGCGCGTCACATTGAACATTATATACCCTGCTCACACCTACATTTCCTTTCTGAGTTTCAAATTTCGCAACATTTATAAAACTAAAATGCGATTTTATCTCAAAAATTTTACATTACGATGTTATGGCAAAGTTTGGCAAATTCTTATAAGCAGCGTTAACTCTCTGGTCTTGTTTATTTGGTTGAAATAAATTAAAATAAAACTATTTCTGAATGATGTTTGTCATTCGGAATTTAAAATGATTTTGGCTAAAATCTATCATAAATGATATCGTTGTCGGTAATATAATTTTATTTTTGATAATATTTTTAATAATATTTGGAAAAGAAGATGTTGCCCAATTAGATTTTAATAAGGCAACAGCTATCGTACAACTTCATGGTATATCAGCACATATTAGTCCCTACGCAAATTCTGACTCAGATATGATTATATTGAAGTATACTGCAATTATCAATTATCCAGCTTTAAAGTTCCTTCTGACTGATTATGGCTTCTCACATCTCCTTGTTAATCAACTAACAAGGGCCATCACAACTGTTTTTCTAATTCCAGTTAACAGCATTCTACTTGTTGATATTCCGGTTACTTAATTTAATTTTAGCTACTTACCGAAGGGTATCAGCCGATTAATCTGACCAACTAACAAAATCAAAGAGCTGGGGTTTTGACAGGACCTATTGTAAAAATTGTATAATTTCGATTTGATTGGTTAACCTTGTTGTAATCCACAAATACTTCGACGCTGTTCACTTCACCGCACGTCGTCTTGTTTATAGATGTTTAGTATATTTAAAAACGATCTAAAGGATAACTCGTTAAGGCGTTATCCCCACATCATATAAATAATTTCGATTTTATTCACAACTTTCGAGATATGCCAAGTTTTACTTTTAACAAACAGCTATATCTTTAATTTAAGTCTTACTATCAGTAAACAATATTTCCGAAGTGACTCTGGAAAGGCATGAATTTATCGATAAATTTCAAAATAAATGTGGATTATTGATTTGAAACCACGTTCAAGCACCTTATGTTTCTCGACTTTTGTAATTACATTTAGCTGATTTTTACTCTTCGCTTTAAGCACATTTTGTGATGCCTTCAGACTTCTAGATATAATAACCCTTATCTGATCAATCCGTAAGTATTTATACCCTTTCAGAAGGTAATGTGTAATCCCAACCACAAAGACTATATATATTCTTGAACAGCAACACTAGCCGAGTTGGTATACCGTCTATCCTGCTACCTTTTTTAAATGCGACTTTGTCTCTATATACAGTATATATTTAGTATTAAATATGAGCAACAAACATAAAATCTATGTAGATAAACTACCCGGCAGCATTTATCATTCATTTATAAAAACCCGAATGCACCACACACGCAATATTTAATTTGACAAATTAAAAATTATTTAATTTCTGCAATATGTTGTTGTTTCTAATTTGTGTAGATCGCCATACAAATGCTTAACATGGAATTCCTTTTTGTGGAAAATGCATTTTGGTAACATTTTTATTGCCAATGAGTTATGCTTCATTAATTGTTTTATATCTTCTATGGTAACATAATGTAATCACAACCGCAATCACAACAAATTTCACGGTAAACAGTTTTAACACAGCACGAGAAATTTGTTCACTCGGGGTTGAGCTAGCTGGGCTGGAGTCATAAATCTCTTTCGTATTTACCGCCTTATTGTTACACTTACTGTACACACAGAGGCGACCCACCCAGTCGTTTTGACATTTGCTTGTAATAATCGGGATTTCCGATTCTGTGTGAACATACACAGACATGGAAATAAACGCTTTAATGCCATTTGGTGCGGTACACAGTTTACAGTTGTTACAATTATCCATTGTTTGGGCGAATCGGAAGCGAAGCCCGAAGTAACCCCGTGCAAGTAAATACAACTTAAACCTCAATCGGAAATAAAAATACAAATACCGTTAAATTTTTAATTTAAAACTCATTTTCTATTACAACCATAAACATGTTTCTGCATAATACATAAATATATTTTATGCGGTCCGCTTCTGTTTAAGGCTTGATACGACTTTGATGGAATCCTTTTGTCCTTGCAATTAATTTACATTTTCAACTTACATTTTCCTTATGCGCAATATAATTGTTTTAATATAATTATAATAATAAATAAGGACACAATTTCCTACTCAATCTAAATATATGAAAATAGTTCATTGTGTTTGTTCTATAAAATATATAGCAAAGTTTGATCAAAGCTTAACATTATTATGCGTAAAATCGTTGGGAACCCCCCGTTGGTGTGAAATTCCATAATCAGAAGAGACTTCAACATTCCAACTTTTAATGAGGTCGTTAATGAATTGACCGCCAAACAGTCATTGAAAGTTTCTACTCATGACAATCCGTTTGCCAGACTTCTTAGGACGGAGCAGGCTAAAGCCCTTCTTTGATAACTGATAATATTATGGGACGGGGGAAAATACAAGATAATGTTGCTACTATTTGTAGTTGTAACAGATCTCTACATCATAAGCCGCGTCATATCCGCTGCTAGGACTTAAGCAGAGTGGTCTTTAGTAACAAACTCAACCATTGCCCACCCTCATAGCATAAAATTCCAGCGGTTCCTTAGGATTCTTTAATATTATTCTTCTTTATCACCTTTTGATTATAACTTATTTAAGGTGATCGCTATTTTCATAAGAATGTCAATAAGTAATTAGATTAATGGCTTAATCGTATTACTGTTCATTAGGAATTGAATTTTCAGTATAATATGAAATTAGAATTTAAATTGTTTTTTTGTTTTCATTATTTGTTATTACGTATTTTATAATTGTATCCTGATGGGATTAAAATTTAGGGTAAATATAATTTCTTGTGCTTAAAAATGTTTGTATAGAAAGAATAATTGGTAATTTTTGTGAAGTCGTTTAAATTGTGGTTCGATTGATCTCATGATTTTGGCCAAAAGAAATACAAATAATTAGTAATTGGTAACTGCAGCGCCTTCGGCGACTAACTTGGATGCCCGGAACTGCAATTACTGTCACACTTTAAAATGTCATCCACAGTTGCGGTCACAACGACAGTAGAGCAGACATATGTTTTTTCGAAAATTAATTAAAATTAACTAAAATAAAAAAATATATATATAAATATATTATGTAGGAACAAGACTATTTTGCTGAAAATATGTAAACTAAAATATGAGGGATAGCTTTTAGTATATTTACAGAAAATTTAAAAAATAATAAAATAATTGTAGTGGAAAAATAATAATATTTAAATATTATTTCTTAAGACTTCTAGGCTTTGTACAAGCCTCAAAATAAATAACTTGAAATTAGAAATTAAATCAATTTATTCTAAAACTACTAAAAAGCTTGGAGTTCAAAAATTTAATTATTTTATAAAGTCTACAAAGTGAAGTTATAATAAGTAATCTAAGCTCCAATTGTTTTTTTTGGAGCATATAGATATTATTGAGTAGACTGAGAAAATGATTTCTCCCTCATTTTCATAAGTGTTGGTGTCAAGGTGGTCCTATATTACAAAATATTTTATCCCCAAAATAAAACTTTTTTTAATCAATTATGTATTTTTACAGCTACAAAATTTTTTATGTCTTTATTCTTCACTCATTGTGTCGGCATTTTTAGCATTTGCGATTCCGATAATCAAAACAATCTCATTTTGGCACTAAATCATATTATTAATTGTGTCTACACCCAGTAATGCTGATTGATCAGTCCGTAATGGGAATAAAATAAAATAAACAGCTCTGTCCAGACATCTGTCCTTTTGCCATTTATTTTTATATACATAACTGGCAATAGCAATAAATGAAAGTTGCAATTCGTACAATCGATTTTGTGCACTTTTCTTTGCTGTGTATTTAGCGGTAACTTGCAAAGCAAAAAGATGCCAAACCGCGGTAAAAAACAAGTATTGTGAATCGTGGCTAAACAGCCACGTTTTCAAAGGCTGGTTAGGCCGGGTCAGTGGCGATCAAAGAAAGGCAAACTGCAAGTATTTTAAATGCGATATTAATAAAAAAAAAATAATAATAATAATATATATATTTACATATATATATATATATATATGTATATTTAAAAAGAAATATTGTGTAATTGGCATAACATTTTCTAAGAATGGACATCGATTACGTCGTCATGGACTTTGCTGCCATTCATAGACAAACTCGTCATATGACTTAAATGACAACAAGTACGGAAATATATCGTTGTGATAGTTACATTTTTAATACCCTATTTAAAATAATTGCCATCAACGAGCAAAGTAAAGTTTCAAATTGAAATCTCTTGTGCATGAGTAAAACCCCACAAAAGATTTAACGCACGCGTGCGTATTTGGCAAGCCCTTCACTAAATATTTAATATATGAACCCATCCATTTATATATACACAAATGTACATATGTTCATATACACACGTACATAAAAATAACAAACGCTCCCCGAATGACTTATTTGTTGAATGAGTCCGGCAAAATAATCAAAATAATTCAAAAACAACACGAGAAAGATTACAAATAATTGCAAGTTGATGTTTTTTTCATTTCACTTTGAAAATTAAAACTAAATCGAGGAGCATCCGTGATTATTGTTAAGTTCATCGAAATTAAGTTGCAAACGTCTATTAAATGCGTTCGGACATATTTACATACAAATATTTGCATGATTTTGTTAGCGTCGGTGCAGCGGGACGGCTGCGTAAACAAATATTTATGTACATTTTAAATAACAAAGTCTATAAACTACCGTAATGTTGGATGTTTCTTACATTTTGTTTTAATGTATGTCTGTTAATAATTATAAATATCCGTATCTCCCTCCATTGATAAATATCCATCACGCTTGACAGTTCCAATTCAGAGCTTCTCCCAAATTTGTGTTAACAATTGCTTCCAAATAAATTGTTCACACTTAAATTTATCAGTAAACAAATCTAGTCCAGAAAAATCTATGCATTTCTCCTTACGAAATGTTTTATTGGATAAAAACAAAAAATATCAATCAAAAACACAATTTCGGACTTTGGAGGCGGAATTTTCCAAAATGAAAACATAAAGTTCCTTATACGTATTTTTTAGTGTACAAATTTTTACAAAATTGAAAATAATTTTTATTTAGAGGTCTGCAAATATAAGGCAATAATTAGACTATTTCATTAATAATTTTAGTTGAGTGAAGTCAATCTTGACTTAATCAGCATAAACTTGTGCTTGAAGTGCTTGTTAAAATTATTTAAGATGCCTATCCAAAAGTGCACGCGAAAATGTTATTCCAGGTACACCAAGTTTTGTATAGAGTTCCTTGATAGAAATATAGATCTCTGAATTTATTAGGTGATAGATGTTAAGAAGAAAATTCAGAGACACAATGTGGAAATTTGAAAAGAAGTGCAAAATTTTGGAAGATATAGGATTTCATTATTTTTGGGAGAAAGGGTGGATATGGTTCGGAAGTACATCACTAATCATGGGATAATCAACTTTATAAATTTGGGGGACACCAGCTGCCTCAGCATATTGGATGAGGGTGTCAGTTGGACTGGGCAGCTTCTCCCTGAGTTAACATCGAGCATGACTTTATTTTCTCGGTGGTTGATGATGACAACAAAAATATACATACATATACAAATACATATGTGCATACTTAATGGGGTCGGAGAGGTTTCCATAGCAATAACGACTCACTTCGTCGCCGTGAACATAAATCCATTTACTATTTGGGGTCAGAAAAATAAACTTTAGCTTGTTACATATATTTGCACAAGTTATCGGGTTTTTAATAAGTACAGGACATAAAAGTTATAGTTATGCGCTTTGAATCAGATACCCTGTCCCTCTGAAGCTACAGAACTGTAAAAGTTGCTACTGTTGACAGGATTTTAGACAATATCATTATAATTAATTCAGAAAATTGTGGGGCAATGTGAATTTAAAGGAATTAAACTGTTGAAATCGCTTATATCAACAAAAATTCTAGAAATATATATAAATGACTCTCAGAAAAATATCTTTAAAATTTTGAAAATCATCCTAAATTAATATTGCTCAGAAAACTAGAAAAAGTATCTAAATATTTGAGAAAAAAACCTAAAATAAAAAATTCCTTTATTCAATTTTGCAGGAATATATTTAAAAAGTGATAGGTCAAACCGAGTTCAGTTTTTGCACGCTCTTAGGGACCCAAGAAAAGAGGTAATATATGAGTTATGCTTTAATTACTTAAAATCAAGAAGAGAAAATCCATCTTTTTAGAAAGATTCAACTTCCCGTTTAAAAAATACAATTTCTGAATAATGATGCAGTGAATTTCTAAAATTCAGGATGATTTTTTTCAGTGCATGTATGCACAAAACATTCTAATTGAACTCCAGGTCTATGAATACACAGGTGTTTATCGTTTTCATTGTTGGATTTGTGTTTCTCAGTGAAAACATTGCACAAAACAAGAACCTGTTAACGTAGGCGCCAGTCATAAAACCTTTCATAACATTTGAGTTGCACTTGCACTTGAATACCTGCTTATTTGTAAGCAAAACATTAATCTACTTCTAAGTCGGCTTGAATACTGCAAGTCATGTTGAGAGCTTCATGCTCGGAGCATGCAACAAGCCATGGAAAAAGAAACTGACTCGGAAACGTGTCGTTTCAGTAACGCACAATTCACAGAATTGTATTTGTTAAAAAAATATTTTTATAACTTAATAACAGTTATTCTTTCTTTAAATGGTGTAATTAAGTTGGGATCGTTTAAATGTAAATTGTTCTTTGGAGATGCAAAGCGAAAACTCAAATTTGTATATATTAGTTAAACTATAACTACCTGATTAGCTGAAAATATATAAATTGTTAATTGTGCTCGTACTCTCATGAATAATATGTATGTAATTGGGGCTTACAAATTCAAAATATCTATATATATTTATATTTTAAATTTAAATTTAAATATTTTATTTAATTTTTAATTGACAATAATATTTTTTTTTACTATTTTCATTTTTTTAACCAACTGATTTTACTCGAAATTAAATAAATAAATAAATACCAAGCACTTGTTGGTTGCTTCTTAAATTATGTTCTTATGGTAGCTTGGGTTCTTTGTTATAGGAGTGGAGCCGTGAGTGGTTGTCTAAGAGCAGGGCAACGTAAAGGCAACCTGGTCTGGGTAAAGTTGCTAGTCTTCTTCAACAACAAGTGAGTTGGAATGATGTTGCAGATAAACTTGTTTGCTTTAAATTGAATTAATTATATCCGTGAGAGATTTAATGTTCAGGTCTCTATGTGTAATTGTGTATCTAACTAATGGACTGCTTGCAACCATAGGTCTAATTATGGAATTGAGTTATTACTGCACTATGCAAATGCCTGGCGAGTCATGAATGCAAAAAGTAGGAGATTGGATGAGAGTATTAATATCTATATTTAATATTGTAGTTGTAATTTTCATTTTCTAATTATGCTTCGCATAAGAAGGTAATCTGTGTGTGTGAACAAGCCCCAAGTATTCCGTAAGATCTCCACTAGAAGACAATATGAACTTAAATAAATATTAGGTGGATTAAAGGACACATTAAATATGCACATATAATATTAAGTGACACCCAAATGTAAGCAGAATATATTTTATTTTCATTTTAATTTAATTGTTAATTTTTAATTTTAGGTCATTCATTATTAACTTTAATTTGAAATTAAAATTTGGATTTATTAAAGTGTTTCTATAAATGTGCTGTATATGTATATTTAGTCCACATTAAGGACATAAATAACAAGTTATAATTATTCTGTTACAATTAGAAATATAAGTATAATTACGATCACTTGTTTTTTTAATCTCCCCATTTTGAATAATAAACTAATATATAAAGAATATGTGGTTTTGAAGCAGAGTACAAGTAAAACTGTCTATAAACGTGAATAAAGTATATATATACATAACAACAGGTATTCTTAATGATGTGGAAGAGGACTTTATGCCGTATCGAGGGTGTCAATTTGACAGCATCACAAGATAATCATGTCGCTTCCAGTCATGCCACATTTTTGTTTACTGGAATGTGTTCACCAATTATACCTTTTTATTGTATAACATACATTGGTATTATTCTATTCTTCTTTTTGAATGATCGAGTATTTACACTTCTTACCTTTTTATATGTTTACACATTTAAACTGTGTCGGTGGCCTGCTGTTGCACCACCTGTCGCATGAGGGCGAGAAGATTACCTTTGCTCATAATTTCCAAACCATAAATTTCAAGAGCAAACTGTTATGTTTGATGTCAGAGGTGTAAAGATATGTAATTAAAGATACTTATTGGCTTTGAGCTGTAGGGGTGCACATTTTCTCACTTTTTACTTGCCGACAGCACAGCGGCACGCCTCTATTCGGCACTGAACCGCAAAAAATGTGTTAGAATAGGCGATTTTATGTTAGGTAGAGAGTCGAACTCTCCTAACTCGAACCAACATCTGCCACAAAAAAAATTTACGTTAGTATATGTACACCTGCATATATATGTTACTTATATAATATATATATAAATATTATATAAGTATATACATTTGCGTTGATATTTTAGTGGACTAATATAAATACATTTAAGCAAGATCAGCAAAATATTAAAAAAAAAAACTTATAACTATTTTGTTTGCTTAATATAACATTGAAAAAAAGAAAAGAAAAATAAAAGAAAGATTTGTTTCCCTTGCAAAATATGTTGAACCATTTTAACCATTTATTTTATTTTTATTTTAGGTCATTTATTTGTAACTTTAATTTGAAATTAAAAATTTGGTTTCATTAAAGTGTTTCTGTAAATGTGCTATATATATTTAGTCCACATTAAGTACATAAATAACAAGTTATTATATTATTATATTCCGCTAAAATTAGTATTATTTATTGTATTTATTGTATGCAATACAAATTTTATAAATATCTATATAAATATTTGTAATTGTTTTTGCTGGGATATGAAAAAGAACTAAAAGAAATATAAATTTCAAGTAATCTACCTAGATCCCTTGACTTAAAAAATGTATTTTTAACAATTAACTGAAAACAAATGTTTTGTTTTTATTTGACATAAACAATTTTTTTAAACATTTTCAGGGCATTTTCGGCATAAGTTGAATATTTTAACATTATAACGATCCAAAAACACATGTTAAGATTACATATTTTGTATGTTATGTTCTATTAAAAATATAACTTAACCGAATTACTTAATTGCTTTTCTTCATAATGCTATTTCTTTGATTAAGATCGAAATTTTAAGCGTGTTGTGTTGTGAATAATATTTTCGCATGTGTTTGTTGTGGGGCCTAATCCATGCAGAAAAAGTTAGACCATTTTGCAATTAAATACCCCCAATATCTTATTAATATATTTATTACTATTAAAATTAAAATTTAATTTTAAATTTTATTTTTATTATAATTGTAATTTATTCCATAATTTTACTTTTTGTATTTTTTTGTGTCGACTGATTTTAGTTGGCAATATAAAAATAAATGTATGTAGATTTGAATATATTTAATACAATTTTCTTTTGGACCTTATATATTTTGCAAAAAAAAACCGAACCCAAAAATTTAACAATTAAAAACATTCTTGTTTAAATTAAAATAAATTGGCTGATCGGCTTACAAAAAAGATTTCATTAGATTTTGACTTCAATATTTAACTTAAGTATATAAATTAAATTTTAAAATAGCGCTTACCTTTCTTAACATGCAAGCTGTTTTTGGCATCATTGAAAAAATAACAAGAAAAACTCGAAGCTAATTTCTAACAATCACAACGTAAATTTGCATTATGGGAAATGTATAGTCAACTTAATGTAGACTTTCAAGAAGGTTGATGATAGAGGAATCAGGTTATTAGTCAATCCTATTGTGACAACTGATTGACAATGCGAAAAAGTCAGTTGTCGTTGTGTAAACATGCTGTGAATGTTTGGAATACTCCATTGAATTTAACATTTACGTAATTGGTTTTCCATTTGTTTTTGTTTTTTCTTCCATTTGAATTTTAATAAATAAAATGTACTTTCATATTTGTTTTTTTTAATGGTGGACCAAATTTTAATAGGAGAACGTTTAGTTTTCGAGCCAATGTCTCCAAACTTGTTTTTATAGCGTCACTTACGTAAATATCAATTGTGATTTTCGTATTTAAAAAATTTAAAATCAATTAGCTTCAAGCGTTTTCTATAGCCGATTAGCTTTAAATTCGTGAGTGGTTGTGTATTTCCAAATTTCATCTGATTGCCCTCAATCTCATTTGAAGATCACCACATCTAGAAGTATTATGCATACATGTATTTCAATTTTTGGAAAATACAGGATTACAAAATATTAAATAATTTAATTATTTTTTACAAAATGCTAATGCTACTGGGTGGAAATCAGGGAACTGTAGGAATATTTTCAACTTCTTCCAAACCATAACAGAACACAAGTTGTACAATTCTTAATCAGCTAGTAGTACTATAATATATACAGAAATCGATTCATTTTGTAAAACAACATAAATCGCAAGATACATTTTTAAAACACTTGAAAATTACAAAACGTTTAATAGAGTCTGCATCGTTATAATATTATAAGTAAATATGTTTTCCGAGCAGGTACAATATATGATTTAAATTTAGCAAACACCACCCATGCCTGTGGGGAGAGCTTTGGGCTGGACTTGCGTCATAGCTAACTGTAAGTACCTAATCACAGGATCCATCAAGCCATCCATCACGCCACCTCTCATTAACTTTGCTGCAGTTGAACAGCGGTTTGCCGAGCTTGTCATTCACTCGATTATGGAACTTGCACAGCCACATCGCTAGATCCTTTTGTGAGTTCACATTAACTGGATTCACCTCAATTCTAAAAAAAAAATAAAATAGTTAAAATCATTGTTGAAGATTTAATATTCAATAAGCTCACATACTCTGATCGAAAGTCCTTGGCACAATACTCGCATGGATATAAGCGTGAGAGCACCTCAAAGAATTTCCGCATATCCCGCTTCTCAGTGTCGGTGGGATTGTCAGCATAAAACGCTGCCATTGTGTGCAGTAGACTCCAAGTGGATATACCCAGACGCACCTTGTCCAGGGGACAGTCATCTCTCGGCTTTGCTCCCTGAACATAAAGCTTCTCGTTGGCAGCCATATGTTTTTCCTAGCCATAAAACGTTAAACGTGTAAATGAAAACGAAAATGTATATGTCTATTTTTGAAGGAGATTACCAGCAAGCTACCTTCCAAGTCTGGTGACTATCTTTAAAACTGGGACGATCTATTATTATCGATTTTCTAGCCTCTTAATATATTTTAATTTTAAGTTTGTTTGCCGCTGGCAAAGTCAAGTATATGGTTTAAGGTTAAAGGCACTAGTCGCAAAAAGTTGCTTTCATACAGACGGACAGACCAATATAACAATATTCTCTTAATCCCTTTGGTATCTGAGAATATGGAGAGCCAGCAGAGAGCGATGTCGCATTTACCTTTGCCGCCTGCGTGTTGGAGAGGAGACGCTGTTGCTTGGACCAGGACTTGAAATCGTTGCAGGTGCGACAATTGCTATCCTGTTTGCTGCTTTTGTGCGCCTTGAATTGCCTATCATTTAGCGGCGGCTCTTGCTCGGATGGCTTTGGCTTTGGCTTAAAAGCGGTTTCGGCCATCTTGAAGTTGGGATCTCGCAATGTTTGCAAAACAGTTTTTTGAAGACGACGTACAATTAATCGAGCGCCCTCACGATTTGGAGCTACCGTACTTTGATAGCTGAGATGTCGAATTAATTTCTTCCACATGAGCAGACAACTGCTTTCCGTTAGCGTCAAATGAATTTTGTTAATTCACTGCGCTGTGTTAACACCTATTTCAGTTAGCGCAAATTCGCGGCGCTTGTTATGCACATCGCTGCGAGACTGGCTGGTTAGCGGCCAACAATCTGTCAACGTGATTATTTTGGCTGTGAAATTGCTTTAAAAATATAGCTAATTTTTGGATACTTCGTGTTTAACTAAGACGAAAATTCGAAATAACACATAAATTTTTGATTTTTTTCCATTCCTATAAATGTCTAAATCTGAATGACAAGCAACATTGAAAGAAAAACCTTTAGGCTAAATATATACATATGTATGTATATATTAATAAAACCTTATACATAATAAATCATAAAATAATGCATCTATTAAATTGAATAAATAACACAGCAAGATAATTAAGGTAAGAAAATAAATAAAAAATTTATTTTAATATTTTTATATAAAAACCCCAATCAAACAAAAAATTACCTATATATACCTAAGCATTATTTTATTTTTCATTTTAAATTTAAATTTAATTGCTCGACTTTGATTATAAATTAATTGGAACCTTTTGTTTTTTAGTTTCTTAATTCTGTTTTTTGCTGTCGCCAGCATATTTAGAATCCCGTCGCAATTCGCCTGCAGAAATTATTTATTTTAATTTAATTAGCTTACTAGTCGTAGATCTACTGCGGTTCTTGAATAAGGAGATAAGGGATGAGGCACCCATCCAGGAGCTCTGGATCGAAGGTTAAAACATTTTGGTACAAAAGGAAAATACCTTGTACGACAGGAATCTGGATGATTTTTCAATTCAGGAAGACGGAGGGACTGCGGACCGCACTCGTTGAGAATATGACCGCCAGAGACTTGCAGAAAAATAGTCGAGCCTCTGGAGCTGCACTTAAGATAACCAAGTTGAAATTGGCTTTACTGGTCAAAATCGGCACACTCATGATATTTAATAGCAGCAAACCCATAGGGATTTGGTTTAGTTGGAAACGTTATGCACAAGATAAACTCAACTGTGAAAAAGTTCCACAAAATTTATTCTGCAGAAGCTACCACACTCTTATCCAAAAATGTTTCTGTGGAAGACGCCACTGGAGGAACATTGGGTTCTTTTAATAAATAAATAAATAAACTTAACAAGAACACTTATGGTATGCCCCAATCCACTTTTACACCAAATACAGAATCAGATACAGGTAAAATTTTTTATGTTAAGATAAATTAAGTCCATCATTAAGTACCATACTAATCAAATTTTAATAAACCAACAAATGCGACAAATTTTCGAGTTTTTTGCATTTAAATACTCCCACAATTCTTATAAACATTGATGTTTAAATTTGAAATGTATTTATTTTATTTTAAGTCGACCACAAAAATATATAAAGAGTTTAATACTAAATAGAATAAGAATCAAGTCGTTCTGCAAATTGAGTATCTTTTAATATATTATCTTATATGCAGTAAAATAAAACTTCTCTAACCCAAACCAACATCTGCCGAAAGAAAAGTGGGCTTGAGTCATCATGTTGGAAAACCTTAAAAAGAACCTCTCTCAGTCCAAAATTTATTTACAATAAACGGATTGAGTTGCAGAATAGCTCGACTATATTTGATAAGGTCGCAACCAAATTAAATAAAACATGTACAAGGAAATAATAATGTTTCGAAACATACTTAAATAGAGATATAAATACTTTTTGCACCAATTTTAATCTTTTTATTTATCAGCTTTATATAAAATGTCTGTAGTAAATTTTTTTTGTGTTGAGATACAAAATAATTGAATAGACTTATATAAATGATGGCAATATATATTTCTATTACAATTTTTGACCGTTTAAAATCGTCGATAATTTGAGTGCTGCGAATTATTTCCTCTATTTGGGTGTCGGTAGGGAGCATGTCTTGGCCCATTATAATTATTACGTTGCTGATAATTATTATCCTGGAATCTTTGATTGTACGGCCTATTGTAGTTTTGATTTGGATAATTGCCTGAAATATATTAAAATAATCTTATTAGTTTATCAAAAACTTATATTATTTCTTCAACAATTAACGAAATAATTATGTCATTCTTATAATTTTTACTTCAATTTGTTTATAAGTTTGGTGCCGCAATCGGGAGTGATTGACCAAGATATATTCTGTAGCTTTCTATATTAAATGTGCAGTGTTTGTAATTTACCTTGGGGTGGTGGATAATTGTAATTTCCACCATTTCTTCCATTATTTTGATATCCATTGTCGAATCTTTGCGTTCTCATGCTGGATGATAATAGCCGTTGGCCGCCAGGAGGAATGTAAGCCCTTTGCGAATGGTTTCCGAAGCCTGAGTCAGAAGAAAAATACATAATTTATTAAAATTTTTCAGACTGATGTTACCATAATAATTGCGCTTTTTATAATAAATATTCAAAAATCTAATGTTATTCTGGTACTGCCATTATTGTGTCGATTTAAATATTAAAATAAATATGTAAATATTTAAATATAAATATATATTTTGACAGTGATTGTCTTATCCCCTTTTCGTAATTTGGTGTTGGATATTTAAGGTAATACGACTTTCATTTACTGGCCAGACTATAAGTAATTTTAACAGAGCCTGGCTAAATTACAAATAAAAATTCTTAAATTGTTTATTATGCCATTGAATTGACATGGAAAGTCGGTGCATTGAAAGAATGCATTGAAACAAGACTCAACGAATTGATATATTTTCTTAAAGTATTCATTGCATTGCCTTAAAATGTTTCGTTGCACAGTAGTTAGCTATATAAAATACAGATTGAATGAAAAAATAATTACATTTTTAGTATAGGGCAATCTAATTGCACAGATAGACAAGAAAATAATAATTGTCAAATCATGTCAAAATTATAGACTTTGGGTAACTTCTATTAGTATTTTAAAATTTTACTTAATAAGTACTGAATTGCTTCTGCACTACGAGGGTGGTTTGATGAGTACCTGACCTTGACGCCAGATGGCGCCACTATTGCAATATGACGTGACTATCGTATAGTACATAAACCTAAACAGCCACAGTGAATTTCAGTCAAATCGGACTTTTAGTTTTGTTTTCACCACGTGTCAAAGCAGTCGTGTCCACGCATTTTAGAAAAATGGAAAAAGAGCAATATCGGTCGGTGATTCGATTCTTCTTTTTGGAGGGGAAATCACGCAGTGAAATCAAAGAACGCTTGGATACTGTGTACGGTGACTCTGCTCCTTCGATGACCACCGTCAAAAATTGGTTTAGTGAGTTTCAACGTGGTCGCACGTCCGTTTTTGATGAGCCACGACCAGGTGGCCCGAAAACAGCAACCACGGAGGATAAAGTGAAGAAAATACATGATCTGGTATTGTCAGACCGCCGGTTGAAGGTGCGCGAGTTAGCTGAGACAGTAGGCATCTCAACAGAACGAGTGTTTCATGTCCTACATGAAATATTGGGTATGAGAAAGCTATCGGCGCGATGAGTGCCGCGTTTGCTCACACCAGACAATAAGCGCAACCGCGTGACCACTTCGGAGCATGGTTTGGCGCTGTTAAAGCGTAATCCGAAGGAATTTTTGCGTCGATTCGTGACTGTTGACGAAACATGGATTCACTGGTACACACCAGAGACCAAAGAACAGTCGAAACAGTGGACTTCACCTGGCGAATCTGCCCCGAAGAAGGCGAAAACTGTTCCATCGGCCGGAAAGGTGATGGCCACGGTTTTCTGGGATTCGAAAGGTATTATCCTCATAGATTACCTAGAGAAGGGAAGAACGATTACAGGGCTCTACTATGCCGAACTATTGGGAAGATTTGACGCCGAGTTGAAGAAGAAACGGCCCCATTTGGTGAAGAAGAAAGTGCTCTTCCACCATGATAACGCTCCCGCTCACACCTCCGGCGTCGCCCAGGCCAAATTGGTCGAATTACGCTACGAACTGCTGCCCCATCCACCTTATTCTCCGGATTTGGCCCCTTGCGACTTTTTCTTGTTCCCAAATTTGAAAAAGTCAATCGCTGGGCAGAAATTTCGGTCGAACGAGGAGGTTATTGCCACTACGGAGACGTATTTTGCGGATCTACAGAAATCATATTTTTTAGAGGGGATAAAAAAGTTGGAGCATCGCTGGAATAAATGTGTAGAGCTGAAAGGGGATTATATTGAAAAATAAAAAATAATTTTTCCAAAAATTTTCGTTTTTCTTATGTAGGTCAGGTACTCATCAAACCACCCTCGTATGTCTGTACTTATGCAAGAAAAAAAAAAAAACAAATAACATTAAAAAAAATATCACAGATAATTTGTCAGTCCGTCAGTAGTCAGCAAAAAAATGTTTTCATATTTATATATAAATAAATATTGTTCAATTATCTTTTTTACCGATAACAGGTCCATTTTTATGATTGTTCGCTTGTATAACTTGTGGAGGATCCACGGCGTCAGGCAGCCTTTTAGCCAAAAATATGTAGTTCTCTTCGTACTGCGGGTCCATGAAAACAGTTGTTACAACTTCGTTATTCATAATATCAGGCAAACCAGGTATTGGCGACTTCAATTGGCTAAAATTAAAAAAAAAATCAATTTTGTTGAGTAAATGATTTAATTAAGTATGCCAGTGGCACCCACTGGTGTACATATTACATTCATGCTAAATTGTAGAAGTCCTGTTGACAATTTTTATTTTTTAATAATTTTGAATTTTTTTAATGCATTTAAATTGCTACAGAATTTGTAACTGAATTTTTAAAACAAAGTGAATGATTATTTCTTTAATTATTATTTCCATTCAGGGTCAATATACAATTTATCATATTCAAATAGCTGTATTTCCCAGCAGAACAAAATTTTCAAATTCTATTCCGTACTTGCATCATGCAAAATTTGGTCAAAGCAATTAATATTTTGATTTGTTGTAGCTCTAACATAAAATGTATTGTAAATGTGTCTTACTTTATTATTTCACTTAAGTTTAAAATTAAAACTCCATTGTTGACCAGTTTCACTATAATGTAAAGTACCCTTCTAATAATTTTAAAGTCAGCCAGACCTGTTTTTCAAATTAAGAAAAGTGTAATTATTCGTGTGACTTAAAACGCCTTAATTATAGCAAGCCGTAAGTAGCCTCTTTTATGGACGCTCCCAAGATTGTTTAACTCAGCTACAACTGGGATTTAACGTATTTAACGATTTTTTTTACAATTGTTTGATTATTCATTAAACTGTCAGTTTGTTTTATGGGTGCAAGCCCAACTATCACAGTCAGTAATTCTTTAATTACTCGCTTAATTAAAAGCACCAGTTACAAACATTTGTTTAGATTCTTATAAAAAATTAAGAATTTGAGCGGAACTTTATGGCATTGTGTTGCCTTATGAAGCAATAATTACGGAGTATCGTGAGTTTACTCTTATGGAGGACATTTAACGGACAGCATTCAAGGTGGGTTAAATGGTGAAAAATGTATAAAAGGAATATCGGAATAAAAATACTAGCAGAATAACTTGCATGTACCATTTCAATAGACCTTTAGAAATTTAAATTACGAAATATACGTAATAGATTTCTAGGGAGAAATGTGCTTATAAATAAAAAATGTGTTTATTTTAATTGGTGGTTCTACAATATAATATTTTTGATTTGTGTATTATATAAACGGTGCTCTCAAGCTTTATAAAATTTAACGACTTATCTTTTTCTACAAGTTCTAGAAGATCGTTCAGTTCTACTGCTAATATTGAGAATAACTCATATAACTAAAAAAAAAATAAATCTTAAATGCATTCTACAAAGAAACAAAATATTTCTTATTTGCTTATTAATATATATAAGAATAAAATATATGTGTTCATTGTATATTAGGGGTATATTAGAGAACCCACTTGGAAATCTTTGCATAAGATATGATTTAAACATTATCCTACGTTGTTTTAAGTACGTACCCGTTTAACGCTGTGTTGAGCTCTGAATTCGAAATTGTCCCACTCATTCCATCGAATGAAGAAGGACTGTTTTTCAATTGAGAATTGCCGCCAGTTTCGTAGAGTTTATTTATAGTCTTGAAATGACGACTACATTTACTTATGTACAAATTATTATCCCCTCTTTTGTTACGTTGTACTAAAGAAAAAAAAACGGATAACAGAAATTTATGTATAAATATAAAAAAATTATTAATAACAAAATTAATAAATTTAATTTAACAAAAAGTAATTAGCATACGTTTATTAATTTATCTAATCGTTTCAATTAATCGATTACTATTGCTGCATACCACACAATAGTTACTGACTCAATGCGGGACCCTCTTATCCAAAACTAATGTCGACAAAAGCGATCTTAAGTCATCCCCAAGATTGGCGACTGCTTCAAGCTATCAAAACTAAATGCCTATATCAACGTCACAGTGAGCTTAATGATATACCACGTAGCCGGGAACACCCAAGTCAACTTATGTGGACGGGACTCCTTCTTCTGGCAATGCGAAAGAGAATGCTAAACAATATATGCAGAATTGAGAATGTGTTATAAATAATTTATGCGGTGAACCTAATTAATTAATTTTTAATTAATTTTTTTGGCACAATTGTAGTCTATAGGTTCTACAAAAGAAAAAAACTATTGCAATTTCTATCTGAAAACAGGCCTCCGCTGGAAAATTTGCATACCAAAAGTTTTGATTACTGACTATGAAACGTAGAATATTTAGTAGAAGCTGCCAAAATTGACTCACCCACAATTTCAAAAACTATAAAGTTTAAGAAATTCGTTATTCGGCACAAAAAGGAACTAATATGCTTTTAAAACAATTTAGATTGAGTGTGTGATCTGTTGAAAGTATTATAATTTTTCTTGTGGATCCGTTCAAAAAATAAAACCTACCTTCCTCGTCGGTTAACTGGATATGGAGAGGTCCGAGTGCCTTAAAAAGCCTATTTTCATCAACAAATGGTAGCAGGGCAACTCCTTGCCAAGCAAACTTTTTTCCGTTAAGATCAATTTTGAAATCTTCTGGGTAGAAATCAATTATGGTTGAGTCCTGAAAAAAGAATATAACCACATTAGGATAGGAAATATATGTGTCTCATATGATATCACAGCATATAACAGATTAAAACATAAGACTTTATTGATCAGTTCTTTTATAATCAACGATGTTTATTACTTACGGGTCTTGACATTAGCTGTGCCCACGGTTCCGGAACATGTGAACTACTAGCTGCGGGGAAAACACCCATTAGCTGTTCCAAAGGATTGAACTAAAATACACGAGTTAAAATCTTTATTTAACACAAAAATCAAACTTATCCAAGATAAGGGAAAAAATATTATAAATTTAACAATTAACCGGAAAATTGTTATCTTCTTTAAGCTTACCGGTTTAGTGCCTTTTTCGAATGTTGTCGACAAGCCTTGTATGTTAACAAAATCGGATGCAAAAGGCGCATAATGGTAGGGAAAATACCAATTCCAGGAAGCACAGCCTTGATAGTAGTATTTAAGAACCCAACAGAGTCCACGGACATATTGAAGTGCGACAGCATAACGAAATTGAAGATTGACCGAAGCTACATCAAATTTGGATTCGTAATATCTGTTTTTGAATCCATCCTCCCAAAGACGCACTTCATCATTATTCTCCTCCTCATCGGCATCATCTAAATTTGCATTCGTACTCGAACGTTTGGTGGCCTTTGAATCATTTGAACCCATTCGTACAGCAGCTGCTTCCTGTTTATAATTCGTGATTATCTGATCTACAGCGGCGTTATTTCGTCCAACTGCCATCGGTCCAAAAGCGCTCTGCTCCAAAGCCTTGTGATTTTCCCGTTTCTGCCTGGCCTTGTACTGCTGTTCCCTGCGTTGTCTATCCTTGAATATTTGATCCTCCACATTGCCCAAGTCCGTCATGATTAATTGAACTCTGTCCAAATCGACGTCACCCGAGTTGGTTAAATATCCTTTGGTTTTATAAACGCATTTCTTGTACAACTCAACCAATCGATCGACGGCACCTTCTCGGATCTCCAAACTAGGTAGATGAGGTAAGAAATCGTTGCCCACAAAGAAACACATGAATACCCAATCGTCTAGGGCTCTCTCAAAGTCATAGCTAAACGGTAAATTGGGCATTTCAAGAGTTTTTCTCAGATACTCTCGCAACACACTCAATCGGACAAATATGAATTTCACTTCGGCTCCAATTGGAACATCGGGTGGACTATTTATATTATTGGAGCCAACTGCACTTAGGCCAACACACTTGTCCATTTCGTGACCAAATTGATTACATACGTCACATGGTCGTGGCTTATTGGGCAAAAACTCCTCACGAATTATGGTAAAGTTCGGCTCGTGAGTCGCCAGGCCAAGCATTATCAGATCTGCGTCAGCCCCACAAAGCACATGGTGTGTGTTGGGATCATGATCCGGCTGTGCACGCTGCTTCCGTATGTAGTCCATTATTTTGTGTTCTCCTTCTCCGGGCACGTTGGCATCGGATAATATAATTTTGACTCCTTTCCAAGCAGGATCATTATTCAGGCGATCATGTATATAGTAATGCAGGCATTTACTTAATCTGTCCATAAAAGGTGTTCCGGGCGTTATACAGTTCGAGTCGAAATGTTCACCCTTCTCCTTTTCCGGCGGTAGTTTGCAGCCTGAAAAAAACAAAGGAACACAAATGCTTAAAGAGGAGTCTATGCCGAAATATAATTTATATCATTAAATTTTTCTCGTTTTTCACGCAACTGTAAAATACTTTTAGTTAGCAAAGAACAGGGTTATTCTAACCAATATATACTAATCTTTGTTGAACATTTTTGGTAATCTACCGTCCAATTTTGCCTTTTAAATTGTGTGATTTATATGGTTTAATCAATTTACACTTACCGATAAGTATTTAATCGGTTCTTAAAGGCGGCTACCAGTGAAATACCTAAGAAACTTGGCTGTAACTCAAAAACTACAGAACCCTTTACAATTTGTAGGGTTGTCTGCCTGGGGGCGGCGGAAGTTGGCGTGGAATATGCCGATCTTTAAGATGTGTGGCTTTATCGATTTACGATGATTGATTTTATCGATTTCCTAGCCTTCTAGTGGACGTGGCACAAACAAGTATATATTGCAAGTTTCAAGTTTCTATCTATAGGGTGTCAAAAAAAAGTTGCGTTCATACAGACGGACAAACTGCAAGACGAACATTGCACATATCCAATATATTGTGATATCATATGAATTAAGTTTAAGAAAACGCGTTGGGCTTCACATATCTATGAAAATCCAAAAAATGTTTTTTTTTGTGAATACTTTAATTTTAAATTCAAATTCTCAATTTAATTAAATTATTGAAAGTGTTTAAGGGTATTTGGAAAACTCATGAGTTTGGCTCTTCTGCTTGTATTTCTAAATAGTTTAAGTTAATGAATACTCCAAATATTGTATTAATTAGTTTTAAGAACTCCATTTAATAGGAAATTAAGAAAACATAAAAGTCAACAATAAAGTACATTTTTGCAAATGGTTTTAAGAAATATTTACCAAGATATCCAACAAGTTATTAGTTTTATCATGCTTTCAGTAAAAAATCATTAATATCCGACTACTATATCTTTCATATTCCATAGAAAGGTGATCAAATGAAATGTAACCGTTCTTTTTCGTCGTAGATAATTTATGTTTGTTAGTAATGCTCTTGCATGCACAGTTGTATTATGCAGTCTTTAAGTCAAGAATGAACCTTTTCTTATCTCCTTTACTATCTCCTTCAGGTGTATTCGCAGTATTTTTTTTATAGCCTATGCAACTTGTATAGTTAATAATTAAATACACTTATATGTTTACTTTCAAAATTGTTATATATCTTAGAATAAGTCATCAAATTGTAAATCTAGTAAGTTTTCTATATATTTTAAAATATATTACAATAGTGTATCTTGGCAAATGTAATTGTATAGAATTCCACTTACGACTGCATTACATTATAATTCAGGATGTGGAGTGATACTTTAGGATAGCTTACGAATCGAATTGGTTATGCGTTCTTTTCTATGCTGGAATATATGTCACATACAGTTTATCCAGAAAGTGATTTGACGTTCGTGAACAAATATTTTCTAACTTATTTTGTAAAAAATATGTATTTTATTATTGACTTTAATTATTTTCTTATTGTTCTACTATTAAATAAATTTCTCTATAATATTTAACATACAAATTAACAAGATTCTTACATTTAAATAAGTGTGAAAAAAATGTATCCACTTTTTTTGAACTGTCCATAAAGTTTTTTGACTATGGAAATTTCTTATGGGATTTTGTATATTTTAGCAACCAGATTGGAGAAAATGGATCAGATTCATTAAAGGATAGCTTAAGCACATGACGGTGTCAATGATTCCCATATAATGAGCCGAAAAGAGAATTGCAAAATTGTAAAAGCCATTGTCAAAACACTTTCTGGTCCAAAAAATTGATACTTTTGGTTTTTCAAATCTTGTTAATTTTGATGTTAAATATTTTAGAGAAATCCATTTAATAGTCGAAAAATAAGAAAATAATTAAGTCAATAATAAAATACATTTTTTTTTCTTTAAGATGTTAGAAAATATTTTTTTACAAAAAACTCAAAACTCTTTCTGGACAAACTGTACATGCATATAGACGCACACACACACATACACACTAAATGCTTACCTCGTGTTAAAAGTTCGTTTCGAATGCGCTCAATCTCCAATCGCTTTTCGGTTGCTTCTTTTGCAGCCCGAAATCTACGTGATCTTTGTTGATTCATTTTCGCTCTGGGCGCAACGCCATCGATGGCCATATAAAGAAGTTTTCTGGGGCGAACAATGCCGAACAGTCGATCAATGCACTCGAAAATAGCAACCATCATTTCTTCCTCATTTTTGGGTGCCGGTTTGTCCTCGGGATGAGTGCACGGATGTATTATGCCATTCATATCGAGATAGAGGTTATCGAACTCGATCCCATTGGGATTGGGCAAAGTAGCATCCTCGTAGATATTCTTTCCAGTGTCCGGATCTACTTGCTGAATGTTTTTTCGGTTAGTGGAAAACGTATATATTGTCGTTAACTAACTATACCTTGTTTTCATTGCATTCGATAATGACGCACGGATACTTTTTGCTCAGCCATCGGAAGAATGCCGGTACTCCCATGTTAAATCGGAATATTTACAAATTCTTTAGCAATTCCTCGTTTTTTCCAAATCTGTATATTTACGTACAAGCATATGGATGGAACATATAAAAATCACATTCACCGATAGTAACTAGTCGCGGATTCGATAAATTATCGAATATTATACCCTGAAAGAGATGCCAATTTAGCTATTTATGCCATATTAGCCTTATAGCCGGAAAATGTTTAGCTTTCAGTTCCCTGTTATAGCATTTATTTAAACAATATTAATTGTTTATTTTATACTGTACCTGGTACTTTATGTTTCAAAGAAAAATATTTTGTGACCTCAGCTTGTTTAATATTTGTCAATCACACAGAGCGATTTTTCGTGTGCCGCATGAGAATTTTTCAAAGATGTGAAATGCTGCCGCATAGACAACATCAGTATCAGCTGCAGCTGTAAATTAATAGACTGTTATTGGAGGCTGTCTAACACAGCAAATAGGAAAGTGAAAATTTAAATAGATTCCAATACTCTCAACAGGTATTTGGCACCAAATTTTAAAGTGTATTATTATTAAATATGTACATATATTATTATATTTATATTTATTAAGTACATTTTATGTACCTCAACTCAAGTAATTTCTCAAACACTGAAGAGAAAAAATAAATGTTTTAGCGTAATAAATTTACAAATTAAAAAGCTGTTTTGATGGTTTGCTGCTTGCCGGAGACAAATTGGAAATTTATTAAAGTATGACTTTAGAGAAGTCAAATTGACAAAAAGGCTACAGGATATCATTGTCTCGTTATGCGGTGTTAGACAGCTATCGTAATTTTTAATTTTTATACCCTTAATGCATTAAACATGGGTAAAAAGGGTATAATGTTTTTGTATAAGCGTATGTAATGGGCAGAAAGAAGCATCTACGACCCCATAAAGTACATATATTCTTGATCAGGATCAACAGCCGAGTCGATATAGCCAAGACCGTCTGTCCGTCCGTCCGTCTGTATGAACACAGGGATCCCAGAGACTCGAAGAGCCAGAGACTTCAAATTTGGAATATAAGTTCTTGTATACCAGGCGCAGATCAAGTTTGCTTTATTTTATCGATAACTAAGTTTCTCGATTATCGATACATTTCGATTTCCGATAGCAATAAATTCCATTCATACATGTGCATATGCATATTATTGATCAATTGCCAAAATGACATTAAGTTCGAACACCGAAGTGATAGTCGAAAATATATTTTCATATTGATCTAATTGCTGTCAGCAGCTGCAAGCATTTTCTGTATGCATAAAGATGCGAGCGCAAGTGCTAGAAAAAGTTGGCATGATAATCGACGCCAGCGTCAATAAATTTGTGTGCATTCTGCAGAGCCCTTATAAATACTATTACGTAAACGTATGTATATGTGAATGTACATATGTATGTGTGCTTATGAAAGTTTTTGTAACCAGCCAGTTCGGCTTGGTGGTCGTAAGCGTTGAGTCTTTGCATTCTGTGTGCTAAAGCTCATTATTTCGCTTACAATCACAACGGGCCAATTATTATAGCAGTATAAATTACCTACCTACCTTGTTTTTTCTTGCTCTGTAGTACTTGCAGAACTGAACATTTGAGTGCGAACCACCTTAAAGGGAAATTTGCTACTAAAACGAGAATATATTTGACATGCGCATAATTTCACCCAATTTGGAAAGTATGTTACTGGTAACTCCCCCAAGAGATCGATAAAAATTTGATGGCCGCGCCCACTCCGCCTACCTAAGCCGATACACTTGGTGTAAATCGATAACACCGTAAATCTCACGAAATTTGAAAGCTAGTCACCAAATTTGATAGGTATATTGCTAATTACACCCTTAAAAAATCGGGGGAAAAAAATTTTGGACCACGGCCACTCCCGCCCATAAAAACCGATAAATGCCCATTTCTCCCACAATTCAAGAGCTACAGTTTCCAGTTGGAAGATATATTACTAAGATCGAACTCCAAAATTTGTTTTGGCCACGCCCACTCCCGCATCAAAACCGATAAATGCCCATATCTTTCGCAATTTAAGAGCTGCGGTTTCCAAACTTGGAAGTTATATTACCAAGATCGAACTCCAAAATTTTTTTAGTCCACTCCCACACCATGCCCCAAATTTTAATTATTTCCATCCACCGCGACAAAATCTCGAAAAGCTCATATCTTCCGTAATTTAAGAGCTACAGTTGCCAAACTTAGAAGAAGAGTAACTATCTTATATCTTCCTCAATCTGAAATGCAAACTTGGACAGTATTTCTTGGCTGCACACAAATTTTTGTAGTATTTCGCTGTCGACCGCAACGTTCTCTCTTGTTATACTATTATACCAAATAGGTATATTATATTGGTTTTGTTCAATGTCCGTCATGCTGTCCGTCCGTCTGTATGAACGCGCGTTTCTCCGACACCCTTAGAGATAGAGACTTGAAAATTGGAACGTATATTGAAAAGTAACCTCAAAAGTTAAAGTGTCTTGGGTTTTGGTCCTACGTCCACTAGAGAGCTAGAAAACCGCAAAATTCGATTTTATCAAATCGATAAATCCACATATCTTCCACAATTTGATGGATACCGTCACCAATTTTGGTTGGTAGGTTGTTGGCGAGGTCCTTCAAAGATCGGCATATGGCACGCCCACCTCCGATACAATCATTACAAAATACAAGTGCTTAATAATAGTGGGAAAATTATTAGCGAAAGTAACATGTAACGTGTCTCCCCTAATCGCTCTATTTGCGTACATGCAGCTTAAGCACTAACATAGTGAATGTAAAATGAATGCCAAGCTGTAAGCAAGCATGTCAACTTCAACTGCTCTGTTAAAACTGCAACATTTCTGACTGCTCTTAATTTATAAATAAATTTCACATTTTGAATGCAGATATTGGACATTATACTTCGACTTATACTTTGAACAGCTATATAAAGTCTCGGAACTAAGATATAAAAAAGAAAAATGTCAAGCAATTAATCCCATTAGAACAATCAACGCATTCGCATTCCGAAGAAACAAAACGATGCTAATAGAAATCTACGGAAAGTGAATTTTATAATTATATATATGTATATGATTTTATTACAATCAATTTAAGGGATTTACACGAAATTATATTAATACAATAAAATAATACATTAGAACATTTTGTTTGCAAATATATTTCAGCCTACAACTTAAAAACAACATGTTTGTATTTTATTTTTTTGGGAATGTAGAAGAGCATTCCTATTGTTTAATATAAATGCATATTTACTTGCAGGCTCAAATAAAAAATGTTTGATAAACTTGCTTGCTTCTCATTCATTCTTTTGTATGTATACTTATGTAATTTATTTTGATTCGAATATAAGGACACGAATATACACGTTCTCAATTTTCTTTCCTTTCGTTCTTTCCCCTTCATTTGTATTATTTTTTATTGTTTGTTGAATGTTGAACAATTTCTAACAGGTGGTTTCTGGCATTGGTTTCGGCTTTTGATGTCTAATGTAGACTTTTGTCTTTCCCAGAACTGTGGAAACTTTGGGATTGTTGTGCTTAAATGTTTGAAAACTTTCCTTAAATTTCAATATCGTCTTATAACCTGTCTTTTCCATTGTATGCAATTCTGTCGTTGACGCGGGTATTTCCTGGTAGAAACTTTCTGTATCATCTACCATATTATTTACATTGCAATCGTCCAATGAAAATTGTACAAGATTTGTTTGAGCCATCTGCTCGGAGAGACGACGAATGTTTAACTGGAGCTCCTCGCGCGACTGCTTCGATATTGAGGAGAAGCTATGCCTATTCTGTAATTTATTGCAATTGTTCACAGTTAGATTTTTATTGAGTTTGGACTGATCGTCATCATAATCGGATGGAACGGATAGGGTTTTGATATTGCCATAGGTGAATGTGTCCTCGAATGGATTTAGAAATTGTTTACCCCTAGCCGGCGAAAAACTGGCAGATTTCGTTGGTAAATTCTTTTGTTGCGGCAAATGATTGATGGTACAACTATTATTTGAAGTGGTAATTAAATGGGGAGATGGTGGCGCAGAGAGTATGGATTCTTCATTTCTGTACAGTTTCTGTTTGTGCATATTTGGTTTCAGATAAGATCGTTTACTTGCTGTCTCCATCATAAAGTCATCTTTTGTACAAGCATTTTCTTGTGTTCTTTGCTTAGAATGTGCCGTTTTATCTGTTACCAGCGAATCTATTGGACGTTTAATCCATGGATCCGCTGCAACTTCCCAGCCAGCCTCACTGAAACTATTCAATTGCAAATCATCCTTTTTCTTTATCCACGGATCCATTGATGAAACATAGTGCAAGGAATCAGTACTTCTTTTATTGTTGCCATGCGAAGCATTCGACTTTTTTTGATTAATGCCGCCCATCATGTTTGGCGAAGTCTGTTCCGATTTACTTATTTTGATTGTGAACTGATGACTCGCGTTATGATTGTCTTGAACACCGAAGGAAGGCCTCAATTGTTGTTGTTGTTGGTTAACATCGGATGCAGCAATTGGTACAATTATTTTCAAATTGAAATCACTCGTGGATGTTTTCTTTGTGGATGGTGTTATATTGAGTAGCTGCTGCTGATGCATATTTCTTTTTTGTTTCGGCGACTTCTGATCCTTAAGTGTAAAATTTGTTGCCGAAACGTTTTTAAAGTCAACACATTTGGGTTCCTTTTGGATAAATATCTTATCGTACTTGGGTGATTTGATACAACTACATGTTATACTTGAGTGAGTAGTGGTGGTTGATGTTAATCTTTCATTCGCATTTGCATTTTCATTTACACTGAAATGTGGTGTTTTGTGTTCAGTCAATTGTTTAGCACTAAGTAATTTGTTAGCAGACTTTTGTTGAACTATTTTATTATTTATATACCGACCAGAAAGTTTATTTTGCTGTATATTGGAATTTGAATTCGGATGCACAGGTGAATGAGGAGAGTGTATGGGGAGTGTGGGAGCAGGATTATTTATTTGTTTAAATGTGGCCACAATCATCTCATCGGATTTTATAATATTGTATTGAGGAGAGCTATTTTCAGGTTGGTTTCGGCTGGTTTCTATGTTTTCATGTCGCTTTGAATAACTGATATTTGATAGTTGCAAAGAACACTTTTTTTGGGCCGAAGAGGTTAGGCCCAAGTTTTTTTGCTAGAGAAACTTTTCGGCCAGATCTTTAATTGATGTCGAACTGGATGCTGAAACACCTGTAAAGATTTGATAAATATTAGATTTATATTTATCTATATGTATTTTGATGCATTTTTCTTTATGGATAATTTTTAAAGTTGCCAAAAATCATACAAACATATTTTTTAATATTTAGCTGGATACTAAAAAAAAGTTTTTAAACAAATTCTTATTTCAAATGGGAAAAATTTCGAGTTTTACATTTAACTATTTTCTTAAAGTTAAACATGCCTTTTAGAAAGCCGTTCGCCATCGCTTGATCCGCGATTAAAACTAGTCGGAGGTAAAAATATTTATACAATTAGTTTGAAGTGTGTAAAATTCACTTTTTTTTAATATTCAGTATTAAGATCAAGAGATCATCAGCAATCTTCTTTCCAAATTTGTTACAATTATCTGACATTTTGAAATTTGGGAACAATTCAAAACTGTGTCAAATAAAGTGTTTTTTGTTTGATTTAAGCAGTATTTAAGATATTCAATTAATATTTATGATTTATTTAGCTATCTGGGCGTCGCAAACAAAAAAAATGACTCTGGTACAAATTACAAGTCATCATTAATATTTAAATAAGAAAGCTACTAACACAAGCATTTGTAGTTTTTAGTTTTCTTTTTTTTTTTTTGTGATACTAACCATCGTTATCATCAGGCTTTTTATTTTTGTTATTAGATTCATGTTCTGTTGCTGTTGATGTCGTCTGAGGTTTTTGAGTGAGTTTCAAGTTGGCTGCCAAAGGATTGGAACTAGTTGCTCCTTCTGAAGTATTATTAAAAGCACATCCCTCGACATTGATCTTTAATTGTCATTTAATCAATTCCACGGACAAAAATTTTCTCAACCGCTCATAGTATTGTGGATGCAGTTCAACATCATTATGACCAGCTCCCTGGAAAGATAGAAAGAATTTTATTAAATATCAAATTACATATCGAAAAATGAAGTTTAGCAGAGTTCATAGCAAAAACAAAAAGTATAAATTCATTTTTTTACTGGGCTATCCCAAATTAGGCGTTGCTGCGGAAAGCGCAGAAGTCTGTCAGAGCTCTGAGATATTTGGATGTTATTTCCGGTGGATTTAAAATGCAATTGCAAATTCAAAGGGAACCGGCTGATTTCCGAGCAATCCTCAATAGACTTGGCTTCAAATAAAATACCTAGACTTTAAAGCGAGAAATACGAAATTCGAAAATCAAATCAAATCAAGACAAACCAGCTGAAGGGAATTAATATTATTTTTAAAGCATTTTTACCGGATTGACGGTCCCACAAGTTCATAAAATGTACTACATCGACATTCCGACATTGTGCAGAATTATCCTCATTGTCATAAAATCGACAGATTCTGATAAATATGCCTAAGAAATATATGGCTTTTCTGATACCTGATCAGCATAATTGCGGCTATCTTCGATTCCTACTTCGTGCCGTATTGTGTTTTTCAATTGAGGCCACTCCGTCAAAGGCCAGCATAATCGTATAAAGCACGTCAATACTTTTGCTTTGAATGGTTTCACATCCGGCGAAGACAGGCAGTACCTGGCCATAAGGCTGTTATCTCAAAAGATCACGGAATACACAAGAAGTCAAGGCAACATTAAAAATGCTGTCGCCAAGCAACTCAAGGAAAAAAAGGACCAAGGTGAACCAAAGTTTTTCCGTAATCAACATTATTAGTCAGCAGTCTATCTGGCTTAAGAATTAGTATTTTTCCGAAATTTTGGTGGGGGATTTAAATCTTTTTAAAATTGTGAAATGATAAAAAAACTATGGCTTTCGCGGGAAAACTTTAATTAGCCGATAATTGAAGGAGTTAACTAACCATATTCAAAATAAGGTGTTATATGAGATTTCGAATAGTTTGAACTTACCTTTCAAAAAAATAAAGTTAGTTTAAGAAAAAAAAAACAGAACAAGAAAAGTTCTTATAATCGCATCTAAATTTAAATACAATTAAATAATAGTAATTTAGTAGCAGTAGTATGTGTATATATTTAATATTATTATTTTGTTAATATGTCCAAGGAAAAGAACTTAGCTACAATGTATCATCATACTACGCATTTCAAACCCTCTGCAAGGGTATACGAATTGAGCAATGAAGTAATTTAAACAGATTACTTTTGGTGTATGCAAAGTTAACATATAGCAATGAGCAAATGACACAATGCAATAAACAGACACGATTGCATATCGCAGTTGGATGTAAATATAATCGCTCGATGTAACTAAAGATCGATAACAAACAAAAAAAAAACAATAACAATAATATAACAAAAGACAAAAATCAACGAATTTTAAGCAATTCCAACGAGTTAAACTCAAAAGAGGGTCGGAACTAGTTAAAAAAAAAAAACAAATATAGAATGGAGTGGATATTAATAATATATTTAGCAGAAAATTACCTCTACCCAAAAGGGCTCCACAGTCTTCGGGCAACGCTCGTAAATACCGATTCCGTGGGTAAAGTCAATGACCTCGTCTTCTGTTCCGTGAATAACCAAAACTGGTGACTTTACTTTAGCGACCTTATCAATACTGTGAGTTTCGTAAATAATATATTTTTAGATGGTAATCCTTCATTTTATTTTTGTTCCTATTTACCTTGGGAAAGCGTCAAAAAACCAGGTTCTTTTCGTATTCCTAAATACGACTCTAAGACCCGACATTAACGGCGAATGAAGAATAACAGCGCCAACTTCGTGACGAGAGGCGAGATCAACAGTTGGAACAGTTCCTATACTTTGGCCATATAAAATAATGGTTTCTGGACTAATATTTAACCTTTAAAAATGAGAATCAATCGCATAATTATTATTTAATTTATTCGTATTGAAAATAATTGATTACCTTGTCCGCATTGCTTGCCAAGCAGCTTCGATATCTGCGTATAGGTTTTTCTCCGAGGGTTTCCCCCCGCTCATCCCATATCCCGAATAATCATAGCCAAATATATTGCAATTGATCTGTGAGCCGAGTGTTAAATAAAAGCTGCTCATCTGACCCAAATCGACAGCGTTTCCATGTGAAAATAGAAGAGTATATTTTGCATTTTTGCTGCAACGGACATAAGTGCACGTTATCAAATTGCCACGCGATGTTCGCGTGAAGAACGCTTCGATTTTGGATTTTTCACGTTCCGAGTATTGCCATTCGGCACGATCGTAGAGCTGTAAATTGTATTTGATATTTGTGTCATCAGCTGGCGTCAGTTTGTAGGTCGGCTCAGGTGGCTGGAAAGCGAGTTTGGCAGCAATCGGTCCGGGGCAGGGAGGGCAGCAAAACATGCAGCACAATTCACTAATACTAAACATACTCGACTCGTCGCTTTTTGCCACACACAAGGGAATGTTATGTTCTTCTGATTATGATTTTTATTTTGCTAAAACACACTTCACACTTCTGCTGAACTAAAAATATAATAAAAAACGACTGTCGCACGCCAATTGAAACTTAATATAAATAGGAGTTCAACTATAACAGCAAGTGTATCAAATATTTACTAATTTAATGTGAATGCCTTTGAGAACATCATAATTTCAATGCAATTTTTTTTATCACTCTCACAACATTTACACGGATTAATGGCCGAACATTTAAGATACATATGCAAGCTGACGCTCCCGATCCCGTTTGTTCAATAAACATCTATTAACAATCGATATATTTTACGACGTTATCGAATAACTCATAACCATATAGTTTGCAGACTTTTGAAACAGTAGAATAGAACGCAATGGAAAATAAAAATTTTATTTATTTTTTATTATATTTGTTTTATATATTTAAAGTCCACAAGCTATTTTTACTTAAATCCATAAATAAAATATGAAACATTACATTTAAAAATTAAAGTCACAATTAAAATGTAAAATAAATAATATTTGTAAGATACACAGTATATTTAATATTAAATAAAATTGTGCAAAAGACAAAAAATTTAAATGTTATTCCTAAATAATTTACTTACTAAAAATTTGCAAAAATGAGAAGAAAAGAAGAAAAACAAAATTGTCAGTTATGAGCGATTGCTGAATACTTTAAGCGTCAGAGTGAGGAGGACGCTCGAATGGTTTTTTAGATCTCGTAGTCTTCATCCTGATAGGCCCGCCTTTAAATGCCAATTTGTTTCATTTGTATAAAAGCTTTTAAAAGGATGTTAATACTTAGTATGATATCCTTTAGCCTTAACAACTTCCCTTAACATATTATTCATGGAAGAATGTGGGTTCAGGGCTGATCTTGCTCCGCTCATCCAGCACAGCATTTTTGAGATCATGTTTGCTGGATATGCTGTGATCCGGATGTTATTTTCCAGCAGAGCCCACAAATTTTGAATAACATTTAAATCTGGAGACTGGACCGGTGGAATTATCATGTGGAGGCAGTTTCAGATAAGCCAGGACTGAACTATTCAGGACTTATGCTTGGGTCGTTGTCCTAGTAGAACCGGAAAGTACTTCGGTTTCCTAGCTTCTCGGCACTTTGGAGTACATTTTTTGTAATATATCGAGGTACACCTTCTTATCCATTGTTATTGCAATAATCAAAAAATTTCCGAAGACGGCTGCGAAGATAGTTGGCTATACCAGGACACTTCCTTCGCCGTGCTTGACTGTTGCCTTTACGTTTTTGGGATTCAGCTCAGTATTGGACTGTCGACACACACAATTACGTCCGTCCGGGCCAAAAATTTTAAATTTGAACTCATCTTCAAATATGACTGTGTTCCTAAACTCCAAATCCCTGTCCAAGTGGATTTTGGCGAACGTACTCGGGCCTCTAAGTCATGGTTGCGCAAAACCTGGAGCACAGTTTCCACATTGTTCTTTTCCCCCCTTTCATCTTGCACCTGTTGAGTCAGTTTTTGAACCGATAGCTTAAGATTTCCTAATATTTTCCTGATGATCCTCCACTCGTCCTATTCGGTGAAAATAACGAAAATCGATTTTAGTCGACAAAACTCCGAATGATGATGTACACAGTTGTGTTGCTTAGATTGACCATTTCAGCCATTTGGCGATGTGAATATCCGATTTTCAAGTGTTCGAGGATGAGTTTCCGTTGCTCAGTGGTAGTGCGTTTGCCCATAGTCCTTGCTGGCTGGTAGCACCCGAGATGCGGATACGGATGATTGGTCTATTAATACCGAAAATATTCAACCTGACGAAAAAAATCCGCACCCAGGTGTCCATAATGTAACTTTTCCAATTAAGCCTTGACCATAAATTGAGATACTTTTTTACATAACCTAACAAGTGGGAAACCACAGTTTATTGGATTATATATAAATTTTGGTTGATACTACATGTACCTAGGTCTTTGGAATTTTTAAAAAATAATGTATAATTAGTTTATGGGAGGCAATTATAATTTTTGCCTGTCACTGTTCCAAACAAGCTCCGAGCCACTGTATATAAACTTGCGCAGACACAAAAAATTGTATAAGCTACTTTCACTCTTAAATTTCGGAGATATGGGCTTTTCGAGATTTTAGGGGCGGGAGTAGGCGTTCCCCAAAAAAATTATAGAGAAGTTTCCGAATAATCTTCCAATCCTGTTTGGCAACTATATCACTTAAATTGCGGGGGATAAGGGCATTTATAGGTTTTGGGGGCGGGAGTTGGCGTGGCCCAACAAATTTTGGAGTTCGATCTTAGTAATATACCTTCTAAGTTTGGTAACTGTAGCTCTTAAATTGCGGAAATACAGGTATTTCTCGTTTTTTGTGGGCGGGAGTGGGCGTGGTCCAAATTTGTTTTCCACATTTATGAACAACCGATTTGCGAAAATCGAATTTAGCGATTTTCTAGCTCCCTAGTGGACGTAGGACCAAAACCTAGATACTTTAACTTTTGAGGGTACTTTCCAGTATATGTTTCAAGTTTTAAGTCTCTATCTCTAAGGGTGTCGGAGAAACGCGTGACGGATATTGCACAAAACCAATATATGTATGTACTATTATACCTTTTTGGTAAAAACTGGTAAAGTTCAGGTCGACCCCTACTCAACTTACATATTCCTTTGATCTAAAGTTATAAGAAAAGTTTTCTGAACATTGTTGATGCCTTTGACGAAAGCTTCTCACTTGGCGAAAAAAATAGGTGCCCCTTGATAGAACAACATAGATATTTCACCAACCCAAGGTCGTTCAGACCCTTTAGCTTAATATCGTATTTGCTGTCCATAACTCCCCCAATAATAATTATAATGATAAAAAATGTATTTAAACAAAAGCCGTAAGTTAGTTTAAAATTAATTTGTTCAACTGCAATCTTTATTCCATAAAATTCAGTTTTTATTTAGTTCATAAAGATGTTAAAAATATTTTCTTTTTTGCGCTTGGTTGCACTTTTTAAAAAATATTGCCTTATATGCGTTTTTCAAACATAACCATAAATAATTTTCAAAATGCATATTTAAGATTTAACATTGTATTTCGAAATCCAATTTAAACCTTCGACGGTTGTCGTTTTTGGCTTGTATTCACATCCAATCCAATCATTATAGCCAAATAATTTCAGTCTTTCAAACACATAGTCGTAATTTATTTCACCTGGCGTATCTGGCTCATTTCGATTTGGTACTTGAGCAATTTGAAAATGTCCAATTACATTTTTATTTTCTTCCAAGGTCTTAGTGAAGTTTCCACATATGTGTTGAAGATGGTACACGTCGACCATTAATTTTATATTATCGCTGTTGATTTCCCTCAAAACATTTGATGCTGCAGAAAAATACATGTTAAAAGTAATTAATTTTATTGTCAAAGAAATGAATTGCAAATTGTTGCTTGCTTAGAGACGGCACAAGATGGATTTGAGATAATATTAAAAAAGCAAAAGTGTAAAGTGAATAATGAAACAGGACTAATCCAAATATTTAGATAACTCGCTGTAAAGGCAGCTGTAAGAAAACTTTTCGGAATATTTTCAAGTGGCTTTTGATTATTCCCTCCTTCTACAGAAAGTAGTACATCATGGGCCACTACGGCAGGCTTACTCTATACGGATTTAAACAGACATCTGTTCATTCTTGTTACAAGAAGAGATAACTGTTTTTCAAAATCGTATGAAATAAAATATTTAACATATTGTTTTACCTTTTTCATAAGAGTTCATAAAGTATGTTGGAATGGCATATTTATTTATTGGTTCTATTACTCCAATCATGTTGTTCAATTGCAAGTCCTCAGATGCTTTCTTTAAGTTTGACACATATGTTTTCAAATGATCACATTCCAGTTTGCTGTTCACTGTGCCTGCCATCAAGTGAATTCTGGAAATAAATAAAAATAACTTCTAAATCATCCGGTAATAATTGTTATTAGTATTACAAAATCTCAATAAATAAGTAAAAGTGTTTAAAAGAAAATGTCACTAAAATGTATCACTTCTCTTGAAAATGTATCTTCAAACTTGACACTGCGATGACATGCGAGGTGAATGGCAAACACTTTCGTCAGGCAAAATCATATTAGGACGAGAATACCAAGAAGCGGTTGGTGCAGATCCTCCAATCGAAACACCTTTTTACCAATACCGCACTGCTGAGATTTTCTTTTACGATATATGGAGCTCACTGTATTTAATGTGGAGTCATATTTTCCAAATTTAATAAGAACGTCAACTCTAATCGTTGTTAGAAATAGAGCGCAAACTTCTCATTACATACTGAAAAGAAGGATTCCCCCGACTTTTTCAGAAAACAGTCAACAAATTGACTAAAAAACGAAACCAGAATCCAAATAAAAACGAGTTTCCTGTTTCTGGCAAGTAGAAGGCTGTGATTCTCTTAGCTAGGTATTATATGTTGTCTATTAGGGACTGACCCATTATATCCAAATGATCGCAGTGCTTATTCACGAATAATAACACATAATATTTAAAATTATTTGAATCACACTTACTTTTTGCAATTAATAGTTTTCGCATATGCAATTGATTTATCCAACTGCGTTTTAAAGTGATTTTCCTCCCCTGGAATGCTTGTAGAACCGAACTTAAGCTCTTCCCTTGTGCCATCTGAAATTAGATTTTCATTACATTATTATATTAATTTTCATGAATAATAAAAAATTATAAACATTTTGTGTTGGTCAGCCACAAATTGTCTTAGCGTTGTGGGTTTTAATTCAATTCATCACTAAAACTGTAGTATTAATTGTTGTTTAAAATTATATTTATTTTCGCTTGCGTGCTTCGAGGCAAATGGAACACAGAAACTGATTAGCATATTTAATGTTATTTATTTTAAGTTTATTCCTTTTCTTTTCACCACAAGTATGCTGAAAATTCTTAATTAAATACGCACTGATAAATTTTGCACAGGCTCACAAAATCTTTGCTTTATAAATTCATAAACTATTTTTCATTAATAAGAACGGGAAAATAATTAAAAAAAAAACTATAAAAGCAATTAAAAAGAACTTATGTTTTATATGAAAATGTAAATTAATTTTTAAAAGCGGTAGCTCAATCGCATCCTTTTTTAAAGAGAAAATCCAAACCAAAAACAATTCATAGAAAAAATATATAATTCACTACTATGTACTGCCTGTTTTATCAAGATAGCTTTAAGATTAAGAGAATGTTTCGCATAGAAAAAGATACGATAATTGGCTATATCTACTCGACCAGTGATGATACATCTTAATCTCGAAAAAATACCCTTTGCAAGGTCATAAAAATTTGCATCGATTAATATCTTAACGTCTTGTATTTTGTCGCTGGGTTAAATAAAAACATGTTTAATAATCATTTTTTAATAGAATTTGTATGTTTTTGATTAAGATATTTTATCGTTGTTTTTCTCGAATTCTAACTTTAAGTGATTAGTTTTCGACCGTTACCAACACTGACATCACACATATATGTATGTACCATACATAGTATGTATGTAAATTGACTCACCCAATGCAATGTTCATTAGACTGATTAATATTCCAGTATCACTGATGGCCTCCTTGACTTCCTGAAGTTCGCCAATAGGATATGGTATTTCGACCGCCTGGAAGCCATGCCGATGCGCTAATCGAATTCTCTCAGATATAGCTGCAGCACTTTCAGTGAAAAGGAAGTTCAAATTTGCAGCAAATTTCAACGCCATGTCGCAACGTTAACCTTTTGTTACAAACTGATTTTAAAATGGCTCTTAATATCACCTCTAACTAAGTCAAGAGCAATCACTTGAGATAGTGATGCATACATAGATACGAACACATGTATGCACATACATACGTTACCCAATAGAACTTTATTTATATTCAAAATTAATGAATTTTAGAAAATATTACAAAATATTTGCAAAGAATAATGCATACACATAATGTACATAAAGCATTTACTATATGTGTATTGAGATTCTCATGGAATAAAATTAATTTTGGAACTTTTTAGTTGGCTGATAATATATTAATATATAAATAATACTATATTTAGCTTGATGCATACAATAAATAAAAACAAATTTAACAACTAATTTTTAACAAGAGCGGAACCATAACAAAGAAAAGCTTTAAATTAATTGTGAATTGAATATTTTCTATACCATTAAATAGGGTTGAAAAATACAAAATAAAATTGTATGTAAAAAACAGATCTAATCATTGTGTTTTTCAGCATCAACAACCGACTCGTATAAACAAGCCGGTATCAAAGTACAGTTTCCAGCTGTTTTCCGAATGGAAAATATCGATATCGGCAATTATCACGCTGAACGAAAAATAACAAATTCGCTCATCTCTAATATCTCAATAATAATATACAATAAATATAGAATGGATCAAAATAAAGAATTATTCAAACTTAATGGCAAGAGTCGACGAAAGACGGAAGTAAAATGCAAATTCATAAAAGTGGACTCACCCATTGCCAAATATCCTTTTTAAATAAAATTATAAAGTAATGACATGTTTGTAGGTGATTGTTCGGCATCGTTTCACCTACTCTTATGTTTCTCAGGCTAAGAAACTCATAGACTAAGCAAGAATTTGACTATTTATGTTGGTTTTCTTAACAGATATTATACGTATGATTCTTCAGGTCAATTGTCCTGCATTATTTGCAGGATTCCCATTAAACCGAGTATATGGAAAGTGCACTTGAACTCAAAGCAACACAAGCAAAATTTGGAGCTCGCCAAACGACAGCGAGTCGATTCCGATACGAAAAATTCAGATACCTTGAGTGCGAAAAGCTCTGAGCAAATACCGCCAAAAACCAAACCTGTAGCCTCAGAGAGCATTGCACAAAACAAAGATGTTAAGCTGCAAACTGGTGGAAATTCTGAGGATGCACCTCAAGTAGTACAATTAAATACATCTCAGGTATTACCCGAAAAGTTCTTTGATCAGGAGAAATCGGTGACTGTGGCTGGGAGCGATCGTGATCTGGAAACGGAATGGATTAAATTTCAACGTGAAATCAGAGAAGCTGCTACAATATCGAATAATATAGTTTCGGAAGAGCAAGATAGCTTAAATAATAAGAGACATTTGAAGGAAATAGACGAACAAATTGAAAACTGGAAGAGATTCATCAAAATCAACGACAGAAAGAACTGCATTTTCAAAAAACAACGTTCTGAAAAAAGACCACAAGAGTTCGTCGATGTTGCGTCCAGCTCTGAAGAAGAATGCAGTGTTGACGATTTATTGGATTGGAGGATTAAAAGTGTTCACAAATAGATTACAATTTATTTTTCTAGTCTACATGCAAATTTTAAATTAAAATTCGAAATTTTTGTTTAATGACAAATTTATGAAGAACTTAAAATTATACATAATTTAATTTATTCATTATCTTGTTTCCTTGCAAATAAATGAGAATTGAATACTTGTTTCCAATTACTAATGTACTTTTTTAATATTTACCATTCTTATAATATTTTCGACTATTTTTAATTGAGTTGAAACTTTATGCGGGCGAAATACGTTCCATATTCACTGATAAAAATTGTCTGTTATATTTAATGGATGCCATTCCTGACTTTAAAAAGGTTTTCCGCAGCGGTCATGATAGTCCACAACAGTATTGCTTATAATTGTATTCTCGAAACTTTCGAAGATAAAAACTAATGCAAGCTAAGCTTTATATTATGATGTAAAAGTTCTAGTGTATAAACAACGAAAGCTCAAAAATACGTCAACATTGAAATGTCTCCGATTAATCAGTTCTTGCAAATTTTATCAAGAAGTTGATAATTCGTGGAACCGTAATTCGCATTAGAACTTAAACAAGTAACTCATTGTGCGACAACATATCAAGACAAAACAAAATCGAATTTTAATATTCTACCGCGCCGGTGGGGACCGATGTTTAGAACAAAAAAATGTCTGGGAATCCTGTTTTTAAGAAAGTTAAGATAATTCATTCATTAATTAATGGGTTAGATACTGACGCTCGAATACTTCGTTATTTGGGATGTACACATTTAGCAAAAGAACTAAAACAGCTGTTGTGGTGAAGTGCATTCCATTTAAGCCAAATTGGAAACTAAACTTTTGTCGGTAACATGGTTGTTTGTTGTTTGTCTATACCAGTAGTAGTCGGTTCTGCGTCGTTTTCTTTCTTCTATTAACCTTTCTGTCTAAAATCTCTAAGGGTTTCATCCAGACATTGCACAAAACCAATATATTATAACTTCGGTATAAAAACTCCAAAATATTTGTAAAGTTTTTCGTGCGCTTTGAATATTAGTTTCGCTAAAATAAAGGAATATCGCTAACGTCAGTTTTGTGAAAATGCATGTGACTGAAGTCGTAACGTGTACAACTCTTCATGCACGATAGCAAATGACGTGTGATGGCCACACTGTAATCGCCGGTATTATTTTTTTTAGGCTACGTGTCTCAGTTGTCTCCAGTTGTGTTAAAATTTAAGGTGCGGAGATTCATTAAACATGAATCGGGGCTCAAGGATACTAAATAGCAAGGTTGCTGGCTACAGCAGCCTGATAACATTTGCAGTCCTGCTTATTGCATGGATCGCTGGCTTCTCGTCACGCCTCTTTGCTGTCATCCGATTCGAGTCGATCATCCACGAATTCGACCCATGGTTCAACTATCGAGCGACTGCTTACATGGTGCAGCATGGCTGGTACAAGTTTCTCAATTGGTTCGATGAGCGCGCCTGGTATCCGCTCGGCCGCATTGTCGGCGGCACTGTTTACCCAGGCCTGATGATCACCTCGGGCAGCATCCATTACATCCTGCATGTTCTGAATATTCCGGTGCACATTCGAGATATCTGCGTATTTTTGGCTCCCGTCTTCAGTGGGCTCACATCAATCTCGACGTATCTGCTGACCAAGGAGCTTTGGTCACCGGGCGCTGGACTTTTTGCGGCTAGCTTTATTGCCATTGTGCCTGGATATATTAGTCGGTCTGTGGCTGGCTCTTATGACAATGAAGGCATCGCCATCTTTGCCCTGCAATTCACCTACTTCCTGTGGGTGCGTTCCGTGAAGACGGGTTCGGTTTTCTGGTCAGCGGGTGCAGCGCTTTCTTATTTTTACATGGTGTCTGCGTGGGGCGGATATGTGTTTATCATTAATCTGATACCATTGCATGTCTTTGTCCTGCTTATAATGGGCCGTTACTCGCCTCGATTGCTAACCAGCTACAGCACCTTCTACATCCTGGGTCTGCTGTTCTCGATGCAAATACCCTTCGTGGGATTCCAGCCGATACGCACAAGTGAGCACATGGCTGCGATGGGTGTCTTTGTGCTGCTCATGGCTGTCGCGGTGCTGCGACACTTGCAATCCGTGCTATCACGAAATGAGTTCAAGAAACTCTTCATTGTTGGCGGCCTGCTGGCGGCGGCCCTTGTCTTTGTCGTTGTCGTTGGGTTGACCATGATGGGCGTCGTCGCGCCGTGGAGTGGACGATTTTACTCGCTTTGGGACACGGGCTATGCAAAGATTCACATACCTATTATTGCCTCCGTCTCGGAGCATCAGCCCACTACCTGGTTCTCTTTCTTCTTCGACCTGCACATCCTGGTCTGTGCCTTCCCTGTTGGTCTCTGGTATTCCATCAAACAAATCAACGATGAGCGCGTCTTTGTTGTGCTCTACGCCATAAGTGCCGTCTACTTTGCCGGCGTCATGGTCCGCCTGATGCTGACTCTAACGCCAGTTGTGTGCATGCTTGCTGGTGTCGCCTTCTCTGGACTATTGGACGTCTTTTTGCAGGAGGATGCATCAAAGCGAACCGGAAATGTTATGAACTCCGTCTCGGAAACGGATGACCTCGATGAGTCACTGGAGAAGAAAAGCTTATACGATAAGGTAAATACCAACTTTTGTACTTATGCTTAATTAATATATTAATATTAATAATTATATATTAACATCAGAGAGCTGCAATAATCATTCCCGAAAAAAACTCGTGATTTTGACATCCTTTGCACACAGACTAAAAACGCTTATATGCATTTTACTCATATTCAAAACTATAATAGTTTTGATTAACTGCAAATTCAAATTCAAACAAATTTAACAACTTATTTATTAAACAATTTGCAAAAACGCCGATGTAACACTTTGTATTCATTTTCCATTTTCCAGCACTCAGAAAACAGTTTAATTTATTAATTTAACATATTCTTTTGTATTAATGTAAATTGCAAATTTTTAAGCGCAATTTATTGTATATAAGAACGTGTAAATTATTAAAGTTCTTTTATTTATATTTACCTTTAACACAACATTTCACAAACTCAATTTCTAAATTTGCGCGAATAAAAAATTCATGAATTTTACGTTGTAATATGGATTCTGCAAAAAAAATTGTGATCCAAGCGGTGTTCTCTCTATATTTCTATTATGAAATTGAATATGTTACCTTTGTCACGAGAGTATGGTTCTATATCTTATAATATAAATATCTGATATTTACAGGCCGGCAAGTTGAGGCATCGCACCAAGCATGATCCCACACATGAGGGTGGCATGAGCTCCAATTTGAAGAGCATTGTTATTTTGGCGGTTCTGATGATTTTAATGATGTTTGCCGTGCATTGCACATGGGTCACAAGTAACGCATATTCAAGTCCCTCAATCGTTCTTGCTTTCCACAACAGCCAGGATGGGTAAGTACACATTTTTATGCTAAGATACCGCAGGTATCTATAGTATATTGGTTTTGTACAATGTCAGTCATGCTGTCAGTCTGTCTGGATGAACGCAACTTTTTTCGACATTCTAAGAGATAGAGACTTTAAACTTGGAACATATATTTGAAAGGGTTCCGAATAAGTAAATTGTTAAGATTGGAGTCCTACGTCCACTAAGCAGCTAGAAAATCGATAAAATCGATAAAGCCACATATCTCCCACAATTTTATGTCTACAGTCATCAATTTTGCTTGGCGATGTCCTTCAAAGATCGGCATATGCCATGCATGTTTCTTATACAATTATCCCAATACAAAAATAATATTTTGATTTTGTATAATCCTCTCCGTCCAAATCTTGAGATTGGTTTTTAACTTTTGATTTTGTAAATTTCAACTTTTAAACAATTTGTATTTCGTGCACAAATAAATAACCAATTTTTTTTTCAGATCTCGAAACATTTTGGATGATTTTAGGGAGGCGTATTACTGGCTGTCTCAAAACACTGCCGATGATGCCCGCATAATGTCCTGGTGGGATTACGGTTATCAAATAGCTGGGATGGCGAATCGAACAACGCTTGTTGATAATAATACATGGAATAATAGTCATATAGCTTTAGTCGGCAAAGCAATGTCATCAACAGAAGAGAAATCGTATGGAATCATGACGTCGCTGGACGTGGACTATGTATTAGTTATATTTGGAGGAGTCATTGGCTATTCGGGTGATGATATCAATAAGTTCCTCTGGATGGTGCGAATTGCCGAAGGAGAACATCCGAAAGACATTAAAGAATCTGATTTCTTTACGGACCGTGGTGAATTCAGGGTAGACGCCGAGGGTGCTCCTGCACTACTTAACTGTCTTATGTACAAGTTGAGCTACTATCGCTTTGGAGACTTGAAACTGGACTACAGGTAAGACTGTTTTTTTAACCGATTTAGTATAAGCAAAATAGTATTAAAACCTTTTAAATTTTCATATATTTATAGGGGTCCTGCTGGATATGATCGCACCCGTAATGCTGTAATCGGCCATAAAGATTTTGATTTGACTTACTTGGAAGAAGCGTATACCACAGAGCACTGGCTGGTTCGAATCTATAGAGTTAAAAAGCCGTATGAGTTCAATCGTCCGGCTTTAAAGTTCAAAGATAGGCTTATTCCACCAACAAACTTTATAACCAGAAAGGTAATATCATACTGTTAAATACCAAATATTAAAGACTAATCATATTCTACTATTGACTCTTTTCAGAACATGAAAAGGCGCAAGGGATTAATTCGAAATCGACCAACTGTTGTCAAAGGAAAAAGAACTTTAAAATAAATTATATTTTTATTTATTTACTTGAATAAAATCGAAAATTAAATATGTTAGCGCAACATTGTTCGAAAAACTTCTATGACCTATATTTTATTCATTTATTTTGATTTGCCTTTAAATAACTAACTGATTACGAACATAACAGATAAAATGATCATGCTGACTGCACGACTTCAAGCCGTCCGTCCGAGCTAAAAATGTTGAATTTGGACTCATCTTCAAATATGACTGTGTTCCAGAACTCCAAGTCCTCGTCCAAGTGGATGGCAAACGTACTCGGACCTTCACGTCCTGGTTTGCGCATAACCTGGAGCACAGTTTCCACACTGAACTTTTTACTTATTTCATCCTGCACCTATTGACTCAGTTTTTGAGCCGACAACTTAAAATTTCCCCTTATTTTCCTGATGATCCTCCACTCGTCCAGTTCGGCGAAAATCTTGTTTGGTGCCATTCCGCCCTCCATCTAATTTTCGTCGATAAAAAATTAAACTTTAGGTACACAAAATCCGGGTTTAGAGGCAAGGTGTCCATAATGTAACTGTTCAAAATAACCTTTTATCATAAATAGCGTTCTTTTTTACATAATAAATGTACCTGCCATCGGTCTTTTGAATTTTTAAAAAATAATGAATAATTACTTTATGGCTGGCAATTAAAATTTTTGACACTGGTCGAAATGAGCTTGTGGCACTGTATGTATTATGCATATACTTCTAATTATGCCTTGCATGAACCGTTTCGAGTACTCTGTAATGATTAGAAATAAAAAAAAAAATAAATAAAAAATATTTTTTAATTTATTTAAAGTTTTAATTTTATTTTTAATTTTAATTTAATTCAAATTTTTAATTTTTGTATTTTTGGTGTCAACTGAATTTAGTTGACTAATAAATAATAAATAAATAAATAAAAAATAAATAAATTATAATAAACTATATCATGTAATTAAATCAGAGTCCTCCATTTCTATAATTTAATTTTTATATCTTGTGAATAACTTTTCGCATGCACAGGAGGTGGGGCTAATTCTTACTAATTATTTGTGGTCTGATTGGGTTGATTTTCATTAGTTTTCAATAATTCATGCAAAAAATGTTGGACCATTTTGCATTTAAATACCCCCAGAAATCTTATAAATATACTTGTTTTGAAATTTGTTCATAATTTAAATTTTATTTTAAATTTAATTTAATTTCTTATATTTTGTATTTTTGGTGTCCACTGATTTTAGTTGACTTTAAATAAATAAATAAATAAATATATATTCCAAGTTTCATTAACATAGATTCTGATTTGTAAAATCTTTAATTGCATTTTTGGATATTTAAATAATAACAATTTTTGTGGAATAGTATTTTGTAGAACTTTGTTCCCATTATACAGAACAATCGCATTCTTTGCACAATTGACATTCACATTAAAAATTGCATATCTAGAACACGAAAAAAATACTAAATTACTATCGGCAAGCGGTCACACTAGCCTTATGTCAAATAAATAAAAAAAAAATAACTAAAGGAAGCTGCAAATAAACGAAAACACTATTAATATATTATTGTTATTATTGATAAGAAGCTTGCAGACAAGATCATAGAATGCCAGAGTATATAATATGTCGAATATGTTTAACGGAAGACATAAACGTTGATACCATGACACCACTCTATGACGACCAGGACGTTCAGTGTCCCCTCGTTCGCAAAATCGAGGAAATCGCTAGCATTAAGGTAAGCAATCATATATGTACATTAAAATACATTCATCAATTTGTTGATATTTATAATAATTTTCAATATTTAGCTGCCACCGTTGGAGGACATGCCAAGCCTTCTGTGCTGCAGGTGTGTCGGTGACTTAACCAGCGCCTATAAATTTCGGGAATTGTGCCAGGAGAGCGAGCGAACCTTTGCCAACAGCGTTGTGAAGGTAGATCATTATAGAACTCTGCAGTTAAAGCAAATGTTGTATATATTGATTTGATTATATACTTGGGTTCTTTAAGGCTGAACTTAAATTGGAGCCATCTGACGATCCCACACAAATCGAAAGCGACACTGTGGAGTACATCTACGAGGCAACCAACGAGTTTATCGATCCCGACGATGATATTGAATTCGATACTATACTGGAAGAGCAATTGGACGATACCAATGAGCAGGCTGATGAGATTAACAGGGGCTACGATGATGATTTTGAGGAAGCCGGAGAGTTGGATGAGACGAATATATTGCTGGGCAATGCCAGCGACAGTGACTACGATCCCACAGAACGATTACGAAAGCCAAAGGTACGTAAATCCAGGCATGGCAAACGTGGACGGGGACGACCACGTAATCCGACGCATTCAGTGCTGAAGCATGTGACATCAAAACAAACAAATGCTGCTACTGCTGCTAGTAAATCGACTGAGGAGACCTCTACAAACATCATGTGCGAAATATGCGGCAATATCTACTCAAAGCGTGCAGCGCTCAATATTCACATGCGGCGTCACCTGTCCGAGAAGCCCTTTGAATGCGAGTATGTTGTTTGTTAGCTGCACGAATAAATCAATCATTTTATACTATAAATCTTTTCCAGAATCTGCGCTAAAACGTTCGCCGGACCCTCTGAGCTCAATCGACATATCCGAGTGCATACGGGCGAAAAGCCATTTACGTGCAAATACTGTTCCCGCTCCTTTGCCGATCGCAGTTCGAATATACGTCACGAAAGGTTCCGTCCGATTACTTACTTTCTTATTGCAACTATAACTAATATTGTTATGTTTATTTATTTTGACAGAACGCACACAAACGAACGTCCTTTTACCTGTGGTACTTGTGGCAAGTCTTTCTCTTATTCAAATGTCCTTAAGAATCACATGCTGACACACACAGGGGAAAAACCCTTTTTGTACGTATAACCTTTTTCGTCTGCTAATGTTATATGACCAATGCTTAAAACACTTTCAAAAATGTTTGTTTAATGAGTCGAGAACTATGAGAATTATCATACTGCATTTCATTATAAAATATATATTTAATAAATTAATATTTTTAGATGCATTCCGTGCAATAAGACATTCTCCCGCAAACACCAATTGGAGCAGCACATGGGCACAATGACCCATCAGCAGACTGTTAAAGCTCTCCAGCCGAGCGACGCGATCCGACACACTGAAATATATTAGTCATTGTTTGTAATTCAATTATTTAGTTTTAATGTTTTTGTAAATTAAAATCTTTATTATAAATAGAAGAGTACAAATTTAAGAATTCAAAGGCTGACCTTAAAATTAACAAATTTAAATTGAGCCTTAAATTTTTAATTGGGTCTATTCTTATATAATTTAATTCAGTTCTTGTAGTCTTTGAGATCAGCACAAACAGACGGACATAACTGTATCGGAAATGCTTGTAAGTTTTGCATACTATTTTAAAGGTAGCGAAGTTTCAAATTGCAATTCTTTTGTATACCTAAATGATTGCTTCTTCTTCATCAAAAACCATTCACAACGAATTTCAGCTGCTGACATACAGCTGGTTTTTACTTGCAAAAACAACAAATTATTTCCATAAATAAACTTATACATACATATTTGTATGTGTCATATATAAACTTTAAATTTGATTTGTTTAATTGGCCTTTCCAATAATGCCGTTGGAATGTCGTACCTGTGCCAGCGTCATCTATAACATGAACGCGAAAAATCTCTTTGAGATCGAGAACTCTGAAATCCTAATGAGCATTAAATTGGTAGCTGGAACCACGGTAAGATTGCTTCTATGTGTACGTGGGATATGCCACATGAATATTCATATTATGATAATTTTGTATACAGCTTGAAAAACGTCCAGAACTACCATCCCACATATGCGCTTGCTGCATGCTCGACTTAAAAGTAGCTGCATACCGTATGAAAGTATTCCGCGACCGTTGTATCAAGGCTCAAGAGGAACTGCTTAATTCCAGCTCTCATTTGGGCCAGCCCTTTGATGACGAATACTCAGACATTGGCTCTGTTGATGAAGAGAAAGAGGAATATGACACTGACTACGACGAATTGTCCATTGCAATTGACAAACTGGAGGAGCTGATTGAATTTGAAGAAGACAATAACAATCCAACTGATATGGAATCTGATCTTAATGAAGACATGAGTGAAGATGTCGACTGTTCGATTAAGAACCTGCAAAACGAAATGCACAGTATATGCACATACAGCAGTGATAGTCAAGAGGCATTTGAAGATTTTCAGGAGCTGTCCATGGATTTATTTACAGACACCACTAATCCCACAAAATTCCCCAACGTTCTAAATAAAACGATTCACACAAAAACTATTAGTAGACCCAACAGGAAAAAATGCAAACAAAAGTTGTCGATTGAGAGCACCTCGGATGCGGCTGAACACGACAGCAACACAATCCATAAAGTCAAGACAACCTACACCAGTTGGAAGAATCTGACAGAGGAGGAGATCGTCGAACGTAGGCGGCAACGACGACGTGGTGACTTTGTCTGCGATCAGTGTGGCAGGCACTTTAATGACCAGAGTAACTTCAAATTGCATCTTCTGCGACACTCCGGTGTCAAAAACTTCAAATGCAAACAGTGCAGCAAACTCTACTACACGGAGCATCTGCTTCAACTGCACGGGCGGATCGTGCATCAGGGTGAGCGGCCATATGCCTGCAAATACTGCGATAAAACATTTAACAGCAGTACCACGCGTGTAATGCATGAACGGTAAGTGTTTATTTCATGTTATCATTGCAATGTTCTTAATTTTCTTTATATATTGTATTTCCCGTCTCAGTTCGCATACGAATACACGTCCATATTCTTGTGATTTTTGCGGTAAATCATTTATTTCTGCATCTGGTCTCAAGCGACATGATTTAACTCACAACGGCGTTCGCCCATATTAGTAAGTATTTATTCTGAAAACATGCAACTATTTGGTTTTTATAACAATTGTACATATTTTAGCTGTTCCATATGCGACAAATCGTTTCAAAGAAATACTCATTTGAAGGCTCATTTGCGTTCCAAACTACACGCTTCGAGAGAAACCAATATCATAACCCTTTAAGAATAAAGAACACAAATAATCAAATAGACCTTAACATTATACTTGCTGTATACTTTGCCAATAGCAAGTCAATTTCTAGAAGATTTAATTGATTTCAGACAGAACAACTCCCTTTGTAACCCTTTACCCCATTAATCTCCAGTTGTGGAAGCTCTTCCTGTCCAACCAAATTAATTTCAAGGAGTAATACTTCCACTAGGGAACTGGAAAATCGATATTCAGATATCGAAAAACCCCCTATCTCCCACAATTTTACGGATACAGTCACCAATTTTGGTAGGTAGGTTGTAAACAACTTGTAAACTGGGACAGTATTTCTTGGCTGCACACAAATTATGGTATCATAGTATTTCGCTTTCGGTTACATCGGATTGCAATGTTCGCTTTTACTTTTTGGTATTTTTATGAATTTTTTTATGTATTTTATTGTTTTCGTGATACGGTCGCGTTGTCAACAAATTAAACGAGTTTTAGCTGGGTTTTTATTGAAATGGAGGGTTTTTGCCGAACCTGCGGCAAAACAGTGCATGCAGAAAGTTGCATCAACATTTTCCGTCCAATGGGTCGTCGTCTTTTACACAGCGTGCGCACAATAACAAATTGCTGGGTACAAACACAGTGAACTTAGGCATCTCAAATTGTAATATGTAAATGTATTCATTCATTCAGGTGGAGAACGCTGCCGGTTTTCCCATTTATGTCTGCGAAGAGTGTCAAATGCTTCTGAAGAAGATCAACTCCTTTCGGAAACGCTGCACAAAAATTGAGGCGTTCCTCACCAGACGTAAAAGCAAACTGTGCTCAAGCAATGGAATCTCGCCTGCTGTGTCAGATAAGGGAAAGAGCAACGACCCGCTTAGAATTGAGGAACCGAATGAGCTGGGCACAGCGGATATTAAGGTAGAGCCAAGGACCACCACAAATCAGAATAGGAGCGATGACGATGGTGACTGTTATTACGATGATCAACCAGATTCCGATGGCTTTGATCATTTATCTTTTGATGAAGATTTGGAGGAGCGGCCCACTGATGATGCCCCCAATGCCGGCAAGGTCCAGCAGAACTCAATCGTTGTCCCTTGTAGAAAGTCCAAGCGTAACTACACGATGCGTGTGGGAAAGAGAACTATGTATATCAAGCTGACCGATGACCAACAGCCGAAACGAATTGTGGATCGCGAGCGACAATGGGCCTCTGCTCGTCCCTGCATTTGTGAGCACTGTGGTCGCCAATTCAAGGACGGCAGCAATCTCAACGTGCACCTGTTGCGACACACCGGCACCAAAAACTACGAGTGCACGGAGTGCAATGAGAAGTGCTACACGCTGCATCTGCTGCGACGACATCAGCTCAAGCATACAGAAGGTCCCTACGAGTGCACCTTCTGTGGACTTCAATATAGTACAAAGAGCTCACGTGTGCGACACGAACGGTGAGTTAAATGTGGGAGTTAATTAGATGGGTTTACATATTATGGCTATTATGGGCATTAGAGTCAATAATGATTCTTCCATTTATTTGCAGTGAGGCTTGCAAGAAAGGTCGAGGGCCACAATCAAAAACGGAGCTCATCAAACGTGGCGAACGCACCTTTCAGTATGTGTTATTATTTAAAATGACTTAAGTATATCATTTTGTTTTTTTGCTCAGCTGTGATGTCTGTGATCTTTGGTTCCTGCGGGCCGGCAACCTAACGCAACATATGAATTCCTCCAATCATATTGCGAATGCGCGCCTAAAATCCAAAAAGTTCCAATCCAAGCAAAAGAAATCGCTGAACATGGACGCAAGAGATAATGAGAACACAATTGTGTGACTTTGAGACTTGATTTAATAAAACGAATTTGCAAATTAGCTGTGCGTCTAACATTAACTTAAAATAACTGAGAGTCTACCGTTCCCGTTTAATTTGAGTCTTCGACAATTTCGATTTTTGTCACCTTCTGCACATTTTCCTTATGCATTTTACTAAATTGATGCGAATACAAATTAAACTTGTATCGAAACAAAGCGTTGCAAACGTCACATCTACAAGCAAAAGATATTGTTTGTTAGTCATAAGTTATTACTGTTTTGTCAATAGAGAAGTGCACCCACCTATAAGGACGTTCTCCCGTATGGATTCGTTCATGCTCCTTCAGCTTGCAACGCACATAGAAACCCTTGAGACAAATGTCGCACTCGTAGGGACGTTTACTGTCGTGTTTCACCTCGTGCTTCTTCTTTGCCTGCGGATCGGGGAATCTCATATCGCAGACCTTGCACTTGAATGGCTTGACGCCGATGTGCTGATTAATATGCCAATTTAGAGCATATTTTGTCGCATAGCTCTTGTCGCAATACGTACAAAAGTGACGAACTGTTGCCTTTTGGTTCTGGCCTTCTTGCGATTGCTGATCTCCCTCTTTCAATTCGAGTTTCTTGTTCAAACGACTTTCATTCCGATGAATGCGCGGCGATGCTCCATGCACATTCCTGTAATAACGAAATGTATATAAATTAAATTTGATTAATTTAATTCTTAATATGGTCGACCTACTTTTCGTGCAGGTAACGAGTATTGGACGAACCAAAGGCTTTTTTACAAAAATTGCAGGTAAAAGGTAGCTCGCCTCTGTGCCGCACACGCAAGTGAATGTTTCGCATATAGGAATCATAAAATTTCTTCGGACATTCGGGGCATGTGTAGTTCTTTGTGCGCGTGTGGCGCAACATGTGGATTGTTAAATTGCATCGGACGCGAAAGGATGCGCCGCACTGATCGCACACATAATTGAGGGGCATCGCTCTGATCTGTTCACGACGTATCCGATTTTTTTCCTCTTTCGTACGTTTCGGTCGGATGGGTTTTTGCTCCCGAGGCTTTCGATTCCTTTGCCTTGCTGCTGGCTTCTGCATTGGAGCTATTCCCCTTTTTTGCCTTGGACGCGGTGTCTTGTCCTTACCCTTGTATTCATTTAAAAGGTCTTCATAGATTTGCGCACCCAAGGCTATACTATTTGGATCTGCGGCCGACGGACACACTGCCTGAATCACTTGTTGGCTCAAAGGCACAATGACAGTTGTCTGATTGCGTGCATCATCTGCTGCAAACACTGAGACATACTCATCGTTTGCAAGCATATCTTCCTCTTGATGTCCATCCGCATGCTCATTCCAATCTTCTGAGATGCTCTCAGTGATAACAGCTGGAATAACATCAGCGACTCCTGCGGCAAGCTGCAGTTCCGTTTGTATACATGCTTCCCGAAATGCAATTGCTGTGCGCAGGTTGTCAACGCAGCTTGAACACATTACGGCGGACACTCCATCTTTGCACTGAATCTGCAATGCAAACATTTGTTAAAATTATCTATTTAGATAAGATGTTGTTTTCATCTCTGACTTGACTTGACAACAATTACTTTTGTATATATCCATATACTAACCCAAATTCCGGTAATAACTTCGATATGATATAACATCACAGCGTTTTGCGTGTCACACAGATCTTTCGATTTTTCATCCAATACAAATTGTGCATGGCAGGTGCGACATCTCTTTTGTTCAATAATCCTTTGTTCCTGGCCACTGATCTTAGTGCTGCAGTCCAGCTCCTCGGCGAGGGGATCGTGTTCAACGGGCGTGGGCGTAAATGGAACGAATGCATTGCCTGTCGCACTAACAAAATCAGGGACAGAGTTAATGCCGGTGTTTCTGATAAAGCCCGGAGCGATTACAATTGCTCCGCTTGCCTCGGCCGCCTCCCGCACCGACGCCTCCTCAAGCAGTTCAGCGACCAACTTTTTGTTCTTCTTCTTTTCGCATCGCTCGCGCTCGAGCGCGCTTATATCGTTGTTGTTGATGCAGGGCACAGCGCCTGGTCTCAGTGTTCGCTTTGAGCACAATCCTGAGTAGAAATCTCAGTTTAAGTTGTTGTGCGAACGTTTTGCTAATTTATTAAGTGTAACACAAACCCATTTGAAATTGTAATGCTCCTTGGATATCGTCCTCTTTAAAGTGCTCATTACAAATGACGCTCTTTGCCGTTGCCTTTAGTTTGTCTCTGCTACTTTTGCGGCAAAACGCAATCCATTTTTTCAAAATGTCTGGATTTTTCGGAAAGCTAAAGAAGCTCAACTGTTCGGAGTGTTTTTGTTTTGACTTGAACTTGTTTGTGCAATTGTGCACCGCGCATTTCATTTTTTTAGCAATTTAACTTCTTATTTGTGACGTCGCATTATAGACCTAGTGCCAGGGCTGCGATATACTTTCTGTCCATGCAGTAAGGCAATCGATATTTAATCGATAGATTTGTATATAGCCGATATATCTAAATATTGGCGGTAAAATTTGTAGATAAAATTAAACACTAAGAACAAGCTTTAGTCTGTTTATTTATCAGACTTTGAACGGTAGTAGGCGCTGATTTCCAATTAAAGTTGACAATGCGAACTTTGTACCTGCATGAATCAATTAGATATACCAAAACAGCCAGCAGCAGATTTGTTGCAAAACTGACTTCTCTGACAGTTACAAATACTACTGTGGTTTGGCTGCCAGTCACTACTCAAGTCTCAAGATAGATATCGGTAAATTGTTGTTCGTCTGTCGTATCTGTGTAGTTTTAGTTTTTGTTTGCTGGTTTAACCGGTTGCTAGGTGCTTATATTTCATTGTAATATAGTTCTCCTACCTTCTACAACCTTTAAAGGTGTGTCATAAATTGTTGAAACTGGATCGTCATTATCTTTGAGTTTCAAATGGACTAATGCTATGACTGTTTCCTCTTCAATATTTTGCTCATAAATATGTCATATTTTTACGCAGCGTTCTCGAAATTCTATGTGGCTATCAAAAGGTGCAATTCTTTTTGTTCATATTGATCTCATCTGTCACCTGTAAACTTATAAAACAAAATATTGGCGTTATCAATTATAGCACTAAACAAGAGAGAACGTTGCAGTCGGACGTCACCGACAGCGAAATAATATGCTAAGAAATACTGTCCAAGTTTGCATTTTAGATAGTAACCCTTCTACGAAGTTTGGCAACTGTAGCTTTTAATTACGGAATATATGAGCTTTTCGAGATTTTGGGGGCGTGAGTGGGCGGATAGTGGGAGTGGAGTTCGATCTTAGCAATATACCTTTAAAGTTTGGTAACTATAGCTCTTAAATTGCGGGAGATATGGGCATTTATCGGTTTTTGGGGGCTTGAGTGGCCGTGGTCCAAAAATTTTATGCAGATTTTGAAGGATGTTACTAGCACATATACCTTTCAAATTTGGTGACTTAAGCTTCAAAATTGCGTGGGATATATGGTCTTATCGATTTACACCAACAGGTGTTGTAGGCGTAGTGGGCGTTGCCATCCAATTTTTTATCGATCTCTTAGGGGAGTTTCCAGTAACTTTCAAAATTTGGTGACTCTAGCTTACAAATTATGGAAGATATGCGCATTTTAGATATCCAGGGCCGAAGTTCCTGGGGGTTGTGGGCGTGGTCCAAATTGTCCTTGGAGAAGGTTACCAGCAAGTTACCTTCCAAGTTTGGTCACTCTATCTTTAAAATTGTGGGAGATTTATCGACTTATCGATTTACACTTTCCGAAATATCGGCATTATCGATTATGGGCGCATGTGTGGGCGTGGCAACACAAGTTTGTTATCGGTTCTTAAAGGCGACTACCAGTAATATACCCACTATATATGTTTATTAAATTTTTTGTTCTGTGCTGAGTAATTATCTCAATAAAATTCTGATTGTATTGATAACTAATAAGTGCAGAGTGGTAAAATTAGTTTGGATTTGAGACTTAACGCGTCGTCATATGAGTCGGCTCTACTTAAAAGGCATTGTGTACCAAACAACAAGTGCAATTCAAAACCGATTCAACATGTGCTTGAAATCTGCACAGCGTGTGATGCACATAGGCAGCATAACTGAAATGGTCAACTACTTTGGCTGCCGTCAAATTTGAATATAAAAATATAAAAGGGCGGACCCCGCTGCCCAGGGGTCGATTCTGGCGATGATTCATGGCTCCGGGCTTATCGTCTCTCTGCATAGATATTGGGGGGTAGCAAAAATGTTGCAATGTAACTTTATTGTATTGGGTCAGCATGTAGCTCAGAATCTCGCTTTACACACATGCAATGCACACAAATCGGGCATCAAACTGCTTTGAACTGAACTGTGTCTGAATTGTAAACTTTTGTTGTTTTTGGTTGACGAGTAAAATGAACAGCCCTTATGTGTGCACAAATTAAACAAATTTTTTGATTTTAAATTTTTTTTAAAAGCATTGAGATAAAAAAATTTATTTAAAGCTTATTTTGCATGCTACTACTGGAGATAGACGAAAATATGGACATGACCATTATGTGGGGTCACAGATGTGCTCTACATTGCATTTCACATATGTATTTATGTATTTTTTTTTTTTTTTTAGTTGCATTAATCTGCATGATTATTGGCACTCGCATTCAATAAATTCCTTAATGTGACATTGACCCAAAAAACCAATGACAGGCCAAAGGCCTTTGCTAAGCCGTACGGGTCAATGGGGTCAATGGGTCAATGAAAAATCGCTTCAGTTTTCAGGCAACAATTTTTAAAATTGCTACAGGAAAAAAGCAAGGATTGCCAAAGGCCGTCAAGGCATTGAGGAAAAACCGTTTCTTATTGTTTACATTTCACCTCTGTCCGTAATTTACTGTGAGCCCGATAAGGGTAAAGAACGTGGATTGAGGATTAAAGACGATGACCGTACTGTGCTAAATTCATCGGAGGGGTTGCTCTATGTGCAAAAGTGTCATCAAAATACGTGACGCATTTCAACCCGAGCCGAAGAACCAAGCACTTACTGCTCTTGCAATTTTATTTGCACCCTTTGATTCCAGTTATCCGATTTCGCACTGTGGGAATTTCCTCGCTATATTTGCGGAAAGGCGTGCGCTTTTGATCGATGGCTGTATATGGTTACAATACAAGAAATGGGTTCAAGAATCAGCATCTTGGATTTCTTAACAAGAAGGCCATGCTATTATGTACGTAACATGACAATATTTTAAATGCTTAAATATGGTCTCAGTTGGTGCTCGATAAACCTGCACAATCGCATTTTGATTTCCCTTGACCACAACAAATTTGGCGTCATTTTCACTGACTTTTTTTTACCGCAAAAGTTGAAATTAATTTCGTAGTTTGTTTTCATTTATGTAAATTAATTTTAAGCTTATGTGACGCGTGTCCCTCAAAGTTAAGCCCTTAAGTGACCATTCTAAACGTTGGCATGTTGCCAACTGCCTATCCTCCATCGTATTTGTTGTTTTTATGCTCTGAAAATTGTTGAAAAGAATAAAACAAATACTGGAGACACTTTTTGGTACCCAAAGTCGTTTCAGCCAGGGGTATGAAAACGTGTGCCATTAATAGCGTATCCATGAAAACTATTTGTTTAATAAAACCAGAGGCTATTCTAGAAGGAATTTTCTGCAGTGAGAAGAGGTATGTTACTAAGTATTAAATTTGGTACTGCAATTTGAAACAGATTAAAGGGTATATTCTAGTTTTTCTCTTCTCTTATTTATTATACCCTTAACCCATTAAAAATGGGTAAAAAGGGTATAATGGTTTCGTGCACATGTATGTAACAGGCAGAAGGAAGCATCTCCGACCCCATAAAGAATATATATATTCTTGATCAGGATCAACAGCCGAGTCGATATAGCACTGTCCGTCTGTTCGTCCGTCTGTTTGTCCGTCCGTCTGTCCGTCCGACCGTCCGTCTGTCCGTCAGTATGAACGCCTAGATCTTAGAGACTATAAGAGCTAGCGACTTCAAATTTGGAATATAAGTACTCGTGTACCAGGCGCAAATCAAGTTTGCTTTATTTTATCGACAACTGCCTCAGTTACTAAATTATCGATAAATTTCGATTTCCAAAAGCAATAAATTCCACAATTTAAGAGGCAGAGGCTTCTAATTTATACATAATATGCTTATACATATTATAGGTCAATTGATTAAGATCGGATAAGAAACACCAAACCGATAACTACTATGTCTGTCTGTATGTATGTATGTATAAGCACGTGTTTTGTGAATAAAAATACTCTGTAAGAAATGCAATTGCAGAACTGAACATTTGAGTGCAAATCATCTTAAAGGAAAATTGGCCAATAAAACAAGAATGTATTTAACAATTTGGTTAAGGGTATATCGTAGTCGAGCCAACTCGACTACAGCATTTTACTTGTTATATTATATTTCATTTAAAATTGGTGAGTTAATGCTAAGCTTTGGCAAAGGTTTCGCCAGTATTGTTGTCATGGGCACGACCATCATTCTGAATGAAAAGAACGGAAAGGTTAGGCGACACCCCAAAAAGGGTAAAAGATGGGGATGCTGGACGCCTTTAGTTGACTGTGTGTTAAATTGTTTACGACACACAAAAGAGTGTTGCGTGTACTCATCAAAATTTAACTGACCTTCATCTCTATGCTCGCAAAGTTAGACAAACTGCAGAGAGAAATTGCACTGAGAAATTGAAAATCTTGAAAGGAAAAGAGAAAGTTTAGTGCTCTTTAATTATGTTTGACTGTTTTTAAAAAATATGTAGTTTCTCCAACGATAAGTAAAAAGAAAATAAACGAGACTATTATTGATGTAAAATTTCAGAACTATGATAAAAATTAAAAGTGAAACCCATTGTAAATATCTGCGCTGGCAATGCACTAGTTTTTAATTTCGCTTTATGCAATTTGACAATATCAAATGTCAGGGAAATAGCATTAGGATCCTTTGTTAAGAAAACGGATTATTCGCAAGTGTGCAAAATTGCAAACCCTTTTGCTCAGATAACCACAAAGCCGTAACGTGCAATGGAAAACTATGCAACCCTTGGGTGCTGGCAGGATATTTTGAGGTGAGACGACTTTCGCAGCTGCCCCGGTCGTCATCACCAAAGCATATCATTTATTTCTGTTAAAAGATTTTTCGTAAAACTGATTTTTCCTTTTTTTATATTATATTATATAAAAGGTTGAAGTTTGAGGTAATCGAATATACAATTCTCTTTTGCTAGATCAATTACAACAAAAAACAGAAAAAATATCTTTGATAAGTTAAAACTTAAGTCTTCAGTATTATTATTAATGTACCGTGTGTCATTACATGATATCATTAATTTTAATATTGTCATTAGTTTACGGCACGGACCAAGAAAAACTTAATATTCCGTAGAATGTTGAGCACTCAATAAGAAAATACGTGAGAAAATTTTTACGATCGAAACTTGAATCATCGTTAATAAATCTCTCAGCAACTTTGACTAATTCATAAGAATCATCAATCAAAATGGACACTCAAAGGCACAGAAAACAGACAAATATTTATGATAAATGATTTGCCCAAATTCATTGCGTTTCCCGTTTGTTTTGCTAAGAAACGTAGAAATTGTTTAAAAAATATAATAATATATGTATATATATAATTTTAAAGCTGGTGTCTTTTAAGTGCGATGCCTGCCAGCAATCCAACATATCCTGCGACAGCCAGTGTTATGCTAATGGACCTGTGACGGAAGAGGAGGAGGGTTTCCCAGTGAGGGGCGCACGCGCGCCTCAATTGGGAAATATATGCAAATCAGCTGGAGGAATTGAATAAAAGGAGCGAAATTGAAATCCCTTCGCGAACAAATTGAGTGGCGAGGACCACATGTCGAACTGCAGCCATCGATTGATTTCTAATACCAATCATTCGCATTGAGGTCTGTCGGTTTACCACTTGTTTGGCCAATTGGGACTGAAGTGGATTTACCAATTGTTGCCATAATTGAGTGACGTAAATAAGCAAAAGGCACAGCGGGTAGTTAAAATTATGCTTACCATGTACCCCGCTATTGATTACCGAATAATTTCATATGGCAAAATGGCAACTGAGCTACTAAAATATAGAATAGAATCAAAGGGAAGTGTTATGCTTAACGACGATGCCATCAGCGTGACAAAAATCTTTGTAAACATTAAAAACCTATCTGACTAATTACGTCAATTGTCTGTGGTATTCTCTTCCTTGTCCCTCAGAAAGTCGAGTCTTTATCCTAAATGCACAGATATTTTTCCATTTTCTTCTTTTTTAAAATATGTTTTGTTGTGTGATGCGTTTGCTCGAAGAATTATTGCGTCAAGTAAATTGCCCCCCCCCCCCCCCCCCCAAAAAAAAGTAAATTTCTTAATTTCACGAAATCCAGAATGTTTTTTCAATATAATCGTTAGTACTTATGGTAATTTATGCACTGCAATTCATTGAGGATTTTGCTTGGTCAACTACGTTGACCCTTCACGAAGGCGCAAAAAGGTTCAATTTATCCGCTTCCTTGAAAATCTGAATTCTAATAGGATCTTAATTATACTAAAAGGACACGTGCTAGGTCGCAGATTATCTTCAAGGAGTGGACAACGAGGGCACGAACTTGACATCTTGACCAATTGCCGAGGTGTGTGTTTATCCCTTTAGTCCTTTGGGCACACGCGTCGTCTGTCCTTGCTGGTCAAGCTGTCAGACAGGTTTGTCTCAAGAAGTTAATTGGTCATTTATTGGGGTCATCCTTTTAACGCGTGGCAAAGCACTAAGAATAACAAATTGAGCTGGCCAATAGCTCTAAATAATGACCCTTTTTTGCTATGATTCACATTCAGCTTCCCGGCGGTAATTTATAACGGTTGTTTAAATATTTTACTCTGAAGATGGGAACAAAAATCTTCAGCAAGAGATTTCCCATCTAAACCCTGACCTTCTTGGTATCACAATTGTGTGAGCGCGCCAATTTTATGCGCTTTGAGCATCCTTATACCGAAAAGGGTTAAGGCGACCCATAGAGACGAGTTCATTGCCCAAAAAACCGGACCGCGAATCCGTATAAATGTAATCACAAAGCCGAAAAACCGGTTTGAACACTGGAATTCATTGTTGGGAAAGGCCACAAAGAAAATTTAAGCCAGAAAAAAGGGCGAACCCCTTGCAGTAAGCAGCCATGTGACGGTCCATTGCGAGATCTGGTCAAACTAATAATATAACGGCGGCTGCAGCATCTCGAGTGCGAGCAGTTGCGTGATGTATCCTGACAGTTGGGGTGGCAGCGAAGCCATGAGGACAGCAGGACAATGGTTGCTCAAAGGGTTCGTTTGCGGTCGCGCATACCAATTTCCCATTTGGTTTGCATCTGAGTATCGTATTTATGACAACATGTTTTGCATTGTCCTGTTTAGCATTTAAAGAGATCTTGGAGGTCAGACATTTTGTTCAACCTAAACTTGAACCCAAACATGTTTTCAAATTAACGGACATTTCTCAAGAATTTTGCACGATAACTCAAAGCTGCAGAGGATAGAATCAGCTTACAAATGGCGATTGGTTTTCTGACGGACGCGTGCTGTACCTCAAGCAAAACAGACTTCAATATTGACCATTAGCAAGCCAGCTATTCACCCTTTCCCCTGATAAGTGTTTTCGACAGGCTCATCCAATGGCTTGACCAGCATTAAATGATTTAATGACTTAGGCGCGTGTCCTTAGCAGGGTTGGTCAGTGCGCTGGTCAGCGATGTCCTTCTACTTCCCCTAAACACCTATTAGGCAAAAAATGCATATTGAGGAGAGAGTCAGCACTCGCACAGTTTCATTGTCATCAATGACTTCATTATCATTCTAAGAATTCTTTAGAGATCTTTGTTTACAGAGCACATCAGAGAATTATGAACAGATACCTAAATATTATTCAAGGGTCAATCTTTCTGAAGTATCCGAAAAAACTTTTAAAACTCCGACAAGCCAGATGTCTTTCGGGTGGCAAAATCATAAACGATTTAGGCAAATAATAACCATGGGGAGAATAGGCTTATGATACTTACTGTTCTACTTAGGCTACAAGTCACCTAACTAAACTCGGTACTTATAGTAGCGTGCTATGCAGGTTTTGTGGAATAGTCGATGAATCCTCAAAACACATCCAAGCAGAGTGTGTTGCCTTAGCTAGAAGAAGATGCAACACCATACAGATACATGTTCCGAGTAATTGTAATCCTTTGATTGTTGATAAAGTAAGCTTTTATTTTTGTACATTTTTAAGGGAAACGTGATCACTTTGAAATATCCAAAACACATAATGCTTCCATTTCGAAACATTTATAACTGAATCTATAATTCTTATATGCAAATACATATTCCACAAAGTACACATAAAAAAAAATTGAAAACATGACTGGGTTCCTCTCGAATTTATAGTGCACAAAGCGACTCGGGTTCGGTTCAATAGGCCTTGTGCATATTTTCATGAAGCCTTTTGTTAGTTTCTCGATTGCTATTTTGTTGTTATACCTTTTTAGTAATCAATAGCTGGATCCTAGCATAACATATTCTGTCCGCTCGTCCTTTTCTTGTTCAATTCACACAATTATGGCAACAATTGGTAAAAACTATTTCAATCTCAAAATCAAAATCCAAATGACAAACATGCAGAGATGAGTAGTCCCAATCCGAAAACCTCTTCTATATAAAATCAATCAATGCAGTTCGTCGATATCCGACCCTTTTGCTAGCCGAATCGCATGTCACGGGATTTCCTCTGCATTCGTAGATGAACTGATTTGAATATATTTTCAAATGGCGCGCGTCGCGAAAACCCTTCTCCGTAGTGGGCATCGACACAGGTCGATTAGCATAACACTGGCTGGGATTGATCCTCATTTGCTCTTCCTCTTCTCGGTTGTGACTCGAACCTTTACGCCTGTGCCAAAATTATGCAAATTTTTGTGCACACCAATATTTGAAAACAATAATTTATGTAAATTACACTGACAAGGGTCTAATGCGCCTGCGCAACGGATGTTACAAGTCTCGTCCTCCAAGGGTGTGCTCCCATTTCGCATTTTTGCAGCGCATTTTTATATGCAAATTTTGGCACTTTCAATTAAGGTTTTTTTTGCGCGGTTGTTCGTTTGTAATTTTAATTTAGTTTATTTTTTGCTTTTTAATATTTTCGATGATTATTGAAATCTGCAGCTGCTCTGATTTCTAAGCACTAACATGGATTTTTTCAAACTGAGCAAATAATTTGTAAATGTGTTTGCTTTATGGATCAGTGTTCTGGGAACTACATTTTGTGCTATTTTTGTACCTATAATATTCTGATTTTTAATTGATTCAAATTCATATTTAATTAAATACAATACTTCCTATACTTTTACTTTCTAAACAAAACTATGTAAAAATGCTTACCAAATGCTTAAAATAACTTAATTCAATATTAAAGTTAAAATAAAATAGTAAACTAAAGTTATTTATGATTCTCTTTTTGCCACACGTGATTATTGGAATTACATACTCAAATTATATTTGCTTAAATTCAGTTAAATGTATCTCCGTCTTCCCCTTTCTCTGTCTTCAGAGGGCAAATTCCTGAGCAGCAGTTGGTCTCTCAATGTCACTTTATTTACCCAAAACTCGCTTTTCTGCAGTAATTTTTATGGACGCATTTTATTGGTCGGAATCGAAAAAACGATCAAAAAACAGTGACAAATTTACATATTTTTGAGCACAATTTCTACAAACAGGGCATACAAAGTTATTTAAGGGTTGCGTGTGCACTTAACCACCACCAACCTTTAGTTTTCCTTTTTAAGGAGAGTCATAGATGCAAGAGCGGCAGACTAGATCAGTTTTTTAAGAGAGTCTTGAGTTTTTTAGAGAGAGGGTTGCTGAGAAGACCTACGAAATGTTGCGCAATATTCTACTACATTAGCTGGTTATCGTGGAAGAGTTGAATCAGTTTAAGCTGCGCAGCTGAACTTCGAGGATCGTTAGATATGTGCCACATAAATCTAAAGGTCGTTATTTGCGTCGAGAGTGCCAAGTGAAAATTGTGGAAATCTTCTTTACCAGGAAATATTTCTGAATTTTCAAAGAAAAATCAATATATTTTGTGTATAACAAGAAGTGATCGCAAAATGTTCAATCAAATGGAATTTATGATGCAGCTTTATATGATGAACCTGTTGCAGCAACAACAACTGCAGCAACAGCAAACCCAGCAACAACCACAACAAGAAGAGCAACAGCTGCCAGACTTTAACCACACACAAACTGAGGACATCAGTAGCAGCACTTGCCTGCAACTGCAGACTCGGACACACAAACGAACAATTTCACAAAACACAAACTTTAGTTCTAGTAGCCGTAGTTGTAGTCCCAATAGTAATTTGAATAATTTCTCATCAGAACAACAGCAATATGAACAACATGCAACATCACTAACAACACCCACAAAAACTAACAGCTCAAACAATAACTTTGCCCAGCAGTTGCCACAAATGTTGCTCAGCACTATAGCGCCACTGACGCAGCTCATGTTGCAACAACAACAACAACAGGAACAGAATTTGCTTACAACTTCAACTTCCAATCTGCTACTAACACCTAACACGCCCAGCTCGACACAGCAACTACAGCTGGAGCTGTTAACCAGAAATAACTTCTTGCAATCCTCCGCAGTGACATCCACGCCAAATGAACAAGCAGCAGCAGCAGCAACAACATCTGCAGCAGCAACAACATCTGCAGCAGCAACAACAACAGCAACTGCTGATGTCGCTGGCAACATTTCGGCAGTCACTGTCAAATATGAGCAGAATTTCCATGATGACGATGATAAGCCGGTGTCTAGCTTGAACAGCTGCAGCTCCTCGGGCACTAATGATGCCTCTAGCGCTAACAGCGAAGAGTTGTTGCTGTTGTCGGGCATACAGCCGCTGGAGAGCACGTGCACCAATGACGACAGCACCGACTCACCCAGCATGGTAAGTGCTTTATTCAAGCTACTAAACCAATAGAATATTCTTGGTAGTCTTGTTAAATTTGAAATTTGATTGCAGATGGTAGTAGAATAGAAAAGTCGTAGAAAAAAAGAGAAAAGTGGTAGAAAAGTCGAATCAGTTCAAGAAGTGATAGGAATTATAGTAGCAAAATAAGTGAAATCAAAATTTAATTTTTTTTTAAGACTTTCAAAAAAAAATAAGATTAAAATCATGTATTGTCCCTTTATCTTTAACAAACAATATGTTAAAGTTAACAGATATTACAGTTTTTAAATTTACAACTACTCTTACTGATATTTCTATATCTCTGTATTCTACCATCTCCTTCTCAATGAGGCACGCCGATATTTTTAAGCGCTCCCAATTTTCTATAATTTTAAATAAGCTACCAAAGTGATTTAATTTTTAATTTGTTTAATTTCACTTGAGTGGTAGTCAGCTGGAAATCGCTGAATTGGTTCAAAAATGAATGTAATGTAATTTATATGTGTGTTCGTCAGAAACTCCCACGCTGTTTGCAATTCGAGAGTAGGTCTTTGTTTTTGTAGAGGGAAGGTCTTCATGCTTGTGCCTTGCCTGCAAAAAACACAAGCATAACTTTTTCGCAATTTGTTTGCTCGCTTAATGTGTTGTTTACATTGTGATTCCAAGGAAAACTAAGCAGCTGCTATGTCACGACAACTGGCACCAGGCAGTCTGGGTTTAAGTTAATTTATTGCCATTAAATATTTCATCCATTCTACGTTGCAGTATACGCCCGTTAAACAGCCAGCGGATTCCTCATATAGTGTCATGACCTCCATCGACAATGGTGACGAGACATTTAATACACCCTCGGCACAGGGCAAGAATTCGCTCCTGACGCCACCGCCATCCAATGATCAGAGTAAGGCAAGCAATGTCAGCCTGACCTCGGCCAGCGGTTTGGACGCCTTTCTGCTGAATGAGGAGAATCTGAAATATCTACGCAAGGTGTCCTCGTATCTGGAGTGCGAAAATGCGCTCTGTCGCCAGGATACGTTGCGTGATCATTTTCACTGTTATGACGAACCATGCCAAGGCAAGACTCTTAGCAAAAAGGATGACATCATACGCCATCTGAAGTGGCACAAGAAGCGCAAGGAAAGTCTTAAACTGGGTTTTGCCCGCTTCTCCTCCGGGGACGACTGTGCGCCCGCCTATGGCGATGGCTGTGTCTACAACTGGAAGCAGACGCACTATCACTGCATCTACGAGCACTGTCCCAAGGTCTATGTGAGCACCAGTGATGTCCACATGCATGCTAACTTCCATCGCAAGGACTCGGAGATTGTGAACGAGGGATTTCGGCGCTATCGCGCCCATGAAAACTGTCGCATCGAGGATTGTCCCTTCTATGGCAAGAAGATATCGCACTATCACTGCTGTCGCGAGGGTTGCAATCACACATTCAAGAACAAGGCCGATATGGGTGAGTGATTTCGACATGAATTCAAATAAAATATGCATCCTTATTAATTTTCCCTTTAGACAAGCACAAGACGTACCATCTGAAGCATAGTCAGTTGACACAGGATGGCTTCAAGAAGATACTGAAAACGGAGCCATGTCCCTTCGAGTCCTGCAAGTTCTCCACGGTGAACAATCACATACATTGCGTGCGCGAGGACTGCAACTACATCCTGCACTCGAGCAGCCAAATGATTAGTCACAAGCGGAAACACGATCGTGACGATGCCGAACAGCAGCTCAAGAGCAAACAGGACGACTTGGAGGATGCAACACAACCACTACCAACTAATGAACCTGAAATGAACAGCAACAGCTTCAGTTCCACCTCAACACCACTTTCTTCACTCTCCGCGGAACACTTCCTGGCTCGTAAGCGAGGACGCCCGTCCAAGATGATTGTGAGTTGCAGGTTGTCTTCTGCTAGAACTGTGCTTATCATATTTATATACAAATTTCAGCAACTGCCCGGGGATGCACAACAGTCTGAGGAAAAGCGTCTCAAACTGGCTGATATAGACAGCTATCAACTCCAACCCTCATCTAACAGCAATGCACCGGGCAGTGCTCTGCTTCCCAGTTTTATGCCCAACTTTATGCCTGCTGCAGATACAATGTCGCCAAATTTCCAGATGAAGCATCTTATGGCGCTCTTTCAGCTACAAAATCCTCTCTTCTATCATAGTCTGTATCCCGGCGACACAGATGCCAACATAATGCAGGCCTTGCCTCAGAACTCGCCCTTGTCTGCCTTCAACGTGGCGGCTGCTGCAGCAGCTGCGGGTATGCAACAGCCAAAGACCAAGTTTAGCATTGAGTCCCAAAATAAGGAGTAGATTAGATAGTTTTAGTAGTGCATAGGAGGACGATCAGAAGTCGAGGATCAGCTTCTAAATATGTTTCCAGGTAAATGTTACAAAGTGGGTTAGGTTACTTTGCATTTGTTATAGCCAACAAAGCGAACTTAGCCACATTTTGGTGGCTGAAGAGCATTAACAAAATGTGGTTGAATTCGCTTTTATTTGAAATGATTTTTTTTCTCATATAGGCCAAGATTTCAGTAAAGTATAATTTCAGCTTAAAAACTGTGATGTTTTTTATAGATAGATTTATTTGCCAAACATTCTGAAAACACTAAATTTGTTCGACTTAGGAGTTGTTAATATATAAATAAATAAATATACAAATAATATGTGATATGATCAACATTTTGATATTTTAATAATTAAAATTAAATACATATTTTAACATTTGGGGAAAGTGAAATCCAATTTTTTGTTATCCTTGGAATATTGTTGAACAAACTTTGAATGACAATAAATAGCGTTGGTTCGTATGAAACTACAAATAATCCTTGTCCTGACGATTCAATATAAGGGCTTTCCTTTGAGGGGCTTTCCTCAAAACGCCCAAAAATTAACTTTTTTTATAACATAAAACATTGCTCATAGCTCGACCATATTATTGCCGATCCTGCCGAACTTTGTATAACTTTTCGTTTTAATCAGGGTCAAGAGGCCAAAGGACACCAAAATCACCCAAGGATTTTGTGATTTCGACTTATTTTACTTACTGCGGTGGAATTTTTACAAGTGCTTGTTTTCTCACATGACTCCACATTCCTTGAATGTACTCTAATAGACTCCAATAGTCCTTGCAATCCTAATGCACCGTGTAACCCAAAAATCTGTAAGGATTTGTACAAATTGTGGTTATTTTTTTTGAAAACGTATTTGTCCTTTCTCTTGGGCTCACCCTAAAAGTATGCTACAACAGTAAAATATAATAAATAAATATGTATATGAATGAAACAAGATTTTGAATATCGGTTAAATAGTTGTTATTGCATTTATTGTTGTTTTTATATGACTCTTTTACTCATTTATTAAACACAAATTAGCTACTCAAAAACTCTGGACTCCTTATGGCAAACAGTCCAGCTAATCAATATATTGTACTTAGCATTGAAGCATTTTATTCACTTTTGTATTTATTTAGATAATTTTATGCATTTAATTACTTATATTTAAACAATGAATATAGATAATCCAAGTCCGAGAAGATATTTAAGAATTTATATAGTACACATGCAGATATATGTTTTCAGAATTTTGTTTAATATGCCGCTGGATTTCTTGATTATCGCTTACAATACAACGAAAAGAAATAATGTACAAATGATTATATTTATAAAAATTAAGCGAAACAGTAAAAACTAATTGACTAAAACTAAAGAAACATTAAATTCAACAAGTAAAACTAATTAAAATTTGTTACAAATTAATTAAATCTGCTGAACGATAGAAAAACTTAAATAAAACTAGAAACTGAGACTCTGCTTATCAATTTTGTATATATCCCTCCAATATAGGCAAATGTGGGTTGACAAGATTCCTTAAGGTGGTTTACACACAAGTCATGTTTAGCCAAAATTTATAAAATTGTTGCAAAAGCATTTATCCAGTTCCATGTATAAGTACTTGTATATAATTTATGTATATATATATATATATATTTTTATATAAGGGGTCTGTATATATAACGTTTATGTATGTAGGGCAACAATTTGTGCGCAACATGCAAAATAATGAAATTTGTAGCATTTATATTTGTATTTTTGCATCTTAGCCGCAACTGAGGTGTACTGGTAAGCGTTTAGCCCTGCTCAGGCTGCTCAGGCGTGCGCTCCCGATAGAGGCTGCGCATCAGCCTGCCGATGAATCAAAACCGTTAGCTGCGACCGGTGGCCGCGGCAGGTGGCGCAAGTTCAACCGTTGGATCCACATTATGTGCCGGTAAGCCGGACAAGGTAATCGCTCGCATATGATGAACGGGCCGTATTGACTTGAGCTGTGTGGTACCATTGAAGCGACATTGGACATCGCTGCCAACCATGCTAAGCGGATGCATGCCCAGCTCCGGCTCCGGCTCCTGTTGGCCCTGTTCTGGACCAACAGAATCGACGAGCTCGATGGCAGCCATTGTGGTCACTGTTTGTTCATGCGGTACTGTTGTTGGCGCTGTTGTAATGGCAATTGCACCACTATAACTATGTCGTATGGCCAGCGGGGACAGTGCCGAGGGTGTCGTCTTGTAGCCCATGCGGCTGAATATGCTGCCCGTGGTGCTCTGACTGCTGCTGGTGCTGTTGCTGCTGGCGGTACTTGGCGGACTGAGCGGCGTGCCAACGCCAGAATCCACTTCCATTGGACTCTTGATATTCGCCACAAACTTATCGACGTGCTCCGGCAGCTTCAGCTCGTCCAGCTTTGTCTGCATGACACTGCGTGCACTGGCATTGTCCAGCAGCCGATTGGGACGTGTTGGTGGTGTTGGTACTACAACAAGTGGCTCGTTGTGGCCATTTTGGCTATGATTGCGCTGCAGCTGCAAATGCTGTTGCTGCTGGCGCAGTTGCTCAAAAAAAGGTGTCTTCTCCTTCCTCTGCTTTTGTGGCGAACCAGGTTCGTCTCTTTCGCTCAGCTCTTCGACCACCTTGAGTGGAAACCCCAAGTGACTGTTGACTGAAATTGATTTGTTAATTTTACGCTCGGCAAATATTGGCTTTCGTCGCTGTCGATCCAAATCATCCAGCTGCTGCAGCATGCGCCGCACCTCGCTGGGCAGCTCAAGGTCCGGATTGTGCTCAACCAATTGGCCAATATAACGGCCAAGCGTTTGTATTGTCAACTCCAATGATTGCACCTGTGATTGCAGCGTTGAGATTTGTGTTTGCTGGGACGAACGCGTTGTTTCCAGCTGCGCAATGGACGATTGAGCGAACTAATTGGAGAGAAATGGGAATAAATTATTTCGATCATAAAATAATTGAAATATTAAAGCTACTCACCTGCAGCTGCTGCTCCAGATGCTGATTCTGTGCCCTTTCTCTGTTTAACATTTCCAGATGGTGATTCGTCGTAGTTATCTCCTCCTGCAGCACATTGTATTCCACATTGTATTCGGCAAGCTGCTTGCCAATGTCCATCGTGAAGACTAGTTTCATTATTTGCTCCATGCTGTGCGACTCCATTTTCGGAACCACCGACTTTAAATAGTCCATTATTTCCTCAAAGTTATCGCGCGCCAGCAGCTGTTGCTTGTGCACCGAGAGCATAGCGACGGCAAACTTAAAGATAACATCCGAGGACTCCAGAAAGAGCAGATCAAAAATGCGCGCCACAAAACCCAATGGGAACTGTGAACTGAATACGGTTAGGATCCAGGGTGCAGCATACAAAGTGGGCGAAACATCGTTCTGATCCAGCCACACATACAAATCGGGCAAATGATCCTTAACTAGACGCGACAGCTGATACAACTGCAGTTGAAACTTCTTCATGTCCGGCAGGTATTTGGTGCGCATGTTGCGGCAGAACATCAGATGCTTCAGCAGCTGAAAGGCGCTGGCCTCGTCGCACTGCAAAAACCGATAGAAAGAGAAGCATTAATTGAAAGACTGTGTGACAGGCTGTGTCAGATATCCACTCACATGTAATAGGAGCACGGCACAAATGAAGCCCAGGCCCTGGCAGTAGCCCAGCTCTGGGTCAAGTATGGAGTAGGCCTTCAGCAGATTGAACAGCGATAGCTGACCGAGCCCAAGTGGATCCTTGTAGAACTGATGATTGGGAAAGGTGCGACCCAAGTCAATAAATATCGCATGCTGATGCTCGGTTAAATGCTTGAGCAGCGTATGATACGGTGTATTGAAGTTGGGGAAACGTTTCGTATCCACTGGCGCCATATTCATCGAGTGCTGCTCGGCGAGGAAGGTCCAAACATCACCACGCTTGGAGCGTGGCACTCCAGTGCGAATGGCATGGCGCAGCACTTTGGGATCCTTCTTGTTGCCAATCTGCATCGAGTTGCGCTCAATGATTAGCTCCCAGCGCTCGATCAGCTGCTTGTCGCACGGCACTATCTCCTCGTAGTCCAACTTGATGCGTTTCAGCTCGTTCTCGTTCTGACGCGCCTGCAGCATCGCATTCTCCGTCTCCATGCGATTCAGCATAATCGTCTGCCGTATTGCCGTGCGCCACAGCTCACGCAGCTCGGCGGCATCTCGTTTGCCACGCTTGGCAGCTATAAAATTGCAAATTTGAGTATTTTTTTAGTAGGTATTGAAGCCAAATAGACTTACGCTTGCGCATGGGCGATAGAAATTCGGTGGGCGCCTCACTGTCCAAACCCTTTGATGGCGTCACCACGCTGTTAAGTATGGCTTGTCGCCAGGAGCCTTGATGTGTTTCCGCCTCCTTCGGACTGTTGCCCACTTTGATAAAGCTGCAAATGAAAAGAGAAATATTTAGCTTTACATAATGATAGTTAAAACCATTCCCAATTTACTTACATGTCCATCATGGGGCTCTTGAGCTGATCGGCGCTGGGCTTGTTGCTGGGACTTGCGCCTACCGTATTGGAGCGCGAACGGAATCCCTCGGGCGGTGACTGGGTGCCCAGTGGCTCAGCGGATCCCTCGCGTATCTCCCGCAGATTGTGGGGTGGCACAGTGATATCAACCGTAGATGGCTTGCGCTTGATCAGATTATCAAAGGAATTGGTCAGTGAGCGTTTCGCCTTCGTGAAGATGGTGCTGCCGCCCAATATTTGATTGAGAAACTCAGACCGGTTCTCGGCGGTATCGTGAACATGTCGTTGCTGCCTGGACTCGCAGTGAGCGCGCAACAGCATCATGAGAAACTGGTTCTGCTCCTCGACCGATGAGTTGGTCTTCTCGGAGCCATAGTATTTGGCCTTCACCATTTCCTGTTCGTCTTCGCTCAGCGTAGCGATGCGACGATAGATCATTGACTGTGTCTTCTTCTCGGACAGACCTTCCACGTCCGTGCACAGCTTGTGGTACCAGAGCATCGGGCAATGTTCGCAGCTGATGATTTGTGTCTCCTGCTTCTTCTTCTGCTCGGCACAGGTGTCGAATGCCTGCACAATTGCCGCCACAATATCATCACAGACGTGCTCCGACTGGCATTTAAACACGTAGCCAATGTAGCCCTCGTTGTTCAGTTCGCGGCAAATGATGCCGAAGTGATCCAGTGATTTCTGACCGTGCACACAGCTGGCCACATCCTTGAAGTCCTTGTACAACAGCAACTGCTTGCGATCCGGCGAAATGAGCCTTAAATCGCTGCGTCCAACCAGGAAGACCATAGTGCGATTCTGTTCCACAAACGGCGGTATACAACCCTGCGACGCGGAACGATCCCTTAGCTTTGGTATGCTGCAAAAGTGGCAGAATATCGTCAGAGGATTAGCAGTGCATATAGATAAATGATAGCTGTGTGTTGTAGGCATGCCATGCTAAATAAAAATAATAATATATATTTAAAAATAATTATAAACATTAAGCAAGTCAAAAACAGCGGCATTTTTTTTATAAACTTAATTTAAAAAATCGTCTTTAAAAACAAAATCAGTTATCAGTAATAAAGAAATATATAATTTGCATGATCTTATAGACTCTTAGCTGTTAAAATTATGACAATTTCACAGATAATAAATATGTTTTAAGTTTACAGAACAGCTAAGAAGACTTGTTTCTTCCACACATCGATTACGATTATCTTATTTATTAAATGGAGTAGGCTTGGAAATAATGTATTAAATAAATAAATAAATATGTAAGACTAAAATAAAAACAGTCAATTGGTAATAAACAAAATATATATACAGTGTCTCAAAGCTCATTTCGAGCAGTGTCTAGCAAAAATTGTAATTGCCTGCCATAAACTTATTATTCATTATTTTTCAAAAATTACAAGGACCGATGGCAGGTACATTTATTAACCACCAAAATGAATATATGACCCCAATAAACTGAGGTTTCCCCACCTGCTACGTCGGGTTTTGGACGGCAAGGGCGGAATGGCACCAAACAAGATTTTCACCGAACAGGAGGAGCGGAGGATTATCAGGAAAATAAGGGAAAATCCTAAGCTATCGGCTCCAAAACTGACTCAACAGGTACTGGATGAAATGGGGAAAAAGTGCTGTGTGAACATTGTGCGCAATGTACTGCGCAACCATGACTTCTATGCCCGAGTACCACGGAAAAAGCCCTTAATAAGCGCAAAAAATAAAGGACAGGGTTTGAAGTTCTGGAACACGGTCGTATTTGCAGATGAGTCCAAATTAAGGAGGAGGTGTCATGCTTTGGGCCTATATCTCGGCAGCCGGCGTCGGAAATTTGGTACTTATTGAAATGTGTACCTCAATATACTAAAGGAAAATGTACTCGAAAGTGCCGAGAAGCTATGAATCCGACGTACCTTCCGGACCTATCAGTACAACGACCCCAAGCATAAGGCGGGAATAGTACAGTCCTGGCTTATCTGGGATTACCACCACATGATAACTCCACCGGCCCTGTCTCCAGATTTAAAATGTTCTTAAGAATTTGTGGATCTCAAAAATGATCTGCTGGATGAGTGGAGCAAAAATAGCCCAGAAACTTCCCGGAAGCTGGTATATTCCAAGAATTATAGGTTCAGAGAAGTTGTCCTTACTTTAGATTTTATACGCCAAATATTTTACTTTTTTAAGACTGTTCGAAATAAGCTTTGACATGTATTTTGGATATGTTTTCAGATTTTGACTTATTTTAATTAATTAATATTTTAATAAAAACTAAAGTTTCTTTTTCAAATGTGATATAACATTAAACAAATTGTCATTTAAACATTTTGAATTTTTTTCTTTGTTTAAACTTTTTAGCACTTTAAATTTTTTGCTAGGCACTGTGCGAAAAGAGCCTTTGCTCACTGTATATTTTAAAGGTTCGGGATTGCTTCATTCAATGCAATGCAAATCTCATGACAAATTCCATCCAAAATCATTCAAACAAGGATAAATGAGCAACTAAGCAAACAACTAAACATGAGTGGGGTTCTGGCGACAGGGCGCCACTTACTTCTCCCCAGTTGGAGCAGTTGCATTTGCAGTTGCAGTTGCATTTGCAGTTGCACTTGCACTTGCTGATGTTGCAGCTAGTTCGCTCTGTTCTCTGGGTGGCGTTGGTTCTTTGTTTACAACGACGTTGGGCGCCTCCAGTTGCTGACTATCCTCCGAGCTGCTTCCGTATTTATAGGGATTAAATTAGTTTTGGGACACAGGATTGTGTCAAAAAAAAGGGCAGACAATAACCAATTTGAATCTATGATTACTTACATCTTTTCGCCCAGCTCCAAGTGGCTTTGGCCGCGTAGCAGAACGCGTTTAGATGGTGACTTATTCTCCTTGTTCTCTTCGACTTGTGGTTGTGGCGTTGCTTCCGATTCGGCGGTCATCAACTGCTGCTCCTCCTCTTGTGGCACAGACTGCGACTCTTGATCCTCCTCATCCACTTCTTTGACTTCTTGGCTTTTGAGTGTGCTGCCGGCACTTTTGGCCACAATGCCAACGCCACCCTCGCTGCTCAGGGACATCTTGCGATTCTGGAAGAGTCGCAAACGCTGCTCATCGTAGGCCTTGAACTTGGGCAGGGCATCGTCAATGAAGGTGTTGGGCACTCGCTTCTGCGAGACACGTATCTTGCCCACATACATGACCTCAAAGAAGTGGGTGTGATTTGGTGAAATGTCCGTCAGCAGCGACAGATTACTCTGCGCCGATGTCGACGTGGGAATGTTCACAGTGCCCGACGAGCTGCTCAAGCCGTGCGTATACGACTTGGATGCCTTCATCTTGGAGCTCACAATATTGGGACTAGCATCGTGCTGGGCATTCCTAAGCGCTTCGCTCATCTTCAAATTTGTTGCCGGTGTGGCATGTATGCCATTAAGTGAGCCATGAGCGCCGCCATTGCCGCCTGCAATCAGTGTCTGTGGTATGCTGCCCACAGAGCCGCCCAACGTATGTGCCGGATCCCGCATCTGTTGCATCAGCTCCGCCATCTGCAAAGAGACGAGGTGTTTGAGTGAGTGACAAGGGCAGTGTGCTTAAGTTTCGGATTCAGATTAATTCGGGCAGCAGGCAGCCATGCACTAAATACAACAAAATGCTAAAGCTTAAACAGCTAACAGATCCCTACAATTCCTTTGGTTTGGTCCAGACCAGTTCCTGGTCTGTTTTATATCTTTTGTCTTTAGTTTATGTTAGTTTGTGTGACTTTGTAACTCAAAGGGATTGTTTCGCAGGCTTTGAGGCTGGCAATCAAATTTGGGACATGACAAAGCAGATTGGCTTTGATTAGGTTATGATTTGATTATGATAAAAGATGACGCAGGAATTGCTACAAAATGAAGTTATGATATTAGTTGAGAAGAGTTAACTAATCCCTCGAATCCCATTTAGATTCACAGATAAAAAGTGCAAGCTTCAGATAAATATCGTTTTCAGGCCCCCAAAGAGTGTTTTGAGAATATGTGTTAAGCAGTAAGTGTATTGGGGTTCTATAAAAATGCATTAAGAAAATAATATAACTGCTGTCAATTTGGTATATATGGAGATATCTATCTTAAAAATATGTTTCAAATTTGATAAAAACTTTTTAATTTGTATTTATTTATTTATTTATTCATTTAATGCGATATATATATTTAATTAACATTTTTTTTGCTCCATATATATTTCTATATATATTTTTATTCTAAATTCATATCCTGCACATCTTATATCCAATTATTTTTTACTACTTGGCCGTACAAGTAATATTTTTTGCATGTTTTATTCTGCATTCGTGAATAATTCATTATCACGTTCCCCATTCATGTGCAGACATCGTGTCTGCGGTTCTTCAGCATTGTCTGAGTAAAGCATGGCAACAGCAACAGCATATGAATCTGGTGAATCTCTTGCTGAACAGCTGTTCGCTGCGTGTTCCTCGCGATAGTTCCTCGAAAATCTTCTAAGAGAAATATTCTCAGTTGTACGCTCTGTGGCCCAATTGGACGACATTGAAATGCTGCCAAAAAAAAAAGAAAAAGAGCCAAGCAGAAAAATCAAAAGTAGCAAAGTCCAATGTCAGTGCATAATGCAGCTGCCTCAAAGATGTGGCGGTTTATCTTATAGATGCATTAACTGTGGTGTCAACTAATTGTCATTTATCAGCGCTTTTGGGCAAAAATAGCGAACTCAATTCGCGCTGACGCTTGGCTACCAAAATTGAGATAAAGGCTTTTAATTTGTGTATACAAATGTACAAGAATATGTCGCTGATCAGTCGCTTGTCGAGTGATCGTGACGTCATTTGTGCAGACTATACCACATATTTCGCTCTATATATGCCTATTTGTGTGTGGCATCATCTATATACATATATGTTTATACATATATTTCTTATGTACCTTATATAGTTTGTTAAAGGCACACGCAACGCGTGCGCTATTTGAAATATAATTTTTAAATGAATATTATGCTAAAATAAAAGTCCAACAAAATCGGTACACATATTTTTTATTATAATTAAGTTTTGTTTTCTTAATATTCTACAACAAATTGTTTTAATAATTCTGTGTTTTGTTGCGTATTATTTGAAAGAAATAAAACTTTGTTTAATCGACGCATTTTTACACATTTTTTTTTTTCATATATGTTCTGGAAAATCACATTCTTATTTTGCTCAATGATAAATGTAATTTATCGTATACTTTGGTTTCTTTCCTCGCCAGAAACAAGTTTTTAGTTTCTTGTGTAACATTTGTTTTTGTTGTTGTGTAATTTGAAAATTCTGTCACAAACATACACATATGTATGCTAAATGACAAACCGAACGATTTATAAAAATACATTTAATAGCAATATGAAAATTGTGTTTGCAATTTGTGTTTAGCAATTTGCGTGAGTTCAGCAAAAAATAACCATATTTAACACTCACAAATCTTAATTGACATACAAACACTGCATGGAAAATATATATGTGTATATGTGTATATGTATATATATTTATATATGTATAGTTTTTCTTTTGCAAAATACTTCACAGGAATTTAATTCAACGTCACGTTCGCAACGCGTTTTGAGGACAGTTACGCCTCATGGGTTTTTTGTTTGTTTTGTTTTTTGCTAAGACTACGTGCTCCTTAACTTTTTAGTGTTGTACATTAGTTGTTTATACTTTGTTTTGAAGAGCGACAACTGACTGTCATCTGCCTCATACCCCCGAAAATATCATTACCTAAAAATATTGCATAAATTTTCAAGTTTAAATTTTATCTGTTAAAGTCAGGGTAAACGTATTTCATAGTCGCGAGTTTCCCACAGCATGTTTTTATACCCTTAACTCATTAAAAATGCTTTATTTTATCGATAACTGCCTCAGTTTCTGAATTATCGATACATTTCGATTTCCGATAGCAATAAATTCCACAATTTAAGAGGCAGAGGCTTCTAATTTACACATAGTATGCAAACACATATTATTGATCAATTTCATTAATATCGGAAAAGAAACACCAAAGTTATAGTCATTTCTATCAGCAGCCGCAATCATTTTCTGTATGCATAAATAGGCGAGCGCATGTGTGAGAAAGAGATGGCATGATAATCGACGCTAGCGTCAATATATTTTGTGTGTATTCTTGATAATTACTTTTTTGTGTGTGTGTGTAAGTGAGTATGTATGTAAGTATATGCTTGTGAGCAAAAATACTCTGTAAGAAATGTACTTGCATAACTGAACATTTGAGTGCAAATCATTTTAAAGGGAAATTTGCCAATAAAACTATAATATATAACAACTGGGTTAAGGGTATATCGTAGTCGAGTTAACTCGACTACAGCATCTTAATTGTTTTTACTTGTTTCATTGGTTAAAGGTGACAACTGGCAAATGATTAATATAAATACATTTTTACATGTGTAAATGTGAAAAGATATGCATATTAAGTTAAAAAGCAATTGGATTAATACTGCGTGCAATTACAAAACACAAAAAAAACAAAGTAAATAAAAATTAAAAAACTCTTAAGGTCAAAAAACACGATGCATATGCGCTTGAAAATATATTTGCGTATTTTATTGGATTTATTTATTATTGCTTTTGCATTGCCAAATAGCTTAGTATTTTTTTTTAGATTTCATAATCACTACCGCAATAAAACCTGAATTTGAACAGGATTTGCAATTGCAAAATTTAAGCAAAGTGCATTTATATCTGTCGTTTGTATAGACTTATCGAATATTTATGTTTCTTGTTGTTGTTGTTGCATCTTAAAGGGCCTTCTAACTATCCTAACTTCAGTTAATTTAAGAATGCGATGGGTATCAAATACTTAAGGAAAGCTTTCCATCCTTTGTTGTGTTATTGTGCAATCAACAACTTTTGCGAAAATTGCAATGTCATTCGCTGTCTGGGCCACAAATTTAAATGTGTTTTTTATGCACATTTTTTCTCCGGTTTTTTTAGTGGCACACGTTTCATTTTATTTTCTCGCACTTTCTGAGTTTTTGTTTTGGAATTTGTATAGTGAAAAATGTAGTAAAACGAAATCACCGCTTGCATTTTAAAAAGCAGTCAATGGTTTATTGAACCTTTGGTAAATGCTTAATGACCGCATGGCAAATCTATTCTAAATGTAAATAATGCAATTGTTTGAATTTACAGTTACTTTAACTAAAGGATTATTTTTTTTTAGCAAATTTGAAAGCACAGAAATGTCAAATGATAATCGAATGAATAAACACCATTGTAAATGGAGACAGTCTGATAACTGAATATGTATTTTGATGAAAAAGTAAATGTTAACTTTGACAGGAACACAAGAAATACTACAATTCACGTAACGTCCACGTTAATTGTTTTTCAGATGCATTGGCATTGAACGACCTTCAATTTGACCACTAATTAGGAAAACCGTTTGGACAAGTGGTGTGAAGAGCTTTCAAAACTTCTCAGGGAAAATTGTTTACCAGAAGTTACGCTCCCTTTAACACAGCATGGTCAGAGTCAAGTGTGCCGAGTCAACAAATCGCGCAAAAAAAACAACAACAGCATAGAAGGTTGGGTCAACAAGGCTGACGCATCACTTTTCTGGCTTTCAGTTGTTGGCACACGCGAAAATTGTGTTTTTTTTAGTGTGTGTGTGTGTGTGTGTGTGTGTGTGGGAGAGGATGAAAGAATAAATTGAATTGAAAAGCTGTTTATATGGTAATGAACTTATGCGCTTCCCATTTGCAGTATTCGACAAGTTGCTTAAATAATACAGACAAGAATAACAAGTAAGATGCTGTTGTCGAGTTAACTCGACTACGATATACCCTTAACCCAGTTGCTAAATATATTCTACTTTTCCGAAATGAATGACTATACGTACATGCATGCACACTTACACACGTACACGAAATAGTACTTATCGGGGCTCTGCAGAATACACACAAATATATTGACGCTAGCGTCGATTATCATGTCATCTCTTTCTCACACATGCGCTCGCCTATTTATGCATACAGAAAATGATTTCGGCTGCTGACAGAAATAAGATCAATATGAGAATGTATTTTCGACTATAACTTTGGTGTTTCTTGTCCGATCTTAATGAAATTTCGGCAATTGATCAATAATATGTATATGCATATTATGTTAATGCCTCTTAAATTGTGGAATTTATTGCTATCGGAAATCGAAATGCATCGATAATTCAGAAACTGGAGCAGTTATCGATAAAATAAAGCAAACTAGATCTGCGCCTGATACTCGAGAGCTTATATTCCAAGTTCTCTAGCTCTTATAGTCTCTGAGATCCGCGTGTTCATACAGACGGACAGACAAACGGACAGACGGACAGGGCTATATCGACTCGGCTGTTAATCCTGATCAAAAATATATATACTTTATGGGGTCGGAGTTGCTTCCTTCTGCCTGTTACATAAATTTGCACAAAACCATTATACCCTTCCAACCCATTTTTAATGAGTTAAGGGTATAAAAATAACTCAAAAGAATTAGTAAGAAAATTGAAAGTTCAATCAAACTTAAATTAAACTGTTATCTGGGTTAATGTGTAACTTTGCCTAAAGGAAACAGTCAATAATCGTCAGTGCATTACGTAAGAAGCGAAAAATCAGAAACGAAAACACATTTTGCCATGCAAAGTAAACAAACATAAACAAAGGCAATTGCACAAGCAACAAATAAATTATATATATATATAGCAATAAAATCAAATCATAGCAGAGCAATTTCAATTGATATTAATTCGGGCAGACACAAAGGCGGCGGAGCTAAGAGACGTTAGCAACTAGACTCCGCCGTAATTTTAACATACTGCACGGCTTTTATTCAGCACGGATGCATCGCTGACGGAGGCAGTCAGGATTGTGTCCCGATGAAATGGCACCGTAAACATTGTGGTTTGCCTGCTCTGCTGTTTCGGTTCCCTCTATTAAGTGTTGTATTTATTTCTTTTGTTTTTGGTTTGTTCACTCGTTGCCTGTTGCAGTTACGAAACTCACTATTTGCTGCAAATGCCGCAAGGCGATGGTGCAGTTCTTATTTATAACACCAAATATTTTACCTTTGCTTTTTTTCTGTGCACTTTAAAGATTCTTGATCACTATCACAAAATTGTTGTGTTTGCCATTTTGATGTTTTTTATTTAAATAGGTTAAAGGTATTCACAGATAAATTCAGTTAAATTTCACTAAATTATAGTATATAAATACAATTAAGTAAATTTGATTTGTTATTACATTGGTGTTAATTTTTGTATTTTTTTTTTGTTTTTAAATTTATATTTTTAATTTTTTTTATTTACTCAATATTTTATTATTAGAAAATTCCAACTATGCCTAACACAATCGTTGAAAAACATTAGAACAAAATATTACAACATGTTTTACTACAGTTTTCTAGAAATTCGTTCTAATTTCTTATGTAAAGCGTAAGAAATTTGTTTTAAAATCAAAAACAACTGAAACGAGATTTTCAGCCGATTACAACAAATTTTGGTCCCTCATACACGTCTAGAGATTATTGACGCATTTCAATAAATTAACGGTTGAGCTACTGCAAACTTTGTGACTAAAGTCAATATTGTTATTATACTCTGCTAACGAAAGTATAAGAGTATATAAAAATATTCATTCATAATAGCAAATCGACAAAACCAAATACATTTAACAATTTGAAAACTAACTTTAACAAAGTTGAAAGTCATAAACATTTTTAGCTTCTATTACAGTGTCAACAGAATATTCCTCAGTCGGTAACGCTCATCTGTAAAATTCTCACTTGTTTTTTAAAAGTTCAAAATACTTCGTACCGCGATAAATTAGCTATAATTATCAATATGTATGTATTTAGTTAGTCTCTGGTGTGCCATTAAAATTGATGACGATCAGAACACAAATACTCAGTATATCGAAACGATACAGAAGTATTGTTGTTGACTGCAACTAAAGCTGTATCTGTTGTGTCTGTTATATCTGTTTGTGTTCATATATATTACTATATACATGTGTATAGAGATGCTGCGTCTTTGGCTATTTTGCTAATTTTTGCGTTAATTGCATTTGTTGTTATTCGTTGGCTTCATTTGTGAATCGAAATTATTTGCACTACCCATTGACAGGCAACATTTTAAGTAATTGGGGCAATGCAAATAAGATCGTTTGCTTTAAGTGCTTTATATAAGAGATGTTTAACTAAGTACATAAAATATCGACAACAATTTAAATAAATATGAATAATTCACGATAGCAATTTGGAGGCTTCAAATATTCGTTTACCGGTTTAATCTTCAAACAATAAAATGATTCTATTCTTCTTTTTTTTTATTGTTGATTTTTTCACTCATCTTTCAATTGATTTGATCGTTCTTGACTTTGAAGGCATTTCAATTAAATGAGTATTGAAATCGCGTCTATATATATATACACATGAAAGAATAACCAACTGACGCAACTAAGAAATATGTAGGTATATATATGTTTATATATGTACATGAGATTCTACATAAATGATATATGTAAATATATATATATATTTAAATATCGGGGCTTTTGTTTGGTTTTCGACTGGTTGGCACTTTTTAGTAACTTATTTATTTATACATTTGCTTGGGGCATTTGTTGTTATTGCTATTGTTGCACAATAAACAAGTTCATTTCTTGTTCATTTCCAGAAATTATGGCGCACGCGTATTATTTTTATTTTTATTTATATTTTTTTCGAAATGAATTTTTGCTTATTTAATTTGTATTACATTTGGTTTAGCGGGCTGTTTCTGTTCTGTTCGGTTTTAGTTGTTTTGCATCTGCTGGTAGCTGGTAGCTGTCGCTGCCTTCAGCTAAGCGCGCACGCGATTCAATTGCCGCCAGACAACTAACAAGCAAGCGACAACGGATCCCATTCACTGATCACCCGACCCACTGAGCTCTACGAGAATTGCTCACTGACAACAACAACAACAACAACTAAATTGAAACAACACGAACACTAAAGAAACCTGCGCATGCGAAATATAACAGTGAAACTGTTAAGAGAAACAAGCAGTGAGAGTGTGGGAAAAAGAGAGAGATCGCGAGAGAGAGCGCTAACAGTAAACGCTGCGTATGTGTGATTTGTGAGTTTTTAACATAAATTGGGCAGCACTGCTATAGAGTTCTGGGAAAGCAGATATTGTATGTAAATATTTGACTAATAATGCGTATATAGAAATTTGTGTGCACTACAGCGAAAACCACTAATAATTCGTAAATAGCACATTTTTCTGACAGCATGAATTTATTGCCTACCCTTATTATAATGTATAAAAATGTATGTGTGGTCAATAATAACTTTATACAAATTTTCGATCAACGAATTAAATAGTGGGTTGTATTTTATGTCATGCTAAAGTATTGTTTTCTAATTAATATTTGTATATCGGACTGAATATGAATTGTATATGGATATATTTATATTTTGATATTTGTTAGTTTGTTAAGTTTCTATTTAATATATTGAATATATTATTTTGTATAATGAACCCATTACAAATGCGAAACATTGAACAATTAAGTTGTGCAAAAGTATTAAAGTGATAGAAGGAAGCATCTCCGACCACTTAAAATATATATATTCTTGATCAGCATCAACAGCCTAATGCGTCCATCCATCCAAGGAAAATATCCTTTTTGTTAACATAAGCTATCGTACTTAAAGTTAATTTAATTTTATCGATAAAAATCAATTTCCGATAGCAATAAAACAACACAATTGTAATTGAAGAAATATAGACTTCCAATTAATATATAATATACACAAACTTATTATTGGTCGAGTGTAGAAATTTCTTTAAAATCTGATAAGAATCAGAGACTTTGTGAACCGAATCTTACTTTCATATTAAACAGATTCATATCAGCAATCCTTCCTGTGATTGTCTAAACCAGTGAACTCTCGCTTGTTTTCAATCCAAATAAATGGTTGAAATACAAATGAAATGCTTCAACCATGTTCGCCTGACAACCAAAAATTGACAAGAACCCAAAAAAAGAAAAACTAATTTAAATGCACTATCGATGTCGTGTCAAAGGAAAATGCATTAAGCTGGCTGCTCGCTCAATAACAAAAGTCAACTGGGTCAAATTGACGAACTAAATTTTTAGTGTTCCGCCTGTTGCAACAAATTGAATTGGTTGTGCAGGATTCGTTGTTGCAGAAATTGACGGTACAAGAGGAAGAGAATATGTTACCAATATGTTGCCAGCTGCAAGAGTAATGCTCAAAATCAATTTAATAAAGTTTGTGTGTGTGTGTGCGTGTGTGTGTTGCAACCAGCATGCGACCAACAGGCCAAGGCCAACAATGCCGTGTAGCTAAATTTGAAAATATGCAAATTTCAATTCGTAGTAGGCAAATAAACACAGGACAGGTTAAAGTTTCTGCCTGGTGGATTTATAATTTAATTATTAAATATTATGCAACAATATACAATTAAAGGCTATTATTAATGGGCTATGGAATTGTAATCAACGGTTTTAATTTAATTTACACTATATTTTAAGAGATGTGCAACTCGGTTTGTCCATTGGACAATTCGATTATGTTTAGCAACAGGACATGGCAGGCGATGTCCTCTTGGATAATCATTAAAAGTCAAACGAGCGTTCAGAATGACAACTGCAATATCTCGACTATGTCAGCGGAAACGTTCGAGAATGTGATGCCGGAACCGGGTCCGGGCCACTTGGCAGGACAATAAAAACGTATTTGCCAACATACAAATGGCAGCTGAGATGACAATGCGACAACAGTCGAAAAAAGGATAACAGTCACCACAAGGACAGGCAATAAACCTGAATGGTTGCTAAGTTTTCACCAGTTTGCGACCCGTTTTCAAATCAAAATCGAATTGCACATTACGCATACGCCACGGAGCAGCCCCATAGGTGGGACCTGTGTTTAGCAAAGTGCTGACACAACTGTCTCAGCGGCAGCAGCAGCAGCAGCAGCCCATAAATGAGCTTATCAAATGTTCGCGACCGCAGAGAGACCACAGCTCCCAACTCTCAACTGGCAGCTGCCAGCAGGCAGTTTGCCGCTTTTCAGCTTTTCACTCGCTTTTCTAATGGTTTCCCTTTTCGCTTTTTTCTTTTTGTGTGTTTTAGCCGTACCTTTGGCGCCTAATTGCCGCCGTTAGCAGATGTTACCCAGCTGGGGGATACACAGAAGCAATTATTTTGGTTTACCTCGGAACATTTTTAAGTGGCCTTTTTTGCATCTTCGCTCATTAAATTTACAGCTTTAACAGGCGTTAACTTTGCGGGTTTTCGTGTGGAAAATAATCGAATTGTATATATATACATTTTCAGGGTTTGTCTTTCGGGCTGAGAAGATTGTACTTAGTGTCTCAAGGTTGATTCTATTCTATATATTTCAAAAGTGTGAAAACTCAAAAGCTTTACATAAATTACATAAACGTACATAAATTAATTTTCTCTATTATTTATCTTGTAATTCAGATGAATGCTCTTTATATTTTTAGCAAGGCCAAACTTTTAGAATATTTGTTCATAAATCGGATGCAGTATCTAAGCGTTTTGCAATTCGCTCAAACGGATGCTAAAACAAAAGCCATTGTGACAACTTTTCTAAACATTTTCATGCCAGTGCATTTCAGAATTTGCACAAAAGACTAGATTTAAGTATGCAATGTTGAGATCAAAGTGGAACTTACCTCTTCGACGGTGTCGCATTCGAATAGATAAATGTGCAGCAGCGGATCCTTGGGGTCTTTTAATAGATACACCAGTCCAGTAATGGGTCCTTGAAATTCCATAAAGTTTTGTGGTTGCTCTGCATCGGCTGCGGCCTGCAGTTGCTGTTGCAGCTGATAAGCGGCTGCGGCGCTGGACGAGAGCGAGCCATACGACGTAGATGTGGTCAGACCATGACGCGACCCATTTACGGACAATGAGTTGCTAGTAGCAGCAGCAGCACCACCACCACCACCACCAGTGGCAGTGATTGAGGTTGAGTTGCAAACGGAAGCAGAGGAGGCGGTTGCACAATTGGCCTGCACAGCATTTGATTTGAGCTGCATGAAACCGTTGCCGATGCTCTTCGCCTGCGGTTTGTGGATGATGCGGCACATGCCCACGATGTGCTTGAGCGGATGACTAAATTGCAGCTCAAAGTCCGAATTGTAGGACTCTAAAATGCCATGCTCAACGCCAACTGATAGCTGCAAGCAGAACGTGTTGAATAAAGTTTAATGTAAAGGTTGATTAAACAACAAGATTGAAGGTTATTTGTAGCTGCAATTTATATAACCCAAGTAGAAGATACCTCAAAGACAGCTTAATTCTGTATTTATTGTCCAAATCAACTGTTGAAATCTTATTGATGCATTACATAAATTAAAACACTAAAAATATCCTAGATAAAAGACAGCCCATAGCTGCATACAGATTGTAACAGAAACCAATTTTCGTTATAATATTGAATGACAAGTAATTTAATTCTGCTAACTTGTCAGAAATTCTACTGCTCGTATTCACTGGGCTAACACAATCAGAGAGAGACAACAGTGACTATTCATAATCCCCATTCCAAGGACTGCATTCAGCGCTTCCACTAGACGAAGCAGATTAACAGTGTTAAGTTCTTATAATAAGTTTACTTGCTTGCACAAATACAAAAGCGGTTCACTCGGGGAGCAACAAGGACAGGCCATGGGACAGACAGGCAGACAGATGGATGGATAGGTAGACAGGCATAGGCAGGGGAAACTGGGAATAGCCTGACAACATAACAAACATGGCGACTGCTCCATTTCCGGTTTTCTCCCCATCGACGTCAACATTTTGCAAGCCGTTTTCTGTACTTGGCCTCCTTTCACTTCTACAGTTTTTATTATGCTAGCATGCATACATGGGTGTATAAATGTATGTATGTAAATATGTATAAACGTATGTATGTATGTATGTATGCATGTTAATGTGGCTCGTTGGGGGCTGCTTGCATGGGTGTGCCAGTGTAATGGCTGGGCAGAAAAGAGGTCGACTCATTTGAGGCGTCATTTAGTATTTAGCCATCAGAACAAAACGGATGCAAATGAAATTGACGTTCAGTTAGTTAAGCAGACGACAGTAACAAAAGTTCCACTAACGACATCAATGCAAAACTCTTAACTATTATGATTTACCTAACTGATTTAACAGACTTCTTTAATTCAATCTACCCTCTTTAAATACTCGTTGTAACTCGTCCATTTATACGAATATTTTGCTCAATTCATCTAGCTCTTAATTTCGCAAGCCATAACTATGGAAAATAGCCGCCCCTCTCGTAATATTTCCACATATCCGTGCATAATTCAAACTCTCATTTCACTAATGGAAGCAAACAAACGCAAACAACGCAATAAATACCAAAGAAGAAATTGTGCCATTTGGGACCAATAAAAAGCCATTCACTTTAAATTATGTCCTACTATTTACACGAAAAAAATTCTGCAAAAAAAAAAAACTTTGCAATTAATAATAATTAGGTGAGCGAGCAAGAGAAAATGATAAAAACAGGCGACTAATGAGGCTGCCTGGCAGCACTCTAATCATTAGGGATATGCCCGGGTTGCAGCTCAACTCACCTTTGCCATTTGAAAATACATTTTTTTTTTTTTATTGGCAAGGCACCAAGCAATCATTTGGATAACTAATGATGGCCATGCCAGGTTGATTTTTAATTAGTTTACGAGTGCCACTTGATGCTGAGCATCGCGTAGAGCGTCTCTCTCGCTGGAAAGTGATTTGTGATTGGTCTTTGCCTTTGACATTGACAGGCCAAATTCAATTATTCTCCTACCTTCTGTACCTAAAATTGTTCAACACTCTATTTGTTGCTGTTGCTGTTGTTGTTGTTGTTGTTTGTAATGCAATCAGCGAACAAAGCGAATTGAGATTTTCATTACGTTGGCACTGAAAATTGAAAGCGTTTGATTGTAACGAAGGGAGCGTGATTGGCATGAATAAAAAACAGGGTTTTGATTTGAAAACGTTTAAAACGAGACTCTTCTCCCGTTGAGAATATTTATATATAAATACTACCTAGTGACAGCTCGACTAGCAGATACCCTAAAGCCTAAAGCTAAAGGCATATTATATTTTGATAGAATCTTTATCTTTACAATTGTGCTCTTCATAAGAGTTGATAAAACTAACTATATATTATACAGCTCTATACTAAATTGGAAATCATAGCTCTTATAGTCTCTGAGATCGGCTTTTCCATACAATGATGAACAGACAGACATGGCTAAATCGATTCGATTTTTGACGCTGCACAAGAATATACTTTATTTAGTCGGAGATGCTTATTTCTACGTCTACATAGCTCTTTAAACAACTTTATTATACCCTATTTCCAATTCTCAATGGATTCAGTGCACAAGAATATGAACAGAAACTGAAATATTTCTACATTTATAAGCAAATTCCGCTCAATAGATCATTTGAATGTGAATATGCCCCACCACTGTCAGCTGAATTAATCGATAATTGCAGTAATCTTAAGTTAGATATCCTGTATTATTTATGGCAACCGCAACAGCACCGATCCAGAACCAAACACTGACCTTTTTGGTCACCTTTTACTACTGGTCAGAACTGGTTATTAAGACTTTAACAGCGGCAGAAGTACTTCATGTAAATTATACGTCTAAACTGCTAACGACGTCAATAACAGAAAACAAATAACATCAACAAATAACAGCAACAAAAGTAACAGCAATGTAATGAGCAATTGTAGTCAATTTATTGTAAAAACGTCAAACACCAACAACAACAAAAACCGCAACACAATTCGTGCATAACAAGAACAGCAACGGCAAACGTCAGCTGACACATGAAAACGTAATGAAGAAACGGTTAAAATGTATAAATCAGTGAGCAACAACACGCGATTGTTGACGACCCGTGTCGTGTCGTGATTCCAAACAGAGATGAGCACGTGACAAAATAATGAGCGTTGCATTTCATCACGCAGAAATTTAAGCTTTCAAAATAAAAAATACGATTCTAATTTGCATACTAATACAGTTTAAATATATTTAAGTTGCCAAATCGGCTTAGATGAAAATAGTTGATCCAAGCATGTTAATTCCACCTTGGAGACTCGGTTTAAGATAATTTTGCTGACAATTGAATATTGTATTTTCAAAAATAATTTACTTTGATTTATTTATATACACGCGAGCATCTCTGATTTTGATTTTACCAACATTAACAATGGGGGCTGGTTTCATGTGGCGCCAACTGGATTTCAATGCCTGTGTGTATTTTTGTGTGACAACTACTGTAATTTCTAGCGGAGAGTACACAGCTACTAAAATCAACGTAGTCCGAGGCTAAGTCCATAACAAATCTTGTCTTTAACTTGACATCAAAAGCATATGCAAATCACCCAAGGGAATAAAATCAATATTTAAATTTGCTCAAAGTCAACAATTAAATACGTAAGTGATATATAGAGCTAAACGCTCATTAACCAGGACTTATTAAGAAAATATAAATATCTTAACTATGGTCGATAAACCCAAAGCTATTTGAGCTGCATAAATGCCAAAAGCTATTAGAACTACCCAAACACTCAAACCGTGCCACTCAGTTGGACAAATCGACGTATGGTTGACGAAATCCTATTCCAAGTGGCACGCAGAGCAACACACAGACTCCAAGCATGTCAAGTGATACGCGAGACTAGAGTACGGTTGTGCCACGACTACTACTACTACTACTACTACTACCACATATAAAAGGCAGTTGTAGAGGACCGCACTGTGCAGCGATATCAAATGCAAAACGCCAGCCAAATGGAATTGAGTGGGTGACATCATTCACGCTCATTTAGGGCACACGATGCGGCGCGACAAATGTGACGCGAGTCCTACACTGCCAACGGTTGCGAAGTGTGAAGCCATTTACGAGGAGGTGGGTGGCGCGGCTTAAGTGTTTGGCTGTGCTCGACCAGAAGCGGATTAGCTGAGGGACTTCTGCCGAGCAGCAACCGCCAAAGAGAAGAATTTACAATAAAGAAAAAAAAATAAAAAAAATGGGTGTATTTTTTTTTTGAGGGCACAGCACAGTGAAAGCAGTGTGGCCCATTGATTTTTCTCCTTCTGCTCGCTAAAAATCAACTTCCTGACAAGCTGCTGCTGTTGTGACGTCAATGGAAGGCACGCAACCAAGCTGTTGCTGTGCTGGTGGATAGCAGGGAAGCAGAAAGACGGGCACCAACTACCTGTCACGCAGAGGGGCACAAACGAAAAGTCGTTAGGGAAAACGCTTTTCAAAATTTACACGGGTATTGCGTTCTGCTTTAGCTGTGATGATATAACTATTATCGAACTCAATCAAATTAATTTTTAGTATCATTTTCAATCATTTTGAAACTTCTTTACTATCATTTCCAGCACTTTTTATTTTAGTACAAGGTTATTTATACATTATAAACTATTATAGATTATAAACTTGTAAATATAGCCTCTTACAAAGCAGTTAAAATAGATTGGTAAATAGATTGGTAATGCGATTAGGCAACCCTTGGCAATCAGTGTAATTGTCGATTATGGAATGTAAAATTATTAATAAATTGCATTCGCTGTGATTTGTAATTTATGATTTGTGCTTTTGATTTGCCTATCGGACAATTTTATATAACGAAGCACACTGATGGGATTGGAGTTTAATACGATATAACATTAATTGATAATAATTTAATATAATTTTTATATACGTAGTAGACTATGAACTTTGTCCCTTGTTCGTGTCATTTGTAAATCTTATAACCCATTATTTCACATATTTCCGATCTCTGAGCGCGCTTAACTGTTGTTAACTTATCTCACTTCACATATTCAGAGATTTGCCTATATTTTCAGTATCTTATGCCTCATCCATATTTGTCAGTTTTTCACGCTTCTTAAAATTTATTATTTTCCATTCCGGGCTTCCCCAAGTAGTTCAAATTTAAAAATGCCCTAAAAATATTTACAGTTTTTATTTTGAGTTATTTTGTAGTAAACTTTAAATGTCCTGTTGGTTACATTATTTAGCAATGCTATCAATTTCAATCACTAATTGCTAACCAATATTCAGGGCAAATATTTATAGATACACACACGCAGTGTATTCTTCATGGGGCAAGTTTGTTTGTTTGTTTGTTTGCTTGGCCATTGAAGCGTCGCAAAAGTTTACATAAAACTTTGATGAAGGGGCGTGCACGGCAGGGCGTGGCAGGTTTCGCACTTAAGCGGCAGCCAAAAGACAGCTTGCCATAATTTCCATGCGCTATTTAACATAATAAAGCAATAAGCTGCCACAGCATTTGTCACACACACTGCAAATGAACACGAAGAGCAGAAGAGAGCAGAAGTTTTATTGACTCCCTCACTCTACCTCTCTCTCCGTCTATCTCTCTCTCTCTCTCGCTCTGTTTGTTTCGTGTCAATTTGCACAAGCAGCATACATCAAAATTATAAACAAAAGTGCAGGCTTAAGTAAATATTTATGCAGGCAATTACGCATCAAAATATTGTCTAGGCTCGTTCTGCAGAGTCTGCCACAACAATAAACAGAAAATAATACATTAAAAGTAAGAAACAGAAAGTGCTGGAGAAAGAGAGACAGCTTCTGTGCGTTGTGCATGCATAATTTAATTTTCAAAATACGAAAAATATTACATAAATTAAAGCTACACTCCTTACGCATGTTTTGCATGCATATTTTTAAAATGAAAAGAAAAACTTTTAATATATGAATATATTTAAAAAAAAAAACAAATAACATTTGTTAAATACCACTGAGGCACAGATAAATAAAGCAATTTCATAAACATGCCTTTTTATATTATTTTTATTTCATATCACTTTTATATTTCAGATCCACAAAAGTGTAAAAGCTCGTAAGTACGTAAAAACAACACCATCCATCTATTCCCAAAAGTATTATTATTATTTCCTCTTTGGGGGGACAACGAACACAAACAAATTCCTATAAGCTATGAGACCACAATGCAGGCAATCCCAGGATCAAACATCAAATGTATGAACTTTCTCCAAAAGAAATTCGGCAAGTTTCCTTTTTATAGAAATGTAATTTCAGCAACCTAGCAACCCCCCGCCCATTTGCTTGGTATCATTCGGCTTCTTGAGAGGTCAAGCACGTAAAATGGATTCATTTTAATACTCCGATATGCAATCAGAAACCCCAAAATGGACAACCAGGTAAAAAGGGAACATTTAAGTTGCGCCATTAAATAAAAATAACCTCGGCCTATTTAAAGCATGTTTAGCTGAGCACTAAATATTTGCCAGCTTGCAATCATAAAATTTTAAATAAATAAATGTTAAACAAACATTAAAATAGGAAACATCACCAAAATGAAATTAGTGAAAAATCAATTAAAATGCGGAATTACGTTTAAATTAACTCCACACACACCCATGCAGCATCTAATCAAAAACGTGTGTGCGCCGTTACTCCCACACACACACACACACATACTAGCACCCGCGCACACACACATATGTATATCGAGCTGATGGGCGACTAATTGGAAGCTTTGCCAAAATTAATTTCAAGCTTCCTATAATAATAGCCATGGGACACCAGACTGCGGCTGACACTGAAGTTTGTGTCGAGTGGGAAAGAGACAGACACACAGCTGGGAATGGAAACGGGCGACAACGGACAGCCTGTCGCCGCACGTGTCCAACGTGTCGTATGCGTAACGCGCCAGTTAGCTGATGCCCTGTGTATATACCTATAGACAAATGAATGCGAGCGGAGATTACAAAGTTAAATGGCCTTAATACGAATGTGAAATACACAACATTTTATGAATTGCTTAATTATTTGTAATATCAATAAATGTACCTGAAAATGAAGTCGCCAATACATATAAAAATACATATAGAAAGGCATCTAAAGCAATCGATCTGCGCCAAATCTCCGACAAATTTGAAAATAAGCAAATTCTATTCAAGCAAGTGATTTCCACGGGAAAGAATAGTCTTGAAATATTAATCTGTCCCTTGGCAGTAGACTTAGAAGTTTTCTGAGTAAATTGAGTAGAGAAAGTAGTATCTGCCAATGCGGAGGAATCCTTAAAGGAATGCATAGTCATTGTAGTTATTAGAGATATCTGCTGAATTTGTGACTATGTAAAGGAATCCTTGAAGCACAACAGTTCACAATGTGTCTCCAAAGCCAGAAAATGATGTAGAATGCATGGTAAACATGCTATTAACTCGAAAGACATTGAAACCGTCAAATCGAAATTATATTAATTTAATTATATATCAACATTAATAGGGCTGCTTGACTTTCTATATGTACACAGCCAGCCTAAACCTAAATACGAAAATACACTGTAATTGTCAACAAAACCCAGGGAGCAAATAGTGTACGAGATCCTATATATATTATATTATAAATGTTTGCAAATATATATAAATATTTATATGCATATTCATTCTATAAGTTGCTAATAATTCAGGCCAACCATACAGGTTGCTAATAACGAGTCAAATAGCATTTCTCCCATTGATAGAACAAATTAATGTCTCTCGGAAAATGTTATAATATTGGACAGATATCACAATATAAATGGACTCATTACAGACCAAGTAAACCTCGCACATGCAGCATAATTGTCGCATGCAAACTTGTTTAACTGTGCGTCCGTTTCGGGATGACATTGTCATCCTTCTAATTAGCTGTGAGACTCATAGTGGGAATGTGATTTTCGTGTATTGCTCACCTGCTCAGCTTATAGCAAAGTGAATCTAATTTTCTACAGTTCGCTTAGGCAACTGATGTGCCAACGGTTGCCAATTGTAATTGTAATTGCCGATTATTGAGCGTAAAATTATTAATAAATTGCATCCGCTTTGTGCTTTGTGTTTTGGTTTGCCTATCGGCCTGTTTAATTGATTTATTAAGCCCAAATAACTATCAAAGCCAGTTGATGGGCTGAGAACATAATTCAAAATAACATATCGCTGCTGTTTATTGAGCAAGTGAAGCATCAAGCATGAAGCATGAAGCATGTTATCACTGATTATTTAATTAAGTCCATGTGATGGTAAGACCTCAAGTTGTGGCTGAGCAGCGATTATGACTAATATATTGGAATAATTAATGACTTATGGAGAGTTGTTAAGAACAAAAAGTGTGCAGTTTCTGCGGAATAAATAAACACTTTATAAAAAGACATATAAGTGTTATTTTAACCAAGTTGTTCCCTTATTAGATATTAAAGCTTAACATGTTTAATATGCATATTTACTTTTCTTTGTGAAACAAAAATATATTTTATGTGGTTTCAGATCACATGCTCAAACATTCATATTCATTTTCTTTCATTACATATGTACATTATTTTTATTTTTGTTCTTAAAGAACAAAGATTTCTCAAAATATTTTTATTAAAATACATTTATATTGTAGTTCTTACTCACCTTTGTATAGCTCTCGGTTGATCGAATATCGTTGATGGTCCATGGCAGCATGGACGCCGAATAGCGGGGATCGACGGATGCACTGCCGCGATATGTTAGCGAGACAAGTCGAGTTTTCATCTTGTTGCTGATAGTTTTCTTTCTGTTTCCTTTTTGAAGACTTTTGTAAATTCTTTTCGAAATACTTAATGTTAAACTTTACAAATTGCAAATTCAACAAAGCTAACTACACATCATAATTTTTGTTTAATTCGTTTTTGATTGCTGCATGAATCCAAAATAGAAAACAAATAGGCATTAAACTGAAATCAATATGCAAGTAATTAATGTGAACAACGCGTTCCACTTTAAAATGGACTCCATTCGCAACGTCTAACGGTATTCGCTTAGACAAAGGGCGCAGTACAAAGACCACCTGACGGCGCTACTTAATCGCAATGGATATCTTTTTGTATTGCTCGTATTTAGTATGGCTCATCAGCCGTGAAGTTTACTATCAATATTGATTTTTCCGTTCACAGACTTTATTTGACTTCTTTGCCGCTTCGCATTCGCAAAAGGCAAGGCCAAAAAGCGGGGCAGTTTCGGTTTTTTTTTTCGCTTTTTTTTTTTGCATGCGACTGTTAGAAATGTGTGTGGACAGGAGGACGAGAACCACCACCATCAAACATGTATAGTAGAGAGGGGTGGAGGAAGGTGTAAAACAGGGCAGAGTCACCCCTAAAATCGTTGCTACTTGCCATGCTGGAATTTACTTTAGCATAAACATTTACAGTTTACTTTCCTATGGTTTCACACAGTTCTTTTTTTCTCTTTTAAGTTTACTTCTGCTGTTTCTTTCCCACACACACAAAAGAACACACACACACGTACAGAAACACGTTCACGTTAATTGGTGTGCGTGAAAATTGCAACAAAATAATATTAAGTCAACTAACCGAATGGAGACCGAGACGCCAAAACGCTGTGAAATTACGTTGAGAACTAAAACGGTATCCAATGCTCCTTGCCTGTTGTAGTCAACGGCATAATTCTCTAGCTCGATGCCGCAACGAGCTCAAGCACACACACACATACAAACGCCACACGACGTCCTTCGTCCTGCAAATTGAGCGCATGCGTTGATATTTTTGCGAACCGATTCTATTATGTTTCTGAACCTTAGCTCAAATTATACAACTGATTGTCAAATCAGATGCGGTTTAAGCGACAATAAATCTTTCGCCCGCCAAACAAAAATTGAAGTAAACAAACAGATTCCACAATAAGTAAACAGTGCGGGTCTATCGGCTGGCCGCCACAACATATCGTTCGCAGCTGAACAGCTGACTTCAAAATACCAATCACATGCACGCGCAAAAGCAGTGCTGTTAAAAGAAATGCTTACATTAGTTATCGATTGTGAGAACGTTAATTTAAATTCAATTCGAATTAAATTGTTTCTTTTTATAAATAAATCAATGACTTGAATCATACAAAAATCAACTTTGAACAAAAGGTGCATTAAAAAAAAAACAACAGATCTTAGCTCCACCACGGCCACATCTTGCGGTTCGCATTCTTCTTCTACCTGATCGGCCAGCTTTGGCAAGTTGTTGTAAGCCGAGTTTCAAGCATTTAGTTCGTGCTGAAGCGCACTGAGCAACAGGTGTGTGTTGCGTTCGCTTAGTTTGCGTGATTCCGGGACCAACATTTCGGTTGATATTGGGTGTGCGTGTGTAGAGGAGAAGAGACTTTCACTACGGTTGAGAGCCCAAAGCCAGACAGCAGAAGAATCGACTAACTAACGCTAACATTAATTAATGAGATTCGCACGCGTTGTCGTTATTTCGAACTCCAGCTGCTGCTGGCTTATGGGTTTATTTTTACAGCTTCGCGTTTTCGCATTCGACATATGTTGCTTAACACTATTTCTTGAACTTACAAACACAGTCACACACACATACATGCATACGTATAAGTTTATAAATTTCTCACAAATAAACACAATGCGCCGCTTTCAGCTCTTTATTGTGTGTGAGAAAATGGATATAAAACATAATATAGAACAAAAACAACAACAAAAGAGACTTGTCGCAGAAAAAAGCCGTTAGTGCGCGAATGGAGTATTTAAAGTTAATTTAAATAATGAGGAATTCGCGCTCATAATTGATTTAAGTAGCGCACCAGACAACAGCAGAAATTTGCATATCTTTCCGCAGACTCATGTGGCAAGAAAACCTGCAGCAGCACTTCACTTGCCACTTGCAGTCAGAAACAATTGGAATTTGTTGTTGCAGTTGTTGTTGCATTCACACAAATGCATTGCTGATTGTGCTGTGTACTTAAATGGCCAAGTTAGAATCCACATTCCTTCCACAAAGAGAACACACACTCACACAGCACACACACATGCATACAATGTATTAAAAAGGAAGTGGCCAAAGAAACGGCAGTTGACAAACAACAACAGCTGCAACTTATGTGTTCTGAGCAAAGTTCAAAATAATTGCAAGTTCTTTATAATTTAGCCCAGGTACATAGAATTGACTGATGTGGAAGAAACAGCAACGATGTGCATTATTTGCAAAAAAAAAATTGCATGCAGATCTTTTTTTTTGTTCTCTGCGTCCCACACACGACACACACACAGTGTTACACATCCCAACAAGCACGCAATTCATTTGGATCTCATGTCAAGCTTCGTTGACACAACTTTTGTTGTTGTGGTTCTTTTTCTTGTGCTTGGTGGCCCACAAAGGCATATATGTATGTGTATGTGTGTGTGTATATATACATATGTTTATGCTTATTGAACTAGTTAAATCTATAACCTCGCTGACCTTAATTAACATAACAATAGACAAAAACACGGCGCTCAACGCTAATAACCCCAAGCGCCAATCTCAAGTTTGCACTATGTGGTTATGTGTTGTGTGTGTGTGGAAGAATATGCCCCAAAAGCGAAATAGTCACAACATAATTAGAACGAGCGAAAGGCAACAAAAGAGCGCGCGGTCAAATGTTGCACAGTGGTTTTCACATAACAAAAAACAATAGCTGATAGAATTAATCTAAATGCTACTGTCATTTGTGTTTATCAATTGGAATTGAATATTAATAATGGAAATAAAATTATATACATTTATGGCATGAGAGATGAAGGAGTTAAAAGCAACAATATTATTCAATCAGAATCTTTGGCTTCACTTTATTAAGAGCTTAAAATTGAGCTAGCAAAGAAGAAATTAAAAAAAAAATGTATATTTCTTCTCGGCATCGTAAATAAAAACTATTTTTAAATATGCCATTGTCAATAAAGAAGCATAGCATATGGCAATCAAAACCTACGTATTTATGGACCCAACAAACAGTTATTTCCCAAACATTTCAAAAGAATTCATAAGCACGCGCTAATATCATGTGCATATGTATGAGTGTGAGAGTGAGAGGGAGGGGAGGAAGGGTCTTAACTTCATCTGTGATCTTGGCAAAGGCAACCACTGTGCCAAGAGCGATGCGTGAGCCGAAAGGTGTCTCTTGATGGCACCTGTTGCTTGCTATAAATGTAACCGGCTCACGTTGCGTCTTATTAGAAGCCGCAGTCATCGCCCGCCCCGAACTCAAAACAGGAAAGCAAGAAAATAAAAAAGAGCGCACTTACAAAAAAAAAAAATGAAAAAAAAAAACCGGTTGCTGTGAAAATGAAAGAAAAACTTTAGTTGCCAGTGCGTTTTACAATTTGTGTGTTGTGTTAATTTTTTCGTGACGATGGTTTTACTTCTTTCTGTTCAATTCCAGTTTCGGTATTCGACTTTTTTGGTGAAATCAATGCATAGAAAGTGAATATTGCACTTGCTTTGACATTACGCAAAGCCTACGGCTGTGGAAAACTAAAAAGTGAAAACTAGACATTGCCAAAAAATAAAAATAAAACAGAAAAACACGCACTTGGAGAGTTGTCTGCGCTAGCGTTGCGTGTGTGTGCTTATCATCTGGATCCGAACCCAAACACGAAGCGGATCGTTTGGGGCCGCCGATGCGTCTGTTAATCCAAACGGCAACGGCAACGGGCGGCGCTGCTGCAGCGGCTCTACAGTCCCAATACAATTACAGTAGCATGCGTGAGGACGACATCGAGCTCGCCATTAAGGTGGTAAGTTATACCCCAAATCCCCCACAAATACCCCTTCAACCTCCAACAGCAACACACTGATGAATGACTTTATGTCCAATCAGCTGCTGTGCTAAAGCACATTTATTTCGTTTTCTGTGGATAAGCGTTAAATAATAACTCCCGACAATCACAAATACCTGTTCCACACACAAACACACACACCCATATGTACGTCTAACGACAGGCGGAACAATCACTGATCGTTTAGAGAACGGTTCTTTAATGTTCGTAAATGGGGAGTTCTGAGGAAATGCTACTAAAATGAATGGCTTTCAATGTTGCAGTGTTGCATTCAATCTTCCACTTGAGGATTAAGCGAAAGCATATCCATAAATTAAAAATGCTTGTTCAATCATGCAAAGTGATCATCTTTTCATCTATTTTCTTTTTTCTGACAGCGGAAACAGTCGTTTCCCGAGGGCATTTACCATTCTTATAATTTCTATTCAAAAAGAATTTCGTAAATTGAGGTTCATAATTATATGAATTGAGAAATAAAATGTGTTGCCTTCATGAGTTTTAATATAGAAAAATAAATTTATCTATATATATATATATATATATCTATATAAATCGAATTATGAATACATTTTTACTTACATTTGCAGGTGATTGTTGGGAATGGAGGTGTTGGCAAATCATCGATGATTCAGCGCTATTGCAAGGGTATATTCACCAAGGACTATAAGAAAACGATTGGTGTCGATTTCCTGGAGCGTCAGATTGAGATTGATGGCGAGGATGTGCGCATCATGCTGTGGGACACTGCTGGCCAGGAGGAATTCGATTGCATCACTAAGGCGTATTATCGGGGAGCACAGGCCTCGGTGCTGGTCTTCTCCACAACAGATCGGGCCTCGTTCGATGCGATAAAGGAGTGGAAACGGAAGGTGGAGAACGAGTGCAATGAAATACCCACAGTGATAGTCCAGAACAAGATCGATCTCATCGAGCAGGCGGTGGTCAGTGCCGACGAAGTGGAAACTTTGGCCAAAATGCTCAACTGTCGCCTCATACGCACCTCCGTCAAGGAGGACATCAATGTTGCATCCGTTTTCCGCTATTTGGCCACCAAGTGCCATCAGCTGATGACGCAAAGTTACGATCAGGCAACAGCAACAACAACTGGCGAAAATGGCCAGCAGCACTCAACGCATCCGCCCTACAGCAGTACACCCACAATTAGTGCATTCAGTCCAACCTTTACCAAGTCCAGCAGCGGCACCATCGTTCTTCGTCCGGCCAAAAAGGGTAGTGGTTCCAGTGCAGCGCGAAAGCGCAAATTTGTGCTCAAAAAATGTGGAATATTGTGAACGGAATGGGAGGGGGGAGGGGGAGGAAGAGGAGTTTCTTTTGGAGAGAGGGAGGGTTATTAGTATCGCTGTTGGCAATTAAAAACTGGAGCATATTTAACGCCCAATTATTTTATAGCCCCAAAAGAATACGTAGCCATGTAGCCAGCCAAGCGTTGGTTGCAGCTGCTGCCACAGCCACAGCCGCCAGAGAGCCATTCACTAGTCGTGCACAGATTCAGTTATCGCATGATGTGTGGTGAGGTGTAGAAGTTGGAGTAGGGTGTCGGGAGGGGAAGGTGTGTGTATTAAGAAATATATGCACAAGCTCCGCTAATTATACACATAGCGAAAACTTCGAGCAAAATGAATTTTGAATGCCCTTGCAGCGAGTAAATAAATTTAAGCTTGTTTTTAATACTTAAGCGAATGCTACTTAAATGTTTTCTTACACACATGTGCGACATCATATTTATAACAGACACTAACTAATATCGTTATAAAGATATATGTACATAATTTATGTAATTAAATTGAGTTGCTTAAGCAATTTGTTAGACTCGCCAGCAAGGGTATTATTAACAATCAGCAGCGCACAAGAAGCATGAGTAAATTATGCAGCTATTAAAATTTGTTGTCTAATTAGTTGATAGATAACCATATAACTGACTTTTCTATGTGTTATGCCCACATTTCTATAACGGAGACTGATGTTGCACTGCATTCCATAAATATATATATATATATATATAGAGATATACATTTGTCTGTATGCGCGCACCTGTAAAATTAGTGAATGTATCCATGTCTATGCTTTTTGGTACACCTTTACCTTTATCACGGTTGGGATGCTCATGGGAATCCTTTGCCAATTAGCTTTTGCAGAATGTGCAATTAACTGTTCAACTCATTTAATTATTAACCTAACCAGGAGGCATGTCACAGCGCAATTTACTCATAATTACTATGCAAATTATTGTCTAATCGTGTGCAGCTTGAGAAAAGATTAGCAAAACTGTAGCCTAAAATATGCAAATATTAACTATACTTACATGCATCGACTTATATACATACTATTTATGTAAGATTATATATATTAAACTAATAAATTATTTTGTATATTTTAAAATATCACGATATTCAATTATTATTATTATCAGAATTTTCAGCTATGTTTGCCCCAAAAAGATTTCCAATTTTCGCTGTAGATTTGGAACGATTCTGAGGTTTTCTCTGGCCGCCAAAATAAATATGGTTTTATATTCACAATTTGTTTCTTTTATTTGATTTTCGCTTTTACACGTCTTTGTTATATACTTGACAATTTGTTTGTTTGTTACACCTTCGTTTATTCATTTTCTCTTTTATTTAAATTTTAATTTTTTTAAAGTAAAATGTAGTTTTTGTGTGTGTGTGTTTCTTTATATACAGTTGCGCTTTGTTTTACTTAAGCATTTTTATCAATTTTTTTTCACGAAATTCTATTCATGATTGTTTATATTATTGTGTGTGTTTTGTCTGTGTTCCTGTCTTCATTTCATGTGTATTTTGTTTTCTTTGATTTTCCTTGTAATTAATCTTAAGACACTGAAATCAAAACGCTTTGAACGAGTGAGAGCTGAGCATAAGTGTTAAAGTGGGCGGGACTACGCCTCCACGACTCAAATATAAGGAAAAAAAAAATCTCAGATTATGTGAGATATATGTATATGGTTGGGTGGGTGTTTGGTGTTTGTGTAAGGTCGGTGAAAATTCCTATAAAAAATATAATTTGTGTGTATCTTAATATCAACTTTAGTTGCTAGAAAATAATGTGAATTGCAAACAATTTCTTGGCACTAAAAATTTTAAAGGGAATTATTAATATATATTTTTGTTTTTGATTTAACGAAATCTAAACATTTGATTATTTTGTAATATTTTGTGGTAATTTTTATTTTAAATAAAAATCGTTGGTGTTTGTATTTGTGTGTGTGTGGGCGTGTGTGCGGATTGTGTGGGACTTTTATCGAACTCATTTACAGGTCTGATATAAGATTATACATTATAGATCTAGGGACTAAAGACAACTACATTAGAACATTAGCCGTTAGTTTTCCTTTTACTGAATTTATAAACATTAAATTATTTAAGTATATAACTTTCTTCTTCATGTGCTATGTGAATTGTTTATGTGTGTGTGTGTAAGTTTGCCGTCGGCTCTGCTGTGGCTTACTTGTTAAGATGGGGGATCCTATATAAATAGTAAGAGTTTTAGCCTAGATAAACACGTAGCGACGACCGTTGCCGATCTATGCACATACTATATTTATGTAGCTCTCCCTCTCTCTCTATATATATATATATATATACATATATATATATATAGTTTTGTAAATCTCATACACTATTCGGAAATGGGAAAATCGGCCTCTTCCTTGCCCTCCAGCGAGCGATACTCATCGGAGTCCTCGTTTGTGGTGGCCGCACCAATCGACATTGGTAAAGTCGCCTCTGTGCTTAAGTTCGGCTCGACAACAACAATATCTGAAGTAGTATCTGCTTCAGCTTCTGTTGTTATTGCTGCAGTTGTTTCTGCTGTTGTTTCTATGGTTGTCGTTGTGGACAAATAGATGGTAACTGGCACATCGGTCAGTTGAATGGGAATTGCATCCGAAACAGGATTGGGTTCAATAATGGGGATCGTTGTTGTGGTTTCCGCCTCAGGCTCCGACTGTGCTGCTTCCTCCAACTTCGCCTCCTCCTGTTGTTGCTCTTGTTGTGGTTGTTGTTGTTGTGGTTGTTGTGTTAATGGGTGTGTAATTATATCAGCAGAGGCCAACAGTAGATCCAACTTTAGTTTTCTTGATGCCGTTGGCTGCTCTGTTATCACAGACTGTGCTTGAGTTGCCGCCGTTGTTGTTGTTGCTATTGATGGTATTGCTGACGCTGCTGCTGTTGTTGCTCTTGTTGTTGATGCTGTTGTTTCTGTTGCTTCTGTGCTGCTGCCACCGCCAGCAGAAGCAGCAGGAATCGCTAGCAATTCATCTTCCTCACTTACGCTTATGTAGCGACAGCGTTCGCTAAGCAACGAGGCAGACTCGTCCTCCTCCTCATTGACGCTGCTTATGCTCACCGTGCGCTCCTTGAAGCTGAGATAAACGCTGCTGCCAGCCAGGCTCGACCCAGGAGCTTCGATCACATCCCGCGCCGCTGTCACCAGTTGCGAGCGACTAATTGCGCCGCTCGAGCTTGTCGCTAAGCGGATGGAATTGAAAAGAGCATACATTAGATAAACACGTTTGTTATTTTCAACAAAAATCTGTTTTTTATCTGAATTAATAACAGCTGTAGGTCAAATTAGTGAACGCTTAAGCTTAAGTTTATTTGTTTTTGCTAACCAAATATAGCTTGTATGATATGTGATATTCAGATTGACACAGCTTTATTAAAAAGATTACTTAACAATAGATGTTCATAAAGTATAGACAAAGTTTGTTGTTAAAATCCAATTATTTTCAAATAATACACAACGGAATTAGAGTCTACTCTGCCATCAATGGTATATAAGAGTCTTGTATATGAATGAAATTGTTGTAATGATAAAGACAAACACATATAATAAATACATACATATTATAGTCTAGTGCTTCTACTTTTCAGTTAATTTGAACAGTTGTTCTAAACACTTCTGCTCACTTCACTTTATGCGTAACGATCTGCTCTCATCTTGTGGAAGCTGGTAATCGATCGCTATCGATATCTATATCGTTTGTTATGTACAGTGTTGTATGTTATGTAACAGATGTTATTACAGTCTGTTTGCTGCCATGCTACAACTTGTAATTGCTGTTAATCTATCTAAATGGATTACTACTACTTAAATAAAAGGATTTCGATATTGCTTTAAGTTGTAAGCCTCAGCTCGCTCGCTCTCGCTCTCGCACTCACTTACATTCCAAACGCTCGCGACGCGGCGCATTTCGCGAGGACAACACTGGCGACAATCGGATGCGATAGAATTTGGAGCCCTTGCTCACCCGATAGCGATTCTCATCCTGAAGGGCAAAAACGAAAGTTGTTCAGTTATTGAATTCGTATGCAATCTATACTAGATGGCTCACCTTGCGAGCCTGGCAGTACTCCTTGTCGATGATGCGCCCTATGGCGTAGTAGGGTAACGGTATCTGATTGTGGTCGGCTAGAGCAACAAGCGCCGTATCGCCACCAGCAGCATGTTGTGAGGGAGGCGGTGACGCCAACTGCAGTGCAGCCAGACTGTCCGCATGTACAAAGTACTTGGTCACCGAATCCTGGACAACCATATACTGGCCATGCCGCATGCTCCACACCACAAACACCAGATCGCCCTTGCCGCAACCCTCGAGCGTTATAAAGCGATGATTCGACGAGGCAGCAACGCCACTGGATTTGGAGCGTGTCAAAGTGCCGCCCATGTCATAAGTGGAACTGCTCAGAGATTGAAAATAATGAAATTCAAATTTTAGATTATTCAGATTAAGATTAATAAGATTAATGTGTTACAAACTTTTTCATTGCTGCCACACTGGACTCCATTTCGAGACGCTTGCCCTTCTCCAGGCAAAGCTCCTCCTCCAGGCGACTCTTGTCGCGATTGAGATACTCGATCTTCTCCTTGAGCCAACTGTTGCCATCCTCGTTGGTTAGCAGATCGAAGCGTGTCTTCAGTGTATAATTCTCCTGGTTGAGCAGGCGATTCTGTTCGCGCAGCATATCCAGCTGTCGCTCCTTATCCTCCAGCATGTCCTTCAAAATGGACACATTCACCATCACAGATTCTGAGTTGAGTTGTGGCAGCGATTGTTGCTGCTGCTGCTGCTGCTCCTGCTCCTCTTGCCGGGATTGCCAGAGAGCACGCTCCGCTTGGACAGCTTTGCTAATTTCACGATCGCGTTGGGCAAGCAATTCCATACGCTGTTGCGCCAACAGCTGTTCCACATCGAGACTGGCAACGCTGGCGCTGCTCGTCGGCCGCTCCACCTTCTCCAGGCTGCTGTCCGAGGGCGACCGTTCCATCGAGGTCATCAGCTTGAAGCGACACCGCAGCGATTCCAACTCCGTTTTGTGCTCGTGGATCAACTCTTCGCGTGCCTGCGCTACAGCCGCCAGCTTCTCCTGCTCGGCAGCGATGAGCTGTTGACGCAGTTGTTCCATTTGCTCCAAATGCTCCAACTGTTCCAGCTGCTGTAGTTGCTGCTGCTGCTGATCTCGCTGCTCGCACTGCATGCGCAACAATTGCCACTTGTCCTGCAGCAGCTGCAGCTCCGACTGCAGCTCATCCTGATAGTGCGTGGTCAGCTCGCTGCGCAAATTGCTCAGATTAGAGCGTGCCATGGCCAGACACTGCAGCGCCAGCTTGGACATTGCCTGCAGTGCATCGCGCAGACGTTGCACACTGCCCGCATTGTCATCCGTCAGCGTGCTGGCGCTCAGCATCAGCAGCTGCTCCGTGGCTGTGCTGCGTGCAATTTGGCCAGCATTCAGACTGGTGCTCGACGTGCTCACACTTTGCTTACAGACGGGAATAGCAGCCGTATCCGTATCCACATCCACATCCGCATCCGTCTTCAGCTCCAGCTGCTCACCGATGTCCTTGTTGCGCTGTACAAAGAACTGCAACACTGGCGCCATGTCGGGCAACTGGAGCTGAGTGGCCAGCTCGGGCAGCTGAATGGAGAGTAGCTCGATGTCGGAGCGACTGAGTTGGGGCAGTCGCGTGTCGAAGCTCAGCTCGGGATGCTCGTTGGCAAACGTTGGCGGCATATCGGCCATGCCCGGAAAAAGAATATTCAAGAAGTGACCATCGAAGCTACTGTTGAAGAGGCGACGCCGTTGCAGCTCCTCGCCATGGATGCGATCAAAGTCCACGGAGAGACGCGATGCCCACAAGCGGAACTCATCAGAGAAGATCTTGCGACGGACAACTTCCGTGACGGCTGCCACATACGTAGACGGCGCTCGATGGATCTGCTCGATGATGCTTATGTGTCGCTCGGCACGGCGCAGGCAGCGATGATAGAACAGCAAACGATTATCGAATTCGCTCATCCCATTCTCGATCCAGACAATGCGACGAAGACGCGTATGCAGATTCCGACCGAGCTCATCCTTGGCATTCGCAATGCAGCGACAATACTCCCGGATGCGCAAATGATTCTCAAGCATCACCTGCAGCTGGGAGCGATGCGACAGGCACAGATCCGGCAGCACTGAATTATCCCGTAAATTCAACGCACGCGACTCATTCTGCTGCAGGGCTGTCGCCTGTTCCCTCTGTTCCTGCACCATTTTACGTATCCTGTACTTGAACTCGTCGAGACGATACAGGCGATCGCTCAGGCCCTTGATCTCCTTGACGTCCGTCTGCTGGGCCATCTTGATGATGTTCTGCACCTCCAGCTTCAGTTTCTCGTAAATGTCTACGGAAAAGGTCTCCAAACCTTGGACACACTCATCGCACATCTGCTGCAGTGCTGTGTGATTACCCTTCGAGCTAATCCACTGCAGCAGATTCAGTTGATGCTGCTTGGAGGATGTTTGCTCCTCTTGCTCCTCGAGTTCGTGGCCCATTTTGAGTTTCTTGTTGGGCGAAGTGCTGCTGCTGCTCTTCTCCACACTACTCTCACTGCCCGGCTCACCGGCCGTCTCTCCCCCGGCGGCGTGCTGCGAATCGCGCTGCATCTGTTCCACATCCTCATTGTCGAGCAGCTCGTCAAAGCCATGGAAATCGGCCTCGGCCAGCGTCATCAGAGCGGGCAGAATGGGTATGCGTGCCAGCTGCTTGAGATCATCACCAAAGTTGCACAACAGCTCCAAATAACTCTCGCGCTGCTCCAGATGGCGATCGAAGGCCAAACAGAAGTTGTGGAAACGTTCGCTGAACTCGCTCGTCACATCCTCCATGTTGGCGACGACCGCCGACCAGCCCTGCTGCTGAAGATGCTGTTCGTGGACGAGACGCTCGCACAGCTGCTCCTCCTTGCGGCCCATTTCGCGCATGTGCTGCGCCAGCGCCGATCGATGACGCACTGTCTCCAGCACAGCGGGCAATCTATGGCTGTTCTCCACCTGCCGCTGCAGTTCCGCATCGGATGCATCGTTTGATGAACCACCGGAAGCGCCACCGCCGCCGCCAGCACCGCTGGCTATCGTTGGCGCCAGTCGCTCTTCGCCGGTGAGAAACATGAAAATGGGATTGGTGTCGGTGCCGGCAGAGTAGCAGGATACTTGTGTGGAGTGTGTCAGCATCTCGCCGCCGCTCACCAGCAGCACAATATTGGCAGCGGGCAGGCCATGCAACCGCTGAATTGTCTCCTTCAGATTCTCCACCGAGGACAAAGCAACGGTCATGTCGAAGCTCAGCATGCGACCGACATCCACATGAAATACGTACAGCATCATGCGGGCTGATTTGTCCGCAGCGGTCGCTGGGATCGAGCTCGATTAACAATATTAATTGGATGGGGTGGGGGGTGGGCTTCTGCTACCGCTCGTCCTCCAGCTCCTCCTTCCACCTCCTTCTTCACTTCACCTTCTTCCTCTTGTCTCGTTTTTGTTTGGCAGTGCTAAGGCTTTCTGTGTTCATGCGTCTTTCTTTTTGTGTGGTGCTGCCACCTAGTGTTGAGAGGCTGCAATGCAAAACAAATCAGCTCAAAGAGATACACATAAATATATATATTATGTATGTATTAACGAGTTAACAGTGGCGCAGTTTCGGGTTTCTTTTATGTATATTGCTTAGGCTTTGTGTGTTCATGTGTTTCTTTTTGAGTGATACTGCCACCTAGCGTTGAGAGGCTGCTATGCAAAACTCAAGAGAGATACATATTCACAACACATAAATATATGCTGTATGTAGTAACGAATTAACAGTGGCACAGAGTGAGAGGGGTTCTCTTTCCTCAATGCTCATCGTTTATTTTCATTTGGTGTTGCCACCAACCGTTGAGAGTCTTCAATGCCGAACAAAACAACATATGAGGTACATGTATGTAATAACGAGTTAACAGTAGCGCAGTTTGAAGAGGGGTTTTATTTACACAATATATATAGACGCACGTGGGCTGATTTTTACAGGCTTTAGGTTGGTACTGTTAACACAGTCTACTGTTAATGTGATCTACTGTTAGCGATAACATGCCAGCAAGATTAGACACTGCGGCGCTGCTGGGGGTGGCCAGTAGTTCAAATTTTGAATGACTAAGCGCGATTGCTGCTGCCAACGTTATAGAGTTGCACTTAATACAGAGAATTGCTTCCCGTTGTTTATTCTACTCTCGTTTTTATATTCGTAATAATAGATAATGTTTACAACTTGTCTGGCAAAGTTTGGCAAACAAAATTTTTGAAGCGATAAGAATATGCAAAAAAAAATAACGCCGCTCTGGCTAAATTGCACACGCGCAAACAACAACAATAGCAATAACAACATTAATCATTACTATCAACACACCTCAGTTAAGGCAAAAACAAAATTTAAACAACAAAAAAATAAAAACAACGTCTAGACTTGCGGGCGTAACAAATACAACTGACAGCCATTGACGCCGACGCTGACGTCGCTGCTATTAAGCGAGAGAGCGGCGGTACACGTGTGCTTTGTGCTCTCGCGATCCCTTTAATTAAATGAGTGTGACAGAGAGATGCCGACAGAGGAGAGCGAGTGCGAGCGATTTACAGGGAGATAATGCGTTTCGTATTTATTACCTGCGTCGCCTTTTGCTAACGTAACGTAAACTTGTATTTTTTTCTTTTTTGGTTCTTACCTACACAGGCCAATTTCATAATTTTGGGAAATTTTTGTTCATATTTCTTAGATTTACTTTATTGAATATATAATAAACCCAAAAGCGAAAAATACACACAACAATTACTGCTGGTAAATGTAAATAATTGTCCGTGTCTTGCGCGTTAAACGGTTTTTTAGTCTTACGATTTGACATGAAATAGCTGAAAATGCTGTAGGAGCAGGAGCAAATGACAACATTGCCTTTCGATTACTCATCAGTGAAATTGATCGCCGCATTCACTGTTATTCACCTGATAATGGCTTATCAACCAAATTAAGTACAAAGATTATGCCTGCATTCACACACACACACACACATGCACAGGTGACTGTGTGACTTACAGGGTAATTAAAGCGCATAAATCAACTTTGCTGTTTGCAAACAAAAGATAACAGCTGTTAGCACAAGAGATGGGGGAGGGGGAGGGGTAACTTTGCAGACTGCCCTGAACTCTGTTTGCTGGGGTCATTCAGCACCATCTCTCAATACTGCTGATTACATTTCAACAACAACAGTCACAGCGTCGACGCTGACAACGACGACGTCAGAGTTTATCGTCGCTTCGCCACTTTGCAGGAGGGCAACGACAACAACAGCAATAAAGCAAGAGATGGAACTAACACACACACGCACCCACATATACACACGCACACACATACACAACAAGTACGCACAACGCGAATGTCACATATTGTTTTTGTGAAATCACAAAAAAATAACGCGTAAATATTGTTATTGTTGGCAATGGCCACATCACACACACATACAGCCACATATAGTATCACAGTAGGCAGAGCATACTTAGACTACCAGCGCTCGCAAAATTTCAAGGCAGCACAAAATCAAAATGCGATAAATGAGTAACAAGGCCAGTTAAACAGTAGAACCTGCAGAGCATTTTAAAATCCTGTTCTTTAAATACCGTCAGGCAGCTGGTTAAGAACAGCTGATGCGTGATCACATCACGATTACATTTGAGTAACAGAAACAACAACAAGTTTATGGTGCATATGCATGCGTATAATATTATTGTCGCACAGTCGACAGCACTGGCCGCTACCAACTCTGCTATGCGTGTGTGTGCGAGTATGTTTGTGCATTGTTTTGGCCTGCACTTTGTTATTTTCCATTACGTTGCATTATTCTACGAGCCGATTGTTTTGGACTAGCCAAAGAATTGAGAGAAAAAGCAGACACACAGGTGGAGAAAGAGAGAGAGCAAAAAATGACAGTTGCAATCACCAACGTTATAATTTCTGGGAAAACTAATTTAGATATGCGCTTAAAATATGTAAATTGTTGCAATTAATTGTAATTTGGCTCGAACTGACGCACACAAGCAAACAGACCACAAAAAATAACAAGGGCAATCAAGGCAAAAAAAACAAGGGTTGCCTGCGCTGACGTTCAAAAAGAAAATGGCAGCAGGTGCAGGGCTGCATTTGCCACAAGAGAGAAGGGAATGGCAAGGAGTGAAATGGAATGGAAAGGGCTTGGAGGGAAAGGGTGTTCTAGGCGGCTATGTTCAAAATGAATGTAACTTAAAGGGCATCATAGATAGTTGTTTTGGACGTATGCATATGCATAAATTATAACAATGATTCTTGATTAAAACGGTGTGCATCGCACTTACCTTGTAATATTTAATCAATTTTCACAATGACGCCTGTATGTGTGAGTCTGTCTGTTTATATGTGTATGTGTGAGTGTTTGTTTGTTGTGTGGTGTGTTTTGGTTTTAATCAATTGTGAACGCTCACGAGCACGAACGCTGCAAATGATTTGACATCAGCTGTGGCTGTGTGCGAGGGTGTGTGTGCTTCTGTATGTGTGTTTGTGTTTGTGTGCGTGTCAGCAGCAGCAACGACGTTGAGGTCTCAGTCCAAAACAAAAGCTGCTGTTATCCAGCTTTCGCTTCTCTTTTTGCTCCTTCAGCGCCCTTCGCTTCGCTTTCAGCGTTAGCGTCACCAACAGCGCCAGCTTTTTCCTTTTTCTTTTAATTTAAGCGTTCTTATTTATTTTTTATCGCATTACTTTTGTCTGCTCGTTCGCTGGCTGTTTTCCTTATTATGTTTTCTGTTTTCGTTGCGTATAAAAAAAAACACGATTCTATGTGCAAAAGCTGCCTAAAAACTCGCGCGATATATTTTAAAATGTTGCGTTTTGTTTTCGTTTCGCTTTATTTCCTATTTTTTTTTGTTGGACTTTTTTGTGTGTTTCGTTCGTTTCCCCCTTAATCTATTTCTTTGTCTATCACAATTGCGTTGTTGTTGCTGCTGCTGTTGTTGTTGCTCTGCTGGTCGCTGCTGCTGTGCTTTGTTGTTGTTGGCAGTTGTATTTCACGTCAGTTTTTTGCCATTTGCACGCTGTGCCGTTGGGCTCTGGTTAGTTTTTAATATAATATTAATTTCACACACGCATATTGTTGAATTACTTAAATTTCTAATTAAATTAAACAGTATAAAAATGAAATAACGCACTTTCGTAGTTCCTCTTTCTTCTTCTTTTTTAATAATAACAGCGACAATAACCTTAACATTTGGTCACCTGTTATTTACAGCGTGCCAAATTCAATTTATGCATATGCTACCCAATCAGGGTTAATTAACATGAATGAATCATGACATAATTTATAATATAGCTATGTATGAAATAGTGTAAGCGTAAACATAAAAAAAAAAATAAATTGTTTAAACTGGATTGGAAAACTGCGTTAAGGTTTCAAAAACATCCGTAATCGATAGATTCTGTTACGCCCGACAATTCACAATTGACAGTAGTCGATAACTAGTATAATAATCGAGCACACATCGTGAGCGGTCACTCTTTCTTCACTCCCATACGCCGATAGTGTTTGACTCGAACAGTGAAGAAAAAGTGCAATACCATCAAACTTGAAAAACTAATATCGTGTTTTTTTTTAGGAAAACTTCGCAATAAAAAGTCAAAATATTATTAGGATTAAGTAGATTAACACCGTGGTGACGATTTCGTCATAAAAATACACACTTATACACAGACGCCAATTTACCCGCGGACACAACACTCACACACTTGGGAAAAATCGTCATCATCGGATATACATACAAACATATTTAGGCCAGGGAAACGGGTTGGGGGCAGCACACACACACATTTCATATATACACACACACACACACCCATTCATTTCTTGAGATTATAATATATATGTAGTTTATATTTTATAAATTGTACTATTTGTATTTTACCTTAATTGCATTGTATTTTATTGAACAAAAAAAAAAAACACTAAACACAAACTAAAATTCAAAAAACCAACCGCATAAAAAATATGATCAACATCCAGACGATAGAAAATGTTGCGGACTGCACGCCCCTCTATTTGCCGCACAGCTTGTATCTCAAGCCGTTGGCCAAAATGCAAATATCAGTTGCACTGCCCGAAAAAATCAAAACCGGCAAATCCGTTTCAAATCTTGAGATAATGGACAAACTTAGTGCCGAACTGAAGCCGGACAAGTTTCTCGTGCTCAAAGTAAGTGTTAAGAGTAAGGAATAACCACTTGATACATATATAAATCTAATGCTCATTCTCCATTAGGTATCCAAGAGCACCGTCAACTATATACGCTTCGAGGCGGAGCTGGACGAGCGCAAGCGTTTACGTTTGGCCGTCGATCGCCTCGATGGCATCACATTGCGTCTGTCCGGTTTTAGTGATGCGTTTCGGGTGCGCTGCACTGAGTCAAAGGATGAGTTTCCCACGCGCCACGATTGGGACTCGTATTTTCGTGATGCTCGTAACATGGACGAGATGAAGGCGGGCGAGCGTCCTGATACAATTCACATGACACACCTGCCCATCCGCTGGTTCTGTCCGCGTCACTCCGAGCACGATGACCAGGTCAAGCCCAGCGAGAGCATCTTTAAGCGTATGTTTGAGAAATATGGGCGGGTTCGCGCCGTGGATATACCCATATGCGATCTGTATCGAAAGAGCATGCAATCGGACATTAGTGGCATGCGAACATTTAGCTTTGAACATGATGTGCTCTTCGAGGCGTAAGTTGATACTATTATATCCTACACTATACAGTTGCTAATTGTTATTCATATTTTCAGCTATGTTCAGTTTGAGGAGTATTCAAGCTTTGTGCGCGCCATGGATGAGTTCCGAAGCACGAAGCTGGTGCGCAAATTCGTGGACAAAACGCAGGCCATCAATATCAATGTGAACTTCGACAAGCAGCGACACTTGAGCGATTCGCACATTCAACGACGCGATCGCATGCGAAAGCGTTGTGTGGCCAAAGCCCAAGCCGAGGATGAGCAGCGCGAGCGTGAAAAGAAGAATCTGGCCGAGCAGGCGGAACGCGAAAGGTTTGACCATTGTTTTTCATCCGTCTAAATGTGCAGATAATGAAACCGTGTGTTTGCATTCATCGAATAATTCATTCACCGATCACAACACTCTGTTAGGAAAACAATCTGCAACTTCTCATACAGACAAGTTGCTATTAAAGCGCTTGGGGAATCATAATCAATTCAGATTCGCAGATTTCTTGACGAGATAATAAAATATGAGCACTTTAAATGCATTCAAATTGTATGATTGATTTGAATGCAATTAAAATGCTCACATTCTAATATCTAACCTACAAAGAGGCTATGATATATATATATATATATATTTATATATATTAATAAGTTGTCAGAGGCAAGCCGCAAACGTCTTTGGCTGTTGAGCAAATTGCGCCGGTTTCATTTTCTGTTCACTTGTTACTTATCTGAACCATGTGTGTGTCACATATATATATATTTTTATATTGATATATTTATGTGCATATTTATGGTGAGGCGAGTTACACAGTTTTCTGACTCTTCCAGACGAAACGGTTGATAAGTTCTTTTAGAAAAATAACAAAAACAACAAAAACATGTGAGCAAAATTGTGCACAACAAATTTACAGGCAAAAGGAAGAGCAATTGAAATTAGCCGAATTGGAGAAACAACGCGAACGCGAGGAGAAACGCAAGGAGAAGCACTTGAAAAAGATACAGGAGCGTGGCCAGGTGGAGAACTCGCAGAAGATACGGCTCGAGGAACGCAAACTGATGATTGTCGAGCGCAAACTCGAAAGCATACGTATCCTGGAGCAGGTCTTCGAGCGGATACAGGTGAGGTGTTGAGCTAATCTCCATGGTAATTTGCACATCTTAATTTATCCTATCTTGCAGCTCAAGCAAAAGGAAAAGTCTCAACGTGTCAAGCATGATGAGGCAAAGGATTTGCAACGACGGCGTCTGGTGGAGAAGTACAAGACTGCCACAGAGAAGCTCGTCTGTGATCAGCGCAAGATTGTGCACGAAATCAAAACGAATACACCGCTTATGGGTCTGCTGAAGAGCAAGAGCACAAAGAGCACCAGTGCTGGAGCTGGTGAAGTAGCGAGCAGCGAGGACGAGGACACCTCAATGTCGGGCAACAGGAAGCACAAGCTGAATGGCAACATCGCCAATGCTAACGCAAATCCACCCACTGGTGCGCAGGCTGCCCTAAATCCGTTTAAGGCTGTCACGGCTGCCCTGGCAGCTGGCGCCGTGCCGGGCACAGCAGCTGCGTACAGCGCCGAGGCGGCCAGCGAATGGATGCAATCGCTGTCCATGTTTGGCTACGGCATGGCGCCAGTTTTTCCCGGTGCAGCACTCTACCGGCCGGCCGGACCACCGCCATTTGCTGTGTCAAGCAATTATCGCGGCTATGCGCCGCGTCCACGCGGACGTGGACGTGGCAGGGGTATGCGTGGCAGTCGCATTGGCTATGATGGCCACTCCTCCTCCTACTACAATCCCAAGCACTACGACAATGGACGCTATGACGAGGATGATGGCAACGATGGCTACTATCATAAATCATCACGGGGCAGGTGAGAACTATAAAATATAATTATATACTATGTCTAATATATATATATATTCTTGTACTGCAGAAATCGTTCACGCTCCAGTTCCTATTCTCGCAGTCGCAGTCGATCTCGTGGTCGTCGGTAAGTAAACATAAATGCCTTCTCCTTCTTCGCTTATATTGATATATATTTTGCAGTCTTATTTGTCGTTCCAGGCGGTCGCATTCGCGCAGTCGCAGCCGCAGCCGCAGTCGTTCCAACTACCGCAAATCGTCCTACTCATCTCGCTCCAGGTATGTGCAATGGGAATCACAATTATTATTCTCCATATATGTAATCTGGTGTATTCATTTGTAGACGCAGCCACAGTCGCTCTCATTCGCGGAATCGCAGTAAGTCGCCGGTGCAGCGTAAGAATCGCAAATTGGCGTCCACGCGTCGCTCACGCTCCTCCAGCAGCTATTCCCGTTCCCGTTCACGCTCCCGCACACACTCGAATTCACGGCGAGGGGCGGAACGGCGCAGTCACAGTGCCAGACACAATCGTAGTCGTAGTCGCAGTCGGAGTCGTAGTCACAGTAATTCTTCGAAACGTGTTGTTCTCGAGGCTGATAAATTGGTGGCATCCGCTGAGCAAATTCAGCGCACCATTGAGCAGCACACCAAGGATCGGATGCGCGAGGAAGTACGCGAAATCAAACAGACGTTTCGACATCAGCGCAAACCGGACAACCATCTCGCTGTGAATGACAGCCAACTGGATATGGATGCCAGGCAGGAGATGTTGTCCAATGACATGGACATTAAGGATGACAAGGCGAGCGATGCACACAATGATGGGGATGATGAAAGACGTCGGAGCAGCAGCAGCAGCAAGCGGAACAGTCGTCGCAATTCACTAGCCGCATAGTTGTAAAATTAATTTATATAATTTAACGTTTCACAAATGACACAATTCACAATTAAACACCGAGTTTAAAAGATAGCAATAATAATAATAGTTGCAGCACGCTACTGTTCATAGCTGTTACGAAACGCATGCGCATCTGTTAAAATGTCAAGCAACTTAATGTCAATATCTCCGAACGAACAGACTTTGCTAATTGGGAATTTCGAATATGCGTTCGATAAAATGTGGCGGCGTGCCAATTGTTACACTTGCCCGTTGCCAGTTATCGAAAGTGATAATTATCGCATCGATTAGCTGGTATCGATGCTGGTGCCCGTCGAAAAGTACAAGAAACTGCAGTTACAATTGACAGTCAGTTGTGTTCGCTACCATTTCTATAATAATATATATAAATTCTATTATGCATAGTATGGAGTTGAACTTGACAAGCCAAGTAAATATTTCATTTTCTTTCTTTTTTTTGTATGATTACAAAATGTGTGTTCAGAATGTGGGTGCATGTGTTGTGTTTTTATTTTGGTCCGTGTAGCAATTGGTTGGACTAGAATCGTCTGTTGTTGCGACCACGATTGCGGCCACCGCCGCCGCCTCCTCCACCCGAGCCGGCATTGTTGCCACGCCTACGACGCTGCTGTCCACTATTGCTGTTGTTCCCACTCTTTTGGAACTGATCACGTTCCCGATCATTGAAGTGGTCGCCCCCGCTGCCGCCGCCATTGTTGCCATATCCATTCTGATTGGAGGAGGAGCTGTTGCCATTGCCATTGCCATAGTTGGACCACGGTGCATTAGAGGCCCAGGGATTGGGTCGGGCATTTGTATCATCGCGCGAGGCGGAATCCATGGGTGATCCGCTGCCATAACTCGAGGGCTCATCAATGAACTCGGTTTTCGGCTGTTGCGCCTTAACGGTCAACAGGGACGGCAGGAAGGGTTTCTTGAGCAGCAGCAGCTCGCGCACGCACACCAGCTGCGCATTGTGTTGCCGTGGCTCAAAGCGGGATTTCTTCAGTGGCGGCGAAACTTCGCCACGTCCCTGTGCCGTCTCCACCGTGGGCGAGAGGGATCGAGAACGTTCTCGCTCCCGCTCCCGCATGGGCACAACATCGCACAGCTCCTCCAGTTTACCGGCGTCAATGTACTTGTTCAGGTATTCGGCGCCCTGGCGAATGGCGCCCATCAGTCTCGAATCGGGATGCACACGTATGAAGCGTCCATACACAAAGACGCCAACAATCGTCTGTGGATCGAGGCCGTTGAGCATGCCGCTGGCCAGGATGCCCTCGAGCGTGTTCTCGCTGATTTGCTGGTGGGTCAGACCATTGCTAGAGTCTTTGGATTCGCGCGCCGCCAGCTCATCGTGTATGCTGAGCACACTCGGATCGTCGGCTCGTCGTGGTCCGGCCCATTGCACCTGGAAATTGCGTGGGATGGGCTTGGTGTAAGGCACCTTCTTATCGCCGCCTGTCCTACTGCCGGCATCCAGATCCAGGCCCGGTATAAAGCCCTTGTCGGCCGTAAGGCTCTCAGTGAACTCCACCTTGTCCTCGGGTCCCATGCCCGGTATGACGGCATCGTCTGCGAGTGAACCAAGTCTAAATCAAAGGGAATATCTTTTTTTTTTAAATACTTACCGTATTCACATTCGTCGAGTGCCGCTAAGCTGGCGGGGAGCGTATTCAAATTGTACTTGTCCCGCATCAGATCTCCGGGTCTGTTACGTGTCCAGAATTTAATGGTGTGATCGTTGGAGCCAGAGCACAGAATGTGCCCGAGTGGATGCCAGGCGAGCGTCCACACAATGCTGTCATGCGCCGTCTCCACGCATCCAATTTCCTTATCCGTGCTGCAATTGGTTTAGGCAACTTTTAATATACATCCCTGAGAGATGTGGGATGGATGAACTTACCCCACATTCCAGAAGAGAATAGAGCCATCGGAGCCACCGGAACAGAAGAGACCCTCGTGTATGGGATGCCAAGACACTGAGCTGGCCTCCTTCTTATGGCCGCGAAACACTTGAACCTCCTCGCGCAGATTACGAATGTCGAACAGTTTGAGCAGATGATCCCGTGACGCTGTGACGAGCCAGTTGCCATTGTCGTTCCACTTGAGATCCATGACAGTCGATTTGTGCGCATGACTGCATCATTTGGCAAGAATTAGATGGATGCACTACAAGGAAGGAGCTTATAATACTTACAGCGTGGCCAGTGCTACGCCGCTCTTGGGATCCCAGATCTTAATGGGCTGCTGGTTATCCTTGCTGCCGCTGACAATCATTGCCTTCTGTGGATGCCAATGCACGCACTTCACATCCGCGCCATGTCCTGCGATCAGAATAGAGTTAGTTAGGAATTGGGGAGGGTCTTATTTTGTTCCACTTACCTCGCAGCACACGCTCCTCCTGGCAGCGCATGAAATCCCAGATGCGCAAAGTTCCATCATCGCTGCCGCTGACAAATTTGCTGTCCGTGGGACTGAAACTATGTTGTGGATGGATAAGGTTTGGTATTGGATTGGTGTTGGATTCGAGAGACAGCCAAGTTAGAAAATGGAAACGAAACACAAATACAATACATGTGTGTAAATAAATCCCCTCTCCCCCCTCTCACAGCAGCAGCAGGCGTTAAAGAAAACACTCGAACCCCCGATTTTGAACACATCAATTTGTTGCTTTCAGCATTTTTTATTATTTTTGTTGCGCGCCAATAAAATTGTGCAGAAGGTTTAGTTTTTCATTTGTTTGTTTGCCTTTATTTGTTTTTTGAATTGATTATCACAGTCTTTAAAACACAGGTGGTAGTAGTAAATACAACAAATTCTTACACTGATTTTTTTTTTAACTTAGTTGACTTTACTATACGAAACTGAGTGTGAAAAATAATGCGCCAAACAGATATTCTGGAGAGACCTGGCTTGTTGCTCAAGTGACGGCTTTATTGATTTTCAATTGCAACAGCCCACGAAGGAAAAACACGAAACGACAAAAAAAAAAAAACAAATAAAAACTAATTGAACTGATCGCCACTTTTAAACAACTACATAGATATAGAGCTGCAATCACCACAAGCCAAATGGCGAGGAGGAGAACATTAAGAGATCTAGATGATACTAAGCTGCAGCTGCGCAACTGTAAACAACCTAAACTTGGGTGGTTCGGTGGTGCCCTCGTGCTTGCGACAACGGCAGCTGCGAAATGGTAAGTACAACTGATACAAATTACAATCATAGATTGGCAATACCTTATTCCCCTAATCGCCTCCTTGTGCGCCTGATACATCTTCACGTTGTTCATGTTCGACTGCCAGTATTTCACATAGCCACCATGATCACCAGTCACCATCCAGCTGTCATTGTGCGACCACACCATCGTCCGCACCGAAATATCGTGGGCCTAAATATATGTTTTCCAATGTTATAATTAGCTGACACTCGCATTTCTACTCAGACACAAGAACTCACTTGGAGAATGGTTTCAAAGTTGAAGGTGAGGCCATTCCAGAGCGTAAATTCGCCGGAACTGGCGCCGGTCACCAGTCTTCTGCCTTCAGGCGTCCACGCGAGCGTGAATATCGGACAACGCATCTTGTTTGTGGCCGTCTTCACGAAGCGTGTCGTTATCGCATTGGCCGGATTGTCCAGATAGCTGGACGGCGGCAGCATCTGCGGCACATAAATGCTGTCCGGTTGCAGGGCCAATCGATCCCGATAGTCCCGTTGCCACAGTCGTGCCTAAAATGCAAATAACACAAGCGTGAGCACAGAGTACAGGGACATAATTCCTATCTTACTCACCTCCAACTCCTTGATAATGGAGGCATTGTAGTCAACCGTTTTGCGCATAACACTCTTGCGCAGTCGCTTGCCATCAAAGTCATCCTGCGACATGCCAAATGGACGCTGAAAGCCGCCGGGCATAAAGGGCTTGAAGTGATTGTAGCCCTGCTTACCGGCTCCATGATGGGGATGGTAGTGTCTGTAGTGTTGGCCCATCGATGGCGGCGGCATTGATGTGAAATTTGTGGCCAGCGCCGATGGCGCCGTCAACAGCTGTGGCGGTGGCTGTGACACGTCCATGATTGCTAATTAATTGACTTCCAGTTGAGTTTTATTGCTTCTTTTCTCCTTCTACTTCTTTCGCAGAGATATTTCTATAGAAAAAGGAGTTTCATATAAATCAATAGGAACTAGTACATTGGTTCCATTCGTTTCGCAAATGCTTAACAAAGAATGGTTATCTGCGGCATACCCTTGTAGATCGAAGTTAATCAGCTAACTTATGCTAACTTATGTTTGCTATTCCCTACGATCAGTGAATATTCAACATTTACGTTACATTTTATCCGGAAGGATGACAAATGTGCCTACACCTATTTTAATCCTACAACTTGAATTTTTCGATCGACTGTTCCTTTACGAACTGTATGACAGACGAACCTTTTCACTGATGCTGCTCAACAATATACTCTATCTGAGCTCTGACATACATAGGTATGTACTTTATGGCGTCGGAGACGGTTCACAACAAAACTAGAATACCCTCCAAAAAGGTATGAAAGTGTCCCTTGCTCCTTAGTGGCATATATTAGATGAAGCATGAGAATTGCAAACAATTCAATCATTAAAGTTCCAAATATGAATTCATTTCATGTGCGAAAAAATGCTCACACACACACACACACATCCGCTCAAATATAAAACGTGTAAAGATTCTTTAATTTCAAGTATTGGTCGCGATTTACGAGCTTTTCTACTTACTTGGCCTGCTATTGCTTAGTCATGTTTTTTATAAACTTATTTTCATGGTTTTTAGCAACTTAATTTCTTTTTATTTTAGTTTAATTAGTCGCGTGGACGATTGTTGTGCTGAAGCGTTCGGAATAATTTCGACCGAACTCAGTGAACAAAGCTAACGAACTGGTTTCGTGCATTGTCGTTCATTTAGTTCGTTTTACGATTTTGCCATTCAAAAACTAATGTTATATTTTTCCGGAAAACATTTTCTAGAACTGTTATAAACTTAAAGAATTTAAAGCAAAGTATAAGTTATTAAATTTAATAAAATAAACTGGTTTAGAACTTAATGTTTACAAACTAATAACAGTGCCTCAACAGAGTGTGGTTGTACCACTTACCATGCATATGTTATTGCTAGTGATGGCACCAGTGTATTTATGTACCCTTATGTGACTATCGGTAAGTCAGATTAGTATGAAAAACATTATCGATAATATAATTAATTTTGGAAACAACTAGTGCATCTCTAAACCGGGCTTTGCGCTAACAGCTTTTATATACAACTCCGATTGCGTTGGTGGGCTCAGTAGGTCGTCGTTCGCTGTTGAGTTCATATCAGTATTGAGTTCATCCGATATTATTATTGGCCGTTAAATTCAAATAGCTGTGTGGAGCGCTTGTAATTTTACTTGCTAATACTTGTGCTTTGTTGTTCAATATTGTGGATTTAAAAGTTCTTTGTCTTATCAATGCCGACTAAATAAAAATCATTTATCTTTAACAGCTAAACAGCGTCTCGTTAACGTAACAGATACCAGAAATTTCAGCGGTTGCTTGAATCAATATTGTTAAAAACGGCTAACATGCAAACAGTCATTAAGTAAGTTGTTGTCTTCTCGCTTATTAATCATTAAACTACATACTGTAAATCATGCAAAGACGTTTTTGTAATATGTATTTAAGTGTTTCAATTTAGTACTGTTGCACTTACGTTATACATCCCTCGCTCCCTGTCACGACAATCTGTTTTACTTGTCTTCCCATTCCCATTCGATTTTGTTGGCGCGTCAAAAACCAAAAAAAAGAAAGTTGCGCATGTTTATTAAAAACACGTTCCGAGTAGTTCGATTTGAAATCAAACAAAAAATACAAAAAACCATAAGCGCAGTCTCCTGTCTTTTTCTACTTTTTTATACAAGATAATTTTGAGGTGTTTTTTATCGGCTGCCGGCTGGCTAACTTTTTTAATTCGCGTATTAGAAGTTGTTTCAAAAATATTTAAATACCATTCAGCAACTTGATTGTTTGCTACACAAAAATTATTACTGTGTGTCGCCCGACAAAGTGTTGATTATACTATAAGTTTTAATTTGTCGAAGACTTTGGAATAATTTCTTCCTATACTACCGCAAAATTAATTATTTGAGTTTTTATTTTGTTTATTATATGAGGAGCTGCTGTTTTGTGTTTAGAATGGGTATCGTGACAGGGGAAACATATTTGTAATAATAGTTGAATGGAACTGTTTTCCTATACTTATTGTTAGTGCATTTATTTACACAATTTATTAAATTACAAATACCATTTTACAATGTAGCAACAATGTACACAAACAATTTCCTATTTGTTTAACTTAAGTTCTCACGTACATATATTATTATTATTATTATTATAAATATATACCTTTGTTCATATATAGCAATTCTGGCAAATTGCTCAGATGCGTTTACCGAGAATAAATGAAATTTTGTTTCACACGATTCTTTCAAAACTGACGTAAGGCAACCATCATGAAATATACCTGGTTAATATAAAATGGATTTTTTAAACTCGGCCCAAAGGTTGTTTTGTTATTTGATTTTTAACAGATATGATGCTACAATTTTATTCGTTATGTGCTGAACCCATTAAAAATGGGAAAGAAATATAATAAAGTTGCCCAAAATTATGTTAAGGGCAGAAGAAAATATATGCGAACCCATAGTGCATATATATTCTTGATCAGCAGAGTCGATTTAGCCATGACCATCTGCCCGCCTATATACTCTATAAGAGCTATAGTCTTTGGAATGATTTTGATTATATGCATTTTCTCATTTACCCTACGCATATCAATTGTAATTGGATTTTCGATAGCAATAAAAACTAAAATTTTAATTTCATATTATTTTATTTATTATTATTGTCTCGACTTGAGCATTCTAACTTGCTTTTTGCAGCTATTATTTTGTATCCGCTTTAATTTGGTTAAGTAGATGAATCTTATAATGACTAAAGTTTTCGCTTTCATCAAAAGTATTTTGTGTTTTCTGAGGCATTTGCGGCTTTTAAAGAACTTATCTCGATATCAGCAAAATATTCAACGAAGTCAGCCAAATTTTGCAGCTTTCTTTCTCATTTAGAGTTTTTAGTGTCGTTTTGGCAATGGCTCGTTTGCATAATATTTCGATTTAATCTTTAGCTTAATAGTCACTGAATATTAATTCTTCTTCTCACATACATACCAGACATACATATATAAATAGGTATTCCCCTCCTGAAGATGGCACACTCGTCACAGTCAAAACAAATAAAACTCACACAGTAAAAACCTTTGTATATTCCCATTAACAAAAAAAAAGAGAAGAAAAATAAAAATATCACACCTATTTTGAGGAAACTGGCTTACCGGTTTTACAGCTTTCGACTTATTTTAAAACTAACAATTTGTTGTGTTTCTTTAAAGCGGTATTTAGGCCAACAAAATCGACGAGAAATCCGCCAAGAACTTAATGTTTCTTGGGTTAGCTCAGACTTTGCTTTGCATTGTTTTATTGACTGTTGAGATTGTAGTTGTTGTTATTGTTTTTAGCAGTTTCAGTTGTTGCATTCGCTTATTTGCACAAATTGCATAATTAAATGCACGCAGACCTTAACGTGGTCAACTGCAACCAACGGCAACTTCAATTATGGTCACTCAGTTGGCCTCATGCGGCTGCGTTTCTTTTTATTCAGCGATTGCACAGCCGAAGGTGAAGCTTGCTTGCGGTTGAAATCTGCCACGCCTCCAAGGCCTAAATGCCCCGACTACTATAGCGCTTGCCATATACGTAAATTCGGGCTTGTAATGTGTGGTAACCCTTTTAGCCAAATATGTATGTATGTTGCATGGGGGGTTGGCTAAGCTTATCAACGTACGCAATCTTGAACACATTGTTTATATAGCTACCATATCCATATTGTAGATGTGTGGCAATATAATTAACTTACACATTTCAATGTTCACTTTCACACACATGCTCAAAATTTGTCTGGGCCATAGACCGGCTATAAGACGTAAACAAATGTTGAACAAGCTGAGATAATATTTTCAATAAGTCGTTTTGCGACTCCAAACATAATCTCAGGTTAACGTATTGCCTTGACCGACAAATATTTGAGGAGATGGAGATCGAAGTGCCCTTGAAGTTAAAAGAACTCGTTGTATACATATGTATATATGATTTATGAGTCAAGTAAAATTAGCCAACATATTTTGCATAAATTTGTACAAAAGTTTTCAGTTCTCTATTGGGAGAAATATTTGAAAAATATTTTTATCAATTTTCTTGTGTTTTATAAAGGTCTCAAAACCAATTTCTTAAGAACTACGTAAGAATTAAAAAATAAACAAAATGAATAATATGTATATTCCTAATACGAATCGATTTCTGATAGCAATCAAATATACAGTAGTTAACAATAGCTTTCAAATTGATAGATAATATATATATATATACATAACTATTAACTGTAAATTTCAGATCAGTTAATAATACTTATTTTGTTCACCAAATGTAAATTATTTATTTTACAGGTCATTTCCAAGTCTACCTGTCTCGAGTAGAGCATTCTAACTTGTTTACAAATAAGAAGAAGACTTTGTTATGTTGCTTCTCTGTTTATTTTATTTATTTTGACCACTTATCGAATTCCTCGCTTCCTGATGGCGCTCGTGAGTCATTGAGAATCAGGCCAAAATTAATGCCAAATGCCTTGCCCCAATCATGATGCGTAATTGCAGGAAATTTTGGGAGCGTGTAGCGCACGTAATAGCCCCGGTCTTTGACTTCTTGGCATAAGCGACTTTATTACCCTCCCCAGCCCACACATAATAAACAAGCCAAGTGTAATGCGGGGCATTTGTCAAGTCAGTGATTGATGATTGTCAAGCTCGGCTCCAGCCCAGGTACCAGTTGCTCTTGCGTTCAAAGAAATTACGTTTTCTCGTTTTCTCTGCTTTTTATTTTGATTTTGGTTGACATAATTGCGCTGATTTTGTGGAGCTTCAGAGGATTTGTGGCCGATTATTGAAACCGGGAAGCGCAGAGTTTCGTAAGCGCATTCTTTTCTGGGCACGCGTCAAGTTAACTGGGAAAGAAATTGTAAAGATACTTTGTGATTCAGCAAAACATCTTTGAATCGAATGAATAGCCGCAAAGCCAGTTGATGCACAACAATGTTTTATGTGGATAAGCAGATTATTCAAATATACCAATTGAACTCGACTTTTATTGGAGTTGAACTCTCTAAACCTGAATTATGCATCCCAAATGACATTTATTTATTTATTTTCTTTTTACTTGCAACCCATAATAAGATTAATATGAAATGAGTGGGAAAGTAAAAAAGTTTTGCTGATATTTAAATTAAATTTGTATTTGTAAAATTTAAAGTTTCTATGTACATTAATATATTTACAGTAAGCTGATTTTTATAGGGTTTTTAGAAGAAAGTTGTTATGAAAACCTTTTGTGTTTAACCAGAAACACTAAACCAGTTCAGCCAATATGCTTATTATTATAATTATCACATTTATATATGTATATGATCGAGATAAGACTACTATATCAAATAGCTTCCCTAAGTTAAAATAATCGAAAAATGAGTTGTTGTACATTTTTTTAACGAACGATATCCAAGCCAAACTCAACCCATTTAGCTTCAAATGTAATTGACTGGTTCTGATTGAGATATGCATAGCTTTAATACTATTTTCAAAATTGTATGAAATGAACCCATTCAACTAGAAAATCTATAAACTTAGTGTGCATAACCTTAATGGGATTATTGCATTCGTGTTAATACATTTTACATAGAAATTTTTTTTTTAAATTGCAATGATAATATATTTAAGTTATGTTGATTGTTTTACGCATTCATCACCGAATAACACTCCCAAGTTTCAAGTTTATGTTCATATATATATATATATATTAGGTATACAACATACAATACTTTTTATCTGAGGTCAATATTTAAGGTGAAAATTTCGTCGGGTTTTTTTGGTTTTTGTTTATTACAGACACTATATGCCAAATGCATATATAATGATTTACCTTGCCATTGGTATTGTTTATGTGGCTCTGTCGAATAATTGGCAATATATTGTTGCCTTAAGAGCTGGGCACCCACCCAAAAAAACAAAACAAAAACAAAAAAAAAAAAAAAACTAAATATTTTCATTTCGTTAGCATGCAAAACGCACCTCGTAATATCAATGAAAACTTGCCCAGACAATTTGACATATGGCAGCCTTCGTCGTCTTGGCTTTTATCATTTATTTATTTATTTAATTTATTTTTTTAATTTTGCTTGGTTACCATTTGGAATGCAACCGTTATTTATGCGAATGCCCATGGAACGAGGCGCGGCAAACTAATTGCAAAACTGTCGCTACAGTTTTCATTGGGTTTCCGCTCTCTTTTCCTGCCCTCCTGGCAGCTTATTAAAGGTAGCAAAGTAAGTGGCACAACATCCTGACATCCTCAATGCCCCTGACATCCTCATTGCCCCATTGCCTCTCGCATTTGCATCGTCGCCCATTTCTTCCTGTTGGCAAATTACGTGCATCCTGCTGCTAAATAAATTGCAAATTCCATCAAAGGCTATGAATTTTGCCACTTAGGGCCAAGATCAATAAAAATGATTTAATTATACTGAGCACAGGTTGAAGTTTAAACAGACAGAGCGAGGGATATTTACACAAATGTAGTACTTCAATGCTAATAGGTGGTGGATATATAGCGGGGAATATTGGGAGAAACTGCTGATCTTCTATAGCGTATCCCATTAATGCAAGGCACCGAACAAGTTCTGTTAATTGTTTTTTTGTACCCTTTAAAAATGGGGATAAAGCACAATAAAGTTATGCAGAAGTATGTAACAGACAGCAGAAAGGAAGTAAATTAGAAATATTTTTTGATCGGCATCAAAAGCCGAGTCAATTTAGACTTATCCGTGTGGCTGTCTGTATGACACAAGCCTATTTAGAGATTTTTCAAATATGTTTTCTCATATAAAGATTATTTAATTTTATTGAAGACTACTCCCTTCCGCGAATATCGATACAAATCGATAGTAATAAAAGATACAATTGCAAATATATTATTAAGAACATAGATTTTGTTAACCAAAATCAAATAAAGTTGGGTACAGGGTATCTCCTAGTCAAGCTGTCTCGACTAGAGCTTTTTAACTTGTTTGTATTTGCTTTCTTAATTCGTGCAGGTATTATAATTGTGTCACGATATGTGTTACGTATTCTGACAATATAGTATACAAGTTATCTTCTTGAGTAGGACAACGACCTACGTCAATATATTAATTGATATATATTGACATACTTATATGCTAACTAGTTGTTAACATTGTTTTTAATTTTCATATTAATATTAATGGGGAAAAATAGTTACCCACCCCCTTCCTTCAAATATATGGTTTTCAAACTAGTTAAGGGTATAACCCATTAAAAATGGGTAAAAAGGGTATAATGGTTTTGTGCAAATGTATGTAACAGGCAGAAGGAAGCATCTCCGACCCCATAAAGTATATATATTCTTGATCAGGATCAACAGCCGAGTCGATATAGCCCTGTCCGTCTGTCTGTCCGTCCGTACATCCGTCTGTATGAACACGCGGATCTCAGAGACTATAAGAGCTAGAGACTTCAAATTTGGAATATAAGTTCTCGTGTACCAGGCGCATATCAAGTTTGCTTTATTTGATCGACAACTGCCTCAGTTTCTGAATTATCGATTCATTTCGATTTCCGATATCAATAAATTCCACAATTTAAGAGGTAGAGGCTTCTAGTACTTAATATGCATATATGTACATATTATTGATCAATTGCCGAAATTTCATAAGGATCGGACAAGAAACACCAAAATTAGAGACGAAAGTATATTCAGTAGCCACAAGCATTTTCTGTATGCATATAAATGGGCGAACGCATGCGTGAGAAAGAGATGACATGATAATCGACGCCAGCGTCAATATATTTGTGTGTATTCCTCGATAACTACTCTTTCGTATACGTGTGTATGTGTGTATTTATGTATGTATAGTGCAAATCATTTTAAAGGGAAATTTGCCAAGAAAACTAGAATATATTTAACAACTGGGTTAAGGGTATATCGTAGTCGAGTTAAATCGACTACAGCATCTTACTTGTTTAATTTTTTAAATCTGTAATTATTGGTCGACATAAATATAAATATTTGATCAACATCAAAGCCTCGGTTTTCCTAAAATCGATACAAATAGTTTTTTTTTTGACTCTTTTTCTTTGGGCATATAGTATGTGCATGTTTTTGAACTGATACGACTAAGAAAATAAATACTTTAGAATACATTTTATAAAAGTAAAATGGTATTCAGCGAATGTGTGTGTGTGTGTACACACATAGGTGTAGGTGACAAGCTTGAAGTATGTCAGAGCAGCGTACTGGGTAGCTGCTAGTCGGGCACCTAAAAAAAAACCGCATATACTCACTTTTTTGTTGTTTTTTTTTATAAAGCCATGTGATGAATAATTAATTGTTTTGCTGTTTGCCAATTTTTGGGCTTGGAATACTTTCTAGTTTCAATTCACTATCGATCGATATGCGGAATGCATTCATGAAAACCTTCTGTTCTGTTATCAGCAAATTAACTTGCTTCTCCGAGAGTGTTGTGGCTGCATTCCGTCAGTTTTAATGAGCGCACACGCAGTTACTTAAATGATATGACAGCTCAAATATTGCGAGCAATTAAAAAATCTACTACAAGCAACGACTAAAATGACTACCACGTCAACTGTGCTAAACAAACAGAAAACCCATCACAGTATTTCTGTGTGTGTGTGTGTGTGTGTGTGAGTGAGTGTTTGTCTCATCTTATAGTATCTCGGGACCAAGTCGGGCGTAATTAAAATGTATTAGGTAATTGTGTCTGTGGCACAAATTAACGCTTTGAAGGCAATTTGTCGCTGCTTTTTGTTTGGGCTTTACGAATATCACAGCAACAACAACAACAACACATTTAAGTGAGAAAGTCTGACAGCAACTTCAGCTAACAAAGGCCACTCGCACTGACGGACAAGCCCATGTGGTACATATTACAACAAAACCCTACAGCTAATGGCACTGTCATCTTTTGACATGCCCCAAGCTGCTGCACCAAGCGATTTCCGTATGGAGACCTTTTTTACAATTTCATAGTTTTACTTAATATTGTGTAGTACTCCAGTTGCAGCTCCTTTAAAAAATAAATGGTCTTCAGATTGAAAAACCTAAATACTTTTAAAAGGTGCTCTCACTTTCTAAGAGTAAGCTATAGATCGTTATAGTTCATTTGTGGACCGATTTGAACAACTATATATGTACATAGCTTAAGCTATTAAACTCAAATTTGCTCTAGCACAAAAAAGCTTAAGAAAAGGAAGTGCTGCCATTCAAATTTGTTTAAGAAACTAAAAAATCTTTTGAAATTAGTTGTTAGTCATAGTGTTGAAAATTGATAAAGAAAACGACATGACACACCAAAAAAAAAGTAAAAATATCATTAAAAAAAACAAGTACAGTCAAACTTCGCTAACGCAAATGGACATCTACATCACAAAAATTAGCGAATAAAATTATTTGATTTATGTTCAGCATTAAAAATAATAATAAGTTGTAAAAGGGATAAGTTGCGGTTCGAACAATGCTCTAAGTATTATTGAGCTACAAATTTGACTTATGAGAAATTGTAAAAATCTTATAAAAAAATGGCGAAATTTTATAGAATTTTGTATTCAGGCGTCACTGTCATATAACTTGGGTTGAGTTAAGGAAAGTGCGGCATTGGGAAGATCGACAGTAAATAAAATGTATTAAAATTCCCAAGAAAAAAAACACTAAAAGGAAGCAATGTTGCCAAATGTCAGACGCACACACACGGGTACACATACACACACACACCTATGCATACGCACACACGTATTTGTGTGTGTGACTCAGTTATTGGTGACGGCAAAGTGTCACGTCAATGGCAAAAACGCCGCCTGCACTTGACACATTTATTGGGCAACTCATAGACAAAAGCACAGCTTGAAACCGACGCCCATTGACACGCCCACCTGCCCACCCGCCACTTGTACATATAAAGTTGCCAGTGTACAATCGGGGCAGCACCTGTGCCGCATAAATAAAATACGAATATTCACAATCAACAAACACCCCTCAAGCCAAATACAGAAACAGATACAGATACAGATACAGATACAAATACAGACACAGATTCAGATACAGATACTGCTGTTGCTCATGTATGATGATTAGGTGTGATAGGGCTTCTGATGTTGCGCTGATAAGACCCAAAGACGCAATGGTGCTGCTGCGAAAATCAATGGCAGTTGTCAGTAACCAGTTGCATAAGCGCATTGAATATTAAGTGAGTAACCACTGCATCAACCTACGGGAACCTACGGCTTCAGCATCGGAGACGTGTTCTGAAATTGGGGATCATATCGTGAATTCCGCATGCGGTAAGAGATTCGTGCTTGATGCGCCTAAGCTGCAAGGGAAATGCCGATGCCCAGTTGGAAGATGTTGCTAATGGTCAGGCACGATTTGAATCCAACTAATTGGATTGTTAAACAATGCACAGACAATCATCCCATAAGACAGATGCGAAACTTACTCAACTCATAATATTTTTAACTAAGCTTCAATTCGGCATCGTAATCATATTCCGTATTCCGGCATTCACATATTGCTTAACAAGCCGGATTTCAGTGCGTTCACTGACTGACTGACTGACTGACTGACTGACTGACTGACTGACTTGGCCCAAGCTAGGAAGCTGAGTTTTTCACAGCAATTTCCTCTTGTTAGTGGCATAAATTACTATGTTAACAATAAGTGAGTATTTTGACAAACAGAAATGTTGTGTGAGTTGACATAAATTTGACTGATTTTGGCCAATATTTTAAAATCATATATATTCGTTTGATTCGTTGATTTCTCAACAAGTGCCATTCAACTTTGTCCGAGTATAATTGTTGAAGCTTCCCAATTTACATAATGGACAATTAAACAAATTCTCAACAACATCGCAAAGCAAAAAATCGGATAACATCATTTATAAACTGGTTAAACATTGCGTATTATTAATGTTTATTTGTTGTATCTTACTCTGACTGTAATTATAAGAATTGACTTTAATTCGATTTGTTGTTTTTAAAATTTGTTGACTCTTAAGAATTAATTTACGAGTGCTTTCCTTACGTGCCGGAGTACGAGAGTGCATATGTTGAAATAATTATCAGCGTGTAACAATTTAAATAAAATGCACAAATTAGAAGCACATTTAAGTTATTTTTGCTCGCGTCGAGGTTGTCATTGGGTTGATTGTTCACCTCATGCAACTTTTTTTGTATTTTCTGGCGAGTGTTCCACTTGTGCTGTTAACAATAACAATAACAATAACAATAGCAATAGCATTAGAAAAAGGTTCAGCCGCATTAAACAAAATAATTGCTTTCGAAACGAGTACTACTCGTAAATAAATATACTTTTTATTTTGCGCTCATGTTGTTCCGTTTTGCAATCTGATTATTAGCCAATCCCTAAATTTGTTCAGAACATTCTGTAGTAGACTTTTGTTGAATACGAAAAATTCGGTTAAATGAGAATTTTTATAATTTATTTCTAAATTCTAGTTTATTTGAATTTCTCGTTTGTACTTATTGCAATAACACTTTAAAGTTTCTATAGTTTATACTCAAATTAAACAAGAACGGGTTCGTTAAACTTTTTCTTGATGACAACTTAATTTAAAAAATATAGAACGTGCTTAGCAGCAAAAAGAAGTCTATGCCATGTATATATAATATAATAATATGTATAATATTTTTTTTTTGCTCTCCATCCGCTTTTCTGCATAAAAGAGTTGTTTACTAAGTTTTTTGCAAGTTTATTTCTTTATAATTAAAAATAAAACAATAATGAACCCGGAGAGAAACCATTAAAAGGGAAATGTTTCCTTGCGATATCAACAAAATTTTGCCCATTCGTAATTTTAAAACCAAAGACTGGTTTTTTGGCGCTGACCTTTGGCAGGGGTTTTACAAAAACAAATGATATTAAATCGCCTATGAGTAAATTTATTGAGTCAGGTTTAATCGGTCATTAAAGGGGATTTGGCTCGGCAGCAAAAGCTCGTAACTTCTGGCATCATTATTTTATAATTTTCAGCAGTAATTGAAGCGTGCTAAAAACTCATCACGGAAATTGTTTGGCACTAAACCATTGGCTAACATTAACGTGTGTGGTTTGTGTATCTCTGCGTATGTGTGTGTGTGTTTTTGTGTTTTTGTTTCTCTTTCGAATTTGTTGTTTTTTTTTTTTTTTTTGATTCACTAAAAAATTTACCAAGCAAGTCAAACCTCTCGTTGATTTAAACTTTTGAAGCTGGCCCACAAAATATAACCAGTTTGGATAATCGATATCTATTTTTGTTCAAAACAACAACTCTTACAAAATCGTCAAAAACAACAGCCAACAGTCACTTGCAAATCGGAAGGAAGTTGCCAATTTACATGAACCATGCAACCGGTTTTAACAATTATGACTTGTTTTAATAGTTTACAATAAAATAAAGTCCAACTGGACGCAATGTTGGTTGAATTTGTGCAACTCACTTCGAATATTTCCAAAATGATTGCTGTACGGCCAAAATGTAATGTTTCGTAACATCTTATTTCATTACCTCGATATGTCTTACTAAGAATAATGATAGTTTTGTCAAGTCTGAGTTTCAGCGATGATTTGAAGCCATTAGTGAGTTTTGCTTAAATTTGTTGCACAGTGCTGCCTGCTGCACAGAGGGCAATGTTGATAAACAACTTTAAAAACAAACGAAGTGCGAGGCAGACACAAGATATACGAGATGGCCAACGGGTGATAGCCAAAGAAAAAGTGAATTGATTATGAATGACAACGCAACTTTGGCGACAAAAATCGAAAACAAGACAAAGTGAAAATAACTTTTACTCTTTGCCGAGCGCTGCGGGGGCGGCTTTTAATTAAGATTTATGATATTGGCTTACCTTGTGTGTTTTTTCTGTTTGCTCTTTTGTAGGAATCCGAACTGGTGGTGCCGACGCACCAAGCTGGAGAGAAGCCTGCTTGTCTTGAGCGGTATTCTGTTCCTGGTCGCCGTCTCGGCCTTTGGCCTCTGGATATTTGATGTACTCAAGCCGATCGCCGGACCTGGTTCTGATATGCCGGAGGAACCACCAGAGCCGACAGCATTGCATAGCGATAGCACCACTATGAACAAAGTGCCGTCCGGTGTTGGTACCAAGGGCAAGGTGGAGTCGGAGAATGTTTGCCTGACCAAGGAGTGCATACACACCGCCTCCACGGTGCTCAGAAAGATGAAGCCCGAGGTGGAGCCGTGTGATAATTTTTATGAGTTTGCCTGTGGCTCCTACATTGAGGAGGAGAACATACCCGACGACAAGGTATCGATTAGTACGTTCTCTGTCATCTCGGACAAGTTGCAGGAGCAACTCAAAGACATCATCACAGCCGAGCGACCCGACAACGAGCCCAAACACTTCCGTCTGCCCAATTTACAGTACAGGGCATGCATGAACAAAAGTGAGCAACTCCCGCAGATTCTACAGAACTAAGTAGAATTATTGAATTGTATTCTTCTTGCAGCATTGATTGAATCACTGGGTGCGAAGCCCATTGCTGAGATTGCCAAATCACTTGGTGGCTGGCCTCTGATCGAGGGCGACTCTTGGAATGCAGACGATAGCTGGACTTGGCAGGAGCAGGTCAAGAAATTCCGAACTTCCGGCTTCAGCATGGACTATATCATTGATTTCTCCATTGGTGTGGATCTGCAGAATAGCACCAAGCGCATTATTGATGTAAGTCGAAGGTGCTTTCACAGAATTCTCTCATTTAACTCTGATTCTGTTTAGCTGGATCAATCCACATTGGCTCTGAGTCGCGAGTTCCTGATGAAGGGCTTTAATGAGACACTGGTCACTGCCTATTATGATTACATGGTGGACATTGCAGTGCTTTTTGGCGCAAGCAAGGAGCAGGCGAAGAGCCAGCTGCTGACATCCCTCGAATTCGAGATGGCGCTGGCCAACGTAAGTGCAACAATAATATTAATATTGCACTTTTTTTATCCTTATTCTCATTTGGACATTTTAGATCTCGTGGCCTAATGAAAAGCGTCGCAACTCATCGCAGCTGTTCAATCCACGCACGGTGCAACAACTGCAGACCGCCTATCCATACGTTCAATGGGTGAACTACATGAATGCCCTGCTGCCCACTGGCCTCAGCGTGCAGGATGATGAGATAATTAATCTGACCGTGCCGTCCTTCTTTGATGAGCTGGGCAAACTGCTGGCCAAGACGCCCAGTCGCGTGATTGCCAACTACATGATGTGGCGCATACATGCCTTCTCCATTGGCTTCCTCAGCGAGGAGTTCCGCAAGCGGCAATTGCAATATGCCACAGCGCTGTCAGGCCGCCAGGAGCAGGAGGCACGCTGGAAGGAGTGCGTCGATATTGCTGCTGGCAGGTTAGTATATATAACCAGAACAGCTATATGTTCTATTCTGAGTAGCGTGCTGATTAAGAGATTTAGGGAACTTATTTCTGCTTTTTTGTATACCCTTGCAGAGGGTACATATGTGAAGTACATGCATAAAATACAGATACTACATGTATGTATTATTCACCGTAGATAAGAGCTCAATTTATCACAGTTTTATCCAGGATTATAGAATATCTTAACTAAATATGGAAATACTTTGCATTTTATCCGATCGACTTCGAACTGACTTTTAAAATTTATATAAGTACTTTTTTCTTCAAATCAATGGGAGAGGGACAATAACAAGATATCTGTTTGATGATGCTGTATATTTTGTAATCCTGGGATACAAACTTAGCTAAACTCATTTTTGAATAATTCCACTGATCAGCAAATAATATGATTTTCCATATGTCTGCAAGGGTATTTATGCTTTGGCAACTCAAAGATAATGCTGCTTTTCTTCTTATCTTTGTTTTCGTTTATTTCCTGATTGATTTCTTTGTGATTTTGCAGTGACTTTGGCGTACTTGAAGAAGATATTACTAAGTATATAGAAATAAATACACCAAAATTTACTTCATCTGCCTGGAACAGATAACTTACACTGCTAACCATACACATAAACAATTTGCACGTATATTGACCCCACATAAATATATTTATTTTAATGGCGCCCACAAAAACGATATGACATATAGGCATTACATAAGAAAATTGAATTTATTTATTTGCCATATATCGTTTATATTAACTATGTACTTATTATGATTCAGTTCAACTAAAAGCCGAATTAACGAATTTAGACGACCTTATTGGTGGAAAGAGTTTAGCACAAGGAGAAAACTTCTTTGAATTCGAATTTTGGAGAATAGAAAACCTTTACCATCATTGGTTGAATTTTCTTTTCTTTTATTTATATTATTATTATATATATTATATTATACTCTGAGACTAAAGGTAGAATAAAGTAGAATTAAGCGTTAATTTTGTCCGATATTGTTAAAGTGTTAAGTTTGGCAGGCGACGTCCTTCGCTGTCAAATCAATATGAACCTAGATATATAGATAATTTGGTAGGTGAATTACTGGTATTTAAGGTTCTGATAACCTTCTTGAAGGATTCAACCGAAGTCCCTTCAAGTGTTGCGACTCTTTACCACCTGTTTTTAGAAGTCTTTACTTATGTGCCAGAATATTACCACGAATCAGTCCATACTGCACTATATTGACTGCTTAGTGGTATTACTTAGTCGGTTGCGTCCGACTTCAATATTCGGATTTACTGTCTATTTCATCGATTAGTTTGGTTCTTATAAATATCAGTTGAGAAAAAAGTCATTAGCATAATTGTTTTTATTTAAGTAAATAATTCATTAAAATTATCATTTTATGTTCCACTTTCACGTCAATTCGACTCGACTGTTCATCACTCCAAAAAATGCACTGAACAACAACAACAACAACAACAACCAATACAACTGGTACAACCAACCACATGAACATCACATGAAAACAAATTCGATATTGAATTCACAACGCTCAATGTAATCAATAAACTATTAAATATTAATGTCAGCCTTGGCATATCCGTGGGTTCGCTCTACGTTCGCAAGCACTTCAATAAGGACTCCAAGGCGAATGCTTTGGAAATGGTTAATGACATACGCAATGTGTTCAGCGACATATTGAATGAAATCAACTGGATGGATGACAAGACGAAGATGGAGGCTCAGGAGAAGCTGCACAGCATGGCCACCCACATTGGCTATCCCGACGAGATGCTGGACAACGAGAAGCTGGCCAAATACTATGAGAAACTGGACATTGATCCAGATCGTTATTTTGATTCCTTCTTGAAGATGAACATCTTTGGCACAGACTATTCTTTCAACAAACTGCGTCTGCCGATCAATAAAACCGACTGGGTGCGTCATGCCCGGCCAGCTGTTGTGAATGCCTTCTACTCCCCCCTGGAGAATAGTATACGTAAGTTAAAGAATATCAAAATAGAAACAGCGTGATGCATAATTATTTCTCATAATTTTTACAGAGTTCCCTGCTGGAATACTACAGGGACAATTCTTCAGTGCCCAACGACCCAAGTACATGAACTACGGTGCAATTGGTTATGTTATTGGTCATGAAATAACGCACGGATTCGATGATCAGGGTCGCCAGTTTGATGTTAAGGGCAACTTGCGCGATTGGTGGCAGCCGGATACTCACAAGGCATACCTGAAGAAGGCCCAGTGTATTATTGATCAGTATGGCAACTACACGGACCGTCTCACTGGCTTGAACGTAAGTCTGGAGTAATATGTTCAATTGTTTTTTTTTCATTAGTTCTCATTGATTTTTCTGACAGTTGAATGGCATCAATACCCAGGGCGAAAATATTGCTGATAATGGTGGTCTCAAGGAGTCATATATTGCATACAAACGCTGGGTGGAGAAGCACGGGCCGGAACCCAAGTTGCCTGGCCTGGACTATACACCTCTCCAAATGTTCTGGATCTCAACTGGACAGACTTGGTGTGGCAAATATCGGAAAGGTAAGCGAGCAAAGTAAATGGAATTTAAAAGGAAATTATGCTAATCACAAAATTTACAGAATCCCTGAAGATGAGAATCACCACCGGTGTGCATTCTCCAACAGAGTTCCGAGTATTGGGCTCAATGAGCAATATGAAGGACTTTGCTAAGGACTTCCAATGCCCAGAGGGCTCCCCAATGAATCCTGTGCACAAGTGTGAAGTGTGGTAGAGATTAGCTGTAGAATGATTGTAATTCCTTTGAATATATTTGATTATATGTGTATCTTTGTCACAAGCTAAAGGGCTTCTTAGTTAATATTAAAAGATATGTTAGCAAGCTAAAGGGCTTCTTAGTTAATATTCAAAGATATGTTAGCAATCAGGCCCTCACTCTATGGGCTAATCTCACGTAGTAGATAAACCATTACTTCCCTAGCGTATTTATGCTAAGTAAGCATAATGTAATTTTATTTAATAAAATTTGTTTTTTATGTATGAAAAACATTTTTTTTTTCGTTTCGTATTGCGGAAGTTTCAGTAATACACATATTGAGAAATTCCATTTCTTTCACAGCACCATTTCTTTCGGAATATATACTGATAATTGAAAAATAGTTCCTAAACCTTAAGAATATAGGCAAGGAGACATCTTTTGAAACTCAGAGGGAAAATGACAATCGATTGGCATTTAAGGGTTTCCCAGATTCGACTTAAAAGTAGTCTAAGTTATACAGAGGTCGGACCGATTTGTGAGCAATTTACTCTTATAAAACAGTTTTTCGTCGCATGAGTGCCCATAAAAACATGCTTTAGAATTTAAGTGTTTCACACAGGGTTCACAGGCTATTTTATTTTCCAGCCTAAAAGTATGTTTTTTATTTCGGTAACGCAGAAAATTATTTTCATACTAAGAGTTTGCAGTGTTTTTATAGACTTTCCGAAAATAGTTTCGTTTTCCATCAATTTATTCAAATATGGATTTCCTTTCAATATTATTATTGTTTACTATAGAAAAAATAATCGTTTAACATTGTTTACGTAGATGTTTGTGTAAACTCAGTTTAAAAGCACCATAACAGTTCTATGCTATTAATGATTGTCAGTACTTTCAGAAGTGTAGCCCATAGTAGACATAAGTGGACAGTGCTAAAAAATCGGCCTGCCACCACAAACTATTGAGCGTATTTTTCCAGCCCTGCCATCCTTTTCTCGCAGCGTGGCGATTGCTAAATTGTAAAATTTTGCAGTTTTCTTACAAAGAAATAACAATGTCGGCACTTAATTTGACTGTGCGTGTGCATCCAGTAGTGCTATTCCAAGTTGTGGATGCATTTGAACGGCGCAATGCTGACTCACATCGCGTCATCGGCACTCTGCTGGGCTCTGTTGACAAGGGAGTCGTTGAGGTTACCAACTGCTTCTGCGTGCCGCACAAGGAGCATGATGACCAGGTGGAGGCCGAACTAAGCTACGCCCTGGACATGTACGATCTGAACCGTAAGGTGAACTCCAACGAGAGCGTGGTCGGCTGGTGGGCCACCGGCAATGAGGTGACGAACCACAGTTCCGTAATACACGAATATTATGCGCGCGAGTGCAACAATCCGGTTCATCTGACTGTGGACACTTCGCTGCAAGGCGGTCGCATGGGCCTGCGCGCCTATGTGTGCATTCAGTTGGGCGTCCCCGGTGGCAAAACTGGCTGCATGTTCACACCAATACCCGTCGAGCTGACCAGCTATGAGCCAGAGACCTTTGGCCTCAAACTGTTGCAGAAAACTGTGGGCGTGTCGCCGGCACATCGTCCTAAGACCGTGCCGCCCATGCTGGATCTGGCACAGATTTCAGAGGCCTCGCAGAAACTGCAATCGCTGCTGGACCTGATACTAAAGTACGTTGACGATGTCATTGCCCACAAAGTGACGCCGGATAACGCAGTTGGACGCCAGCTGCTCGACCTCATCCACTCAGTGCCACACATGTCGCATGAACAGTTCACCCAAATGTTCAACGCCAATGTACGCGATCTGCTGATGGTTATCACGCTCTCGCAATTAATTAAGACGCAGCTGCAGCTCAACGAGAAACTGACATTCCTGCCTACGGCTTAGTCAGGGTGCTGCTAATTGGGTTTTAAGTCAGATTTAAGAGCAAAGTAAATTCTACGTATTGTGTATTTCCCGTTGATGCGTCTAAGTAATAAAGTGCTCAGATCAATCATTTATTTTACATTTCTATTTTAAGCAAATGGTAAGAGTTCTGTGGCTGGCGTTAATTCGATATAATCTAAAAGGACGCCAATGGGCAAGATCGAATTAATGACTCAAAATCCAAAAGTAGGCCAAAGCTCTTAATGATTTCGAAGGAACCAACCAACGTGAGAGATTGTTCTCTGAATTGGCATTCACGGATTTCCAGGATTTGACAAGAAAAATGTGCCCTAAAATTACACAAATACGGTGTAAGTTGGCCAGTTCTTGATCCACAAGTGGATCTTAGTTGCCGATTTAAGTAAAGCCATAAAAGGTATGAAGGTAATTCAAACAGCCAAGTAATAGGGATTTCTTCTCAAAAAGTGGTAAAAGCGTATCCCTTCAAATCATGTGCCAAACGACATGTTTTTATTAGGGCTATAAGTTAATCAATGGACATCCAAATCGTCCTAATAGTTTTCTAGCTAGCATCGATTTTGCGTGTCCAATTCCAGTATATCTCCAACTGAAACTTCACAGGTGTTTGGCTATTGGATATAATAATCCATAATCCATAAAGCAACATATTCTTCTAAACTGTGCAAGAACATGGCCGAGTTGGAGCCTGTTTCTATAGTCACCTGCCTACCCCTAAAAGTATGCCTATATAATTTAGCAATTTAATGCTACAGTATTTTTTAAACCGCCCAAATTACTAACAAAATATCGCTCCGAACGATTAATAATAGAAAAAATACCCATTTGGGTATGGTTGAAATATGTAAGTATTTTATTTAAAACTAAACGAAATTCAAGCTGCCTTTTTACAGAAAAAGTGTTTCACGTACCGATTAAGTGTTAAAATTGGTTTTTAAATTAATACGCATCAAAATCAGATTGAATGATGTTGATAACATTTCAAAATGTTTACAACATTCACGCATTTGAAATTTATGCTTAATTACAATAAATAAGAATAAGAAAATACAAATATGTTAAATACAATATTTTTTGTTTCCAGTTATACAAATAATAACGACAATTAGAATTTAAATCGCTTTAGTTATGCAGATATGTTTGTAAATTTGTTAGTGTATGCTTGTTTATGTATGTATGTATGTATGTATGTACTACATCATTTTAGGTACATTGGGTACGTCGTGAAGGTTTCGTATGGTATTTAGGAGCTGGGCATGTTGCAAATCTTCAAAGGTAGTTCAGTGTTGTTGAGTTAATTAAAAAAAAAATGTGCATAAGTAAATTCATCTGCTAATAAACAATTCAGCATGTGATTAATTAATGTACAGTATACATAAATACGTATATATGTTTGTAAGTATATGTATGCATGTAAATGTAGGCAAATATACAATATCTAAAAAATTTAACAACATTCATAGAAATTTTTCGTCTTTATGTTTCAACACACATTAAATTTGTTCTTGATTTTTTTTAATCTATATTATATGCATTTAAAAATTTGACTTTTACTTTGCAAAAAACATCAGAGCGAGAGAGCTTGGATTGTATATATATCGTTATCGCGTTTATGTATACATATAATATATAAAAAGTTAAAATCCGAATCAAAAACATTTTCATTGTAATGCAATTTACAAAATTGAACGCTGCATTCGATGATTAACGTTAAGCTGAAAACATTTCATATTCATATTGACTTTATGGTTCCATTTTGTTTAACATTTAACATATACTATATGTATGTAAGTATGTATGTAAGCATGTATATATGTATGTATTAGTACAACAACAACAATCGAAAGTTGCAACAAATAAGCTATAACAACTACTGTATTCTAAGTCTATATATTCATGTCCAGAGTCCCGAGCTTAGACACAACTGAATTTGATGCCATCGTCGCTGGAATAACAGTTCTGGCAATGGAGCTTGTGGTTCCGCACACGGACATCGGTGCCATTGAGTCCATCGCCCAGTTGCACGTGGCAGACGCAGCACTTGAAGCAGTTGATGTGATAGAACAGAAGCAACGATTCAATGATCATGGCAGCTCCGCGACCTATGTGCAAATTCAAAAAGGAAAACACTCAATTAATTGCAATTCTAGGAAATCTTTTAAGATTGTCAGCTGTTAAGTACCTTAAGGGCAGCCTTAAAATGCAGCTATATTTAAGTTAAATTTAATTAAGTTTAAAATGTTAAGTCTTTAGATAAAAGTCTTTATTTGTCGGTGGCGCCAGCCCTAAACCCAAACAATGTATTTCAGCGCCTTGTGCACCTGACGACAATTGTCGTGGGTACAGCCCAAATCTGTGACAGACATGTAAGCACAAAAGAAAATATAGAAAGAAAGAGAGAGATCCATCCAGAGAGAGAGAGAGAGGAGAAGGAAGAGAAGATGAGGATATGTTTTACACTTGTGTAATTGACAAGATAGCTTTTCGTCTTGCAACATTATTACGATAGCAGTCCAATAAAATGTATTTTGTATTATGATAGATAGATCGCAAAAAGTATTATGATTTTTCTAGTTGAACCCGAAATATCTTTATGATGAATGACATCTGGATACTTTCAAATAAATAGAGAATGTGTGCTGTTTGATGACGCATATTTCGACAGTCTCAAAACTTTTCATACGATGCACATTTGCAAAACAAGCTTAATAGCAATTTGTACAAGAGATGCTGATTGACCGCTGTCAAGCCTAGAAATGATTAATCACTGCTTTTCAGCATTGCAATTGATGGTTGCGGATGAAGAGGAAAATTTGAGAAGTTGAAGTAGAAAAAGATAAAGAAGAACCACACTCACAACCAACGTAGTAGCAAAGTTTACCTAATTCGTCGCCACAATGCGAGCACTTCTTCTTGCCACTAACGCTGAGCACCTTGTCCTGATTGCTGCTGGCAGTGATATTGCTGTTGCTGTTGTTATTGCTGCTGCTGTTGTTGCTGTTGTTAATTATGCTGTTGCTGTTGTTGCCAAGTGGCTTCAATCCATTTATGCCATTACTATTCAACAGACTGTAGTTGCCATTGCCATCAAAGCTGTGAGCGAAGAAAAAAAGAAAGTGAGAAGGTTTGAATAGCGTAATAAAAGTAAAAATAAAATGAGAACTTTAAAGATAATTGACTTATTATTCAATAAATCTTAATTAGAAAGTGACCAAGGCAGCAACATTTTAGATAGTTTACTCAATGCTCTACGTACCGCTTGCGTTCGCCAATGCCCTTGCTCTGGACGCGCTCTGTAAGCGTTTGGATGATGGAATCGGGCAACGGTTTGCCATTGGATGTGGCGGGCATGGAGCGCCTGTTCAGCTGTAACTGCTGCTGCTCGAGCAGGCGACGATGCTCGGCCTCCTGGAGTAGCCAATGATTGGCATATCCATTGTTGTACAGCGCCCCATTGCAGTCGGGCATAGATTTGCGCTTCTGGAGCCAAGCGGCATCGTTGGCAATATTCCGCTGCTGTTGTTGCTGCTGCTGCACCTGCACCCAGCCATCAGTGTACTTGGGCTTGGGTGTGGCACTCAGTGCGAGCAGCGTGTTGCGCGTCATGTTGCTCAGATTTTGTGCCGATTGGTGATGGTAGGCTGCAGTCAGATTTGCATTTAGCCGTTGTGCAGGAACTGTTCCTACTGCTGCTGGCATCGGTGCCCCCGCAATCTTGACCAGAGAACCGCCATAGGCATTGCTGTTGACGCCGCTGCGCTGGCGCATGCTGACCGCATAGTCAGGCTCCAGTCCATGGCCATTGGTGGTCAGGTGCATGGCGCGCAGTGGCTTTGTGGGCGGCGTCGGTGGCGGTAACATTAGACGCTTGGAGAACTCATTCAGATCCGACATGGACTTGCGATAGTCCGTGTCCAGCTGTTGGTAGTGATACTGTGAAAGAGCTTGTGGCATTGGCGGCGCTGGCCGCTGTTGCTGCTGCTGCTGTTGTTGTGGCACATTGGCATAGATTTGTTGCGCTGACTGCTGCTGCGGGTGTGGCAGCTGAGGCTGTGGCGGCTGAAAGGCGCTCAGCATGCCATTGCCAATCCCCAGGCCATGGTGCAAATCCTGCAGCGAGCGTCGATTGTTGGACATCAGCATTTTGGCGCCATGCTGTAGTTCTCGTCGTGCCAGATTCTCGCGCAGCAGCAAGTTCTCACGCTGCCGCTTCAACTCCTCCTGCTGCAAGTATACAGAAAATGATGCAATTAATTTAGATTCCTCCTTTTGGCCAATGAATGCCCTCCTCACTTACCGAAAACTGCAACAGCTCCCGCTCGACGCGCAGCACTTCACCCTGTTCGCGTATCTTCTCCTCAATGGACAGCATCTTCGCATTGGCCGTGGCAGTTGCCTCGCTCAGCGATTGAGTTGCGGCCGCTGCGGCTGTTGCCGATTCCGTCCATGACTCCGCTGAATTGCCCTTTACCGTTTGCAGCAGCGGCGTCTGTGCGGCATGCAGTGTCTCATTCTGATAGATCACATCGCCGTGCTGCGACGGCGCCAGCGACTGCGTTGGTGGTGGCGGCATTGGTGGCGGCGTCGCCTCCGACTGTGTGTCGTTCTCCTCCGATGAGTTGGTGTAGTGCTCACTGCTTTGTCGCGAATGGTTCTCCGAGACGCCCGAATCGCGACTTTCACCTGTCAGACGCAGACAAAGAGATTAAAGAGAGAAAAGAAGGCGAAACGCTCTGGAAATCCTGAATCTCACTCCGATCCCTACATTAAATATCTTTAATACTGTAACAATTTTTCTTTATATAAGAATTTCTTGCCTGTTCTTGGATTTTCCGTTTAAGTGGAAAATTCTGTATTTTTTCTACGTGTACATTTTTGTAAATATATTTATTTTTGAATTTTCGGTCCTCTTTTGTGGTTTCTGTTCAACCACTTAATATTTTCTGTTGAGCATTGGCTGATTCTAATCGATTCTAGCTGGTAGTCGTTTACCTGAATCCCCTTTCAACAAACACTGACCGCTTCCATGGAACACGCACTAAACGGATTATTTCTACTTAACCTCAGTCCGTCCGTCCGTTTCCAGTGCCAATTTACCTCACCTGCCCCACCCGTCCGTTTTGTGAACGTTTTTCAGCTCTATTGGTTTTCTCCACCACTCGCAACAAGCCTGGTCACCAGCCACCCATTCTTACCTGTATCCGAACTGTCACACAGAGCCGCCTTAATGTAGAGCTGTTTATCGAGGCGTCTCTCCTCCTGCAGCAGCTGGGCCATGTCTGGTGGCGGTGCTACCGTTAACTCCAGGTAGCTGTCAACATCGTCGAGATCGGCATCAGTCTCGATGCCCAGGAAACTGGATCGCTTATTGCGCAGCTCCTTCTTGATGCGCTTCGTTGAGTTCATCCGCTTGATGGGCGGCGATGGTTGTGCTATGGGCATGCCTTGACCTGCCTGACTCTGGAGCTGGCGACGCGTGTTGCTGGAAATGGTCTCATATGTGTTGTCCGATGACCAGGTGCCAGCATCTAGCTCATCATCAGCAGCAGCCGCAATATCTGCCGGTGGCTCTATTGGTGGTGGCGGCGGTTTCTCCTTGGGCGGTTCCAGTGCTGGCGCCATAGACGCAACACTGTGTCCCAGCTCCAGGCCCGTATAGAAGACGTCAATGTTCTCGTACACGGGTATTGGACGCAGATGTTTGGGTGCATCATAGTAGGGTTCTGTTGCTTTCGGTACCTGATAATAGGGTTCCAAGTCAACGCTAGTTGTTGCTGCTATGATTGTTGTTGTTGATGTTGTTGTTGTGTCAATTTGATTGTTGCTGTTGTTGCTTTTATTATTGTTATTGTTATTGTTATTGTTATTATTGTTAGTTTGATTATGCTCGTTGTTATTGTTATTGTTGCTTTTATTTGGAATGCTTCTTCTTTGACTTCGTCTTGTTAACATCGTGATCGCTGCTTGGTCATTATCTACTTGTTGTATAGATATAGACGAGCTGATGTTCTCGTAGATGGGCTCATTTCTATCAACTGTCGGCAGTTCCTTTACTTCCTGTCTTTCCTGCTCTTCCTCCGTTTTCTGCTCATCGGTTTTATTTGGCATCGCGGCATTTGACTCCTCTCCCGCCCTTATTTCCACATTCTCTTCATCGTTATCCTTATCCTCATCATTATCCTCCTTGTCCTCCTCCTCATCCTTCTCCTCATCCATATTCACCTTATTTTCAGTATTCTGTTGCCCCTTCACCTCCACCTCCTCGTGCGTGCGTCTGGCCTCCCTGTCAATAGCTTCCAGCGCCAAATCAAGAGCTTCGTTGATCTGTGAAGCGTTTGTGCGAGCGAACGAGCAAACGAGCGATCAAAGCAGGAAAGCGTGCGAAAGACAGAGAAAGAGAAAAGTGCGCCAACATCGCACATATTTTAATTAAGTTAGTTTACACATATTCTCAGTCTGCGCTAGCAAACAAGAAAAAATAATAATTATAAAATATAAACAAACAAATATCATCAAAATTAATAACGAAATTAAAAATGTACAGATTCTGTCGAACGGTTCCGTTATTGACAAGTGATTTGAGTTGACACTTTGTTAACCACGTGATTGGAAGCACAGTTACATAGATACTTTTATGTCACGATAAGCAGCTGGTATCTTTGCCAGTACGATTGGGTTCAGCTGGCAGGCATTTTCAGCAATTATCTGTAACACTTATGCAAGACAACGGCACTAACTACTCGAATTTGGGCTAATCTTTCAAGCATTATCCATACTCATACAAAAATGTCTTCTATTGGAAGGGAAATATGTGTGTATAATACTATTTGTATTGGTATTGTATATATAGTGATATGGTAAGAAATTATTGATTAAGGGTTTCACGGTTTGTTGCAAATTTAAATTGTCAATCAAAACTTGAAGTACCATAAAACTCCCAAAAATTTTTGGTCATGGCTTTTTAGGAATTCGCGATTTCAGTCCGGATGTTTGTGCTTACCATTGCGTTTCGATCAGAAAACCAACTTCTCAAGTTGACAGCGAAAAAATACAGTTCGTGGTATATCCCCGACGCAACGTTTGTTTATTTTTAGGTATAATAAAATGACTGTCGGTCTGTCGATTTACCGAATTGTGTCAGACACTATAAAGATAAAACTGCGATTGCAGTAAATTGTCTCCGACACTACAATTTGGGTAGATAGTTGACCGGAATCGAACCAAACACGTTGAATGCCCAAAGGCGACTAAGCGCAACTGTTGCAAGGGTCGCATTAACAACGCTCGTTTACAGATAAAGCAAAACGGTAAAAATAAAGCAAAAAAAAAGTGCAAATAATACTAATTGAGAATGTGTATATATGGAACAATGCGGGGTTGTTGAGGGGCAGGTTTTGGTCGTGTAGCGCCCCGAAGTAGGCACTGTTGAACTGAAACCTCACTAGGGTCTTCTAGGCGGGAGGGCGGAGGTTGCGGCATCTGTGACTTTTGGCATTTTAAATGGGAATTTACAGTGTATAAATCGCTGGAACATGCATGGAATTTAAAAGCTAGATACAAAAACAAAACACAACAGAACAAGAACAGAACTGAACACAAAAGCAAATGCAAAGAACCAAGAAATGAGACACAGATACAATACATAAATATGAGAGAGTGAGAGAGTGAGAGAGATGTGTGTGTGATAGAGACACAACCGCTTACCTCGAAAATTGTAAACTTGCAACAACTTTTGCTGGCAGTAAGCATGTAAACTATGTAACTGTAGCATAAATATGAATATACATATACATATCATGTATATTCCATAATTTGATAATTTATACATTATAGCCAACAATACGAGCGCAAGGCATGTAAGAGAAATGCATACATATTATGATTATATTACGATAGATTATAGATACAAAATTATTATGTATACACATGTTGTAAATGATACACAAAATAGCTTTAAATGTTAAACCTTAAACCCATGGGGACTTACTTACGCTAATCATCTGGATAGGAAAAGACAGAACACAACAAGGACCGGGGCGCAATGGAAATGTATATATGCCAGAGAAAGCCTTCCTCTCACGTCGCAATTCGAACTCATTTTGTTTTGTTCATTATTAATTAATTATAAGTTTGTTTATTGATTGATAATCCATAAGGAAAATTCCCTCCAGGGAAATGAATAACAAATTGAAGCCGATTTGTCACAACACAGGGAAAGTAGCGACAATTTCTTGCCAGTTGAAATCACAACACTCAATGTGCAGTGCACTGCTTGACGATGCAGTTAGCTAAATGTGGCAAGCAGTGCAAGCAGTCATTTAACAGCCGTTTTTAAATGTGCTTGGCAGAGTTCAATGCAGTTATCCAGTGAACAACTGCGCCGGATAAGCGGATAAATTGCGTTCAGTTTAGATCTCTCCTGTTTATTATTATGTTAGCGAAGGAAGAATCAATTTAATCAATTGATTTTTAGATAAATTGACTTTCCCTCTACACTCGTCAGTTAAGTGTCTGTTTAAAATATTGCCAGAACATGAGTAAACGAAGTCTATTAAGATCGCATTAACGTTGAGCTTGCCAAGAACTTGTGAAACCGGCGCTAAATGTAAACATTTTTGATATTTTTTACTGTTCCGCACTTTTTATAATTCTGTAGATTTGTGGTTTCTTTTCTAGTTTTTATTTTATTTATTCATAAAATAGCACAACATTATGACTATCATTATTATTATTTTTTGTTTGTTATTTTGGTATGCTTTTTTAAATTTTTTTTTTGTGTATTAGAAGTTTTTAGCGCTCTAAATATATAAAATATATAACCATAAAACATATGTTTCACATTTTTCTTTACGTAAATTAAATTTCGTTTTTTATACATAAAAATTGGGTTTAGTAATAAGAACAAAGAAATAAAAACAAACTGTAGCTTACGTAGCTTGAGCCCCGCAACAAAAATATATATTTGTAAAGGAATAAAAATTCGAAAAATATTGATAAATGATATTTCGAGAAAACCATTGAAAATTAATTCGATTTTCGATTTTAAGTCGGTGCCTTTTCTACACACCTTTAAAAGGGTGTATCAATTGATGAAACCGTTCGGACAAGTTTAGAGTTCGTCAGGTTCAGATTGTCCAGATTAAGAGTATTTAATTTTTATAAATTCGTTCGTCTATTATTATAATGTCAACGCAAAATCTCATATATAAATTCAAATTTAATTTCTGATATACGACGAGTATATTCAAAGCGAGATTACTTTCAGACAATTTCAGCAGTTATTTAAAAAATCGTCTTATTTGCCCCTTAAGATCCTAGTTAGTTTTCAAGTATTTCCTAAACAAAATCCGTTAAATTGTCGTGCTATTTAGTGACCAGCACCAACTGCCGCCCCCGCCGCCTCAAGTTTCTTAAGCTCATCATCGAGCAAGTCGCTTATTTCCTGGCTCAATGCCTGTTCCGTGTTGTGCTCCTCAAGGATCTCATCTGTGGTGATGGTTTTACGTATCTCAATGTTCACGGGAGCTGGTGTTGTGGGTAGCGGAGGAGGTACCACCTCATTATTGTCCAAATAGAATTTCGAGTTGTCCACATTTACGAACTCATCTGCATTGACCACATCGACGCCGCTGCGGGTGCTGGTGAGCACCACCTTAGGCTCGAGGGTTTCATTGAGTGTGGGATGGGCTTGTTTAATGACCGACGATTCCTCGTGGTGACCGAAATTGCGACGCAAAAAATCAAATATATTACTCTTAGACTTTTTATCCTTGGCCTTGTTCTTCTCCTGGCCATCCCCCCTTGCTGCCTTTGGTGAACTGGGCGGAGTCATCTGCTTAACGTTAATCTCTGTCTCCACTACCTGAGTGCGCGCTATGAGCGGCTGTTCAGTGGTGGAGCTCACGGGAAGGTAACCCGTCCGTCCAATGGAGTCCGTATTGGAGGCAGATATGCAACAGGATTTGGGTATGGGTATCTTTGACTTGCGACTCGCCATCGGAGTTCCTGGTGTAGAACCTGATGGTGTTTTCGCATTGCTCGTGGCACTTCCGTCGGGAAGGGATGTCTTCATCATTTGGCTGCTGGCCAAACGCTCCTCTGCAATTATCTGCTCGCAAGTGTCCGTTAGCGCCTTTGAGTGTGCGGCACGCGCATTGCTAATAGGTGAATTTGGCTTGTTGCCACTCTTCAAATCCTTGCTTCCCTGCCAGCCATCACAGCGCTTAATATCCGCATCAGTTATGTCCTGGTAACCCGTTGACGGCACTGGCTGTTGCCGTACATCTATGCTCTCACAACTTGGCTCCTGAGCCGGTGCCAGGCAGTCGAGTAGGCCCACGCACAATGCCACATCCTCGTCCTTGGGTGCTGTCAAATATGGTTGCTGTTCCTTGGTTATGCCATCGCAACTATCTAGCTGCTGCTGGCTTATTGGCTGACAACCGGTGCTGGGCAACTTGGGTAACTTGACCACGTCTATTTTATCACAGAGCACCTCCTCAACGGCTTCCTGCTCCAAACGCTCCAGTTCGTCAGGCGGCAGCTGGAACAGCTGTTTACTTGACTCACTTTCCAGAAACTGCTGACACAGCGCCACTTCCAATGCGGCCAGGTCCTTCGAGCCGGGCGATGTGGGCGCCGAGCCGGCCAGCTTGAACAGGCTGGACTCGTTGGGCGTGCAGATGCGCAACACTGGCATCTCGGAGGGCGATGTCACCTGCACATGCAGTGAATCATTGGGAGCCAGCGGATCAATGCTGAGCATACTTGGCGGCGGCGGCTTAGCGCGCACCTTGGCTACTGGTGGTGTGTGCACCACGGCTTGAGTCTGTCCCACGATGGGTGCATAGTCACCGGAGCTGCGATCGCTCAGCGCATGCTCCACAATATCGATAGCGGGTGCAGTGCGTCTGTTTGGCTTGGGCGATGCTGGTGGCGTTATCTGCGGTATGCGACTGCGTGCCAACGGCTTGGGCAATGGACTTGGAGACGTCTGGCCACTAAAACCCGAAGTCGTCGGACAGAAAGTCACACTTGAAGTCGGTGTGGGCGAAATACACGTTGCACGCATGTAGCCTAAAGTGGGTGACATGCTGGTAGGTGTAGCGGCCGGCGAGTTCGGTGAACGATGCGCAATTGGACTACCCGGAACTCTTGCTGTTGAGGATTCGCCAAAGCAGCTGGACAACGCCTTGACCGTATTGGGTTTGGGCAGCTCTTCGGCTGGGACAATGGTAACGGGTGGTGCACACATCACCACCTCCGGCACATGGACCGGTGGTTGTGGGCCAGCAAATGAATTTATTTCGGGCTCTGCTCTGAAGGCACGTCTTGGTGGTGGCGTTGGCGGTTTGTCCAGCTGGCGTGAATTGAAGATCTCGACGCGTCCATTAATGCTGAACTGTTGTGGTGTGCTTGTTGGCTTTGAACGCACCGCCTTGGGGGACATGGGCGGTTTGCCCAATGGTCGTGGTATTTGTGTATGTGGGACTGAGACAGAGGTCGAAGATGGTGTTTGTGGTGTTGGTGGTGCTGCGTTTGCAACGTGACGCACACATTGTTCAGGGTTCTGAATGGGAGTCGGTGCTGGTGCTGGTGCTGGTATTGGGTTCGAGGGTTTCTTGGTAAAGTCAAAGACTTGGCTAAATTGACCGGGCGGTGGGGACTGAGCTGAGAGTGTCTGTTCGGCGGTTTCGCTCAGTTCATCGTCATTTTGAAAGGTGTCCTTGAACATTTTAAGCAAATTGCGCGCATGGACCATTTCATTGGAGGGCTTTCTACGCAAGTTACAATTGTTTTGGCTTGGATTTGGATTTGAATTTGGGTTGGTATTGGGATTGGGATAGATAATTTGCTTGGGTTGACCCGACACCGCATTGGAAACTGAAGCTACTACAACATTATCATCACTGACACTACGTGGACTTAACATAGCGCATTCGAGAAAATTGTTAGTAGAACTTACACTAAATTCCATGTCCCGTGCCGCAGCTGGTGCAGGCTGTGCTGTTGTCGAGGTTGCTTGGGGGGCTGTTGTTTTTGCTGCTACTGCTGCTGATGCTGTTGCTGCAACTTTTGGTGCATGTGAATTGGCAGCAGGCAACGCGGCCGGATGCAGATCGGTTAACTCATCAAACTCGGCTTCGATTTGATTGACCGCATTAGCGGCCTCCTCCAACTGACGCTCCTCGAGGGCCAGCGCTGCGATGGCCTCGTTCAATTGCTGTTGTTGCTGCTGATCCTTGAGCAGTTCTTCATTGTTGTCCGCCTGTATGCCGCTGTCATCGTGTGCCACCGATGGCGGCTCATCCACAACTAGCGCCGGCGGCATCGTCACCTTGTGCTGCAGTGGCTGTTGTTGCTGTAGTTGCTCCTTTTGCTGTTGCTCCTTTTGCTGCTGCTGTTGCTGCTGTTGACGCATTCGCTGCTCCTCGCCGCGCATAATTTCTAGCTGTCGGGCATCGATGAGCGCTACCAGCGGCGGTTTCTTCTGATGCTGTTCCTCCTCTTTGGTGACGGCATGCTGCAGGCTGTTCAGGCGCTGCTTTAATGGCGGCACCGGCACATCCACGCTCTTGCTAGAGTTAAACGCATTGCGCTGATGCTCCAGGATCTGCATGCGATCTCGTATGCTGCTGATATCACCTGATAGACGTTTCGTCTCCTGTTTGGCTGCGGTCTCGACAGGTGTGGTAACTCCATTACCATTATGGAGACGGTCGCGGAGCACCACCTTGGGTGCTGCTCCATTGGGCAACATTGGCTTTGGCTCACTGTCTCGCTGTTCGAAGATCTCTTTGCGCTTCGAGATATCCACTTTGGGCACATCCACTTTTTGCTTCTCGACGCCCTCCTGCGTGTCGCTGGGCGAGGTCACCTCAAAGCCGCTCAAGCGATCCTCGATCTTGCTGCCGCGTCGTGTCGGATACGCAATTGTTTCACCATTGTCCGATGCATTGTTGTTGGAGATTTTTCCATTGCTGCTGGCACGCTGCACCCGCTGCTTGTAGTCCTGTATGGCGCCCTCGTAGGTGTACTCACAGGGATCCGGTGAGCTGGCCGGCGCCGTGCTCGACGAGGTGTCATAGCCGGGCGATGAGATGTATTCCCGTGTGGCTGCTGCAGCGGCGCTAACCGCCTGCACCTTGCCGGCATTAGATGTGCTCGCCTGGTTGGCGCTGCCATTTCCCATACGGTTTCTATTGATGTGATTCTGTTGCTGTTCAATGCTGCCGGCACCGGCGGTGCCAATGGCCTTGTCCAAATCGGCATTGTCGCTCTGTGAAGGATATGGTCGAGAGAGTACGTTTATTTTTCGAACAACTTTTTTCGATTTCGCTTTAATTAAATTTATTTTGCAATTTTATTATTCCATGAGCTAAGTTTTCACCGCTATACTGTACACTATACTAAGTTTATTTTTATGTTTGTAATAAACAATAATAAATATAAATAATAATGACCAAAGTAACTTTTTTCTTTCCCTTTATAATGTTACGTTCTATAATTTATATTTTTTTCTAATAAGATCTGGAAACTAATTATTGCAAATAATCATAAATCGTTATCTATATGTACAGTTTGTTCTCATTACATAATGAAGATATCTAAACCAACTCACAGTTTCGAGTGCTATTATAAACCTAAAATTGTAATAAAATGATATTAATATTCGATCGAATTGCATTCTATTTTCATCCATCTTTTGTTAGTCAAACTTTTTTTCTAGACTCACTCATGTCTAAAACTTTCTTTTTTTCCTAGCTTCAGACCCCTTTTCTCGTGTCTCAGCCACGCGTACCCAACACCCAACCCAGATGCCATGAACCAACATAAATACTTGTATCCCATGCATGTATGAATGACATATGTGATTGTATTTTATATGTGATGGCGACAAGCGCGTCTAATTGCTCAATCAGATGGCAATTTGAAATGTATTTTTTGTTATGATTTTTATTTTCTTTTGCCGTTTATTGTTCATTATTTTTTATGGTGCGATTGTAATTGTGAACGCATTTGATTAATAAGCAATTTGTGTTTATTAGCTCGCGTCTCTGGCAACACTTTCCAACATCGGCGGCTTGAGCCACAATTGAAAGGCTCGGCGGCAAATGTTTATAAACTTGATATAATTGATAATTTGTTGCATTTGTTTGTAAACAAACGAAATTCAAAAACGATGTCAATGAATTTAAAAAGAAAAATTGCAAGCATGAAAAAGATATTGTCTGCCAAAATCTTGCAAATATTTAAATAATCATTCGATAAGAAACTTATGCTTTTTGATAGATTGAGTGAAGTAAACGATTTAGGTTTACTTCTTGATCATATGTTGAAATTCGATAGTCATATTAAATTCTCTGTCAACAAAGACTTTATTAAGCGTTGGTCAAAGGAATTTGATGAACACTTGTCATTTCTCGTGTACTTCCAATTCTGGAATACTTATTTTGTATGTGGTTTCCTTAATATCCGATTCAGCAAAGTATTTTGAAAGAGTTTCTTACTTTTTACAATTAATAGTTAAATAACTAAAATAAAAAATTAATTTTTCTGTTTCCTCTCAACTGTGCCGGTACTTCTTCCCACTTTCTCTTAATTAACTACTAATTATTCCTCCGTTTCAAGTACTCTGTAATACAACACACTCTGTCATACAGAGTCCTCAATTTCTATAATTTAGAACTCAAATTTAAATGTCCTGTCTCGTGAACAACATTTTAACTAATTTATACTAATTGACTGATTCGGTTTTCTCTCACTTGTCCCCAATTGATGCAAAAAATATATTCAGTATCCCCAAAAATCTTAGCAATATTTCTTATATTAATTTAATTTAATTTTAAATTTTATTTTTTACATAATTTAATTTAATTTGTAGCACTCACCATAACGCTGTTGTTATCATAATCCTCCGATAAGCTGCTTTTGCCACTGGCGCTGCTCGTGCCGATACCCAAATCGCTCAAATCATTTGCCTCATCCTCGTTGTAAACGGCCAGGTTCGCCAACTTGGCACGTCCACGGGGTCCACGTTCGGCCCTGCGATGATTCAATTGAGAATATAAAGATTTTGTTTATGAATGGGGGTTGGGTAGTACTTACCGCTCCTCCATCATTTCGGTAAATGTTTTCGATTTTCGTCTCATGCGATCATGTTCCTCAAGTTCGAGTTTCTTCGTTTCAACTGCACGATCGATGATATGTTCGACACGTTTTCGCCGAGATGATTTCCAATTGTCAAGGTTCTTTTTGTATAGCATTTCATTTGTGGAAAAGAAACGAAAGTTAGCATTCAATATACAAAGCACATTATACTATACTATATGTGTATATACATATATATATATATATATAGTACTTTTAAGGTAATAAGCATGCACTCTTTGCTCTGGCAAAGTTTTGCTTTGTTTACCTTCCCCGTCCTAGAAACCGACGTGACACAGGTGAAAAGTGTTAAGCTTTTATTTTTACTTTTGTTAAGTGTACTTTCGGAGATACCGGAGGTATACTTCCAGTTTGGCAGCGCATGGAAAATACTTGCAAATTTTGACTGATTATTAATAATCAGGTGGTTCTGATTGGTCTCACATTCTTTGGCATTAAGTTGATATTGCGCTTCCGGCAATATTTCCGTCGTAGATTTTAAATAATTCTGCAAACTCAGTTGATAATTATAATCTATTCTAACATTAACACGCAAAACAAAATCACATTGTATTTATATTTTCTTTAATGCTCTTGCTAAACATTCTAAGGTCAATGAATTCAATCTTTACGTTTAATAAATTTAAAATTTTAATTTAAAATAGTTCGCTTAAGTGGCAACAATAACTTTGCAAAAAAAAATAAATAACAACTTTCTAGAGTTTAAAAGATTTCCGACACAAATCCAGTTAACAGCAGTCTCTGAATATTGTCGCTCAGCAAATGCCCATTAAAACAGTATTTTTCAACTTCCTTTCCCATCATTTGGCGCCAGACTTAGTTTTGACCGTACTAAAGTACGTTTGGCGCATTTTAATAGATAAAACAAAAGTTATGTGTGGGAAACAAATCGGGTTGCGTAAGGGATAAATCGATGGAGACGTTTGCCAAAGCTAATGGCCCAAATAAAAAACAATGTAATGTTGGCAATCAATTCGAATGCAATGTTGCACATATATGCAACAGCTGATTCGGTAATTAGGTACAGTCACGTCAAAGGGCGACACTTTGAGGTTATGGTAACCAAAATTTACATGCAACGCGAATTGTGTAAAAAAAAAAATATATATAAAAAAAACACCATAAATATCAGCGCAAGTTAGCAAGAAAGCAAACAAGTAACAGCTGATTATGCAATATCATTTGTCCGCTCCAGCGACGTGCATTGGAAACTGGAGCAGGCTTGCTCCACTCACAAAGACATATTACCAGAGCCAGAGCCAGAGCCAGAGCAATTGCTAGTTAGTACTACAGATATGGCCATAACGAGCCAAATGCCCTGCCCAAACGCTGTGCGTCGTTTATCTTGAGACATATGCGACACAGAAACAAAAAAAAATTGCGATTTAGAAATTTGTCACGATTTTGTTGAAAACTTCAGGCATATAGAGTTTCATTTGTCTTAGATGTAACGTCTGTTGATTATATGGTAGAAAAGTCAGCAATATCACTTGACATCAGTCTTAGCTTTGTTTGTGATCAGCATGAAAGATCAACAGCATTTTTTGAATTTTAATTAAAGGTATTTTGCAAATAATTATCAGCATTAGCAATCACTCGAAAATGTTTTGCTTGCATATGAATAATTAAACTAATCTTTCCCGTTGTTAAATTGCTTTAAATACTGATTTTATCTTTGATTAAATGTTAGTAAAAGTTAACTTTAACTATGAATTAAAGCAGACAACTGTGTAAAATAATAATACCTAATAATTTGATGCATGTACTCACATTCTGCCACTCCTCGGGCTCCTCTTTCTGCACCTCCTTCAGCTTTTTGACCTCCTCGGCCTTTTTGAGCTGTTGCTGTGCCGTCTGATATAAATTGCATGGCTTGCTCTGCACAAATTGCATGGGATTCTTGGAGGGTGGCGGGGGCGTGGGACGCGTAACACGCGCCTTTGCCACATACGATGTCGGATCGGGCGATGTTATGGACTGCAATTAATCGTAATAATAAAATAATGCAATAAGTGGCGTAATTAGCATAAATTGTTTCAATTGCGCTGCGAGTTCAACTGGTCCCTAGCCACATGCAAATGTCACTGGTCCAAGAGTCCGAGTCTGAAGTTGTTTTTTTATTTTTATTATTATTTTTTAAAGTTTAACTGCCGTATTTGCTTGATTGCTACTGTGTGGGCAGAGGGAATGATTTGTAAGCCCAATGAATTATTTACTTATTTATGAATTTAAGCTGACAAGGCAGCCGGACACCTTGAACGGGTTTTAATATTTACGATTTATTGGCAGGACCCAAATGGAGTAAAATTGTTGAATGCAAAGATGTTTAAGGGGTGACCTTCAAGAATTATTTAAAGCAAATATAACGATTGCAAAATGTTTGTTTGCTTTTACTTTGAAACAATTTCAATAATCGTATAACTTAACGTAAAGTCAGCATGCTGGCAAATCTTTTATGAGGTAGAAGCTAATAAAAACGACGGTCTATAAAATTAGTTGGAAAAGCATAGGCAACAAGAACCATAACGAATACGTATGCTTGCAGTTTTAAACGTTTTTCCATAGAACGGTGTATGGTAACCCATTCTAAGACCGCATTGTGCCACCTTCTTGTTGCAAGCTCTCTTTCTGTGGCAGTCAAGTGAGGCCATCGTCTCATGGTTTGGTCATAGTTATTGCCCCGCTTTTGTTGACGGAAGTGCCCATGAGGCAATCGCATTGAGTCTCCACTTTTAATATGTATACCCTTTTGTGCATTTGCAACATGTGCATTTGCATATGTATGTACATATATATATATGTATATGCCATGGACTGGCGGTCTGTAATGGTCTGGTATGGTCTGGTCTGGTGGGTGGGTCAAAGCACTTGAAATATGCCTAAGCAGCGCGGAAACCTCTTAGGTGTTGTCGACAGTTGACGGTTTCGGTTGAAAGCAAAAGCGAGCACGTCTAGTCCAAAAAGCCAAGAAAGCAAAAATGCATTCAACAATATACGGCTAACAATAAGTGATGGAATGACGGAATGACTTAGAATGAGTAAATGTTTGAGAAGAAAAATAGCAACAAATTATTAATTCACACTACAGCGAGACGTCAATGAATAATTTCTACTGTTTTTAAATTATGTATGACTTAACGAACTTGAACTCGAATATAAATAAGCTTTTAATTAGTTTTAAACATTTTTGTAAAATTGTACATTTATTTTTATTAAAATCGATTTCATAGAATGGAATATAATGAAATTTCTTATGTTGCACTAACTTTAATGTTGTAGCAAGCGAACTCAGAACGTGTAATTTAGATGCATAAGCATGATAACAAATGATTATTCACTCATGCGGAATACTCAATGCAAGAGAATTAAGAATTCTTAGATTGCATTACATAAACATGATAACAAACTATTATTTGGTTCTAAGAGCTCCAATGGAAGAGAATTAAGAACGGGTCATAAATGTCGCACGAGTTGTGATGGTCAAAGTGTTTATGGGTCGCTCACTTACCGTTTTCTTGGCGCATCCATTTGTGTCACAGGCACCGCCATTTGTGGATGTGTTTGATGTCGACATCAGATCTTCGTTGCCGTCCAGCATAACATCCTGCTCCATGGACTCGGTCTCCATAGCGCTGTTTATGCTATGCTTTGTTTGTCTCTCAATATTTGCTTAGTTCAATATCTGCTATTGCTTTCTCTATCTGTCTCTCTCTCTCACACACTCTCTCTCTCTCTGTCTAACAATCGATATGCATATGTATAGTGTTTGAGTGACACAATGTCTCTGGTCGCTCGTCTCTCGTCTCACATGGCAGCTTGCTGTTGTTTTTGTGCTGGTCTATCGGTCAACAACATCATCATCATCAGCATCATCATCGTCACAACACCGACATCGTCATGGTCCGATATCAATAAAAAAATATTTTAGCTCTCTAATTTATTGCCACCCACGCACCAAGCTGGGCCATCAAGTTCGATTAGTTGTTGCCGGAGGTGTCAAGTTTCATTAGCTGCAACAAACAAGATATAAAACATAAATTTCCATACAAATTATCAAAAATAAAATTGCATTTTAACGTCATGGAATGCATGACATTTTAAAGTGGCGTTAACGGTTAACAGCTAAACAACAATGTGGGCAGCAGGTGGTGCCGCTCCGTATGTTGGCCATATGAGCTAAGCTGGGGAATGCAACCAGCATCCGTCAAGGATGCTTAGGAAAAGCTCTCCAGCTGTCAGACAGTAGCCAGAACAATGCTTCAAAGTACAATGTGCAGTTCAATTAACATTCATCACAGTGCAGTCGTAAGATGCTTTATCTAATTGTGCAACTGTGTCTGACTGACTGCCTGGCGGCTGACGAACTGAAAAACTGGCCCCCACACTGGTATGCGGGTCAATCTTATAAGCATCTGCCACAGTCATCATCCACATACACATACCACCTAACCCCTAATCCCTCCCATCCACATCCACATCATCATCATCATCATTTTTTCCGGCCTACACTTTTGTTTTGTAGTCGTTGTCTTTTGTCTCTCCTCTTTGGGTATGTGACCCGGTATTTTTTGATCGTTTTGCTACGCTTCTGATGCCCTCCTACTAATTAATAATTATCAAGCATTATTTTCTTAGTTCAGAGCGACCGCCGCTTGTAATCGAGCTTGTTTATTAATAACCTCTTTCCTTGCGCCTCTCTTTCTATCTTTATCTTAGAGTTTCAAAGCGTGTTTGGCCTTTGTAAAGTTGACTTTTGGTATGGCTGCGTTGGAGCTTAAAAGGTTAAAAGGTTGAGGGCGTGAAGACGACAGTTTAGACCTCTCAAAATAAATCAGGAGGGAGCGGGGGCTTATCGTGCTTGTTATTAAAACCATTAAGACATTCAAAATAATAAAAAATTGTTTAAATTAATGCACGTTTTAGCGTTGGCTACTCGTTAATGAAAGCAATGTCCAATGAAGTACACTATCTATCACAACTACACTGAGATTTGGTTATACCTAAACAAATAAGAATGCTGTAGTCGAGTTAGCTCGACTACGATAACTAGTTGTTAAATATATTCTAGTTTTATTGGCAAATTTTTCCTTTAAGATGATTTGCACTCAAGTGTTCAATCTTACAGAGTATTTTTACTCACAAGCCCGAACTGACCCGAACTGGCTGCTAATATGAGAATATATTTTCGACCATAACTTGGGTACTTCTTTTGCGATCTTGACGAAATTTGGGCAATTGATCAATAATATGTAAATGCACATTATGTATAAATATATAGAAGCCTCTGCCTCTTAAATTGTGGAATTTATTGCTATTGGAAATCGAAATGTATCGATAATTCAAAAACTGAGACAGTTATCGATAAAATAAAGCAAACTTTATCTGCTCTATAGTCTCTATAGACAGACGGACGGACGGACATACGGACAGGGCTATATCGACACGGCTGTTGATCCTGATCAAGAATATTCTGCCAGTTACATACATTTGCACAAAACCATTATATCCTTTTTACCCATTTTTAATGTATAAATATATATTCAAATATATTAAAAATATTTTTATAATAATAATTAAAAGAATTAATTTAAAATCATGATTTTTTTAAACGATTTCTTATTTAATTTGCCATATTTCATATTTTTATCTAACAAGACAACTTTTCATTTGCTGAGCAAGCAAATCTACATATTTCATAACAGCTCTGGTTTTGAAGATCTTTGATATAGCCAATAAGAAACAAATCCGTTTGTTTATCTGCTTAGCTATCCTTTGTGCTGATCTATTAAGATTGTCAAGTTTTGCATGGTATTCTTGGAAAAACAAGTTTTTTATGGCACTATGCTGGTCGGACGATGAGAATCACACTTCTCATTATTTCATTCCCCTGTCTGTCAGCTTAACTGACTCTGGCTGGGATGCCACATGCTCAAGTCCAATGTTATCAGCATAGATGCAAACGCTTTTCAACACTCCACACATAAGCGGACAATGCAGGACAGGCAAACAGATCGAGACGAAAGACTCATAGGTAGGAGATGAGCGAGGCATGTGGCACAAGGCTCGAGGCATGAGGCAAGAGGCATGCAGGCGCATGCTAATCAACATGGACAGTACATGAGCATATGCAAAGTGTGTTCAACACTGCAAATGCTGGCGATGATAGATAATTTGCATATAAAATGCAGCTGTAGATGTGTAAAGATAACTGCAACTAAAAGCCAAACAACAATTAAAGCAAAACTTTCAAACGATAACTAGCGGGGGAACTGTAAACGCAATTGCTAGAGTTATCGAGCTGACTGAGCAACAGTAGATAACAAACAAACTACTTACTGCAACTACAAACAACTACTTAATGGTAATGGCCAACTAACCAAGCGACCAATCGACTTGGCGACCAACCAACCGACTCGGCAAATTATTATAATTTCAAATTAACAAAAAATACACTTAAGTTGCCTTTTTATATAAGACACGCGGTAACTTTCGAAAGACACAGTAAACTGTGTGGCACGAGGACTATTAGCCATAGTTATTAATTACTACTCGCACAGAACGATAAAAACATAAAATTGCAGGCTGGCCACAAGCACAGATCAATGTCAAAGTTAAAGGCGCCAAAAAAAAAAAAAACCAAACCCTGAAGCTATGATCTTTAGCGGCAACATGAGACATAACAATTAGATCCGTCTGCACTCACTATGGCTAAGACTAATGATTAATAAGTGGGAAAGTGGTAATCGGACTAAGCCGGCTGCGAGCTACTCTGTTGTCACTTGTAAAGAAGTGACTTATTAAAAAATAATAATGGAGATATCATTTGGTTAATAATCTCAGTCAGTCAGTCAGGCAATGCTTGCAAACCAATAAACTCAGTTTACCTAGTGCAACAGAGTATAAAACCAACTAGATACTTTAAAGCGGCATGCCGACATTTAGCTACAAATTGTATCAAGATGTGCCTCAAAGATGCCACAGCCAGGCGCTGAATTAATTGATCCCAGGGGAAAAAAAAAAGAAAACCTGGCGACAGGTTGGAAAAATTCTTAGACTACCAGCAAGTAAATGCCCCGCAATTGTGTTTTCCTTCAGCTAATTAACAGCATTAACAGCTGGCTAAGAGCTAATGACGACGACATCAAAGCAATGCACAAATCACCGCACTAAGCTGCAACAAGGAATGGGCTTGTTGAGATTGGATTATGAATGTTTTAATATGCAACAGGCAAAATAATCGAAATCATCTGTTCGAGAAAAGAAACGAAACTCTCAACTAGAGCAGTCTTAATTATTGTTTTAAGCTAATGCCGAACGCAAACAAGACTCCATTGTGACGCTCAGAAGTGGAGTGTTAACCCTTCGGGCGCCGACTGTCTAACTGAAAACAACAATCATGGAACAACGTTCTGCTTTAGCGAAATAACAGCCAAATTAAATAATTATCTGTGATTTCGATCTAAAGAGCAAGGAGCGTATTAGCTTATCTGGCAAGTGAAATCAAAGTGTAAAGTGGCACTACCATAAGTACGGCAAGATTATGACGATTCCACTGGCGCCGCGAGACACGAGACTGAGAACAATGGCTATGACTTGTTAGCCCCCTAGGAAACTAACTACATTCATGGCGATCATAATACCAATTATTACAGTTGTAGCTTGGCTGCTCTCTCTTAGATAAGAGCCGAAACAGCGTTAATGGTCGAGTAAATTAACATGCCGCTGATGACACTTTCGTGATTCGGTAACAAAGCAAAAGTGGAACAAACTGGAAGGGGACACAAATAAAAGTGCAGTTGTTGCTGTTGTTGTTGTTGTTGTTTACCAAACATTGTTTTATACACTCTTACCATTCAAAGTGGGTAAAAAAAGGTATTAAAAAATTGTGGAATGGTATATAAGACATCTGCGTGGAGTAACCGCTTCAATCTAAGAGTCAATAAGAGATGGAGAATAAATATTCAGGCATGCGTTATTTGGTGCAACATAGTCATGCTACCTACAGCTCGGACAGGGTATACAAAAAGAATGTGCGGCAGGCGTGGTCTTTGGGTGGCGATTACTCTTCGCTGAGGTCTATTACAGCTCGAAGCGCCGTTAGCCAGCGGCCGCTGACACTAATGACATTCAAATTGTAACGCCAAAAGAAGCCATAAAGTTAAACAAAAAAAAAATAATATATCAAAGCGCAGCTCGAGCTTGACCAAAGCCCCCAAGCAGCGAGAAAGTGCGACCGAGACCGAGTCCGAGTCCAAGTCCGAGAAGGTGTGCAATTGAAAGTGTCTCCGTCGCGCCTGTTGATGTGCATCTATCAGCCAGAGATGATGATGATGAAAGTCACACAGTTGACAGCCAGTCAGGCAGTCAGGCAGCCAGGCAGCCGGGCGGGCAGGCAGTCACTCAGTCCATGTCCATTTCAATTCGTGGGCTGTGTGCTTCATGTGATATGAGTATGGGGCAAACGTTAGACGCGATCGTCATGCAATGCGCATGAATGAATTTCATTTATTAGGCAGCACGAAATGTAACCAGTGGATACACATAAGATTCAGTTACCACGTTACCCCCGATTGGCCCCGTTTTCACTTGTGTGTTTTTGCATTACGTTCGATGCCAGCTGCCAGTTGTCAAAGTTGTGTCATAATCAAGTGGTTTCCACTGCGAGTGGTCAGGAAACGATAATGGACATGTTGGCTATGTTGTCGACTACGTGTTGATCGAATCTGCAGTATTTCAAATTTAAATTTCGAACGATATGATTAGATTGAGACCACGAGGGAAAGTGATTTCCAACCAAACGTTGCTATATTCTGCCTACTCGATAATATATGTCTTATTTGGTCATTAAATGAAAAATGGTTTATTTTTATTTTTTGCTAGATCGACGCCTGAACTTGCTTTAGCTTAGCTTAGATTTCACTTTTTAACGACATTAAACATAATTTGTTGTTTGCTTATTGAATGCTTTTTAATAAGTTTGTGTGTTAATTGATGGCATTAATACAATTGGCCAATTTTATACCTAAATGGATTGCTTGCTGACAGTCAAAACATTGATTAAGTTATGCATTTGTTTGTCTTAACTCAAGTTTGAATGCTGACGGCAAATTCTGCCCAAAATGGGAATTAATCACGAAAAAATGCTAAAAACATTGCATATAAATATCATCGTATACGCCACGATTATCATGATCAGCATTATGGCATTATGCATTTTCCACTCGTATTTGCAGCCTTCACCCTCAAACGCTACCCACACTCCAAATATACCGAATCCACATAGAAATATTTCAAGTGCATTCGCTAAACGTGCAAAACGCAATGGAATTGAATGAAAATAAAATTGCGATAAAAAAAAATAAAAAGAAAAAAAAAACTGTAATCGTGAAAACTATTTTTGGCGCAACAATCAACACAATAACTCAATCTGTTGGTATTCCATTTGAAAACATTTGCAGCGCATTTCGTGATTAAATTATTTAAATTTATTTATATATTTGTTGATAGCAATTTTTGGGATATTTTTGTGCCACGTCATTTTCGGTTGCACTAATTAAAGTACAGCACAAAAGGAAAGTAAAGTGTGAAATGATGGTGGGCATTTATTATAATTGAAATTGTGTCTATTGTTGTTGTTGTTACTGTTGTTGTTGTTGTTGTAATTGCTGGTGTTGCCTTTCGAATCGAATAGGCGCACCAACAAACAATCTGCAATCTTGGTATTTGAGCATTTCTGTGGTATTTTGTAGCTTACTATTTTTATTTTTTTTTTTCAACATTATCGTATCTGCAACTTTGTATCTGGCAATTATCATGAAGTTAGTGGCAGCATGTTTTCAACAATTCGACACGCAAAATTTTCAGTTCATTAACATTTCAATTTCAATTTCCAATTCAACATCGATAAGGCCGCTGTGCACTTTCGCAAACTGGCTGTATAGATATAGAGATACAACATATTTTCGTATAGATGCAACAGCGCAAAGAAAAGATACAAATCAACGCTGATTGCGTCGGTTTGATTGTCGGCGGGACTGCATAACATTTTGGCAAAAGCCAGTTGAATGTTGTTGTTTAATCATAGTTATTGACTTATCACTGGTCCATTCTTCGTGGCCGCTGCAATTTGCAGCTTTTTGTGTGACATGCTTGTCAATCTATCGCAATGTATCTGCAACAATGTGTGTATCTGTATCTGCCAGGCAATTGACAGTGTTCAAGAGAGAGAGAGGGAGAGAGATAGTTGCAAATTTGCCAAATCAGCAGTAAAAAGGAATAAAAAAAAGCCTGCAAAGCTCCGTATCTGTAAACTGCAAACATTTGCATTCTATGCTGCACAAATCAAACAACTCGTGCAATTTGTTTTCAATTTCGTAGCTCATTGTCTGTGTGAGATATTTTCATGTTGCGCCAACTGTTGCAACTGCAAATTGCTTGCATCTGTTCGCGGAAAAAAAAAATAATTTTGGTCCAACAGCAGACAACACAGCTCAAGATCCATCAACAACGCCCCACTGGATTGGCAAATACCCAATAGCCAAGCTGTCAAGATCTCTTCATTAATTAAATAACAACAACAACAACAACAGCAACAGCAGCAGATAAATACTAACAGTTCTTTGCTATTTAATTAATCCACTGCTGGCCACGCTCACTTTTCAGCCTCGAACTCGGTCTCATTCGGCGAGTAGTCAGTTCCAAGGCTCAACATCGCTAGCCAGGGGCCTGACCCATTTCGCGTGCCTGCTATAATTCCTCAACGTGGCAGCCACATTCTGCCGCATGTACGCTGGAACTGGGTAGACACACATACACACACACACAACAAATTATATTATTTGCATTAAAAATGAGTTACATGTTAAAAATTTAAATTCATACACACCCACCACACGAAAATCACTAGCAAACACGCCCAACGGTTGCGGCCAGCCACGCCCCTGCCCTGCATAATGAACATAAGGCTCGGAACAATTCAAGTTTGTCTTTTAGGCTTGCTCGATTCCAACACTCTTCTTGGCAAGATATCTTTAACATTTTCCACGTGATATCTTAGAACAGAATCCTAGCTTAACTACACTCTTGGTTAGAAGGGAACTTTAATTACAATTACAATGCAATTAAAATTAAACTTGAATAAATTTAATTTAATTTAGCTAACAATTCCTTTTAAAATTGTATATACATTTTCTCTTTATTCTTTCGATTTATTGCTACATTATAAGCTCAATAAAAATATACATTATCCATTATTATTATTATCACTATCCATACATTATTTGATTAAAATGATTTGTTTGAATTGTATTTTATTTGTATCTTTTTTTTTTGTGTTACATTAAATGAAACCTTGCAGCTTAATATCTTTAGATTCTAATTGTTGGCTTTAAAAGGAAAAATTGGACACACTACTGAAAGACATTTCAATCATATCTATGCTCAAAATATTGCTGACAATAGCTCGTCAATTTCTAAAAGATTTGACACAAATCATGTTTGTCCATTTCTTTATTACAAAATCAATCTGCAAAGCGCATTCAAGCTTCGACATAAGCCGGTTTTCTGCTCTTTGTTTGCCCCATAAGTTTTTGCACTGCAACAATGCCCGGTAAAAAAAAAATACAACAAAAAAAAAAAAATATCAACGCATGCGTAGGCTGTTTATATTTTTTTTTTATATATTCTTTTCTTGGCTGTTATATGTTAAGGTTTTGAGGTTAATGTCGCCGTTTGTATGTGGCTGAGAAGCAACAGATAAATATATTTATGTACCTCCGGGTTACAAATAGTCAACAAATGTTTCCAGCCTACCAAAAACAAAAAACCATGAGCAATAGAACTCGACGAAGAGATGCCCTATGTATGTTAAGTATATTAGATGAAATAAAAGTAAAATATAGTAAATAACTTTTCCTTTGAATTATATTTCAAATTTAATAACTTTTGTAATACATTTATTGGGATCGAATGTTGAATGTTGGTATGTATGCCAAATTTCAATCCGTCTGTAACATACATTTGCACAACATTATTATACCTCATCTCTTTGGCCAATGAAAAGAACAAAGACAAAATATCATTAAAGTGAGCAGCCGTTTGGAATCGTTTGCTGCCCCCTTGCCACATTCCAGTCCCAATCTAGCTCACTCGGGATGCTCATGCAGCGCACATGTGCAACACAGATGCGCTAACTAAACTTAACTTTTTAATGCGCTTCGCTGGCGTTCATAGAACCAACAACAACCAACAACAACAACAACAACACCAGCAGCAACACTAGCAGCAGCAACAACAGCAGCAGCAGCAGCATAAAATGCTCTTTGTTTGGGGCCATGATTTTATGTTGGACCCGGGTCCGGTCCGATCTGGTCTGGGCCGCATTGAATATGGGTGCGTCCAGGCGTTACGCTAATTGCTGACGACCATTTGCTCGATCGTCAATTCCAATTAGGCTAAGAGCGGAGCAATGTGGGCAATGCTTTGAGGCCTTTATATGATAATAGAATATAAATTAAATGCTTGTACATTCTATTTTAAAAAAAAGGGTTAGCTAAAACGTATGTGTTATTGTCATAAATGCCCGATCAATAGATACCCCGCACTCAGCCCTGGCACTCATTTTTCGAACCTGCAATTCCATATAATCATTTATGACTGCTTTTTATTGGTTATTTATGACAGTTTGCTGTTAGTTTTCAATTGCGGCCATAATATTTCATGCAAGAACAATTTTTGAATTTCAAAAAGCTTCAATTTGCTTTCGTTGCTGTCTGCTGTTTTTTTGTCGTTCCGATTGTGGCCATTAAAAAGTTGACTGTTTTATCAAACGGAAATTGTCCCCAGACATATATATTTTTTTTGTGGCTCACACGCAAGCTCGACTCTCAAAGTTAGTCTAAGACACCTTGTGCCTCAATTGTTGGCTGCACTTTAGTAACGGAAGTCGTCGACTACTTTTTATATGAACTATGTTTTTTTTTTTTGTAAGCAAAAACAAAAAAAGAGGCACAGCAAATGTTAATTAATTTCTTGTTCGAGATTATGCAACGACAAGTTGGCTTCTGTTTTTGCTTAATTTATTTCTTCTTTTTTTTTCTTGGCTAACATAATTGAGTTGTTTTGTAATACTCGCAACGAATGTTTAAGCTTGACTGAACAGATATCTTGTAGATGTTACTCACCGATATATCCTAATGATATTATTGTCAAAGTTAGTATTTCTGGAAATAAAAAATAAAACACATATTTTAATAAACAGCTATATAATAATAGTAAATAATAATGCATTATTACAAAGTTACATGTTTAATCAACCTTATTCTGCAGACAGTTAAAGTTTACAATAAAATAATGTTATTGGATAAAGTTCGATATTTATAAGCTTGAACCAATTTCAGTGATTACCTAATGAAAATACGTACGGCTTATCAGACAATTTCCTGTCTCCATATTGACTGATTGCGCAATACTTTATTGCTCATTTCAAAGGGTTTACCCATAATTGGGTCATAGGTAGGCCTATGGCATAAGGTCATCCGATTAATAAAACCCAATAAATTGCAATCTGTGCCATGCTTCAAATATCGATACCTGTGTTTTTAGTAAGTAAACCTCTTTGTTAACTTCGCCCATCCGTCATTTCATTGGGTTGAAGAGGTGTTAAAAATGATGCACCAATAAAAATCAAAGTTATAAAATCAACACGCAACAAAAATCGTTATTGATTTCAAGTTGGTGGGTATTAATTTTTTATGGCGTTGATAATTATAAAGGCCAACAATAACTGAAATTGAGACAAGCGGCAGGTAGGTCTAAGACAAGAGCGGAACATAAAAACACACGTCGTATACGTAATAGAAAATCGAAAAAAAAAATCACAACATACATAAATAAATCGATTGCATAATCAGAAAACACAACTTGACCAACACAAAAATCTGTTCAATAATAATAATAACAAAACGCAAAAATAAAAAATTGACTATAAAGTGGTTATGTACAAATTTGTTGGCATTAACCTTTGGCATTTATATGAGATTAAAGTTTATACTTATTTTGTTGGTTAGCATGACGGATCAGTTATGAAATTGTTTGGCCCACGCCTCAACACACCCAGAAAATATGAAGTGTGGACGATGTCGCAGTGCCGCTGCCTGCAACCAAAGCTGCACACAGAATCAGCAAAAGTAACTGACAGATACATACATCAATTGGCGTTGTTGCTGCTGCTGTTGCTAGCTGCTGCTGCTGCTGCTGCTTGCTTGCTTAACAAGCGGAAAGCCAAACATAACAGTAAAGCAAATTAAGTAGGAACCACACACGAGAGCAGTGGCAACAGCAACAACAGCAAATGCAACGTTTGCGAAACCGGACAGCGCAGCCAGCACACAATCAGAATGGAAACTAACGCTTAGATAACCGATATGTTGTATATACTTGGAGAATTGTCAGAGAATCTGAGCAGATTGTCAGAGAATCTGGTGGCTGAGTTAAATGAAATGTAAGCTGCTCGATATCTGTGAAATTGATTACCACAGCTACGAAGCCACATCATTAATGACATTATTTTTCTATTAAAATATATATGTATATATAGCAAAAGTGCCACAATAATTGCATTCCCTTTTATTCTATTGAATAACAGCTTAAAATATTTGAAGTACATCAATAACTAGTTCTGACAAGCTATTGCATCTTCTTCTTGCAAAGTATAACATACGGCTTAACAAAGTTCTCATACCCGTTCTGCTATGCTGTGTATAATTATGCGAGCTTATGTTGGTCAAGAGTGCCTGAGAATAGAACCGTCAGCAACAACAACAACAACAACAACAGCAGGTAGCTGAATGGCTCAGGGGGCCGCCAAGCGGGCAAGCGCAACAGAAGTGGCTGACCTCGAGAATTCTCTCCTCTCTTTTTTGTTCGTATTTAGCTCATTTTTAGACACGGCAAAGGCATCACTCATACGACCCACTGTCTGTCTGTCTGTCTGTTTGGCTGTTTCGGCCCGGCCCGGCCCCAGCACCAGACCGCGACCAGTTGTCGATTTTGGCTTAGCGAACGTCGTTGAATGCCTAAACATGGCAGCTTGATTCTTAACAAACATACAGAAATATGCACAACTAGATTAGAAGCATTCATTTCATCGAAACTCTAAACCAAATTCAAGACATCTTCACTCATTGGAGCATCTTTATTTGTCTGTCAGCTGTTTGACAAGCGCTGTTACAGTTCAACAGTCATTTGATGTTAATGGCAGTGCAAACAAAAGGCCAGGAATTGCAGTTGGATTATCATTAGAATTGCAGATAAGTAGATAATAATAACAAGGCACTTCTCTTGACAAATAACTAAATCATTTATTTGTAATAATGATATATTAAGACATTTAAAATACTAATTCATGCAATTAGGCAGCTACAAAATGCGATTCGCTTATGAGCAAATTTGATAATCACAGACAATATATGTATATGCATATACATATATGTGAAGAACGTGTATTTTGTCATAGCTGACAGATGGGCTAAGCAAACAGTGCGGCATTTAAAGCTGAGAGCTGAGACAAAAGGCGTGAAGCCTAATACGATGATAAGTGCTTATGTATAATGCCTAAGATGCACAGGCGAGGCGGCCAAAGTAGTAGACAAACAATGTCAGGGCTCGAGCACAGGATGGGGGTAAGCCACAGGCATAGAGGGACATCGACATCGACAACGACAACGAAAAACGTATGCACAGAATGAATGGTAAAGGCTCACACATGGGGGGTGGGTAAGGAACCATAATGACAACATGACATGCAAAGTTTTGTCAAAGCAGCAGACAGTAAACAATATATAGCTAAAGGATGAACCCGACCCCCTCCTCCCTCTCCCTCTCCATCGCAACGAAACCCAGACAGAAGGTGTAAGTAGCCAATGGATGCGGGCCTTAATCAACAATGACGGCGACGCGACGCAGTTGCGGCATGAGGCAGATTCTTTTTTTTTTTAGCACGTTATATGAATAACTAATTGAGAGCGTACACCACAACACGTATGCGAAAAACGTATGTAGGGGCGATGGAGTGTGTGTATTTAAATGTGTGTGTGTCTGTGTGTGTGTAGTACCCATAAGATACATGTGTATCTCGAGGGCATTGCCAGTTGAGGGCGTTGCGCCAAAGCATGACGGAGCATAAACACAACCATAAGCGTACTACAAATCTCAGTACTGCTTTTGGCGGCCGGTACAAGAAGTGGAGTAGGACAGTGAAGCAGATGCGACGAAGAGACGACCGACCAGCTTCAAAGATGATGTTGCCCAGCTACAAGGTATTACTCCTGTTGTTGTTGTTGTTGTTGTGTGCTAAACTGGTAGCACATTTTGCCAGGGCTGAGTCATCTCATGGCTGTGGAATCACGGTAGCCACTGGCTGCCTGTTGTTTCGCTGTTTTGCATTAGGCCAAGTTCGATGACTAAGCATTTGGTTTCTGGTTCTGATTTGGCTTTTGCTGCCCTGCACTGCCCTGCCCTGCTTGGCCTCTCTCTGTCCCCGCTCTCATTAATCAGTTAACTGCCGGCCGGCATAACTTTAATGTGACCGCATCTTGGGCTCCAGTGCTACAAAACGAAAGCTGTTGTTGCAGTCGCTATTTATTGTCATGCTCATTAAGGTGCACAGTTCTTGTTGCTGCTGATGGCTGCTTGGGCTTCATAGGCCTACGTTACAGTGTAACAAGTTACATTTGCTACTCATAATTACATTCATATTTATTTATAGATTTTCAGCATTGAGTTGAATATTGAAAGGAAATGAACAAATATTTTTTGAACGGTATTGAATTCTAATTCACATATTGATCATTGATTTCGAGTTTAAATACATGTCATTTATTATTATTAAATCCAGGTCATATAATTCATAGAATTATTTTTTATAGCTTTTACTGACAGCAAATTGTTCAATGTGCGCAAGGCCACAAATTATAAGACCTAAAAAGTACATGCATTATTTTCAATTATTCATCACTCTTAAATAAATCCGTTAAATTCATATGCATTAAGTGTAAGCTCAAATCCGAAAATAGCAGCAGCAAACGTGTAACAAACAACAATAACAACAACAACCACAAGCATAGCAATAGAGAATGTCTGCTTTGATGGGGAACTATTCAAAGCCAATGCTTGCGAAACCGTGATACATGGGCGAAGGCCAGCAGCAGAGATAGAAAACAAAATAAACAGAGACAGAGACAAAAGAACACAAACATAGATGATGACGAAGATGGGATAATACTGTTGTTTTTATTTTTTATGATGATAGAGAAACAGAGCGCGCAGCCAGCGGGGCAACTAAAGCAAAACAAAAGCCAAGTGAAAACAATTTGCATACAAAAATAAAGCATGACAAACGAGTCCATAGTTTGAGAGTCACCCGCTTGGTGTTCTCTGTGCGCTCACACTCTCATTTTTTTTGGAGGTTTGCTCTCTTTCTCTCTCTCGCTCTCAATCGAGATTTTCCTTCGGCCATTTGCAACTGATGATTTAGTTAATTTGCAGCGATTTCCAGTTACTTTTGCCATTCATTTGCAGTCGATTTGTTTGCCATTTTAATGGCAAACTTCGTTCGATGGTGCGCATCGCGCATGGCGTTGCCATATCGCCCATAATTTATGGTAGTTGCCCAATTTGCCTTGCAACTCTGTGTGTGTGTGAGTGTGTATATTATTGAATTGTGTATGTGTGTGCACAGTTCAAATTACAATCAATACTTAATTTCAATTTCATTTGAAATACTCGACCCTGCTCAAATTGTTGTTGTGGTTTTACTGATCTATTGAAAATGAAATCATAAGAATGTTGCAATCGGACATAGCCGACGTGTGATACTCTGTTCCGCTAACTGCTTTAAATTGGCAGTAAGATTTTTTTGCTTTTTTTTTTTAAGTTTTTAGAAGATGTATGCAGTGAGCCTAGCTTTAGGCTCGATCTTGACAGAAGGTCGTCAGTATTCCAAGTTATAAATTTTAGCACTATGGAGTTGTCAACCAAATTTACTTTTTTCTTTACAACTTTTAAATGACGCAACTATTTATTTTGTTTGTTCTATGGAAGTTGCACGATCCGAATAAAACAGATAACAAAAAAAAGCTAAAACACATGAACACAAATATATATATACATATATATATGTGTATTTATATATATAAATATACATACATACATACATACATATGTACGTGTAGAGAAATATTCACCCACCCACAAGCCGCATTCATTGGCTATTCCCAGTACAATGATCGCGCAAAATTGTAGTTTTTGTTGCTTTTGTTTCAATTTGTTACTTGTGCTGCGTATTCATTGTTATTGTTGTTCTGTTTTTTCCAAGTGAACTGGAACAATTTCGATCGTTTTGCGCGTCATTGTGGGGCGCTGTTTTGAAAAGAGTTACGCGTGCAAATGTCTCGATAAGCAATTGATTTAATATCGTTCGTTTTACATGGCTAAGCAAACAGGGGCGGATTTCCTCTATAAGCAAATGAGATACTTCTTATAACATATCATTTGAAAGAACGTAAGATCGTACCCTATTTAGGACAATCATCGTATAGTATTTCATTGACAAAATAACGCTTTCCTTATTTATTGTATAAAATGTGTGTCATCAATCAAACGGTTCAAACTGGCTTTAAATTTTTCAGAAAATACTTTCGGGCATTTTTTGTGGAATTTCAATTACATATGGCCAACAGCTACAGCACCTTTCGAAAAAAAATATCCAATTTTGCTGCAATTTGCTTAATAGTAAACAATTTGCCTACCACAAACACTTCTCAAATGCCATTTGGTCTTTTATCTTTAAGTATATGTTACACGTATATTTTTTTATTTTTTACATTCTAACTGTGAATTTTAGCGGGCTGCGACACACCCACATTAAGAGCTCTCATTATTTAGCTTAAAAGTTGAATATTTGGTTTATTGTTTAGCTCAAGTTCCTGCTGGTGTAATCGTGTAATATAAATTATGGCCAACAGATGGCGTAGTAACCCAATAAGCCATGTTTATGGCGTTTAATTAAGCATGAAGCATAACAAAAATTCCAATCAAATGCAAAGCGCAACCACAAAAATTAAAACTAAATGAGAATATAGATTCTAAAGCAAAGACCAGCGGATTAAATTCTGCTATTGACGAATAATATTTTCTAGTATTTCAAAATTTTTTCGCATATACTATTCACACTCATGCATACAACAGAGCCGAGCTTAATGCGGCTCGAATGGGTCGAATGAGAACAGCTAGCTAGGTGAAACGTGACGGGTTGCGGCAAATTAAGCCAAGTTATAGCGCTGACTGTTTGACTGGCTGACCCTCTGGCTGCCTGACTGTCTGACTGTTGGCTATATCACTCTGTCCATCTAGCGAGTCTACCCATAATTCAAAATGCGTAATTGTTACACCCTGATTACGCGAGCACAACAACAATCAAAACAAAAATGATTAAAGATGAAAATTAAATACAAAATCTCACTACAGCACATACAGATGTACGTATACATGTATGTACACATATGCATGTGTGCATATGTGTGATTGACTCAGGTACTCGCCGTACCGATAAGATTAACAATACAATAGCTCAGCGCTTGTTCACAGGCCGCGAGATGGCGCTGTTGTCATGCGAATGCTGTTGCAATTTGCAAGTTAACTTTGGCTGCCATTTTGGGCGTTATGCGTGTGAATAACCGTGGCCTGACTGAGGAGAACTAGAAGGAGGAAGAGGAGGAGGAGCAGCAGCTCTCGAAGAAGAGGCTGCTTGAATGCTCGGGCAACTTGCATGCTTCGCTGGTTTCCTAGTATTCGCTGCATGGAATTTGCATACGCTGAGAAACAACTAAGCGACGACGAGGCCCACGTTGCACGCAACCTGACCTTTTTGTTGCAATTGTGGTTGTAGCTCATAGGGTTAAACTATTTACGATTGAGACAGCAAATGGCTGAAATACCACATAAAACAAGTATCGGAGAAATTATTGTCAGTAATCAAATCTAATATAAATATTACCTAATGTGAACTAATGCAGCTGTGCGCTGGACCAACAAATTTCCATTTATGATGCCAAGGCTAACTCTATTCTATAACAACGTTTATGCAGATGCAATAAATCATTTTACGGATAGGTACACCCTAATCAGCATATCAATTAGTACAGTAATACATTATAATACGTTATGTCAAATTGCAACATTATTACAGTTTGCCCCACATTGCAAATGAAATGAGACTACTAAAAGACTAGAAAGCATGAGGCACAACAGCAGCAAAAAGCAAATAATGTAAATCAATCATTAATTTGCAGCAGAGATACATATCTAATAGATGCTATAGACTTGGGGCGCCAAACGCCTTTTTATTTATTAGGAATTACTGTTCTGGTAGTAGCCCACTTGAACCTAACGGAAAATCGGGAAAGCAGCTGTTGGGGCAAGAAAAAGTTGTTATAAATGAAGTAAATAAATGAAGAAAAAAAATACACAACAACTAACAAGTAAAGAGATGGAAAAAGCGACGCCTACGCAATTGGCAATGCACCGGGGGAACTGTTCCGAAAAATTGATGAAAAATATATCATATAAGCATACATACTAGATAGTCATAGAAGGCAAACAGGCAGCACGCAGCATCAGCCCCGGCAGCTACGTATAGATCATTTCTGTGGCTATTTTTAATGCAATCCACCACACACACTCACACACATGTGTGTGTATATATACAACTATAGCTATTGTATCTATCGGATGTGCGCGCCCGGTTCTCGGTCCTGGTCTCTCCCAACTGCCGGCGACTGCGGCTGTCATTTTGATTTTTGCTCGACATGTGCACAAGAGCAAGCGCTGCTTTCATCTTACAGATGCAGCTTGTTTATATGCGTGTCTGCATGCAGCTATATTTGAAGCTGTACACGTGTAACTATAACGCTTTGTTGAAAGCTACAACAATCGGTCAGACAGACAGACAATCAGACAATCAGACAAACAGACCGACAGACGCGCCAACACAACTTGTATGTCAAATTAATTTCATTCAATTTTAATTCAATTTGATGCCGTTTCACTCGCTACTCGTTCAACTAGATGTATGCACTATGCATATGTATAATCTATCTTAGAAGTATGCAGGCGCAGGCAGGCAGTTAGGCAGGTACATATCTGCATAGAGAGACACATGTCATAAATACACCATCTCATGGGCAGAATGTTAATGATGCAATGCGCCATGTGTGAGACACGGTAAACTGTGCGTTTTATTTCTGATATGCCTGCATTTTGATTAACGACCCTTGATGCTAGTTTTTCTATATGATTGCCACAAGGGGTATTTCGGTTCATCTTTCTCCTCCACTTGATAGTTTACCTTTTGAAATTGTCCAGCTGAGTGATGGAGATGTGGAGGTTTCTTGTAGTATTCGTTGGGTTCTGCAATTACAAAAAAAAATCATTTAGTTTCATGGGCAGTTTAATAGTAACTTATCTTTAAACGCATCACATTTGCTTAACTAGTATTAGTCGACTAATTAGATATTAAATGCAGTAGCTAATTAATCGAATGAATTCAAATATTATTCTCGATGAGTTGTGCAGCTTCCTAAGACGTTAGCACATCAATTAAAAAACCATTAAAAGTTTAACTTAAACGCAACCTGAAGCAATAATATTGAACAGCAGCTTAAGATGAACCACCCATTAATTCACATATAGCCTTTCTTTGTAGTTGCGTAAAACGCATTCCGACTGCAACAACTGGAAAGGGAATAAAACGTTTACCATTAACAACATTAAAAACCCATTTAAAAACAATAAAAAACTATCAGCCTTCGGAGATGATATGATAAATATTTATATATATATATATGTATATAAATATACAAAACATCTAAAAGATTTTCCTTTTGACCACCTGTCAACCTTAAACAAAATGATAAAAGAATGATGCATATTACCAAGAAGCTGCTGAAAGAGATAAAAAAAATAAAGATGTTTGCAGCAAATGACATTCAAATTTGCTTAGCACCATTGTCAAATTGTTTAGTAGTTGTCGCTAATTGGCGTTCTAGTTGCAAGTAGCATTATCTCCAAGATTTTCCCAGTACTCAGCTAAAAAATTTAGTTTCTCTTAAGCGCCAGAAGCAAATGAGCGCAACAGAATATTTTCACACCTTAACGTGCAAAAAATAATAATTATTATGAACGTGAAAATTCTACTGTTATTTCTGATGATCTAACCATGACACAGTTAAGTAGACTCTTTGAAAATGGGTTAAAATAAGCATGACAACTTTTGGTTTAAAGATCTGCTGCTTTGCATTTAGATTAAACAGTCTTTCTTGCAGGTCGAGTGAAACTATCTAAACGAAAATGAGATATTCTTTATCAGTTAATAAGCCCTATCCAATTTCATTTTCCAATCATTGGAATATATTTGTATATATCCTTCATTTTATTATAATTATAACTGACTCATCTTGCACTTTCGCATCATTGAACCACAAGCTTGATGCTCCTAAATCATCATCGAAACTTTCCTAATAACAGAAAAGGTCAAACGCACAAATATTAAGCAATACTATATCTTCTGATTTTTTTTCGGCAATTTAATGAAATTGGCTCAAGTCAAATAAATTTACAACAAATTATGAAATATTATAGCATTAAAATTGATTGCGTTTGAAAACAAATTTGACAAACGCTCCATCAATTTGCAGATGAGTGTGGTGCTGGTGGTGGTGGTGCTGGTGGACTGATCATCAATGGTTTATTTCAACAAACAACGTAAAAGTCATTAAATTTCAACTTAAACATTTGTTGCTGCCTCCGCTTCGTTGTTGTTGACAGTTTAAAGGTGCCTTTGAGCATTTGAAAAGTTTTGTTTTAAACAAAATTATGCTAAATTTAATACTTTGACTAATTTATGCAGATACGTGAATTTTCAGTTGATTTTTTTAAAGGTTGTCTCCATTTAAAATGGGTATATTAGTGTAAAATAAATGTCTAATAAAGTTGTGGACGTTTTTCACAGGCAGAAGGAGGAGACTTTGACGTTGGTGATAATTTGCAGGGTGTCTGCTATTCGATCACTAAATATTATCTTTAAATTTAAGTCTGTGTGTGGCTTTGCATTAGCATATTGTGATTCATTCCTCTTAATCTACCTTTGTAGCAATTTCAATGTCAATTTTATTTTTGTCATTAATTTATACCCTTGCAGAGGGTAAAATAGATATCATATTTAGTTGGCATTAAGAAAGACTGAACATTACTAGCCGAATCAATATACATATATGTGTCCATCTGTCTTATATGTCTTATAAGCAAGGGTATCGTTATATTATTATTATTTCTCTTGACAGGCATTTAGAAAAATCAACTCAAGTGTTTGCAGATTTCGAATTTCATTTCAAAGCTAATGTGTGACAAAATTTAACTGCTGTTTGCTCGGATTTATGTTGAATTTTATTTTGATATTATAATGACGCCGCTGATGGTTACGACCCTGGCGACCCTGATATATATATATATATATTTTTATTTTTTATTTCTTTTACGAAAATCAATCATCTTAAAAGGCTGCATTTAAAATTGATCTGTACACATGCAATAAAAAAATGTTCTCACTTTCGTAAACAATATTCAGCTTATCAAAACGCCCCCAAGGCTTTTAAATGTGACATCAAAGTCATATATTTTTTGACATTTTGCATTTTCTGCCCAAGAAAAGTAAATAAATATAAATATATATATGTTTATGTACAGAAGAGGTAATATATTTTTGCAGCTGACCTTGCATCGACCCGTTTTGTAAACATCTATGCTATTGCTATTTTCGACATTTGAGTTTTGATTAATAAAATTGTGTTTGCCTTCCCGTTTTGTGGAATGTTTACGATTTTCAATGGCTAACGCGCAGTTCTTCATAATATTAAACAACAACAGTGCTACAATTCTATAAACAACTCACAAACAATTCACACTTAAAATTGTTGCTTTCAAAACGGGGGAAGGGTAAGGCGATCCGATCCGTTGCGGTGAAGGGCGTGGCAGCATGTGGCGTAGTAGGGCAATGATATTTGGGGGCAGCATTGTACAGTTTTGTGAAATGTGAAAGGTAACGTTTCTTTCTTTCTAAACTTTTCTTTACTGGCTTTGCAACTTTGTATATTGATCACTCTTAAACGTCTAAAGCGCAATACTTTCGAGTAAAAAGGTCTAATTGCAGCTAAAACCCACTTAAAAATTATGCAAGAGTTAAGTTTTGAAATAAAGAAAATCTACTTTGCTTTCAAAAACTAACCCAGGTATCTTTAAACACTGGTTACTTTTAATCCTTGCAACTAAGACATTTTACTGTCCAATAATCAATATATAAATCTAGTTTAATAGACCATTAAAAACGCTAAATATATAATAAAAAGAAGAAAACATTTAGGAAGCTCCCGAAAATGTCAAGAGCCTTAAAAAGAAATTCGTGACAAAATAAAAATATAGCAACATTTGGTTAGCTAAGTCCACAAAACACCAACCAATCCAACTAATTGAACAAATAATTTACAGTTTCGCCATAATTTATGCGCATACATAATGTGACAGACAACTCTTCAATAGGATTCTAAAGCTAATCGAAACCAATTATTGTCCAATAAACTAGACAGACCTACTGTATTAGCATATTTTTATTATAATTTGCAGCTAATCAAAAGTTGCGTCAACGTAAAATACAGAAACAGGTTCAAAAACAATACCATTCATATAATATTCTTACCTGCTGAGTGTAACGATTCAACAACATTCAAATTGGTTGAACCTGGGCTATTATTGCAAAGGGCAGCTGTGAAACAAGGCAGCTGCCTGCTTGGATAGCTGTTACCTAGCCAATTAATTTATATTTATGCATCATTTAAACAACACAAAGAATTTGTTCAGTTCGCAAAATCATTGCCAGCAAAATAATACCAATTCACAATAATAGCAACAACAGCAACAGCTGCAATGTATCATGAAATTTTTGTATTTGCCTTGTCACATGTGCAGGTTTAGTTAATTTTTGAAATAAAACACATTTCGCAGCATTCATTATTCATTCACCACAAAATGATGCGATGACATAAGCTACGTATTTAAAATGTGATTTTTTTGAATATTGCACACATTCTATAGCTCGCAGGCAACAATAAAAAAAATAACTAATCGAGAGAAATAGATATGAGTGTATATCAAATATTTGCTTCATCATGCGATCGAGAATTTACAAATTGAATTGACAGGTGAGTTCCAGCTGACAACATTTTCTGTCTCTGTATAAAAAATTCATTGTTTTTCACCATATTAAAATCAATTCTACTCATTTTCTCCTTTTACTTATGATGTCATCACTTTCATTTAGTCAATCTAAGTCTAAGTTTACTTTTCCATTAATTAGAGCGAATATATATTTTCTAAAATCTGATGAGTCAATTGTATTAAGATCCAAAAATCTAGTCATTCCCTTCTCTTAATACAGGTAACATATTCCGGGCATTGCTTATACATACATATACCTAAACAATACATACAAAATGCATATGTATTTATATTTTTTATGAAGCGCCATGCTATTGTTGGTGGTGATTTTTGCATTACATTGCAAAATGCCAGACAATGGGAAGCCATGAAACAATGTACACACAAATGCAACACATAAGTGATGATAATTATATTTGTGTGCAGCGAAAATTTCAAAACAATATGCCACACACATACACACACATACACACACAATAGCATGAACAACAGTAACAATTTGCACAACACACGCACTGGGGTTTCCTTTTTGGCTTTTGCTCAGCTGTTAATTTTCTTTTAATTGCCTTTACGCGCGCCCATTTTGTTAATTTCCTGCATTACAATTTGATAAATTGTTGGCTGAAATGCACGCAAGTAGCAATAATTAAATATAAAAAACTATGCAAGACCTTCTTCGACTGTAATCACAGTAAACACAAGAAACAACGGCTATATTGGATACGCCGGAGATTGCATATACTTTTAGACCAGAGTCTTAAATTAAAAAAAAAAAAAAAAAAACCAATCGATTGTTTTTATGAAAGTTATATGATTAAAAAAAAATCTCAAAAAAAATTTGGTGAGTTTGATTGGGGAAACTTTATCAAAAAAGTTGTTCATACAAGAAAACAGATAAATTGTTGACTGATCGTTCCTATGACAGCTATAAGACATAGTTTGACGATCTCGATTATTTGTTGTCCAAATGATAATAATACGCACATGGAGTAAGTTTGACTCAGGTATCTTGGTTAACAAAAAAATGCTCATAAAAATTCATATGTTTTGACTGATTTTTCCAATGACAAGCTGTATGAATTTTAGCATAAATGTAAAATTTATAAAGATACGCATATTGGATAAGTTGGTTAAGATATATTGTCAAATAAAACTTTTTTTATGAAGTATTCATCTTTTAACCGATCATTCTACGCCTACTACTAGATACAGTTATTCGAACAGGTCGGTTTCGATATATACTTGCAGGAAACAGACTGATATATGCAAAGTTTCATTATTCATTCATGAGTTTGACTAGGAATAAACAAATATACGGGTTTGTCTATATGGACCCGGCTTGTGATGTTGATCAAGAATATATATACTTATAATTTCGGAGACCTTACAAACCTTGCAACAAAATTATAATACTCTCTATAAGGGTATCAAATGTAATAAAAAAAAAGGATGAATAATTTGAAAACGAAAAAGGTAATTTAGAAAAAATATGATATAAAATATTGATTTATTGTTTCAAGCAAATCTCCACAAAAGTTCAAGTGCCTAAGTTTTGGTTGTTGACTGGCATTCAGTGGATAAGGCTGTAACGTTGTCGCTATAATAGCATTGTAGTTTGCAGCATATTGTCTGTTTTCATCATCTTTTTTTGTATTTTGTGTTTAGTTTTTGTTGCTCATCCACATCATCATTATCATTATCAGCTTGGCGTCTGCACGAACTGTTCACAACAATCGGCAGACGGGGGGTACAATGAACCTACGAGCTATGCCGCATTGCTGAAAGTGATTGTTCGACGAGCGACTTTTTAGATGGAAATGGAAATGGAAATGGAGGTGATGTCGGAAGAGCGACCAGAGACTGGAAGTGCACAATGGATTTCTTTTGCTGAGGCACTTTTCATTCAGGCCTCTTTCTGCATATCTAGCTAAAATGTTGCTGTGGTATATCTTGAGTACATTTTGTTTGTTTTAAATTGAACGTGCGGTGACATAGATTTCGTTAAATGATAAACGACACAAATTGTATAAATTTAATTGACAGACGAATCGGAATCGGTTTGTTGCCAGCTTTAACGTGACAGACTTGCCAGACGCCAACGGGCGTCTATCGTTTATCGAAAATAATCGAAGCCAAGCAATTGATTAATTGAAAGCCCAAGCAAAATCAACAAAGCCAGCAGCCCAAAGCTAGGGTCAGCACAAAGAACGCATTCCTAGCATAAAGCACGAAAAACAAAAAAAAAAAATTGAAATAAAAACAGAAACCTCGTCATACGAAACCTTTTTTCGCCAGACGTTGTTTTGTGACTGGCCTTTTTTCTTTTTGGGGCGATGGGCAAACATAAAAATCCATTAATGGCTTTAACCAACGAGCGGCTCTAACCGGAAGTTTACAAAAGTTGACAGCGATCGTACGTTCTTGTTGTTGTTGTTGTTCTATACACGACAGTTTTTTCTTTTACGGTTGCAGCGTTCGCTCAGTCAGGCATTAAGCACATTGACATATGCCTGCCAGATTCCAGCAGATGCAAGAGTTGACCGAGTAAAGAGAGAGAGAGAGAGAGAGTGGCACAGAGACACCGTAGATCGATATGCGCCAACCACATATTAAAAAGCGCCTTTTGCCCTAACGGTATCTGTGCAGTGACAAGCGAGTGGGCAACTCAAAAATACCCTTCAATTCCAATTGCTGTTTTGAAACAATTTCATTTAGGCTTTCAAATAAATATCTCTGTTATTAACAAAAATATGCTTCAAATAATGTAAATATCTTAAACTTAACAAGTTAATAATCTGAGCAATTTAAGGTACATTTGCCAAAATACCCTACACACAAAATTACATAGGTTATTTTATACGCAAGTCGAAAGCTGCAAATGAGCAATATGCGAAAGCGGAACCGACGCTTTCGGTAATCTAAGACAACATGAAAAACAGTTGAGGCCACACGAAGAGACAATGAAGAGGAAGAAACAGCAACAGCCGCCACAACAGGCGATCAAAAGCCTGAAGAAGAAGAAGAAGAAGTGGCACACAAAAGCGCATAAGTTTCCGTTGACCGTTAATTAAAACCACAAGACGCAGAGCGGCTGAGGTACAAAGCGATATGCACACACACATTGTACACACACACACACACACATACACACACTCTTGCAACAACATATTGGGCCACATAAATTTGTTAGCGCCTTGACACAGCTGCATTAGAAACGGAGCACGCGCTCCAATTCGAAAACCCACTTCAAATGTACTGCAAACTGCAGAAAGGCTGTAAAAAAGAGATAGAAAGACCGAGAGCGAGAGCTACAGCGAGAGAGAGGAGAGTCAGCGACGGGCGACGCCTATCAAGGTTGCAATTGCCTCAATCTGCGTCGGCGGCGCCACTAACTGTTTGATTAAAGATCATGCAACGCCACAACGTTGCCAGAGCAAAGCAAGCAAACAGAAAGGAAAGCAAAAGGTAACATGAAATCAACACGAATTGCGAATACGCTTCACAAACAAAAAAAATAAGATTTATTGTGTACAACTAAAAGTAAAGTAAAATCACTACATAAATATTTTTTTGGACAGCCAGCGAATAAAAATACAATAATTTATTCAAACATTAACCAGCAAAAAAATAAAAATACAAATAAAATAAATGCTACTTAAATTATTGTGATCAGATTTTTATGGCTTCAGTAATTTTTCATTATTAGCAAGGGACTGTCTGATTTTATTGTTATTTAGGTTTATCTGCTTGTAAGTATTTATAATTATTTAACGTTTGAGCATATTAAATATCTACTTGGACAATTTAGCTGATAAAGGTGATAACTAAATGTAAGAGTTGTTAATATGGTGTGCCAACGTTTACTACATTTACATGCCCCATCTTAGCTAAGCAAGGCAATTTGCAGATAGAGCGCTTCTAATGCGTTGCAAAAGCAATGAACAAAAGATTATGAGCCATAAAGAAGACAAAGCTTTAGAAGAACGTTGGCTAAGCTGAGGCAGTGGCAGTTGCAGCAGCATCAGCAGCAGCAGCAGCTGTGCGGTGTCTACAATTTATGTTAAATATTGTAAGTAATCTGCAAAAGAGAGTTGAATGATGAATGTTGAATGTTGCACGTTGAATGTTTACAGCCGCAAAACGTCAGCTGTTGCAACAGTTGTTGTTGTTTTTGTTGGCCACATGGCCGCTTGACCAAATGGCCACATGGCGTTGAATGCAACATAACACGCGTTGCGGCTATGTGGAGAAATTGTGCCAATTTGCTTGCAACTCTAAAGGTAAAAGGCTGGCCAACTCCGTCTCAATGGCGGCATTATTGATGATGACAGAAATGTGTCGTATGTCGTTTCGTCGCTTTTCTAAGCGCGTTGGCGATGCTGCAGCTGCAGCTGCAACACAAACTGCAACTGCAACTAAACTGCAACTCTCAGTGGTTGCCATGAACCTCAAGTTTCCAAGTTCACGGATGCCTGGTTTTCGCACTGTTGCTGATTAAGCCTGAAACGAACTGACAAACGAACTGGCCACAAACTGGCTGCACAATATTTATGCCCTGCATTAATTTTGATGTCTTGGAGGCGGCGAGAGATCGCCAATGACCTTGTGCGTAAATTTTAATCAGCGTATCCTTAAAAAAAAAAAAAACAGTATAAATAAACTTCCACTCACGATTCTTTAGCTGTCTGTGTCTGACTCATTTCAGACCTGGCCAGGCCAGTCCAACTTGACAGGCAAATTATGTACAAGTTGTGTTGGATTAAGCAGCTTCCTACTGTTAAATACAATGTACAGTTTACTTGGATATACATATATTATATATGTATATGTATATACATATATATACATCGGTAGCCAAAGGGTTTGTCAGCGGAATGACAGTCTCTCAGCATTTGATGGACAGATCTGGGTTATAAGCGTCTCCATCTGTTCTCTGAGAAGTTCCAGTCAAACTTTATTTTAAGCATTTTATTAGCATAAGAAAAAGAAACCGGTAAGAATTTTGCAGTTCGGAATGTCCCGTATGAACAATATACTGTTCCCAGCTAATGATAAAAGCAGCTAAAAATTTAATGGCGTTGAACACAGTTCCTGTAAAACTTTTACCAACAGTCTGTGGTCTTTTACCATTTCTAAAAGCTGGAGATAAATAACATTTTGGTCAAAAATATAAGTTAGTTAGGCAATTCGCAAAACCAAGCTGTGAATATGCCTGAATTGGAGAGCTAATTCTGTGCGATTGTGTCTTTTATTGCTCTTGACTGTATCGATACTCTCGAAAAGAGGGCAGTTATCGATACAAATTAAATAAACTTGATCTGCATATGATATAGAGAACTTATAAACTATAAACTCTGAGATCGCCTTGCTAATGCATAACATGGCTGATCAAGAATAGATACTTTATGGATACGCAGACTCTTCCTGCTGCCTGTTACGTACTTTTTCATAACTTTCGGTTCATAATTATATGCATCGCTATTTTTGAATATTGATGTAATTGCCGAAGATAACGAAACAATTCTTGTTAAAAAATTATAAATTCTGGAATTTTTACGAACTTTGTTTAAGTAGACACAGTTCTAGTCACCCAAAGATCAAATTGGTAATTGCTTGTGCCATATTTCGAAGGTCGTTCAGCCACTTAACCAAATTGCTTAACAACAATATTTGAATTCTCAAACTTGTTGGGTTTGATGCGTCATGATAGCATCATAGCAAGAGTCACCATATATAAATATATATGGAAAATAAATGCCATTCAAGACAAAAAGTCAAGTAAAGCTAAAAGCACGCCCACATTTATGTCAACCACAAAGAACATGATTATCAACATCATCATCTTGTTGGCAGCTACACAATATGCGATATAAAAATTAGCAAATTGTTATTTTTATTGAAACGCTAAAAGTCAACGGGGCATGTGTAAAATGAGAACAACAAAAACTTGCCCAAACCAAAAGCCTAAAAAAAAAACAAAAATTAACATGATAATCGGGTGCAAAATGAGGAAACCTTTTACATTATAATCACAATCGCACTCGTAATATTTTCGGGTTTATCTGTTTGCTGTTTTGTGGCACGTCTCACCGTTGCCACGGCCATTCGCATGGCGAGGCACTGTGGATTATGGTTTCTTTTTGCATTGTTTTTGCATGCGCAATCATGCGCACTATTTAACTCGCTCATTCATTCATTCATTCACTCGTTCAAACGAATCATTCATGCGATTTGAGTGCTTATTGTATTACATTGCCAAATATGTTACTTTGCTCTCAATTCTGCAATTGATTTTTTTTTTTTTTTTTCAAAATGTTTGCTGTGTTTTTGAATTTGCGTTTGCATGGTCAGAGTGGCTGAAATTTTTGAAATATTCATATATTAAGCACGCTACGCCTAAATTATGGAATATATTAATCGAGTTTATTCACATATAGTTGCTAAATGTATTTTAAGTAACAAATACTTGAAAAAAAAAGATTATTTTAGCGCTTAAAGGGCTTATCAATTGTAAATATTAATGTCGTGTGATATTACTTTTTTTAATTTTCTAGTTTTTGTATAAGTTAACTGTTTTTTACTATCACCACCATTACTCCGTTGATATAATTCCACAATCTTTACGAGTCTTTGTACCTCTCTCCAAGCAATATAATTTTTATACACACCTCGGAAATATTTACGCAATTTAAGCATCTGTGGTCATTATACCAAAGGTGACGAGATAAACGCTTTGCCTAAAACCACAATCCATTCCAAAAGCCACAAAAATACCAAAACAAAATCTGCAGACATTAAGAAACGAATACAGAAACCTTGTCTTGTCAACTTGCATATACAAATTTTATTTGGCCAGGCAAAACCGAAAAAAAAAATAAATAAATAAATAAACTGAGTAAGGGGCTTTGCAGCGGTGTTTCATATGACCTGAATCTGAACTTTGTCTTCGGGCATTATTTGAATTGGAGGGGGGAAAGGAAATCAAAACGTTTTTACAACATGCAGCAGGTAGGCATAACTTGCGGTCTTATCAGCCAAATAATCACTTAACACTTTCTTTCAGCCCACGTGAAATGCATGCACGACAGATCATAAAAATAAAACAAAAACACATCTTTACAATTATACCATGTTTCGTCCACTCTCAGAGCCACAATTCCAGCTAGCCCCAGCACAACGGGTACTTCAACTTCATAACACATCAAACAACGCGCATTTCCATGTCCATTTCACCTTCCCCATCCACCATTGCATGAAAAACGCACACAACACTAACCTCTGTGAACTCAACTACGGCTAGACATACGAAATATCATTAAAAGCACTTGGAACTTGGAGAGACTAAGCCGTGATTGAATGGCTACTGGTTTACAGTACTCGAGAGCTCTATCTCTGACCAGACCAGGGCTAGAAACCACAGAAAATGAAAAATACAAAAAAAAAAAAATGATTATTTTTATAATAAAAGCAAAGCCAAAGAATATGCGTGGGAATTTACATGAGAAAATTTAATGTTTACAATACTTATGCACAAAGTAGAAAATAATAATAATAAACAAGAAAACTGAAAAAAAAAAAAAAAAAACTGGAAGGTAAACACGAAAAATGAGGCAGCAAATGAAGTTGAACAATTTTGCTACTGTTTGTCAAGTCGTGGAGTGTGGAGAGTGCCCCAGAGGCAAAGTCATGAACATATTTTGTGATCGTCATCACCATCATCATCATCATCATTTCAGCATTGTAAATAACATTATTATTATCCTCCTACAGCGTCATTCAAATACGACAATTACTAGGTTCTCTCTTCTTTGCGTCTGTGGCATCATGAACCTTGCCCTTACCCCAATCTCATTAATTTTCCTGCCACGACTTTTGTGCATTTAGTATCATTTCATGGGCGTGCATTATTAATTTGTTAATTATACTTTTGCACAAACGCCGAAATAAAATTCTTGCATAATTTCTTAAGACTGCTCAAAGATGGTTAGAAAAGCTAAGCTAAAAAGACATGTTGGAGCACTTGGCCATAGTTATAGGCTTGTTCTCTTCGCTCTTTTTAAAATATCTTTCTCATGATGTCATTTGGAACCTGGTTCCAATTAGCAGTTCCCCCAACAAATCTGTGTACACACACATGCACATGTTAAAGTATTCATTCTTATGCGTACAAGTGACAAGAAGCTCCTCTTCCGCTGCATGTTTAAAAAAATCTAGGGAAAAAAGGGTAAACAACCTACGACATATTCTAAGAAAACACATTCCACTAAAGCTATGGCACAAAACTTTTTTCACGCTTTGCCTTTACACTTAATCATAATAAAAAATAAATAAAAAAAATACCCTGTTAAACAAAAAATGTTAACAGTGTAGATTAAATGTAGAAAAATGTATGCAATATTTATTTAATGGCCAACGGCATGCAGGGTATTCAGAGTCTAGCACACTCCACCATAATTTGCATGAACCCATATAATGCCTGAGGACAAAAAAGCTCAAACCAATAACGAATTTGGGCACAAGATTGAAATAAAACGAAGACGACAATATTAACAAGCTGATGAGCGCTATTCAGAGGCATAGCAGACACATTGAAACATTTGAAACTTTTGGCCATAACCATTTATTATTTATGTATGCTTTGAACCCCCTTCAAGCAGTCCATCAAAAAAACAGCGGCGCTTATTAAACATTTCTGAATCGAGACTTTGTGATCATTGTTTGGGGGCATTGCCGGCAACAAGTTGTTTTCTTTCAAGAAGCGAGTCCCAAAATATGAAAACCATATTTGTATGTTTTTTTTTTTTGTTTATCTTTATTATGCATATCAGAATAATCCGAGACATAAAGTAAATTGTGTTTTCATATATATGTATTTATATATATATATATGGCGATTTGTGCATAATTTCTACACATTTAAATGCGCAACTCGTAAATCTTTAGAAAGTCATTGAGGAGCGGTAACGGCATTAAAAAATAAAAAATAATTGACATGCAAAGCGTTTTATAACATGTTGAGTTGACTTTCTTAGCTATTCTGGTAAGTTAACACAAATTGACACCATAATGGACTGCATAGAATTTACTTACAAATTGCACATTTCTAACTAAACTCTTATTTTAAATCACTCTTATTCGTTTGGCTTTGTGTGTGAATAACTTGGCAAATGCTTGGGCGCCAGTAAAAAACGCCGGCGAATTCCAATTAAAAGAAATAAAAAAGCACAACGCCTAGCGCCATAAATTAATTTGTCCTAAATGTCCCAAAAAAAAAAAAAAAAATTCACTTAAACAAAAAAAAAAATAAATTCACTAAAACAAAAACAAAAAAAAAAAATAGAGCAAAAATCCTAAAACAACAAAATCTACGAAAAAAAAATAAACGTTTTTCCCAATGCTTGCAGCTTCGTTTCTTGCCCATTTTCCCTGAGCATTGAATTCCTGTCTGCCATCGCGGGCCAGAGGATGGAACCCTCGGCGCATAGAAGACGACGACGACACAAATTTAGCACAAATATCTCCGATGCAAGTGCGTGTGTGTATGTATACATATATATATGTATATATATATATATCATTATATATATATATATAAATATATATATATATACATATATATTTACATACATATATAAATATACATATAGCGCCTATTTTCATCTAATTTCTTTCATTTCTACATGCCTTGCTCTATTTTTGTGGCGCATTTTTAGCGTTGTTTGCTTCTATACCATATATAAAAAAAATACATATATGCATATATATTTACATATATATATATATATATATATGTTTGTGTGTGTGTAAGTATGTATGTGTCTGTGTAAAAGTGGGTATAACTCAATTTCCATTGCAGTGTGGAACGTGTCGCGTCTTTTCTTCTCCTTAAAATGATTTTATTTTGTTGCCAGCTTTGTCGAACTTTTTGTTCTTGATTTTTTCATTTTTGGATTCGGTATGCTCCATTTTGGACTTTGTTTTGTTTGGGTGTCAGACTGTGGGACTGTCTGAGCATTTAACTGGGTCCCCGCCGACCATAAAGCATTGAGTAAAGAATCAACAGAAAAGCTTTTTATTCCAACCATTTCCATTTTATTTTCGTTGTGGCCGGGCTAATTATGTTTCGAACCGAATTCTCGTTTTTATACCATTTCAACTAATTTAAATTGTATGCTCTGCTTCACATTTGATATGCAAAGCCACAAATAAAAAATATTTTTCAATGCCCACTGAAATATTAGAATTTTTATGCACGTTGTGTGCACTTTGAACCGGCGCTAGGCCATAAAAATCGAACTATAAAATAGAGTATTGCACTCGAAACTGGAGCTCATAAAACTGTAAAAGCTTATGCACTGATTTATTGGTAAGAAAAATAAGCATATTTTCGACTGAAAGATACACTGTAACCAAATCTATGTTTGTTACTTGACAAACGAATACAAATAAAACATTTTTACTCGATTTCGTGATATAAAAAAAAAACTATCCAAAATTGCAATTTCTTTGATTTTATTACAAATCCATTACACTGATAATTGCCACTTTCTTTAGCCATCAATAGTTCAACTTGATATTCAGTGCCATGTTAATAAACGAATTAAAAATCAATTGCCAATAAATAGCTGGGTGTGGTCTCTAGGTGAAATCCCAAACGACGACTTATGTGTAAGTAATACCACAAATACTATTAAAAATCATTTACACATTAGACTTACCATTAAAAAAAAGACGTTAGAAGATAAATGTGCTAGACCTGCAAGGAAAGAGATGGAGCTATTAAATATTGATTACATTTAGAGTAACATTTCTAATAATCGTTAAAAAAATATTGCAGCGCTTTTATTGCATTTATTTACACTCTTGTTGTATTGTTTCTTCTATTATTTTACCTGTGTAGTTTTCCATATGAATTTATATACAGCTTAAAGCCACAGGAAATAAATACCACGTTAGAATAGCTTATCGAGAGGGCACTTTTAATGGGTTCAAGGTATCCAAATTAAGAAGGAAGGTTACGTTGAACTCATTTGAACTAAACTTGTATTTTAATTAATCTTATTGACAAAAAGGTTTAATTCAATACAAATAGTGAGTCAAAAATGGCAAAGACTCAACCACAAACAGTCAGCCCGCCCAGAGGCACCCCCGCTCAACGTTCTAATCTCTATATTCTCAGCCAAGTGAAATTCCTCAGCATCAGCCAGGCAGCACTCGGCATAAAAATAGTCACAAATGTTGCTATTTTTTTCTCAATTTGACAGCTAAAGAAAAAAAAAAATTCTCAGAAATTATAGAAAAGAAATATGCAGTCAGAGCATAGAAATACGAGTATATAGAATATGCTGCCTGCCAAGTGTAATAAAAGCCAACAGCACAAGAAATTAATGATTGAAACTTTCATAAGGTTCACCGACATTAAAATTGATGAGGCACATTTTGTTAAGAATTGTTTTGTATGCGATTTAATTGTATTGTTTTGACGCGAACATCAGTTGCCCGCTGGCCAAATTCTTGACAAATCTGCACAGTTCTTCTTCATTCCCTGTAGCAATTTTTCTACAGAGATGGTATGTTAAGTTAGGCAAGTGGAGACGAAATCTAAATATTTTTATGTGTGACACCTCAAAGCGGATACAAAGTATCTGAGAGTCGAGAGCACTCATTCTTGTTGCTGTTTGGCGTTTTTTTTTTTTTGGGGGGGGGGGGGGGTGTGGAGGGTGCTCGCACATTTGCTGTTTCAATTAAGCAACTTGGTCGTCATCTTACGGGGTGCAAAAATAAACATTTTATTGCCCGCATGGCGCCAAAAGCGCAAGAAGCACGTCCGGATGGATCACTTTGAATCGTGTATCTTGTATCCAAGTGTTCGGCAAATTGTCTCAATTGCCAGAACTCGGCGACGGTTTATCTGGATAGCGCCCCAAAGATTCACAAGCTTGTGCAATTTATTTCAATTGCCATTCGCATTCGAAACAAATGTTCATAACTTTGTAATTAAGATGCCAAAATACATTTAACGCAAGCAAAGTGATTAAAAATTTGTTCACAAGATGAAAGGCGAGAACCATCATTTAAATGATGATTGTCTCTTCTATTTGAACATCAAAACACGCCAAACTCCATTCAAAGGCCCTACTTTTGAACAAAAACTGCGGGATCATTGATTTAATTGCTCATAAAAAATGTTTAACGAAGTCTAAAAGACATCCATAGATAGATTCTCTGAGAGACTATAAGAACTACAGGCTATGTAGATATTCTAGTATACCATACGCAGATTGAGTTTACATAATTTTATCATTAACGGTATTCGCGAAACAGATGGATTCAAATCAATTTCCGATAGCAATTAAAGAAACATTTATATAAATATTTTGTGATTGAATAAGCTACCACTATGAAAGTATACTACCACTAGAGTATAGTAATTTATTTTTAAATTTTATACTAAAACTAAGGATGAGCAATTAAATTATAAGCTGCTTAGTAAGCAGAATGATTTTGTAAGTGTATCAAGAGTAAACAGACCCTTTTCAAACTCGAAACAGTAGTCGTAGTAATCACATACATGACGCAGCACCAATCCAATAGCAGTAGCTCCAAAACAGCTGTTTACGCATCACAACACTCAAGAACACTTTCCATAACAGCAAATCACAGTAATTGCCAAAAAGCACACACAAACATGGCATTGTCACAACTTTCTACTACTAACCCAGATAAACTGTTCAATGACACGTATGTTTGTGTGTGTAAGAGACGTGTGTGAGGCGGAGTGGCCCAGGCCTAGACCTTCGGCCAGTTCTTCAACTCTATTCTTTATACTACTAGTACTAGGAGAGACGGGGGGTTGTCGGTACGGGAAGGGTTAAAGTGTTTATGGCATTTTGGGCATATGGTCACGCGGCTGCGTTCGGCCACTTTCTTCATTCATCAAAAATACATAAAGACCGCGTACATTTCACCAGAAATATGCAATGCGCCAAAGAATACGCTATAGAATGTTCGGAGCTATATATATATATATACCACCAATACCTATTAATGCCTGTGTGTATATGTGTGTGTGTAAAACTAGTGTTGTCTAAATGAAAAGTTAATCAAAGAGCGTTGACATTATCAGCGACGCGAATACAAATTTCAAAAGAAATACAAAATCAAAATCAACACTCAAAATGATTACAAAGCATAAAGAATGGCATCGTGACAGTCTTACTAATTATGCTTAAGGTAAACAGCAATACAGCAATACAGCCATACAGCAATAACAAACAAACAATCAATGTTGACAACTTGAAAGTTTCTTTGAGGAAAAGCAAATCAATGCACAATGCACAATCGGAAAGCAAATAAACCATCGTAGCCAACCATTAAGTCCAATTTGTGACAAAGAAACTCTGGTGCACTATTGGAAGAATCGTCCAAGAACAACATTGAATTAGTGACTGACAACAGTGCAGACAGTGTTCAATAATTGCCGTCTGCTTTCATATTAGTGTTGTTTATTGCGAGCTTCACAATTAGTGTTTGTTTCTTTTTGGGCTCTGACAAGATTTGGGGTCAGTTTTCTTATTTATGAAATGAGCAAAATGAAAACTGTAAAAGCCCCGTCGTAAATATTGAAAGCAATTATTCCACCTTGTTTGCTATTATGCCCTTCAGCAATTTAAAATAGAACAAAAATACTACAATTTTATAAAAGAATGTAAAAGTCAGTCGCAAGCATGTTGATCCACATAAGGTAAATATATTCCTGATCAGTCGAGCTGATATTTTTTAAAATTAATTTTTAACTTTTCCTAAGCTGAGTGTTGACCATAGCATTCTAATATTAATATTTTATTTTGTTACTTAAATTGATTTGCACTTGAACCTTATCTAATTTAATGGTTTTCTGATTATATATGAAGTATATTTATAGAGCAAGTCAGTTTATCATAAGCCTGTTTAAAATCACTAGAAATTTTTTACTAAACACAAATATGTATTGAGGTATGTGCAAAAGTCAAGTTTGTAATCTAAGAAAACTATATAAAAACAATAAAACTCTTTGATAAAACAAATTCCGAAGACAAAATACAAATGTGATTCATCATTGTTGACTCAGACAATCTAGTTAACTTATCTCCCCAAAACGTTAACAATTTCAAGTGCACAAGTTGGTCAGTTCCGCACAGCGTTTATCAAAGAGTGTCAACTGATAAAGAGTACGTTAAAGACTGATACCTTAAGTTATATAAATAGCACATACTGGTTGACCAAAGCGGAAATTGGCTATTAGCGATTGCAAGGGCCAGCAGCTGTTGTAGCGAGTGTAACGAACTGAAGTGTGCCTTTGGCTAGTGTTGGACAACATAAAAAAAATAGACACGAGATCAACAAACAATATTAAATGACAGACAGGCGGCAAACAAGCAGTGAGGCATCACACAGCGAGAGAAGGGGGATCACGAGACGGAACGTTGCAAGTTAAAGCTGATCAATGGCTGTTCATTCAATTTAGTGTGCGAAGCGTAAACTGATTGTGATCGACGGACGGACAACGAGATGCAGACCGCGGTGCAGTGAACTTTCAGCGAGAGAGGCCAACAAACGCAACATGGCTAGGAGAGCGAAGGAGTGAATAGGGAGAGGGGAGGGCGGAGTGAAGAGAGACGCAGAGACGCGCATATGGTCAGCATTGTATGGAACGGCCAACTAATAACAAACAACCGGCTTTTTACATGGAACTACAGAGAGAGTGAGATATAGTGGAAGGAGGGGAAGGTAGGGCAGTGCGGGGCGTGGCGGAAAGTGCAGACTGTGGATAACTTTTGTTTACTTTGTGCTGGGGAGAGAGGCAGCAACAAAGCAGCAACACACACAACTCGTTGCCCCTCGCGGTTGCCGTTGTGGGGCATACACATAAGTCACTACTACACAAATTGCGCAAATTCCACACGTTCACATACATACACACACACACACACGCAAACACACACATCCCAACGATCATAGTAACCATCTGTCGTCACTTTTCAACACTGGCAACCCGATCATCAGCTCTGAGGTGAAGGCCGCAACATCGCTTCGCATAATTGCATCCAACTCTCCAAAGACGCCAAAGACTGCAACAGTTGAAGTTGCAAGCAACGAGCTGGCCCCATAACGAATTCGCAATAATGCGCATTTTATTAGATTTTGTTTTCTCGCCCGCTCTCTCTCTCTCTTTTTCTCTCTCTCTATCTGTCTCTCTCTTGCTGCTCTCACTCTGAGTGCATTTTCCGCATCAACACGATTTTCATTTAAATTTTCCAAAGCGTTGCCCTTTGGGTCTGCGCACTGTGTGTGTATGTGTGTGTTCCTGGAAGGAAATGTGTTTTTTTTTTTTTTGCATAGCTCGAGGTGTTTGACGTGTGAAAGATTGTGGCATTGGCTTAGGGCTGTCAGGTTTCGTTTTGTACGAAAATGCGCTGAGACATATACGAGGAATTGCATTTGAAAAGTGTAGGTAAGGAAATGCGTTACGGCTTCAATGCCAACTGCGAAAAGGCATTAAAAAAAGAATGGCAAACTAAATCACTTGATGTACGAGAATTGAAATCATGTCTAAGAACTATGACTTGACAAAGATTGTGCATGCATACCCTTAACATATATATATTCTTGATCAACATCAAAAGCCGAGCTACGAACTCCATACATGATATATAAGTTATCTCATCTACCATACGCAGTTTAAGCTTGTTATTTTTATCGGTAACCGACCACAATTTAACCGATTTAAGCCCCTTAGCAATAAGACAAAATTATAAAGTTATCCGGATATATTATAGATGAGCTGTAAAAACTTCATTATGAGAAACACAGATTTTTCATATTGAAAACACAAATATTTACAGCCCTACTATGTAAAAACCGACTAAGTTGATTGATTTATTTGAACCAAAATTTAGAAGTTCGAGTTAGTGAAGTTTGACTACGCCTTTATAGTTTCACTACATGGAGCCTTATACATTTATACATTTTTATGAACCCTAACATGTGTATATTTGATTTTTACAACTCTCCCTGGTCTATTTACACTCCCCACGCATCGCCTGATATCCACATCCACATTCACATCCACATCGGCATCGACATCAACACTAAAAACACACGAAAACACGCACAGTCTTTCAATTAGCGTGGGGTCTACCGAAAAACGATCTTCATCGAGTGAAGCTGATGATGATGCTGATGCTAATGCTGCCTGGGGTCCATGGCAGACGCCGTCATGAGTTTGCCATGCAGTTTCCAAAGCGCATCCAAACGGCCAAACAATTCAACTGCCATTTATTTTATTTATTACAGTTGCGGCTTTCGTGTTGTTTTGCTTTAAACTGGCTTCATGGTAAAAAAAAAAAAACAAAAAAAGTGAAATTTTCACAGGAGAAAATGTTGCAAAATATTGCAATGCGGTTTTCAAAGTACTTTTCAATTTGACTTTTGATTGGTATATTTTATGATGTTGGTTTTTAATTAAATTTACCTATTTTACAGATGCCAATTAAAATGCTGAAGTTTAGTTCAAATGCAAATATATTTGATTTATCACACCAAAAATCTAAATTTCGATATGTCAATAGGCAATGGAATCGATGGTAATCGGAGATGAAAGGTTTTGGATATACATACATATATATGTATATATATATATATTTATATTTAGATTTTTTGTTATTAACAGATCGCTCAATGTTGCCGTGCGTAATTTGAGCTCATTTATCAAAAATGTTAAAATAAAAAGACAACAAAAATCAACAGAAAGAGGTGGAGAACCGAATAGTGTACGACAGGCTCGAAAATTATGCGTTAATTAACATGGCAGCTGGCATGGGGCAAGCTCAGTGATAAAGCCGAAAGTTGAGTTGAGCGATCCAAAAGATCTCATGAAGGTTGCGGGCATCTGGAGATCTGGTTTACTACGCCTTTTGTATATACATAAATCGACTTTGACATGTGACCCCAAAGAGTTTGACCTTCGCAGCAGCAGCAGCAGCAGCAGCTCATAAACACCGGCAGCAGCAACAACAATATCTAAACAAATGCTGGCGCAATAATTCAAAGTCTTAATTGGGGCTTATCGCCTGGCAGGCGAAAAGAAAATACTTATAAAATAAAAAACAAAACAAAAAAACAGATCGATCACAATAATTATAAATTTGTAAATTGCGTTTAATGCTCATTTCTCATTTCACAATTGAAGCATCACTCTAACAAAAGGCTCATAAATTAAGTCCAAAGTGCTTGAAATTAGCGATTTCCAACTATTTTATAGACAAGTGGCAAAGATAACAAATATAAAAAAAACACAAGTACTAAGCCAAATAAGTAGCGCAGATCAATCATTTTAATTTATTTCATGCAATCGATCAATTAAAACTTTTTATTGTCAGATTGTAAGGCATCTAAGTGGAAAAACATTCCGATCGAGTGTAAAATAAATAAATAAATAAGAACGCTTCGCTTATCATTCTGGCATCAATGCATATCTAATACTCAATTGGAGGTGAATATCTTTAAAATTGTGTTTTTCGTTTTTATTTTACGAGAACTTTTATGCCAAATTTAACGTACTTGGCTAGATTGCTCCAGATTTATAGTTATATCCAGTCCTTATTATATTTCAGTTAGCATCCACTGCAAAAAGCCAGTTTTGCCATACTGTCATTTGCAGTGTTGAGTAGCGTTGCATTTTTTTAGCATTTGCTCTAATTGTCTGAACAATGTTTACTCGACAAACAAAGTGCTTTGACTAAAGGTAAACATGAAACCTAATTGCTAAAAAAAAAAAAAAAATTCAAAAAGTAAACATGAAAAAATTTTCGATTTTTTTTTTTTATGTCTACCTAGAGAGCACCTGTAGGGCGCTTAGGGCGTTGTGTCGCTAAACAAATATGACTGATAATTGCTGATAAACGTCGGCGCTGCTTGATTGTATATATACAGTGTCTCACACCTTATTTGGAACAGTGACTAGCAAAAATTTTAAAGTGCTATAAAGTTTAAACAAGGAAAAAAATGCAAAATGTTTAAATGCCAATTAGTTTAATGTTATATCACATTTTAAAAGGAAACTTTAGTTTTTATGCAAATATTAATTAATTAATTAAAATTAGTCAAAAACTGAAAACATATCCAAAAAACGTTTCACAGCTTATTTGAAACAGTCTTAAGAAAAGTGAAATATTTGGCGTATGAAAGCTTAAATAAGGATTTTAATACTTAGTATGATATCCTTTAGCCTTAACAACTTCGCTTAACCTATTATTCATGGACGATACCAGCTTCCAACTAGTTTCTGGACTGATCCTGCTCCACTCCTCCAGCAGAGCATTTTGAGATCCTGTTTGCAGGATATGTTGTGGTTCCGGATATTATTTTCCAGCAGAGCCCACAAATTTTCAATAACATTTAAGTCTGGAGACTGGGCCGGTGGAATTATCATGTGGGGGCCGTTCGATCTAAGCCAGGACTGTACTATTCCGGACTTATGCTTGGGGTCGTTGTCCTGGTAGAAGCGGAAAGTACGTGGGATTCCCAGTTTCTCGGCACTTTGGAGTAAATTTTCCTTTAGTATATCGAAGTACACATTACTGTCCATTGTTGTTTCAATGAACACAAAATTTCCGCCGCGGGCTGTCGAGGTAGATGCCCATACCAGGACACTTCCTCCGCAGTGCTTGACTGTTGCCTTTCAGTTTTTGGGACTCAGATCGGTATTGGAGTGTCGCCACACATAATTCCGTCCGTCCGAACCAAAAATGTTTAATTTGTACTCAAATTCAAATATGATTGTGTTCCAGAACTCCAAATCATTGTCCAGGTGAATTTTGACGAACGTCATCCTAGACCCTATGTTTTTGCTTTTACAAATTTCATTTTCCATTGTTCTCGGGCATTTAAGTCATGGTGGCGCAGAACTTGGAGCACAGTTCCCATACTGGTCTTTTTCCTTATTTCATCCTGCACCTATTGAGTCAGTTTTTGAGCAGATAGCTTAAAATTTCCCCTTGAAATCTTGATGATCCTCGGCTCGTCCTGCTCGGTGAAAATCGGGTTTGGTGCCATTCCGCCTCTGTCCTCTGTCCGGTTTTCGTCGACGAAACTCCGAATGATGTAGAATACAGTTGAGGTGTTTAGATTGACCATTTTAGCTATTTTTCGAAATGAATATCCAATTTTGAAGTGTTCCAGGATGAGTTTCTGTTGATCAATGGTAGTCCGTTTGGCCATTGTCCTTGTTGGCAGGTTGCAGCCCAAATGCGGGAAAAAACTAAACTGACTTAAAAGGTTGGTCTATTTCTACCGTAAATATCCAACTTTAGGTAAAAAATCCGGGTTTTATGGCACCCAGGTGTCCAGAATGTAACTGTTCCAAATAAGCTGCGATCATAAAATTACGTACTTTTTTACATAACCCGATCTAGCGGGTGGGGAAATCCCAGTTTATTAGGGTCATATATTCATTTTGGTGGTTAATATATGTACCTGCCATGGGTCTTTGGAATTTTTGAAAAATAATGCATAATGAGTTTATGGCAGGTAATTGAAATTTTTGCTAGACGCTGTTCCAAATGAGGTGTGAGACACTGTATATATGGTGTGTATATATATTCTGTGCTCTGTCGCCGATCTGCGAGTGTTGACTTTAATCAAATAATAACACACTCATTGCATGCCGTTGCAGACACTTCAAATCATTAAGGGGCAGCCGTAGGTGCAATCAGAGCGATATTTGCATAAGTGGGCCAGCTAAATGGCATCGCATTTCATTATTTTAGCGATAAGAACCAGATTTAAGGTGTGAATACAGTTATATGTGTATCTTAAGCGGAAATCAGACAACTATATATTAAGGGGTTTCTGCCTACAAAGAAGCGGTAAATTAAATATGAACCCTGTCATATAGGTTTAAGTTAACTGGTAATTGCGGCTCCATAAATATTACTGCAAATATGGCCATATTAATACTAGTAAATAAACAATAAATTGATTAAACTTTGAAACTTAAGCCATCTAAAGAACAATAAAAAATGTAACACTGATAGCCTTGCTGTATAATGTAGTTAATGATTGAGTTAATAGTATTCATATTTTTTATTAACTAAGCTTAAATTTAAAAAAAAATTGCTTAAGATAAGAGTTCAAGTTATATATTTTTATTACTTTTTATTTTATAAACAAACAACTATTTTGTTTTTTACTTTGCATGCAATGAGCATTCTTCACTCCTAATTTTTGTAATATTAACGATCTTAAAATCATGAATTGCACACTTTAAAAACAAAACTTTTGGACTCTTAATACTTATAACTTATTACTTATGACTCTTATTGGAATATTAAAAACAGCAATTGTTTTTTTCGTGTACAAAGCTCTGTATTGTAATCTATGTATATTTTCATGCATCGCTGTCTGATGGCCTTTCCTTGCAGAAAGCGCTTTAATCTGCCACACATTATTTTGCACTCCCTTTATCACACACACACACACACACACAACCGTACACATTTAACCTGAATATGGCTCATGCATTAAATATTATTACTTTCCGAGACATTTGTACAACGCAGGCGTGTTTCTATTGACGCACAACTTGACGCGCTGAGTTGACTTGCAACACTGAGCCAAATTGGTAAAGGAACAGTGGCAAGACAACATAACTGATAAGCCAACATCCGAACGGGAGTCTAGTTGAGTGTGGTTAGGACGATGGCAGCAAAATTGATAGAACCATTCACAACAGTACATACAGCATTATATGCCACATACATATATATTTTTATATATATGCATATATAAATGTACATATAGATTTGTACATACACAATTTTTAACAGGTCACAAGCTGTGGACATACACAAAAGCTTCGTTGCACTCGTTTTCATCCTTCGGGAACCGACGCGCCCATTTCCCACGAGCAACTTCAAAGGGAAAGGCTGGCAACAGCTGTTGTGCATTTAACAGTCCTCTGTTACTCCGCTGCTATAGATACATGAGTAAGCTATCTGTATCTGCGACTGCAAATGTATCTGTATCTATACTCCGTTATGTCGGTCAAAAGTCATACATATTTACAGCACTTCGCAGCTATTTCATGTGGCAAATTATGTTTGTAAGTACATATATAGAGGCACTTATACATATATATTTTATAATAAATTGTCGTTCTCTCTAGTGGGCTAGGTCAACTGTAAAATTCTGCTGCTCTGTTGGCAAAATGTACTATTTTTCACTCCCCTGTCGACCAAAGGAATGGTTTCTGGTCTGATAAGCAAATTGCTAATGCTTTTCATATTTAATTAGTGGCTAAAACAGAAATCCATTAAAATTGAAGTCCCTCAACAATTAAGAAATGTGCCTTGTGCATTTTCTTTATTAGATACATATTTGGTGCTCTCATTGTACTCTGTTAGACACAAAAGGGAAATGATTATTGTGTCACAAAAGTACATAATTCGGGGTAAGGATGAAAATTAATGAATTTATATTATTTATGTATGAATTAATGAAAAATGTATGATTTGATTTTATTTATTCATGATTAACACAGTTACACAGGCTAAAATTGCCTTATCCGATTTTAATGAAATTTTGCCCGTTGATCAATAATATGTCTGGGTATATTATATATCTTTTTACAATTATTGTTATCGAAAATCAACTTGTACCAAAAGTCGCAAAACTCGAGCAGTTAACGATACAGACTGATAAGACTGATCTGCGTATGGTATACGATAACTTATGGATGAACTAACGGATATGGCTAAATGGAAATAAATATTTAAAATTACATTATGGGGTTTGGAGAGACCTGTTAAACACTTCTCTTAATTAATTAAATATACAATTTCTTAAATTGCATAGCACTTGCTGGGAACTTTATGAGCGTCTACTGATGGTTTCTAATAAATTCCAATCATTACCATTTATACTGACTCACTTTTTGTCAAGTCATAATTCCCAACAGACAGTTACATAATGAACAATAAAAAAAAAAGAAAAAATTACTAGCAATGTTGTGCACTTATCGTTTAAGTAAGTTCCATAAAACACACTCGTCTGCACTCTTTGTCCAGCTGCGAAGATTCGTAATTAAATTACCACCCAGATACATACAAATACAGGTCTACATGTGCAGCTGCCACCAATGGCCAAGTGACACTTGTATAAGTACAAGCACAGAAATCTTCATTGTGAGGAAACCCTCGACAGGTTGTTTGTCGGCTATTCCTGGTCTCGGCCATGAAACACAGGCGGTAGCGTGAAACGAATTGTTTTTTTTTTTTTGGCTTGTTGATTTTTTTTTTTGTATTTTTGCCGACATGGTAGCCATCCCAACAGGTACCAAAACAATGCTGACTATTTAGTGAAATGCTTTTGTTTCGACTGCGGAGCAACTCGTTGTCATTGTTGATGTTGTTGTTGTCGTAGTCGCAGCCGATTCGAGTCGACTCTAGTCGAATAGAGTCGCTTATTAACTTACCTGTTATTCGAGGCATTTTCATTTTTCACACGCACTGCCACAGACTGCAAAATGAAAATGCACTTGCTTGAGTTTTGTTTTCAAGTCTCGAAACTCGAATCTTGAATCTCGGATCTCACCCTCCCTCAAAACAGTTGTTGTTTTCTGAATGAATTGGTAACATGAACGGAAATAATGCCGCAGGGGGTGATTTCTTTTTCTAGTCAACTTAGCCTACTGCGTATGTGTGAGTGAAATGGAAAATGTTTGTCTGTCTGTCATATGGCGACTGTCATTAGGATTTGTGTTTTGTTTGATTTAATACGTTGTTCACCTTTTCTGGGCTTCCTATCGAGTCTTGCTTGGGGCGTTACCATCGTCTGCTACAGCATCTTTTTTATTAGTTCAAATTTTGATTTCGAATTTATTGTTCTACTACCGGTCTATAATTAAAATGCTGCTTCTTATCTGGCTGCTTATCATTAAAGCACGATTAGCTGTAGCCCTGGGAAAATTGTGGTTTGATTTTGAAATGAAGTTGCTCCGGATCAGTATTAAATACAAGAACACTAATGTACAGATCTATATGTACATGTTTGCGTATATTTATAAATAACAGTTACGAGCTTAGGTTGCATTTTGATGGAAAATTAAGGCTGTAAACTGATTCTATTGAAATGTAAGCCAACAAATCAAAATTGTCTACAGCTGTGACTTTAAATGAGGAATAAAATACTTTTATATAATTCTATGTAAGCACATTTGTCTATATATTTATTTATTATTTATTTACGTATAAATATTAGTTATGGGTTAAGGTTGAAATTCGATAGAAAATATTGTTATAAGATTGAAATGTTAGATGCTCGGTATAAGCCAGTAAATCAAATATTTTGTATCCGCAACTGTTGCAAATGTTAAAAATTGTACAAAAATAACCTTAGCTTTTAGCACACTTTCCGTTTGCCACAAAATACAATTACAACTCTTTATTATTGATTGGTAAACATTTTAGCATTTGATTTATTTGCAAAAATATATGTCCGTTCACCGTTGTTGCACTTTCAATTTCAGTATATTATTTTGCAGCTGGCAATGCTGCGCTGTAAATGGTTGTTTTTTTTTAATGTGAAACCAAACGAAAATGAAATGTTGTTGTGTATATATAGATACATAGATACATACATATATACATGCAGACATACATACACACATATGTAATTCTGATTACCTCAGGTTGCCTAGTTGGCCAAAAGGGGGCAACTGCAGGCATTGCAAACACTTTCGGCCAAATCAAAATGGCCATAAAAAATGAAAATTGCAACTTTGGAAATTATGCGGCAAACAAGTTTTGAACGCGCCACTTGGGACCTGCTGCTACACGGGGGTAGGGGTGAAGCTGTGGGGCGAGGGGTATTGCGGAGGCTAGCGCCAAATTTCACGTTGCAATTGCTGCATTACATCGGCAGTTGCCAACGGGCCACCCTATTTCAGTTGCCACTGGTCGTAGCCACTACACTACACTACATGGAAGAGTATGATTATTATTATTATCATTAAGCAGCGGCTTCCGCCTCAGCAGCGGAACAAACTTCACATAAATTGACGCACGAGACGCGCAAAAATATAAAGATGGGAAAAACAATAACAACAAGAACAACAACAAAAAGAAAATAACATAAACAAAACACAGGCAACGGGAGCAAAAAAAAAAAACAAAAAAATAACGCAACTGCTGAGAGCCAAAAGCGAAGACGCTAAAGAAAGAGAAGACAAAACACATGAAAGAAAAACTAAAATGATTTTCATGTGTGGCGGAAAAATGTTTTGCTTTGGGAAATACTTTTGGATAATTGTGTAATATGGTAGGGTCCATTGTACCTACTCGACCCATTCACCACACACAAGCACACATATGTATATATATATGTAGGCAGGCACACCCACCACAAGAAAAGTCTTCAGGCTGTGTTGCCAATTGTTAAAAATTTGCGACAACAACAACAACAGCAGCGTTGCCAACTGTCAGCTGTCAACTGCAAACTGAGCGATTTATTATTGTTCTTGTAGGTGGGCAGACAGAAGTAGCAAAACAAAATGCAGCTCGTAGAAAAAAGCTGAAAATCTAATTGAAAGAACTTAAATATAATATAACAAAAGTACACGGATTTTGCTGTTGAAAATAAATGTACATACATACATAATAGAAAGATCCAAGTGGAAGCCAAGTGCCTTTCTCTATTGATTTCTATTGACACCCTTACAAATATAATATTGCCTGGCTGGCACCAAAAACTAAATGAAGCATGAAGCCTCGGCTTGTAATATTAGACAAGTTTTGTTTGTTTTTTTTTTTCTTGCACAGATGAAAATTAGTCGCCCTGTCGCACAACTGGGCGGCAACCCTGCCGCAGCTGCATTCCACAATTGCAATCAAATCAACTTTCCAATGATGGATTTTGTCTTCATCTTTCCATTATAATTTAGCCATTTTTTTTTTCTATGTTGTTGCTGTTTGTTTGTTTTTGCCATTACCTTATTAGCTAAAAACCTGTTGATGGCGAAGCAGACGTCGCTGATCGCTGATAATGATGATGATGATGATGACGATGATGATGATGATATAAAAAAATAAATGCTCAAGCGCCTAAATGTTAATACCAAGCGCCAAAGGGGGCGTGAAGGCTGGGGGTAGTGGCAAAACTGGGGTGCACATTTTGACATGCAAAGTGAAAATTGTTGATAAAAGAAAACAAGAGTGCTGATCGCCAGTTGGTTGCCCGACGAAGAAACACCACGTATTCAGTAGTGTATGATTTATACCAATTGACACACACAAAAAGAATGTTATTCAAAAATAAAATATAACCTTCTATAGATATTTTTCTACACTTGTCATACTGAAAACTTGGAAGCAACAAAATATGTTCTTAAACATTATTTCCATTTACCTACAACTCGAAAGTGAAGATGCTGTAAAAGTTGCAGAGGCTGAAAGCGGTGACATTTTCGATACGACTGTACATCCCGGCGAGCAGGATGATGATCTTGTGATAGCGGTTCTATCGCTGGGACTGCTCGTGCTGCTCATCTGTTGTTGCTACAGTTGCACCAACAAATAGAACAACCGAACAACCATTCGAAAGCGATGCCCAAAACACCAGCGCAGACACCCATTTGAAATAAACGACTACCGCAAAGCACGATGATAGCAATTTTCAATATTTTTGTCAACTTTACAGCTATTGTCACATGTCGTTTGAACAAAAATATCAAATATAGTACAAATAATTGAAGGCACATAAACAAGGTAAATTTAAATTGAAAATCATAAATCTCTTTATGAACAGTTTTTAAGAAAAATACATATTGAAATTTCTTTAATTTAATCATTTATCAAGACCAACCGCGACGCAAACGCATTTAAAACGAGAAACTTTTAGCAGGATTTCCACATCGCTTTAGCGAAAAACTCACCGCAAAAATCAAAGCTTTGGGAGAGCAATTGTTGTTGTTGTTGTCGTTGTTTTTGTTGCCGTTTCGGCTAAATTTTCAGTTTTTCTGTCCAATTCGATTGCGCTTTTGTTATATTAAAAATAAATGGAACATTACAAGATGCGTTTTTAAAAAAAGTAGTATTTTCGTTTTTTTTTTTTTGTTTTTGGTCTGTATTTGTTGTTCGCGGTCTATGTACAAAATGAGACGTATTAGAAAATTCAAAGAGACACACACACACAGAAACACAGAGAGCAGCAGCGAACTCAGTGGAACACAAACAAACACGTTTTAGGCATATTTGTGAGTGTGTGTGTGTGCATTTGAGGTGCCTGCGTGTTTGAGTGTGTGTGTGCGATTAGAACTGTTGTTGTTGACCGTTTAAGGCTGCTGCTAGTTGTTGCTGTTATTGTTGTTTTTCTAAACTGGTATTAGATGCAAGCAAGCAGTCTGTGTAACTTAAGAAGCGCACAATAAATAAAAACATTTCGTTATGTGTTTGTGTGTGTATGTGTATATGAAACAATTGCTGTGAATTTTGTAGTATTATTATTCACTTGAAATAGCCACAGAATTGATTGCAGACGTGTAAAATTACACCGACTTCTTAAAGCGGAATGAAAATAAAACGGAACTCTTTGCTGCACACACACATACATACACACACACAGGCACGCACACGCACGCACTCATCCATACAAGCAACAACTCACACGCACACTCACACAGTCACGCAGATGAGATGAACGCGGCGCGCTAAATAACAATTTATTCCGCAGCACAGGTGTGTGTTTAACATTAATTTATAATAATATGTGTGTATGTATATTGTAATAAAAAGCACGTTAAAAACAATAAGCAACAAATGACCGGGCCAAGGTAGAAGACGGAAGTGATACTTTATATTTGCAATTATGCTTTTGTTTCTTACAATTATTGATATAGACACATTTTCAAATTGTTGTATATCAACAATATCCAAAATTGGATCACTTATAAAACTTCGCAAGTCGCACAACCGACGGACCGACCGCACGATACGGCAACAAATTTTACAATAACAAAGCTGACAACAGTCTGCTGTTAACTGGATCTATATAACAGAAATATGGCATTAACATTTGCCAGACATTTAACATAACCTGACTTAACATTGCTATACTGTTAGAATTATGCACAAATATTCATCGAAAACTGCTGTTATTTGCGTTTTAAGGAAATTAAATTTTTAGTATAGCAGTTTTATTTTGCGTTTGACTCCATTTAATAATATAAATAATAATAATATGAAAATCGCGACAAAACGGTACCAAAATGAGCAAATCGATGGTTAACATAATACTCTGTTGCGTTATTTTAAAATTTTCTGTTATTTTAAAATTGATTAGGTTAATATACAGATATGAGAATTTATTTTAAAATGTCTATCTTACAAAACAGAAGCAATTGTAATTACTATTTTAATGATTTTTGTCTCAATTCGATAGCAGACGCATGGCACAGCGTTACCTTTTGTGTTTTTACATGAAATTGTGTTAATTTACTGTAAAAGCTCATGGGAACTGTAAATACTCGTAATAAACTTTTAACTAACAGAAAGAGAGAGAGAGTGCTCTTCGCAGACTGTTATTTAAAAAACACAATTCTGGCGGTAAATTTAAAAACAGTTTTCTGTTTAATATTTTTATTTTCTAAACCAAGACAATTAACTATAAGTTTTGGAGTATAGCTGATTTAACACATATAAATATCAATAAATTCAATGGAAAGCTAAACAATATACGAACTAACTACAACTAGCCGAGATTCTCTAAACAAATATCAACAAAATGATTTGGAAAGTATTTCTATAAGAAATTGCAATCTATTAGCCTATTCCTTGAGGGCTCGCAAATCCGGATAAAGTGCGCCCGCATTTATGTAATGAGATTCAGGTTTGCGCAAATCACGTTTATTGCCAACGACGACAGCTTGGCCCGTTTTCTTAACCAGCTTCTTGGCCAGTCCCTTTGGTGTAATATAGTTGACATTCTGGCTGATGATAAACGCATTGCCAACGGTATCAAAAGTGCCGCTGGCCAAATTGCCAGCTGGAGAACCGTATCTGGGAATGCACAGAGAGTATAATCAATTATTACTTTATATTACTAATTAGGAGACAAGGGAAGCTGACAAAACGCACTTGTGTTCAATTATTTTAACCGAATTCTCACTCAAACTGTTGCCCAATATTTTGGCGGATGTCTCCAGGCCATCGAATACGGTGCTAAAACCCTCAACGGCTCCGGCGGCAATTGTCATGGCGCCCTCCATGGCGCTATTTGCCTGGCTGCTGTCGTAGCCAAAGCCCTTTTGCAGCAGCCGTGAGCCTTGGGTCTGGACATGTGGTGCCAGGTAGCCGCCCACTGCCATCGCAGCGGTGCCCACCTTGCCAGCAATCCAACCGGTCATTCCGGCCGCAGCATGAGTGACCTTTTGGGCCACCTCGACACCTGTTTGCACCGAGCTGGGCACCTGGGTCTGACCATCGGGGGCAGCTGGTGTCATTTTTGAGATTAGATAGGGCGTTGATTTCATCATTAGACCACCGGTCTTCTCGGCACCTTTGACCAGATTGCGCGCTATGAAATCCGCTGCGCACACAATGTGCTTGGAGACCTGCTCGGAACTGGTGGCCGGATCCGAGAGGGCGTCAGCACGTCGTGTGCGCGGCGATTGCAGCTGCTGCACAGTGTCCGCCAGCACGGCTTCGAGCAGATCAAGAAAGAATTGCTGCAAATCGGCCATTTGCTCCTCCTCCGTTTCGCCGGCGCTCGTGCTTAGCGGACGCTCCGGCTTCATCAACATTATGCCAAAGGCATTCCCCGGCTGCACTGATTCCATGTCCGGCAATATGAAGGCGCCGTATTCGGTGCGATAGCAATGGGATACACTGGGTATCAGTGGATATAGCCAGACGGTAGACTGATCCTCATCCGGATTATGATCCGGTGCGTGTTGCTGCATATCGCATTGGATAAAGTAAATGCCGCTCAAATGTTTCCATTTACCGCCAACGGTGCACATTATTAGCGACATTTTGGTGCTGCCCGTCAATGTGATCACCTGGCCACTGGCCTCGATACGATAGAGCTTCACCTGTGCCTGGAACAGTTCATCCAACTGCGCCTCGGCATCGTGGATGGCCAGCAGTTGACGCAATCCCATAGCCAGCTCCTTGTAGGTCTTGGGCCGGCCACTGGCATTGGCCACATCGTAGAATGTCGCTGGATTCTCTGCCAGCAGTGGTCGCTTGCTGGACAACTGTCTATCCGGTTGCACCTGCTCTTGTGCCTCCATGGCGCCCTCATCGATGGTCGATTGCTTGGCGCCGAGTACCTTCAGGCGATAGCTGACCTCCGTCTTGGCGCTCTTCAGTTTCTGTATGATGGCACAGGCATCGTTCCACTGCTCCAGCACGGCATCGATGTCATCAGGCAGTCCAACGGGTATAGCGAATGTCTCCTCGATCATCTGCAGCGCCAGCTCGTAGGCGCCAATGGCAGCTGTCAGAGATTCCGACTCCTCGTGACTGATGGCCAGCTCCACTTGTGTCATGGCAGCCTTGTAGGAGTGCTTAATCTTCTCATGGGCCTCGAGGAACTCCGTTTCCGTCGACATGACGGTGCTGAGCAACTACAGTGGATTAAACTCCGTTAATTATTAAACTATTCAACTATATTATTAATTATAAGAAAGTATATCAAAAAGCAAACTGATCGCAACTGATTTAATCAATTTAAACTTATGTGTATACACTTGTAGCGCATACATAAAACAAAAAAAAAGATAAAATATGTTTTTTTTAGACAAACTTGTTGATAGAGCGCGCTGGCCATTTTGTCGCCTCTGAAAGACCAATGAAAACTGAAATGGCTGAAAATCTCGCAAGGGATGCTTTGCCAACTTTTCGTCAGACATGCCACAAATTGCATTACACATTAAATAAAAGAGATGATGGCAACTCTTCACCCTTCACACACACACTCCTCCCTTGTTTTACCACACACTTGTTGCACTCTCAACTTACCTTTACTTTTATGTATAGCTGTTATATTCGCTCTTCTCACGTCCTGTTCGCTTACTAATGCATCCGGTAATGTCGTCAGATAGTCCAAAAGAGAGATAGAGAGCGCGCGTGAGAGCGAACGGGATGTACGGATGCTGACTAATCGCCGCGATTTCTTGATAAGTGTCACAGCCGCCGTTTTACACGCTTCTGCCTATGTCAATAATTTATTGCGCTAAAAATATCCGGACACGTATTTTGTACTTGGATTTCACCATTTCTATTATACTGCTTACCTTTTCTAAGTCTATTGTCATTTCATGCAGCTGCTGCTGTCGCTGTATTCACATCGTGTTTGAGTACGCAAAAGGAATTTGCGAAGAATAAAAATAAATCGTTTTCGTTTGTATTTTGATTGTTTTTATCGTTGCTTCTGCAACTGCTGCTGTTTGTTCTGATACTGCGTCAGCTGTTACTGTTACACTTGCCAGCCTGCTGTTCAGTGAGTTGTCATACAGCAATGTTGATCTGCTGTAACGTAACATTAAGCTGTCAAGCAGCACAACTTATACATTTCTAAGCTTATATTTTGTAAAGCTTTTGAGCGTCGCCGAAATATAAGACTCATTTTGTAAGTTCGAATAAATAATGCTAAATTTCAAAGATTTAGGGTACTTAACTTGAAAAAAATACATATATTTTTTAAATTTTTTATAGATTGGGAATAATGTTCTTCTTAGCCTTACTATTTCATCTGAAATTTTGAATAAGCAGTACGGACCCATTCCATTTAATTTAGCCACCCGTTTTAAATACGAAAACGATTTTTTAGCACATTTTTTTCTTTCGTTTTTTATTTTTTTAAATTAAAATACACATTCTTGAATGTTGTAATTTTTATACATTTAGTTCGTTTCGGACTACATTCAAATCCTATCAAGTGGTATGGGCTGGCGAAAGGAGATGGCCGTATAAATATATTTGTATATTTATATAATATTATATAACGAAAATAATCAATTGGAACTTGTTAATATGATGAAACATAAAAAAATGTTCAATTCAACATTGTCAAATTCTAACGAGACGCAGACTTTTTTATTTGGTTTTCCTTCCAAAAACATTCCATTGCGGGAGCGGGAGACGAGTTTCGATTGAAATCACATTATGCGCCCTATTGGCACATATAATTTGGATATATGTGAAGTTGATTTAAGTTTATATATAAGTTATATATATGTTAGTTTTGTTATAACGTAATTTTTAACGCATTTGACGAGAACTTGCTCAATCAAATGTGACGAATAACGAAGAGAAAAAAGCTTTCTGCTTTTCCTATACTTTTCAGCCGATGATTTCAATGCTTGAAATTATGTATATATATATATATATATATATATATATATATAAATCCTAGTTTTCTTCTTTTCTTAGGGTTTCTTTGTTAATGCATATATAATGCAGCTGAAGGCTGCTCTAGCTGCAAGAGCTAGTTTAGGTTTAGGTTGCGGTTGGTGGTGCAGTGGCCAGCTCCCGATAGGCATCCTGGAGCGCCTGCTGCTGCTCGGTACTCAAGGTGCTCGCACAGGCCTGCATCACATCCGGATTGGATTCAATTTGCTTGACAATGGTTAGCAATCGGGTGCCCGATGGACTCTGCGCCTCGAGCACCTTGGTGCAGAAGGTGTCCGCAATTATTGATACGATGCGTGGCAGATTACAATTGTTGGCGCCCAAAATCACTGGATGATTGGCCTCAATCAGATCGCACAAATAGCCGTAGATGTGGGCGGCCTCCTCGGGATCTTCGGAGGTGGGCAGGCAGGCGAACCAAACGCCAATCAGCTCATCCAAATTGGTCAATGCCGTCTTATTGTATTTGAGTATCTTGGCAAATGCCGATATGGCATTCTCCGTTGCATTTATGTTCTCCACTTCGCGAGCCCGCGGATCGTTGATGACCTGCACCAGCAGTGGAATGATTTGGGCGCACGTATGCGCAAATTGATCGCCAGCAAATTGGCCCAAAACACCGCAGCCATATGCAGCCGCCTGGCGCACATCTGGCGACTTATCCACCACATACTGCAGCAGAGCAGGCGTAAAAATATGCTGATAAGGCGTACAAGCGGGTCCACAGAATTCTACAGCAAATAAACAGATTTGATTAGGAAATCAATCTCAATAATTGCACAACTTACCAATAAGATCATCGAATACACAAATACCCCACTGGCGATCGGCGAACGGACGATTGGGATCGAGAAGCTTGATAAAGTGCGGTGCCACCTGCTCGAAAGCGGGCAAAAATTCGGCCTTGCTGGTTAGAAAGAGGGCGTGTATGATGTCCACTACCTTGGATAGTATATAGATGTCGGTGTCATCCTGTTCTGCCAGCTCCTCCTCAACGCCATCATCGTAATCCTCCTCGGTGCGGGCAGCGAGGCGTTTATCGGCACGCTCGAAATGTTCCAGGACATACTTGTTGATTATCTCCAGCACCAGTTTCATAGACTCCTCGTTAAGGCAGTTGGGGCCAAGGGTCTCAATACATTTCGCCAGCGAATTGAGCAACTCGGATTGTACATCCGGCTCCGGTTCGGTATTGATCACCTTAATCAGTTCTGGACAAATGTATAGCCACATACCCACCAAATAGTTTGGTCCCTTGATCTTGGCGCAGTCAAGCAAAAACGGCAACGATTCAGCGGCCGCCGACCGAACACCATCATGGAAGTAAAACTTGAGCAAGGGCAACATGAGGCGGACCACCTCCTCGGCGTGCTCGGCGAAGCCCTCCTTTAGTTCGCGTGCATAGCAGACGAGCATCTCGCAAGCGGATGCCTTGTCCTCCATTCCGGCGGTGCGTATGGCGAAGTTCTGCTGTTCACCGAGGGTGATAAACGACCATTCGACATCGCCCTCCAGATCCTCGACCTCATCGTTGTCCAGCAGTGCAACTTCCGGTTTCATGGCAGCCGTACGCATCACCGGACCCATAACTAGCGGCAAATACTGCTCGAATTGCTTGCCCAAAATCTTGCACATACGCGCCCAGGCGGTAATCAGATACGATGTCTGCGGATCATCGTCGGGCAGTTCACCCTCGGAGTGGGTCTTCAGCAGCATGTCCATCACCTCACCGGCATCCCCAATGAATTTCTCGCGACCGACAGCTAGACCGATGAGGCTAACACACTCGATGGTCTTGCCCCGCAGCATACGCAACTCCTCCGAATTGGCATTCTGGATGATGAACTTGAGGCAGGGCATCAGTCGATCGTAGTAGGCGACAAATTCCTGTTCGCACGTATCCGCCACAGAGGCAATGGTGGTCACCACCTGCTCCAGCACCAGTTTGTTGCCCTTCTCGACGAGCTCCGTGAACTTGGAGTTGAGAATGTTCTCCAGTTTACCCATGATTGCGTCCAAATAGCGTGTCAATATATGTTTGGGGCAATCCTCGCTAAAGTTAACCAAAGCGGCACCGGCATGCGCCTGTACGCGCGGATTCTGCTCATCGTCCAGCAGCAGCAGAAGGCCTGGCACAACCTGTATTCATTGGGGCGAATACAATTTGAAAGTTATATTAAAAGCAATTACAGGATGGGTTGGTGTCTGTATCTGCGTACCTGTTCGTGAAACTTCTTCTCAAAGGTCGGTGCAAAATCAGTGGACATTTGGCCGATGGCATTGCAGGCGGCGTAGCGTACACGGGGATTGGGATCGCGCAGATAGTTGAGCACACCGGACATCACCTGATCGAGTATGGCCTCCATTTGCTTGTGGCAGCCCTCACCAATGGCCGAGATGGCCATAAGAGCGGCAAACCGATGCTTCCAATCGGTGTGATTCAGCATGCCCGGCAAGGCGTTCATCACATGAGGCAACACCATTTTGCCACCAAGACCACAGGCCAAGCGATCCAGCGATGATTCGGCAATCACATTGTTATCGCTGTGATCATCCTCATTGATGATATCGGCTGTGGCCCAGTTCTCGTCCTCATCCAGATCGGTCATCATTTGCAGCACGAGCGGAATGAGTGCGACAATATATTTCTCGGCACGCTTACGCACCATGGCTGGAGCATTCTCCGATAGCGAGACCATCACCTCGAGCACCAGATGCCGCCAGCTATCCTCAAAGTCTTGCGAGCTGAACACCTTCATGCACATCTCAAAGATGTACTCGAGTTGAGCCCGCAAGAATTTTGGACAATTCTCGGTCATGTCGATGAGCAGCTTAAGCAAACTTTGATCGTCCTGCGCCTCAATGGTTTCGCCGGTGATTACAAGCATCCGTGGCAATAGATCCCCAAAATGCTTGTATATGGTCACCTCCTTCTCCTTGTCGTGGTACAGAATGAAGGCGCCAATGGCACGAACAGCCTGAACACGAACCTCAGCATCGCCGGTATTCTCCATGCTCTTGGCCAGCATCTGTTTGATCAGATCGATGTATTGGGTTTCCTGGTTGCCAAAGATTGAGGGGACACTGCTGAAGATGCGCAGCGCCGACTCTTGCAGCTGTGGCGTTGGCGAATTGGCGCATTGGAACAGAAACTGTAGAATGTCCGGCCATTGATTGTTGCCATCCTCGTCGATCAGGCTGCGTGCCACCTCGGCGATCACTTCGCATATCTTGCGACGCAGTTGCGGTGTCACATCCTGTTGCACGGCCATCAAAATCTGCTGCAACAGCTGATTCTGCGATTCCACGGGCAACTGTAAGACGCAAATTCACATTATAATTATTAACATTTTATTATTTAATTCAATTAGAAATTCATACCCCTTTGTAGAACTCGAGAAATTCAGATGTGAAGAGGCGACGCAGCAAAACTGCGGCCATTTGGCGCGCCTCCTCCGATTGTTGGCCATTGTGAATGTTGCCCAGCAGGTGTGTTACCTTCAGCTCTCGGGAAATCTTGTTGTACGCTTCCTGGAATTTTGGAGTATTATAATTTTAACGAGAAATAGAAGATAGTACAGGGTGATTCATGTTATGGATTACAGTTATTTTTTGCTTTATTTAAATTACATTTTACTATAATCAAAGCTTAAATTAATGAATATTGCATTTGAACTTGTGAAACGGGCAGCGCTCAATTTTTAATTAAAATTAATTTAGCTAATTTATGTTTGTTTACAATAGCGCCAGATGGCGTGGGTGTGGTGTTGCCACCTTGTTCCTATTTTTGAATATCTCACGTAAATTTTTCGCATTCAAATTGGGCACTTTTAAATACAAAAATAGAATTTCTGCATAAACGATTTTCAAATATAGCAAAATAAAATTTTGCTGATGTCCTTGCTTGCTTAGCACAAATCTTATGCTGCACAGTGCTCGGTTGTTCGTGCCTGTTTGTTGGTTACCGCTAACTAAACTAAATATGTTTATATATATATGTATCTGTGTAGATGTGTGTGTGTGTGTGCATGAAAACAGTTGCAGTACAAGGCAGAGCGTGGTATATTGGGTGGCGCCAAGGTCAACAGCTGTAATGCGTTCATGCGGCGAGTCTCGGCGTTATCGGGCCTGATACCCAATATTCAATATGGCTATGTATATATAAATTTACATATATACAAACAGATTGCATATCGCATTATGCGTCATCGTTAACAAATAATAAATCTATTACCACCTGTGCTTTGTTTCCGTTTTGCATGCGTGTAATACAAAATTGTGCGTTGCTGTGTGCGAAATCATTAAAAAAGCGCATGGCAGAAGCAATAAAATTTATTCATATATATACATACATATGTTCATTAGATCCATATGAATTGTACAATTTGTCTTTTCGCTTTGTGTGGAGCACACACACACAGGCGCGCTGACATGCGAATGTCGTAACTAAAAGGGAAACGAAAACACGTTTTGTGCGCTTCGAAATGGAATGCATGATGAAGATAATGATGATGATTCAGGGCGTCTTATTGTATACCAAAATATTCATAATAATTGCTTCACATACATTTGCAGAAGATAAAGCATTTGACTGTTGCCCGAATTTAAGCGTTATACTATATAAATTGTACAAAAATTGCGCAGTTGTCTGCCGTGAAATGTGCATTTTTTTCTTTTGGGGCGGGGGAACCGGACTTACCTCTGCCTGTTTCCGCACTTCGTTGTCCACGGACAGCAAGGAGTTCAGGAGCTGTTGGAATTGTGCCTGGTCTGCAGCCATATTTCGATTTGCAGTTATCCCACGGTTTAACAACAGTAAATGAAAAACACAATTTTCACAATCTGCACGCGACGAAGCCGCTTTAAAAAGAGCAGAACAATAGAAAGCAATGCCGGGTTGCCAAAAATTCCAATTTTTTTTTTATAGTGTATGTATTTAAATTTCTCGACTGCGTTGTTACTTAGATTGCTGCAGCAATACAAATAAGCTGTTTTAGTTAAAGTCCAATCAAATACGAAATAAAGAATTTAAATTTGTTTATGGGATATTTCCCAGCAGTCTATGTGACAATACTGGCAACAGAAAGCACGCTTGTCAACGCGCAGTTATCGATAGTTTTTGGCGCGAAATGTGTTTACCAGAGCAGCAAGCGATACTCTCTTAAATGTCGAAATATATTTATTTGGTAAACAATGAATTTTTACAAGCCATTACTTTTAAAATACATGAAAACAATGAATATATATAGTAGTAGTACTACTGAAGAAAATGCAGTGAAAGTTCGAGTATAGGTAAATTTTAAGTATAAAGGCAGATCTATGTTATTATCGATTTGTATGTCGCTATGTTAACTAACAGCAACCAGTGTTGTTCAAAATCGTTGTTTACATGTAAGCAAACAATAAAAAAAGACAATACAAAACTGAATATATTAAACGTTAACCATTCAATATTGACCATCAATAAAGACAAAATGAGTACTAGAATTTGCGCTTATAAGGATTGCAATAATTTCTATTTTCGCCAAGATAACAGCGTCTGCAACGACGTCACATTGTTTGCATTCCCAAAGGACCAGAAACGAGCCGCGCAATGGCGTCTGCTGGGCCAAGTGCATCCCAAAATTGCCACAAAACAATTGTACATGTGCTCCAAGCATTTCGATGCCAAATATCTATCGACAAACAAGAATCGCCGCATTCTTCTGGGCGAAGCGATGCCATTTTCTTATGCATCCAGTAAAAGCAATGCAGACTTAATAAAGGATGACGAAGAAGATCAAGATCAAGATCAAGATCAACAAATGACACCCACATCGTCCACAGCTAAGCAAAGTTATTATATCAACCCGACAGATGATGATGACAATAACCCGACTTGCTCATCGACACAGCAAAGCTACTATATCAATCTGGATGATGATACGCTGAGCATAGACAAAGTCATTATGGTCGAGTCAACGAGTACAACACAACCAGCCGAGGAGCCAGACCTATTGGAAAAGAGTGAGGGTATAGGGTACATCAGAGTATTAATTAACTAACTAACTGGCTTTACTTGTGTACATTTTTTAGTTGAAGTGAGCATTGTGCCGCCAACTTCTATTAAACGCGCCCGTTCAACCAGCCCGTCTGGGGAGAAGGAGGAGGAGCCGACTGATGATCAGCTAATTGATGCCGGCGAGGTATCCATCTTCAAGTTCAAAGGCGAGCAATATGTGCAAATGTCAAGGGAATACTATCTGCAGGAGAAACGCCAAATGTTAAATCAGCTACGCAACTATAAACGCATTTTAGCCCAAATCAATAAGGCCATGATGAAGACTTTATAAAATGCATATTTCATTTATTTCATAACACCGACAGAGAGAGAGATTTGTTTTTTATTCAAGGGGTTGGCTGCTGCTCCACATCGCTGTCCACATCGGGCACATCATCGCTGAGCTCATCGCTGTCCTCCTCCTGCTCCGTAAAGCCACCTTGACGCCGCAACAGTTCGGCCCAGCTGAGCGGCAAGTCGCAGAGCGGACAAGTGCCGCCAATGGGTATATAATGGCCGGGCTGATCGCCCAGCAAGTAGCTGGCCAGGCACAGCATGTGACAGGTTAGAGGGCAGCTCGCGCGCAGGCACCCTAGCAGGCGGCAACGCTCCACTTGCTCCACCCGATGCATGCACAGGTGGCACTCCAAAGACCGATGGCAGGCAACAGCTTCCTCTATCTGCTTGGCCGTTATGGCCACCTTGCCATTAACGATGCTCACATGTGGCGGCAGGGGCACGTCAAATCCACGCTCATACTCGCTCTCCAGCCAGCGAACGGTGAGCGGCAATCGATGCCAGGGCCCAATACCCAACATCCGATTGACTATGCGGAAATTGTAATCGAAGTGCGTTTCTCGCGGCTGTTTGCGTCGCAGCTCCGGATAGCATTTGAGGCGTGTGGAGAGTGCGGGCTGTTGCCACGCCCATTCGAATTGTAGCGCTGCAACATTGTTGGGAAAACCATGGACAATCATCACCATCTGCCAGGGTCCCTTGCGGCTCGTCTTGCGCGCCCCACCAAAGTCACAGCCACGATTGTGTTGCCTGATCCGACGCTTGGGATTAACGGTGAAGCCCACATAGCACTTGCCGCGATAGCGTGCATCCAAGCTCTCGCTGCACAGCAAATATACGCCATAGAAGCGTCCTTTTTGTGCCAGCACTTCACCCAAGTCGCCTGCAATTTGTTTGTGGTTTTCGTTAATTAACTGTGAAACTACTTTTGGCGCACACCAATCAACCAACAATTAAAGGTAGCGGCAGGGAAAGATCAGGAAAGACTGTCTCTCCGACAAAGACTATACATACCTAATGCATAATGCGATATAAACTTCAATTATACAGTCGAACTTGCCTATAATAAACTTCTATATAATAATAGAATATATAAATGAGATTTGAACTTCTTAATAGGAAACTATGACTGTATATCTGCCGGTTATATACAATATAAATATCAATTGTACAGTCGAACTTGCCTATAGTTAACTAAACGAAATATATATATAATACATAAGGTTTTTCTCGCAGCAACTTCGACTGTAGCGGTTTAAATGCTGTCTCCGACAAAATCCAGACATTCACAATGATTACACAGATTATATATATAACAATAATAAGGAATATATGTATAGATATAAGGAATTTCGACTGTATAACTGTCGCTAAAAGTTTCAACGCTCGTCCTCAAACTCTATATCATGGTGTAACTATATATAGTATATATGTTGTTACACCATGCTCTAAATAGTCTCAATTTCTTTCACTTTACTTTACACTAAGTCTAATTTATTTTGCTCTTTTGTGTGTAAATAGCCGTTTGCTAATTTAAATCTAGTTTCATAGCTCCGCTAGCGGCCAGGCCATTCATTTGTTGTTGTTGTTGCTGTTGTTGTGGTGGTTGTTGTTGTTGCTGCTGCTGTTGTTGTTGCTGTATTACAGACGAAACCTGAGTTGCAGCTTGAGATGGCTCCCTGGATGCCAATGGCTGCTGCTGCTGTTGGCTGCTGCTCTGTGCGGATGCTGGCACTGTTGCCGTTGAACTGTTGCCGCTGCCACTGCTGTTGCTACTGCCGTTCTGCAGCGTTGCCTGCTGCTGCGGATTGGTGGCCTCAGTGCCTGCCACTGTGGCAGATTCGCTGGGCGCTAAAATGTTGCCACCACCATTGCTTTGTTGCTGCTGTGGTTGTGTTAGTTGCTGTGGCTGCTGCTGAGTTTGTTGCTGCTGCTGTTGTTGTTGTGTCGTTGCTGCTGCGGCTGCTGCAGCCGCATTCTCCTGCACCGAATTGATCAGTTTGATGCGCTTGCGTGTGTAATGCTGCCACTGGAGTATGGCCTGATCGTCGATGAACTTGCAGCACTGATTGTTGACGATCTCGCGACGAAAGTGCTCGTATTGCAGCAGATCGAGAAAATATAGGCACATCGGATACATTAAATACTTGGCATAGTCCGGCTCCTTCCAGTACTGCAGATACTTGAGGTAGTTGATAAACGATGGATCCTTAAAGTAACCACGCTGAGCCAAAACTACAAAAATTCAAAATATATAATATATATATATATATGTACATATACATAAATATATATCATCGGACTTACAGTTGAGATAGTTTGGATTGGAGAGGCATTGCACAAACTCCAGTTCGATTTGCCAGCGTCTTTTTTGTTGCTCTTCCGATTCGATGGCCGCTAAACGGAAACGGGTACGGAAATAATTAATTAATGTTTAGGCATTTTGTTGTTGTTGATGGAATTAATTAAATTGTGTCTATTATTATTGCACATTATGCCACTACGACAATTGATTGATGAACTAAAAGCATGTACGGATATTAAACAATATTAAAATCAAAGTGAAATGCATAATAAAGGTGTTTTATTTACTTTTTTTTATGTTTTGCTTTTTTTATTTTTTGGGTTTACTTACTCTTACCCTTTCCGTACATTTTGGCCATTTTTCTAGCTGTTGTGGAAAGGGTTTCGCTGGCTTTGCGTTTTTTCAGTTTGTTTGTTTGGCTAATTCTTCAGGTGTTTTCTTGATGTTTTTGTTGTGGTTGTTGTTGTTGTTGTGCTTGGGTGTGATTTCTCGTGTGCTTCAAAATTGTACATAACACAAAAATCATAAATTACACATAATAAAAATGTATACAACTCGCTTCTAGCTGCGTGTTTGTGTTGTGTGTGTGTTTGTGTGTGTATGTGTGTGAAAGATAATTGAAAAGGATATCAAAAAGCGCATACAAACACAAAAAACGGAACAGAACGGCACTTAAAAGGTAAATCAACTATGAATCTTTATGGCGCTCCTTTATTTTGTTGGGTGATATTCTTGTTGTTGTAAGCAAATTAATTAAATTTAATTGTTATTTTCAGCTACAAACCGTAAGTGTTCATGTCAGCGTAACCGAATCTCGAAAGCAACAAGATAATTTAATCCACGCTGAATAATACCAAAAAAAATACTGACAAAAACTCCAGTTTGTAATTTTTAAAACTGCCTTAATACACATTAGTGACAATTAGCAATTATAATAAATAAATTAATTGATGTACAAATTATGTTTCGTGAGTGTTTTTGAAATTACATTCATGTATTTGAATAGCTACTCAGCTAATTTTTACTCACTTAACGAATGGCTAAGTGCGCCTTCCAAACAAAATGAATCGTTATCGCTTTCAAACACTGTCAGAAAAATGTATAAGTTTTATTGTGGCAAGTATAAGATTTGAATTGAAAGGATATGCTGTATTTTTGAACATTTCTTGTTGTTTATTATTATTATGATTACAGTTGATGTTTCCAGATCGCAGAATCAATTTTGTCAAAATAATATAATGAAAACTCTCTAAACTGTTATACGTCGAATTAACAACTGTGAATGATAATTGAGTAAAGTTTCTCTTGTTGCTGCTCAGTTATGCCGCTCAGAGCGTACTCAGCTGCTCGTTCTCTCGTCGCTCGCTGAATTTCAATTTTCTTTTGCCGCTCATTCGTGTTCTGGCATTTGAAGCGTACGGACGTCGTGGTCGGTCTCGCGGACGCTTGTTTGTTTGTTGCTGCGAAAATATCGTTTTACAAAATAGTTGAACAAATATATGCATACGCGTACATATAAGTGTACATATATGTATTTTAAGAAAATCGAAATCATAATAGAAATTACAAATCAAAAGCAAAAGCAAATACATAAGTGAGTAGATTCCAAGAAATCACAAGTGCGTATGCCGCCGACACATGTACATAAATTATATACATACATACAAATGAGTGCGTATGTGTGTGTGTGTTTGTGAGTGAGTGAGTAAGTGAATGTGTGTGTGTGTGTATGAGCGAATGAGTGAGGTGTAAAATAAAATTCAAAAAGCGGGTAAATAAATGAATTAAATTCTATTTACAAAAAAAGTGATCAGAGAGAATGTTGTGAAGTTTTGCGGCGTAAAATGATAGCCCGTGAATAAACAAGTAAAAAATTGAATTTGGGCTGCATCTAGGAAAGTGCGTCGTTTTATTTTGAAATCGATACCAAAATAAAAATACACAAAAAGTGGGCCTCGTTCCACATACATACATACAAATAAACATACAGTCAACACACATATATATGTGTATTTGTGTGCGTTTATTTGCGGGCGTGTGCAAAGTGCAACATAAACAAACGAAAATGGTTAACACGAATGCAAAAAGGTAAATACATTGCATACATGCATGTGTAAATGTCTATGTCGGTTATGTATCTCTCTCTCTGCGTGCGCGTGTGTGTGTGTATACATGCAAACATACTTATAAAATTACTACGCAGCAGAAATTTATGCGATACCGTTGTTGTTGTTGTTGTTCCATATCTATCATATCTTCTGTTTCGCCTTTGTCGCCGCCGACGTCGTCTCGTTTTGTGAATGAGCAGCGCAGCAGCGTTGTCTAGTGAGCGTGTGTGAGTAAAATAGCAAAACAAAAACCTCGTTCCGGCATCTCTCGCATAGTTGACTTGCTCTCTTACTCTCTCCCGCTCTCATCGGGCTCGTGTTGTTTGTTATGCTCTTTGCTGCCGCTCCATCCCGCTCTCTCAGCAATAAAAGCAAAAGTGTGAACGAAGCGCGAAAGCCACAACAACAACAACAGTTGTCAACATTAAGAACAAGACAATTGCACAGAAACTAAAACTAAACCGTATGCTACTAGTGCAGGGAGGGGGAAGTTGGGTTGCCTGCTAATTAAAAAGCGTAGCAGTAATTGGTATACCGCTGTGCGCTCATTCCCTCATCTACCGTTGCCACTTGCTGTGAGTTTTTCTATAACATTTACTGCAATGCATAAGTGTGTGTATGTTTGTATATATAAAGAAATACCATAAAAATGCCGTTGTATTAATCATAATATATTTTTGACGGCGGCAGCGTAAGGAATGTTGCCGAAAAGCTTAAAATGCGTATATTCATTCTATCTCTCTCTCTGTTTTTGTGTTTGTGTTCTTGGATGTGTGTTTGTGCGTTCGCTTTCTGTGTAATTTATTTTTAAATCGAGTTTGTCTGTGTGTCATTGTGTGCATGTGTTTGTGTGTGTGACAAAAATAAGTTGCCGCAAAAACAAAAAAATTTTTGAAAAACAACAGGGACAAGCCAACTTTTGTATATAGCAAAACCGGAAATTGTTAATGCGATGCTGGCAGAGACGTCAACGTCAACCGATCGCTATTTTTTATGACGTATATATGTGACGACACACACGCACACACACATGACATATGTGAACACATATGACATATAAGGTGGCAACTCATTGGAAATTTTGGCGCATAATTTGACCACACTAATTAGCAGTAGGAAGAGCAACAACAACTGCAACAACCACACCACATGTCTAAACGATGGCACGCGTGTGCAAGCAGCACAGCAACAAAAAGAAAAGAAGAGCACAAAAAAAGAGAGCGAAGTGAGCTGATGACCATGTGTCTGTGTGCGTGTATGTGCTTGTGTTAGTTGAGCGAGACAAACTGGCAGGTGTCATTGACCTTTTCGACTGTGACGGTAAAAGCACGTTGTTTTTATTGTTGTTGCTTTCCGCTGCTGTTATTTGCATTTTTTTTCTGCGCTTGCTGATGTTGTTGTTTTTTGCTGAACACACTGCGGTTGCTTGTCCTTGAACTTAGGCGCGTTTTCTAATACACATATTAAACTTCCAAAGCTCACACACACATCAGTTGGCTTTCTTTTGTGTTATGTTTTTGCTGACAGTTCTCTTGTGAATTCGCGTACAAAACGCACACACCAAAAATGGTATCATTTACGCAATATGGTTGCTGTTGTTGTTGTAGTTGCTGTTGCGGTTGTTGTTGCGCTGGTGCTAAAAGCGTTGCTAATTCATTGTTCGTTGATTTGGTTGGTGTTACGTTGACAAATGTCAATGTGTGAGTGTGAGTGTGTGTATGTGAATATCAGTTTATTTTATAATGTTGGAATTGGGGTCAAAACTGCGCCATGGCTTCAGAGAAGTGGGGGAGGTGCGGGTTTGGGTCAAGTCTTCAGAATCGTGCTATAGAATATATGTGTATGTACCTCACACATGACTCAATTTTCGAGAGAGATAAAGAGAGATGTGCAACAATTAATATATTCATTCAATTTTTTGTTACTTTTTTGGCAAAGCACCTGAAAAAATATGATTCGATTGCAATAATAAATTAAAAATATATAAATATATACTAAAATACATTTGTCTATCATGTCAAAATTAAGATCATCAAAAGTCCATTTCTGAAAAACAACAATGAATATTCGTCATCGCCACTGTGGCCAATTTGGTTAAAAATGAGTGAATTACCTCATTGATCACACTATGACTAATATAATTTAGCTGACTGCTGATCAGAATACATATGTAATAAATAAATATGTAAAAATAGATATGTAAAAATAGAACTCAATTCTAGCATATATATATAAATATATATATATATATATATATATCAGCAGTGCGTATATAACAATAAGTTTTGCTTGTAAATTGTTAATTGATGAGCATATAACATAAGAAATAATTAGTAACATGATCTAATAAAGTCCATGTTCCATAATAAAAGGGTATAATGGTTTTGTGCAAATCTATGTAACAGGCAGAAGGAAGCATCTCCGACCCCATAAAGTATATATGTTTTTGATCAGATCAACAGACGAGTCGATATAGCCCTGTCCGTCTTTCCGTCTGTATGAAAACGCGGATCTCAGAGACTATAAGAGCTAGAGAATATAAGCTTTCGTGTACCAGGCGCAGCTAAAGTTTGCTTTATTTTATCGATAACTGCCTCAGTTTCTGAATTATCGATACATATCGATTTCCGATAGCAATAAATTCCACAATTTAAGAGGCAGAGACTTATTCTCTTCTTATTTATTCATAATATGCATACGAATATTATTGATCAATTGCCGAAATTTCATTAAGAATGGACAAGAATCACCAAAGTTATAGTCGAAAATATATTCTCATATTGATCGCATTTCTATCAGCAGCCGCAAGCATTTTTTGTATACATATAAATAGGCGAGTGCATATGTGAGAAAGAGATGGCATGATAATCGACGCTAGCGTCAATATATTTGTGTGTATTTTGCAGAGCCCCGATAACTACTATTTCGTGTACGTGTGTATGTGTGTATGCATGTATGTATATGCACGTGTTTGTAGCTATTCAGTTCGGGCATTTGAGTGCAAATCATCTTAGAGGGAAATTTGCAAAGAAAACTATAATATATTTAACAACTGGGTTAACTGGGTATATCGTAGTCGAGTTAACTCGACTACAGCATCTTACTTATTACATCATTGTTATTTAACGAAATTTGTAATACTTGTATTAATATAAATTAATTTTTAATAGGATCGAAAGTAGTTGTTTTTTGAGTGCAGTATTATTACATAAACATAATTTGTGTGTTAGCTTTTTTTGCCTAATTACTTTAAGGTGTCAATTAAGTATTGAAATGATAGCAAAATTGATTACTCTCTCCACCTAAAATTAAATACTGTGCATTTCACATTATCAAAATCTGTTTGTATGTATGTATGTGTAAGTGTATAGCTTGTTGCCTGCCCACAGAGAAATCAGAATTGATCACAAGATGTGCGTGGTTCCGTTTAGCCCACGTTCCACCCTCCCTATTGGCTACTGTTAAGCATCGGTAAAGCAGCACGTCATCGCTCTCGCCCTCGCCTTTCCCCACCCAGCCAACCACCCACCCTACGCTCTGTTATTCCCGCAGAGTTGCCAGCTTTTTAAAATCATAATTGTTGATTACGATTGCTGTGTGCTGTGCTGCTATTGCACACACGCATTTCGTGCTTATGCGTAGGCGTCAGGCGGCGACACACACACACATCACAGTGTGTGCTGCTATTGTATTTGTGTGTGTTTGCATATTTACTTGGACTCTAGACTGTTCTTTGATAAGTGTGGCCTGTGTTGGTCTGTTTTGATGCGAATGAATCACATGTAAAAATCGAAAAAAAAAAACAATAAAAATAATAATTATAAACAAAGACAACTGTTATAAAAATCAGCAAAACATATGACCCTCCCCCTCATGCGTACATTTGCAATAATATATCTTGTGACAAGGTGCCGTTATAAAATTAACGAAGCAATAACAAGAACAACAGCAACCACAGGGCGTCGTTTCCAGTTTGTAATTTTTGTTGTTGGCTGCTGCTGCTATACTCTTTTGACACTTTTGATATTCTCTGTTATTCTGCTCTGCAGTCTTTTACGTGTGCTCGCGTGCGTGTGTGTGTGTGTTTTCGGCATTCTGCTTTGCACAGTTATTTGTTTTTCTTGTTTTGAAAGATTCCGTTTTGTATTGACGTTCGCTTATATCTTGTTGTTGTTTTTTATTTTTTGTTAACGTCGCTCATAAAGTAGCCGCAGCCGTTGTGCGTACGCGCGTTTGTGTGTGTGTATGAGTGTTTGTGTTGGTGCAATATACAACACACGTGGTTGCATTTCTATTATTGTGCTCATTTCTCTTTCTCTCGCCCTTACACACCACTGCTGCACTCGGTCAACTTGTTATTTCGTTGACAATATGAGGTGTGTGTATGTGTGTGTGGCGCTTGGAGCATTTAGTGCGAACGTCGCTGCTGCTGGGTGGGCGGCTTTTTAACGGTGGCGCTGGCGTTTGCTGCTATTTATAGTAATTTTTATAAACATTGGGAGATAAACCTAATGCCCGCTGTCGTTTGTCTGTGTGTGTGTGTGTGTTGTGCGTGGGTATTTAGTGTGTTGCATATCTATTGCTTAGAATTGGGATTTGCTGACGGCATAGGCGCGTTCGCATTCAAATGTTGTTTTTGTTGTTAGCTAGTTTATAAGTTGTTTTTTTTTTAATTTCGTATTTGTTTTGCTTTCTAATCGCTAACCGTTTGGCGCAACGCCACTTACTCACTCTCAGGTAATGCGTTGTTCTCTTGTTCTCTAGAACGACCTTTGAGTGACCTAATTTGGATTTGTTTTTGGAAAGATTCTCAATGATTTCATTTGATTTAGGCATGACTCAACCTTACCCTATTTTTTGCCAGATCACCAATTCCCATTTATAATGCAGATCGTAGGCTTATCACACATATCTATTGCAACTGTAAACTAACAGTAAAATATTTAATTCCAATAGCATATGCTATGTTTCTTGAAATGCAGTGTTTGACTTTATTGCATTGCATGCCGTCTGTCAGCTAATACGAACACAGCTGCTATCTCTTTTACACTCGCACAATATTAACATTCCTTACCTCCCCCTCCCGTTATGTGTATTATTAAAATACACTATGCCCCCGCCCCAGCCCCACACACACATTTCTTCTGAGCTGCCACTTTACTTTAACTTCAACGCTTGTCGTCATAAGTTATCGTTTATTTTCTTCTTCTTGTTATTGTTGTATGTGTATGCATGTGCATGTTGACTTGTTGTTGCTGCTGTTGTTATTGTCATCTTCATTGAAATGGAAAAAGCCGGCAAGGCATCAGCAGACATACACTTTTTTGAAAATGTCAAACCTATCGGTAGTGCTGCTTATCGATAGTACTAAATGTGATACGAGATTAATAAAAATTACATGTATTTTAAAAAACATGTCTTGATTACATTTGTAGCATATCTAACAGATTGTATCAGTAAAGTAATTTATTATACAACATCAACGATTATAGATATAAATAAATCTAAAAGTTATTAATTAAATGGGACATTAATTATCGATACAAATTCTGCCATAATTAAAACATAAATAACAAGAAGATGACGATTCGCTTTCTTACGTTTTTCCTCTCTAACTTTCACTCTGCCACTGCTTCTGTCAGTCTGTCCTGTCTGTCCTGCTTGATTATCTCAGTCTCGTCCTGTGCACTACTTTGTCATGTAAAACAAAAGTAATCTATGTGTATATAGCACACACACTCACACACATAGACACCTATGTACTAAATGTTAAGTAACTCGCAACAGAAGCAGCAACAGTGAGCAAGGCATTTTATGATTTTATTTTAACTGTACTCGTAAATTTAGCGATTAGTGGACGTCGTCGTCGTCGTCGTTTGCTTCTTGTTGTTGTTGTCTTTTTCTTGGCTTGGCTTGGGTTGGCTTGCTTCCTCTTCTCCGTTTTTCGTTTTGCGTGCTTCACGCGCCAGTCGCGTCACTATATATTTTTTGCGGCAGCTCCTTTTAGCCGCCGCCGCCGCTGTTGTTGTCGCTCCATACCCTCCCCAAACAATGAAACTTCGGCACTCCGCAGACAGACAAACAGACAGACCGGCAGACAGACAGACAGAGCTTTAGCGGGCTGCTGCTTCTCTTCACTCTCTTTATCCGTCTCTCTCTCCTTCTCCTGTTATGTATGTGTTGTGTGTGCCAAAGTATGCATGCATGTCTCTTGTCTGTCGCGCTTTGTTTGCAACATTGTTGCACACGAAGTTTTATTTTTAGACCACAATTCCATGCTGTTCCTCCCAACGGAGCTGCGACATCGACATCGACGTTGACATCGCGTCGAGTGCAGCCCTTTTTTTTGTTCCTGTTGTTGCTGTTAATGTTTGCTTCCTTTTTTTTTCTGTTACATTTTTTTTTTGCCCGCTTGTTTTTTGTTATTTTTGATTCGTGAGGTAATTAATTTTCGCCTGGTTTTTTTATTGCCCTTCTCATCTATTCACTCTGTCTCTCGCTCTTTCGTTCTTTCCTTGTGTAAAATTTATGTTTTGATTAGCGTGCTTGGCCAATGGCCTTAACTTTTTAATGGCTTTTTAATTGGGTAGTTTCTTTTGATGTACAATGTACACACCCCTTCCTTCGCATAGGGCATTTTGCATTGGGCTTTACAATTTGGTGCCATGGCGGGCACACAGGCGCCGCAGGAAAAGAAGAAAAAATACTACTACTTCTACACATAAACAAAACACTTAAATTTTATTACTTGAAACCGCATTGGTAATTTTTATTACAGTCACTACCACCACCACTACTACTACTACTACTAATACGACTACTATAAGCATCAGCAGCAGCGGCAGCACTACAACACTACACCAATAGAAAGCGTATAGCGTATGCATCCATTTATCCTTCTCTCACTCTACTACTTTAGGCCTTTTACTACTATACCTCGCTAGTATTTTTTGGTAGTCACTGTACCACATTTCTACAACAGAGCGCCCCAGACAGGGGCCAACGACACCATTTTGCACGCTCTCCCTCTCTTTCTCTCACACACACATAGAGGCAGACAGACAGGCACACACACATGCATGCATGGGACAGGGGACAGGCGTGCGCCTTCATTCATAAGCGTTGCGCTTTTTGCAGTCGACAGCGGCGCCGCTGACTGCAAAATTTGGCGGCTTGCATGTGAAAAATTTTGTTATTGTGTGTGTGTTGTCTGTGTATGAACTGTCGTTTTTTTTTGTTATTGTTTTTGCTCGTGCTGCTGTTGAATGCGTAGCTTCCGCCCTTATCACAACATTTATACACACACATGCACACTTAGTTTTGTTTTCTTGCACATGCGCCTTGTTTTCCTCATCGCTCTTTCTCAGCGACCGGTGTTTGTGCGCTCTTTTTCTCTCTCTCTGTTAGCAGCCGCCTAACTGTGGTTCGAATCGGTTTTGTTGTCGTCCTTTCGTCTGCATGTTTTTATACGCATTGCGTTTTACACGTCTATCCTTAAAAACGCAGACGCCGACACTGCGTCTCTCTCATGCTCTCGCTCTCAGTCTCTCTCTCACTCTGTCGAATATCTGTGCTGTGTTGTCCGCATGCCTCTTGCTCGCACTTTGCGTATTTTGTTATTAGATTTCACTTTGTTTTCATACACATTCGCCTGCCGTTTCACACATTACGCTTCGCGTCATTTTTCGGGGTCAACGTCATCTCAAGGGTTGCTGCTGCTGCTGCTGCCGCCGCCGTCAATCGACGCCGTCGTCGTCGCAGTTGTTTGTGGTTGTCGTTGTTGTTGTTTTGTGCATGTCGTATTTTTATTTTTTTTTTGCGGCGTCTGACTTTTACTTCGTTTATGCGCTAATCGTTATCATAATGTCATTTCGCATTACATTCTGAAGCGAAAGCATAAACTACGGCATATCGTACGTTAAGTGCTGATTAAGCGACGAGTATAGGGAAAATACGTGCATGCATATTGTATGTATTTTCGATTACAATATTCATCGGATAAACGTGAAATGTGCAAATGTTGCTGCTGCTGCTACAGCATATTTTTATTGCTGGCGCGGTGCAACGCAACTCGCGCCTTTCGGTTCGATGCGCCTGTTTGTCTCTCTACCTCTGTCTCTGTCTACGTCTGCATCTGTTTATTTGTTGTCTTGGCCAAAATACATTTTAGAAGAAACGCGAATTGCAAGCAAAATAAAACTGGTATTTAAAACATTGCCCGTTGTCTGCTACGAGGCCAATTAAAAGGTAAAAGAAAAAATGCTATCTTTTTGGATTTCTTTTTGTTTTTCATTTTTTTTTGCCGTTGTTGCGTCTCGTGGTGTATATATGGTAGGTTCGCACGGAGGCGGGGGAGTGGGTCCTGGTAGCAGCAACAGTGCTTTCTTATTTTGGTTGTTTTCCTTTGCTGCTTTTTTGTTTTGTTTTTCTTATGTGCAGAAAAGGCGTGGCTCTTGAGGTCCAAAACCTTTGTTGTTCTTTATGTGGAATCGTAAAAAGTTTTAGCGTTGCTATTGCAATTTGTTTAAATGTATTAATTTTTATTAAAATGTTTCTTGCTATATATTACTTAAAGATTCTCTCAATTATACAACTTTACTGATTTTAATTACTTTTTTTTTAAATCTATAATCGATCTTTAATTAGTGGAACAAAACAATTTGTGTTAGGGTTATTTACACTTATTTTAGACATTAACTCACATAATACAATATTAATTTTGTTTTATTTTTCTTACAGATCTACAAAATGCATTATTAAAACCACGTGAGATATGCAACACATAAAGTGTAAAAAGCATAAAATGTGAAAAATGTGACAGCAAGTAAGAAAATTCAATTTAAAACCAAACTTACAATAACAGCAGCGCAAAGCATTAATAAAATATGATAGCAACAATAAACAAATTAAGAAAAAAAATGATAACCTAAATAAATAAAATTGCTAGTCAAATAGTTTGAAGAAACGAGAAACGATAAACGACGAAACGGGAAACGGAGACGAATCGGCAAACGGGTTGCGACGAGTGCATTTTGTGAGTTCCTAAGAAAGAAAGAAATAATGAAGTAAAGAAAGAAAGATTGATGAAAAGCTCCCCTGCGAATTTTTGCTACCTATCTTTTCGCCTACTCCATCCACAACTTTCTTGACTGATAATATTGCCCTTAAGGACGCCATCTCTTTTCTTTGCGCAGCTTAAGCATCTAACCGATTTTTACAATTTGACACTCTGTTGTTATCTACTCTTTCGCCGAGCAGTGTTTGACGCCGTGAGAAAGTGCAGCAAAACGAGAAGAAGGAGCAGCAACAACATCAACATCCATCAGCAGCAGCATCAAGTCAAAAACGTGTTTTAAATTTATAACAATAAATAAGATAAATTGCCGCAGCTGACGTTCTCGCTCGCTCACTCGCACGCCGCCTACCCAATATCATCAACAACAACATCAAGAACGACCCATAGGTAAGTTGGTGCGTGCATTCCACATTCCACACTCGGTTCTTGCGTGTTCCAAATTTGTGTGACATTCCAATTTGATGATGTGTGCATAGACTGCACACTGCACTCTGTGAGAGGTGCATTCATGACAACTAGGCGCGATTTGTTCTTTTTTTTTGTGCTACACTATTTTAAATGTTGAATATAATGTAATGATATATACTATTGATTTGATCAATGCTATAAATATATTTAGTATATTTAGTGTGTATAGCCAAGTTTGCTGTAATAATGTTTGACATCAGACAGCCGGATGGAATGTGAGACGTGTGGGCATGGAAGTTTAAATAGCGTCGTTGAAGGCGGATGGTAGAAATCTGAATGGGTGGGAGTATAAGCGTTTCCGTCTATTCCTGTTGTATTTTTTCTTTCTTAGTAGTATTTCCGCATGACCCAGTTTTCATGCAAGCACTCACGCTGTAATAAATATCGAGAAAATTCCGGAAAAATGGGAAAAGCGCCCAGGCTAAATAATGTGTAACAAATGGCGCGTCTGTCGCAACAACAATAACAACAACACCAATCAAGAACGGCAACAACAACAGCAGCAGCAACTGCAATAATAATAACTTGGCAGCAGCAAGAACGACGACTGCTGCAGCAGCTCCAGCAGCAAAACTTTCTAGAGCAGACCACTTCTCAACCTAGCCACCAGACACCATGCCGCACTTTAGCTGGCGACAGATTGTAGAGGGAATGAGACGTAGAGGGGGGAGGGGGGTATTGGAGAGAATGAATCGCGTCAGTCACTCAATTGCAATTGCATACTCACCGTCTGGGTATTTTTATACTATGATACCGAAGGTATAATAGTATATTGGCTTTGGTGCAATGCCCGTCATGCTGTCTGTCAGTCTGATCGTCTGTATGAACCCAACATTTTTCGACACCCTTAGATATAGAGACTTGAAACTATATACTTGAAAGTACACTCAAAAGATAAAGTGTCAAGATTGGAGTCGTACGCTCACAAAAATCGATATTCGCAAATAGATAGAGCCACATATGTCGCCCAATTTGATGGATACAGTCACAAAGTTGCTAAGTTGTTGGCGATGTCCTTCAAAGATTGGCATATGCCACCTACGAATCCTCCAGCCCCCCGCTAATAAAACTTTTAAATGGCTTTATCTTCCGCAGTTTTGGAGTTGGGATAACATATTTGTGTTGTCACGCCCACACCTGCGCCCATAATCGACAATTCCGATTTTTCGGAAAGTGTAAATCGATAAATCACGCCTACTCCGCCTACCTAAACCGATACACTTGTTGGTCTAATTCGATAAGACGATACATCTTACGCTATTTTAAAGCTTAAGTAACCAAATTTAAAAGGTATATTGCAGTATCACCCTTTAAAAATATGGGAAATCATTTTTTGCCACGCCCATTCCCGCCGCCAATAAACGATATTTAGTATTTCTAGGCTGCACACAAATTATGGTATCATAGTATTTCGCTATCGGTTACGTTCGACTGCAACGTTCTCTCTTGTTCTTGGTGTGTTGTGGAGCACTTGAGACGTCTTTTGGCATGAGGCTTGTGGCCTGTGGCATGCCATGCGATTTGTGGCACTGCCATTGCACATTCAGATATTGGGTACGATGCCCGGAAATGCCGGCTAATGCAACTAAAATTGAAAATCTGTCCGTCCGTCTGTCCGCCCGTCTGTATGAACACGCGGATCTCAGAGACTATAAGAGCTTAGCGAATTTGGAATATAAGTTCTCGGTTCCTGGCGCAAGACAAGTTTGCTTTATTTTATCGATAACTGCCTCAGTTTCTGAATTATCGATGCATTTCGATTTCCGATAGCAATAAATTCCACAATTTAAGAGGCAGAGGCAGAGGCTTCTAATTTATATGTAATATGCATATACATATTATTGATCAATTGCCAAAAATGCATTAAGATCGGATAAGAAACACCAAAGTTATAGTCGAAAATATTTTTTCATATTGATCTTCTTGCTGTCAGCAGCCGCAAGCATTTTCTGTATGCATAAATAGGCGAACGCATGTGTGTGAAACTTGATTTAGTACTCACTATAATTAGAGGATTTGAGTATTGTTATTTTTTGAAGAAATTTTTTGTTTTAAAAATTATAACCGAATTGGGATACATTTTATTAATTTATTCTGAAGATTGCAATTTCAAACTTTAGTCTTTATTTTTATTCTTATTGCTACGATGTTTTTTTAAGTACTAATAATATTAGTTCCACTTTCTAGTTCTTAAAAAATATTTAAGTTTGAGCCGGGTATAAATTTCAATTAGTTCATTACAGTTAACGGTTCCGGTATAGAATTTTATCTTCAAAGATTGTTTTAGTGTCCTCAATTTCGACTAACGGATGTTTGAATTTGCGAAGTTGCAACGTTGATTCTTATCGGACGAGTTGTCATTAAAGTGAAATGCCAAGACTTATTATTTTTTTTTTTAAATCTATAAATATATAAATGTATATTATTATTCTAAAAACATAAATAGAATCTATTTCTTCAGCACGTTTTGGCTGACAGTTGGAAAATAGTTTTTTTTGTCGTGGATTAATTATGGGAGACAGCAACTGTCTCGTTGCCTTCTTGATATATCTATGGGGGAGGCGAAAGATGGGCGTTGATTGCAACACTTTTTGCTATTGTTGTTGTTTTTGTTGCAGTTGTTGTTAGCACATGCCGTCGCAGACGCGCGCATTCTGTGAGTTGCTCAATTAGACGCACTTCCGCTGCACACACAGACAGAGAGTCGCTGAGAACTGCTCCTTTGCCCTGCCTATCCGCCACTCCCCTTATCCAGCGTCATTCTTGCAGTAGTGTTCCTCTTGTGAGTTTTTCATTCCAACATGTTTCGCTGGCAGCACCCTCTTCTCACCTCTCCTCGCCCTACCAAATGTGCCCATGTTTCCTATTTTTATTTCCGTTTTGTGCGTGTGATTGATGGCTGACTGCTGCTCGCAGTCGGAGTCGCTGCTCGCAGTCAGCGGCAACGGCAAACGTTGGCTATTAAAGTCGCTTTTTATGCGCTCTTGTAGGCAATGATGTAACAAACAAACGACAATGAAATAATGTAACGATTAAGACAATTCATAATAATAAAAACTAAACTGCGGGTCGGCTTGATTGCTCCGCCGGGTGGATGGTTGGTTAGAAAGTCACGGGGTAGAGAGAATAGAAATTGGAAAAACGAGACCTCGAATCGCCACGAATGATTAATTACAGCATGATGTTGGTATGTTGTAACACACACATACATGTACATGTAATCACACTCGCACTTACACACATAAATTATTCTGCTCAACTCCCTTATGTCGCCCCCTTGCGTTTGCTTTTGTTGAGCGACCAAAAACAACATAAAGTAAAAAGAGAGAGAGAGAGAGAGAGAGTGTAGTATAAGAGCAACAGACCAACGTTGTCTGTGCAGTTATTGTTTTTGTTGGTTTTGTTGCTGTTGTAGTTGTTGCTGCTGCGGCTGTCTCAGCAGTCAAGAATGCAAAGATGAAGCAGCGCAACAGTCATCGCAGTCTCGGCCCTTGCTCTTTCTGTCTGTGGATGCTGTTTCAGTTTGTGTGTGTGTAATGTAAAAAGCACGTTTTAAGTTATGTGAACGGCGTGTGAATGAGTCGTCGTTGTCGTGTCGTCTTGGCGGAGGGTGGGGCGGCGAGGCGGCGAGGCAGACAAAGAAAGAAAGAGCGAAAGAGTGTCTGAGGAGAGTTAAACCAGACTTGCTTAGCCTGTGCTTATTGCAGCTTTTGAGACTGAGAGAGGAAGAGAAAGCGATACTAAAAGATAGATCAGACAGCAAGTTATATTACTTATGATGCTGTAGATGTAGATGTTGTTGCTGTTGTTTTTATAATTTGCTGCATTTGACAAGCCATGAACTGCTGTCCAAATAATGGAGAAAAAAGGTCTCGATAACTTCGGATGAGGGCGAGTGGACAAGAGAAAGGGAGACTGAATCGTACATGTGAAAGAATTCCGATATTTTTATTAATGTGGATTGAAAGCTGGTTAGTTGGAGGACACCCAAAGAATGTTTGGAATTCATCTAAGTTCAATCGAAGCTAATATCTTCTCTCGCAGAGCAAATAAAATAATGAAAAACAAGTTGTGTAGTTAACCATATTTATATTTATATGTGAAATGTGTAATGAAGTCAGAAGTAGTGCTTACCTAATTATTCTCATTGCATAGCTACAATAAGCATCCAAAACTTATGCGCTGAGTTTTACTCGCAGTCGTAAGTTCATTTTCATGAGCATTTGCCGCAACTCCTGACATTTTACCAGCCCCGACCTCAATCTTCCCTTTACCGCATCCTCTCCCTCCAGCGTGATTGTTGCCAGCACTCGGTATTTGTACTTGGTATGTGTGTATGTGTGCCAGCAGTGTGTACACTTGAGTTAGAGCAACAACAAAAGCAACAGACAAGCTGGAAAGCAACAAAAGTATTTCCGCATTCTAAGCGAAGCTCATGCGCAGCCTCCGTTAAAGACGGATGACAGCGATGAATTAAAGAGCCTGCGAAAAACAGGCACAGAGAGCTACCGAGCGAAGGAGAGACAGAGAGAGAGAGAGAGAGAGAGACATAGCGAAGGCAAATAGGAGAACTTGAGACCCACACTCGTAGTGGCGCCCATTAAATCTTTATACTCCGTACATTTGCAAATTTCTGTTGCTGCTGCTGTTTTAATTGTTCGTAAAAGTCGACTAACATCTCAAATACAATGTTGATGTCGATGTTGCTGATGTTCGCTCATCTGCTATGCGGCGGCGCTCTCTTCATTAATCACTTTCAGTGACGCGAGTTGCTAAAAAAAAAAACTCACAAAAAAAAAGGAGTGCGCCGATTATTACATACCCTTGTCGAACGGAGTCCACCTGCTGTCATCGACATTGCATTTTGATATATACAAAAAAGAACCGTATCTCGCTTTAATAATAATTTGATTAAATATACCAATTTTGACTTTGTTTTACAGCTTTATTGGTGAGCATTAATCAGATATCTAATCTTTCCATCTATATTATGTACATCCTATATGTATATATATATAGATATCCATGTTGCGTTTAAATAATTTTAAAACTGAGGAACTATTGATGCTAAACAAAAAATATATAGAAAAATATATCTCCTTCAAGGCATTATATGTTTCGCCAGCAGTTTACAATACCCTTCACAAGGGTATAAAAACCGTTAAGCATATGCAACAAGACCGACCAGCTGAAGAGTTAAAATATGTGCATTTTAAACGATGTAGCCTGAAGCAGCCCGTGTCGGATCGAGATGGAAATAGTGGAAACCCCCTAGGGAGCGAACGATCGACCGATCTTGGTATTGACATTGACAATGTCGCCCCAGTCTCTCTCTCGTCGGCAAAGGGGTGAAATACATTTTTATTTTTTTATTTTTCGTCAATAACAGAAACTAAAAAACTAGTTTTCCCAGTGCCAAAATGTAAAGGTCTGTAGATAAATAAGTGGTGAACCAAACATGTATAGGAACTACCAGCCTATGTACTATATGCACATTTGTATTAACAGCTATGTAAATATGAATTTTAAAAATAATATGTAACTGGTGCTTGGAGGGTGTAAAGTTTTCCCTTTTCGCTTGGCCATTAAAATCTTATTAAATAGTAATATCCCCTAAGAAACTTCTCTTTTAAAGCGAACTTTAACAAAGTTTACCTTGTGTAGTATTGGAAAACGCGTTAAGTCATTTAATGATATTCAGTCAATCATCAAGCATTTAAATATGTTATTTTAGTTGTTCGATTGAACAATAAAACCGTTTTGTAGGGCACAACATAAAACAACAACTAAGCTAATGACTAAAGTTGAGATATGTATATATATATATATATATGCGTTTGTATTTGATTAAATGATAAGGCGAATAAAGGCCTGTCACTGTTGTTGTTGTTTCACAATGCTTCTTCTGCCTCTGTGCGGGGAATGCACATAAGAGTTGCATTGGAATGTTGTTTATTGCATTTCTCAGTTAAATGTCGGCGTCGTCGTCGTCACCAATTGAAGCACTATGCATAATGATTGTGGCTTGAACCAGTCTGTATTTCCATATGATACTGCGTGTGTGTGTGTGTGTGTGAATTTTTATCTATGTAGCGGCTTGGCATTTGGAAAGTTAGTTGGCTGATGTTATTTTTTTTTATAGCCCACACAATCAGCGACAGCTTTGAGTCATTGTGCCCATTTTTGGGTTTGATATTGCAATTTTTGCATCATGCATCCGCCAGGAGTGGAATGATGATGATTTGATGATGAAGTCATGTGGAATGTATGATTAATAACGGTCTTAATATTCAAGCGTAAAATTCATTCTATGTATACTTTGTATGCTTTATGGGTTAACTGGATGCCAGTGAAAGGGTCGTGTTGCACTGTTGCAGTTTCTTATAGTTGTTATACCCTGAACCCCACATCTGTTAAATTTATAGTAGGCTTGGTAATTTTAGTTTGTTTAATATGAATATACATTTTGGTTAAGAAAATATGTGTTTTCATATTCGATTCTAAAAAAATGTGTACTTTTGATCAATAATATGTTAGTATATATTATGTATTAGTTGATTATTGCTTTCGCTGATCAATTTAAATCGACATTCGGAAAACGGAGTCAGCTATTTTCAGAGTTTAGAATCAAATGAGATATTGAAGATTTTACCTTAATGCTTCTTTCTTTCATAAACATTTGAAGAAAATAACCTATATAATAATTTGAGTCAAATGCGATTTCTGATGAGTATCTACATTTTGTAATATATGAAGCAGATCAAGCAGATTGACAAATTATTCAACAAAACTAATTAATTTTTATTAAGATTCACAAAGATCTATTTATGTACGAATCTTCTATCTCTACACACATTCTGTAAATGATCAGTCCTCTGCGTCGCATCCCCTACTGTAATGCATCCCTCACAAAACCCCCTTCGCCGCCAGGCAACTAAATTGAATTTCTAATTTTAGCTTAGCTTTATAAAAATGCACACTCTGAGCATATCTATTTGTAATTTATATATATGCAGTTATACTATATATATTCTTACATATATATTGTTGTTCATAAATGCCCTTCTACCCCAAAACCAGCCAAAATGTAGAGGAAGCAAACGAAAAGTTACTGCGTTTTCTTAATTTGATTTTCATGTTGCTCACGATCAATTTCATTGCAATGATTATAATTAAAAACATTTTTCTATCTGCGTTCTGGCTAGCAAGGGGTGCCGTCGGGGTAGGGGCTGTAGGGTTGGCTGGGGCGTTACCAGACAGCAGCCTAGCCACTCTCCCACTAGTCCCTCTGACACCCCGGCTAAAGACAAAACAATTTATGCGCTCGACTGCTGTCGAGAACGGAAAAATCAAGCTGAAAAATACCCTGTAAAGATTTCATTTTGATTTGGAATTATAATACTTTTTATATATGGAAAATCTTTTAAATATGTATCTAAAAAGAAAAATCTCAAATACACAACAATATTTAAAAAATATTTTATTAATAATCTCAAACTGAAATTTCGCATATATAATTAATTAAAAATTCTTGAATTTTCTGATAGAGATTTTTATGGCCTGACAGAAAAATTTCGGTTCTGGATGCATAAAATCCAGAACCGAAATTTTTCTGTCAGGCCATAATCACCCGTTACAACCCTTATACAGGGTATGAAAAGCGACGACGACAATGGTTGCCAGACAAACAGTCGGATGGGGTCCGTTTGGGTAGCGGTGAGTGGCAGTTGGGAATTTGGGTTGCTTTAACGCCGGGTCGTCATCAAAAGCACATGAGTGGGGCGATGCACCCTGCCACATGCCACCTCGCCCACTCTCCCTTGCTGCTGTTGTAGTAGTTGCTGTTGTTGTTGGGTAACAAGCCCGTGAATCGACATCGAATAAACCGAATTCAAGTATCATCGTCATCGTCATCTGCTGTGCATTATAATTTGTAATTGTATTTGTTTTCTATGGTCGATTTTGGTCATGAACCATTTGGGGCATGTTTGCTCGTCGCTGTAGCAAATTTAGGGTATACGACAGACAGTTGGCCGATTGCCGATGTGTAACTGCATCTGAAATTGCCTGCAGCTTCAGTCTGACTGATGCTGATGGATTTGTGACGCGTTATGACAGCAACGGAATGTAGAATATTCAACTTTAAGGGTGTGAGAAGGGAGTTTTGCGATGGTGGTGTCAATATACAAGACATATGTGATGTGAGGTGTTGCTTAAGAATGCTGAATATCAAGAGAGTCCAAAATTATAGAAATTCCGAAATGAATATTCTTGAACAGGTTTTGTAAAATATAATCGTAAATAATTTTAAGCAAATGCGCATACAAATTCAAGTACAAACTGATCAAATTATTAGCTGATTAAAACTATTAAGAGAATTCTTTTGTCAAATTAGCTGGTCTACGGGATACCCTAAACCCAAATAATATTAGTTTGTTCGATATTAAAATACAATTTGATAAAGAAAATTTGCGTTTCTTATCCGATCTTAATGATAATCTTCACAATTGTGTTTTTTATATAGAATTTGCAATGCAAAGTTATCGATAAAATGAAATGGACTTAATCTGCGAATGGTATACGAGAACTCGCGTTCCGAATGTAATCCTTATACCTGTTAATTAATAATGTAATTATAAATTTGTTCCATTTTCAAAAGGTTTAGGGTTTAAAAAGGTTGACTTTCAGCACATTTTAATTTAAGTTTATGATGATATTAAATGATATACAATTTTTATTTTGGATATTAATATTAATTATGCAATTTTATATTTATTGGCATACGATCGCTAAGTAACATTTGTCTATTATAAAATGAAATTAGGTTTAATTTAAGAATTGTTTAAACTCTGCAATTTTCTACTGATTGCCGTAAGCGCTAGGTAACATTTACTCCAAGGTCTGTTTGCCCCCATGGGTTATGCAAATGAAGTTCAATAGCGCGTATTCCAAGTGCTGTTCTGGTTTGTGTTGTTAGGTGTTGCGTGTTGTCTGTTTTATATATTGACGAGACCCTTTAGGTTGTAAGGTTGTTGTTGTTGTTATTGTTGTTGTAATAGTCGTGCAACCCTTGCTCGCGGTACGCACAATCCCGAAAATAATACAAATTAGACGACGCCGATCGCGTCGACGATCTTGTGATCTGTGCTGCTATTTCATACAAAAAAAAAAGATACTTTTTTGGTTTTGCTTTTATTTTCAATTTTTGTTCGTTCTTTCTGGGTTTTGTCTCTTTTGCTTGCTTTGTATTTTGTTGTGGTTGCGTTGTGTTGTTTACGTTTTTAGGTTTTTACTTATGTAGATTTATTTTTATTTTATTTTTGCCTTGCAACCTAAACGCAGACATTTAAATTTAGACAGCGATCATCTAATGGCCTCGCAGCCTGTCGCAGTCGCTGGCTGCCTGTGTCACCCAACTGTCTCGCCATAACGGAATTGTTGTTCTTGTTGTTGTTGCTGCTGCTGCTCTGAGGTTTTTCATGTGACATAAAATGTGTGATCGATGTAAATCTAGTGTCTCAGCTGTCGCCGCTAGCAGCGCCGCCGTCAACGTCGACGTCTCTTGATGTCTGCTGATCTTCTTGGTTTATTTATATACCACGTTCTGTCGTGCAGCCAACAATGAAAAACACTCACACACAAATGTACTAACAGTACTCAGAGAGGGGGAAAATAATGAAGGGTGGGAAGGTGCAATGGGCGCTAGACTGAGGCGTCATCATCTTTATGACCGACGCGCCCTAAGCTGATTTGTTGGAACAACTGTAAATGTGGGACGTGAACATGCGCTCCACAAGGCTTAATATTGCTGTAGTGGTTGATTATTGTTGTTATTGTATTGTATTTGTATTTGTATTTGTGTTTGATGCTGCTGTTGTTGTTGTGCGTGCCGCAGCAGCCGCTGTGCAGCTTTGAGAAAGACAATGATCAGCCTAAAAGATTTCTACATTAGACGACAAAAATAGAGAGAGAGAGAGACAGCAAGGAAATGAGGCCATTGTCCTTGTCGAGACTAATCCACTTCATGTAGTGCGCTGTGTTAGGGTATAAATTGTAGACTTAATACACTACAATACACTACATTGGACGATGCTAGCATTTGTTTTTTCTCTCTACTTGCTTGTTATTGTTGTTTAAAATTGACTACCTTCTCCCCACCTCCTTCTTTTGGCATTTTATGTCGTCGTTGATATTGTGCTCGTGCTCGTTTTATTTCTATTTTTATTGCTGTTGGCCTGCTATACTACATATGTATGCATGTATGTATATACATATTGTTCTTGTTGCTGTTGTAACGAGCATTACGTATTGTAAAAATTTACGTCTTGTTGTTGTCGACTTTTTCACTCGCCCATTGGTTGTCTAATTTATTTCTATTTCTACGCCTCGGCGTTCGCAGATTGAAAAACAAATTACCATAAATGTCATTTTGTAATTGTAATGCATTAATTGTAATACAAATATTGTTGCTACACAAAAGCGCACAACAACGCGGCAATAATATAGGGAGTAACAAATCTCCACTGCCTGCCTGTGTGTGTGTGCGTGTGTGTGTATGTGTGTGAGAGACGAAGGGCGCGCGCAAAGTAATCAAGCAAAACAACATCAACAGCTTCGGCAATTGAGACACTACTGAGTGTGTCCAGTGAGTGGCAGAAAGCAAGAGAGAGAGAGAGCGACAAAAGCTAAGCTCGCAGACAGTGATCTGAGCTTCACACAAACACACACACACACATGACCATGCTCACTGAAGGCGCTGCTCAGTTGTTGTTGTTGTTGTTATTGTTACTGCTGCTGCTAGTTCCGTAATTCATTGCGCTCACACAACTTTTGCATTTTAGAGATCAGTGTGATTTTTCACATTGCTTTTATCTGTCTGTGTTTGTGTTTATGTTTAAGTCATGCAAACAATAATTAATAAAATGCAATTATTCAATTAAATTTCAATTTGATTCAAGTCTGTGTATAAAGTCTATGTTTGGTGTATGTGAGTGTGTGTGTATGTGTGTTCAATCAACAATTCGAGTATTAATAAACTTTGTGCATATTAACTTAGGTCTTTCGCATTTCACACTCACACACCCCTCCCTAATCCCTCCTGCACCATATGGAGCTCACTCTAGGATGCGGGCGCACCTTTTTGCTGCTCTAAATGCGATGTTGTTTTTGTTGTTGTTGTTGTCCATGTTCATTCAACTTGTGTCTGATTGTCTGCTTCGTTTGTTTTTTACTTATTTTTATTTTTTATTTTTATTATTTTAATGTGTGTGTGTGCGTTTGTGAGAGAGACAGAGAGAGACTGAAGCTGTTGTTGCTGCTGCTCTTGTTTCCTTTTGTCTTGGAGAGGAAAAAACAATATTGTGTCTTGTTTATTGCTTTATTTGCAGCGTTTTGGCTCTTGATTAGGTTCTTTTATGCCTCGTACTTTGTTTTGGTTGTTGCTGCTGTAGTAATATCTGCTGCTTGCGCTGACTTTGCCTGTGCTAGTTTGTGTGTGTGTTGGCATTAGAGCTGACAAGGCAAATGTGAAAACAATTTAAGCGGAACTTAACAACTATTTTAACTTTGCCACAGCGGCGACGACGACAGCGGCGGCGATGTTGTTATTGTAGTTGTTGGTTTTTCTGCTACTGATGTTGCTTTTGTTGCTGTTATGTATTTTTCCGCCGTTTGTAAAAATGTATTGCGTTGTATTTTATGCTCGCTGCTACTGTGGCTCTTGTTGCTGCCACTCTGTTTGCTGTAGTTATTGTTGTTGCTTATGTTTGTTATTGTAATTTTTGCTGCTGCACTTGTCGTTTTTGTTATTGCTTGTATTTGCCTTTGTGCATTTTCTTCTTCATATTGAGCGTCCCCCCTCTCAGACAATTGCGTTGTGCGGTGCGCCTCTTTGGCGCCTCTCAAGTGGCGCTTACACAAATAAACACACAGTCACGTTTGTTCTCACTTACTCACACAAACGCCCCATTTGAAACATCTGTCATTGTACGTGTGTGTGCGTGTGTGTATTTCCGTTGCGCTGTCGAAATCAAATCAAATCAAATTAATTCATTAAAGCAAATTTAATGTTTAATAAGTCATAACAAGAAAACAAATAAGGCAAATTTTGCTATTCACTCTCCCTCTCCATTTCTCTTTCTCTTTCTCTCTCGCTATATCTGTCTGCGTGGCCCCATGCACACGCTGACCACCCCATAGAGGTCCCCCAATCCCAAACCCAATCTGTCTGGCGCCTATTTTATGAACGGTTCAACAGCAAATGTCAAATTTGACAAGTGAGATGACTGGAAAGCTCTCCGCCGGGACCAGCTGCGAGACAGACGCAGCGCTGCAAGAGTAAAAGCTTTTACATACGTATGTGTGTATGTGCCTATGTATGTGTTTGCTTGCTTCGCTGATAAGCGTGTTCTGTTTGTGGAGTTGAATTTTCTAATATTCCAATGACACACTGGCTGAAAATGTGACCAATCGGATATGTAAATATACTTAGACAGAGGCTAAAATATGTTCATACAGTTAGTCCAGAAAATCTTTTCGAATTGCAAAAAAAATTTATTTTCTAAGTTCTTATGCCAAAAAATGTATGTTATGATTGACTTTTAATTATTTACAAATTTTTCTACTATTAACTGGATATTTATTAACAACTTAACATTAAAATTAATAATATCCATATATTTAGTTTATTGTGAAATTTTAAAAAGTAAAATGATCTATTTTTGTGCCCTGTCCGGAAAGTCTTTTCAGTATGGAGATTTCGTATGGGATTTTGTACATTTTAGCCACCAGACTGGTGAAAATATTTTATTAGTAAGCATAGTGAAAAGAAATCTAAAAAATATTGGTCCGATCCATTAAAGAATAGCTTAAGGAACATAACAATGTCAATGAATCACATATAATGAACCACCTGCTCAATTGGCATATGGGGTGTCAAGGAAAAATAAAAAGTTTCAATAATTAGTACTGAAAAGCAGCTTTTGTTCGGCAAAATGCATGTACCCATTTAAGGTAATTTCATTCACAAAATGCACACAGCAAACCAAAAGCAAAGCTCTTTCTCATTCTTGTCTAAACATTAGTGTCGTGCGGATGCTGGAGCTCCGTACCGTATCGTGTTTTTTTTATCTTAAATCGCAAACGCGTTCGTATAATCCAAAATAAGGAAAAGAACTGTGCCAAGAGCATCTACAAATTATACAAGTCAATACTATACTATATATCTCTCTCTTGAGCTGATCATTAATGTGTATTGCTTGCAGAAGAAAGTTCAAGTGAAAGCTGCAATAAATAGTAAAAAAAATACATAAAAAACAAAAACCAATACAAAAAAAAATATAAATATAAATAATGCAGAGTAAAATGCTGTCAACGATGACAATTGTGGCACCGGTGATGGCGCAACCCCGGCTATCACATGCGCCGCGCCCCGCCATCTTACCGGCGAGGAAAAAGTCCGTTCAGTGCAATCTGTTCGGCAGTTTTCCGGGTAGTGGGGATATCGATGCGATATTGAAGCAGGAGGAAGAAGTAAAAAACAAACAAATGAATGAACGCTTCAATTTGAACTTGAAGTAGAGTGGAGAAGAGTGCAATCAACAGATCTCAGTGACGTCGAGGCAATCGATGCTCGACATCGACAGCCTCAGCGAGAAGACAAAATGACATTTTTGCAAGGAGAGAATATTGTCGTCGCCATATAAACAACAACAAAGCATCAAAGGCCAATTCCGTGTACGCAAAGCCCACAATGTTAACTCGGAATGTGCCAAATCAAAAGAACACCAACAACAACAACAACAATAATAATAATAAAAATAACAACAGCGACAGGAACCATGCTAAGGCTGATAACCGAAGTACTGAAATGGGGGCAGATGGGGCTAAGAAAGAATAGAAGCAATAATTGATATTTAATTTATACAAATTTATTATTGTCTAAATAATTTATGTTTTTTTATATGTGTGTTTTTATGAATATTGGCAATACTTAAAATGTTATCGACATTACTTAATGTACATTAATTTCTAGTACCATTTGTAATTAGTAAATATAAATTAAAGATTATTGTAGATCATCCCATAAGAAGACGCTCACACATAGCCACATGGGCATGTGCTCTGATAAGACCGCAGAGCCAAATACAACAAAAAGAAAAAAAAGAAAAAAAAACTCGTTATCTAAATGCGTAAACATGCATATCTACAACAAATACAACAACAAATAAGAATGGAACGAGTAAACAGAAACTGAGACAAAAACAATAATTCATTTCAAATTGGGGACTGAATGGGGTTCACGCAGTTGATAAGCATACATACATATATATATATATATATGTAAGTATTTTTTATTATTATTTATTTATATGTATTTGTGCATGTGTATTTGTGTGTGTATGTGTGTGTGCATACGTAATGTACAAATGAATGAAAGCAAATAACTTCAATTTACTCTACTCACACCCACTTACATCAGTTTCATTGATAACTTTAAAATACAAAAAAAAAAACCAAATAAACAGTGCACACACACAGTCATGCACACAAACAGTCATACACACAAACACACACACATACATTTGAGACGCCTGTGCAATTGCATCAGCGGCCACACAAATTGGGCAATTTAGATATCTTATTTAATACTAATGGCAGCGCTGGACGAATCTTACAGTCATAAACAACAATTAAATAAATAAATACTAGTCTTACCAAAAATTCCACATTGAAACTGTTGTTATCAAAATCAAAGCATTGATGTGCCAGAATGTAGATTTTAATTGGTGCTTACCGTTATTGTTGTTGTCTTTCCCATTAATCTTGACAATTTTTGTTGTCTACACACTTGCATTCCACAAACACACACGCACACACACACAGCAGGCACTAAACACTTGAATATGTCATTCAAAATACGCGCTGAATTTCATTCACTTGGTTTACAGCAGCAGCAGCAACAACAACAAGAGCGAGCTTGTCGTACTTGGGTTTGCTTTTTGCTTTTCACGCCGTACTCGCTGCATTCATTCACTTACACATACTCACACACACACACACACATTCACACAATGCAATTGAGAAAAAGCGTGTATCGTCAGCGTCTGAGTGAGATAAAGAGAGAGAAATAGAGAGAGAGAGAGTGAGCGAGCGCGCACGCAAGACTTGAAATGGAGCCGGATCATTGTTTAGCAGCCCAGGGCCGGCTCATGTGTAGAGCTAACTGGGCAATTGGCTCATTCATTGAGTAATTTTAAATATTTTTGTTGGTGTGTGTATTTAACACGTTTCATAGACATCAATAGCCAACCACAAAAATGTTTGTATATACATATTCAAAAAAAAAATTTTTTCATAACAACAGTACCAAAATAAAAGCTTGTTGGAGACAAATATGTTGTTTTTTAAATTACGTTACTTCCGCTTTGAGATCCGCCAACGGCCTCATCAGCGACGTCAACTGCGGCATCGACTGACTGTGAGCTACCTAGCAGTCGCTGCGGCAGCGACGTTGACAACGACAACATAGATGTATTTTAGAAGAGAGAGATTCGCAATAGAGAGAATTTGTACCTTAAGCAGATACTCTCTTAATTGAATACTAACAAACTTTTATGTTACTTCCCTCTAAATTTGTATTTCAATAATGATGTAATTTATTGAGTGTGTAAAGAAAAAAAAATGGCTAGAAAAATATTAACCGGATGTCAAGTGAAAAGTACGAAAAATAATGCCGTCTAAGTCTAGTAAATCTCAAGTAAATAAACATGTGATATAGATTGCCAGTGCCAAGGAATTTTGTTAGCAAATCCCAATTCAAAAACAACATGTACAAAATTCCAGTTAAAAAAACATATCATTGACAAGTTTATTTACAACCGTGGATATGTATATATATTTATAGGGGCAATAAAAACCTATCTATTTGAATTGACTAACCAGAGGGTAAATGAAAACTGCAAGGAGAGTGGCGTCCCAGACTGCTATCTGATAACTGGATCTCGTATCAAATTAATCAAATCAAATGTTTGTCTACAAATTTGCAATACTATCTAACAATAAATGTGTTCTGTACTTATTCTTTTTTTTCGTATTTTCTTCCGTTTCTTTTTTCACAAACGATATCGATATTGTTGAGGCAGTTCTGAGAATTTTTTATGGTATTTACTTCTTCAAACAACCACAACATGGTCATCTATCCAAGAAATACAACAGGAAATAACATATATATTACTCATAAAATCATACTCAACTGATACACAAAACACAAGTAGTGAGTACCAAAGTACTACAAATTATTTGTTGTTGGTAAATAAAAACAGTCTGTTATTTGACTGTGATATAAATATGTAGACATGTGCTATATGAATGTTTTCGTTATTCTGTTTATCGACACTAAAGTTCAAGTTAAATGAGGAAGTTTACTCACTTCTACAGTAGTAGCATGTGCCTTGGGCTTAAGTGTCTAGACCTCTCGACTGTAATCCATATAAGTACACCTGGTTGCCTGAGGAATGCAGTAGAGGAAGTTTCACTTCTATACTTGATAAGCATAATAATCAGAATATTGATCAATGGGTTGGCTTTAAATTAATAAACAAACTATGATGCTTAAATATACAGAAGGATTGTTATTTTTAGATCGACCTAAGACTTGGCACTCAGTCTTATTCTGATATATAGCGTTTCAAGGAAGTGTTCGCACACTGTAAAAATTTATATTTTCTCATTGCTATGGCAAAAACAATATTTTTTTACTGACTTATTTTTTGCTTCTTATTTGTGAAAGATAATTTTTGCATACAAAGTCATAATATTAAAATTAACTGCATTTTATATGGTCGTTGATTTATTGCAGCCACCAGATTGGGAAAAAATTGTTAATCATAGTGAAAGGTAATCGCCAAAAATTGAATCAGATCCATTACAGGGTAGCTAAAGAAATGTTTTTCCTGAAACAGTGAGGCATTTCTAACGGAATCGGCCGAAATGGGAGTTTAAAAATCGTAAACACATTCTTGACAGCCCAGATTTTAAAAAGTCCATTTAATACTAGAAAAATAAAAGACAAAAATAAATAAATAAAAAAGAAGAGAAATTTCGTATGCATATTTCAGTGTCCAAACACTTTCTTGACATACTGTATAAGGAAGCATAGCGATTAGTCATGGAAGGCTTCTTAGTAGGATTTAAATCACCACTGATTGCGTACTGCCAATTCTTATTAACTCAATATCGCAACAAACTAAACGAATTGCTACTTTCTTGGAATTTAGTGTTGAAAAATCAAAAAAGCGGAATTTACCGCACTTTTATATGCGGGCCCATCTTATCGCATCGCCTCGCCTGGCTGTTATTTGTTATTGTGAAATGCGCTGGTGACTTGCACTTCATTGAACAAATACCAAATATGCGTATGTGTTTGTGTGTGTGTGTGTGCATTTGTATGTGTGCATGTGTGTGTTTGGATACTTAATCAAAAGTAGTAACAATATGAATTGGAATTATGTGCGTGCAACTGATAAAGCACTTATAATTAACAAACGAAAGAACGTGCGTCCCCGAAGGCACTAGACTATCATGAATATGTGTACAAACACACACACATACACTTTGTAGGTACAAACACATACACTTTTCAAAATTTCGTGCCTAATTAAAGTACAACCCTTGCCTATTCCTGAGAATAGGAGAATTTTGTATCCCAAGCATAAACTATGTTTAATTATTTTTTAAATAAAGAACTAGTTTACATTATTATTATATGATTTCGTCTCACTTACTTGCTTAGAAATCAAAATCTTGTGCACCTAACTGATTGCTAATGCCGAAATACTTTCAATTAAATAAAGACAATTTTTTTATAATTCTATAATACTTGCGGATGAAATAAGCAGCAGAGTTTTGCTCTGAGTGTATATTCATTGTCCATATACACAAAGAGATTTGGGGCGGCTCTTTGTATATTTAGGTCCTAGAAATGACAAGTTGCTTGAAATGTGACGACATGAAATGCCTATCGTCACTCACGAGCACAAGTAACTGTTATTTATTAGCTGTGATTCAAAGTTCAACAAAACACGATAAGTGCAGATCTTGTTTGCGACACTTTACTAAGCCAGATACGTTTAGTAATTGATTTGTCAAGTAACTAATGTTTTTGAACGATAAAGCTAGTCAGCGTATGTATATGTACATATATAATTCTCATGTGATCGAGTCAACAGATGCACGTTGCTACTTACTACTGTGGCGGCTTCTCTTCTCTAAGCAGATGACAACTTTTAATCAACGTTTTCCCGTGGGTACTTTTGATTCCCCATTTCAATGCTTTCAAGGCAACCGTTAATATGAATATTGGACGTGCTGCCCTCGTCGCATTCACAGTTACATTCAAGCAAGGCCGATCAGGTCTCCATTATCAGTTGCGATTCTTAGCAAACCAATAACATGCCATTTCTGATCCGCATTTGGGACACAATGTTGGATTCATGTCTGTTCTTTAAAGTAATGGGATATTTGAAGTTATACGGCATGTAATGTGTTGACAGCTTTCTTCTCACATAACTTGGCGTAATTGTTTTTCAACAACATTTTCTTCGATTGACTCAGCGAAGACGCATATCGAACATCACAGGCCACGGAATTTCCGATTCTCTCATCGTCGTTGTTTTTTGATGTCTTTTTTTTGTTTGTTTTTGTTTTTGGGTCTTTTGGTATGCGTAAGCTGATTTCTATCTCAGCTCACGTAACCAGAGTTAATTTCTTTCGGAGCGCACTGGCATTTCATAGTGTTTTTCGCAGGTGTCTCCTGTAATGGCAATCGAGTTCTTTCGCTTCTATGGCTATGCGATCGCAACGGTAAGTTTTAAGACTCTTCACTTGGGTGCGCTACGCTACGTTTTATGACGTTCGTTTCATTTATGTATTTCTCGAATACATAAAAATTAAAAATGGTTGCATTCCAAACGGTGCTCTTTACATTTTTACCGATTTCTTGGTCTCTTGTTATAATTTAATTTAATTTTATTTCTTTTTAGGTTAATGAAAAAGGTAGTGGAAGAATTTCAGTCTTAATGTTTGTTTAGCGGTTATGTTTGTTTTCGAATTTTTACTAGCTTATGAATGAACGTGCAAACAAATAAACGAACAAGCAAACAGACCAGCACACAAGGGCCGCAATCGGCAGTCAAATGTTTAACGATTCATTCATTCAAAATGCGTTAAATCAAACTAACATCAACACGAACAACAAGCAGAAGATAAGCAAGAACAATAACAACAACACGAAAATCAGGCGGTCGAACACAACACGACTCCAGTATTATAAAATAAAAGACCAGCAAAATGCAAGGCAAAGCATCAGTTTTATAAAGAAAGTAGTTCAAATGTTGAGAGGCCAACTGGAAAATCAATTAATAAAATATTCATTTAATTCAATAATCGTATTGCCCTCTTCAGCAATATTTTTAATGCAGTTATAAAATCAGTGTACTAATCTGTAATACGAATTTGATTAAGATCAGGTTATTATAGCATTGAGTTAACATCAAGGGAGAATAAATTTGCAAGTATTGAATGTGAGAGACAATTGAGCATATTTTTAGATATTTTTGTCTACATAAAGTCAAATATAGCTACAGCTTGTAAAAAAGAAGTTAATTTACCCCAAAAAGTAAAATAACATAATGCTGCTACTAGAACTAACCCATAAACAAGAGAGAACGTTGCAGTCGAACGTAACCGACATCGAAATACTATGATACCGTAAGTTGTGTGCAGCCAAGAAATACTGTTCAAGTTTGCCTTTCAGATTGAGGTAGATATAAGATAGTAATCCTTCTGCGAAGTTTGGCAACAGTAGCTCTTAAATTACGGAATTTATAAGCTTTTCAAGATTTTAGGGGCGGGAGTGGGCGTGGTTGAAAAAAAGTGAAGAAAAGGTTCAGTATAATCTTCCTTCCAAGTTTTGTAACTGTAGCTCTTAAATTGTGGGAGATTATTGGTTTTTGGTGTCAGAAGTGGGCGTGGCATATGTTGATCTTTGAAGGACATTGTCAACAAGCTACCCACCAAAATTGGTGACTGTATCCATAAAATTGTGAGAGATAGGTGGCTTTGTGGATTTACGAATATCGATTTTCTAGGTCCCTAGTGGACGTAGGACTCCAATCTTAACGCTTTATCTATTGGGAGCACTTTCAAGTATATGTTCCAAGTTTCAAGCCTCTATCTCTAAGGGTGTCAAACAAATTTGCGTTCATCTAGACAGACAGACAGAATGACGGACATTGCACAAAACCAATACACTATTATACCTTCGGTATTATAGTATAAAAAGGAAATCAGAAGAAAAATCGTAACAAGGCACACGTTGGCACTGAAATATAATTCATACCGTCCATATTAAATTTCTCTATTTCTTGAACCTAGACAATTTCTGAATGACAGCATTTTATTTGGAATTAGCAAAGCAATAACAATATTTAATTGCCAGTATTATGCTGCCGGAGCTATAAATTTGATATATTCCCAAAAATATATACTGTTAAACGAAATAAATAAACAATCTGCTCTTGGTCTATGTTCGCATTATCAGCTAACTCTATTCTATATAATGATGATGATAAATGTAAATGTCTATTAGTTTTTGGAGATTACACTGAGTTCCCAGCCATGGTTACAACCTCTATCACCCATACCGATCGCCGCCCAAACCCGCCTCGGGCTAGTCGATTTATCTCGCGTGAGGCGTCACGTTGCTTATCTGGAACTTCGTTGAGAGTCGAGACGAGCTGAATTGTATACCCGCACGCACACTCAAACTCACACACACACACACACAGTCACACAGTTTAACTAACTCTATATACAATATATTTATTTATACATATACATGTATAACAAGTTTAGTTTCACCTGTACGCTCTTGCTCTGTCTGCCTGCCTGTCTCTTATTATTATTCTTAATCTCATTCTTACACTCTTGCTTGCTCTCTGGTGCTATAGTTTCAATGACTTGGTAAATTCACTGGGGCCTTGTCATGGAGATTAAGCGCTACATGTGACCATCTATTGTTCCAGAGGCGTCGACAAAAATTATGAAATTACGAGTAGTTTAGTTGTACAAACAACAAAAAAAAAAAAATAAAAAAAACCCACGATGAACAACAAAGTTGTTGTAATTTATTTCATGTATTATTGAAATACTTGAACTAATAAATTTATATCGAATATGGAAGCTATTCGTTTTAATATACAGTCTATTTAGTAATAATAATTGTAGAAGATATAGTTCATAATTTTTATAAATACTAAATGCTATTTTAAATAAAATTTAGTATAAAGTATATAAATAAATATACATATATATATATATATATATATATACATATTTTGCTTTAATTTCTAACGAAATATTTGCGCACAGCTGACTAAGCTGTTGTTCAAGTGTTGACGAAATGATGAGATGTGATTGTTGTTTTGATATTTTCTCATAATTCTTACATCATCGGAGAGTTCACTTTTCTAGATCGATAAGTGTTGAGCGTTCAACTGATGATTGCCAACAGATTGGCTAAAATCATAATAATTACTTTGCTTTGGTCTGAAAAGATATGTTAACTCTGTGGATTTATTCATTTGTTCATCAGTCTTTTGTTTTTCTGTGTGCGTGTAGACGAAAAATAAGATACAAAAAATAAAATACAAACTTGCCCAGTGGCGGATTTGGAGCATAAGAAATATTTCATGCATTGCTACGCTTTAGTTTCTTGTTATTGTTATTGTTATTGTTGTCACTGCGGCTCTTAACTGGTCTGGCAACTTTCTGTCGGATTGGAATGTTGTTGCCTTTTGGACGCCGCAGAGCGCTGAGTAGTATTTGTTGTTGGTGTTTGGTTGTTTCTGTTTGCCGTTATTGCGCCAGCCTCAATGCCGTTGTTAATATTGTTGTTGCTATTGTTCTTATTGTTGCAATAATGAATCAGATGCTTTCGGTTAGCAGCAACAGCAGCCCCGTCGTTGGCGTCATCTGCTAGCAGCTGCGGCTTTGAGGCGTCGCTTCGTCAGGCGTGTGCATTACGAATGCATTTCACTCAAAACAAACAAAATAGGTTATTTTGGGCACACCGAAGATTACATACCCTTGCAGACACCTGAGAAATTGTTTCAAAGGCAACTATATGATAATAGCTGCTGATGATACTGATAAAGAATGGAGTCATTCAATGGCTACAAACTTGATGACAAAATAATAACACCTTCTGCAAGGGTACACAAATATTGCAACCACATGCCCGCTCTTTAGATTTTTTGCTATATAAAAAACAATAAAGCTAAAAAATATATATATAACAGTGAACACCAACAGCAGCAACAACAATCTAGCGAAACAAGTGACGGAGAGTTAAGCGTGCCAATTGCACCTTAACACATTTAACGAGCGCATGCACAGTGGCGCCTGGGGGCTGAGTTTAACGAAATTAAACAACAAAATTGCAGAGTGAGTGGCGTCTGTTAATTTTCCATGTGTAGCTGATAAGCGTGTGTGTGTGTGTTATCCATAATTTTTGTAGTATTGCGTTGACACCGTGTAGACGGAAATGTTGCGCTTTTTCCACCTGATAATACAAAAAAATTATATAAATTAAAGAAATTGGGTCAGTGTCAGCAATCATGTTGTTGTTGTTGTTGTTATACAGTTTGACATCCACTGTGGTCGTTGGTTCTCTTAATCGCTCTCATGCGCCATCTCTCTCTCTCTCTCCTCTCTTGCTGTAGGTGTGTATGTATGTGTACAACATAAAAGAGTTATACAGTTAGAGAGTTAGCATCATAGCTAAAGCGCTCAGTTGAGACTCTAAGGCTATGCGGCGCTGTGTCCTTTGATTGCGGAGAGCCAACAAAATAAAACAATATTGTGAGAGAACGAGAGGAGGCAGTAATCAAATTACGAGTGTATATATGGCAGGTGTCACGGCGTTTCAACCAAACGTAACCTGCAATGTGCAGTTTCTCGTATATTATTTAGCATTAGCATTGTTATTGTTGTTGTCTTTAGTAGTATGTAGTAATATTATTGTGTTTACTTACATACATACATTCATATGTACATTTTAATTATTTTAGTTGACTATTTCAATTTTGTTACTCTTTTCTCTTTAATTATTTATGGCGCCGTTGGCTTAGAACCGCTACTGTGGGCCGACAGGGCTGACTATTTGTATATTATTTGTTACTGCGTAATAAAAACAACAACAACAACAAAATATCAACAAGAACAACATAAACAACAACAAGAAATAATAAAGCATAATAAAACAAGCGACCGCCACAGCATTAGCTGGGAAGACCGAGAGAGAAAGAAAGAGCACGTCGTGTGCGTGAGCACCACAAAAAGAGAGCATGTGATGAGAGAGAGAGCGAGCGACGTTGGCTGGCTGTCGCTTGCAGTTATTGTATCGTTATTATTGTTAATGTTATAGGCAACAAATACAATTCGCAGGCTGACACGGCCACAAGAACAAAATTCTTAATAGTATGTATTTTTGTGTACGCATGTGTATGTGTATGTACATACACATAAATATGTATGCATGCGTGAGAATGTGTGTGAGTACATTTTAACTACGCAGCAGCATTTTTACTACTGCAACAACAAGAAGAAGAGGCGGGTGGTGTGCTTAGTGCCCCGCCTCCTTCGGTCAACTCCCGCGCTCGCGTTTATTTTATTTTTTTTTTGTTTACAGTGTTTCTCTGTTTTGGTGCCACGTTTTGCGCTCACCAAAATTAGCAGCAGCGCTCATACCGCTGACAACGCAGCCGCATTTTGGTTTTTTACGCCCTAAGAACCGGCTACACCCTGTGCGAGGGGCAGCGTCAAGTTGATGAATTACAACGTAGTTGTAAATACGCTACGCACACTTTTCCCATGTTTTGTTTTTTCTTTTTTGGTATTTTACAATTTACTACGCTTTTACAATGCCGCGCTGCCGGCGTCACACTCACTATTACTGTCTCAGTCTCTCGCCTGGTTTTAACGTAAATGCGACGGCGGACGCGCGTCACGCAAACAAACGTCAATGCTGTTTGGCCAACAGCAGCAGCAACAACAACAGCAAACATCATTTTAATAATCACTTTTATTTATTCATGTTTCTTTTGCCGCATAAAATTATTGCCGTAATTGTTGTTGCCCGAGGCGTTGTTGTAGTAAATAGGTATGTGTCTTGAAAATTTTCGTGAGCTTTTAGATCGCTTTTTGCAAATACATGGATAGAGAAAAAGTGATAAGGTGCGAGAGATGATGTTATGAGATGAGATGCTGGCAATCCTTATACATACAAACAAACATATACAGTTAGTCCAGAAAGTGTTTTCGAATTGCAAAAAATTTTTATTTTCTAAGTTCTTATGCAAAAAAATGTATGTTATTATTGACTTTTAATTATTTACATATTTTTCTACTATTAATTGGATATTTATTAACTACTTAACATTAAAAATAATAATATTCATATATTTAGTTTATTGTGAAATTTTAAAAACTAAAATGATCCATTTTTGTGCACTGTCCGGAAAGTGTTTTCAGTATGGAGATTTCGTATGGGATTTTGTACTGGGGAAAATATTTTATTAGTAAGCATAGTGAAAAGAAATCTAAAAAATTTGGATCAGATCCATTAGAGGATAGTTTAAGGAACATAACAGTGTCAATGGAATCACATATAATGAACCACCTGCTCAATTTGTATAAAGATTCATGCAATTGGGCAAACAAAAGCTGCTTTTCAGTACTAATTATTGAAACTTTTTATTTTTCCTTGCAAATCCATATGCAAAATCCCATACGAAATCTACATACTGAAAACACTTTCCGGACAGTGCACAAAAATGGACAATTTTAGTTTTTAAAATTTCACAATCAACAGAATATATGAATATTATTAATTTTAATGTTAAGTAGTTAATAAATATCCAATTAATAGTAGAAAAATACGTAAATAATTAAAAGTCAATAATAACATACATTTTTTTGCATAAGAACTTAGAAAATAAAAATTTTTTTTAATTCGAAAAGACTTTCTGGACTAACTGTACATATATAGAAATAGAGTACACACATGCACATACTGTGTATGAACATATTAAAAATGTTAAATTGCAATCTGTGTTTGTGTGAGTGTGAGTGTGTGTGTGTGTGTGTGAGAGTGTGTGTGTGTGCTTGTGTGTGTGTGTGTGTTTGTGTGTGTGTGTGTGCGAGTGTGTGTGTGTTTGTGTGTGTGTGTGTGTGTGCGAGTGTGTGTGTGTGAGAGAGATACAGGAATAGAGAGTAAAACAATAAGGAACAAATGCATGTGAACATCTTTACAAATTTATATGTACATTTATTGCATTCATAAAATGTTAGTAAAATTATAGTGTAGATGTATGGTCACCCTAAAGCGATAACGTAACGCCAGCGTCATCGTCGAATCAACACGAGTGTTAAGCGCCCTTTGGCGCCCTTTTGACACATAAAATTATTGTTATTGCCCCTCACATAAATATGTACGTCATTTTTGTATTTATCCTCACTACTCATATTCCGTATTTTCTGCTAAAAGCAACTAAACAACAAATGCACTTTTTTTTATTTTTTTCATTACAGTTTCGAGCAAAAAGAACAACAACGACGACAAAAAGCATTCCAACTGACTATGTTAAATACAAAAACGCTACCAAAACAACAACAGAAAGTCTGAGAAGACACAACCCCAGAAAAAGAGAGAGAGAGAGAGCAATAAAATAAGAGAGGCAGAGAACGCGCCAAAGCTGCAATGATTACTTAGTGGGCGCGCGCCCCTAACAAAAGTTTGCAGTGTATCCAAAAAAAAAAAAACAACAAGAAAAACCACAACATATTGCGAAAAAATGGAATCATCAGTAACACATATACAATGTTTAAGGGAACATCACTCAACACGTTTTCCCAAGGAGGAAAGGATGCAAACGAGAAGAAAAAAAATATTCCTTTCCAATAGGATCGCGTTGTATCGTGAATACAAGTGTGGTTTGCTGGCAACGCGACGTTTTTTAATGGATCCGACCATCGCCATGCCGCAGCGATGCCGCAGCACTGTGGCAAGACCAACAACAAAATCAATAAAAAGAGAAACATCAACTAATGAGGTATTAGCAACAGCAACAACATCAACAACAACAACGACGACGACGAGGGCAACATCATTATCAACAACAACAGCATCATCGCATGGCAACATTTGTGTCATATGCCGACAAGTGTTCGCAACAACAATAACATGTTGTTGCATTCAGACAGCAACAAGCAGCAGTTCCTATGCAGACAGCAGCAGTAGCAGTAACAGTAGCAGTAGCAGTGGCTATTGTAGCCGCTGCACCAACAATAACAGAAGCAGTAATATTAACAGTAGCAGTAACAGTAACATTAACAGTATAAGTTACTGGAAAACAAACAGCGATGCAACACCAACAACATTCCCCAGTAAGCTGGAGTCTGCGCAACATTGCAGCTGCCAACATCATCATCATCATCGACAGAAACCGCAGCTGCACAATGTTGCCAGCATCTCGCGTGCATGTTGCTTTATAATTAGTAGTAACAATTGTCGAGGAAGAAGAAGAAATAGTAGTGATAGTACAAATGACAGTAACCAAAAAGTAACAACAGCAACAACAACAGCCAATTGCCACTGCAATAACAACAACAAGAACAAGAACAATTACAATATTTACAACCACACCTGCAATAAGCAAAGCCTACAACAAAATGTTGACACATACAGCCTGTTGGGTACACTGCAAATTCTGTTGCTGTTCGTGCAACAGCCAATGCTGATGTTGCAACACTGCTGCAATCTGTTGAACAGACGCCGAAACAAACAACCACAATTCAGTCAACGAGAATCATTAAGACAATTTATACCAATTGCGAAAGACAAAAAACATCCATACAGGCGAATCGCATACACATATACATTCCTCGCAATGTTAGCATTTCATGCGACAACAGCAGCAGCATTTTCGATGCTGCCGCCAATCACGCAAGAACAAAATCAACAACAGCAGCAGCAGCATCATCAGGGCTCATTTCAGCGTAGCATTATTGACAGTTTGGCCTCCCTGTCGAGGCAGCCACGTAGCACCGGAGGAAAAGCCAATGCGCGCAATATTGGCAATGGAAGTGACAGTAACGGGATCAGTACCAGTGACGTACGATTGGCGCACAAAGAAAGAAGTAAGTCCGGCAACACTGGTTTCTCTTTTAATATTTGGTATAAGTTCAAGTTGTTTTTATACCCTGCACCCATTACAAATACGGAAAAAGATTTGATGAAGTGGAGCAAAAGTATGTAACAGGCAGAAGGATTCCTGTATCTGTCTGTGTGAAAAAGTCGATCCCACTGACTATTAGAGCCACACTGTTCAAATTTGCAACATAAGTTCTTGCCGATTTCACATAGATCAAATTGATTACCTTATCTAAAAATATGAAAATATGTTGAAGAAACTGAACTTTGTATCTGTTTTTGTTTTTTTTTTTTTGTTGATAAGTACTTTATAAATAAATAAAGTTTAGAACGTCATATCAGATTTATGACATTTTATTGAAACTATTAGTGCCCAATATCAAGTAACTAGTATTAGTTTAGCAAATATTGTTTTACAACATTTTTATTATTGATTGCAAATCTTTGGTTTAATTAGAGTAAGGACATTTTCTACGGATATATAACTGAATTGGAATAAAAAAATAAAAAAAACCCTTTTTCTTTGGAACAGCATGCAAATCAATGGACATACGCAACAATATATCAGAGCTTAGTCAGTTGGCCAACTGTACGATCATTGAAGGCTTTTTGCTAATAACACTGATAAACGATGCGGATAAGCTGAATCAAACATATCCGATGCTCACCGAAGTTACTGGCTATATAATCGTTTATCGAGTATATAATCTTTTGTCGTTATCGAAAATCTTTCCCAATCTGAGCGTCATACGCGGCAATGTACTCTTCGATAGCTACGCATTGGTTGTATATCAAAACCGCGATCTGACAGACATTGGCCTGACCAAATTGCGAGCCATTACCAATGGAGGGGTGCGCATCGAGAAGAACACCCACCTGTGCTTTGTGAAGACGGTCAATTGGCGCAAGATCATGTCCAAGAATGTCACGGACTCCGACATTGTGTTGAAGAATAATCGCAATGAAGCGGATTGTGACAGCTGTCCGGGCGAAATGAAAGGCATAACGGATGCTGGCGCGTGCAAGGAGTGCTGGAGCAACGTAGCATGCCAAACAAGTGAGTTTATTTTAAACAAACCTGTAAGGATTCCAAATATATGTCATTTTGTGTTTACAGTTTGCCCGAAGGAGTGCCCGTACAACTGCATTGATGACCAGCATTGCTGCAACGAATCCTGTCTGGGGAGCTGCAATAGTAATCTGGACGAGTGCACTGCCTGTCGCAATGTTTCCTTTGACGGCAAATGCATTAACCAATGTCCCAATGGCTACTTTCTGGTAAGTTGCAACATTGCAACAAGTACTCTACTGATTAATTGACTCACCCCATATTTACACTCAGTACGAACAACGCTGCATCACGGCGGAAACGTGCGAACAGATTGGCACTAAATACGAGGGCAACAAGGAGCAGCCTTTGGTGCATTACAACGGCAAGTGCACAACCAGATGTGAAAAGGGTTATAATAAAACTGAAAACACATGTAAGAAGTGTAACGGTACCTGCGAGATGACTTGCAAAGGTGGCACAATTGAAAGCGTGGAGCGAGCGAAGGAGTTCCATGGCTGCACTATAATCGACAAAAAGGGGCTGACCATAACCGTCAAGCGTGGCGGAGGTAAGACAATCAAACAAGATTTGAGCAGACCCCAACTGAGTCAACTCATAACTATATATATATATATGTTACTCTTTACAGCGCATTTGATGGAAGCCCTGAGATTCGGCTTGGAAGCGATACATACGATCAACACCTATCTAAAGGTTCACTTAACTTATGGCCTCACTTCGCTGGACTTTTTCGAAAGCCTGCGAACGATTAAGGGGAATACACTACTAGAGAGTCGCTATTCTCTGTATGTGCTGGAAAATCAAGATCTGGAGACATTATGGGCCGAAAATCAGACAGTCAGCATTACGACTGGCAGCGTCTTCTTTCACTTTAATCCAAAACTATGCATCGAAACCATTGAGAAGCTGAAACCTATGCTGCCCGGCAAGCCAGATAAGTTTAACAAAAACGAGGTGGCTGAAGATTCCAATGGCAACAAAGCGTCATGTATGTTTCTTCTAACTGAAATTTATATCGTTTATATACCTAACTAATTAATAATAACTGTATCACAGGCAATACGATCCACTTGGATGTGAAAATTAATGTAACGGGTAGCACGTTTGTTTCATTTGCGATCAATAGCTCAATAGTGAATTTTGATGACGAGCGCTCCTTCATTGGCTACCAATTCTATCATACAGCCGATCCTTATGGCAATATGACCAGGGACTATCAGCCCTGTTCAGATAAGTGCGTTATCCATAATGGCAAACTAACGGATTGAAACTATAGTTTCGTCTTTTACTCGATTTACAGATGGAAAGTGACTGTACCGAACAAGAGTAATAGAACCATGATATCAAAATTAAGTCCGTACACCAAATACGCTGTCTATGTGCGCACCATGACCATATCATCGGAGAAGCGTAACTATCAGAGCGAAATCATACGTTTCAGAACAATGGGAGATAAGCCAACGATTGTGCGCAGTATTAGTGCCAAATCCACTAACAGCTCGAGAATTGTGAGTATGATCCCCGGGTTGATGGGTGTAGATTGTTTCCCTAACCACACTTGTACCACTTGTCCACTTTTACAGTTACTTAGTTGGGACAGACCGGCGGAAATGAATGGCAAATTGATCAAGTACCAGGTACGCGCCGAGCTCACTCACCGTGACTCTAAACTGGAGCGTGATCGTGACTTTTGTCGGTTTCGTAAGTGATCACAGTTATTGCGTACAGCCAGGAATTTTTTTGCTAATCCAACAACACTCAACATTTTTTTTTAGCCTCGCCAAATATCTCCAACGACAAGGATCCCTTTTCATCGCCTGCGGAAAAGACGAATAAAGAGACGCCAGGACCTGACTGCAAATGCGATGCGGGCGGACGCAGCGAATTCGATCAGCAGAAAGTTGAGGAGAAATTGTTTGATGACATCGAATTCGAGAACTCGCTGCAAAACTTTCTGTTCGTGCCGAATAAGCGCGATGACAGCACCATCGATGGTTTGTATGCCAGTCCAAATGCTATACAGCGCAGGCGCAGGCGTTACATTGAAACGGATGTGGACGAACACGAGATGGGCAGCGTGCTAATGCGCCACATACGCTCTTCCAATAAAAACGGAACTGAATCGCAGATCGGGCATCCGATTCTGACGAGTGACACGAACAACGATAAAACGGAGAACTGGTTGAATATGACGGATATGGATGAAACTAGGTCCTATTACACGATCGTCTCCGCCGAGGTAGATGAGAATACAACCGAGTTCCTTTTCACGAATCTGCGACATTTCTCTCTCTACTCCCTCACCGTGCGTGCTTGCCGGGCACCAGAGGTTAACGAATCGAAAGACTTGTGCAGCGAAGCCGAATCCTGGGAAAAGAGAACTAAAAAGCTGGGTAAGGACTCATTCATATTATTCATATATTTATTTATATATATATATGTAATCAATTTGTCTCCTTACAGATGATGTGGACAGAGCATTTAATCTCACAGGAGACCTGATCGATAACGTTAACACCACTCGAGGCAAAGTACGTCTGCGTTGGGAGGAGCCTCTGCATCCAAACGGTGCCATCGTTTCCTATTGGATTATCTATAAGCGACAGGAACAGGATGACAACGAGGAGAAGAGATGTATCACAGTGCATGACTATCGCAATCAGAGCGGCTACATCGTGACCAACTTGAATGAAGGCAAATATAGCTTTCGCATAATGGCAAGTTCCCTGGCCGGTGATGGAGAACCAACGGATGCTGTCTACGTCACAGTACCGGTAAGTAGTATATAAATTTAAGCTGACTTCATTCCATTTTGAAAACTTCTTCACTCTGACGTTTTTAATTATAGCCTCCTGGTGATTTAACAACGATTATAGTTGTAGTCGTTGTGGGTGTTGTCGTATTTGTAGTCGTAGTATTATTCGTCACCGTCCGCTACTGGCCAAAGGGAACCCCGCATGATTTAATCATAAACACGGAAGTGAATCCGTTCTATGCGAGCCTGCAATACGTGCCCGACGATTGGGAAGTGCCTCGCGAGCACGTTTTACAGCTGGGTTCACTGGGTCAAGGTTCCTTTGGCATGGTCTACGAGGGCATACTCAAGAGTCAAAATGGCGAAGATACACCGTGTGCGATTAAGACGGTTAACGAGAATGCCACCGATCGGGAGCGCACCAATTTCCTGAGCGAAGCGAGCGTGATGAAGGAGTTCGACACGTACCATGTGGTCCGGCTTCTTGGCGTCTGTTCGCGTGGGCAGCCCGCTCTTGTCGTCATGGAGCTGATGAAAAAAGGCGATCTCAAGTCGTACCTTCGCGCCCATCGACCCGACGAACGGGAGGATGTGTTGGCCGGCTACCAACAGCGGATTGGTCTAACAAACAGCACGGGAGCAACGTTGGGCACAGTACAGCCACCGCCATACAGTCGCATCTATCAGATGGCCATTGAAATTGCCGATGGTATGGCCTACCTGGCAGCCAAGAAGTTCGTCCATCGCGATCTGGCTGCACGGAATTGCATGGTTGCCGCCGATCTGACTGTGAAAATTGGTGACTTTGGCATGACGCGTGACATCTACGAGACGGACTACTATCGTAAGGGCACAAAGGGTCTGCTGCCCGTGCGCTGGATGCCGCCCGAGAGTTTGCGCGACGGCGTCTATTCTAGTTCCAGTGATGTCTTCAGCTTTGGCGTTGTACTGTGGGAAATGGCGACACTGGCCTCACAGCCCTACCAGGGCTTGTCCAATGAGCAGGTGCTTCGCTATGTCATTGATGGAGGTATTATGGAACGGCCGGACAATTGTCCGGAGCTATTGCACAAGTTAATGCATCGCTGTTGGCATCATCGACCGACAGCACGACCCTCATTCCTGGATATAATTAGCTATTTGGAGCACCTATCTGATCCGCACTTTAAAGAGGTCGCCTTCTACTATTCCGAGGCGGGTGTGCAGTATCGCGAGAAGGATCGCAAGGAGCGCAATCAGATGGATGTCTTTTCGGGCGCTAATCTCGATGCCGATGTGGATGGCGAGGATGCCACAACACCGTTACGTGTTGGCGAATACCAGGGCTACAAGTCGAACATGGAGCGCAACACATCGATGGACCAGCCAGCGGAGAGTCCCATCGCAATGGTCGATGACAAGGCCACAACGCATTCTCCCTTTAGCATGCATTCGGGCTACATAGTCAGTAGCACACCGGATGCGCTATCCACGCTGCCCACAGCCGGTGGCTCTCACATTGACGATGCGGCATATGTGCAGCCAGATGGTAATACGGTCCTAACAGCGGATGCCGAGCGCGGCTATGAAATGTACGATCCAAGTCCAACCTTTGCGGAGCTGCCACACAGCGACAGCGGCCGGCTCAGTGGTGAGCAGCATTTGCTGCTGAAAGCGAAACGCGGCGCTGGCAGCGGCGGCGGCGCCAGTATTATTCCCAGCATGAGCAGCTCCATGCCGGACGAAGCGATTGGCGGTGGCAGTAGTAGTGTGGTCGGCGGCGGCTGCGGTGTTGTCTCCTCTTCGCTGCAGCCCTCAACAGCTTCGGGGACCAGCTCCAATGCTGGAAGTAGCAGTCGTCATCCAAGCCTCAAGCGTGTCGTCGCCGACACTTTACGCAATCGAGTTGGGTACGGACTACTCAGTCGCTTCAATTTGAAGCGCGGCGACAGCAACGAGAGCCACAAGAGCAACATCTCAAATGCGCCCAGCAGCAGCAGCAACACAAACTTAACCAGTCATCCGTCCGGCATGGCAATGGTCACAATGGGCCCCAATCTGGGCACAATCGAGAGCGGCGGTAGTGGAAGCGCGGGCAGCTATACGGGAACTCCACGCTTCTACACGCCCACAGCGATGACGCCCAGCGCTGGTGGTAATGGCAGCACAACAATCATTAGCGACAATCCCAACTACAAGCTGCTGGACGAGTCTGTTAACAGTGCGGATCCGGTGAATTCGGCTTGGCCACAAAAGCTGACTACCAGCAGTCTGAATCCAAACTATGAGCTTATGCAGGCACCAGCAACGGAAACAGCAGCAGCACCATTCAGCATGCTCAGCGACAATCCCAACTATGTGCTGATGAGTGAGCCGCAAACCGGACTGGAACAGGGTCCGGTATTTACCAGCGATAATCCCAACTATGCGGTAATGCACGACCGAGCTGAACTGCAGCACAGCAGCACTGATGAATATGACAATGACGACGAGTAAGTCATAAAAAAAAAGAGAAATAAAATATTAGTTTTGTGCAATGTCCGTCATGCTGTCCGTCCGTTTGTCTGCCTGTCCGTCTGTATGAACACGCGTTTCTCCGACACCCTTAGAGATAGAGACTTGAAACTTGGAACATATACTGGAAAGTACCCTCAAAAGTTAAAGTGTCAAGGTTTTGGTCCTACGTCCACTAAGGAGATAGAAAACCGCTAAATTCGATTTTCGCAAACCGATAAATCCACATATCTATCACAATTTAATGGATACAGTCACCAATTTTGGTTGGTAGGTTGTTAGCGAGGTCCTTTAAAGATTGGCATGTGGCACGACCACATCCGACGCCCCCACCCCCCGCCCAAAAATTATTAAATGGATATATCTTCCGCAGTTTTTGAGTAGGGAACGTCAAATTTGGTAGGTATATTACTAGTAGTCGCCTTTAAGAACCGATAACAAATTTGTGTTGCCATGCCCACACCTGCGCCCATAATCGACAATGCCGATATTGCGAAAATTGGAAATCGATAACTTTGTATATCTCCGAAAATTTTAAAGATATAGTAATCAAACTTGGAAGATAATTTGCTGGTAACCTCCTCCAAGGAGTGGCATATCAATTTTTGAACCACGCCTAAAACCGACAGGAACTTCGTCCCTATAAATTTAAATTTTAAAGGAATGTTACTGGTAACCCACCCAAAGATCGATAAAAGAAATTGGATGACCATGCCCACTCCACCTACCTAAACCGACACACCTGTTGGTGTAAATGAATAAACCCATATATCTCACGCAATTTGAAAACTTAAGTCACCAAATTTTTTAGAGGTATATTGCTAGTAACACCCTTCATAAATATTGAAAAAAAATGTTGGACCACGCCCACCCCCGCCCACAGAAAACGATTTTTTTGGGCAACGCCCTTAAATCTCGAAAATCCCATATCTCCGGAATTTAAGAGTGAAAGTAGCTTATAAAATTTTTCGAGTCTGCTCTCCCCGTGTATTTCGCCGTCGGTTACTTCCGACTACAACGTTCTCTTGTTTTTTTTTGTTTTGGTTTATTTACATTTATTCAAGTTTCAATTTTCAAATGCAGCGATGACGATGATGCCGATGAGCACACGGAGCACATCAAAATGGAGCGCATGCCGCTCAGCAGGCAGAAGCAGCGCACACGCATCAAGCCGCAGCAGCAGCCGCGCAGTCGCAGCGTCAGTCAGACGCGCAAAGCGGAGACGATAGCGTCGACGGCAGCGTCGGCTTCCAATACGTCCAATATACTCAAGGAAAATTGGCTAAGAGAGGCGAACACGCCGAGGCCACCGCCACCCAATGGTTTCATAGGACGCGAAGCGTAAAGATATCGCAAGTGTCGAGGGAGAACTTTGTAAATAGATACATGTGTATGTATAAGTAGCAATTAGCATAAAATATGTAGGAATATTGAACGGGGGGTACTCAGAACGAGAGAGCGCCTGCAAAGCATGCTTATAATATAAACTCGATTGGTACAAGAGAGAGAGACAGAGAGAGAGAGTAAGAGAGCGAGAACGGTAGCCAAGCTTGAGCAAAAGTAAATGCACTGTTAATTGAGCGCTGTTAAACTTCTGCTGTTAACATATGTAAATCATGCTTAACATTAAGGCCGCCAGCAAACTTTTGCCCACAGCCAAGGCTCCTAACAATTTATTATACAATTTAAGCTTAATTTATGTATGTTTTCGTATTTGTTAAGTATTTCTTTTATATTTTATTAGCGCCGTTTGAAAATACATACAACAAAACAAAACAAGTCCTAAATGCAAATAACAAAAGTACAAAAGCCAACAACCAACCAACCTAAGTACCGTTTATAACTAGACATAGACAAAATACATATATGTGTGTACATATGTATAGAGATAACCTAATTTATGTATAATTATAATAATTATTTTAGTACCTACCTAAAACGCAGAACACGAAACGATGTTACAATGAAGCAAACTTACTGTACAACTACAAAATGAAACACAACAACAAAAACAGCAGCAACCATAAGCAATACAACAAAGCAAACAAACAAAATTTTCACTGAGTTAAGGTTTTTCAATTAGTTAGTTACTATTTTCAACTAAAATTTTGACTACAACATGTGTATATGTACTCAATTATTTTGTTCTAGTTTTTTTTTTATATTGACATTATGTTGCAGTTTTTAGTGCGTTTAGTTTAAAAAAAAAAAGAAACAAAAAACGATGCTGTCTGTAAATGAAAAACAAAGAAAAATTCGAAACAAAAAAAAGAGAAATGTTCGCTGATTTTATGCATGGCGCTTGGCAACTGGCAAAAGTTTGTGCTGAGAAAAAATATTTAAATATACTTTACACACATACATAAATATACATACATATACATAGCAGAGTAGTAGAGAGAGAGATAGAAAGAGGAGTTGTAAATTGTGTTTGTTATTTCTTTTTGTTTCAATTTTTTTTCTCTAAATTAATTTTGATTGAAGCTAAGCTTCAAAATACGTAATTGAGAGCTTAAGTAACTGCTGCATAACTTACACACTTACTTGCTATATACATATTAACACATATGTATTATAAATCGCATTTTACTCCAACACACCTAAACACTACACACACATAAACAGATAGAATGTATATGATATGGCCATAAATTCAAATTAAGTAGAACAAGAAACGAGAATCCGACGAAAGAATGAAGCGCTTGGAGGTCAATATATTTACATACATATATCTATGGATCATAGAAAGCTACAAATACATGGAAAAGCAATAGACGAATTACAAATATACAAACATACATACATTCTGAGCGTATTATCTGACAATTAAAATATGAAACCATTTCAAGACTTGCTATATAAATGAAACAAGAATAGAAAATATATTCAAAATTACATATATACACACACACACACACTTTCTCCTCAAATTTTGCGACTGCAACAAAATGGAGATTGAAAATGCAAAAATAATAATAACAACAACAAAAGTATTCGATATTTGCCTTCGCTCTTTATATATAACAAATAGACAGAAAAAAGTTGATGGAGATAAAAAACGCAAGCAAAGTTTATTTCTTATTTTATTTTATAGATGCAAAGGAAAAAAACAAGAATACTTAAAATATTTAAATGAATTATACAAACTGCTAGAATATAAAATCGATTAAAATCTTTTGAAAAACAAAAATGATTGAAATAATAATTAAATTAAATATAAAATACGTTAAAAACAATAGATGTTCTACATAAATACACACAACACACATACACACACACTAAAAAGACTGAAAAATATAGTTCCTTTTGTTTTTATGTATATAACAAAGCAAAAATTCTAACGAAAATTGTAAACTTAATGCAAAATGAAAACGTAAAAACAATTAATGGAATTATAAATTAATCAACGTAAATTTAAATCAACAATAAATTTATATAAAAATATATATACATACATATATAAAACGCAGCAGCCGAAGCATTATAACAAATTATGTATATTTAATAGTTGAATTAACTCAATTTTTGTAACGAACTGCAAATGTTTAACAGCAACAACAACAAAATTTGTAATAAACTTTTGATGGCAGCCGCGATTATGTCAAACTGCAACTTTTTATATAGATATTATATATTCTGCATAGTTGGCGCACTTAGCTGATTTGGGGTGTATATATATACACCTATAAAAACCTATCAAATAATAAATTAATACAAAACAAACAAAAAAGCTTCAATATTTTTATTATTTCTAACTAAAGCTAATTGTAATTGTAAAGCTAAGTTAATTGTTTCCTGTTTATATAAGCGAAATAATCAACTACACATATGATGTAACGAAAATATTATGGCGAGACTATGATAAAAACTAATACATAAAGAAACAAAAATGGATATTGTTTAATATTGGGTCAAATGTGTGGATAACTGAAAGTTTCTTTCAACTTCAAGTCAAGGCGTGTAGAACATGCAAATACAAGGATAGAAACAGAAGTTAATAATCATGCGTCATAGATGGACTAACAGACTTAAAGTCAATAAAAACACTGCATACTCCGGAAATAAACAGAAAATTAAAGCATATTTATAGAACAAGCAATCGAACCCGTGGTGCACGTGTCTCTAAAAAATAGCAGGTTTAGAGCATACTTTTAGGATAAGTCAAGAGCTAATACAAGGGATTTTAGGAAAATGGCTCTAACTCGGACAAATACTTACATATTTTCGAAGAACATAATGCGTTAGAATCGATATACCCTGAACTTATCTGTTAAGTGTATTGAAGTCTTATTGGCAAATTTCTCATTTAACCAAATGTTAGGCAGGTCCGCATGTGCACTAATTTCTTATGGCAGGTACAGGTACTGCGGACTGAAAAAAGCAGGCAGTGCATATTTTGTTCACAAGCGCGAAATGCACCAGTTCCTACATACATTGCACAAAACCATTATACCCTTTTCACTCACTTTTATTCACCGAAGGTATATCGTGGATGCAGTCATAAATTTTTGTTGGTAGGTTGTTGGCGATGTCCTTCAAAGATCTAAATATGCCACGCCCACCTTCGACGACCCCAATCTCCCGCCCCTAAATCTTTTAAATGTCTATATCTTCCGCAGTTTTTGAGTTGGGAACGTCAAATTTGTTAGGTATATTACTGGTAGTCGCATTTAAGAACCAATAACAAATTTGCCACGCGCAGACCTGCGCCCATAATCACCAGTGCCGAAATTTCGAAAAGTGTAAATCGATAAATCCGTATATCTCACACAATTTTAAAGATACAGTGACCAAGCTTGGAAGGTAACTTGCTTGTAACCTCCTCCAACAAGGCATGTCATTTTTATGTATGTTACCGGTAACTCCCCTAAGACATCGATAATTGGATGGCCACGCTCTTTGCGCCTACCTATATCGATACACCTATTGGTGTAAATCGATAAGATCATATATCTCACGCAACCAAAAGCTTAAGTGATAAAATTTGAAAGGTATATTGCTAGTAACACCATTCAAAAATCTGTAAAAGAAAAAATGTTGGGTCATACCCACTACCACCCAAAAACCGATAAATACCCATATATCCCGCAATTTAAGAAATACAGTTGCCAAACTTCGAAGAACGGTTACTATCTTAAATCTACCTCAATCTGAAACTTGGACAGTATTTCTTGGCTGCACACAAATTATGGTATCATATTACTTCGCTGTCGGTTACGTCCGATTGCAACATTCTCTCTTGTTAATAATGGGATAAGTCAAAATAACAAAATCCTTATGTAGGAAACAACAAGGACGATTTGGATGTCCTTTGGCCAGTTGGTAGCCCTGGTCAATAAAACTTTTATAACATAGGACCCGCCAGGATATCAAAGGATTTACGTTTTATTTATTTCGGCTGTCTGAAGTCCTTTCGTCCTTTTATTTTATTCGAATAGGCAAGTCAATGATTATTTGTGGCCCAAGCACATCCGGATAGTCCTTGAAATGGCAAAGTTGCGGCGGATTTGAAAAAAAATGTTCTGTTGCATCCTGTAAATCATAGAATGCCAAACGAGTCCTTTTCGCTACGAGTTCAAAAACATGTCTCCTTATGGCTTAGTGTGCTAGGTTCACAAGGACTATCGCAATAAATTAATTAACCCATACTTAATTTCGTAATCCAAGTAAATGGCACATATTTTAATTTTATGCTTTCTTCGCTTTTAATATTTATTTGTTTTTTTTTCTTTTGTGTTTGTTTTGTTTTTAAACGAAGGAAAAGTACTTAACAAATTAGTTTTGTTTTGTTTGTTTATAAAATAAAAGTACAATTATAGAGCTTTCGTTTTCTCGGTTTTATACACATTTTGTATTATGATTTGTAATTGATTTGCATTTAATTTGTAATTTGTTTAACCTCTAGGCATAGGTATAAATAACTAGTTGCAGTTAGTTACAGGATGTTATGTCCTGTAGTTATTGTTGTTGCCTATACTGTGGATGTGGGGGATGATTTGGCTTTGACTTTGATGGTGAACTTCGAACTGCTATTTGGGTGTTTAGAGGAGGTAACAAGTCTGCCGTGTTTTCGTGTTTTTGTAGTTTGTTGCTTGTGTTGTTTACATAGTTTACATTTTCATAACAATAACAAATAAGTAATAATGCATACTTAGCTTTAATAACTAAATCAAACGCACTGAGAGAAAAAATGTGGCTTGAAACGGCAACTAAAAATATACAAAACAGCAGACAGGACACGGAAAATACAGCTTTGACAAAAGTTGTTATTGTTTGTTTACTGACTGGCTTGTTGGTCATTGTTTAACAGTTAAATTGCCATATAGTTTCCTGACTCAGATGCATGCAGTTATTGACTAAACTGGGAGTTGGTCGATAAAGAGAGAATTTAGCAGTTTACAGTTTTACTGCGTTTTATTTTGGAATTTACAATTTTCAACTGAGAATTTGTTGTATGTTGATTGATTATTTGTTTTGTTGTGATTTATTTTCATTTAATGTTAATTTTATAACTATTTGGTTTTACTAATTAAAAATTATGTGTGTGTGTGTGTACTAATTTACAGACAGTTCTGGCGCAAAATATTTTTTTAATGAGGCATATATTTTTTGTTGTTCTCATTCTTATATTTTTTTGTTTGTTATTTTGCATTAAGTTTCTTGTTGTTGTAGTTTAAGGCTAAAAATTGAAAGTTGCTTATAAAATGTGTTTTTTGCATTTTGTGAGGGCATTTTTTCTTTTTACTTAAAATACGTTTGGATTATAAATTTAATTGTAGGTTTACGCCTAAAATTTTACACACAACTTAGTTTCATTATGTTTTCTACATAGTTTTCTTTTGTTTTTGTTCTTACTGTTGTTGATTTTCTCCTTAAACTTTTGCTGTACTTGATAATTTGTAATAATAATATAATAATTATTAGAATATAGTAATAATAGATCATCTCTAACATAATATGCGCTGCTTTCCTTGTATATAATTTAAAATTATAAACACCCCTGCCCCCTTTACCCCCTTTACAACCCCAATCCCCGATTCGCAATTGTATTTGTGTGTACGTGTGTGTGTATGTGTGTGTGTGTGTATGTGTTTGGCTGGCTGGCTTCTGCGGATTGATCAATTGATCGATCTTAGGGCCCATAGGCATCGGAGCTAAAGTCAAAGAGACGATCGATGCCCTCGTTTGCGTTGAGAGCATAAGGATAATCGTTGTCATCCGGCGGATCGATGGAGACAAACGCATCGTTATTGAAGTCTGCAAACAGAGAGGGCAATTTAATTAGTTAAATGTACATATAAATATATACTCTATTATGCACGTTTACATTTACATATGTGAGAGATGTGGCATTATTTGATTTGATTTCAATTGCTGATTTGCGGATATGATTTATTATGTCCATTTTTTTAAATTTTTATTTTGGTTGATTGATTGATTTGGTGGATGCATGTTTGAAATTCACGCCAGAGCTGAATCTCATGGTGCTACAAAATTTCAATTTCAAAATGAACAATTGCCTTCTGCAACGGTCAGTGCACTGCAGACCCACGAGAATTCAGTTCCAAAATGAATTTGCGCTTGCGCGTTGATTGGATTGATATATAAAATGGTTCCATTTGAACAACATAAAGGCGGCGGGTTAATACGATGACTTATGTGTGTACATTCTCTAAGCGTACAATAAAATGCTTTAAGATAACTGTTCTTATGTATTAGTTTTTGTTAGTTTCATAAAGCATGGAAATTTCATATTTTTGAGTCAATGTTAATTAACACTGGTCACAATGTTACCCTAACAGCGTATAGAAATTGCAATGTACAATGTGAGAGCATGCTTGGTGTGCGTGTGTGTGAAAGTAGAGCGACGACACAGAGCTATGTTAACTGATTACTGCAGTTATTAATATATATATATATATATTGTAATTAAATTTGAAGGTAGTTTGGTTATGTTACACATTTCACTTTATAATTATTAAAATAAACCAAAATAGAAACGATATAGTAAAAATTCAATTTTGAACTGATTCTCGGTGGTTGGTGTAGTTTGCCGAAATATTGAGTAAATAAAAGAAAAAAAAAAAATAAATACAAAATTTCATTACAGACACTTCACTGCTTTGTTTATTTGATTTTATGTATGTTGCTGTGAGAAAGCGCGCTCAGCAAGAACTCAGACTGTGATGCGGTTTTCACATTAAAGTTCACGCAAGTCACAGAGAGAGTTCTTGACAAAAGGGCTTCATTTCGAATTTGAACTGTTAACACAGTCGCTGTACAACTTGCTGCTGTTATTTACATAGCCGATGTGTGGCGTATTTGATGGGCGGATTGATGAGTGGCGTTTAAGAAAGGCGGAGGCACACAGAATATTAGTGCGTTAAATGTCGAAAAGTACTTACAGTCCGTGTCGATATCGCTGAACAGCGCATCGAGGCCTTGGAGAGCAACAGTGCTGCCGTCGCTGTCAACGTCACAGTCGGCGCCGCCTGGCGGCAAGTTGCGATAACTATCCTTGTTGTTGTATTGCTGCTGCATCTGCTGCTGCTGATCAACATTGGCGCCAGCGCCAGAGATGTCGCCATATGTTGCCGCCAAGCCAACGCCAAGCCCGCTATTGCTCTCATTTCCAGCTACTGCCGCAAACTGCATTTGCAGCGAGCTTATTGCAGACGAGTGGCTGCCGCTGTTATTGTTGTTCTTGTTTCTGTTACTGTTACTGTTATTGCTAACAGTATAAGTCGCAGTCGCGTCGTCCATTGCACAGTTATACATGGGCACATCACTGCGCCGCTGCTGCTTCTGCTGATTATTGTTGTTGTAATTTACTGTGCCGCTACTGCTGCTGCTATTGCTGTGTGATTGGGAATTGTTGTTGTTGCAGTTGCTATTGTTGCTGCTGCTGCTGTTATGACTATTAAGCGTAGTTGTGTTGCCCGCGGCGGAATTGTTGGCAGAGGAATTCGCCGCACGCCGCCAGATGCGCGTTGTTGGCGGGGATTGTTGTAGGCTGTTAATAATATTCTGAATAGCGACGTTCTGCTGCCGCTGATGATGAACACTGCCGCGCACCACAGGACTGATTAGCGTTGGCACAAGTTGACTCAGCTCATCGTCGACGTCGTCGTCATCATCATTATCATCCTTATTATCATCTGCATGCGTCGAGGAGCGCTGCAGCTGCTGCTGCTGTGGCGAGGTCACTTCATATTTGACGCCGCCAATATCACAAATGTTATTATCTTCAAGCAGGGATTGCTTGGCCGCTTCCTCAATCGACTTGTTGAGGTTTCGCTGCGCCGATAAGCGATATGGTGGAGGGCCTGAAAAGTCGAATCAACGAAAATAGAATATAGTCAGTCAAGCTTTTTTCATGGCTGAGGCTAAGGCTGACTCACCTAAGCCCCTGGTGCTCATGGCATCAATGTTATTGAATAGGGGATCGATGTGCTGATTGGTCATATGATGCAGCCGCTTCGATGTCGCTGTGCGTATGCCGCTGTGGACACCCAAAGCATGCGCACCTCCCGCATAACTGGAACCCGGCGCAATTGGCGAATTCTCCGGTGAATTGTCGTGGCACAAAAAGACATTGATCTCCCCGCTATTCTCCGCTTTCACGTAGATCTCTCGCGGTAGTTTTGTGTTCGGCAGCTGGAAAAGCACAAAATGTTTGTTAATAACAGAAATGTATTTACAGCTGTTAATTAACAGCAGCGATAACAAGCCTGTACACTGAAATTGTTTTGTATATGTACGGCAACAGTATTGCCAGTCTGTTGAATAAATTAATCAACTCAAACTCAGGTCTTAAATAGCATAGTGGTTTAAACAGTTTCCACACTGTCGGTATATTAGAGACTGCCCGCCCACCTGTAACCGATATTAATCGCAGCACTGCACAGCTCATTTGGAATAGCCTTCACATATATAATTTTTACTCGTGCGTGCGATACGCGCGAGTTCATTAAACAGTTCAAGGCGAGCGGAAACATTAAGCGAAATATTTATAAATAGTGTTTGGCCAGAAGACCACAATAATAAGAAGAAGACAAAGAACAGAAGACGTCTGCTCGAAATTCGATTGGAAAAACTTTTCTGCTAAGAGAAATATATGCACAAATAATTTTCTGCTTGCTTGATATCAAAAAAAGGAAAAGCTTGCTGCTCACCCGATGATGTGCAGGGAGAGCACAAAGCAGTGTTGGATGCTGCTACGGGAGGGAGAGGGCGAGGGAGGAGGGGTCGGTTCCATTTTGCAATGCGTCGCTTGTCGCCGTCTGCGACGCTTCTAAAAATAGGGCGCCATCTTTAATGGCATGCAGACGCAAAGAAGAAGCACAATTGCCTGACGTCGTCGCCCGAAAACGAGGGACGAGTCAAGATTTGTAGCTAACAGAGCTCTATGTATGCAAATACGATTATATATGCACATTATTAAGTAAATCCATAACAAGGATATGGATGTGGTTATCAGTGCCTTAGTAATGTGAACTCCCACACCTATTATCATTAAGACTTATTAGAGCAGTAAACAATACTCACCACTAGTTTGGCCTCTGGCGGGGCCTTGATCACAATCACAATCTGATTCTTGAACATGTCCACATTGAGCAGATCATTCTGCGTCACGTAAGCCATGCCACCACTATTCTCCACCTCCTGCGATATCTCCGCCAGCTCGCCCCGCATCTGATCGATGAGGGTGTTGAGGTCATTTTCGCGCTGCTCCAGTCGCTCGCTCTCCGCCTCGATGTTGCGGGAACGTTCGCTGCTGACCAGCGATTGACCGCCGCGCCATTGAATATTGTTCTTGGACTTCTTCTCCAAAATGCCGATGCCCTCGAGTACGTTCGTAATGTCGTAGATGCGACGCTTTTGCACGGATAGTCGGATCGAGGCATCGTTCAGATCGACAACACCATCCGGCGATTCCTGCAGCAGATCCACAAACTTTTTGGTCAATATGCCCAACGAGGTGTCGGCTCGATTGCGATCACCGCCACTGCCACCGCCGGTGCCGCCGCCTCCAGTTGAGGCCGTTGACGAAGTCACTAACGGTGTCTGCTGCGGCGTCGTCTGCTGCTGCTGATGCGACGCTGTTCTCGCGATGTGTGCATGCGAATGCGATGAGGAACCGTTGTTGCCGCTCGGTTTGCTCGTCTCCACATCATCGTCTTCGTCGTGATCGACGACGTCGTATTGCTGCTGCTGCTGCTGATGGAAGCGCTGCTGCTGCTGTTGCTGAGCCGTCTGTTTACTGTTGTTGTAGGTGACCGTTTGATGCTGTGCGCTCTGCTTGGCCTGTTTCTTGGGGTGGATCTCGTGGGTGGCTGCGTTAGGCCTTCGTTTGACCTGTGTGCAGAGAAACAGAGAGCGAGCGAGAGAGAATAAGAGTGTGGTGAGTTGAATGGATCTGGTGAGTATATACAAATATATATGTGCATGTGTAATTTGTTCACATTGTATGAAAGTATCGTTTTCATTTATCGATATATTTTGGCTCTCTTTGGAATGCTATGTTTAGCATTATCAAATTGGGAAACCTATCGATAAACGCACCAATAAAGAATTTTAAAGTGCGTCGTAAATGAAGTTTTTATTGATCGATTAATGTAATCGATAATCGATAGTTTGTATACGCCCCTACTTACCTTGTAGTATTGTGTGATATCATTCGCCTTGCCAGCGCCTCCATTGCGCTGCTGCTGCTGTTGATGTATGCTCGCTGCCTCAGCATTGACTGTTGTTGTTGTCGTCGTTGTGCCACCGCCTTTGTTCAGACTTATGTATACGTGATCTCGCAGGTGCGCAGCGACGCCGCTGCCATTGTTGTTGTTGTTGTTGTTGTTATTGTTATTATTGTTGTTGTTGATGCTGCTGCTGCTGTTATCGTTGACTCCGCTATGCTCGTAATCAATTTCCAGCAGCTTCTCATTTTTGATCACAATATTGTTATAATTGTTGTTATTGTTGGAGCCGAGCGGATCGTAGCTGAGCTTGCGTACCACCTGAGTTGCGCCGCCATAAATCTGCTGCTGACGCTGTGTGTTGCTGCTATTGTTGTTGTTGTTGCTGTTGGGCGCGGCGGTTATAAAAAATTTCGACATTTCGCAGTCGCGCGCGCCTGCAGTTGTAACAAAAATAGTTTTTTGCTAGCGCTCTCTCACTCCTCTCTGTCTCCTTCTCTTTGCTGCTCAGCTCTGCTCACGGTTCTCGCTGTCGGTCTGGGTTCTCCTCGTTTGTCTTTTGCTTTTTTGCTACGTTTGCCTGACAGCGCGGCAGTCGCCCGAATTTGGTTGTAGCATACTTTTAAGCGCTGCTCTTGCCGCCAAAAACGTTGCCACCCAGTTGGTTTAGTTAACGGTTGATATATGTGTATGCGTATGTGTTTGTGTATTGAGTTTTTGTTTTTTTCTTTATTGTACTTTGTGTTTGCGCTTATCAACTAAATTAGCACCTAGGGATTCTTCACATCTGCAATGCATAGAAGGAAAACAAAAATGGCAGTTGATTAGTCAAGTTCTGTTATGTTGTCCAATATTTATGCAATTGGCTCATTGCTCATTCTACTTTAGCGCCATTTCATTTCTTGTTTTGTTTTTCAATATTTAATGGGGCTCATTAAAATGCACATTTGCATTTGCATGGCGTAAACAACAACATGTGGGGAACTCAAAACGCCTCTGCAGCTTACAAATACGATACAGAGAGCGCAACGAGGGCAAGTGAAGTGGAGTAGTGGGGAGGGGAGTAAAGAGTGCTAAGAGAGCCAAGCCCGTCCCATGACTCTTAAAGTCAAAATGTGGTTGATAAAGCACAGGCCGCGCACCATTTTGAATTACATTTGTATAAGATCGCAGAAGCAAAGCAGCGCACACAGCAAACATGCCAAAAATATGTCTAACATAAGAAGCAACAGAAAAAAGAACAACATGAAATTTCGTGAATTGTTTTGTTGTTGTTCTTGTTATACACATTTAGTAACGCGCGCGCAAGCGCAAATGTCAATAAACTCAGCATAAAAAAAAAAAAACCCTATTAAAACAATCAATACGGGAAGCCACAGACGGACGGCTGCCTGCCGTGTGAAGAAAAGCCGAAGACACAGTGCAAAAAACGAGAACGAAGAATAATAACAGGTAAAGAGAGTAACGTTATACTTAATGCTGTATTAACCGCTTTTGGCCCGTGTCTTTATTATTGTTGTTATTGGTGGTTGGCAGGCAACGTTTTGTGCGTTGGCAAATTGAAACGCTGAAGCAAGCGCAAAAAGCAATTAAACAGGGCCACCAAACCAAATGCCAAAACCAAAAGAGCAGCAACAATTAATGCTGCTCTATGTTAATTTACATGGCATGACAAGCGCTGTTAACTGCTCATGCGACGCTGTTAGAATAGAAATACACTTACATTAGACAAGCGCCAGCTTTAAAACTTTCGAGCTGTTAATTGCGCCAACAAAAAGCGAGAAAAAAAACATTCATTAGGAATACATATAAGTATATACGTATGAGTATCTTTATATGTATAAATGAAACAAGAACAGAAATATACATACATACAACAGCAATACAATGAAACGCAAAACGAACAAAAATGAACGGAACGTCGCGTGGAATTTGCTGAAATTGGCAAGAAAAATAAGCAGCAGTCAGCGGCGGAGAATTGGCGCAGGTAGGTAACAATAGCCAGCCTCTCACTTGCGCATTCTCTCGCTCTCTTTCTCTCTTTCCCTTGCTCTTCACCTTTGCTGCGGAGATTTTCTTGCTGTTGTTGCTTTCTACTATGTGCCAAAAACGGTATCTGCTTACAGGCAAGTTTTGTTTTATATCTTAAATTTTTATATTTATATTTTTTTGTTGGCGAGTAATTCAAATCGAATACATGGAAATTTTATACTCGGCTCCAAAAAATTATGTGGGTAACAGGGGAAAAAAGAGTAAACAATATAAAAAGGGTCGTCCGCATACAGGTAGGTCCTTTGAAATTTGTTAATTTAAATGCACACGAAATATTTTTGCGTTTGATCAACATGTCTGCAGCAGCAGCAACAGCAACAACAGTAGTCCGTATAGTATTCATTATGCATATAAAATTACAGAGCGCATATAAGATTACACACACGAAGCGAAGAAGCACAACAAATATTTGTATGCTAATTTAAACTATTGAATGCGTATCAGTCAGAAGACACGAACACTTATTTAATGCATGTGATGTGTGGCTGTTTTAAAACTGATGCTTAACATTCCGAAACCATAGAGCAATACTGGCCGACAGCACCTTCTGTCGATCATGTTTTTAGTGAATGGATCCCGTCACTTGGAACAGATCTGTAAGTATTAAGATACATTATATACTCAATAGATTGTGTGTGTGTGTGTGTTTCTAGCAAGCGCACTTGTCAGCCGTCCTTGTATATATTTATCTAATAACAACGAGCTAAAAGGTAAATATAAAGCGCAACTGTGACTTACAGAGAAGAAAAAAAACAAACATTATGCATACAAGGAAGAGAGCATGAACATGAAAAATTAACTGAGAAATCGTGGACAAAATGGCCTAGAGTAAATAAATAAAGCAGCGGTAACAAAAACAACCTTAGCTTTTATTTCAATCAACCTAACGACGACGACGACATCGACGCAGCCGAGCGCAGCGGCCGTTCGTTTGACTGATAAAGACGAAATAGCTAGAAGTATAAACAACATACATATACAAATGTATATATACATAATTTATACATATGTATGTACATACATACATACTTAGCTGCAGATAGAGGGCCAAGCACGCAAACGTTTTTTTGATAGCGTTTCGACTTCGAAAACTGCTGCTTATTATACAAACACACACACACATTCACACACAATTACATACATACATATAATAAGTATAGTAAAGCACGAAAAACCCAATAAAATGAAACGAATTGCTTGGCTGCGTCCCAGCAGACCTGTGACCAGACCATGCCACCCTCTACACCCACCACAAACAAACAAACAAACATCATCCATGACTTATGGTCAGCAGTTGCTAATTGTGCGCTTTTAGAATGCAATCTAACGGTACTTTTGAATAACTTCTAACACGAGCAATTAGTTATTCATCCAACAATTTATGACGCTTTAATTATGCATAGGTTATGTACATACATATTTAACTCTTAAACACGCAAGCTTATACACATAAACACATACACAAACACATGTGTATTTATCTTCTCCAACGCACACGTAGAAGCACATTTTCTTAACATACACTTGTATATACATACTTATATGCGAGTTGCAGAGACAAGCAGCAGAGCTGCGCTGCTCTCTGTCGACTGCAGCAGCGCACGTAAAAATTTCGCTTTCTTTTTGCACAGAATTTTGCATGCGCAGTAGATAAGCAGAACCAAAACGCGAAAGAAAAAAGCGACAGACTAGACAAACATACGTAGTATGTACATACGTACGTATACATATACATATGCATATTAACACATCCTCCAACAACAATTGCCTTAAAAACCATTCAGCAATCGGCAAACGCCTGAGAATCGACGAATTTTGTGTATAGGTAACAGCCACCGTCGCTCAGTTGAGTAGTGTGCATGCGTTTGTATGTGTGACGGGTGGGAGAGGATTTTTAGCGCGAAGGAGTGTGATGCTGATGCTTGCTGGCTTCTCTCACGACCTGGGGCTTCACAAAGAGAGAGAAGCCGGCCGCATAATACTTGTTGTTGTTCCTATTCATAACAGCTGTTAGACCAGACCAGACAAATGCGTCCCACGGCAGAGCTTTTGTTGTTTTCATACTGCTGTTGTTGTGAGCTAGTGTGTGGATTGCATGTTTATTGCGACGCAGCAGGTTTAAGTTTATGGATTTGGGATCCACACGGATTAAGCGCTACAGTTTTTATTGGGATTCACCGGTATATACATATATATATATATACATAATCGAACAGATGGCTTAAGGAAATGCAATATTTATTAATAGTTACGGTTACTTAAGCAATGCGCAAATGTTTACTTGACATCGGGCCAATTACTCCACGACAAAACACGACTATTTATGTTTGCTCTTTTAAATGTTTTTGCAAAAAACCACAATTAAGGCGACAGTGAAATCTAATTATTTGATTGTACTTTCTGAGTGAGTACGCTGCTCACTTTGATATGCAATTTAATAAACAGTAAGAGACAAATGCAAACAGCACAAGTAAAAGATACAAATTCCGCAAGCAATTGCGAGCGAGCGAGATGGCAGAAGGCAAATGTAAGCCTTCAATAACAACAACAGAGCACTGTTAGGCTCAACAACGGCTGTGTGTTATTTACATATTTATGTACACGTTTTTGGTGGTGTAAAAGCCAAAAATAATTGTCAGCTGGTGGGCGGCATAGGTGCACACAATAAGAGAGAGAAAGATAGAGAGAGCTCTGCTTTAGCAGGCGCAGAAAATGCGTCGCAAAATATTTCATACGCAAAATGCAAACAAATACAGCAAAATTAGATGAGGAGTTGCCGTTGGCTTGCTTTAGGTGATCTGTGTGTGGGCGCCCATTGGTCAGTTGCTTAGGAAAGTATGAAATTCAATACTGGATAAACAGTTTTTTTTTTATTGAGAATGAGGTCGAAATTTCACAATTTCATAGAAATCAGAAACTTACAAGAACAAAAATTCCTACAAAGCAATACTGATAAAAGTAACAGGAATATCACATTATGCGAACATACGTACAAAAAATAAAAAGATTGATTTTGCAGTGTTGCCTGCCCACACGAAGAATGACGCATTTGCAGTCATGAGTTTCAGTAGAAAGCTAAAAATATGCATTCACAATATCTGTACGCCGTTAGCATTATCAGAAACAGAAACTCTTACAACATTGAAGAGAGGCCGACAACGAACAGCAATGTTAGCTAACATTTGGACATTAAATCCAGGTACGCCCCACAAACGATAATGTGGAGCAAGAAGCAGCAAGTGGAACCATATACATATGTATTAACACTTTCTGGGAGGGGGCGCGAGCTTTGCAAGTTTGCTATTTACAAGTGAATTAAACGTAGCTTCAACTTAAACTTCGAGCAGTGACATATACACACAGCAAACATAGAAGGCATTCAAAGGTTATTAACGGGCTTTAGAACGGAGAAGAGGCAGCACAAAGCAAACTCGAAAGAATGATTGATTGTCGGCACAAACACTTAAGCAAAACACATGGCGCTTTGCAGCAGTTTGAAAGCAACTGATAAGTTATATGTTGTTTGTTTTAATATTTACTTATTTAAAAAGTGCACGCACCTAAATTGGAATTTCTTCGCTATATTCATATATCACGACGCACAACCCAGCGAAGCAAATGACTGCAAACGCTGCTGCCGTCGCCTGCGCCGTCGTCGCCGCTGCCGCTGCCAACGTCGCTGCTGCTGCTGCTGTTTTGTAGTTGTTGGTACTTCTGCCGCCGTCGCGCTCATTTAATATCACACACGTTTCATATTTTTTTGCGTTTTCATGTACATTATTCACTACGTTTTTCGTGTTTCTTTTATGTGCAAAAGCTTTTATTTTCTCCTTTTCGACGTGTGACGTCAGCAGTTAAGACGAAAAAAATATATATTTGTTGTAGATATCACATAATTGTTGTGTTGATGATGCTCTCGAGCTGTGTATGTGTGTCTGTCCTAAATGATTGTTATTGTTGTTGTTTTTGTTTATTTGCTGAATGTGTGCAGTTTTTTTTCATTAGTTTTCACATTTTTGTGCGGCGAGCTAAACGAACTTCATGAGCCACGACGTAAACGCAAAGTGAGTGCTTGGCCTGAGTGTCTTTTCGTCGTAGTAGTAAGTGGAGTCGCCGGCAAACACACTACAGCGAAAGAGAGAATCACGGAGAGTGCCACCGAACGACCAAACGGAGAGCGCGGCAGAGAGTGGGCGAACACAGAGAAAACGTAAGAGGCGACGTGACGTTAAGCCTTGCTGTAGTGACAGCGTGCTGCAAATGCTTCTTCTTACTCTTCTTTTCTTCTTGTTTTTGTAGTTTCCAATGTTGTATGCAAACTGGGCAAGGCCACCAGTACAGATTCGATGACGTCAGTTATAATTGTTTCCTTTAGATTGTTCGATAATTGAGCAGCATCTGGATAGACTTGAATTTTACATTAATTTTCTTCACATGGGCGTTTTACGTTAGATCTTTTGCGTTGTCGCTTACACTTTTATGTAGCTATTCGTTTTCTCAGTGGGCAGCAGCAACAGCGACACGATGACGACGACGACGGCGACGACAACAACACCGACGACAGCAACAACAAACAGACACGACCACCAGTGCGGAGCGTAAACGAAAAACTGAATGCGGCGAATTTGCTGCCGCCAATTTGAACTGTTATTGTGACGCTTTTGGCTCTGTTGAGTGTGCTGTCGCGGCGAATTCAGAGCAGCAGCTGAGAGCAAGAGTACACAGCTGAGAGAGCGCTGCTCTCTAACGTAAGCAGCAGCTGAGCCGTCGAAATACTTTTTAAATGTGTATTGGTGAGTGGAACGTAGGCAGACGCATTGTGGCATGTGGATGCCAGACTCAACACAGTAGGTAGCTAGCAGTAGGTAGGTGGCTCTGTGAGTAAATGCGAGTATGGGCTTTTGAGCCGTGCTCTTCACTCGCTCAAATGCCGGCTATAAAAACCGAGAGACGGAAGTGACGTGCCGCCTCCAACTCCACGGCCACCGCACCCACAAACCAACTATAAATGTACATATTTATATATGTATGTATGTTATGTACATGTATGAATGTATGGGTACATGTGTGTGTGTGCGTCTCTTGTCTCCCTTTCCCACCGTTTTCTTTTTATCTGCGTGTCAGTGAGGTACGCATTTTGCGTGTTTTTATTGCCATCAACAATGTTGCCAACTGATGATGTTGATTATGCTTAACAGCAATGTTACAGTGATACACATTAACAGAAATGCCATTTTTTACATTAGATATTTGAAAAAAATTGATTGTTAGTCGACGAAGGTAAATAGTAACACAGTATGTCATTTATATAATTATTTACGTATGCATGCAGATACACACAAATGTTAATATAACTCCTACTCCAAGCCATAGTCCAAACTTAAACTGCTGTTGCTTTTGAGCAAGGTTCAATGAACTAGATAAACACATCTGCTCAAATACGTTCGGATGTATGCGCTTACCGATCGCTAACTGGGGTATGTACATATGTACATATATATGTATACATAGTATGTACATGCATATGTATCTATTGTCGAATGCCTATAAAAATCAAGCAAATTATGGTAAATACGCTGCAAAAAAACACTCACGCCCAACAGCGACAACGTTCCAACTTCACTTTCAATTTCTTGCAGTCGGCCAGAGTGAGACAGCATGTGGAGATAAACAGCGACAGCAGACAAACCAGACATACAAACGCACACACACACATACACACATACACACACACACACATGCGTGCGCACTCGCACGCACTCACACATTTCCAGTTAATTAAAAGTATTTATGACACTGTCGCACACACATAAAAATGTCTTAAGTACAAAAGTCCACAAGGATCGTGGGAAGTTCCAGGCGCAGACGATCGCAAAACGAGCACAAAAAAAAAAAACAAAAACAATTTGTGCTATCTATGAGCAAAAAAAATAAATACAAAAAATAATGCAAAAAAAATGAACATGCATAGAAGCGCAGTCCAGAAATCACAAGGAAAAAAACCAAGGGGGGAAACATTTGCCCCTAAGGGTGACTGGGTTGGTAGCTATGTGAAATAAAAAACCAAACGAAATTCTGCTCTAAGCAGACGACTATGTCTTCTCAGCCTGAAGCTCACACCTTAGTCAAAAAAAAGGAAGAAAAATAACAGCATCTTAAAGTCCTGCCTGGCTGAGGGGTCATGAGAAGCTGCAGTGCGAAAAGCATAACATAAAAAATTTAGCTTATAAAAAAAAAAACAGATAATAGAAATTGGAAACTGGAAAACAGATTACTCAGGCATGTGCGAGGATTTGATTGATAGATAAATAAATTTTCTGGATGAAATAATAGTTGCTACTATTAAAAGTTTGGTAATTTCATTAATCTTATACTCACACTAGACAAAGTGTCAGTATAAATACAGAACTGATAAAGTTGAAAGAAAAAAGATATTAGTTGCTATTTTAACATATAACGAGTTTAACGTCACAAAATCAGCTGCATAATTAACAGAGATAACGGACCTGCGCAATGCGTAATCTTTTTGTACTTCAGTTTAAACATGCTGGTTTTAACATCACGTTCACATTTAACATGTACCTTGCGCCAAACGCTTGCAAGAAACGCAAATGCCGTTAAGGAAGCAAAGTTAGGGTATTATTATGTGTATTTGGCAAGTCAGATGAAATGTGCCGGGAGCAAGCAAGTAACTAAAGCGGAATCAACAGAAGGAACATGCTCATATTCGTCAGCGTCATTCTTGTCGTCGTCGTCGTTTCGACAGCAACCCCTTTTCCAGTGGGGTGCAACAACTCAGCTTTTTCTACAGCCTCTGTACGTCCCCAAGGCGAGCACATAGAGCCGGGCGGCATGGGAAATGAATGAGAGCTGACGGGAAGAGAGAAAGAGAGAGAGCGAGAGAAAAGGAGAGACGACGACGAGTTGTCGGCACACAGACATGCCGCAGAATGCAATCAACTTGAAAACTACTTGAGAATCTGAGCGACGGCAATATTTAAATTTGAAAATAAAAGTGAATAAAAAAAAATTGCGCAAAAAAATAAAACAAAAACGCATCGGACATTAAAGTTTGAGAGAAATTGCCGCCGCTGTCGCTGTCGGCGTTGACGTTGACGTCGCTGCATGTTTGACAGAATGTCAGTCATATTACTGAACGTAGAGTTGTTTTTTTTTGTTGTTGCTTCTTTTGCTTTGCTCTTTGGTTAGGGTGGCCAGCTTTTAAGAGGCATTATTTAGTTTGAGACTCTCTGTGTGTATGCGTGCGAGTGTGTGTATGTGTTTGTGTCTACTTCCGACCGACGCGTCGTTTGACTAAGCTTGACGCAAAATTTATTGAATTTGCCGGCAGAGAGAAGCCAGAAGCGAAATTGATGTTGTCGCCGTGTCGCTGAGCAAAGTGCCCAAAGCTAAAAAGACAGGCAGACAGGCAAGGCAGCCCGTCACATAAGTGACTATTACGGAAGTTGGCCCCATCCATCCCCTTCCCCACTTTGCTGTAAATCTCACCTTCTGTACCCACTTCCCCCTTACACTAATTGCACACTAATTTGATTCAAATGTTAATTATTTTTACAGACAACGCTTTGCAAAAGAAGGGGCACAAGCTAAATTCAACTCTTACCTTTAGCAATTTAAAGCTGAAGAGCTCTTACAGTGCTGTTTGGATAAGGAAAATAAAAAGAGATTAAAATTTAGCATTAGCTATAATACGATACAAATTATAGACAGAATAAAGCTCAAGAGTTTTGCTCACTCGAAAACTAGATCGCGTCTGTTTCTAAGAAGAATGCTTAATTAAAATTAGATACATTACAATTGAATTTTAAATTTAAATTTCTAAATGCCTATTTTGCTGTGTTTAATGTAGAATGAACTTATTGCATCAATAGTGAACTTGTGTCAGTAGCGTCCAATACATTAAAAAAAAAAACTTGCTATGCTGTATTCACTGTACTTGTGATTGTTACAACACATGTGCATGTGAGTCGATTTTAATTTATGTTTTGAGGCGTAACCATATCATGCGCTGCTTACAAACAAAAACAAAAGGTTACCAAATGGGGTTAGGGTTATAATGGACAGCGGACAGTGGACACACATGTGCACATACACACAGACTCGAACGAAAACACACACACACACACTTTTGCGCTCACTACCTGTCCGCCCTAATACACATACATATACACATATATACATATATAGGTATGTACTCTATATGGATAGACTGGCACAGCCAACACAAGTATCTGAAACTGAGTATCTTTGTCGGACCTGATTCGGTTTCAAGTCGCCAACTGGCTAAAAATGATTTAGGGTCGCGTTCAATGATCTTTTCTATAAGCCATACAATGCGATTGTCAAAAACAAGTGACTAAGATTCGTTAATTCCATTTAATTATAAAATTTAAAAAAAATGTAAAAATAAAAAATTTAACAAATGTTTTTAACATATATTCGTGCAATATCGATGAGGAGGTACCCTGTTCCAAATTCATAAACCATGGTAAGTCGTAGATACTCAAACTAATTAAACAGACGATAAATATTGTGGAATGGTATGAATATGAATATATCTGATTGGAATATATATCTTAAATATTGTAGCTTTTATTGCTATCGAAAATCGATTTCAATGTTAGCGAAATGGTTAAATTTCGACTCGACTGTTGACGTTGATGAATCATATACATGTATATAGATATTAAGTGGTCAGAGATGCTTCTTTCTGCCTGTAAAATATTTTGCAATAAAATCATTATAAAAACAATACAACTAAAAGTGCATTTTATCGAGAGTTATCGACTCCCTTAATGCAACATAATTGAAAAAATATTGATAAATAAGTTAGGTGTATAAAATAAAATCAAAAACACTAATTTGAATATTGTCACCAGCGCTTATGATTCCCGAGAACTACATAGAGAAAAATACACATAACAGATACAGATACGTCTACACCATCTTCAGTCTATGCTAAATTTATTATACCCTTTCATATATTTTTTAATAGGTACAAAAAGTAGGGATTCTTAAATGAGAATTTCAGCAAGTAAAATTTGTTTGTTTAACTTACGTGCATGGCATTGAATTTTATATTCTTTTTTTGTAATCCAAATGTTATTGATTTTTTTCTTTGCTTTTTTGTTTAATTTTGGTAGTGATTTGTATTTTAAATTATCTTATTTGAATATTATATGACTTAACTATGTTTTAACGTTTATATATACGTGAACAAAAGTTTTGGTATAAAAATAATTCCAAGGTCGAATGTGTGATTGTGTTTTTTTTTTAATAAGTTAACAAAATTTAAAACAAGTCGAAAGTAAACAATTAGAACATATGAGAATTTGCTTAGCAGTATTTTAGTTAGAGAGTTAAATAGAAATGCGAAAAAATAACAATATAAAATATACATAAATTTAAGTCATTTTAAAAAAGTATTGCATTTGCGAAAATTTAGAAATAACTTTTAAAAATAATTAACTTTAATTTGCATTTTAAGTATTTGAAGTTTTCTCAGACAAAACTTATAATTTCATAATATTTTAAAAGAAAATTGTATCGTTTTTGTTTTAAGTTTAGTTTTTGTTTTCTTTTCGTTTTTTCTTTGCCGTTTTTGTAATCCTTTGTGTGTTCAGACTGCATTGGTATTGGTTAGCATCATTCGATGTGTGTGTTTAGTTTACAGAAATTTCAACAAATTTTGTATGCACTTTTTAAGCGAGTTATTCATGACTTGATGTTTGCTTTGTTTACTTCGTTAACTTTTCAACAAATTTTTGTAACAATAATATTAATTTTGTGTGCCACTTTAACGAGAGACAACTTTAACATAAAAACAACGACAACGTCATGATCAACAATTGTATAACACAACCGCTCTAGGGATCGGTTCGGATCGCTTCGATCTGAGTGCCGCCTCTCTGGAGATTCACTTCCACTTTCTGCAGCGTTCGTTTTGTAAATGTTGCGTAGTTCTGGCCGCAGACAGAGCTCAACTAAAGGCACAACATAACAGCAACAGCAACTGCCAAAAGGAAGAGGAAGCAGAGCGGCAGCGGCAGACAAACAGGAATGCAATTGCAGGGTAAAAACAACAACAACAACAGCTCCGACTCGAAGTTCGAACTTCGAACTACCAAGTGAGCCCTGAGAGAGACATAGGAAGAGAGCGATCGATCGCTGTATGTGTGTGTGTGCATGCAGGCGAGAGAGCGCTTAGCACAGTGAGAGCGACAGAGCGTAGCAGAGTAACGGGGCGCACGACAGGAATGCAGCAGCGAGTAAGGCAAAAGCAAAACAATTGGGGAGGATAATAATGCAGCGATCATGCGAGTTCTCTGTCTCTCTCTATCACTTAATCACTTGCTTGCTCACTCACTCGCTCTATCGTTCGTCCCTGGCCCACCCAGCACAGGGTTGTATGTGAACAAGAACAAAATGCGTCTGCAACTTTTGCTTATTTCCCTGATTTAACATTTGACGAAACAAAAAATAAATAATAAAGAAAAGCTGCTTTCGAAATTAGCCTGAGCATTGGGCAGGCAGGAAGGTATATTTATGTTAGGGCATTTGCGTCTCGGCGACAGGTGCTAAGTGGCCGATGAGTGCAACTAGTAGCTCTTCGTCTAGCCAGGTCAGTCATTGAACCCTTCCACACAATTAGCACCCAGCAATGGCAGCAGCAGCAGCTGGTTAACCAAGCCAAGTAAGGTTCCCCATGCAGATTAAGAATTATGTGTATAAGGAATCACAATTAGAATACAACCGGAAATCAAAAAAAAACAATCGGCGCATATAATAACAGAGGAGCGCAGGACAAAAGTCTGGCAATGCCCAAAATTACAGACTTAAGACCGAAATCCATAAGCAATTTGTTTGGACGCGTCAGAAATTAATCAGCTGAAATAAGCAAATAAGTCGAAAATCAAAAATTCAGCGCAGACGGATATGAAACAGGAGATGAATTGCCGCCCCATACATACACACATACAGTCAATTGGGAACTGTACCCCCAAGAACACATAGACAGACGATTTGTACATATCCTGTGTACAGGCTGCATAGCAGCGCATTGCAGCGCCGACTGACTGACTGTCACAAGTTGCATACGGTTTGAGGTTCGATGAGGTTTGAAAAAGGGACGACGGGATGACTACAAGGACTCCGGGACATACCTCAACTCAACTAAATTCAACCCGAGGCGACGCAACGCAACGCAACGCGATGCGACGCGACGCTAACCTCTCCTCTCCCCAACTCAAGCAGCGACTGACTGACGACCGTCGACTGACGAATTACTGGAATAGGTAGTTTGCAGCTGTCGTCTGTTATTGCTTTATGGCTCTCATTGTAGCACATGCCAAAATGTGTTTGGGTTTTGGAGGGGGTATGCACTTGGTCGAACTCCATTGAAATTTCTGTTTCCCTAAGGCTTAGAGGTTCGTTGGACTCGTTGAACTCTTAGCTGATAAGAAATTTCGGAAAAAACAAAGTTGGAAGAATTGTGCATACGTGGAGGAGATAGACTAGTTGAATTTACACGTATGTACGTATATTTAAAAAATACAAACAATGAGCAAATTATTTTTATAGAGGAAATTAGATATTGAAAAGTTAGCAGAAATACATACATATCGACCGGAAGTCAAAAAGCCATTATGTATATTTCTAAAATATACATAATGGCTTTTTGACTAGATGAAACTGTAATCTAAGCCAAATGTAATTTGATTGGTTTTTATTACAAGCCAACAAATCAAATTTCTTAAAGATTGTAATTGATAATAATCAGACAAATTTATTGGCATCTCTTGCTGCTCAATAAACGTCTACAAGGTGGTTATAGGTGGCTCCCAACTGGACATTTCCCCAGTGTCTGTGTGTGTGCCTGTTGGCCTAAGGCTCACATCGGGTGCTCATTAAACCGCTGACTACCTGGTCGTTGCCTTTGGTCTGGCTGCTTACCGGTTTTCAAATTTGGGATATGCGCTCACGTTTTTCAGCTATTTTAAGTAACAATAACGACAGAGCGACAGAGATAGAGTCAGCGAGAGCGAGAAAGAGAGATGTGCTTCAAAAGCTGTGCCGGGACAGGCCACGAAAAACAAGAAGAGGAACCTTCGGATGAACAAAAAAAAAAAACAGAAAAAAAGTAAACATCAAGCCGCAGAGGCCCACGGGCAGAGGCAAGTACGAGACGAGAGTGTATATTCATAAGATATAACACACAGTACACACCGAGGGCCGAGGTTCAGCATCAGCATCAGCTTCGACTTCTGCTTCGACTTGGGCTGCTCTGCTGCTTCAGGTTTGGGTTTTGGGTTCAGGTTGGATAGGTAGAGCAACTCGTCTGCCTAAACACTGGCGGCTCGTTCGCAACGTTCGTTGCGCTTTTGTTTTTCCATTCACAAAATTCCTGGAAATTTGTAGATCAGTAAATCTCTGCTCTCTGCTGTTGTTGTTACTGCTGCTGCTGCTGCTGTTGCCCCTGTATGTTTCCTATGAAAGGACAGTGCAGGACATTGATGCTGCAATTAGCTTAACTAAAGCTCAGCGAGTTCTTTGCTCTAATGAGCAGGCAGCGTGGGAGCTTCCGAGCGGATGTGAAGCTCTACAAGACGGGATTAGATTCAAGCTGAAATCAAATTAAGGACATCAAACCTACAAAACGGATAGACAGACAGACAGACAACGATTTTTAATGTACAACAGATGTCCCAAATGTGTGGCAAGCAGCCAATGCATGAGAAAAATGAAAAGTGGAAAAAACGAAGTAGAAACAGACATAGAAGTAGATGTAGAAGGAGACGACACGCAGAGGCACGGCCAAATGCGGCAACACACACCTGGACGAGGCGTCTTCTTGCGCTAAAGTGTCGAGCAATGAGAAGCACCCTTAAAAATGGAAAAACCAAAAAGTATCAGCACCCTCCATTGCCATTGCAATGGCTTTTGTGCGTGGAGTGTTTGTGCAGAGTGTGGAGTGTGTGTGGAATGTAGAGTGGTGTTGGTTGCCCAGCAGACACTTCAGACGTCTGTTGCACTACAAAAGTGGAACGAACTCAACGCACGTAGACAACACATACGCAAATCCACAAAATGTCAGTTGGTCATTTTCAATACCCTGCACTCAAGGCATGTGCAAAATAAAAAAAATAAGGTATAAGTTAGTTAATAATATGTAAAGTAAAAGTTAAATTCTAGATTAGCAACAAAATTTTTGAGGATCTCTTATTAAAATTTAAATATGTTTTTGTATTAGAAATGTTTTGCATTAAAAACAAAATTTTCGAATATATATTTATATTCAACACATTTTTTATATATAATTTAAAATAATCTTTTTATAATTCAAAATTATTTTCAATATAAGTAGCATTGTGCAAATTAAATTTACAACTTGAATACTGGGGTTACATATATATTATTATGTATAGGAGTGATTGTATAGTGATTGAAAACTCATTTCAATAATTGCAAATTTTATCCCTCAAACAATAGCTTCAATGGCTCCAACACACTAACAGGGTATCTCCCTTGCGGGTGCTCCCTTGCATTTAGACTCTTCCTATTTGTAGCGTATAGTTGGCCAAAGAGATATTACGTTGCTTGTGCCGTTTATAATTGTTGCAAAAATACAAAAAAAAAAGGAAAGGAAAAATACAAATGCAACAGCAGCAACGCTTAAGGGTGCAACAAGATGTGCCCCGCTACGGATCAAACTCCTCTCCTCCCTCCCTCCCTCTTGCTCTCTTTGTCCCTCCCTGTTGCTTGCTTCTAGTGTTAGAATCGGGCGCACTGCTGCTGCTGCTGCTACTTTTGTTGTTGTTGTTGCTGTTGTTCTGTGTTGGGTTTCCTGCACAACTGAACAGGAAGTGGAAGTGGTTTTTGTTGCAGAAATTGTAATGGGAACGACAACGCTGACGATGTCTGCTGCCGCTGTTGCTGTCGCTGCTGAAGTGGAGCGCGACACAGTGGGACACTGAGGCCAACGGCTAACTAACTAGACTAGGTCGAGCGTGCCACTGATTAAAATAGCCAACTAACCGCACAACATTTGCATGGTCTGTAAACTAAAAACAATTGTGATTAACTGCTTGAGCTTAGTTTTAGTTGTCCTCAATATTTGTTTAGATTGCCAAAGATGCTACCAATATTTGGTGGACACAGATGTATCCACTGTGCTGCATTGGGCCATGCCCAGGCTATGTCCCAAAGTCCAAAATGCAGCCATTGACATGTGCCAAATGACGATGGCGACAACGACAAGAACAGCCCCTACAGAAAAGGGTGACCGTTGCCCGATGCAAGAGGGCTGGGCCCCGGCTATAGCCACGGCACTGAGCCAATAATTAAAGTAAAGCAACAACCCCTAAGCGGGGGATTCGTATCGTTTCAAATAGGGTGAATAATTTCTCATTTTTTTTTTTTGCCCAAGCCGGCAACGAATTGTAAAAAAAACGCATTGTAAATTAGAGCAGCCAGGGGCAGAGTCAGGGACAGGGGTTGTTCTTGTTGTTGCTATTACAACTAATAAAATGTTGTCGTTGTTGCAGCAATGCTGAAATTAAGAAAACAGCTGGCAACACATTTTGTATATAGCCTCTGGGTAGGTCCTATGCGATACCCAAGGCGACTTTGCCCCGTTGCACGTGTCAAGAAAACTCGCAGAAAAACTGCGAAATCCATACGGATTATGTATAATGTACTGAATGCGACAGATAAGGCGATATGGAGTCGCCCCTACCGAACCCTCCCTAGCGAAATATGATGCAATGTGCAATTACATGCGTGAGATTTAAATCACAAATTTTCATTTGGGATCTGGACCAGGTAGCCCGGAAAATGTGTTAAGCCTTTGGCCCGACACGCGAGCTGCTGCTCTGGATCCGCCTCAAACTGTGTGTATGTGTGTGTTTGTGTGTGTGAAAATCAGCCGAGCATAGCAAATCCCTGCTCGCCCCTTTTCCAACTCGTGGGATTAATTAGCATTTGGTTTAGGAAATGTGAAATTTGGGTCACCCCAGGCATACTTTATACTATATTGTTAAATATATGCATATGCATTTGAAACATGGCGGCGTGTCAAGTGAATGTCAAAGCAAATTGTTTGGGTAACATATAGAAATTGATTTGTAAACTTGCCAACTGCTGATGGCATTTAAATATGGGATAAATCTTCTACGTACAACAACCAGTTTTGTCCGTGTGACATTTGCTATGCAAACACCAAAAAAAAAAACAGTTCCTTGGTCCTGGTTACCCGGCGGACTGACAAGTTAGCTTTGATGTACGGCGAGCGAGCTCATTTGTCTGTTTGTTGTTTGTGTTTGTAGTTGTAGTTGTAGTTGTAGTTGCAGTTGCCGTCAATGTTGTCCACGGTTCAGTGGACTGTCAAGCGGTTGTCGAAGGGTGAATAACACCTCCTCGGTTCACCGGGCTCATGCCAAAGCATAACCAGAATTCAAGTCAGCCTTTGGCAGCTGAAGCAAGCAAACTCATCTCCATATACACATATAGATCAGACAAATGTTTTCTTAAGTGGTTCCACAGTTATCAGCTAATTTTATTTGTCAAAGCGAACCAGGTAAACCACCCATCGCTTCAAATGAAAATCCTTTGTGTACTTAAGCATTTACGAAAAACTTACCAACAATTTAATCAGTAAAATCATGCAATCTGTAAGATAAATAAGAAAAGATATGTCATTAGAATAGAGGCTTGTATTGTGGAACAATTTGTAATAAGACTTGAGATTCACAGCATATATTAAGATGTTGGTATGGTTTCAAGACTCATTATTGAGTATAGCCTTGCTCAAGATATTCCTAAAACATGACTATCCTATCCTGTTACGTATTTGTATTCCTAATCATCATCAATGCGTTCATATCTATTATACCAAACGAAACATGACTAGATAGCCATATAATCTTATTTAGCAGACATACACGACCTTTTAGGTTTTTATATTCACGATCATAACTAGAATAGTTATATCATATTTCTCATATTTATTTTTATTTTAAATTTACATATTTATTTTAATTTAATTTATACTCTTTGATTATTTGACTGATATCGACATTAAATAAGGATATAATTATATATATAAATATTTGTAGGACAAGTAAACAGCTCGTTAGACTTAGGATCACTTGAATTGAACTGCGGCAGTATTCATTGAAAACTTTATTCAAATTCAAGTGTTGCATCTGGTTTGGGCAGTCCAACCACCCAACTCACACCAGGCGCATTCCTTTCTCAATTCAGACCGAAACCTAAATCAACAAATCGTGGTAGAAGATTTGGAGCAAAAGCTTTGCAAGCTAAATCAGGATTCACAAGCAAACAACACCGAATCGAGCCCAACAAAGTTGTCAAATCAAACAAATGCCAAAGGCATCAGACGCAGCAAAGAGCAAATGAGGCGTTGCTGGAGGTAGATAGAGTTGTGGCTCATGGAGCATGAACATCATCGGTGCGTTTGGGTCTGTTCTGGCCAACAATGTTTGGTGTTAAAAAATATATGAGTGGCTTTTATAACTATTTTTTGTTTTGTTGCTTAGTAAGCAGCAGGCGAAACGCGATCCCTGGAGCCACAGAGTTTTGTCGGGGGGGCTTCCACAAGTCCAGTTCAAGCAGTACCGCAGTACCAGTACCTGGGTCCAGTGATGATCGTCGGTTGGGTATTTTAAAAACGCCAGCGATTTATGTGTCTTCAGCAAACGAAACCTGATTTGATGACGGCGCAAGAGTTTAAAGGGCTCGCGTAGGTAGACGTAGAGAGAGAGAGAGAGAGATGGCATATGCTCAGAAGATTGAGAGACGACGAAGAAGATGCGAGATGCTCTGCTCTGCCGCTGTGTGAAGTCGCAGAAGACTTTACGCTTAAATTCGTGGCCAAAGTGCAGGCCAGGCTACGCAATAGAAGCCAGAAGAGTCAGCAGTTAGCTTGGGAGTCCGGAGTGGAGTGTGGGAAGTGCGAGCGGCAGTCGGGAGTGGGTAGTCTCGTCTGGTTGGCAGCATTCCACCAGCCAGTCAGCCAGACAACAGACTGCCGGCGCACCAGCATCAGCTCCAGATTCAATGCTGATGCTGCCACATGTTGCACACACTGTGAGAATGAATTTAATTAAAGAACATTTGCCCAGCATTTGCAAATACAGCCCAGAGACCAATGCAGCGCCAGCCAGCAACACAACTAGTGCAAAGTCTAGCGTTGCACAGTGATTCCGAAATGCACAATGTCACTTTCAATCAAATAATCGATGACATCGATCGGTGTTCAACCATTCGATTATTATGACATTTGCGACGTGCCTGCATGCATAAATGCTACCCATAATTATTCGAATACGTAAAAAACAATACCTTCTCAATTGTCCACGTAATTGATGGTTATGAAAGAAAACAAAAATAAAAAAAAATGCATAAAATCATGATTGGTTTAATGAACACAGCGAAAGTTGCGACGAAGCGATACAGTTTGGCTTGGCTCAGAAATAAACAGGAATGGAATGCATAAAAAGAGATTGCATAGCATAATTATTAGTTTGGGGGCAAGAAAGATGCTTGCGAAGAAAGATGCCTGCAGCAATCGGTTTGACCACCAGAGGCACCAAGTCTAAAACAAGATAATTTTCTCTTTGCCAGCGATAATCACAAATGATTTAATTGAGTAATATCCATGGAACGAACAGACATCAAATACACAACAAGATTCACTTTTGACCAAAGTAATCTAACAAAATTAGTTAAAATCAGAAGCGAAATCTGATGATTTTGTGACATTGAGAAGAAATCCTGAAAGCACAACACATCAAATTGTGTCGCCTTAGCTAGGAAAACCATTAGCATCTTATGGAAACATTTTATCAATCTAAAAAGAATAAAAATCCTCCACCCGACAAAGATTGTTGCATTCGTTCGGAAATCACGGTTGATGAATGAGCTATAGGCTCTATAGATAAAGATATAGACAGTGACGCCAATAATAATAATATTTCTAACTTTACCTATTAAAGTAAACAGTCTAATTCTGACTTTCTTTACAAAATCGCAGACTACAAGAGCGCCAGTAGTTATTACCTGGACTTCAGTGAAGAGTATTAAGACCAAGCTTCAACTCATATTTTAGTGTCTTTTTTTTTTGCTACCACATAAACTACAAGAGCTGCTTCATACCTGATTAAACTGGAGAATTTTAAATTGGAGCTCTATCTGATTAGAGCATTGCCTTTTTTTTTGCTTTGTTTTTTTTTCGAATGCCTCTGTCCACTGTGCACGGGGCTTTGTGGAGTCTGGCAACAATGCCAATTAAATCACATTTCAGTGGCACATTAAAATGCAATAATATATATATATATATATATAAATGTATACGTATTGTATGTGTTGCATATGTGTTGAGAGGAGCGTTGAAGCGATTACCATTGGAGCGTTCAAAATATTTCATGCTCCGACTTAATGCAGACCCACCCCGCTTCCCAACCAGCCCTGCAATGGTTGTTGTCCTTTTGCGCATGCTCCAAAAACTACGCGTAGATATTAAATGTTCGATAAGCGGGCGTTACGGATAGCCAATGGCAGCTCCACAGCTCTAGTGTCAGCTCTACGGCTTCCCGAAAAATGAGACAGCGCGGGGTCTCTAAGTGGGACAGGTCTGAAGTTGAGTGGAGTGGAGTGCAGTGTCGTCCATTGAATGTCCACGTCCGCGTTGCATATTTACCGCTCTCATTGCATTTTCAGCATAATTTGGCGTAATTTTAGTACAGCAGCATCTGACATTGTGGTCTTCGACTTCAGAATGCTTTGTGTGTGTGTGTGTGAGTAAGTTGGTTTGGTGTCCACTTGCAATATTGTTGCACCAAGTGACCGAGCTGCTCCATTCGCCATTGCCATTCGCGATTCGATGGCGGAGGAGAGCGTAAAACTCGTGATATTGAGCTGGCCACGAATTATGCTGTGGAATATTGAACAGTCTCAAGGTTGTCCTTGTTCGACGCCACCTCCCCCATCCATGCCACAATACAGCTGCGTGACTGCCACAGAGGCGACGGCTTTTGTTTTATGTTTTGCCAGCTTAACAATAACAGATCCAAGCAACAACAACCACAAGAACGAGAAAAACTGCAAGTGTAGGTGAGACAAATAGCATAATATATATACATATATATATATATATATATATATGTGTGTACATATCTGTAGCTGCAAGTTGCGACACATGTAAACTGATGCAGGTTGAATGCCTCCGATTATGCACTTGAAATACAGCTATATGTGAGTGTTTAATTCATATGATCCTCTTCTCGGATTAACAGTAGAAACTCGATTGGTGTAAGCTGATTCCTACAAAAAACAACCAATTCGTAGAGAACTTATTCTAAACCAAAAGCTGAAATTGAATATACTCATATTATTCAGTTAATATATTATATTCCTTATTCCAATTGCAAACTTTGGCTTTCAGCGTAGTCCTTTTAAATATTTACCTGACTAGTTAAGATGCAGCATTATGAACAATTTTACTTCATTCCCCCAAAATCGATCAAAGTCATATCTGCAATAATCATCCAATAACAGGGTGTTATTTTTTTTCGATTTATCTTAAAGTATTGCTAAACACCTGTCGCCATCAACCCAACCTAACTGTTGTTATCAAGGCTGTGCAGAACTGATCTGGTGAAAGCACAACTTGCGATCAACTTTCAAGCTTAACAGTAGCTCGCGTCCTGACCACCAATTCCGTGTCCAGTTGCAAAGGGGCACACAACAGGGGCAACAACAGGAGCAATAGCAACAGCAAAAGCAACAAACCGCAAATGAAATATTTGTGGCATTGCAAATGAAATAAATGAAGTTAAGCCAATTTGAGGTTAAGCTCTAAAGAAAGAATTCATTATTATGCACAAAAAACAACAACAACAACAATAACAATAACAACATGAAGTTAAGTAGTAGAAGAAGAAGAGGAGCACTGTGGACAAAGACGCGTGTCTCGCGTGTCCTGGCTGGACTTGACAACGTGGAATTTGCGCAACCACAGAATGCGACAAATGCAACAATAGCTGTAAAGCCAGTCAGCACGAATAAGAAGAAGGCAACATGGCACAAACCGCAATAAACTGGTGAAACAGATAAGCGGCAAGAATGCAAAAAGATAAGCCAAAAACACACAGCAACAAAAATAATAAAATAAAAAAATTCTTAAGAAAAAGTATGTGCAAAACGGAGCAAAGCAAACGGAGAGGGGGCTGAATGAGTGGGAAGTCAATTTGTGGGGGTTATAATTGTTATTTTTTTTTGTGGTTTCCGGACCCAGTCACCGTCCGTTATTATCTAGTTATTATATAATTCGATAATGTAGTCGACGAGCTAATGCAATTTTATAAATATGTATTTGATTACATAGAAACGAGTATAAAAACTAAGCAATCTGGCAACAACAAAAAAGCCCGCTCGATAAGAGTGTGCACAAAAGCTCGCGGACACCGCCAGCGTTGCTGTCGACGTCGCTGTTGCAGTTGACGGCGTCGCTGTCGTCGTGCAACTCCAAAAGGGCCACCGAAACGTAAACAACAACAACAACAGCAAACCAATAAGGCAAGAGAGCGAAAAGAGAAGAAACAGCAGGAGCAGGAGCAGGAGCAGGAGCAGGAGCAGGAGCAGAAGCTGGAGTAGCACGAGGAGAACGAATAGGAAGCAAATGGAATGCAGTCGACAGCGGCGGCTACATGAAAAATAAAAATATCAGCCGAAACGAAACGTAGAAGTTCTTAAACATTATTCGAATAATGCATACTCTGTTCTTTTCTATATATTTTGAACTATTTGCATGACCTTGAACTAAATATCTAATCGGTGGAAATACTTTAATCTCTCAGCTTGTAGCACTTTTAAAAATTAAACAAAAAACATTTTTCGATTCTTAACATTTGATTGGGGAAGGTATAATCTTGTCTTGAGATTTTTAAATGCTACTCATTTTTAATGCCAAAAATTCGGTTTTTCTTGCGTAACATATTTGCTAGCAATGTTGATAAACAGAGTTTGAAAAATTCAAATTACGTTACAAGCTTCGGGGGAAAATGAAAGCAACCCTTTGCCGCTTGTATGGTGAAAAAAAAATATGCGCCGCTTGCAGGAGGCAGTCCCTTGAAGCTGATGTTATTATTGTTGTTGGTGTTTTTTGAGTTTAGCCAAAGAGCTGCTGGAAGGATGCAAGGCAAAAGGAGGCGGAGGAAAACGGGGGTGCAGTGGTAGGTAAGATGCGTGTCTGGGTCTTTGGCTTGGCGCTGCGCTCTGCTGCTGCTGCTGCTGATGCCGGCTCCGGCTTTGCTCTGCACCGAGACGAGGCGTCCGTCGTCGTTCAGAATTCCATTGAAATCGTTTGAAAATTGAGCCCGCTGCAGAACAGGGAACGGGGAGCAGGAGAACTCAAATGCCCCACCTCGCCCTGTCTGCCCCAAGCTAGGAAGGTTCTCTGGAATGGAGTGGGGGACAAAATCGGGTGGTGTCGTCTTCGTCTCGTAATAAATATGCGCCGAGAGTTTTGCTTGCGGCGGCCAGTAGGCCGGCAACTGATGATGACTCTGCTGCTTGCCTCGTTCCTTTTGCCAGTTGTTATTGTTGTTCTTGTTGTTGTTGTAATTGTTGTACAATGTGTACACACACTCGTAAAATGTGTAAAAATAACAAAGTAAACGAGTTGCAATAAAGTAAAAGGCAAACGGATGCGCATTACGAGCTTTGCAAGGACCGAGGACCGAGAATTGTGTCTGCTGCTGCTGCTGCACCCGCATAATAAACCAGAGCGTCTATGTACATATATATCCATATGTATATATATATATAAATATATATGCACATACTTATTTATGTCTGCAGCCACAAAAACTTTTTGCATATAATTGTCGGGCCACTCTGCGACAATAGGGCACAAAAGGAAAAGAAAAGAGAGAGAGTGAAAGGAAGAAAGAACAGAGTCAGACTAGCGGCAAACGGCAATAATATGCAGCTATAACAATGTTGTTGTTGTCCCCATCCTCCATAAAATTGCAAGTGCACTGAAGAGAGCAGCAAGAGCGATGACGAGAGCAAGAAAGAAAGAGGGAGAGCGCAGGCGAGTAGCGAGTAAGCCGGCACAACAACAAAACCTCCGACAAGTGCCAAAGCTGAGCAAGCGCCACACACAGACGACAGCAGCAACAACACTCACACACACACATACACACACACCACACGCAGGCAAAATGGATGCGACTGCGCTAAAAACAAGTTGAAAGAAATCAGAAACAGCAAAAACAACAAAAAAAACAAGAACAACAACAGCAAACGCTCAAGCTGTTCTCGCGCTCTTTCTGTCTGGATTCGATGTGTGGGTCTCTGTGCAAGTGGAGCTCTGCGACAGCAACGGCAATGGCAGCGTCAGCGTCGACGTCGACGTTAACCAACGCAGAAAAATTTCATGAATGGAATTTGTAAATTTTCTTTTCATTTGCAACGTTGCGCTGCTGTTGTGGTTGATGTTGTTGGTGTTGTTGTTGTTGCAGTGCTAATCATGTGCAGCGCATTGGGAAAGAGACAGAGACGGCGACAGACCCCAAGCAAGTGGGGCAGACGGTGGGGCAGCCAATAACAACAACGTTTCTTTTTTTTTCTTTGCGCTGTGTGTGTCTGAAACGGGTTTTCGTTGTGGCTCTTGCATATTTGTCGCAATTCTGGCTTCCCTCGCACTCCTTCCCCCACAGCCCCCTTCCCATTCGCACTCGCACAACTCAGCTGTGCGAAAACCCATCGCATGGCGGCAACAACAATTTTTTGACATTGTCGCCCCTTTTAAGCGAGCCAAAACGAAGCATCCACACACAAACAAACTAATGTGATTTTAATTGCTAGTATTTAATTGTAGCCAGCCAGCAACATTTGACCAAAATCACTTTGTGCAGCCAACTATGTAAAGAGTGGAGAGCTGCTCAACTTCGTATTTGTCTTTGGCAATTTCTTTGAATTAGTATGGAGATCTCGAGGTCACAACAACAACAACAACAACAACATCAACAACATAAACAATTTTATTGCACACTGGACGATTCGCAATTACAAGCAGCATAATAAGAGCAGAGCAGCAAAAGTTGCAGCGTCTGCGGCGGGCTCTCTGGCAAATTAAACACTTGCACACAATTGCATACATATAAACATACATATTAATATACATACATATGTAGAATATACACATTTGTCGAATCATTGACTAAAGTAACACAATGCTGGATTTCATCTTCATCATTTTTGTTTTATTTATAATAAATGTTGTTTTTAATATGCTAATAGGTTTTTTAATATCTCTAAATGTCTACCATATATTACTACCAAAGTACCTTATTCTCTTTCAGCTGGCTTAAGTTTGAATTATTGGAGTTTTGGTGGGTTATTCTCGAAATGAATTTGATCAGACATTTTTGTAGCCTACTTTTTGGAGCATGTCATCACAATTTACCTCATTTGTTTATGCATCTGTAATTGCTCGGCTACTAATATATATTCCGCATAGCTTTCTGCGATGATTCATATCAGTTTTTCATTTGAACAAAATCCAGTTACAAAGTGTTGTTAAAATATTGTTATTGATTTTGTTTAATCAATCATGGATATGGAGCATCGATAGAGCAACAACCAACGAGATGAGCCAGCAATAAAAATAAGTCGATTGGCTTTGAACTTTACGACGCCGTTTATGATTAGCTCAAGGATATTAAGCGAGATTGGCATTGGTATGCGTGCCTCATGTCTATGATTGGAATGCGTGTCTGTCTGTGTGTGTGTGTTTGTGTGTCTGTGTTTGTAAGGGGTAAAATCTAATCAAGCAATGCGAAACGTGAACCGACTCATAGACGATGGTCATAAAACAGCAACAGGCAATAAATTTACCAGTGTGAGACAAGAACAGAAACAGGACTCAGCAGCACTGGGCGGATAGAGCTATTACCTGACAAGTGGCATGTGGCATATGCACGGTCTTATAGATAGTTAAGCTGTGTTTGTATCTGTATGTATCGCGAATTTCTTGAATTTTTACAGATAATGGATTCAAGTGTTGAATTAGTTTTATTGTACTCTTTATATATAAATATAAAAATATTGATTTCTGTAATAAGGAACTAAAAGAGCTGTTTTGTTTCAGTTCAGTAAAATTCTTATGCAAAGTTATGTTATACAATGGAGGTAATTGTTACTACACCAAGCAGCTGTTACGTACTAGGGACAAACATTTCAATACTTGAGATGATATCAATAACAGACAAAGGGGCAATGTTTAATTATAAAACAACAGCCAGAAAAACGTTGAAATATGCCGTGAAGAAGCCGAGGAGACAACTGGCAACAGGCGCTAAACAAACGGCAGCTGGCCAAAAGGAAAAACTATAAAGAAAACTGGGCGGAGAGGTAAGCAGGTGTGTGTGTGTAGGGCATAAATTATGAGCACGTACCGATTCATAGGATGTGCAGGATTATAAAAGATCAAGAACAGCAGCAGCAAAGCAAAGATGAAGAAAGAGAGAGAGAGAGAGAGGAAGCAGGGGAGGGAGAGAGTGAAATAGATGCATCTAGAGAGTAAGGCTAAAGAGAATAGTTCTCGTGCATCCCATTCAAAGATGATGCAAAATGTGGTCCTGCCACGCAGCTGCCGTGAAAGTGAAAAAGTTAAAGACGTCGACCGCTCAGCGACTTTTGCGATTTTTCTTAGCCCATTGTATCATTGTTGAATGAACCGAGGAAATCTCCGATCCCAGCAGCTGTACACACATATATGTATTATGTCTCTGGGCAGATGCGGAGAAATGTGCGCAACTATCTCATAAATTGCACTCGTAATCGATTTGCACAACATTTCCTTTTGAGGGGAGAAACCCGAAGGAGAAAAAAAATACGACTACATCATTTTATATGCATTAGGCAATTAGATCAGAGACAATTTTCTCTGGGTTACGTTGCAGCTGTAGAACTTTCTTTTTTTTGTCTGTAACCTTCAAGGTATAATCAAATTGAATCGATTTTGTGTAATTATTCAGGGTTTGGTTTTGGGTACATCTATAAAAATGTCAAGGCGATGTCATTTGAGTGAAAATTATGATTTGGGTATTCGGATGTAAGACAGTAATTAATGATTAAATTATATATTCATAATTAAATGATGAGATACGAAACAAACCAAGTTCTTTAAATAACATGATTAAATTAAATTCTTACATTTTTCCTAATTCACACGTTTCTACGGCTAGTATTTTACGCTAATCTCTTTTGACCTTCCGTGGATTCTGTGGGCTTTGCAATCTTCTCTGCTACAACGATTCTATCTAATTCGGTGGCTTAAGTTTGAACTCGAGCTGAACTCATTTGAACTTTGAAAGCAGCACGAAGCTCGTTTCTCATGCTCGTCGCTGCTGCTTATCAGGAATGCCACAATGTTGCTATATTGCCGGTTGCTGGGAGTAGCCAAAGAGTCATGCGCACTTTATTTGAATCGCTTAAACATCCGCTTTACGCTTCAACACCGTTTGGGTGACACAGATACAAACATACACAGCAACACGTTTCTACAATTTTTGCATATGCTTATGTATGTGTGTGTGTGTGTGTGTGTATGTATTTGCATACGGGAACATATTAATCATGACGATTAATCATTTTATCAATGAAGTGCGATGTCGCGTTTGGAGCTGAGCAACAAAAACAAAAATCAACGAAAGACTGTAAAATGAAATATAAATAAATTTAGCAAAGCGACTGCATAAAGCGGTGCGAGAGATGACCCAATTGAGAAGGGAGTGTGGAATGGAATATGGAGTGGAGTGGAGTGGGTTGTTGTTGTCGATGTCAGCCTCAGCGTCAGCGTCATTCAGTGACGACGTCACCCACAAGCACAGCACAGCACAGCAGAGCGCACAACTACAAATGAGTTGTCATACAATGATACAATACATGGGGACATGTCTGGTCGCAGTTCTCTCTGTCCGTTTGGCGTCTGTATCTCGTTCTCTCTCTCTCTCTCTGTCTGTCTCTTTTCGGTGACTGACTGCAGCAGGAAATCGATGTTGCCGTCATCGTCAGGGCCCTAAGCAGCGCTGTTGACGTCGCGCATAACTTTTTGCTCCAATTTGCACGCATCAACAACAAAAACCAAGCAAGTCGCGACGTTCGTAAGTTCGAGTTAAGGTATGTGTATGTGTGTGCGTGTGTGTGTATGTGGCTGCGTGTGTTTGTGTGGGAGCAGCAGCACTCTTAAATTCCATATTCCACATTTCTTTTGCGGTGAACGCAGCAGCAGCAGCAGCAGTAACAACAATAACAACATGACCAATGGCAACAATGATGGCGTCGCTGTTGCTGCTGCTGCTGTTGCTGCGAGTTTTGCTTCGTGTGTTCTTCTTGTTGCTTTCGCGCATTTTAAAAATAGCCAGGCCAGCAAACAGTGAACAACAACAACAAGAAAAGCAACAACATCAAACGAACAAGCTGCGTTAAGCAACTCAAATGTACCGCAACTAAAATACTCTTTAAGAACAGAATTTAAGAAACAATATATCAAAAACAATAATAGGATAACAATATACTAGCTAAAATAATATTCCTAAGCAACACTATTCCTATGTACATATATTATATGTACATAATTACAAATATCCTTATTATTGTCCTATTCCTATTTATATAAAGAATCAAATAATCATAGCATACTTTCAGGGTTCAAATTGAACAGCATTTGGCACATTTTCATCGTTGCCACCAAGAAATGTGTTGATAAAGAAAATATTTGGATATCACTCAGCGAGTGATTGAATTTTGGCATGTTAACCAAAGCGAGCTACAATTGTAATAAGCTCAACTGTTAGAGTATCATGAGCGGAACGCAAACCAAAACGACCAAAAAAAAAGTCAACAACAAAGGCAACAAAAACATATTAATGAAATCGTTTTTAACTCGTTTCGCTTAAGTATTTTCATGCGTTTTGTCAGGGAGACTTGTGTGTGGTGTCTCTTTTCCCCGCTCTCTCGGTATTTCTCGCTCTCTTCCTCTCTGTGAGTGCTGCCGCGGCCCGGTTATAAAAAAGTGCAACAACAACTAAATACATACAATATATGATAAAAACAAACACGATTCGATCGACACGACACGACACGACGACCCAAAGCAGCCGCAGCAGCGGCAAGTCGGCAATTAAAAAAAAGTCAAAATCAAAATCAAAATAAAATGCGAGCGTCTTTTATTACTGTTGTTGTTGTTGTTATTGTACAGGTATTAAATGTAGCCTCGTACGAAAATTGACTGCTTGAAGCAAGTGCGCCATTTGTTTATTAATTGGAATGTGTAAGCCCGATTTGGGTGATTCAATTGGCGTTGCCAGATCGCCTGGTCGCGATAACGAATGCACAATTCTTTTTAGCGTTCATGCATGGTGGCCTTATCAATATCATTGAGCATTTCATTGTTCATATTTGTTTCTGTTCACAGTTTGCCTGGAGGGGAAACCTGATTACAAAGTGTAGAAGGAAGTGGTTTTAGAGTTGCCACATGGATCGAAAAGGTTTATAAATCATAAATGCAATGGTATTTCATTGCTTTTATGAAAAATCGTGTACAAAAGTTTACATTTATTATAAATACACAAAAGCGTATAATACATCTACTGATAACGTTATAATCTAATTCATTCATAGTGTAATTGTCATTCAATACATACACATGAACCAGATAATTATATTCGAATATATTTTCAGACCTTGGTTGAACTTGATTTGAACTTGTTGCTAGCCACAGACTTAGAATATTTTCACACTTCTCTTATACGATCTTCACTTAAACCTTGTTGCATTCCCACGTGACTTTGGAACAGTTACAGCTAATTCTGTGACTGATTTGAGTTTAAGTTAAAAACGAAATAAATGACGAGCCAAACAAAAGTTGTTGTTCCCTAAAGGGTAGACGACTGCATTTGCTATCACAATTGTGGAGAAACGGTCAATTGGTATTAAGCCGATGAGGAAAACAAAACAAAAAATACAAATCACTGCTTCCGTAATGAAAAATTATATCGATATAACGAATTTTGTTCAGTACATAAATGTTTTGTATGTACATATATGCATATACAGTGTGTATGTATGTGTTTGTGTGTGTGTGTGTATATAAAAAGCAACTGGGCAAAATGGCAAGTTGAAGAAATCACAGCATTTGTGTGTATACCAAACGGAGAACAGGTAAAGAAGCAACTGGTTCACAAAGCCGACTGACTGAGAAGACTGAAGGCCAACCCAAACCAGCAGCAAAAGAACAAAAACGCTGTGACCAAAAATATGCAGACTCAAGAAGAGTTATATCTGTTGCTTTCCACCTCCCCCCCTTTTTGGCACTCCGCACCACCACCTGCCGCCTGTGCCAAAAGTAACCACTGCAAATACCAAAAACTGATGACGCAGCGTCGGGTGGAGGTCATCAAACTATGATGACGTCGCCGTCGCTCCGCCACCGGCGCGACATAATATATATATAAAAAAAAACAAGAATGTCTAAATTAGGCAAACCGAAGATTACATGCCCTTGAAAATTTAGTATACAAAACGATTTTATCTATAGAAGTATGTTACATGTTAATGAAAGCTAGTAAAATAGGGAAAATAGTAACTAGTGAGTTAAGTTGAAAAATAAAACAAGTTTTTCATCCATCAACTCATATTTCGACCTATTGTTGCTATGCTAGTTATATGATTTAGTTGTTGCCTGCAGCAAAAATGTTCACAACCGAAGATTCATCAAGTTAGCTTTAAATTCTATTTTGCATTGTTACAAACGGACAGATGGACTGGGCTGTTTATGATGATCAAGAATATATATTCCTTATGGTTTTATAGATGTCTCGTTTAAAGCGTTGCAAAGGTTTACAAATAAAAGGTGAGCTAAAGCTTAACGACAATATATTTAGGAGAAGTTATTATAAAGATGAATGTTTCAAGCCAGCAATAACAAATATATGTATTTTCTTAGCTTGATTTTTAAGTTTAACTTTTCTTACCATATCTGGAGTGATTGATACTCTGATAGGAATTGTTTAAAGTAAAGCTATTTTTGTTTTATAAGCAATTCGTTCAAGACAAGGGAAAATTATTCGAGAAACAGTATTCTAAACAAAATTAACTAAGTTAATAAATAGGTCAGCAAAAATAATTGTATAATTTACTTGCAAAACTTTCGATACAATTTTGCCTGTTACTTTTACAGAACTCAATGAATGATGGTGGACAAAAGTAATTGTTGAATTACATGTGCCAAATTATACGAATTAGGAATGCAAATGAATGTGACGTCACCGCCCAAGCAATGAATTGGAGTTGTTTGTTCAGTTATAAAGCCGTTAGATTCTCGCACACAAACACACACGCACACATACGCAGCGTGCCATACAAGCAAAAGAGAAAGAGGCAAGAAGCAGCAGCAGGTTAATGGTTGATCGAAAAGCGGGCTGCGAACCAGTATTGCCACATATCACAAAAGAGGCTCAAAAATAAAATACTTAATGCAGATCACTTATTGCTGTGTCACAGCCATTAAATATGATTATATAAAATGCGCATTAGAGAAAGTCGCAAAGCAAACTCCTTCATTTATTTTTTGCGCTTTGTGTGTAGCAGCAGCTGCGCGTCAGCTGGTTCGCCCGGCATCAGCCACCGACCGGGTGCTCAAAATGAAAATGCCCAGCGCAGCACCCACACACATACACACGGACGTCACATTTTTCGCAGCCTCTACATTCTAATACTATGAAATGCACACATTCATACATACCTACCACATTTTTGTCGTTTCTATATTTGCCTGGGTTATGGATTTTTCTGCCACGTTTTTCACACACTTTTAATTAAGGCAGACACTTGGTTTTGATCTCAATTTGAAGCTGACAATATTACCTTTTGATTGCGTTCAGTTAAATGCCGCTTACTGCACGTTTTCTCAGCCAAAACCGTAGCCTAAAAAATATAAAAGCAAAATGTGCTTCAATGCTTCCTCTTCGACACCATGACAATTGGTGGCTGCAGAAAGAATGAACGAGAGAGACACACACACACACACACACACAAACACAGAGGTCGAGAGAGAGAGAGGGAGTGAGGCGAGCGAATTGAACAGCAACAGCAGCGAAGTGCGGCCACCGCGGCGATGATGACGTTACAGCAGCTATGTTGTTGTTGTTGATTTAGGAAATGTATGGTCCAAACAGGGCAAAAGGGCGCCAACCCTGTAAGCGCACTTTGTGCAATATAACTGTATAATTGAGCGAGTACCTGTATTCCAATTTTTTAAATATATATATATATATATTTTATTTTTTTGGACACTCGCGACTACGCGACGCGTTAACCAACAGCGAGAAATGAACAACTTGTGCACTGGTATTGGTGTCGTCGTCGTCGTCGCCGTTGTCGTCGTACGTGTTGTTTGTTCTTTTACACACACTTTCTTGCACACACAGCGTTGCTTTTTGCGCTCATCAAAGCCGCGACTATTGTGTGAATTCAAAATGGTTTTTAGTTGCTAACAATTTAATGCAAAATTCAGTCGGTACAATCGAACGTAAATATATCAGTGAAACACACACGCACACAGACATGCACACGTGCACACAAAAGCACAACGTGAGCGGCGCGTTTTTGTTGTTTACATTTAACAGCTGTTGATCAGCTGTGCAAACAGCTGTTGGGCGCGCCTGTTAACCGAACTGTTTGTTAACATAGCAAATGTTGCAGGTAAGTTGACAGCCTTACCATGGTTGTCACCTGTTGCCAATAAGTTTCAATTTTAAATTAAATTTACCACCAAAAATGATTAATTTCAGCAGAGCCACAACTAAAAACAATTATATCTAAAAAAATACACATTTTAGGCAGAAGGCAAAGGCTTATTTTTTGATACAGAGCATTGAACTGCAGTCTGGAAATGCACAAATGAGAGGGTTGTCTGGGAATCAAGCACGTTGCGAATTCACAAAGCCTGAAAAAGGGTAGCACACAGCTCTAATTGCATTTGCAGCCGCAACACACACAAATTTTGAATGCTTCTTGTAAAGTCATTCAGCTATATGTGGCACAACCCCAGGGTTTAATTTTCGTGACTTGGGGTGCAGCTCACAACAGATTTGCAAAGATTTTCGGCACAGTCTAGCGCATTTCTTATTGTATATTAATTTTTTTTTCAAAATTTTAGGTTTCTTTTTTGTTTTTTTTTTTTTGAATTTCACTTATGATTAATGGAGACAGGGATAAATGCAAATTGCATTCAGCAAGGCTGGCAACAACAACAACAACCACAATGTCAAACACATTTAATACTTTTACCTTCTCTCCCTCTGACTCGTCTCTTGTCACTCAAATATCAATTATAACAAACACTTCGAAATGGCTGCGTTCAACGTCTTGGACCACTTGCATGGCGGAATATGTGATTGCCTTCACCTCGGTTCCCTGAGGATGTTTGCCCAGTTCGAAGGGTTCGCCGTAGCAGCGGCAAACAATCTCAAAGTTGTCCAAATCGAATTTAGTGATTTCCAGTTTCTTGCACACCAAATACGGTTCGGCCGAGAAGAGGAAGAGTAGCTCGTCCAGGAAATGAAAGAGCAGCCCTTCGATGTCATCGCCCTTGGCCTCGATCTCGTAGCACGTCTCCACCGACACGTAATCCAATTCTGTCATGTAGCCAAACATTGCCACACCGCATTGCTCGAACGCTTCCAGCAGCGTGGAGCCCCAGCCATGTAATCTGTGGAAAGAAAGTTTAAAATCAATTTCGTGAAAGGATTCGATTTGCTCTGGAAAACGTGGCCAAAAAAAAACTTACTGCACATCGGCTGTGTGATCGAGATCTGTTAAGGGAGATTAACAGCTGTTAGCATATTTTTGTTGCATATATTTCATGTTCTTATTTTGTACTCACATTCATATTTAATTTCGGGCAGCAGAAAGTTCTCCTTGCTAAATTCCACCTCCATTGCAATCACAGTTAAGTTCTTTCGATGATTTCGTCAATATGACTAATAATGTAATGTATTTAACACAAAACAGCTGTTTTAATGTTTTAATATCCCTTCAGGGAAATTATAACAGCAGCAAAATCGTGCAAAATGTGTTCCCCTGAACTGTTAATAACAGCGGTAGGCAACCGTTGGTAGTTTTGTTGTTTAAAAGTAAATATAAAAAAAACCTAAACTGAATAATTAAAGCCTTGTTTCAATTAAACAATCCTGATTTGGATTGTAATGATCAATGTTAAAACACACAGGTTCAAGTCTTTGCTAATGTTAAGTCATTTCTGTTAGCTGCCTACCGAAAACACATCTCTAATTGGGTAATTTTTACATATTTCGAAACTGTCACACTTTTTTAAAAAATTGTAAATTTTTTCTGTTTCATAAAAAGAATCATATTTGTATGCATTCTTATAAGAAATAATGGTAAAATGGTAATACGAGAGCAACAACAAAATACACAAATTAAGCTGGACACTACAGAGCACAACTAAGCATGGACACCGCATCGGATAATGACAGCGATGAGGGGTCCGTCGGGGGCAACCCTGCCAACGACATGGGAATCGATCTGACGGGGATCCTTTTTGGGAACATTGACTCGGAGGGAAAACTGATGGACGACGATGATGACAAGGGCAACGCATTCGATGCAGAATTGCGAGAAAACCTCAGCTCCCTCTCAAAGTTGGTTTTTGCATTTGTTTTTCAGCATATATATATGTAAATATATTATATATGTAATTAATTCACTTGCAGATTGGGCTTGGATTCGCTGTTGAACGAAGTGATTGATCAGAACGATGGAGTCGTCAACTCGGACGATGAGGTCGACGAGAAACCGGCACCAGAGTCTGCCGATGGTTTGAGCGCTTTTGACGCCTTGAAAGCAGGTCTGAGCAGCAGCAAGACGTCTGAGGATGGGGCAATTAAGGCGCAAGATGATGCTATCGACTATTCAGACATCAATGAACTATCCGAGGACTGTCCACGAACGCCCTCGCCTCCGCCTAAGCCAGTAGACGAGGCAGCGACCTCGGCATCCACATTCGATGACCTCGAGGATGCCATACCAGCCACAAAGGTGGAAGCCAAACCCAGTGAGTTGCTAAAGCGCATTGTTGAAGCTTCAATTGTACACAGTTGCCCGCCATTTACAGCAAAGGATGACAAGGAGTTGATGCCGCCGCCCAGTGCACCAATGCGAAATGCGGGCACAGCTTCCTCGGGCAGCGATGAATCACCCACCAAACCCGGCACCAGCGATGCATCAAGCGAATCCAAATTGAGCGACGCCAAAGGTTTGACTTGAATATATATATATATATACCTTATAGTTAAATATAAATAACTATTATATATTCCATATATAGCCGAGGCCGATCGACGTTTAGACACTCCACTGGCGGACATATTACCCTCCAAATATCAGAATGTCAATGTCTGTGAACTGTTTCCCGACTTTCGGCCGAAGAAGGTATTGCGTTTCTCGCGGCTCTTTGGTCCCGGTAAGCCGAGCAGCCTGCCCCAGATTTGGCGACATGTACGTAAGCGTCGCCGGAAGCGCAATTCACGCGACCAGAAGCTGACCAACACGGGCGGCTCGGACTCGCCCAGCGATACGGAGGAGCCACGCCGATATGGCTTTAAGATGCATTTTGGCCCGGAACCGACGCCGGCGCAGTGTATGTCCGACGATGAGGATAAGCTGCTCAGCGACCTAAACAGCGAGGATGTGCGCCAAGAAGGTCCCGACAACGGCGAGCCCAATGATCAGAAGCCAAAGATCGCCGACTGGCGCTTTGGACCCGCCCAGATCTGGTATGACATGCTCGAGGTGCCTGACTCGGGCGACGGCTTCAACTATGGCTTCAAGATAAGGCAGCCGGCATCATCCTCGGCCCTGTCCAAGTTCAATAGCGATCGCAAGCCAGCGAGTGCTGATAATGAGGCAGTAGATCAGGATGTCAACGTGGCGGACGATGCCTTCTTGATGGTATCCCAGCTGCGTTGGGAGGACGATGTCGTTTGGGATGGCAACGATATCAAGGCTAAAGTGCTGCAGAAACTGAATTCGAAGACAAATGCGGCCGGCTGGCTGCCATCGAGCGGATCCCGCACAGCCGGCGCCTTTGGCCAGCCGGGCAAGACGGCGCTGCCAGTGGGCAGCGGTGGCAATAGTGGAGGCAACAGCGGGAAAACCAATTCTGCCGGTGGCTCAACCAAAAAGGCACTCCAAAGGTAGCTTTGATCCATTCCCTACGCGATCTGGTCGTATGTTTTTAACTCTTTCTCTGGCTTGCAGTGCGGCGCAGAATAAACAAGTGGAGGTTTTCGACGATACATGGTACAGCTTGTTTCCCGTGGAGAATGAGGAGCTCATCTACCACAAGTGGGAGGACGAGGTGATCTGGGATGCCCAACAAATGAATCGTGTGCCCAAGCCGAAGGTCTTAACTCTGGATCCGAATGATGAGAACATTATACTGGGCATACCCGATGACATTGATCCATCCAAGATTAACAAGAACACTGGACCGCCGCCCAAGATTAAGATACCACATCCTCACGTGAAGAAGTCAAAGATTCTGCTGGGCAAGGCGGGGGTTATTAATGTGCTAGCCGAGGACACGCCACCACCACCGCCCAAAAGCCCTGATCGCGATCCCTTTAATATATCCAATGACTCGTAAGCTTTTCAATTTGGTGTTCTGAGTTCCCAGCTTTATTTTGATTACCTTTTGCAGTTACTACACACCCAAAACGGAGCCGACGCTGCGCCTCAAAGTGGGCGGTGGCAATCTTATTCAGCACTCGACGCCGGTTGTGGAGCTGCGTGCTCCGTTTGTGCCCACGCACATGGGACCGATGAAGCTGCGCTCCTTCCACCGTCCGCCGCTAAAGAAGTTCTCGCACGGACCGTTAGCGCAGTCAATATCGCATCCGGTGCATCCGCTGCTCAAGCTGATTGCCAAGAAGGCAAAACAGCGGGAACTTGAGCGCATTGCGTCCGGTGGCGGTGACGTGTTCTTTATGCGCAATCCCGAGGATCTGAGCGGCAAGGATGGTGACATTGTGTTGACCGAGTTTTGCGAGGAGCATCCGCCGCTGATGAGCCAGGTGGGCATGTGCTCGAAAATTAAGAACTACTACAAGCGCAAGGCCGAAAAGGACAGCGGTCCGCAGGACTATGTGTACGGTGAGGTGGCCTTCGCGCACACCAGTCCATTTCTGGGCATACTGCATCCGGGACAGTGCATACAGGCGCTGGAAAATAACATGTATCGGGCACCCATCTATCCCCATAAGATGGCGCCTAACGATTTCCTGATCATACGGACACGCAACAGCTATTGGATACGTGTGGTGAACGCCATCTTCACCGTTGGTCAGGAGTGTCCACTGTACGAGGTGCCCGGACCCAACTCAAAGCGGGCCAACAACTTTACCCGTGACTTTTTACAGGTATGCAAGAATTGCTGACTTCAGATTGATTTAAGTTGTGTGCTCAAAACATGATCATCATCATCAAGGTGTTCATCTATCGACTGTTTTGGAAGAGTCGCGACAATCCACGTCGTATACGCATGGACGATGTGAAGCGCGCCTTTCCGGCGCACTCGGAGAGCAGCATTCGCAAGCGTCTGAAGCAATGCGCCGATTTCAAGCGCACGGGCATGGACTCAAATTGGTGGGTTATCAAGCCAGAGTTTCGACTGCCCTCCGAGGAGGAGATACGAGCCATGGTGTCGCCGGAACAGTGCTGCGCCTACTTCAGCATGATTGCCGCCGAGCAGCGCTTGAAGGTGAGCTGGATACAAAAATATAATTTCTTTGTGATTCTTTATTTATAAATTGCATTTGTAGGATGCTGGATATGGCGAGAAATCGCTGTTTGCTCCGCAAGAGGATGATGACGAGGAGGCCCAGCTGCTCGATGATGAGGTCAAGGTGGCGCCCTGGAACACCACGCGTGCCTACATTCAGGCCATGCGTGGCAAGTGTCTGCTGCAACTGAGCGGCCCAGCCGATCCGACGGGCTGTGGCGAAGGGTTCTCCTATGTGCGCGTCCCCAACAAGCCAACGGTGCGTGATTGGAAATTAATGTTTTATCTTAGTTCCTTATTCATTCCAAAAATCTATGTATAGCAATCGAAAGAGGAGCAGGAATCGCAGCCAAAGCGCTCGGTGACCGGCACCGATGCCGATTTGCGTCGCCTGCCGCTGCAGCGGGCCAAGGAACTGTTGCGCAAATTCAAAGTGCCCGAAGAGGAGATTAAGAAGCTGACACGCTGGGAGGTCATAGATGTGGTGCGCACATTGTCCACCGAGAAGGCCAAGGCCGGTGAGGAGGGCATGGACAAATTCTCGAGAGGCAATCGCTTCTCCATAGCCGAACATCAGGAACGCTACAAGGAGGAGTGTCAGCGTATATTCGATCTGCAGAATCGAGTGCTTGGCAGCTCCGAAGTGCTCTCCACCGACGAGGACGAGTCCTCGGCCTCCGAGGAGTCCGATCTGGAGGAGCTGGGAAAAAATCTGGAGAATATGCTGGCTAACAAGAAAACATCCACACAGTTGTCGCTAGAACGCGAGGAGCAAGAGCGTCAGGAGCTGCTGCGCCAGCTGGAAGAGCAAGGCGATGGGGCCAGCAAGGCGTCTAAGGCGAAAGAGGATGCCACACAGCAGCCGTTGAACAACAGCAATCAGGGACGCATCCTGCGCATAACGCGTACCTTCAAGGGCTCCGACGGCAAGGAGTATACGCGCGTAGAGACGGTCCGCCGCCAGGCTGTCATCGATGCATACACCAAGATACGCACCACCAAGGACGAGCAGTTCATCAAACAGTTCGCGACGCTGGACGAGCAGCAAAAGGAGGAGATGAAGCGCGAGAAGCGGCGCATTCAGGAGCAGCTGCGGCGCATCAAGCGCAATCAGGAGCGCGAACGTCTCGCCCAGCTAGCGCAGAACCAGAAGCTACAACCGGGCGGCATGCCCACCTCGCTGGGCGATCCCAAGAGCTCGGGCGGGCATGCGCACAAGGAGCGCGATAATAGCCACAAGGAGGTTAGTCCGTCACGCAAAAAGTTCAAGCTAAAACCGGATCTGAAATTGAAGTGTGGCGCCTGTGGGCAGGTGGGTCACATGCGAACGAACAAGGCGTGTCCATTGTACACGGGTATGCAGAGCAGTCTGTCGCAGTCGAATCCCTCGTTGGCCGACGATCTGGACGAGCACAGCGAGAAGGAGACAAACATGGACGACGACGACTTGGCCAATGTCGATGGCGTCAAGCTGACGCTAAGTAGCAAGGTGCTTAAGCGACACGGCCAATCCCAAGACGAGGCCAAGCGGCGGGGCGGCCTCACGCTCAAGGTGCCCAAGGATGCCATGGGCAAGAAGAAGCGGCGCATGGCCAACGATGTGCACTGCGACTATTTGCAGCGCCACAACAAGACAGCCAATCGGCGTCGCACCGATCCGGTTGTCGTGCTCTCTTCTATACTGGAGCACATACTCAACGAGCTCCGCTCCATGCCGGACGTTACACCATTTCTGGTACCGGTTAGTTCGAAACGCGTACCGGATTATTATCGTGTCATCGAGAAACCCATGGATCTGCAGACGATGCGCGAGTACATTCGCCAGCGACGCTACACCAGTCGCGAACTGTTCCTCGAGGATCTCAAACTGATCGAGAACAACTCGGCGATCTACAATGGACCACAACACACCTTCACTGTGGCCGCACGTGGCATGTTCAACAGCTGCTTTGAGCTGTTGTCGGAACGCGAGGATAAACTGATGCGACTGGAGAAGGCGATCAATCCGCTGCTGGATGATGACGATCAGGTCGCACTCTCATTCATTTTCGAAAGGCTGCACAATCAGATGCGATCGCTGCCCGAGAGTTGGCCATTCCACAAGCCCGTTAACAAGAAGGCGATCAAGGACTACTACACGGTCATCAAGAAGCCCATGGACTTGGAAACGATTTTCAAGAATATTGAAAGTAAGTTTATCACTCAGCTAAATACTAACCAGCAACAATTTACAGAGACAAAATTATATCCTCTTTCCAGATCATGTGTACCATAGTCGTGCCGAGTATCTGGCGGATATTGGTCTGATTGCCTCCAACTGCGAGCAGTACAATGGCAGCGAGGCCCAATACACCAAGAATGCCAAGAAGATCGTGGAGCATGCACATTCAGAGCTGCAGAAGGTAAGTGAATTTGGGCTTGGAATTCGCGTAAAGATTGGCTAATCACATGCCGTATCTGAACAGGTGGCCGATCACTGCTCGCAGCTGGAAGAGAACATAATGAAGACACAGGAGCAGGCCAGGGCAAATGCGCCCGAATTCGAAGAGGCCTGGGGCAATGATGAGACCGATTTGTGTCGGAGTCGCGCCAGTTCGCCCAGCGATGATTACATTGATGTGGAGGGCCACAGCGGATTGGGACTTGTCCCCGCCAATTCCATACACCGCAGCATGGGCGCTGATAATAATCTCTCGCACACAATGACCTCGTTGCGCAAACCATCGACACCATCGGGTAGCGAGGTGAAACGAGGACGCGGTCGTCCGCGCAAGCAACGTGATCCCGTGGAGGAGGGTATGTCACATCCAATTTCCATATGCTGCAATACTATATATACCGTATATACATATAAACTAACACTCGTGTGATCGAGCTGGAACTGGTCTTGCATCAATTCACATAATTACATAAATGCATACATACCTTTCCCTTGGTTATGCTAACTACTGTTAATGCTCATGCTACTTCATGTATATTCCCGTATATTCATGTATGTATATATAATATATGTATATGTGTATATGAAGAATATACCTAAGGACTTGTACATATGCTTATTACACATACACTGGTTACGGTCCAAAGACTTCGCTCAAATTGCTTATACTAATCCCAAAATTAATCAGTGAAAAAATGAACTAGAATATTTCTGTATTAGTATTGATAATAGTAAATTTGATCCAGGTCAACACAAAATATTAACATTTAAAAAGTCTTTGCCATTTAGAATTAGTTCAATTTGCATATTAAGAGTAGTATTGGTATTATTTTGAATTGCTTGATGCTTGAATTATAGTTTCGTAGAAACAAGCTAGAGCGCTCGACTGGGAGACACCCTGCATCCCGAGCTGTTAAATTTATTGTATATATGATTCAAGTTTAATCAATATGAAAGTACGATTTGCTTAACATAATAAGTATTTTTTACCCATTCGAAATGCAATTGTTATAGTTGAAAAAATCTATATGTTTGCAAATGTTTCCTGTATTCCTTTCGGAAATCGATTTGTATCGATATTAGTTTGAATCGTGGGTTGTTGTCGATAACATTAAATGAACTTAATCTGCCTGTAATTACAATTTGTATATTACAAATTAGATGTTTCTAGCGCTTTTAGTTTCTGTGATCGACTTGTTTATAGACTCCGATAGACGGACATGGTTAAATCGACTCTGCTGTTGATGCTAACCAAGGTAGGTACATAGGTACGTAACACATAGCCCATATTTGTCCCGTTTGGTGTCATGTGGATAGAGATTTAGACAGAAAGGTTAATAGAAAAAATAAAAGGAGGCAAAACCGACTACTACTGGACTAGGCAAACAATAAACAACCATGCCTCCAGCGGGATTCGAACCAGCGACTGATTGATGTAAGAGATGCAAAGACCCAACGCTTAATGCTAACCACAAAAATAGTAAACTTTTGGGTAAAGGGAGTACGGTTAGCGGTACATTTAGTAGAGAATTTAGCTGAGATCCATTTTAGACATATTTTTTCTGCTTTAAGATACAAAATTTAAATAAGCTTAAAATCCGGTGGTTGTTGCTCGAAATGCATGGATATCAAACACATTACACAAGTCATTTACTAAGTCAGCTCCCCCACTCACCCCCTGTCTGTCCACATGTGTATGTAGCTAAGAGTGCACTGCGATAGATAGAAGATACACGTACTTCACTCGACCAGAAGACTCTATTCCGTTTGTAGGGAAATGCACATTTGCAAATTTGCTTCAGATAAATGTATGTGCTCGCTGTTTAACTACAATGCAATTATTTGCTCGTGATTATTTTTGTTGTCAACATTTTCGTTATTTCAAATAAAAAAATTAAAAAAAAAACAAAACAAAAACAATGGAAATTTCATAATTGCAAGCCGATTTCAATGTATACTATTTAATCGTTATCTACTCTATGAAAAAAAAAAAAACGCAATTGCTAACTTTTATTTTCTAGTCAAAAACTCGAACCCGATTAAACGTGGTCGGGGTCGTCCCCGGAAGGACAGTTTTGCCTCAAATATGAGTCAGACGCAAACTTACTTTCTGGACGAAGGTAAGCGCTACATCTACGGAGTTAAGAACTTGCGTAATAACCATGCGGACCACAGTTTTAAGCCGCGCGCACCCGCACAATACGCACAACAAACAGAAACACACACACACTCACACTCACACAACTCACACATCATCCAATTTAGTTTGTCTGTAGCACATTATTATTATTAAATACTCTTTCATCATCCCACACTTCACACTCACAAAATCTATCATATTTAATTTAGCATTGGTTTGGATTGTAATTCATTTAATTCTATACTTTTATTATATAAATTAAACACTCATTTAGCACTTGCCCGAATATTTATAGTCCTAATATTTTATAAATTTTATATTTGGTTTTTTCAGTATTTCAAAATGCATTCATTTTTGGCTCACTCGTTTTGAAATTAAATATTTTCAAAGTTTTTTGTGACTATACTAAGTCTGTTTATAAGAATTACTTAGCTTGGTTGCAAATTAATTAGTTTTTGAAAAATTTGCAATATTTTACAATATTATATATATCAATTTTTATCGATTATTATTATTATTAGGTTGGGGGGTGTGTGCACTGCGACCTGATAGGTCTATTGTGGCCCCTTCTGTGCTTAAAGCTCCTCCATCAACCCAAGAATTTTATTTGGGTTGAGGGCTACTATGTCATTGCTCATCATGACATGCTTCTCTTCTTAGCTAAGGCGACACACTCTGCTAGGATGTGCATTGAGGATTCCTCCTCGCCTTCACAGAACCTGCAGAGTCCGCTTTTACTTATACCCAGCTTGGCTAGGTGACTTCTTAGTCTACAGTACCCCGTCAGTAGACCGGAGAGTATTCTAAGATTGTTTCTGCTTAAATAAAATCTGCTTAAATCGCTTCTGATTATAGCCACCCAGAAGACATTTGGCTTGTCGGTGTCCTAGTGCCTCTGCCCAGCTCCGTTGCCTCCTCTGTCTTTCTTCGTTTCTAAGCTCCTGCCGTATCGTGTGCCTTCCGATGCCACAATACGGTTCAGGTCCCACTAGGGGTCTCTCCGCCCCCAATCTTGCTTGCCTGTCGGCCAGTTCGTTCCTTACTATGTCCGTGTGGCCCGGAACCCATCTTAGGGTGAGCCTACTGGTTGCCCCGAGTCGGTCAAGTTTGGATCGTGCTTCTAGGACCACTTTAGAAGTGATTTTCGTCCCACTAATAGCGTTTATCGCTGCTTGGCTGTCGGTTAGGATATATCCGTATTCCGATAGTTGCGCACCAGGTTAAGATCCGCACACCTTCCTATCACACACACTTCAGCTTGGAATATGCTGGTTTGCGTTCCTAGGGATTCATGAGAAGATATCCGAGGGCCCACCACTCCTAGGCCTGTACCCTGGTTTTATGGTGTGCGGTTTCATAGGATGGATGTCATCCAGTGACGTCCATTCCTTTTTGCTACTTATATGAACTTTGAATTTATGCTCGAATATGTATTCGGCTGACATTTCGTCCCTAGGTTGAACAAGTAGGGGAAGTTCATCTGAAAGTCGTTTGGCATCATTTTGGCTAAGGATGTGATAGGCTCCAACTCCTTCCGCTGACATCCTTAAAAGTATAGCTTTCTGTTGGAGCCTTATTGTGTGGTGGAGTGGTGTTATCTCCATTAAGGCTTCCAAGGCCATTGTTGGACTGGTGCGCATTGCACCTGTCATGCATACGCAGGCCAATCTCTGCAGTTTCTGCAGCTCTCTTTTCACGGTGATAAGCTGCGCTCTATCACCCCATGCTATTACTCCATAAGTCAGCATGGGTCTTACTACCATTGTGTTTTTTTTTATCAATTACTGGAATGAAAATTAATGAGCACATCTACATAAAAACAAAAATCTCTGAAAATATTTAATGGCATTTTGTTTATATTTTTAACGAGACAAATTAATAATTTTTTAATGTTTTGCTTTAATTTATTCAAGTTTCTTTCAGTTTTTTGGTAATTGTTAATTTTCAAGTTGTCAATATTAATAAACGATTATACTTTCAAATTTGTAAACAAAATGTTAGATTTGCAATGCTCCACGGACGATGATGAAGATGATGAGGAGGACTTCCAGGAAGTGTCTGAAGATGAGAACAATGCTGCCAATATTTTGGATCAAGGCGAGCGCATCAATGCGCCCAGCGATACCATGGATTACATTGATCCCAAGAACATCAAGATGGAGATTGACATTGAGGCGGAACAGATGGCAGGTGGGTACATCGATTGATTATATCCAACTGTGCACAGTTATGTGTTTTTTGTCTGTGTGTCTTCAGTTTACATCTAATCTTTGACTATATATATTTGATTGATTGATTATCTTCAATATGATTTACGTAACTTTTCGACTCTTCAATCTAAATGTTTTCTCTGTGTGCTTGGATTCTGTTTCTCAATTCATGTATTTACTTTTGCTGTTTGCGTTCATCATTTAACAATAGAGGAGCAAAGCGGCGAGGATGACAGCCAGCAAGCGGCTGAGGCTATGGTGCAGTTGAGTGGCGTTGGCTACTACGCTCAACAGCAGCAAGGTTCATATTACCCAACAAATTCTCTTGCCCTTTTAATGTTTCTTATTAAATACGCATAGTCAAAGCGCACGGCTTGTTTATTTCAAAAGTACCACCATCCCTCTATCCCAGTTGAAGCCATAGCTTATTGCCTTACATTCATTTTGCAGATGAGTCCATGGATGTTGATCCCAATTATGATCCGTCTGATTTTCTGGCCATGCACAAGCCGCGCCAAAATTATGGAGAAAACTACAATGCACAGGGCGCCTTCTCTGACTTCATGTCACAGTATCAGGATGACAATGGGCAGTATAATCCGCCCGAAGCCAGCACCAGCGCCGCAGCAGCTAACTTGGCTGCACAGGATGAGGAACTGGCGACGCCGGGCAACGAAAATGGAATGGGCATTGATGAGGATCTAGACATATCGGAGAGCGACGAAGAGGTTGATAGCGGCGTCCGCATTAAAAAGGAAGTCTTTGACGATACCGAACTAGCTGACCATCATCTTCATCATCAGCAGCAGCATCAGCAGCAGCAATCGCAAATATATCAATTGGATGTATCCAATGAGCCAGTGCAGCCGGTCGACTATCAGCCGCAGCAATCAGATTTTCAGCCCACCCAGGAGTTGGAGCAACTGCAGTCCCAGCCACCACAGCTCATCCAACAGCAGGCCGAGCAGCCGCCGCAGCAAGCGGAAAATGATTACGATTGGCTAACTTTTTAAACTATCATTCGTATTGATTTAATAATCAGTGTTTTCAACAAAATATTCTTTGTTTTTAGTCATAAGTCTATAAAGTGAAAATTTTAAATGATTCTTTTGTAACTGTAACTGGATTGCCAACCACAATTCAATATAATAATTTTATATTTAAGGCTTTAAAATTTTTGAGTGTTCATTTGGAACATTCTGCTGTTTTGATCAAATCTACTGAATTTGCTTGTAGTACTAATTAAATTTAAAAATTGCTTAAAAATCAACCGATGGAAGATAATGTTTATGTATTATTTAAATAATTCGAAAATCACTTACATTCGTCGTTTACAGAATGTGTGAGCATCATTCGAGGCAAGCCTTGTTTTTATATATCAAATTCTAAACGTTAGGAGTGATTCGGTTGAAAATTACACTTCTGACAACAAAAACAAAAATCCATATGGGCGAGTGCGTTGAGTCATTGGACTCCATAAACCAATACCCCATTGTCGTCAAGTATTGCGGACACTGTTCCATGCCCATCGAGTATTGTGAGTTCTATGCCGAATTTGACAAGTGCAAAGAGTGGCTGGCTAAAAACTACCCCGAAGAATATGAGAAACTGAAGCTTAGGGAAACGGAGGCAGCAACTGGCTCTGGCCTGGATGCGGACAAGAAGAGGCAGAAGCGTGGCGGCAAGGGAATGCTGCGCATCAAGAAGGAGAACTGCGTCGATGATGCAGCACCCAAACCGATTTGCCTCTCCTGCATGACACGCAGCAAAAACAAACGAGTGACAATTGTGACCGGCCTGGATGCATACAAGATCGATTTGCGGGCAGCGGCCAAGTTTTTTGGCAGTAAATTTGCCTGCGGCTGTTCGGTGACCGGTGATAATGAGATTGTCATACAGGGCGATGTGAGGGAGGAGTTGTTAAAAGTCATTCCTGAGAAGTGGCATGATATACCGAGGGCTGTCATAGGAGATTGTGCCGAGACCAAAAAGAGTCAACAGCATTAGTAACGAAAATAACAAGATTAGGACAAGGATTTCAGCTAAGAAAGAGACAGCTGCATCACTAGGAATTTAATATGTAGTAATCGCTCAGTTTTACAATAAACGCAATAAAGTAGTAGATCCTAAATTAATTTGCATGTCACAGTCATTGTGGTGGTTGATTTGCTCACCACATACTCCCCATATTGTATTGAGAACTAAGGGTATTCCAATCAGCCTGCTGGAAGACAGGCAAGTGGCATCGTGGCTGATCGATTATTAAACTTTACAATAGCTTCAAATGGCCAGTGATGCGATCGATGTCGGAAGCAGCAGCGGGACCCACTGCCAGCACAGTCTTTGAATTGGGCTCGATCTGGGTGCGTCCAGCGTCGCGTATGAGGCACGTATTCAATTGCTTTTGTTCCGCGGCCCGTTTAATTGTCATCAGCTCGGCTTCGCTTTCGACGCGTACAGCGATCTTGGCACAGCCGCAGTTCTCCCAGGCACGGAGGAGACGTGGTGTGCGGGTCACAGCTCTTTGGTATGCCCCAACGGCTCCATGGGAGCACTGGGAAGCTATCTTCCCCTTGCCCATTTTTAGGTCGTTGCGCACGACCAGCACCATTTTATAGTTGTCGTTAAAGCCGTGATGGGTCTGTAAATACGCATGCTATATATGTAAAACTATGTGTATATTGCTATTGCTAGTCTCTATTTGCACCTTGTCGGCTGTTGGGGCTGCTGCTCCTTCTTCTTCGTGACCCGCTGTTGACGGTGTGTCGTCAATTTTTGCACAAGCTTCTCCACGCTTTAGGGCATATTTGTAACCGACGAAAAATGATATCATCACAGCCAAGCCATTTATAATTTGTGTTGTGTCCAACAGTTTATCACCCATTCTTGCTGCAATTCTTTTATTGATGTATAACAATGCCGTGAATTACGCGAAGAAAGCGTGCAAACCGGGCACACCGATGTACGAATATGGATTTCAAAATATCGTGTAAAGCAGTGTTGCTGTGCTTCGGCCTTGTTATTTTCATCGGCTTTGGGCACCCTTTAACTTTAACGTTGGCCCAAATTGGTATTAACAGAGAGCCCTAAATTGTTGTCGTTAAAATTGTCGATTCTATCTTTAAAAAATTTAGCTTTGCTAAATTGTTAATGAAAAAAGATAAGCTAATTTTAAAGGGAGACCGCTAATATATTTGAATTCAATAAACAGAACCATAACATCGCAGCTGCTTTGATAGACATGCATATGTACTCGATAGTGTGTCCCATATAAAATATCGATATCATTCGCAGTATTTGAGTGCGTTTCTGGTATTCATTGGCATTCATTGTGGGATTTTAATAGTTTTATTGATTCGATCACACTGCTATCCCTACTGACGTGTCGGACTATCGCGTCGTATGTCCGGCGCTATACAACCTGTAATTTTTTGCTTTCGTGGAACTAGCTGTGAAATTTTATCAGTGCAAAAATCGTTTTGCGACAGAGAATTGATCATTTGTTGTTCTTAAGAAAGCGCGAAGCAAATACAAATTGCAACCATGGGCTTGGCCAGTATGTTGCAAGTGGATGAAATGCTGGGCGATTTCAATCGCATGAACAAGCGTCAGGTAAAAAGCAGCAGGCGGCGCCTTCAAGCCAAGTTCGCATTGCGATACTAAATGAGAATCCATTTCAGTCACTGTACCAGGTGCTGAGCTTTGCAATGATTGTCTCCTCGGCGCTGATGATATGGAAGGGATTGATGGTAGTCACCGGCAGCGAATCCCCAATTGTTGTTGTGCTGAGCGGCAGCATGGAGCCGGCGTTTCATCGAGGCGATCTCCTCTTCCTCACCAACTACAAGGAGGAGCCGGTGCGTGTGGGCGAGATTGTGGTGTTCAAGGTGGAGGGACGCGACATACCCATTGTGCATCGTGTTATCAAACTACACGAAAAGTGCGTTTCAATTGTTTGTGTAATGCTCATTTTTAACAATTAGTAATTTCATATAAATATAACAGGGAAGATGGCACCGTTAAGTTTCTAACCAAAGGCGACAACAACAATGTCGATGACCGAGGACTGTATGCGCCGGGCCAGCTGTGGCTGACTAAAAAGGATATTGTGGGTCGCGCCAGAGGGTTCCTGCCCTACGTGGGCATCATCACCATTTTCATGAACGAATATCCGAAAGTTAAGGTAAGTAGAAAGTGAGGCACGCTCTGTGTTTAATCAACTAATGTTTGTTATTTTATTTTTGCAGTGGGCTATACTCTCGATTCTGGCAATATTCGTGCTGCTGCATAGGGAATAGTAGCATTCGGTATATAAGCTAGTTACAATTTAAGTAGGATCTGCGGGCATTGTGATGCCAAGGATGAAGATGTTGCACAATCTCGAGCCTGTTTGCATTTCAGTTGATCTACATGTATCCAATTTGATGTGCATTTTGTAATTTGTTTTTATAAGACACCCCACACTCAGAAGAACAACACATTAGGTTCAAATTAAAGAGTCCAGAGTTGAATTTCAATAAAAAATAATTTTTAAATGAATCAAATAATCAAATTCTGTACTTATGTGATTGCTTCGTGATCCAAAAGAGCGCTCTTCAGCTCTGCACCCCAATGGTATTTTAATGCACCATTTTTGGAGACAATGCGATGGCAAGGTATTAGTATCGTCACCGGGTTCTTTGCCACGGCACTAGCCACAGCCCGTACGGCTTTGGGACGATCCACGAGCTCGGCCAGCTCTGAGTAGGTGCATGTCGATCCAGACTTTAACTTGACCAGTTCATTCCAAACAGACAACTGAAGCTCTGTGCCCCGAATGGCTATATCAATGACAGCGTCAATTTCCTTTTCGTCAAATACCACCTTGCTGCACATTTCAATGGCCACTGTATCCTGTATGAAATCAGCTGTTGGCCAGCGCTGACGCATTTCTTCTAAAGATTCATTGTCGCCCTTTTGCACGAAATTCAGCAGGCAAATTGCGTCGCAGCTCTTGCCGCCCTTTTGAATTGGAGTTAGGCCAATTAATAGTCGCCCAAACTTCGAGTTAACAAAGCCATATTTGATAATTGCAGGAATTTTCTGCATTGGCGTCAAAGACATTTGTAAATGTTGATTTACCCACATTTTGAGTTTGATTTTTTAAATCTTTAGCTTATTCTCGGCGGAGTGTGGCCGTAGTTTCAAGTCGTAAAAATACCTACTGAGCTAATGGGCCCTTGCCATGTGAAATTTGATTTTCAAATTATCGATTGCTGTATCGATAGTATATTCGATTATATTCGATTTGTATACAAAATATATTTAAATTTAACATCCTTGTGGATTTAATAAAAGGTTGTCATTTTAAACTATAAATATTTAACTATGTGATTGTGTTTATTACTTTTACTATTATTATTAACTACAGTTTTCATATATGTATGGAATTTTTATATATTTGAAGTAGGTATGTAACATTCATTGATTGCTTAAAAGAGTTGGATGAATCAGTCATTTTTAAAGCGGTCTTAAAATCATATCTATCACTTATGCAAACCGACTTTGATGAGGCATTTGATGAATTTAGCTTTTTGTTTTCCCCATTTGCAAATTAGTCAAAATATCAAAGCAGACCAGCGGCAAATCCCCTAACAAAATTTAAATTTTGTACACATGTGATATAACGAACCACTATGATACCATTTTTCGTAATCCCCTAATTCATCAAAACTATATTGATAAGAGTTAAATCTATATACGGCCAGTGGCATTGGAAATTTAAATTACAAATTCCGAAATGTGAGGAAATCGAAACATTTTGCAGCAAACAAATTTTCTTGTATATTTGAATATTTTTCTAAAACTTAAAACATTAATTTACCAATGAACGCATCAACATGATGAGTTTAAAATGGCAGGAATCTATTACTGAAAGCTTATACCTTTTTTTCACGGCATCGACTACTACTGAAAACGTCAGTTAACAAAAATGTAATCAAAAATCAATAGTTTTCAAATTATATTATTTATTTATATCTGTTTTGTGTTGTACAGTTATAATTATATTATAATTAGGACTAGATTAAATATATATTTAAATGTAGTACACACATCAAGATTGAATACCAATTTGTTCAAACACAAAACAAATAACTCTGGTTCTCGTATTGTAGAAGGCCTTGCTTAGAGTAGAACAATTTTTAGACTACATCGATTACGAGTACGAGTAAATTACAATGCTATTGGGATTATGAAGTAATCATAGTTTTCATATAGATTTTGATTTTGTTTAACATTTCTTTTGAATTTTACTATTGCATATATTTAGTTGAAAGTCAATTGCCTTGTCTGATACAGTATGAAAGTAGTATATATAACCCTGAGTTTAGTTAATTCTAGTCTAAATTTCAGCTGCAGCATCAATGGTAAGTTTTTTAAAATTATTTTTTGCTTAATATTAACAGCCCCTTGCTAAAAACAGATGCTAGCATTTGATTTTAAGTTTTTGTACAAAATACAAACAATGGTATTTTAGATTTAAGGTTTTTCAGTATGCACATTTTTCTACAAGTATGACATAATTTATTTATTTTATCGGGTATTATGATTATTATTTTTCTTTTTTCATTTTTTGCCTTTTTCTAATTATTTATCACAACAAAATGCGGTCGACATTTGGCAATTTCACACAACAGCAATAATAATAATAATAACAACAACAAAGAATAAACAACAACAACAACAATAAGAAGAACAACAACGGCTACAAAACAACAACAACAACAGCCACACTGCAAATTATTCAACTCTGTTTGGCTGCAGTTGTTGTTGTTGCTGCTGCTGTTGTTGGCAGTTCATTGCTGGCTAATTCAGGAGCGTTCAGCTCGGCCAGCTTTTGTTGCTGCTGTTGTTGTTGTTGTTGCGGCTGCTGCTGCTGCTGGGACTGCTTTTCATTTATCACGGGTGCGCTGTGCTGCGTAAGAATGTCCGCAGGAATGAGACCTTCTTTGACTCGCTTCTTCTGTTTCATGCGGCGATTCTGAAACCATATTTTCACCTGTGTGGCAAGAGGAAAAACAAAATTAGTTTGCTTAAAATTTCATTTAAATAGCTTAGATTAGGGAAATCTCATGTTTGAGGTTTTAAATAAATTTGAAGCTACATCAAAATTTTAACCTAAAAAATCATAAATCTTTTCACAGCCATAATTGTCACAAAACTATCACATTTTCCAAAGTAATCTTTTTTTATTATCATCTGTCATCTGTCTAAATACTTTATATAATTTTTGGAACAAGATTTTTATTCGAATTCGCAACATTTTCAAAATGAAGTATTTTTTTTAAACGTAGTCTTCATGAATGAGCATCTTCGCCGAAGACTGAGAAATTACTCATAATTATGTCAAGCTTCATGAAGCGGCCAACACCTGCCCCCATTTGATTAATTATTGTTTTTTGTTTTGCATAAATATTTTATGCCACTTTGAGTTTAAGTTTAAATTAAATTAAGCTATTATTTGGTTCGTGTTTTTGACCCACCTGCGTCTCGTTTAGTTGAAGTGTGTTGGCAATCTCGATGCGGCGAGCGCGAGTCAAGTAGCGATTAAAGTGGAACTCCTTTTCCAGTTCGGTCAGCTGCTTGTTGGTGAAGTTAGTGCGACCGGAGTTGTTCGTGGAGGCTAGAGAGCAGCTGCCGAGGCCAACGGCACTACTGGCAGCACCACCACCACCACCACTAGCACCACCGTTGCCGCTGGATAGGCCCACGCCCAGTCCGCTGGATGCGCTGCCCGCGGTTGTATTGTTCGACATCAGCAGGGGATTCTGGATGGGCAAGACGGCGGCGCTGCCGCCAACGTTGCCGCCGCGGCACATGTCCAGGTGACCATTGAGCTGGTAATCGTGCATGTTGTTGATGTTGGCAGGTAGTTTCGGTGCTGCAAGGAGGCGGGAGTGGATCGGAGACGAAAGAGAAAAAAGAAAGAAAAAAAGAAAGAAAGAAATCGTCATTCAGTTGCCTTGGCATTTGTTGTGGTTTTGTGCGTTTGCTTTGCTCGAGCTGGAGTGATCCCCTGGCGATGATCTCTAGCTGTCGCAGCTAATCAGTGTGAGAGACGGAGACCCTCGATCTCTCTCCGGTCTCGAGCCCTAACCATAATCATTTTGGGCATTGAGCTGTGTGTGCTTGTGTGTGTATGTGTGTGTGTATGTGTGTGTGATGCTGCTGCTGTTGTTGTTTGTTGTTTTTTTGTTTTTGTTTTTGGGACGTGCCTTTGACTTTTGCTCTTTGCGTGATTTTGCATTTATTCATAATTTGACATGCGCCCCGTGGCTAAAGCCGACGATGATGAAAATAATCTGCGCCTTTTCCATAGAAGGATTTAATGTGCCTAATAGGTTTGTTTGAAAATATTGGGATTATCCTGACAGCGGGTTTGACTTTTTCTTAGACAAAATCGAATTATATTTGTGGGTGGCAGCAAGAATTATGTTTGTTATTTATTTGTGTTTGACTAGTTTGTTTCTTTTTTTTAAGAAATATATAAGTCGTGTTACAAACTGATATAAATAGGATTTACTTTAAAGAAAATTAACTATAGAAAATGAGCAAATAATTATTTTTGCCATTTAGCTAGATTAGGTATAATATTTATAACTAGTTCCTAATGTAAATATAAGTTTACAAAAATAAATAGTATGCAAATTGTGTAAAATAAATTTTAATTTGTTCTAAATGATTAAATTATAGAAACTTCGTACTCTCAAATTAAATAAAGCAGACATAATTACATTTAAATTTTACAAACTTTTTGGAATCATTATAACGTTTCGAATGAACATCCATAAAATCAAAATAACATAAGGTTATAAAAACATAATTCGCCATATGGAGTAATCGGGCAAAAGGAATGAATTTATTTTGTATACGCATTAATGGGAGCTATTAGGCTTGTAAAAAACCTTTTCACACAATCATAAATCTAAATGAAAGTTTCATTCGCATAAATCAATTAATAATATTAAGTAGCAATAAAGACACATAAGTGTTTATTTTTATTGGACGGCCGATTAGCCTGCAAGTTAAAAGGTGACCGGCAGCTGAAAGAGCCTCAACTAATACCCCTAAGTATGAACAACAATATTAAGTATTATGATTGTAAGTAGTCAAGTTTTGTTTTCTGCATTCGACTGGGTTTTCGGCAATTGGTGGCTGGCTACAATAAATCAAATGAGCGATATCATAAATAATAAATATATATGTATATATATATATATATACAAATACATATATATGCCGTCCACACGAGCACGCGAATGAATGATGAATTTATGACACCCCCTGCAAAAGAGAAGTCAATTGGCGGATCCAGATGGTGGCCACTGTGGCTCAATTTGCACAGTAGCAGCTGAGTGGGATGGTGGATTACAAGCCGCTGAAGTTGAAAATCCAAGTCGAACTCAAAACTCCTATCGTAATGCACACACACACACACACACACGTAGAACTACCGGAATGTATAAGAAAACAAGCCCAAGGATTATGTTGTGAGTGGCTTGGGCTACATTTGAATTTTCCAGCAAACAAACAGCAGCGACTGAGTGTCGCATTCCGGTTATCAATGCCCCGGCATTTGGGTAATGGGTATTGGGTATTGGGTATTGGGTATTGTGCATTGGGTATGGGTTACGGGCATGGGAAATGGAGCTGCAACTGGGCGCTGCGGCTTGGTGTCGCTCGGCATGTCAAACATGTCGCGGCCAGTTGGCGGCACTGTCGCCTTTTACTGGCGTCCGCGTCCGGCGCCAAACGATATCTACTTTATAATATTAGTTTTAGAGAGCATTATCGGCGGATCGCTTCCACTTGAATGCACGCAACTCGCTGACGTGACGCCGACGTCGACGCTGCCGCCGCTGCCGCTGTTGTCTCCGCCAACGATACCTTCTGCTGTTGACAGTGTAAGTAGGAGAAATCTACGGGTAACTATATATGTATTTAGTGTGCTATGCCCGGATTCACCCTGTGCACATGCACAAGGCCATTCCGCTGGCAGCAAACTGTGCACAATGTTTGTTTGCCTTGGAGGGGGGATGAGGGGCGGGTGTTGGCGAGCAGTTGAGCGGCTGTTAAGCGCCATGGTGCCATGGTGGCATGGCGCTTAAGTGACACTGCTGACAATCAATGTAAACAAGAGCAGAAGTTGCAGCAACGCCTGCCAGCAGCAGCAGCAGCAGCTTGGGTTCTGGTTGCACGTGTGCGGGTGAAGGTGCCGGGGTGCCACAAGGGGGAAACACCATCGTTTAGATGGCAACAGAAGTCAATGTAATTTGATAACATCGCAGCTAGCGTTAATTACAATTGCAGGTTTAACGCCGTTCTTGTTATTGTTGACTTTTGCATAACTTGGATAAATTCTCGTGTGAAAAGAAAGTGAATGAATGTCTCAAGTGTTATGTGTGAATCTCATGGGACTTGTTATCATAACTGGGTTAACTCATTGAGCACAACTGTGGAAATAATCTGACTATCTGTCCCTTACCTGTCCCTTGCCGACCTTTTAGAATGTATATATAATATTAAAATGTTGATAACAATTGCTAGCAAAGACTAGTTCTTACTTTTAAAACATTATGGATTATCTGCGAATTTTAGCTAAATTACAATTGCTGTTGTTAAGAATGTTTTATAAAGCAAACCTCTCTTTAATTAGTTGAATAGGTCTGCAGTGCAACACATCCATTTGGAGAATTCAAAATCAAACTGACATTTTTATTTTTGCATAGTCAAAACAAAGAATGTGACTCAACAATTGGCGGCCATTTTGGGTACGATATTATCAATGCTATGATATGTAGGCGCCAGTGGCACTTTACACAGATCCCCCCAATAACCACTCCCCACACAAGATACCAGCGACGACGCATGGTCTCTGCGCACTCATGACAGTGAGGGGTGGTGGGACGGAGGGAGGGAGGGAGGACTGAAGAGTTGGCGAGGCCAAAGGCGATTAAGTGGGCAGACGTCGGGCACTGCACGAGCTTCCGATGAGGGCTGGGCTGTGGTGTTTGGTGTCTGGTTGCTCTGTTGATAATATGCTTTAATTCGAGTGCAAATAGAAAATTATATTGCAATTAAAAGTAAATTGTTTTAATTGTTGCTTAAACAGCCGGAGACGGCAACAATTCCAGCCAGCGTCGGCCTAATCACAACCATAAATGGCACAATGGAGACAACAATTTTGGAATATCGGGCTTTGGTCTAAGTAATATGTATTTCGGTGACGATGTGATTGATCACCTCGGCAAATGGCCTGCTGCTGTCGGGCTTAAATCAAAACTGCTGGCCTAACTAATTTGACATTTGGACACTCAGCATTTCGCAATATGCGCTGATAGGACTATATGTCTATTTACCAACTCCGCAGATGGTCAAACTCGGTGCCGGGGCCAGCTGACCACTGTTCAAATAAGCAAGAGGTCAGTCAAAGAGCAAAACAATGTACAAATACGAAAAAGGTCATATTTTATAAGGTCATCGACGGTTCAATACTCTTACTGTAACATATCTCAATATAGTTCGATACTTTAACAAATTTGTTGTGAAATCTTGTCAATTAACATGGATTGGTGTTAAAATCAAATATTAAAGTTTATCAAGATTTCAAAAACTATTAGTTCATAATATTCTTGCATAAATCGATAGTTTTCACAGGTAGTAAATATTTTTAATGCATATTGAATTTTATTAAGTGCCGAGATTAGTCTAAATCACCAAAGATTTTTATCTTTTATGATAAGCTTAGGATACCTTAAGGCAGGGTATACAAATCGTGCTGGCTCGCAGGACTAATTGACTTATCTACCATTTAACCCCTTTTTGGGACAGTGACAGTTTTGGTTGCGGGGGTGTGCAACATTCTTGTTTTTGGAAACAGTTTTCTCATTTGGTCATTTCAATGCATTTGCTGACTTGACTAAAACTCACGAAACTGACTAATCCAATCCATTTATGCTGTCAGTTTTATTGGCCGCCTGTCAACTTGAACTTTCCACATGTCATGCAATGATGCAGTTTCAGTTTTAGGAACATGAAATGCACAAAATGTACTTGTATCAAATGTACCTTTATTCATGTATTTTTTTTTTTACATAAATGTACATAGGTATACCCAAAAGTTTTTCATATTAATTGAAAGTTGTTTGGCTGTATGGACACCCCGTCGCTTATTAGTCACGATGTGTAACATTTTGGACACACGTGAAAATTGGTTAACAAAAGGCTTGAGTTTCATATGAGACAAATACGAATACTCAAATATAATCTCAACCGAAGGATTTTCTTTAACGGTTTCCAAATGGCGCCTCTCTTAAATATTTGAGCCTATTAAGAGACTGTTTTCTGTCGCACCGGAAGAAGTTTTTCTTTTTATTTTTTTTTATCAAACATATTCGACTTTCCGTGTTTGTCTTGCTCGTGTGTGTGTGTGTTTTCCTTTTGAAAATGTTGTCCCCGTTACACAAAAACCAAAGCGAAATCTAAATATTTACACAGATCTATAGATATACACATATTTACCATTATACAAGCGTTAATAGCAGTATTTTGGCTACTGTTTTTTCTAGATTAACAGAATTGAATTCCAGTAGCTAAGAATTGGAATACTATTTGGTTTGTCCCATTGATAAGATGATGTCTATGTGTGTTTGTGAATTATCAACAAATTGACATGTGTATCACAATACATAGACAATTTGTGCTGGTTAGAAATTATTTGAACTACATATATATTGAAATGATCAGATTGCAGCAATATGTTTGAGAATTTATTTCTGAAATAGGTACTCAAATATCAATAAAATTTGTACTCCGTATTGATATAAAATTGTCAATCTTTATTAATGAGTCCGACTCGTTCGGGATGGTATAATATCTGACGAAACCTAATAAACTAATTAATTAATATATAAAATCCAAAACTAATACTCGTTAAATATGAATCACGAGGAGCAAAAGTGAATCATCAATTCCTTGATGTAGATTAAACTAAAACCAATTGTCATGTAGTATTAAATTCAGCTCGATTTGTGACGTTTTAATGAGTCACGGAGTTTTTTTTAAGCGAATTGAAATATAGAGTCTAGGAATACTGCAGAGGTAGGCTCTTAAGTCTTTTGGGTTGACAGTCCAAATCCAAGGCCAACAAAAATGTTCTGTTTATGAAAAGCGGTCGCGATTTGTGCGCTGCATTTACTAGTTTCGATATATTTTTTTAAGAAAATGCTCGTTCACACAAGCGAAATGATTTATTATATTGAAATTATCTCATGTAAACAAGTCAAGCTGCCAGTATGGCTAATGCCACTTGTCGGCAGCAATAGTCCCCCCGACCCAGTGCAGCACCATTCCCCTCTCCGTAAAAGTTGAACACCCGCCACAAAGTCAGCCAAATTTGTTAATTTGTCTAATGAAAAATGTTGAGCAGGAATACCGAAAATGTCGGCCTATGCCAGCGGCTTCCAACATTGGCTAATATTGAAGGCGACAATTTTAGACAGCTTGCCACCCGTATCTGCCACTCTGCCTCTTACTTTTACTCTCTGTCTCTTTCTGTTTCTCTCTCTGTCGCTCTTAGTGTGTGTTTGCTGCCTTGCTGAAATTTCGCACGAAGATTGATGATGACATTAGCATCATTGTCGAAAATTGTAAAACCCAGCAACAAAATGCCAAAGGACGAGCACGAAGACGCGGAGACATCGTCTAGAATTGTGTCGTCTTCGACTTCGTCTTCGTCTTCATCGATGGCGGCGTACTTGAGTCGCAAATGTTTTCAAATTTGTTTTGTTGACATTTTAATTTGCAAATACTTATAGACATCCCATGTATATATCATATTTTGAGTATATATGTATATATATATATATATGTATATTTATGTGTGTGCATCAATTTTCGTCGTATGCCAAAAGCTTACACGAATGCGGCATTAATTGAATTAAATCGTCAAAGACGCTGGCAGCAGGCGCAAAAGAAAAAGGAGCGGGCGGCAAAGCGTGTCAAGTCGATTTCAATTTGGAGCACTGAAAGTGTTGACTGTCAGCCATTGGCACGCACACACACACACACACACGCACATACCTACTGTTACTACTACTACTACTACATACTTGTCAACCCACATTTGGCATTGGCAGCCATTTTTTCTTGGCTTTTATCGAACACCCTTATTTCTATAGAGCTCTTAGCAGAGTCGCGCATGGCTGTGTGGCAAAATACTTATATACATGAGAACATACATATGTATCTAAGTACATAAAACATAACAAAAGGGAAACTATGGACATCTACTATGCCATTTGTATGTCTGCTCGTGCGTGTGTGTGTGTGTGCGAGAGTGTGTGTGTGTGTGGCTCTGCATTTTCGTTGGTGATCCGTCATGTTGTCAGAATGTATTATTCGAATTAAGATTTTACTTTTTTTCCTACCATTGAATTGAATTAACACAACACACACTCGCATACATATATGCCAAGCAGATGTGCCACAAGCACACACACGCACACACACACACACACTTAAGCACAACACATACACATAACAACGCAACTCTAAAGTATCCACAACTGTCTGTTAACTTAGTCAGTTCTTAAAATAGCAAATGCAAGTACTTTCTTAGGAAATTTAATAATAAATAAATACCTAACTATAATCTAAAATATTTAGGCACAATCAGGCTTGCAAAAAAAAGTACTTGAACTATATTATTTGGATCCGTTTCTAAGTGACGATTATCAGTTTAAGGTCGTCGAATTTCCAATTAAAGGGTAGCGTCATAATAGATTTGAATTTAAGGCTGTGTCTAGATAAGTCTAAAATTGATTCACATTATAAAAGTAAGTTGAAATATTGAAAGATTAAATTCTACATTAAAGTGTCTTAAGATAGTAGACACACACGTGTCTAATTCAGAGTGTTTATATCAAAGATCAAATTATTAAAGCCAAGTGCTTGCCATAAATGTGCTTTATGAAAACACTGACCCCAGATCGATCTTTACCTAAATGTAAATCTTAAATGTCGAACTAAGCCAATATGGTGTCGTTGGGTTAATACTTTAATGACGCTAGCAGACAGGTGGGCCAATGCTTGTAGCACCAGCAGATACATTCATCAATTAGCTCCATCCAAAGTGGATGTCGCAACGCAAGTTGAAGTTCAAGCGTACAGTCTTAATACCTCTAGCCCACTAGAATGTCCACTTTAAAGCTCTCCGGCGTCAAGCGGTGTCCATTGTTCTTATCGGACGATGTTACTGCTACTGCTACAAGTACTGATCATGGTGACACTAATGTAATGCGTTCGATATCGCCATTTCACAATTTATAAATATTTATATATATATATATATACATATATGAAAATCTAAACAAAAATAGCCAAACAATGATAAAATCCAAACAAAGAAACTTCAAATTGACAGCTTTCGTTTAACTTTTATCTGCTGAAACCGTTTGCTGCCGTTCGACACAGCGCAACACACAGCACAACACACAACACAACACAACACACACAACACACAGCACAACACAACGCGTACCGCTCTCGAATGGGTCACAGCTAACAAATGCCTATGAATTTTGGGAGCTTGGGCATGAAATCACCTTCACATGTTGGCGCGCCTAACGAGAGACAATTGTAGAGCTCCGGGCTCAGAGGAGACATGTCCAATGGGGCGGCGCGGCCCCTTTGATTTGCAGATCATTGGCTAAATGCGTGTGCTTTGAAGAGCCAGAGACCCGTAGACCCACACCCGTACACTCGACTACCTCATTCAAAGAGCGCCGCAACATTGGAGAGCAAATGTTGCCGATACTCGTATTGTTCTTGTTGCACTATCTACAAGTCTACAAGTCGGAGTATTGCCGAACCAGTTGTCTATTGTCTATAGCCGCGCATAATCGGAATATGAACAGCTTAAATTGTTAGCCGACTACTGTTTGTTTCGTCCAATGATTCATTATTGTAGCGAAAAGTATTTTGTTTTTGTTTGATTTGTAAATTTTTGGTTGTGTTTTTGTTTTTTTGCCTTTGCGTTACATCGAAATGCCATTTGGCTATAAGATATGAATAACAAAGCCCAGTGGCAGTAGAAACCAACAGGTTCAAAGACATTTCACAACTTTACAGACCATCTGTATGGAATGCTTTGTGGCGGATGTTTGACGTATACCGATTCCAATCTGTATTAAGTGTTGAATTGTTGGATGGAGTTAAATGATCGCAGTTAAATTTAGATACCCAAAGATACAGCGATAAATATTAATAAAGTTAAATTAACTATTAAAAATATTTATGTGCACGCAACTCAATTTTAGATTGAAGAATATGTGTTAATATCTAAATTAATTAGTCGTGCACTATATGGGTCGTTCCTTATCTGTGTCTATTGATCGATATTCAGACATTTGCATATATATATATATATTTATGTATATATGTACTTTATAGTATACTCAATTTTTAGCACGTTTATGTGTCATGATTTTGTGCAATTTTGTTAAGCAGATATTGAAGCGTTTTTATCGGGTCAACTGTGTTGTTGTGTGTGTGTGTACAGTAAGCATATTTGTGTTTGTGTGTGCGGCACGTAATTGGATACTTATATAATTTAGTAAATTATACACTTGAAGAGTATTAAAGGCAGCCGGGCAGACGCCACGGCTAGGAACCTTATGCGAATGCAAACAAGAGATAAGATATCCTCGTTCGGCGCAATGTTTGCACGAAATGTCCAAAAGGCAAACAGCCAGCAGCAAAATCAACTGGCGACAGGCCACTGGATGACTATTTTGCTGTTTTCTTTTTGTTTTCTTTTTTTTTTTGGGTAATATTACATAACAAGACAAGCGCACCCTCGAGTATCCTTTAATGCTGGCAAACGGGTGGGCCATACTAAATAAATGGACACTGGGGCACGAATTGGAACTGAAACGGCAACTGAAACAGGAACAGGAACAGGACTGAGACTGAGACTGATACTGTCAGCCTGCTTGCCTGCTTCTTTCAAGGGCGCAGCCCTGTCGCGGATTGCTGGAGCTGGCCTGTCTCCGCCTGTCACACAGTCCGCTAATGCGCTTCTCATGTCGCCTGATCTCAAAAACTTTTATGAGAGCTGACATTTGAGGTGTGTAAGTGTCTCAAGCACGTTGCCAGAGCAAGAGAATTTAGACAGAGAGAGAGAGTGATAGATAGAGAGAGTCAATCAGAGGTTTGGATTTGGATTCGGCTTCAGGTACTGATAGTAGCGCTCTTAAGTGGTAATTAATGTAAGTACTGTGGCGTTTATCAGTTTACAAATCGATTCAGTAATCCAATCTGAAGAGAGTTAAGCCCAAGAAGTTGAAGGTGCATACCGTGCTGACCCCTCAACCCTTACCCCACACTCCTCACCTCTTTGTGCGGCAGCCAAAGAAATTTAATAACACGCTTTCAAAAATGCTAGCTCAACGCGCGCGAGTTAACAAAATTTGTCACGACACATGCCGTACATATTTTGTAGTATTTTTTTTTTTTTTTGTGGTAGCTCCCCAGGTCCGAGGCCAATTCGGAGACCGATCCAACTAACCATTTTGACGTACGGTGACAGACAGGCGGGCGGGTCGCAGTTGACTGTCTGGACTCGGCTCGGCTTGGTTCGGCTTGGTTTGGCCAAGCGTTTGATCTTATCTCAAATTCCTGGTGGTCACTTTTCTATCCACAATATCATTTCGTTTAAATACTTTTTTTTTTGGTTTTTGTTTTCGGTTTTTTGTTTTTTGTTTTTTCCATTTTCATTTTGAGTTTTGTTTCGAAATGCACGTAATTAATTCATTTCACTGTGGCACATTCACATTCGGTGCTGCGTCGCCGTCGCGTGTTGGTGTCAAGAAATATCAAAACATCACATCAAATAAATGTTGAATACGCCACAACGAGCTACAAGGCAACCGAACCATTTCGAACCACACCTCCGAACCCTCTCCCTCGCCCCCTGTTCTTAGCACCTTTCACTACTTACGCGACGAACTTTGGCCCAAAAGTTTTTCAGTTAGTTAGTTAGTTAGTTTGTTTGTGTTCGGTCCGACAGTTATGTTAATTTTCGTGTTTGGTTTCGTTTTCGTTCAGTTTTGTCAGCTCTATTCATATTTCATAATTTCGTTTGGCACAGTTTGCGTGACTTGCCCATCTCCCTCCCCTGGGGAAGGGGCCAAAGGGGAAATGCCGCGACAAAGTGGTAGATCGTTTAAAAAACAATAAAACACGAACCCAAACTGGCGCTGAATGAGACTGCAAACGAGGCACCAACTACAACTCTGGGTAGTAATTAAATTGTTATGCCACAAGTCGGTGGACAGTTTTCAATTATGAGCGCCCATAAAAAGGCCAATAAATGTTAACAAATACTCACATTGAGTTTAATATGATTTAGGGCTAGACGACTATAAGATAAGTGCACTCATAAAATGGGTGAGAAAACTCCTAATCAATGGGAATTGAGCATGGGACATGGAGTAAAATATAGTTGAAGTGAACTAAGCCTGACAAAATATTGGCACATTAAGACTGCCATAAGTATGTTATTTAAGACCGCTTAGAATTGAATAAAATATTTCTTCACAAATCATATTCAACAAAAAACACAATAAAGTTAACCGTAATTTCAATTATATATCAATAAGTAATATATGCATTCCTATAGTTACTCATGGATGCATATCTGCAATTTGAGCTCCCTTTCTGCTGCCAATTTACTGTCGATTGACAAAAATTCCTAGACAAATTGTCATTGGCAAATCCCAAGAAAAATGTCCATTAATCTCTTGCTGGGCAAGAACGAATTGCGACGAAGGTAGCAGCTGGAGAGCTTTTCCATTTTCTACCAGTCATTTCCCCTACCACCACCACCACCACCACACACAAGTTGCTCAGTGATTGTGATATGGTCGGGTTATTGAAAAATGCTGATTAACACATTAGAGATCATTGAATTGAATGCAATGAATATGAATATGAATGTGAATGTGAATGTGAATGTGAATACGAGTAGGTAGGTATTTTATATAGGTATTTTGCTGGCGAGCTTCTGCTGTGCGTGAATGCCAATATGTCGAATGCTACCATTTATAACCACGATTGCTGATTATGCTGTTTCCCCTGGCTGAAAATGGATGACATGACAGATGGAGTGAAGCAGGCATGTGCGCGCACAGCCAGAGGCCGATGCTGTGATCGAGATCGAGACCGAGACCGAGACCATACAGCGAGACCTCCTTTCCTCCTTGCGTTTCTCGCGCTGGTCTCCAGATTGGACTCAGTGACAGTTCGGTTGCAGCGGGGCTCAAACAAGAACTCTTTATTTAAATAATCATTTTTTCTGACAGTCAACTTGACTTCCAGATCGGCATCCAGCAACAGCAACAGCACCAGCTTCAGTCCCAGCACCAGCACCAGCAACAGCAACAGCACGAGAAACAGCGACAACTGCCATGTGAGTAGGTTCACTCCATTCTTGAGCTGCATTTCTTTCATGCTTATTTTATGTTATTATGATTTTTCATTTTCTTTTCTCCTTTTTCATTTGCTGTTGCACGCTTTAATTGTTTGTTTGACTTGCTTCTCGGCTTCGCTGCTCGGCTGCGCTGCTCGCGAGACGTTTAAGCGCCCGACTCGGATCTGGGTTCGGACGTGGAGCGGGTTCCACTTGCACACGTCATTGTCATGGGCTTTTTGGGTGCGGCGCGTGGGGATCTCTGGCGTCGTTTAATTGAAAACGATGCATGTAAATGACACTTTTCAGCATTAATAAGCAAATATTTGTATGATTATTGGTGTAGCAAGGGGATTACGTTCGAGCTGTAAGTGGTAGGAGCGCTCCAACTGATATCTGATTGAAGTCGGGATGCTATCGCAACAGGTAAAGTGCTTTAACTAGTTTCGAAGTCTGGAAGTCAAATGCGAGTGTCACATCAAATTGGCCAACAGGTTCAGAGACGTTCTGAATGAGTGCCTTCCAGTCTAGATATGTGTGATAAAAATCAATCACTTTCTTTAAATGTAGTTCATATTCGATAGGATAGCAAACAATGATTTTTAACTAATTATTCGATAATCCCGATAAATTTCAAGAACCGTTTAAATAAGCTGGAAAAAGTAAACGAAGTAGAACTGAAAGTAAGTTTGTCAGTGGTTAAAGTGGACTAAATTGGAAATTTAGTTTTGATCCTCTAGTAATCATAATATCTTAAGCTCTCGTAAAAGCTAAAGCTCTACACATGTATATACTCGTATTAATTATGTAATTTATATATCACAGCCATAATTATATGATGCCAAATGTTCTGCGCATAATTTATCATGAATTTCAGTTTATCATCGTTGCGTTTTTTTTTTTTTGTTTTTTTTTTTGAGCTGGCTAATTCCAAGATACAAAACTGCTCGACGCAGTGACAAGTGACAACCTGACTGACTGCACAGCATTGACAAAATTATCTGAAATATGCAAGAAATATGCCAAGGCAGAAGGAGACGGCAGAATTTATGAGAGACCGGCAGGCATTTGAAGAGACATTCTTATTTTTAGGTGACGTGCCCTCGGTTGGACGTCTGACGCACTTGGCTGTTTCGTGGATATATCTCGACTGTCAATCAGTTTTGAAAGTCATCGTTTTTTGATTTTGCATTTTATTTAATTTGGATTTGTTTTTACCCTTTCGTGTGGTGCCCGCAAGTATGTAATATTATATACACCTCCTTGTACATAAGTTGTCCAACTGGTTTAATATATTCAATTTGTTAACTGTGATCTATTGGTAGCAGCCTTTAAATTGACTTGGGCTAATGGGCCTATATTAAAGCTGAGATGGCAATTAGCAATAGTATTTAATAAATTCCAAGGAATTAGCCACATATATTTATGAAATTCTGAAGACGCCTTATTAGCATTAAAATAAAACGAAAAAGGTGTCAAGATGATTAATGGTCTAGTTGAAAGGTTAGCGTACTTAAAATTAGCGATATATATTTTTGGACTACACCCAGCATAGGGGAACATATCTATATGTATAATTAAATACTGATGTTCAACATTTTAAGTACGCTTTTAACTGGGTTTCTTTTCGAATTCGTGAATTATTAATTTGTTGAGTCTAATTACAAATATAATCTGAAAACAATAATTAATTTTTTTTTTTATAAATCAACATTTTTTTTTAATTGCTTAGACAATTTGCTATATAAATAAATACTCATGAATTGTAACCTGGCAGGCACGAAACAATATATTGATTTAGGGGCAAACTTACCTTGTGGCTTGGGAACATTCCGCTTAAGTTGCATCCATTTGTATGTTGGAATGTTGGGCGCGTGATTTGGCGATTTTGGTTGTGAGTTTGCTTGGTGCGCGGAGTTCGCTGCGGAGGCAGACGTTGTTGACGATGAGGTGGAGCTACCTGGTGATGTGACGCCACCGCGCTGATTCCTGGCCATGGTTATGCAGTTGCCCGCTCCATTGGGCGATATCGAATGCTGTGGCACCACTTGAGCTTGCGAACTGGCTGTCTGTTGTTGCTGCTGCTGCTGCTGTTGTTGCTGTTGTTGCTGTTGCTGCTGTGCCTGCTGCTGCTGGGCACTGGTAGTCAGACTAGCCAAATGACCATGACCTAGACTGTGATGTAAATGGGCATGGGGATAGTCCATGGCAATGCCCGCGTCAAGTGGATAGCCGCTGCTCATATGCTGATGGTGGTGCCACATTTGTGGCGGAGACTGTTGTTGCCCGGCAGCCAGCTGCATCATCGGATCCGGATCCTCAAGCAGCAGGCCCGGTGGCGGTGCCGCATATCCAGCATGCAGCACCGCCGCATACTTCTCCTCCATCTGGCCAGCATAGCCGTGTGGCAGCGTCTGCGCCTGCGCCTGCTGTGCCACACTGGGCGAGTACAAGCAGTCCAAATTGGTGTACATCATGCCATTTTCGGAGCTGATAATGGGCGCATGCGCATCCATTCCCTGCTGCTGTTGCTGCTGCTGTTGTTGCTGCTGTTGCTGTTGCGTTGCATTGGCTGCTGTTACCGGAGAATTGTTTTCGGGTGGCGGCACCGTTGCCACAGCGGCAGTGGCATAGTAGGAGTGTACAGAGTCCGTCTCATAATAGGAGTCGGCGGGCGAGTGGCTAGTTGGATGCAGTGGAGTGTTATTCGACGCCGCTCCGGCCGCTGTGGTAGTAATGCCATATTCCGCCGCACTCGGACTGAAGAGATGCGAGTGCGGATAGTGTTGCTGCTGCTGCTGCTGTTGTTGTTGCTGCTGTTGCTGGTGGGCAAGTGAATGTTGCAGCTGGAGCTGTGGCGGAGGTGGCGTCAATTGCTGCTGCTGCTGATAGTAGTTGGGGGAGTTGCTGTCGTAGCCATTATAAGCCAGTTGCTGATGTTGTTGCACTTGCTGTTGCAACTGCTGCTGCTGATGTTGCTGCTGCAATTGCTGTTGCTGGTGCTGGTGGGTTGGGGAGGGAAAATAGTTGCTGCTAAAGCCGTCGTAGGCGGTGGCCGTGGCATGTGGATGATGATGCGGATGGTTGCCGTACATGCTGCTAACGTCCATCATATTGTAAGCCAAACTCAACTCACAAAAATTGTATTGCCTAAAACAAGTGAGAAATTTCCTGAAGTTTTGTCGAAAATAAAATGGTTTTCAATTTGGCATTGCCCTAAAAAATTTAAGTCCATTTTAAGTTTTTTTTGTTATGTAAGCCAATTTGTTTAAAATATCAAAAAGTAATGAGCAATAAAAGTGTTGACTATTTTATATAAATTATTTAAAGTAAAACCGAATTTAAGGGTGGTAAAATCAAAATTAAAGAAAATAATGTAAAATACTTTGGACTTTTGACTTTGTCTTAAAATGGGCGAAATCTTAAATATTTTAGGCTACATTTTCATTGTCATGCTTAAGGTTAATGCTTTAGGCAATACTATTTTGGTCTAGAACACAAAACTAACTTTTTGCAAAATAAGAATTTCCCGAATGTGGAAACACTTTGGCAGTGCTTCAGCACAAATATGTATATTTAAATTAAACACACGGCCGCTTTTTGAACTGATTTCGAAAACACTTTGGCACACTAGAACATAAACAGTTAAGAGAAACACGCCATAACAGTATCAGTTTCAGTTGCCGTTCCGACGGTTTCTGTTTTTACCACGCGACGGTTCTCGAACTTCGTGCTGCATGCGCGCTAACCAAGTCGTGACTGATTGCTGGACGGGCGGCAGCCAACCCAGCAACACACACAGTCGACTGAGCGTCGTCAGGCCACGCCCCGACCATCCAACAGCTGCCATCTCGCTTCCACTGACCGCGACGTGGAAATGATAAAATGGTTAGCTGTGGTGTCGTGCCATCTCACTCGCTACCGTTATGTGAGGTGTGCAGGCAGAGAGTTCTCTTATCAGTGGACTCCGGTACGGGGGTTAGTCATTACCGGTTTTGGCAGTTGCTGTTTTCATTTAGTTTTTTGCCGGTCCCAGGGCAAATGCTGATATTAGAGTTACGCCCATGTTCATGTCTTATTTAACTCTGGAAGCCACACACGTACATAAGTATATATATATATATATATATGTATATATATATACATTCATACTTATTCGTACATATGTAGAAAGAATTTTTGTTGTTACTTAGATACTTTCGGCACGTTTTGTTAGTTGTGTTTTCGCACCTACACGGGCCCAACTCCCAAATGAATTGGCAGTGCAGGTAGTGGCCAAAATTGGTCACCGAAGCTCGAATGGGATGTGCCGGCTGTGCAGCTGTCAATCGTCATCATACTTTCCACATTTGACAGGCCCATCTATGTATGTTCGAATGGCTGCTGTGGAATTTAAATCGCCGTCTCGTCCCGTTCCATCAGTGACTTTTGGTCTGACTCAGTGGGATGCAATTCGTAGGCGCCCCCTACGACTCTGTCACACTGTCCAGATAGAGATACAACATTCAGATATCTTTATGCCCCGAACAGGCATTGCACCTTTCACGCACAATGCATCATCTTTGGCTGCCTGTCTGTTCCACCCGTCTGTCTGTCTGTCTGTCTGTTTGGAAAACTTTTGTGTTTTAGTTGATTTTTTTTTCTTCTCCTTTTCGGTTTTTTGTACAAGTTGATTGACATTTTCACAAGTTTTTGTCGTGTATTCGTAGTTGGTGGTTTGCAGGCCGTGCCCAAACCCAACACACAATCCCGATACCATTCCCAAACCTAAGCACAATCCACTTCCCTCTGCTCATTCCAACATGGGCAACAACTTACTTTGAGTTGTTGCACAGTCTCGTCCTTTTGGGTCTTTGCCCAGCGCTCCAAGGTGATTTGTTATATTTTTGGACAGCAGCAATTAATAGTAACAGGATGTGTATGTTTTCATTTTCAGCTTCCAGGCATTCACAACTACTCCTGTCCAGTGTCCCACATGGCAAGTGGCCCTTTTCCACCTACTGATATTTGTACATGCACATTTTGACGAGTTTACTATGTTATCAACCTTTTGTGAGAAAACTGGGCCTTAAAAGAAATGAGATTATAATTTTGTTTTAAAGATTTTAACGCATTGAAGGAGACGTCTCTGACCTCATAAAATATATATATTCTTGATCGATTTCACCAGCCGTGTCGATAAATCAATATACGCCTTTATGTTTGTCCTCTTTTTTTACTTGATGAAACTTGGCATTTTGGTTCAGTTACAAAGTTCTTCAAAATCGAGTGGATCGAACAGCTATAATAACAATATATTTGAACAATGTGGAATATTGAGATAAGCCAGTCGTAAAAGCATTCAATTTCTCTTAATAAATACATACATACATACAAATATTTCGAAGATATAGATGTCACCAGATTAATTTCAATCTTCGTCGTGCCTAAGATATCCATTCGATCGACTTAGTTTAATCAATTTAAATTTAAATTTATTTTCGGATTGCGAACTATACTAGGTTACATTTGGCCTCCATGGTAGCTAATAATTCTAATTATTGTATTGAATCAATTTACTCAAATAATATACATTGTATATACGTAATTCAGACAATTACTTTCGATTAGTAATATAGGCCATTGAAGGTTGATGTGATTTAAGTAAATATTGATAGGTGATTGATAAGTGATAAGGAGTGCTATAAAGCTGAATTTAAATATGAAATATTAGTAAATGAAGTTAATTTACAATAGTTATAAAATTAAAATAAAGAAAATGTTACGGATTATTTAAAGTTAATGAAGAATGAAAAATATTTCCCAAAAGCTGTGAGTTGCTTGACTTAGATAAGAATTAATGGTCCTTATACTTTCATTAATGTATCTTATCTAACTAAGAGCTCATGTTAAGTAAAATCACAGGTTTCAACCAATATAAAGATACATTAGTAATTGAATCTTAAACTATTTGGATATACTCATGAATAACAATACATCCTAACTTTTTTTGTTTATCCTGAATTTATATTAAGTAAAGTAGTTTAGCTGACTAAGCAAAACTGGTTGTTTAAAGATTATTTCAATTTTTTGTTTTGTCATTAAGAATAAGTATCTTTGTACAATTTTAGTCACATAGTCCTCTCACTGGATTTTGAAGTCTCGTTCAGTATGTTAATAAAATGATTATAATTTAATAATATAATTTATAACACACTAGTGACACCTTTGTAAGCCAAATCATTAATGAGTGGTTTAATGCTATTGACGCCGTCGGAAATATGACAAATGGATTTGATGGGCACTTTTAAAGGCGTCAATGGTCAGGCGACAATCGACTGATATTTCGTCTAAGTCCATTACAATTGCTCCACAAAAAGTGACCAAACTGATGACGCCAGTGGGTGGGTGGGGATGGCGGATTGGAGGTGGGGGCTCCAGCCATGTGGCTGACACCTCGTTACAAAGCGACTTTGAAAGTTGTTGTTACTCCCAGTGGCAGCTGGCCGTGTCCAACTCGGGTTGGAGAAGTGACGAGTAACAGTAACAGGCGTAATTGGCGCTGCACAAATTGATGGATTACTTGGCGCCGACTGTCGCAGCTCGGAGTCCGAGTCCGAGTTCGAGTTTGACTCCGTCACATTGGCGGTATTTTATAGTTTTCTTTTATATTTTTGGGTAAATCGATATTTGTGCCATTTTTTGTGCAGCTTTTGACATTTGTGTTTCTATAATGATTTATTAATTGTACATACTTATCGGGTTTTACTGTAGCCGTTACTTGCCTGTTGCATTGTCAGACGCAGACGGCGACGGCGACGTCGACGCAGACGCAGACGGAGCCTGTCGCCAAAATGTTAACTGGTCTTCAACTGAGCCTCTTCTAATTGAATATGTAATTACATGTGGGCCAGACGTTCTCATTGTGGGTTCTTTATTAATATGATTTTAAGCTTATTATTGGTCAAATTTAATTGGGACATAAATTCATCACAAGTAAATCGCTTTAAAGTGCAGTCAGAGAGTTATTTCTCTATGCACAAAAGCACAATGCGCTGCCCAATGATTGATAGAGATTTACAAACATTTGTGTACCATAAATTAATTTGGGGCAATTTTAAATACGATTCTCTACAACTTTTTTGTGCTGTGTATCCGCGCACATGAAGTCGTTTATTTATTTTATGTATTCCTTAGTGGAAACACTAAGGTCAAGCAGGAAAATATCTCATAGGAACATTTTCATCCTTGACAAGTCTCTACCTTGGCGTTGTCTTTTACCACCCGACGAGAAAAAGACCAATTACACTATTAATGCTCTGCAATTGAAAAACTCCAGTCCATAAAAATATTAGATTATGTTTATAATAAATGGATATAGACACCTTGCGATTGCCTGGTGTTCAAATACATGAAGTAACATTTGACAGTAAATCAATAATAATAATAAGTAAGGTATAGGAAGACAACATTTTATAAAGCAGGAGTTAAACTAGGAATTGTAATTTCACATTAGTTTTAATCTAAGCCAATTTTATTCATTTTAATCAAATATTAAAAATACTGATAAGGCTCTTATAAAACTTCAACTTTCTTTTCAACTTTCGACTTATGATATGATTATCATTTATTTGCAGTCTAGCCTCGATAACTCTGAACACAGCAACAAAATAAATTCGACTTTTGGAGACTTTTATAAATTACAAAATGTAATCCAACCAACAAAATTTTGATCAAAGTTATGGAGATATGAGTTTGGAGTTATGGATAATTTTGTTGAATCTTGTTTCAAACGCTAGGGGAAAATTCGAGTTACACACATATTACTGTGTATGTACATACATAAGGGCAATATGTATAATAAAAAAGTTACGCTATCTTATCGTAGATTGCAAAATGGTTGTTTATCGAATTAAATGGTCCCAATGCATTGTGATTTACCCATTGCTGCATAAGGTATGACAAATATTGAGTTTATCTACAAAGCGTAAATTATATTTATCTTAATTTGAATTTGTCTATAAGTAACTAACTCTCTGCTAAATAAATTCATTTATTATTATGTTTACATTGTCAATAGATGTACAAATGACCTTGGTTTATTGCAATGCAAATTTATGGAAAGCCATCACGCTTAAAATAATGCCAAGCACTTTAATACGAGGGCGATTCACGAGTTTCTTTCATTTTGCACGCGGATAAAGTTAGAGCGAGACAACTAGAGATACACCTCTTATCCGCTGCTGAAGTGAAATAAGCCAATGGGAATAGAGACGTTGTGGCACAGAAACCGATTGGGTTATGGCACAACCCCTGTTTGTTGGTCTCGGGGCAGCTGCATTAAGGGGACTGAAATGAAATCCCTTATGCTCTTAAGCTGCAGTTAACTCATCAGTGGGCTAACTTGTACAGATGCTATCCGAGGACAAAAAGAGCGTGTTGTTACACAAATTTAATTACCGGACATAAAAATGCTGCCAACATGGCGGAGAACACGAAACATGGAAGCAGTTCGGAATAAATTATATATAGTTTGACTCAATCATTGCTGATTTAAATCAAAAAGAGCGTGTTGTTATACAAATTCAAATATTGGATATACAAATGCTGGCAACATGGCGGGAACCATAAAACATGGAAGCATTTCGGAATAAATTATGCAGAGTTTGACTCAAACATTGCTGATTTGAATAAAAATTATATCATAATCTCAGAAAAAGAAATGGAATGGTGAGTACTGTGAAAAGAACTGAGAAAAATCAATCTACATAGACCAAAATTTAATCGAATGAATCAGCATTGTGAGTGTTATTTATTTATTTATTTATATTTAACACGCGCATCGAAGCGGCTTATATGAAAGTATACACAAACATGAATCTGATTTAGTTTGAACGGATTAGAAACACGGCAAACAACACAGTCAAGCATCCGTTCAAACTAAATCTGATTCATGTTTGTGTATACTTTCATATAAGCCGCTTCGATGCGCTTACTTTAAATTTTTTTTTATTTAATATAATGTTTGCGTATTCTTGTGTTCCACTAATTTGTATGTGTTTATATCGCCATCTATGGAGCGCAATAAGCAATTAAATATTTTATTGCATACTTTTAGGATCAGCACAATAAATATATTGTATGTGGTGTTGAGGATACCAGGTTGGCATATTTATTTTCTTAATCAGAAATGAGGTATAAACTTTCTTGAGTCATGGAAGATGCGACAAAATCATCGGGGGATGTTTTCGCTTGAAAGTAAAATTAATTAAATACTTTCAATGGCTACGGAAAAAATTATTATTTTTTAAAAAACATGTACACACAAAATCAAGTGAGAATGCGATTTAAGAAACCTTAAAAAATATGTTTACAAAATTTGGTAGTCACTTTTTTTCTTTCTGTAATTTAAAATGCACCGAATATTGCTAAGTTGACAGAAGCATCATTTCACGATGCTTCGATGTAAGTGGCAATTACAAGACCAAACTACTCCAAAAACCTGTCGATGGCTGATAAACTCGTTGAGATCGCCTCCAATTAGGCGAGAGCCTGGAGGTCTGGTGAGCAGCAGCCCAATTTGACCTTGTTGTGTTTATCAGCTTGCAGGACGGTAACTGGTATTGTGGCACTGAAGTGTGGCATTGGGTTAGTGTGCGATTGACCTGGGTCCAGTGCTCGCCTGGCCTATATAAAGCGTCTGCCGATCTGAAGAGCAGTTGTGTCAGCTCAGCTATCAACAGGACAATACGTTGAATATTCTCTGCTCAAGTGCTAACTATGTTTACCAAGGTAAGAGAATATATTTATTTATATAATTCTATCAAGTCCACAATAATAATAATTCCGCAAATAGATTCTTTTGTTTGTCACGTTCATTGCTGTGACCAGCGCTGGATTGCTGCCCAAAGCGGTAAGCAGTGAAGACACCTTCGATGCACATCCTCGCTACTCTTTTGGCTATGATGTGCAGGATGCGGTTAGTGGAGATGTTAAGTCCCAAAAGGAAACACGTGACGGCGACTCGGTACAGGGTCAATACTCATTGAATGATGCGGATGGCTATCGACGCATTGTGGACTACACAGCTGATGCTAAGAGTGGCTTCAGCGCAGTGGTGCGACGTGAACCACTCTCTGCTGCGGCTGTCGTCCCAGTCGTGGCTAAGAAGGTAAAAGCCCCTGTACTTGCGCTCAAGAAACAGTCCGTCCAACAAGTGCTCCTAAGAAGCTATGCCGCACCCACGACTCTGATCCACCACGCGCCAGTGGCACATGTGGTTCACGCTGCACCAGCCCCCACCTATGTTTCCCATAACGTGCCATCGCTGTTGAAATCGCCGATACACGTTGCACATCCACAAACCGTTTCGTATCTGTTCCAACACTAAAGGGAGAGGCAAAGTCTGATGTCATTGTTATGATTACTATAATAAATAACTGTTTTTTGTTTTTGCTTTCAAATAAACTCGATGTTAATATTAATTGAATGTATTTTAGTGATAAGTCTTAAGGTTTTTGAATATCACTTATTTTGTTTCCTTAGTTTCCATTTGTATATGTTATAAAGAATCTTCTTCAACGAATAAACCACGAATCCTCGTTTATAATTGACTCAAATGTTAACTGAGCAGAGCATTGCACAGTCGGGAGCTCAATCTTTGTTTTTGTTCTATAGGAAATATGAAAGACAATTAAGTACATATGATGCGTATGATATCTAAAACTCTCTATTCAAAGCTTCCTATTCATAAGAAGTATTTTAAACATTTTTATACTAGAATTCATGGTATTTGAAAAGATATAATCCTGTTAAAGGGTGAACTGTGAGTTTTTGGGCATTGAATTGTATATAAAAATGCCTTCAGAAATAAGAATTATAATGAGCGTAGCGTAATCAAAGTTACGTATATGTACAGTTGATCGCTATATCTTATGCAATATTCAGGTTACGTTTCTACATTTAATTAGAGGGGTCTCTCGTCGGAAGTTGGAAGGTGGCGACAAGAAAAACACGCATTCGAAATCCAATTAGAGCTCAAATGGAGCGCCATCACCTAATACTCGTACAATTTTAAGGTCGTGTCTGGCTGATCAAGTGGGGCGGGTGTTCACTTGGGACAGGTATGTGTATATATACATATATATATGTGTGTGTGTGTGTGTGCATGCAAGTGCACGGCAGTCAATTTGAAAAACCGTTGTTATGCACTTGCGCATGCGTTGCATACGTTATTATTCATAATGGAACTGAGTGTGCGAGATGTGTGTGTGTGTGTGTGTGTGTGTGTGTATGTGTGTATGTGTGTGTGTATGTGTGTGCGTATGTGTGTGCGCTTGTTGTGTGTGCTTTTCGAAAGCGAAAACAAATGAGCGATCGCATCGAATTAGTGGCTCATAGTACACGACGCTTGAGTATGCGACTTCTGAGTATCTGAGGCCAATATTAATTCGGCTCGAGTGGGTCCAATTCAATCAAGAAGGCATTATGCCTTTTTCGTTGTGATTGCTGCTTCTGTTGTTGGTGTTAGTTTTGTTAGTGTTGTTGTTGTTGTCATCGTCATTGCTGCTGTTGCCTTTGTCACTTGTGTGCTTAGCCTTGGTTAATAATGTGCTTGGGACGATCGACTGGCTGACCGCCCGTCCGCCCTCCTTCTACTGTTTCTCCTTCTCCTCCGACACCACCACCTCCACCTCCACCACCTGCACGTTCGGTGCTTCTAGTCTTACTCGTCTGGTATTTTAGTATTGGTATTTTGTGTTTTGTATTTTGGTATTGTCGCCAACGTTTTGTGACGCAAGTGCAAGCATTTGCTTACGAATTCGGGCATATCGCCTCGAGCGAGGTATAAAAGCCCCAGTTGGACTCTGTTCAAATCAGTTCAACACCAATTACGGTATCTAGAGCAACCCAAGCAAACCAAACAAACAATGGCATTCAAAGTAAGCCATCCCATCCTCCCCTTGCCATCAAAAAACCAAAAAAAAAAAAAACGCTAATAGATTAAATTAAGAACTGGTGTCCTTAGAGACGTGCTCAAGTGAAATAAGTGAATTAAACGTGTGTTCCGTATTCTTGCAGTTCACCATCCTCTTCGCCGCCTGCATCGCCGTGGCCAGCGCTGGTCTTGTCCCCGTCGCCGCACCCTTGGCCGCCGTTGCCCAGGTGGAGGAATACGACCCTCATCCCCAATACACCTACGGATATGATGTTAAGGATGCGCTTTCCGGTGACTCCAAGACCCAGGTAGAGACCCGTGATGGTGATGTGGTCCAGGGCCAGTACTCGCTGAACGATGCCGATGGCTACCGTCGCATTGTGGACTACACAGCCGATCCAATCAACGGTTTCAATGCTGTGGTGCGCCGTGAACCTTTGGTCGCCGCTGTTGCCGCTGCTCCCGTCGTTGCCGCCCCAGCACCAGTTGTTCATGCCGCTCCCCTCGCGGCTGCTGCTCCTTTCGCATACGCAGCTGCCCCGGCACCAATTGTGAAGGCCGCTCCTCTGGTCGCAGCTGGCCCAGCCATTGTCAAGACGCAGTTCGCCTCCCCACTTATCTCGTACGCCTATTAGATGACCAATAGGTGACGTCCGACCTGATTATTGCCGTTAGTTGTTATTGAATAAAGAATGTGATGTCCTAGAACAATTGCGATTTTTCCTCATTTAAAATTACACTTTGGAATAAAAATTAATAAATAATATTAATAAAGAATGAGAGTTCCTACAGAATATCCTAAAGAAGGTAATACGGCTTTTCAGTATTCTCCGATTTAAGAGTGTACAAGGTCACTGGACATCTTAGAAATATTTTACAGAAGAGGTATATTTACTGGCTAAACTAAAAGTCAAATCCCAAGCAATCGAAAATCACTCACAAAGAAATTAAAAAACATTACATGCACAATCTGATTTAACTTTCCCTCGCCAGAGCTTATAAATTTCAAGGTCGTGTCCACCAATGCACCACATTAAAGAGCCAACAAAGAATCAACCGAAAGCAAAATAAAAAAAAACAAGCTAAATATTGTAAATGTAAACATTCATATGATTCACGGCAGCAACCACGTGAGAAACAAAAAAAAAAAAACATATTCACTGTGTTGGCCGAGAACGCAACTTGCGGATAAAACGGTAAGGACAAAATGAGTTGCGAGTAACTTTTTTTGAGTGTTGCCAGTTGGTGGATCATTAATAACTTTTTGTTAAAAAATGACTGCGATTTGATTACAATCAATCAAATTAATTTTTGCTTAAAATTATTAAAATTAATATTAGCTAGGAAGGGCATCAAATATAAAAGTGTTATTTAACATATTTTGTTGTTTTTAATATCACAAAAAAAAAATTAAAAATAAATAAAATAAAAAATAAATGAAATAAATAATTGTACATTTTATTAGATTTTATTTAATTAGATTTGTTACATTTTAAGATATACAAATTTTCACAAATCGTTTTCTTATTAATTATAGCTAGTAAAGAACAATATACTTATTTTTTTTAAATTAGAATATTAAATACAAAATTATTTTCAGATATTGAGTTAAAACAGCATAGTTTCTCTTGGAATTTGTGTTCGTTGTGAAAACACACCCAATATTTACGCTCAGTGTAGGTTTTTACGCGCATTGTTCAACTCGCCTTGTGGCTTTATGGGCCACCTCGACTGGGGCTATGCGCTTGCGCACTCGTCGTGTTTGGTAGCAACGGTTTGTTACTGTAACTGTTATGGCTATGTTTATTTTTTATTATTTAGCGGCTACTGCTGGAAGTAGCCGAAGTTTAGGCTTGTGGGAACCAGTGCGAACATGTCGAACATGTCATCGGGTAGCTGTGGCTGGACAAACTTCAAGTGCTGCTCATACGAGGTAATTAACCATAAAACCTGACTTTGACCTTAACACTCGAAATCGAAATCGAAATCGCTGGCCACTTGTCGCCAGCTGCATGTGGAGGACGAGCGAGGCGGTCCGTGCCTTGGCATATTTGGATGTACGAATGAACAGATGTTAAGGTAAAAGTCCAAGAGCTGTGCCCTGTGCCCTGTACCCTATCTGGTTGCTACTATCTTGTCGATAAGACAATGGCACCGATTTAAGACAATATTGGCACATAAATCATTCTGTAAAACATTGGGCGTTGCTGCATTTGGCGAAAGGTCCAAATCAAAGCTCTGACCTTAACGTGTTTGCTGGCGATCGTATTGAATTTTGAATATGGGACTTGCATGTGCATTACTTACATACATACATATATGCACCATGTTATATTCGAATACGTCAATACGCATCAATTTGCGGTGATTGGTGTAAATGTAAACGGCACCAGGCAGATGGTAAATGTGGGCAGTTCAATTTGCTATAATGAGTTGGAAGCGTGCAATCTGCGTCAGAGCTGTCCGAAATTGATTTAAAGTATAGTGTATCAATGTAGTTCCACACCGAGATCTTTCAGTTGCCATAATTGAGATGTAGATTGGTGTGGAGTACGTGATTTTGTAATCATGTTTGCGAAATGGGGAATGTTCCAAAACAAATGAGGATGGGAATAACGCTGTGGTTTTATTACATAAGATAAGGCTGAGTTTAACCATCTTTGTCGATTGGCTTAGTACTTTTTCTTGGAAAGATACTTCTTTTTGTCCTTGATTAAACTCTCATCAGACATTGTCTGCAAAGCATAAAATTTGACAATCATATTCTTTTAAATTCCTATCCACAGAAACTCCGATTTTTATAGACTTACAAATATGCAACAATTTATTCAATCTAAGGACATAAACATGGCTTCAAACAACATCAAATAGCTGATTGTCAGTACACTTAGTGGAGCTGATGGTAGGACTGGGGCAATGGAGCAGCAGCCACAGTCTTGACCACGGTCTTCACATGATCGATGGGCACACGGTTGACAACGGCGTTGAAGCCATTGACCGGATCAGAGGTGTACTGAACGATGCGCTTGAAACCATCGGCATCCACCAGCGAGTACTCGCCATGAACCACATCACCGTCGCGCTCCTCTACCTGGCTCTTGGAGTCACCGGAAAGGGCATCCTGCACATCGTAGGCGAACTTGTACTGGGGATGGGGGTCGTACTCGTCGTCGTGCTTGGCCAGCACGGGCTGGGCATGGGCCACGGCCACGGGGGCATGAGCATAGGCAACAGCTGGAGCCGGTGCAGCATGATACACCTGCTGGACGGGCAGAACTCCGGCGCTGACGGCGGCGACGAGCGCAAGGATGGCAAAGAACTGAAATTAGATGTGTATGCAAAATAAAGGACTCCAGAATCCGCTTTGAATGGTAAAGCTTACCTGGAAGGCCATGGCGAATGAGCTTGGTATGCTGGACGAATATCCAAATAGTGATACGAAAGCAGTGAAGCTGTGGAATGATTTGCAGACTGCTCACCAATCCGTTTTTATACTCGAACGCACGAGTTGAAATAATAATTTTTATTTTTTTTATTTACGTTTTTTTACAATATAATTTTTGTCACTCGTATTGATTATTGCCGATTTATTGACTGCGAGCGTGGTAATTACGAATGGGCATACAAGGTATATAATATATTTATGCAACAACTGTGACATGTAAATGTGTGCAGATTAGTGTCATAGGTAAGTGGTGTCCAGTACACGAATACACAACCACACAACCACACGATCATAACACAGCCACACCTTCTCCAATTGCTGCTGTTTGACCGCGGGCAATTCGTGTGTTTGGCACTTTCACAATTTCACCTTGACGGCAATATCGAATTAAATGCATAAAAATACTTACAGCCTTATTGGATTGATTGGCCTTGCAAGTTGGGTGGCATATCATGGATTATAATTGCCAATATTTGATTCAATCAACGAAGTGTAAATCTTATTCTTAAAATACAGTATATTTTTTAAATGTATTAAATTTACATTTTCACTTAAACATTTTGTTTGTTATTATTTCCTAATAAGTCCTAATATATTTTCCGGATCAGTCGGAGGAGACCTAGAATTAAATTACTTTTCCCTCTAACAGTTAAGATAAACAGCAGTATTTTTTATAAAACATCACATTTATTTTCAAAGCCATTATATTGAAATCAAGTCAAGTCCAGTTAGCTTACAAGTTCCTCACGGCAAAAGCTGGAGCTGTATATCTCAGAGGAGCAGCAATGGCAGCGGTGCTTACGATCGGCGCTGGAGCAGCCCTCAAAAGAGGAGCAGAGACTCGAAGTGGGGCAGAGCGGACAATAGGTGCTGCAACGGCGACTGGAGCAGAGCGGACAATGGGCGCGGCGACGGCAAGTGGGGCAGAGCGAACGAGGGGTTCTGCAACGGCAACGGGAGCTGCCCTTACCACAGGCTCAGCAACGGCAACGAGTGGTTCACGGCGCACGACGGCATTGAAACCGTTGATGGAATCGGCGGTGTAGGTAACGGTGCGTCTGAAGCCATCGGCATCGATCAGGGAGTACTCGCCGCGAACTACATCACCATCGCGCTCCTCCACATGACCCTTGGAGTCGCCGGAGAGAGTGTCCTGCACATCGTAGCTGTAGGAGTACTGGGGATGCGGGTCAACCTCCTCGAGCTCAACGGTCCTGGCCAGAACGGGTGCGGGTGCTACGGCAACGGGTGCCACAGTTCTCAGCACTGCCGCCTGGGCCACGGCGAGCATAGCGAGTGTGAATGCGATCTGAGAATGGTAAATATGAAGGTATTGAGTTATCCAGTGTAATCCACAGACAGATAATATTCCTTTTAATGTACCTTGTAAGCCATTTCGTTGGGTTTGGATTGGAGAGATACTTGGTGTTGTCCTAAGCAGCAGCTGAACACTGAATGTCTGGCCAAGTGGTGGCCATAATGTTATATAGTCAACTCGGTGACATTGATGACACCTAATTGGAATTCATTTTTGGCACTTCGAAACCACACATTGATAATATTGGTATTGAAAGACCATTGGGGATGGACGAAGTCGTCGCAAGTCACGTATAATTGTCACGTACGTTCTTCAGTTCTCCAGGTCGAGCACTCGTTTAAATCGGAATATTTAATTAAAAACCCATATTGCATATTGTTTATATGTACATGCTACTCTTTACCTTTGGCTAAATGCGTTTACAGTTATTGCATAAATACCTTTGAAATTTATCGATTTCAGTATGCAAAGTAGTTTAATTTAATTTAATTTAATATGTACAATATTTAACTCTAAGAAATATACTTATATGAATTGAATATGAAATGAAACGAATGGATTCAAATTGAAAAACTATATTTGCGGTTAAAGATGAAATATTTGTGAACAAATAAATAATATAAATAAATATGTATTAAAAACTGTGTTAAGCTGTAAAACTATAGCTACAGTCTTTATTAAAGACAATGATTTAATGCTAAGCTATCGCTAACGGTTTGATTGACTTAAAATGTGCTAAAATACATTTAATATGCCAATTAGTTGTGGTGATCGAAAGTTTAAACATTTTTTATCTTAGATATATTGCAGCTTTACAAGCGAAACCAGTTTCAGCACCCCCAATAAATTCGGTTTATTAAGATGACTACACACAAAAGTACACACACATATACATATACCATAATACAATGTACTCGGACTCAATGTTACATTTTCCACACACATATTTAGCATAAGTGAATTGCACTAATTACCCAACTTCGGCTACGAAGACGCATTCCCGATTCGGCAGTAAGTTGGTAGTGGGTCGCTCTATATAAGCCAACAGCAACCAGCAGCACCAGTCACAGTTCAATTCGCTCTCAGCTCTCAACAGTAGCCCAGCTCAAGTCAGACACAATGGCATTCAAGGTATGTCTGGGATATTCATTACATGGAAATTTCTAGCTCATATTTCACCCTTCGATATCCTTACTAGTTCGTCGCATTCTTCGCTCTCATCGCTGCCGCCAGTGCCGGTCTCCTGCCCGCCGCTCCGGTCTACCATGCCGGCCCCGCTGTGGCCACCTATGCCGCACCGGCTGTGGCCACCTACGCCGCCCCGGCAGTGGTCGCCAAGCATGTGATCACCAAGGCTGCCGAGGAATACGATCCTCATCCCCAGTACAAGTTCGCCTACGATGTGCAGGATTCCCTCTCCGGCGACTCCAAGAGCCAGGTGGAGGAGCGCGATGGTGATGTGGTCCGTGGCGAGTACTCGCTGGTTGATGCCGATGGCTACAAGCGCACCGTCCAGTACACCGCCGATCCCATCAACGGTTTCAACGCTGTCGTCAACCGTGAACCCCTCAACGTTGTGAAGACCATTGCCGCCGCTCCCGTTGCCCACTATGCCGCCCCTGCTGTGGCTCACTATGCTGCCCCCGCTGTGGTAAAGACTGTGGCTCCAGTTGCCCACTATGCTGCTCCAGCTGTTGCTTACCATCATTAATTTTGTTATATCTCGCACTGATTTGTTATACTTAGTTTAATATTGAAAAATAAATGTTAAAGTGATTTCGAAAACAACATTTTTAATTTCAAACAGGATACACTGTGAATATCAATAACCGATTAAGCCCACAGACCCACAGCTGAAATGCTTTTAACTCAAACTGTTGCCAACTTTATTTTTGGTTCGACATTGAAATTCCAAAGTCAAGCAATAGTTCAATTACAACTCCATTTGTTACACTTCCGAGCAATAGCCATGAAAATTAACTAATCCCATCAAGAGACAATGTATCATTTCTTGTGGCTATCTAATTTCAATCTTCACTTTAGTGAACATATCTTTATTGTTTTACTTAGTTGCTTAGCACTCTTATAACTGATTTCTAATCTGCGGCACCCAACTTAATTCCGGTTAGTGTTTTGACATCAAAGTCAATTTAGATTTGACACCTTGTTGCCAACTTGAGCATTTCTTAATTCCGTTCCAAACATGACTCGCCCGATTTGATGGAAACTGGTTCGGCACTGACCAGACACACGCCAGACCACTGACATCAAATGTTCTATTATCGCTTTTATGTATCGCTGCGTAATTGTTAAATAATGGGATTGAAATTCTCTTTTAATTATTTAAATAAACGGTATTTTTATTGACATTGTTAGTTAAGAGAATGGAATTGAAATTTAAAGGTTATCGAATATTCTTAATTAATCTTTGGATTTTATTATTATATATTGGGTGTTTTCATGCAATGCGACCTAGTCAGATCTATTGTGTCCACTCTGAGCTTATAACTCTTCCATCAACTCTGATTTTTGCTCGAACTACGGAGTTGTTGGATTTCATAAGCTAGCTATTGCAATCACAATATTTAATATAGACCTCCTACGAACCGTGATGGCAGACATCACCACAATTTACAGTTGGAGTCGATGACTTAACAAGTCTCCTTGCACCATTAATCTCAAGTATTATGTAAAGGTAAACGAATTAAAATTTATTTAAATTTGGCAAGTTGAATTGCAATCAGTTTCAGTCAACACATATAACAAATGGCATTTTTTTAGTGATGGGCCACATGGACGGCTGGGGCGGCATAGGTGGTGTAAGCCGGAGCGACGGTCTTCACAACAGCTGGTGCTGCATATGTGGCATAGTGTGGTGCAGGTGCGGCATAGTGGGCAACTGGAGCCACAGTCTTCACCACAGCGGGGGCAGCATAGTGGGCCACAGCTGGGGCAGCATAGTGGGCAACGGGAGCAACGGCAACGGCCTTGACGAGAGGTTCACGGTTGACCACAGCGTTGAAACCGTTGATGGGATCGGCGGTGTACTGGACGGTGCGCTTGTAGCCATCGGCATCGATCAGCGAGTACTCGCCACGGACCACATCACCATCGCGCTCTTCCACCTGGCTCTTGGAGTCGCCGGAGAGGGAATCCTGCACATCGTAGGCGAACTTGTACTGGGGATGAGGATCGTATTCCTCGGCAGCCTTGGTGATCACATGCTTGGCGACCACAGCCGGGGCGGCGTAGGTGGCCACAGCCGGTGCGGCATAGGTGGCCACAGCGGGGCCGGCATGGTAAACCGGAGCGGCGGGCAGGAGACCGGCACTGGCGGCAGCGATGAGAGCGAAGAATGCGACGAACTGAAAAGGGACAGATTGGGAGAAACGGTTACTCTATTGCCTGTTTCTAAACGTAGGGTGCTCCAGATAAGCGTACCTTGAATGCCATTTTGAAGAGCTTGGTGTGCGACTTGAGGACTGAAAGCTAATGTTGTCGGATGAAGCTAAGTTTGCAGTATGATTAGAAATGGAGCAGACTGTGGTTTTTATAGAGCAAACAGCGCTCGGGCTGAGCAAGTGCATTTGCCCCGAGGTTGTGCGTTTGTTGCGGCTGCTCATTATTGTTATTATTAAGCAAATTACACACACCACAAGCCACACTGTAGGCAAAGGGTAGCGAAAGGCCAAATGCAGGGCGAACGCAATACTTGAAGCATTTGTGTGAGGAATGTGGAGCAAATTGGGTCTTGTCTGGCAATTGGACATACTATTGCTCATGCTCATGGACGCGTGTACCGTCGAGGTTCCGGACTCAGATCTACCTCACCATCGAACACGAGTACGCAGTACGCAAAATCTGCCAGCGGCTATTTGACATTCAATTTGTGTGCGCGACATTACAATTGCAAAAAGTGCCATTGTTGCTACCGGATACTTTTTGCATGCCAAACCGGTTAGATCAAATGCGAAAAAAATAACTTAAATGTATCGTTTTATATATATTTATCTAAAGGTATACAAATTACATTCCGCATAGATTAGTGTATGCTCTGATTGTTGACTTTTAATGCCCATCAGGGAAATACCAAACTATCTCAATACCAATTTAATTAGGTTTGCGACTTTAAAATAGTTGCTGACTTAAAAATTATAAATTGTTGTTAATAATTGTGTTAATAAATGTGTTAATTATAACGGATAGTCGAATTTGGATAAGGCCTAACCGAAGACCTGTTTTTATAAAAAAAAACCTTTTTAAAACAGTTTTGAAATGAGAATCACATATATCAATTAAACCGACTAAATAATTTTACATGCTATAAATATATTTATATTAATATAACTAATTCAGCAATATAGTTATTTGATAAAAATTAAATATGATCCTCGTGGCCTTTTATTCATATATAGGTCTTCAGTTCTACACGTTTGTCTTAAGATTTCATATCTGTCTTGAACTGTTTGCTGACAAAAATTAAAATGCTTAATATGGATTTTTAACAAACTTGATTTGCTAATTTTGTATAAGATTTCACTTAAAGTCTGTATTTCAAGTAACACCCCAATTTAAGTTAAAATTTCAATTAATATGCTGAAATGCATTTATGCAAGAATGCCAACTAAAAACTCAGAAAGTTTGGTAAATAGAATAAAACTATTTTCCAATTGATTTATTTATTTAATGTCAACTAAAGTGAGTCGACAATAAAAAGTAATAAAATTTAATTCAATAAAACTTTAAATTATATATAATTTATAAATATGAAATTCCTATAAGATTTCTGGGGGTATTTAAATGCAAAATTGTGCAATATTTGTTGCATAAATTGTGGAATATCCAAAAAAACGCAATCAGATCAAAAATATAATAAGCAATCAAGAAAATATAATTAAAATGTATATTCTTTATTATCCTATGAAAGTCAATGTTGCACCTTTCACAGTATCCATTAATTCAACATGAAGAGCTAATTGTTTCGTAAATGCCAGTATAACTGAGACCTGTATATATGAAACCCGTAATGTATGAATAGTCTTGGATATATATTCGTGATGCATTAATGTATTTATTAAAATATTTACAATAGAACTATGCAACAGAGCTTAAAGATCTAAATATGTTTAGCAATGAAAACGTGGAATGGAGAATGCATTAATACTTTCGTCGGCGCAGGTCGCAGCTCTAATGATGGTAGTAATTGTGGGCATCATGTGTGGCAGGAGCAGATGTCTCATAGGTGGCATAGTGCTGATCGTGGTGCTGCTGGTGCTGGGGCTCCTGCTGGTGAACGTTGTAGGTGTGAGCGGGTGCTGCATAGGTGGGCGCAACATAGGCAGGAGCAGCATAGGAGACGGGGGCCTTCAGTACAGCTGTCGGTGCCGCATGGTGGTACTGCACAGGTGCGACTGGAGCAGCAGCAACCAGCTTGTGGTGTGTGTGGGTGTGGGTGAGGGGCTCGCGATGTACGACGGCATTGAAACCGTTGACTGAGTCAGCTGTGTACTTCACGGTGCGACGGAAACCATCGGCATCGTCCAGGGAGTACTCGCCTTGGACCACATCGCCGTCACGGGACTCCACCTGGCTCTTGGAGTCACCAGAGATGGTATCCTGTACATCATAGGCAAAATTGTACTTGGGATGGGGATCATCGGGATACACCTCATGGGCGGGGGCGTGAGCGTGGGCGTATCCGTGGATGTCGTGAGGCTTCTGGTAGATCACATGCGGCTGCTGCTGGGGCACTGCAGCATGATAAAGCTGGGGCTGCTCATGGTGTTCCACAGGAATAAGGCCAGCCGAGACGGCAGCAATGAGGGAGACGAGTGCGACGAACTGCGGCAAACAGGATTTAGTAAGACAACGTTCAATAATAGGGATTATTCAGTGTTTACCTTGAAAGCCATTTTGCAGATTATGAGGGATTTATGAGACTGGAACTAAGCTGTGGACGCTGTGTACTCCTTCTGTTGAAGTGTGTGCTGTGAATAATAAATGAGCTCAATTGCATTTGTATTTATAGACGAAATTTCGATGGGCACCTTGGCCAGCGTTTTTTTGTTTCAATTGTTTTTTGGCTTTTCTTTCACTTTTTCGTAAGTTTTACATAAATAATTTGAATTTTAATTCATTTGCATGTCTCTCTTTGTATCGGATTTTTTTTACCTTAGTTACCGAACGGGCTGGCGCTCGATCGATTAGAGATTTGCACCCACGAGTCACACCCATGAGGCCAACTGGCGCTCGTACCATTGCCATTGTTATGAATGGAAGACGGACAACGTACGAAATAGCCAAAAAGAGGAAAAAAAGAAATACGCAGCTAACAAAAGACTTAGGCGAGCAACTTGGTTTTGATAGCAGGGGGTATCGGGGCGGGTTTTGGATTTGGGTTGGTTTGGGGCTTGCTGACTCGAGTCATGTAAGTAACCTAATAAAAACAACTTGATCGATGCCAGCATTGCACTTGACACACACTCACACACCCCCCACCAGCTGTCCAGCTCTCGCACTGCAATGACCTAAAAACAACTATAAAAACTATCAAAGAAATAAAAAAAAAAAAACTGGCTACTCAGCAAAACTACAAGTGGTAGACCCATGCCCAAAACTCTCAACTTGTTGCCAGACATGTAATGTCTGAGCTTTCAGGTTGAAGCTTTTTCTCCACTCGGTATTTCGACTTATGGCATAAGTGCTCAATCATGCACCCACAAATACACACACACGCACACACACACACGCGCGTACATACAGAGATTTAACTCTTTGCAAAATGATGTAATGTTGAGTTGGTCGCAAATCTATTTTAAAGAATTTCATTTGGGGTAATTTCTAGGCTGGAAAGCAAATAAAGTTGTAAAAAATTCCAATGAATAATCAAGCCTCAAATTCCGTTGAATTTAGTATGAATGAAAAGTGTATCTATCAATTTGTTGTATGTGTTTTTGATTTTGGACAGAAGAAAGAGAAAATGATTTAAAAAGAACTTAATTATATAATGATATATTTACATTGTATAATTAGTTTTTAACTTCTACGTTAATAACTTTTACGATTTTGACCATGTACTTTTGACACCCTAAGTTTTAGTCAAAATTCAATGACCTGAGATACTTTCAATTTTAATTAAATTAATTGTTTTGTGCTTTGTTGGGTGTGTTGATAATGGAATAATTAAAAAAAAAACGTATTTACGCTTGAATAAGGTTCAATATCGTAACCCAACCCAACACAACGGTTATAGAACTTTTGATCTCTTTGAACTGACGTACTTCTGGCCAGCGCTAAACCAGTTTCAATAAAATAGAGCGAGTCATCGTTTGGAAAGGAATGGGAAATGCCGAAGCCGGCAACATTTTGCTAAATATAAATAAACCTAAACTACCAACCGGAATCGCAATTATGGAATGGTCTGATAAATATCTATATGTACATATCTTTCAGATGAATTCCCCGTGAAGGTACTTAAAAACACGGAGATAACCACCGTCACTGCTAGTTATAAATTGTATTGATACATTGTTTGTTGATAGGATTAGTTAATTTTCATGGTGATTGTTAGGAAGTGTAACAAATGGTGCCGTAATTGAAAACTCAACTTGACTTTGGAATTTCAATGTCGCACCACATTTAATTGGCAACAGCAAATTTGCGTCATTGTGTGGGCGTAATCGGTTAACGATATTTCCAGACTGATTGCATGGAAGATCCTGGTAGTACTTGAAGCATTGAAAGTGAACGTATGTTTCAAATATGCATTATTTTTATTGTAGATGTCAATAAATAAAGGTACAGTAATATGCGCAAGACTTCTATAAACATGTATAACAATTTAGTGATGGTATGCCACAGACGGAGCGGAGTAAGTGGCGTAGTGAGCAGCGGGGGCAGCATAGTGAGCAACTGGAGCAACGGCCTTGACAACAGCTGGGGCAGCATAGTGGACAGCAGGGGCAGCATAGTGGGCAACTGGAGCAGCATAGTGGGCAACTGGAGCCACAGTCTTGACAACGGCTGGAGCAGCATAGTGGACAGCTGGGGCGGCATAGGTGGAGTAAGCCGGGGCGACAGTCTTTACAACAGCGGGGGCAGCATAGTGGGCAACTGGAGCAACGGTCTTGACAACAGTTGGGGCGGCATAGTGGGCAACGGGAGCGGCGGCAATGGTCTTCACAACGTTGAGGGGTTCACGGTTGACGACAGCATTGAAACCGTTGATGGGATCGGCGGTGTACTGGACTGTGCGCTTGTAGCCATCGGCATCGATAAGGGAGTACTCGCCACGGACCACATCACCATCGCGCTCCTCCACCTGACCCTTGGAGTCACCGGTCAGCTTGTCATCGACTCCGTACGAGAAACGGTACTGGGGATGGGGATCGTAGGTCTCGTCGGACTTGACCACCACCTTGTGGGCCACAGCCACGGGGGCACCATAGGTGGCAACTGGAGCAGCTGCGTGATAGGCCTCGGGCACATAACCAGCGCTGGCGACGGCGACGAAAGCGAGTGCGAAAACAAACTGGAAGCGAAAAGATAATCCATAAATACACACATGTATCCATCGTGTTGATCATCTTGAATGGAGCACTCACCTTAAAGGCCATGTTGCTGTTTTTTTGGTGGATTCGGTGGAGTTCTTTGCAGAAGTAAGAGTGAATGACGAATGATACTGCTTCTGGGCTGGCCAATGTATTTATAGGCCAGCGTCGCCACCGTTTTCACTGATAGCCGAATTGGCTGAGTCTGCATAGCGGTAATCGTAAGGTGCTTACCTGTGGCCTTCTGCATATCATGTTCGAAATTAGCGCAGTCACCACGGTAACCAGTGGTAATCGAAGAGATTGTCAAGCTGCACAGCCGGCAGCAGGTGATTTCGTAGAGGGTAAATTATTTAGAAAGGATTTAAGATTTCCTTTACGATCTCAAAATCGATTCGAGCAAAGATCACGTACAACCAAATTGCTCGTTTTAAGCCAATTACAGCTGATTACGAGAAATAATCCAACATATGTAAATGCTCATAATTGAAAACTGTGGGCGTGTGTATATAATAAGGATACATATGTACTTAATGACATATCCTTGAAACATATGTTAAATTTCTTCAAGCTGACTGAGAATGACATGTTGACAAGTTGATTGCTTACACTGAACAAATTAAGTTAAATTTATACTTAAAAAATTACTTAATACAATATATATTTGGCATTTGATATAAACCATTAATGTTCAAAGCTAATCTTATAACAGATAAATTCTTAACTGTTTTTATTCATCATGTTTTTTGGAGATTTTTATAGGATTTTAATTACAGAAATGCTCCATCAAAACAGAACCGTTAAAATTGGCTAGATTTGCATATCAGCTTTGTGCGTATGTTGAACCATTCGCCGGCAATCTTTCTCTTTTTGGATATGGTTCTCGGAGATCATAACGTGATTATTTGCACACCCACAGTACTTACCTTCGAACAGGAAGTACCAGCAATCGCCAGCAAACGATCAACGTCCAAATCATTATGTTTTTGCTGTCACCATGAAAATAAATCGCTCACTCAGCAGCAGCGCAGTCGCGTCGCTGATTTGCTATATAAGTTGAGGCTTACGCCCAGAAATGTATCATTCGCAGATCAAGTTCACTTCTGTAAAGAACTCCAAAATAAAAACAGCAACATGGCCTTTAAGGTGAGTGCTCCATTCAGGCAGATCAACACGATGGATATACATGTGTGTATTAATGGATAATCTTTTCGCTTTCCAGTTTGTTTTCGCACTCGCTTTCGTCGCCGTCGCCAGCGCTGGTTATGTGCCCGAGGCCTATCACGCAGCTGCTCCAGTTGCCACCTATGGTGCCCCCGTGGCTGTGGCCCACAAGGTGGTGGTCAAGTCCGACGAGACCTACGATCCCCATCCCCAGTACCGTTTCTCGTACGGAGTCGATGACAAGCTGACCGGTGACTCCAAGGGTCAGGTGGAGGAGCGCGATGGTGATGTGGTCCGTGGCGAGTACTCCCTTATCGATGCCGATGGCTACAAGCGCACCGTCCAGTACACCGCCGATCCCATCAACGGTTTCAACGCTGTGGTCAACCGTGAACCTCTCGTCAAGGCCGTTGCCGTTGCTCCCGTTGCCCACTATGCCGCCCCAACTGTTGTCAAGGCCGTTGCTCCAGTTGCTCACTATGCTGCCCCCGCTGTTGTGAAGACTGTCGCCCCGGCTTACTCCACCTATGCCGCCCCAGCTGTCCACTATGCTGCTCCAGCCGTTGTCAAGACTGTGGCTCCAGTTGCCCACTATGCTGCCCCTGCTGTCCACTATGCTGCCCCAGCTGTTGTCAAGACCGTTGCTCCAGTTGCCCACTACGCAGCTCCAGCTCCAGTTGCTCACTATGCTGCCCCTGCAGTGGTGAAGACTGTCGCTCCGGCTTATTCCACCTATGCCGCCCCAGCTGCTCACTATGCTGCTCCAGCTGCCCACTACGCCACTTACTCCGCTCCATCTGTCTCCTACCATCACTAAATTGTTGATACTTCTCGTTTAGACTCGTTTATAAAATCGTTGCTCATATTACTGTACATTTATTTATTAACATCTACGAATAAATAATGCATACATGTATGTAAAAATATCATGAAATTGAATTTAATATATGTATTTTTTTAATGAAAAAGACCTAGCTACAGTTGAGATTTGAGGAAGTAACAGTTAACTTTTTCAATACAAACTATTGTCAAGGTTAGCTTTGGCTAAAGTAGACTTCTGTTAAGACCAGACTTTACATCACCTTATAGCCGATGGCGATAATCTATATCTTTAATGAGATTATAATTGAATTATGAGCAGATGTAAGCAAACTTACTTATGCATATATTCGGTATTAACACTATTTATAAAAATCTTTTACATATTATTCGTGTTTTAGAAATCGTTTTATTTTTATAAATATTGTATTCGAGTACCGGTTGATATTTTACTCGAAGTAATAATTGAAATATTCGCAACCCTTGGGTGCGAATTGAGCACTCACAGCACAGATTCAAATAAGCAATAATATTTATATGAATTGCATTTACCTGGACCGGCAGTTCCAATTGCAGTTGTTGATAATTGGTAAGGTCGTTCACATGCTGAACACTATTATCCTGCTTGTGTGCCTCCTTTTTCTGTGTTGTGCAAGGAGTTCATAACTTGTTTGTCAGCCAGGCGAACCAACGGAAAAAAGTTCACAGACATTAAGCATAAAAGGACTTCGGAATCGTTGTAGTATCCGCAGTTCATGCGGTGCTGTCTGGCGTCTGCAGGACTTTTGTTTTCATAATGCTTTGAGGATGTTTTCAACAGCTTTGCTTTCACTCGCATCCAGAGTGCAACGAACTTGGGAAGTTGCGATGTTGTCCTGCTTTAAGTATGAGCCTGGTTCGTTGGTACAGGCTGTCTGCAGACGGACTCAAAATTCCTGCCAGGCGAGCAGGGTGCGAGGCATGCTTACTATTTGCATATCGAAGGGCGGGCAGGATTCAGCCATGAGACGCTGGGGTCATGACTTCAATTTCAAATGATAAATACGCGTAAAGGGGCCTCTTGTTTTTTCTTTTTTGGTTGGCTGGCGTAAATAACCACAATTATACCGATTTGGAAGTAAACAACAAAATAAAACGCTCGTTTCCCACAATTGAAATAAATGTAAAGTATTCTAGATGAGTTGCTACAGATACATATGTATATATATATATGTGTATCTGTGCCAGATCTGTTGCACCTGTTGTTTGTCTGTATATCAAAAAAGAACTATTCTGTTGGGGTAACCCAAGGTCGAGCGTTGTAAGCGGAGCTAGCCAACTGCTACATGGATCGTTGTTAGTGTGACCCCTGTTCGCAGGAGATTTGTGCTTAAATCGGACTAATCAAGTGGAAGATTGCACGTTTTGAGGTGCGCACACATCGATATATCGACTGGGCCAGCGAACCCTTCTCAACTTCATCATCATCATTATTATCATCTGCCTTGAGCAAAAGCCCAACAACAATGCAAACTGACAATGCGAGCAGACAAAACAACAAAAGCAAAAAAAAAAAAAAAATAAAAAAGGAATAAAAAAACTAAAATGAAAATCTCAACAAAAAAAATGTAAAACCCGATCAAGTGAGTTAAAGGATCGCCGCGATGCTTTGGCAGACAGAACGAAGCAGCCAAAAACAGGCTTTTTGCGATCGCTGTTCATATAAATAGGAGTGAGCTGCTCCTGGCCGGCTCATTCAGTGTTTTGTGCTGAGTCCAAGAGGTTGGGCCCACACGGCTAGCAATCCAAGTGCCAAGATCAGAGAAGCCACCAGTTGGGTTTTCGTTAGCGTAACCCAATGCAGAATGCAGTTCTGTAAATTGTAATTAACAGCAACAACAACAACAACAACAACAACAACAACAAAATATTTGATTATATCAACCGGTTGTAATATGTCTTCTTTTCCGTAGGACGATCACATTCGATCAGATCGTTAAGTGTCTGCTTCAGCTGCGCGGTGCACTCGCAACTCCAATGGAAATCGAACTTTGAGTTCCGGTCCGGTCCGCTCCCCGTCCCACCTCCAATACTCGGCAGCAAAACACCAACAACTCTTTCGGCATCTTTGGCACTGCACATCTAAACATCATCCAGCACCTGGCAAAACAACACCGAACGATGACAACAATAAGCCGCCGGCGGGAATTGGCACTCGATTGTTAGCCAGCCAGGCCAGTTCGCATTTTGGCACTCATCACAAGGCATTGAATCGCACGGACCAGTTGGACGAACCCCCCCAAACACACTCTCTCTCTCGGCCCTTGAACAAAATTTACATTTGTGATTAAGTTTAGGTGTAACCAATAAACAAAAAGCAAAATACTACAATAGGCTACCAATTTGCTCACGTGTATTTACTTACAATTTTCGCTTGACTTGCAGCCGAATCCCGCTCAATGGTTGATGATGAAAAGTCATCTCAACCGAGCATTATTTTTTGCCTTGTGCTGCGTATTAAATTGAGCCTGCTTTCGATACTTGGATGCATTTTAATAACTACTCGGCTTTATTGATTTACTTGAGATAAAGCTGATTTAGTAGCAGGTTTCTCGACTGAGTCTCTTGTCTCTGTCTACCAGAGATTTCATTTTATATTCTGAACTGGATATGCTTGCAGTAGACAGAAGTTGGTATATCCGACACAACAAAAAATGTATATCGGAGACTTAATACAGATTTTGTTAATAACAGCTGTTTTCTGGTTCGACGACTCTCGGCAAAACCGTTCTAATTTGATTTCATTTTTAAGAATTAAATATTCAGCAAGAAAAGTGTGAGTGTGGGTAAAAAAAAATTAATAATTCTCAAAATTTTTTTGTTTTAGTAAAATACGGTACCGTTTTATTTTTTGCAGTGTAGTCAAGCGAAGTAGTTTAGTTAAATTGAGATCGCAGTGCGCAAAATGCGATTATAAAAATATGCATGAAAATGCTTAAATACATATCGTTATGATTGCCTTAAATGTACAAACACACTCACACACACAAATACTCATACACACATATATATATATAAGGCAAGCAGCTGAATGTGTACAATAATTTATGTATATCAAGGTCAGAGGGGCCCCCACAAAAGCCTATGACTGGAACTTACGGATCAAAAGAAATAAACCACATGTGTTGAGCACAGTGAGTGTGCGTGTGTGTGTGTGTGTGTGTGTGTGTTGTGTGTGGTGCTGCCAAAAAGTAAGTTAAATGCAAACTGGTTTGTATTACTTTAATTGTTATTATTTCACTTGTTGGCCTGTTGGCCAGTTGCATGTTGGCCTGCACAGGGCCGTTAAGGTTTGTTGGCAACAACTCGAGTTGCCTGATTTTCTTGTAACTGTTGAAATTCCACATATGAATAAACCTAAGCCTTAGCTATTTTTAATTAAACGTTTTCAAATATTCGTTACATATTTGTCAACGTCATCGTCTTCGTCATCAGCCGGCGTTGTTAAGGTGGCCAACACGACGGTAGCTCTTAAAATGTCTTACACAGCGTTAATGGCAATTTATTGTAATTAACCAGCTGCAAATATTCAGCTTAGCTACAAAAGCCAAAGTCAACGTGTTGACGTTTTGTTTGCCCCAGCCCCCTCAAATCAATTTCAATAAAATATCTCGAATCTTGTTTAATTTTTTTTTTATAATCTCACAAGTCTAATTAACGTCTATACAGCATTGACCTTAGCCAAATAGTCGATCAGTTATTTTTAACTAACCTGTGTTTTGTGGTCTCATTTCGTAAAATATATTTTTGCCATTTGGCATTAGCCAAAGTCGTGTGTGCCTTAATTTAGTGAAATGGAGCAGGACACGCTTTTGACCAGCTTAAATAAAAATATGTATATAAACGTATATATCCATTGGGGATACTGATAATACAGACCCTGGCACATGCAAACAGCAGACAGTTGTGACATTGTTTAGGTTTTAGCCAGTACTCGACATGGACACGGAACTCGACACGGATGTGGGACACGGATACCCAGCAGCTCAGCCAGCCCAGCCAGCGGGCAATTTTGACAAACACTCGGCTGGGTGATCAATCTTAAATTTTCACCGCTTCTGTCAGAATTGTGCGTAGCCGACGACAGGGGACTGGGACTGGGACTGGGACTGGGATTCGGATTGGGTTCGGCTTAGGGTTTGGGAAAAGCATGTGGCATCCAAGTATCTGAAATGTTGACAGCAAAACCAAAAAAAAAAATCCTGCTGGTTGACGAATGGGCGCAGTCGCAGTCCTTAGGGACACAAACTGCGACCAATGACTAAATGAAGCATAAATGTCCGCACTTCAAAATTTCAATCAACTATTTAATATGATATTGAATATACAATTGTATACTTTTCTAAGGCATCATTGCATCATTGGAATATTATTTCTCTTGAAATAAGCACAGAACATCGATTTTTCTGTAGTTGGTCTGCAGTTTTATAAGTAAGTTGGTTATTCTAGCCTAAAAATGGGTATCGAAATTAACAATTGAGTAGTTTTAAATGTTACTTTTTATGCCCCGAACACATTAAAAATTTAAGGAGTGTACATGGATTTGTAAGAAAATATGGAACAGGCCTGCTCGATCCAATAATGTAGATATATTCTTAATCAACATCAAAAGCCGAGTCAATTTACCTGTTTCCATGTATTCGATTTTTAGAGTCTACTGGATTTTAAATAGATTTCCAATTTCAAAAAGAAACGTATTTCCATATTGAACAAACTTCTATCACGAAGAATTTTATTATTATTGATAATAGCTGTGTTCATGATACCTGCTAGTCGAGCTATTTGATTATAGAATTGCAAATAGATAAAATAAAATCACCATAATTTGAAGACTCTGAATAATATCTGTTGAATTTTTGAGTATGTAACTTGTAACTTAAATACTGTACTTAAATACACATATTTGAAATTTGACGAACATCAGTTTTCAATAAAAACCCAATGCGGCATCCGATTCTTGCAAACTGTATTCATATTAAATGCTCATAAGTTTAAAATTATTTCCATATGCTCAAAATAATCCCACAGACACACGTACACACACAGAACGGTAAATTTTGGTTTAGTACCCTTCAACACCCGAAACTCATCCATCATTAATTGTCAGTCGTGTTCCGCATTTTTTGTGCCTGTCCAGAAAACATTTCTGTTTCTTTCCAAAGTTGGGTATTAAGGAAATCGAGGAGGCAGCAAAGCATTGAGCAAAAACTATTGCGATATGAAATTGTTTTGTTAATTATTGTAAGATTTTGATTGCTTATCGTATTTATCGTTAATTAATGTAATTTGCAGCTTACAACGACAATTGGTTAATATTTATTCATTTATTTCATTCGTTCATTATTTAGTGGCTAAATGTTTTTAAAGTTAATTGTATTTGGAATTTACATTTACAACATACAAACATTACAAACATTGAATTTGATTGATTTTTCTCTATCATTTCATTTATGTGTTATTTATTTTATTTCATGAGAATATAATTTTTAATCATAATATTACATAATGGAAATTTTATTTGAACCGCAAACAGACTCAATATGTAAATTTCACATATTAATTTGAGCTACTTTCGAATATTTACAATAAACACAATTATATTTTTGATTTCTGTATGCCATTAAGTAAGATTCGATTTATATATATATAGTAGACTTATGTTGAATTACTTTTGATTAGGACTGGTGGAAATTTACGTTGAAGTATGTTTAATTTTACTAGCTATATACAATTTGAACAGTTTTAGATAATTTTCGAACGGAGAGAATTTACTTGCAGCTTGTGTGTGTGTGTGTGTGTGTGTGTTTTGGCTTTAAGCCAAAGTTGAAATTTTCCAAGAGAGCCCTAAACTGGATGTCTGTCTCAAAGTGAGAAATAAGTATAGATTAATGCATATTTCATTTATCACTCTACCTACTATATCTATATTTATATATATATCCTTTAGACATACAAACATATTTACAGATATGTGCTACGACAAAGTGCTTACACACACACATACAAATTCGACTACATCGATTTTGATTTCAATTTATTTACAGTCTACAAACTACCAAAACTAACTTAGCTGATAATATTCGGGCGCAAAATCGTTGGCCAGATTGCTCAGAAAATTAAAGTCCGACGAGCTGTTCGAATTCTCCAGCCCGCTGATGGCAGCCGCTGCCGCAACTCCACCACCACCACCAGTGTTGGCAAACGCCTGTATCTGTCCACCAGTCACCACAGGCGGACCACCCCCGTTCATCACGAAATTGGAATTCGCCGCATTTGCATTTGGTATGTGGACATGAGAGGTGGGTGGCGGGGGCGCTCCTCCGCCCACCACTTGGACAGTGGCTGCAGTCGCAACTGGATTGTGGTGTGATGCATGCAGATGTGGATGCGCCTGCGCCTGCATATGATGAGGATGCGGATGCGGATGATGGGGATGCGGATGCGGATGGGGGTGAGGATGGGTGTGAGTGGGCGGCCCAGGCGGCTGTTGTTGCTGTTGCTGAGCAGCGCCCGGTTCATAGTAGCCGCCGCCAAAGTTGTTGTAGTTCTCGCAGTTCTCCATTTGCAGACCGAGCGCACTGTACGTTTCACCGGCTCCAATGTGATGCATGTGCCTGTGTAAAAATAAATGAAATAGCAAAATAAGTTAAATCAAACAAGTTTTTATTCGCTTAACGAAAACTTGTGCAGCAAAAAGTAAGTGTCTCGACTTTCGTTAAGTGTGGAGCATTGTTGTGCAGCAGCAGATCATAGATGTCGCTTTACACTCCATATCGTTGAATTTGTACTTACTGTTGGTGATTTATTGGCGTCTGCTGTTGCTGGTGTTGTTGTTGGTGCTGTTGCTGGAACCCAACCGACTGGTGTTGGTGTTGGAAGTTCATGTTGTCGTAGTAAGCACCGCCAGTTTGCGACTTGGGATCATAAAAGTTCGTCGGTCCGTTGATAGGTGGCGCCTCAAAGTCACCAACTGGATGATGCTGCTGCTGGTGCTGTTGGTGGTTCATGTACGCACTACCGCCATTGGTGTCGTTGTAGTTGTAGTAGAACTGCTGTTCATGTTGATGTTGTTGCTGTTGACTGTTTTGATGGAAATTACTGTTGGCGGCATTGGTGTTTGGTTTGGGACTTAGATATTCGCCGTGAAGCGGTTGTTGCTGCTGCTGCTGTTGCTTGTGCGGGTTGTGGTGTGGCGAGGCTGCAAACTCAATATCGTATTTGCCATAATAATCCTGCGGCATTTGCTGCGGCGCCTGCAATGCTTTTGCACCCGGATTGACATTCGGATTTGGATAGTAGCCAGCACCAGGAAAATAACCAGCTGGCCCAGCAGCGTTGCTGCTCTCGCTCAGTGGCGACGCAATTCCAATTGGATTAGCATTAGCGTTTGGGTTCTGATACCGTTTCTTGTTGCCGGCCTTCGATACGGGCGGATTAGAGGCAACAGAGGCATCGGAATCGCGCCGGAAACTGGCCAAACTGGGGCCCGCGTCGGTGTAGCCGAAGGGTGAGGCCTTGGACGAGGTGGAAACAGCCTCCTTTTTAATCACCTTGAGTTTTTAATCAATTATATATATTAACTGGTACACATGAAGTATATTGGAAATTTACCTGGCCGTGAGTGTCGTCTTTCTTCTTGACCTTGATGGGACTCTCGTCGATGTCCTCGTCGAGGCTGACGCTGGATGCGACACTAGAGTCGGCACTGATGACATTCGAGGCGGATACGGTGGTGCTGCCCAGCAGATTGGACGAGATACCAGTCTCCAGTGATGAGTTCGGAGTGACTGTCATTAGATTAGATTGATTAAATTGTTAGGGATGCGTATGATTATGCAATGGCAATCTAAACACTTACGACTTCCTGCGCTCGGATTGTTATTTGTGGCGCTGGGCGTGTTGTTGTTGTGTCCTCTCGAGTTGGACGTGGAGTCCGGTATATCATCGGAGGGCAGCTCGCAGCCTTGACACGATTTCTTCGAATTGGAGTCTGCATTTCACGGGAACCAAAGTAAATCAGTCGGAATTAGTATGAGTACAAAAATTAATGATTTGCTTTCAAAAAGGAAACCAAAAGGAAACCAAAACCAAACCAAACCAAACCCAAATCCAAAGTAAGACGAATTAAACCGAATTAAAGCTGAAGATATCACGAAAAGGGGTTAGCAGTCCTCGAGCAGACAGTCGCGTGAGCAGACGGGAAACTCTTGAGTCCCAGCGAAATGCAAAAGTTGAGCCCTCCTCCATCTGACAATGATTGATAAGCAACAGCATATTCTACTCTTCTCTAACTTGGCGCAAATGTGCCTCGAAAAGTAAAAGTGACCCGCCAAAGATAACTGAGAGTGTGGTTCGCGCTAAGTGTTTCCACGTTCTCTCAAGCAAGGGACAGTGTTGCCGCAACTCTTGTAACCAATTTAATGACGCTTTAAGATGACCTACATTCAAACCACATCTTCTAATGCCCATTTTTGTGAATAAATTTGGAAAAAGATGTCACATTCACGTAAGGTATATACTCGTATTTCTCAAGAGCGTTTCAGGGAAGAAGATAGGGAATGTGTGAGAGTGCAAGCAGCACTAATAGGGTAGAGAGATTTAAGTGTTGTTAACTGATCGATACAATGCTTCAAAGCTTAAGGCATTTAGACTCTACATCAGCAATTAAATAGATATAGATATTGTTTGTGATTACAAGTTATATAACCGCTGTGGAAACATTTGTCTTGTTCAAAACTCGCACCGTTAATGCAAAAATGAAAGAACACGATATCGATATCGATAACGATAAAGATAACGATAACATAACTACACTTTTTTTAGCCAAGCAGCGCAAGGCAAAACCAACAAAATGCTTTTCTATTTATTGGATTTGGATGCATCTTTCCAATTTCACTGTCACATTTACTCGAATGCAGGGACATCACATACATTAACACACAAATACACATTAACCTGGCGATTAGTAACTAAAAGTGGCAGATTATCAGTAAACGGCGCAAATTGCGCATCGACATCTCGTTGGACGCTGATCATCCGATTATTTAAACAATTAAAATGACACGCGCATATTGATAATAATAATTAAATTGTGTTCATTTCATGCACAGAATGTGCAAGCACTGTTTCCAATATTATAGAATTTCCATGTTTTTGTTAATAAAGTGTTTTCTGTTCAATTGAAAACTGCGTTCATTTCCCTGTTGCTATTTTTTTTGCCAGCAAAAACAGAACTTTCCTATCTTGAAAAACTATGACAGCTCCCCAATAGCTCAATGCATTTAAAGAGTTTTCCTAAATTGCTTTTAATAAACTTGAATTGTACTTTTTTTTGTCATGTGTGAAGTGAAAAAATTTATATCTTATGCTGTGTCGTAGCTAAGCGATGCAAAGATTAAAAGTCTTAAGAGCGAATGAATTTCCCCTCATTTTTATTATTTTTTATTAAAATAAGTGTGAATTGAATTAATTTTGCTGTGCCAAATGAGGAAACTGAATAAGAAGTAAGTACATCTGGAATTTTCTCTTGATTACATTTAACATTAACATACAAGATACCTTTACAATGCTTAAGAAATTACTAAAAAAAAAATAGAGAGCTTTGCTTTTTTTAATAACTTAAATCTTAAGCATGGTCTTCGTGTAAGATCCCAACAAAAGCTTTAACTCTTCGATACATTTTAAAAATGTAAATTTAACTTTACACTTATGTTGAGGAAAAATGCCACTTGAGCCATGTTAAAAATGAATTTTGCACTTACTGCTGTCGGATTGATCGTCGTCACCTTTGAGGCTGTCCTTGTTGTCCTCATCGTCTGTCTTGGAGAGCGTTTGTCGCTTGTGTTTCATGCGACGATTTTGAAACCAGACCTTAACCTGGAAGTGGTAGCAAAATGGTAAAAGCCACAATTGCATTACATAATTACATAATGTGTTAATCTAGATAAATAGTAAAGTAACAAAACATCTCAGCCGCATCTTATGTATTAATATATATATGTATTTATATATATATATATGTATATATATGTATAAAGTAAAGTAAGAAAACAGCTCAGCCGCATCAGGCCCTGTCAACCTTGTCGGACTGCAATTTATCACACATAATGCAATTCTTCCACCTTTTGCGCAGAACAGGTGGAACTGACAGACTGACAGACTGGCTGACAGACTCTCAGACTGGCAACTGACTGACAAATCGTCGCATTGGAATGGGTATATTGAAGGAGTCAAAGCTTGCACTCACCTGCCGCTCGGTCAGATCCAAGCTGGCTGCTATTTCAATTCTCCTTGGGCGGCATAAATATTTATTGAAATGGAATTCCTTCTCCAGCTCCAGCAGCTGCGTGTTTGTGTACGCGGTGCGCAGTCGTCGGGGCAGGCCGTTTTCTGGAACGAATTCAGCTGCAATTGAAAATTGCATTTCTTGTTTGAGTCTTGAGCAAATGGGAATTTGAACATGGCGCACAGCTCCAAATGCAGGCAAATGCGTACGTAACGCCTTCAACAAAACAAATTGCATACGCTTGAGTTCGACAGTTGAGTTCGGGGCGTTACCAACAACAACAACAACAACAACAGAAACTTGCTGGCTTGACAGGAATCAGGAATCAGAGTCCTTCGCACTGATATATTGCGGCAAATTGAAGAAGCAACTAATGCAACTGATGTTGCATAGTGACTTGAGCTCAGCTTCTGTGCTCGCGATTGTAATCAATCCATCAGCTCGTCACCGGCCATAACTAATTCAGCTCCCGGCCAACTGCACACAACAACAGCAACTTTTATTCTTTCACCTAGCCCAATGTTGTCGCTGCTGCTGCTGCTGCTGCTGCTGCAGCTGATGTCGCTGAAACTGCCACCAAAATGCGGGTAACGCATCTCTCGCAAGTTTTGTCGAGCGTCTCGCATCACGAGCTCATCGCTAGTCAGCTTCCAATCTCGAGCGTTAAGTAATTAACAAAAAAACCTAATCAATCAATCTGTGTGGCTTGACGCGTTGCGTCCCAGCGACACTTCAAGTAGTTTGGCTACTGTTTGTGCCTCTTCTTCTTTTTCTTCATCTGTTTGCCTCTTCATCTCTGGCTGGCTTCATTTGAATATCTGACTTGGACGCAGCAATATGCGTTGATTATGCAATTGATGCCTTTTTTCTGGTTTCTAATTTGTATACCCTGAACCACCATTACAAAAAGATGGTGCTGTGCAAAAATATATAACAACTTTAAAGCTATCTAGATGAAACTTGGAAATTATTAGTATTATTCATGCAGGCAATACATATTGACAGCTTTCGTAGAAACGATTGGTCAGTTTTGAAAATGTGTAAAGCTAATTTAGATGTCGGCATTCGAACGGGCGTAGTTCTTCCTTGTGAATGAATTTATATTCAGAAACTTCAAATTATACAATATATTTTCAAGAATGTCTAACTTTTCGTCTCCAAAATTCGAGATGCTTGAAAATCAAATAGAGTTCTTTAAAGACAATAGCTTAATTGTTGACCGTTAATATACACTTTTAAGTCTTTGGTTGCGAACTCGCATATGTTTATTTATTTTCTTAAATTAAGATACCATAACACCATAATAATATCCCAGTAAAGTTAAACTGATACCATAATGTTCTTGTTTTTTATTGCTTCTACAGCAATCTATCTACTGCAGGATCTTCAGTACAAAGCTATAATAAAATATATCTTCAGATAGTTGCAAATAAATTTCCTCTCTGAAATGCTTCAAGTCAAACAAGTAACACAAAAAAAACATAAACAACAACATTGAAACCACACGTGTGCGTATTAAAAAAGCAAAAATAAAATATTCGCATATCATTATATTATGGTAAAGTGAGCATTTGATATTTTAGCGGTGCACACCTTATTTGCATTGATGCGATGGAAAATGTTTGCCACCAAAAAAAAGAAGCAGGAAAATGTTTCCACGAGAATATTTCCAGTTGAATGGAGGAGTTGCGTGAACAGAGTGAGTCTCAATAGCCAGCAAATGGCAGCCAGACATAGACACTGATTGAATTACAGATGCGAGTTCCTTCATCAATACTCGCAGAGCGGATGCCATAAACACCACCTGGTTGGGATGCCACACACACACACACACACACACACCTACACAGACTTACTTCTGTTGAGAGCAACCCATTTGCCCAAAATAGAAGGGCACAGGGATACACCGGTAAACACGAACCGGGAGTTTGTGGGCGTTGCGGGCGGTGGAAACAAGTCGCATGTAAACAGTACTTGCGAAAAGTGCCCAGATACGACAGAGAGAGCAAGGGAGATAGAGATAGAGAGACAGAGAGAGCGAGAGAAGGAGAGAGCAAGAGTGTGGTACGAAAAGCATAAATTTCGCACAAAAGTTGCAACCAAACTGTTTACGAGCAAGTGGCAAAGGATGCTGGAGAAGAGAGAGGGAGAGTGGAGGGGGGACGAAACTGAAAAGTAAAGTGCACAAAAGCAGAAAATATGATTTCCTTTTTGGCGACGACGAGCAGAAAGATAATTTTCTAAACCAAACCGTGCAGACACACACAAGCAGGGAGGCAGAGAGGCAGGGTGGAGGTGGGAGGTGGGAGGCGGAAAGGGCAGGGAGTTAGTGGAGGCTTCCTCCTTGTATAAGATTGGAGCGAAATGAAAGCAAGTTGGTTGCAATTTCTGCAGCCTGGTCAAAATGAAAGCACAGGGCCGAGCCAAACAACGACAGAACGACAGCTGGCAGGGCATTCAAGGTATCTGAAAATTACAAAATGAATTTTTGAGGGGCGTTAGGGATGGGCGGGGTGTGGGTCGGCAGTGCATTGGAAATGTCATCAGCATGGATGAAATGCCGGAAAAGTCGAAACGAAACGAAACTTATCAGCAACTACGTCGGATACTTTGTGCAGCAGCATTTTGGCCTGGTTGAACTGAACTGAAGATTTGCACTTGTGTTTTATAAACAAGAGAGCAACGGAATTTCCTTTATTCGAATATATGTGTGTCGCATACTATTTTGGCCATATAATATTAATTTTCAGCTCGGAAGTGCTACAACTGATTTATGGCACTTGGAATACACTTATTAACAGCGCCGAGAGCATAATTTACATGTTAACACTTAAACGCACTCGCTGCCCCTTTGGGTCCAGTCTGACCTTTTTTTGAGCTTGCACTTTGTCCTCCTCCCAGCACTCAACTATGTGAAAATTTATGTCTGCATTTTGGTTGGTCCAAGTTAAAAAAAAAAAAATTTTCCAGGCTTCAGGCCCACTTAACGCATCTGCTGCCCCTGGCCAACAACGAAATTAAAATGAGCGTAAATTTTGCAATTGTTGCAAAATGTTTTCCATCGCCCCCAAGGTAACACTAACATTTGTAAGTTTTTTATTGCTTATTAAAATGACTACACAGCAAGAAATTAAATTCAGCTTTAGAGGCAAAAATGTCCACATATTTCATATAGTTATCTGGCAATTTTAGCATTTTTATCAGATTATTATTGCCTATTAATAGTAAATAATTAAATTTGCACTGAGAATTGCGAGCTTTCGTTGTCTAAAGATAGAGGTTATTATAGTAATAATATTATATTATATAGTAATATTAATCCATTAAAAAAGGGGAAAATATGTAATGAAGTCATCCAGAATATGCCAGGTTTACAAACATATCGCAAAAATTTCATTACATTTTATTAAGAAAAACTTATTTAAAATCTGGGTTTAGGGTATCTCCTAATCGAGCTGTCTCAACTCGATCTTTTGTCTCGTTTCATTTGAATCTACTGTAAACCTGCTTAACAATACATTAAATTATGAGCTGCGGCTAGGCAAAGTTCGTTACACAATGGAGACTATCGCACATTCTATTCTGGAACTTATAAGTATATATACATATATAGAATAAAAATGAATGCAATGGGTAATTTAACAAATAAACAGCGATTATAACATTTAAATGTCTGACAGTGTATTCATTCTTAAGTCCCATTTTCAGGAATGCAGCTTTTACTGGACAACCCTGGCTGCCTTTCCTCGAATACCACTCTGCATAAGTTGAGTGTGTCTTGGGTTTGGGTTATGTGCTTGACCACTTACACGTGCTAGTCAATGGGGGATGCACATTACGGACATTTGTGGACACATGAACGGGACAGCGGTCAACAAGGTGGACACAATTTGTGGCAGGACCTTTGAACGCCGCCAGCAAAGAACCGCAAACAAGTTGACCAAAGGTGGACAAACAAAACTCAGAGAAAAAAAAATGACCTCAATTTATCTTGTAAATTTTTGGAGCGACTAAACATGGGTGGGAAATGGCTTGAATTATGTTTACCTTGGCTGACAAAACTTTAAAGGACTTTCATGGGGCACAGCAAGTGCCTTGACAAATTCAATCAAAAAAGGCAGCAAAATGGGAGAACAATGGGAGTCAAAGACGGAGCAGGAGCAGAAGCAACAGCGGATGTACAGCTTACGGCTTCCAGCTTCAGCTTCTTCAAAATGCCAAATGCTAGGATGCGATGTGATGCAGTAAAAATGCTCAAGCTGACAACAAAAAGATACACAAGCTACAGCTACAGATACAGATACAAATGCAGACAGAGCTGAGGCAATGGGAGCTCTGGTGTGGTGTGGTGTGGTGTGGTATGGTGTGGGTCGTAAGACGTACGAATGCGCAGAGATGCATCATTAATCATTCCAGCCAAAGGAAGACAACGACCGAGACGGAAAAGAAGGCGATGACGACGATGTGCCAGTCGAAAAAGTCAATTTCTCATGAAAATATATATTTGTATCTCTATCTATTTGCTATTCGTCTCTAAGAGAAACACAAAAAAGTGGCATTTTAAATTGGAGCCTCATACAAAGTTGTATCTATTTTATTGGCTACTCGAATCGCATTAAAGGCAAACGTGGCTCAAAGCTTGTTGCTTGCCTGATGGCCAAGTCCGGCACTTGAGTGCCTGCTGATTAGCTGCCAAGCGGGAGACACAGTCCAAGTTAAGGGCCAGATGAATGTCTTCAATCATTTAATTGTGGGCTTGATTGACATTCATGCGAAAAGTGTACAGCACTACATTCAAGGATCAAGCATTTTCTCTGGATCTGGATTAGTTTTAATTAGCCCCGGACGAAAGGGTTGTTGGCAACAGCCACAACAATAACAACAAAACAGTGCGATTACGATTACGAATACCCCTACCCACAACGGTGGGTTGGGTTGTTGGAGTTCTACTTGAATGCTTTTGCCGAGCTGCCAGTTGCAAAGATAAATTAGAGAAATATATTTAATGACTTTTCATGACCAGCAAATGTCAACAAACAGAACATTTACAGAGCACTCACAACAACAACACAAACAACATAAACAATGATAACAAAACTATGGGCATTCCTTCTGTTCGGAGGACCCTCCTTATTGTTGTTACTGTTGTTGCTGCCACAGTGAGAGGTAGGTGTGAAAATTGTTGATTAATGAAATGTTTTTGAAATGTCATTGTTAAAAGTGCATATTTTAAAGGTGCAGGTTGACTTTGTTATGCATTCAATTATTATTCTGGTTAGTTTTAATAGTTTAATCGCGATGGATACAAGTTGAATTAATTAAAAAATTAAAACTGGCTGATATTAAATAACGATTTAAAATGCTCTAGGTGAGACAGCTCGAACTGGAGATACCCTGTTAAATATATAAAAGGCTTTAATATGAAAATACGTTTTGCTTAACAAAATGTGTGTTTTTATTCGATTTTAATGACATTCTTACAGTAGGTCCAAAATATGTAGAATACACAATAAAAATCAGTTGAAAGGCTATATCTTTACAATTGTATAAATACAACTAGATAAATCTGAATTAAATTAACTAATTTTCAAAATTTTAAGTCTCTAGCTCTTATAGTTTTTGAGATCAGCTATAGAGATAGAGACGACATAGCTCGTCTCGGCTGTTCTGATTAAGAATATATATTTATGTGGTCAGACATACCTCCGTTATTTGCCCTATTTTAATTATGTTTAAATTGTAATGCAATAAAACGAATTCAATTTATACCTAAAAAAAAATCAAGCATAATATTTTTTTTCTGTTGGCCGCCAAAATCAAAAAGCCATTAGGCAGCTTATGGGAGCTAAAGAAACACAACAACAATAACAACAAAAATATCTGCTATCCGTTTAAATATGGTCACATTTTTTCCATGATATCTACACAACAACAAAAAAAGTTTTTCTACTGAACCAAACACCCACTTCGAGCGATGCTCGTGTCAAATCGTCATTGAATCAAGTTGAATACTTTAAAGCGGCTCAAATTGAAAAACTTTCAACATGGCCTCCACAACTAGGTATTTCTCGTTATGTACAATGTATAACGTATAGCGCCTTATGTATTCGTATATAGCATATTTTCATATTTATTTATATATACCATATATAGCATATACAGATGCGCATGTGTCTAAAAAAGAAAGAAAGAAACGTCTCGTCTCGTCTCGTCAGGGAAATATGAAAGCTGTTGGTAAACTTTTATGCAGAGCCTAAGCCTCTGGTCCATAGACCTCTTCCCCTCCCCAGCCACGGTGTGTGTGTGTGTGTGTGTCAGGTCTGTCATTTTGGCCTGGTGCTGCGAGTATTGCTTCAGCCATGGCTCAAATATGAAATCCATCAGGGATGCTAAGAGCTGTCAATCAAAATCAGCGAGGGAAACTTTTTCAACGCTCAACAACAAGAAGAAATTTACATTTCCCTTTTCTGTGTGTTTATTTTTTTTTTTTTTGTGCATGGCCGACTCTCTCTGGCTGGGGTGGATCTGGATTATGCTTATTCTCAGCATGTTTGCCAGATTGAAAGCGAATTAAAAATGAAATTTAAAGTCCCCACCATAATGCGCACCATCAATGCAAAATTAATGCCAATTTAAAAGTTGTCACCGTCGGCGCCCTTTGGGCTCCAATTCGAATCGCAGATCGCCAAAGGTGACAACAAATAATGTGACTCTGGCAAATGCGATTTTGGACAAAAATGATACAGGTATGGAGAAGTATTTGCTGTCCATCATCCGCCAGTTCAAACTATAGTTTCAAGCGTGGCAGAAATTCCATGAAAAGCTGAGCAGCTTTTCGCAATGTGATGGTGTGTGTTTTGCGGGGGGCGGGGGTGGCGTTTAACAATAGCGATCGATGGACAAAAAGTGCCGCCGGCTTATGGAGTGAAAAGAGACCAGACTGTGAAAAATTATCAACGTATATTGTGTGGTGTTGTCCAGACAAAGACAGACAAAAAAAAACATGCGGGCTCAAGTTCAGTGCGCAGCTGAAGGCCAAAAATCAGCTTAGGATCGTTTGGACAACTCTTTGAATGAAACTGGCAAGTAGACTTGGCTGGCATTCAGTGGCAGTGGCAACCAAGCAATGGCCGACCGTCACGATTAATCAATATTTTGTTTGGAAATGCAACAAAAGCGTCGCCAAGTGGAGACTACGAACGGTGCCGGCGGGTGCCTCAGTTACGGATGCGGCTGCCGCATTTCTTTTGGCCACGGTCTCAGTTTCGGTTGCGGCATTTGACAGATCAACGCGCGCTGACAGCTTTGTGTGTTGTTTTTGTTGTTGTTGTTGGGCTGCCATTGAGCAACTTTGAGCATAATTGATGATGCGGCTTTGGCTTTTGAAAATGTGTGATTTTTGTACATGTTTTTTTTTTTCTCTTTTTGGCGTTGGAGGTTGCTTGATCGCATTGGCTTCACGCTGTTCTCCATTATGTATGTAATATGTAGGTGCACACATATTTGAGCTATACATTTGATTGGCTTTTGTGATCAATCGCAGCGAATAGAAGCGAATTTCAGCTGCCTGATCACATCGGCTACTGTTTACGTTCACGCTTTATTGCTGATGATAGGTGAATGAGTAGCAAATCTGCCCAAAATAACACTGCCCGGTAGTCAATTACCAGGTGAAGGCCTCTAATTAGAACTACGCCAGCAATTATATGTTGAATATATTGCGGCTAGTATAGCGACTAAATGAACAATTTGGAATGTTTAGAGTGCTGGGTTTAAGAATCGTGTTAATAGTATTTTGTTGAATATAATATGTTTTAGTTAATAAAACATGCGATTCTTATTTGATTTTTATGAAATTTGTGCAGTTTATCAATAATATGACTGTGTTTATATTTGTTACCAATCGATTTATATCGATATACACAAAACGAAGGCAGTCATCGATTAATTGAAATGAACTTATATTCTTAATTTAAGGTCTCTTTCTCTATCTTTCTTCCTCTTTCTCCCATTTGTAAAAATTTAAATATTAAATTGTGTTTTACTAGATTCCATTCTATGCAAAATTGAAATTTAATGCTGTAGTTGTACATTACTTGCCAAATGGTTAGTGTTTCAAAGTCATTGCCATTGTTTGAAGTTAAAAAGAAAAAGAATTATTTTTCTGCTCGATTTGATTCGCATTAAATAAGCTGTTAAAACGCAACGTAATTCCTGCACCGTTGAAACTGGAAATTAAATGCCAGAATCATTTTTGCTGCCACAGTCACAGGACTCAGATATCCCACTGGGATAAGAAAACCGCGGACTCATGGCCAGCTCAGTGTCCATGGAACGTCCACTGCAAATATTTCTAAGGCCGGAGACGGCCAAGGAAATTGCCGCATTCCACGAACGAGCACAAGGACGAGGACGTGGACGAGTACCGCAAAAGCTCAACCTGTGACCAGTTCGCATCACGGCATTTCCGTGCCCCAAGCAAAAATGGAAAATATAGAAACACATATAAATAAGAATGCGAAAGTATTTGTGTAACGCAAATCGTAAAGCAGAAACTTTTGCTTGAAACAACAAAATAATGCCTCATTTTTTCTTTTTCTTTTTCTTTTTTCTTATCGCTGCAATAAAGCAGCATAAACGCTTCATTTCCATTTGTCTCGCAACTGAAGCGCCCTTAGCCAAGTTCAGAGACGCAACGTCACTCGAACCCGGTGGTGGTCAGAGAAAAGTGGAGGAAAAGGTGGGCAATGTGGGGAGTGGGGCAAGTCTGGGGTTTCACGGTGGGTACACGCTGCTGGCCTGGCCACCCAGTCGGCGTCGCCGGCTGTCCACATCAGAAGGTTTGCCGAAGAAAAACAGATAAAAAAAAGCACCGTTTACACGCCGAGCTCAAGTTTCTTACTTGCTTCTCCCTTTCTTATTGCCAGTTTGCCATTTTCGCTGTTTCGCCATTTCTTATTCGCCATCAATCCGCCGATGTTGTTGTTGCTGTTGCAACATTTTTATCGCCCGTAAGTTTTGCTTCTTTTAAATACAAACGCCCAACAACAACAACAACAACAACCACAACATCAACTAAAACAACAACAATAACAACCGGCGGCATAAATATTATAAAAAAAAACACACACACACACAAACAAACACAAAAAACAAAAGTCACTTCCGTTGCGCAAAAGGAAAACGCGAAAAGTCTTGAGACTCCGACTGTGGGCTGTGCCCCCTCAGACCTCGGTCTAGATGGAGAATTCACAACTTCTAATTAGATGAAAAACCGAGTTAAATGCTAAAAATAAACTCGATTCCTCTTAAGCTGAAACACTCACGGAAACGAAGATCGTCTGAAACTGCGATTAGTACATTTTTATGCATTCATTTAATATGATTAAATGAATAGTTGCAATAAAATATATATCTTAAAGACTCAATTTCTACACTGTATCCATTAAAAATGGCAAAATGGTTATAAAGAATTTGTGGAAAAGTATGCAACAGGCAATCGAATCATCTATACAACTATCTGTATATATTCCCGATCAGTCGATTTCGACTGCATGCAAAAGTCGATCTCAGACACTTCAAATGTTGAATAAAAGTTCTCGTTTAACTCACGCAGATCAATTATATTACATATTATCGATAACTTCGCTGTTTCGTTATCATCGATACAAATCGATTTCCGATAGAAATCAAAGACACAATTATAAGGGAATGGAACTAATATCAGGGTATTTGCTAGTCGAGTAGTTGTCTTGAGTAGAGCATTCTGACTTGTTGTTTTACTTATTTGATTAGCGAGTGTAATTGAGCAATACTTGGAAATCATGCAACGGTTATGTTTTAGATACATTTTATTTAATTCGCGCACTTTATAAGTTTAACTTTCTCTCTTTGTTAAAAGCTGTTAAAATAATGAGAGCAATTATCATAAAAAGTTTTCAGCGAGTCAGAGATTGAGTTGTATTGCTTCCAATCAGCAGATAAGATCACATGCTATGTGCAGTCATTAGACAACATAAATGATAACTGAATATTTAGTATACACGAGTACTTGCTCCTAATACAGACTTTAATAACTCATCAAATTAATATTTCCATGTGGGTTTCAGTATGATGAAAGCTAACCCAACTAATGATTGGAAAATGTGATAAATCTTAACTCGATAAAATTGCCAGTGCGCACAAAGTGGCTACTTGACAAGACAAAGTAGCATATGTAGTATTTACATATGTATGTGTGTGTATATATGTATGCTATATTTGCATGTGTGTGTGTGTGTGTGTGTGTGTTTGGTAATCAACAAGTTTGCCCCGAGTTGTCTGGCGCAAATGCAAATTAATTAGCGAGCTGTGGTGCGTTTGCTTTAATTGCGACCCCAACGAGCCCTGGCAACGTTGGCCCGTTCACCTGGCGTATGCGTGTTGAATGCAACAGCAACAGCAACAGCAGCAGCAGCAGCAGCAGCAACAGCATCATGAACCGAAAGACGAGCACAGACCGATAATTGAATTTGGCCGGTGTCCGTCTACGCATGCGTCCAACGCGCAGCTGTGGCTGAAGATGGAGTTGAAGTTGAAGTTGGAGTTGGAGTTGGAGCCTCCAATTTGCCAGAGGCGCCGCCTTTAAATTTGAGTGATGGCAATGAACGAGTCGAATAGTATCTATGCATATATGGACACTCATAGATATAGAGTGCACACACAGCCACACACACACACACACACACACACACACACTCACACACACACACATACACACATATATATATATGTGCATAGTCATGTTTACAGTGTGTGTAAATATGTGTCCCCGAAAACCCCGACATAAATCATCTAAATCACTCGAACATGCATCTGCTTTGGCGTCCCGAGCCAAAGACATTAAATAAATCGCTGGCTGCCAAATGTTTCACATACGATTTGCCTAAGCAACTTCTCAGCGACGCTCCTTGGTAAAAGTTTTGCATTCTGTGCCAGAGCCACACAGCTCCCTTCGGCTGTCACTTTGTGAACCCCTCAACCCGCACCCTGCACCCCACCACTTTCCCCTTCCCCACTTGTAAACCCCTCACTAGCAACTTGTAACTCCTCCCACTCCTTGTTTGGTGGGTTTTGTGGAGTGTGCTCCTTGGTCTCATGGCCATGTCAAGTGCATGTGTATCATACATTACACACAGGTGGCGACATATGCTCAAAGTCCCATAGTTTATGCTCCATTCGTGTAGAATATTCATGTACAGCGCATATTTCACTTATGTTATGCCAGCTTGGCTGGAAAATAACTAAATTGTATTCGTGACGAAATTATAACTACATGTGATTTTGAATTTACTTAGAATTACTCCATTTAATTTTTGTATTCATTTTTATGCCAAGCAACTATAAATGCGAAAAGATAATAAAAACAAGATAGAACGTTGCAGTCGGACGTAACCGACAGCGGAATACTATTATACCTTAATTTGTGTACAGTTAATCGTTTATCGTTATCGGGGGCGGGAGTGGGCGTGGCCCAAAAAATTTTGGAGTTCGATCTTAGTAGTATACCTTCTAAGTTTGGTAACTGTAGCTCTTAAATTGCGGGAGATACAGGGCGTTTATCGATTTTTGTGGGCGGGAGTGGGCGTGGTCCAAAATTTTTTTTCCACATTTATGAAGGGTGTTACTAGCAATATACCTTTAAAATTTAGTGACTTAAGTTTTCAGATTGCGTGAGATATAAGGGTTTATCGATTTACACCAACAGGTGTATCGGTTCAGGTAGGTGGAGTGGGCGTGGCCATCCAATTTTTTTACCGATCGTTGGGGGAGTCACCAGTAACATACCTGCAAAATTTTGCGACTCTAGCTTGCAAATTACGGCAGATATGCGCATTGTAAATTTCTAGGGACGAAGTTCCTGGGGGCGGCGGATGTGGGCGTGGTCCAAAAATTGGTATGCCAATCTTTGAAGGAGGTTACCAGCAAATTACCTTCCAAGTTTGGATACTCTATCTTTAAAATGTTCGGAGATATACGGTGTTATCGATTAATAATCGGAATTGTCGATTATAGGCGCAGGTGTGGGCGTGGCACCACAAATTTGTTATCGGTTCTTAAAGGCGACTACCAGTAATATACCTACCAAATTTGACGTTCCCCACTCAAAAACTGCGGAAGATATAGCCATTTGAAAATTTTAGGGGCGGGGGTGAAGGGGGCGTCGGAGGTAGGCGTGGCATATGCCGATCTTTCAAGGACCTCGCCAACAACCTACCAACCAAATTTGGTGACTGTATTCATTAAATTGTAAGAGATATGGGGATTTATCGATTTGCTAAAATCGAATTTATCGATTTTCTAGCTCCCTAGTGGACGTAGGTCCAAACCCAAGACACTTTAACTTTTGAGGGTACTTTCCAGTATACATTCCAAGTTTCAAGTCTCTATCTCTAAGGGTGTCGGAGAAACGCGCGTTCATACAGACGGACAGACGGACAGACAGCATGACGGACATTGCACAAAACCAATATACTATTATTACCATTCTGGTATAATAGTATAAAAATTGCGAAATAAACCCATAAGGTTTAAATTTTCTTGATCATCATTGACAGAAGTTTTGTCTGTGAATGAACAAGCCGATCTTAGAGTCTATACTTCAAATGTTGATTATAAATTCTCATATATCACGAGCAGATCAAATTTATTTCACTTTAGCCTTTCATAGTTCTCAAATTGAATTTTATTTTTAAATTGATTGTTTATGTGTCTTTTTAAATTTTTGTTTTCAATTAATTTTTCATTTCTAAGATTATTGCAGTTTTCATAGGCTAAGATCACAAACTAAACATTCATTAACTAAATAAGTTGATTCGCCTATACCTTTTAATAAAAATAATCAAAAAATAAAAATAAAAAATAAAAAAAAATATCTCCTCAATAGCCTGACTTCTGTTTCCGCTTTAAGTAGGCTTTGTCTAGCCTAGTTTTTAAGTTTGATTCACTTGAAATTCTTAAAGTTTTCGCTTTCAACAACTTTTCACATGAAATACGGGCACTGGCTGAAAGCCCATTTGTCCTTGTATCAGCGTAAACGCCACTACCAAATCTAGGTTGACTTATATACTTCCGCTTCCGGCAAACAGAACATACGTTCTGACACCCCTCCAGTTTTGTATTTACCGTATTTTATGGCGGTATTATACGGGCTGCTGGCGTCTTTGCTGGTTGGGCCCGTGCTGAGTGCCGGGCGCAGAAACAGAATTTTATGCAAATATCCTAATCAAATTCACATTTTGAAGTTCAACTGTTTTATCCAAAACTTTTACCTTCAGCTAACGCCAGTAAAGCTTCTGCCGCCGCCGCTGCCTGCGACGCGTGTTGTAGACGCCTCGTCCCCCTGCTCCACACCACACCACACCACAATCCAGCCCCGCCTCCAGTTGTTGGCTCCAGAGATGCCACCCATTTTTAATTTATTTCCACTTAAAAAACGAAGTGCACGACGTAAACGCAAGAAAAGAAGGCCACGGGCATAGGCTCAATCGCAGTCGCAGTCCCAGTCACAGTTCCAATCCTCATCCTCTGCTCTCACTCCTCAACCCGCAGCCCAGCATCCGCAGCTCGCATCCTGTGCGTGCGTCCGGTGGAGCGTCTGCGGCTGCGGTTTGAGCTTGGTTTTTCCTTCTTTTTTTTATACTTATATATATTTTGTGTGGTGTTATCGGGTGGTCGAATGGTTGGTTGTGGGTTGATGCCACGCACACCACACCACACAGTGGCAATATCCTCATCCGCCCATCGCATGCTCAACGGCTCCCATTCTGCGCCCGGCTGCCTGTTTTCCATGCCGTGGCCCAAAAAACTTAAATCCGCATGTCGAAAGCGATTAAACAGTTACCGTGTGGCTTCCCTGGCTGCTGACTGGGACTCCTGAACTGCTGCTGGCTGCTGGCTGTTGGCTGCTTCTTCATTTGTTCAGAATTAAAACAAAAGCAGCCAAAGGATAAAATTAGTCACTGTGGTGACAGTAATTCAGAGCCCCTCTCTCTTTCTCTTTCTCACTCTCTCTTTCTCTCTCTGTGCCACTGTGCAGCTAAATGCAGGAGATTAAACGTTGGAGTTGAAGTTACCACTCCCGTTGTGGGAATTCGTTGCGCCACTCGGCAACAACTGTGCAACATTCGCCGTCGGCTCTGCCTGGTGATTAATTGCAATTTAAACGGTTTCAATTAAGCCAATGCGCATCTTTCTGCAGCACAGCAGCCCAAAGCAGGCGCAAACACTTTCCATTTTCCATTTTCCTTCTTTCTTTTTTTTTTAAATTTTGGATATTTTTAATATCGATGGAATCGATGGTATTGAAAGACAACTGCTGCAGCTGGTGTTGCCTCGAGATTTGTGTATCGATTGATGACTGATTTGCTATGTTGAATTGGCTGCTGTGCATAATTGAGAGGAACTGCACTTGGTTATATGATAACCTTCAATAAATGTTATCGATTCGACTCGGTAAGCTGCGCTCAAGATTGTTGTATATATATTTGTTTAATGTTATTAGTAGATTATTTTATAATATTCTCACAAGCATATGTCCGCAACTGTCATTAATTCACCCTCTGAGCATGTGCAAGTACATGCCTCTATTATAGTAACCATCGACGCCATGTTACCGCCCCCTTTTGAGCAGTTGTTGCCATGGTCAAGGCACAACAATTCCAACGAGTGCAGCCACAAGGATTAATTTCTAATTTCACCTAATGCTCCGCCGCCAAGTGTTTCAGTTTGTGTTTGGTGCGTTGTTTACATTTTGGTTGTCGTGTTTTTATATTTTTGTCTAATTTACCTTGATAAAATGATCCCAGTGCCACTCGTAGTCCCATTTTCATGTACATTCCCATTCCCAGTGTTTTGTGTCCCTTCCCATGGCCCAGTTGCCAGCTTGCTCTGCCCTACCCCCAGGCTGTCTCCGTCTCCGTCTCCGTTTCGGCCTCTAAATGCAGCCCAGTCCGTGGTCTCTGGCTAGGGCTGTGGCTCTAGCTTGGCCTTCGGGCCCACATGCTTGCTACCATCATTAATCATGACGTTTCAGCTCTGACACATTTGCCCGATCGGCAGCAGCAACAGCAACAGCAGAAGCCGCAGCAGCAGCAGCAGAAGCAGAAGCAGCAGCGTCGGCGGCGGCGGCGGCGGCGGCTACGCACTATTGTAATGAAAACGTTTTGAAAGCCCTCAGACTAACGTCTGCCGCGTCCAGGCGTCGCGGCCCGGCCATAAGAATCGAGAGTCGGACGGACGCACAGCAGGCCTCCGCACGAGGGCGACGACGACACGTTGATAGACAATGAAGTCCACAGATGAGCAATTTGAAGACAAATATTTTCATAATGCGACCACAGCATACACCACACAACCCACAGGCCAAACAACCCACATGTAAATATTGGCTAACTATTTACAAACTATTAGCTACAGTTGAGGGCAGACTAATTGTAGAGGAAGACAAAACGTAGCTGGGAAGGAATCTGCTGAGGGGGTTGCACACCTTTAAGTGGAAGAGAATGGAAACAGAAGATCTTGTTGAAGTATTTTTCCAAATTAATTAACAGAATGTTTACACTCAGCACAAAGCGTTCAAGTTCTTAATTTAGCAGCATAATTACAAAATTAAAGCTGATGTGGGTTACTTTAGTTTATTGATTTAAGAAAGTGAACAACTTAAATGAGATGTTAGTCCCTTACTCCAATCTATGATTTTGATACGATTTAAGAGCACAGCTATACTTGAAATAATCAAGAGTTCATTTTCATTATCTGGTTTACAAATTTAGACCATGTCCCAATGCACTGATATATATTTAATATTCCTTACTGTATTTTTTTACATAACTAATATTCGAAAAATTAGTCATGTTGTCAACTTATGTACATATTTACATACGATATGCTCCTGACACAAGTGTATTTACTGTTCCTTTGCCTCGGCGAATGAGCAGCTAGCCAATGGGACAAAACTCGTATACCCTATGGTATATGAAGGATGAAGGGGTGGGACAGGATAAAAGAGCATATGTTGCTACTACTGCTGCTGTTGGCAAGCGATACAATAATTGCTCTGGGTTGTCGTTCACATCATCATCGTCATTGTTGCGGCTTTGGCATGGATTACAAAAAATAAAACTATACACATAAACATAAAGAGGAAAAAAAGAGTGGCACCAACAGAAATGAGTACAACTAAACAAGAATTCAGTATACAAAGCCGCCATTCATTCCATAGCCGGCGTTTGCAAACACACACACACATACACACACGCACACACCACGCCGTGTGTTTACACACACACACGACCATGTCATGCAATGGTCACAAGCGGGAGCTGGAGTTGACCAGGCTAACGTGTTCTGTTCGATCAGACAACGACTTTGGCAGCACCACCACCACCAAGAAGGTGAACATTGTTGTTGTTGTTGTTGTTTTTGTCATTGTGTATGTTTGTGTGTGTGTGTGTGTGGGTTTGTGTATGAGTGCCTCAATCATGTAATTATTTCCTCCGCAACCGCTTTACCAATACCGACGCGTCCGGGCAGAAAAGTGACCAACACATGCACAGAGCAGTCGACAGCAACAGCGACATCGACATCGACAAATGATATTACAAGTGGGGCCAAGTTGGAAGGCATTGGATATAAAAAAATAAATAAATAATAAAAAAAAGCCAAAACTGGTAGCGTGTTTCGCTTTGAGTTTTGTTCTCTCCTTGTACAATTCTTTTTTACGCTAAGCAAACAGCAAAACAGGAACAGAACAACTGGAGAATCAAGAAAGAATAAATGTCTTTTATAGAGCCGAACATTATATACTCTAAAATAGAAACACAAAATGTCAACATGAAAACTTAGCACAGACTGTACAGTTTTTGGTACATTTTAACGATTCACGTCGACGATAACTTTACATGGAAAACTTTTGACTTTTAATATTTTTAATAAATTAAAAATGTTGCCATTATTGTATAATTTTCATATTTCGAGCTTTGCGATTAGGTTAATCGTGTTAACCCCTTTTATGTATAGATTTTTTATCTCAACGAAAAATTAAATATTGTACTTTAACAAACCTTTAATTGGCCTGCAAGCCCATCAATCGCTTACTCTACGAGCAGATTCGACTTCTTGTTCAAGCCCTTAAACTAGTTAAAATCAGGTATAAATAAAAAACACTTGCATACTTCATAACAAAGTTGCTTAGCCTTCAGCAAGAGTAGAAAAAGTACAACACAAAGGTAAAAAACACACACACACACACACACACAAATGTATGCACACACACATAGGTGGCACAGACCTACAGGCAAGAATATATGCATATGTATGTGTGTGTGTGTGTGCCAGAATATATTTATGTGTGTGAAGGTGTGTGTGTGTATGTGTGTGTGTTTTTGTGTTTCGTGTTTTTGTTACTCAATTTAATTCAGGTAAAATATTTTTTATCCATGCCCGGAGCGCGCTTAAGCTTTGGTCACGAACATGAAAAAGCGTCGTTTCCGTCGAATTGCTCGAAAATGGTTGACGGTTGATTGGTTCAGTTTTTAGCTGAGCCCCAGGCTGAGGCCCGCTGTCTAGAGTCTAGACGGAGCTGCTTTCAATTCAAAATGGCAGCCAACTAACTTTCCGAATATGAATTTGGAATACGAGTAGAGCAAAATGGCTTATGGGATACCGAGAAAAAAATGAAAGGAAAATTGCAGTTCCCAAAAAAAACAAAAAAAAAAAAAAACAAACAAACAAAAAATAAATAATGAAATGTAATTATGCTTATAATAATTTCACTTCTTAATGCTTTTATCTTGAGTTTGCAGCTTGTTTTGGCCCATGAAAAATAATACCAAAACGAGGCTGAGAAACTACAAAATGGAACATTCAAATTGCCAAAACGAAATGGCTTAAAAAGGTAGCTGTTCCATTTGCGGCTCTTTTCGTAACCTTCGCACACTTTTAAGATGGGGAGTGTAGAAAAAATACTTTTATTATAATAACATTTAATAATGTTGCGGTTTCTGCCATCATTTGCAATACCAATTTTTGTATTATTCCTATTTTATATTTTGTAGCTTTGTATATTATTTATTGAAATTTTGCTCTTGGGAACGTTTTGAACTCAAACGAATGCAATTTGCTGTACTTATCTATATAGCCAATTTGATATGTTGTGGTTTTGATGTTGCGCAATGAGTAAAAGCATTTTGTACTTACTTATGGAGTTATCACCTGAAAGTAGAAAGAAAACGAAATCGTTTATGAATTGAGTCTGAGTTAGAGTTGAAATTGAAATGTTCACTCTTTTAATATATTAAGAAATTTAAATATTTTGTACTGAGGTAGGTTGGATCTTTTAAAAACAGGTTGGTTGCTTTGAATAGACCAAATTAAATACATAATTTAAACCTATTCAAGCCCAGTCTTGTTGTTCCGTAATCTTATTATTCTAATTTTGTTTTTCCACTGATTGATTTGGTCACAATTTGTACAGAAATTAGCTTCTGATACGAACAAATAAGTATATGCTATAATCTTGTTCAGCACTTCAGTGAAGACAACGTTGAAAGTGCCTTAGCTTATAAGAAAGTTGGTGTGGAGTTTAAATAGCAAAGTTTGAGTTTATTTACTTAGTCGTAAGTAAGTATTATGAAATTGAGCACAAAAGTGGAAAATAATTAACCCCAAACTTGGCAGCGGAAGTTTCAAGTTGTTGCTGCATGTGACCAGACCCAGACCTGAGCCCAGACCGAGTCCAAGAGTCGAAGCTAGCGTTGGAGCCACTTCCCGAGCATTTGTTGGATGGGGCAACACATGCAGCACGTAACGAGCGGTCAAGAAAGTGGCCGTGCCGCTTCCGGAGTCAGCGACATCAGCAAAATACTAAACAACTTGCGAGCCATGTAATTGAGAAGTTTTCGGTCGTTCGATAGTAGAGAAAAACCTTTAAGCTACTCGCAGGCGGTTGTCTCCTGTCTGCCAGTACATTATTTGCACAAAAATGAAGAAACCGCCCAACCGAAATATCAAAGGAGTAACCACCCGGGGTTTGGGAATCGAGGGGGAGAAGCTCGAGGAAATAAAATCATGCGGTTGGAAATAATAGCGTCTGGGCTGTCAGTTAATTCTGGTTTGGGGAGTGGAGCCAAGCTTTGCAGTTTCACAAGCAAAACAGTCAAATATATTGAGATTTTTGCCAACAACGGCCAACAGCTGCGTGATTAGCAAATATTTCGATAGATAATAAGAAAATATGAGTATTTATATTTACTGCATCTACCCCAAACTCAGACATATGACTGGCATTTTGATGTGGCAATTTAAGAATTGCTTATTTTGCTTGTAGCTTAAACATTGCATATACGATTGAGTTTAAAGATGTTGTGAGTCATTTACTAACTCGATTCGTGTATAAAAACTTGATAAAATCGCTATATAATAATCTGTGTATACTTTTATTTAACTATGGCAAAATATAGGATATAGACTCAGCTCCTTAAGAGGAAACCTGTAAAGTAAATCCATCATCTCCTATTTTTTCAAGGATAAAATTAAGCAATGTACTTCATAAATAAATTTTTTAAATGATTTTTTTTTTTTAATTATAAGAGCTGATTTTCAGCCATGCTTTAAGACCATTTGCCTAATTGAAAAAATAATTCGACAAATTTGTAAAAATGTAAGTGAACTTTAAAGTTGTTTTTAGTGCTATGTGGAGCCCAAGTAGAGCCAGTTCGAGCCCAGAGCCAGAGCCAGACGCAGACGCAAACGCAGAGCAATGGCAACGCCTTGGTCAGCTCAAAATGATACCGTTGTTGTTGTTATTGTTGTTATTATTGTTGTTGCTGCCCCGTAGCTGACTGACAGTAGGTGTGACCAGTCTACTCATTCATTCTGACAGTTTTCCCACCCACTCTTGCACAAAACGCAATTTGTTGGATTGTAGGTTGTGCCCTCTAAGCACGAAAGGTAAAAGTGCTTGCCATATCTAAGTGTATGTGTGTATGCGTGCGTGTGTGTGTGTGTGTATGTGTATGTGTGTGATTGTGTGTGTGTGTGTGAACCACCACCGCTGCCTACAGGCTTTGCAATGGCATTGACTGGGCGGGGGTAGTAGTTTGTGGCGCCACAAACAGCATTTTTCGCAGTTGCCAGTCGCGTGTCTCTTTTGCCTCTTTGGAGAGTTTGAATATTTTCTTTGGCTCTTTTCGCTTTTTGGTTTTTTTTTTTGGTTTTTTTGTGGGCTGCGCTTGCAACTAATTTTCATTTCCAGCACAGTGCACCTTTTGGCAGCAGAGACAGCGGCAGTCGCAGCGACAGACGTTAAGAAATCTTATTAAAAAGTAAACAGTGCGATAAAATTGAATTTGCATTCAAAAGCCATTAACCACAGCAGTTGCTGCTGCTGCTGCTGCTGCCGCTGCGGCTTTTGCCGTTGACAGACGTTGTGTCCTTGCAGCCAGAAATTAAACGGGATATAAGAAAAAAATAGCTGAGCCGTAGCTTTAATATACGGCTCTGTTCGAAATTCGATTATGTAATATCTGTATTTAAAAATCGCGCTGTGAAATTATTATTTCACGCACATCGAACAAAATCAGCGACATCTGTTTTCCCCTCAAACAAGTCAGGGCTTTTCCAAATTCAGGCCAGAACAAATAAATGATTTACTTTTGTTTTTGTTTTTCATTTTACATTTGCGATTGGAACGTGCTTCAGCTGAAATCGATGCTAAAATTATTATATAATCTATGTTGGCACTCATGTGGAAAAATGTTATATTTTAATTGCATAACAATTTCACGCACTTTAGCAAAATCATAGCAATTATTCGAACAGCAATTTGTCCAATGATCTGAACGATGCGTTTATTATAAACATTCACCCAGACAGACATTTTTATGCCAATTGACATTCAAAATTGGATCTAAACACACCCCAATTACACAGCGCATGGGAGCATGTAACCATGGAGGTAAACGCCAACGGGTCGGGGATCCTAATGTATATATGTATATATATACATATATGTGAGCACAATTGGAATTGTTTGATGGTTCATAAATGGCCCACTTATTTCATTTAACTGTTGTCCATGTACGAATATCAATTAATAACTGCCGCCATCGCTTAGTTGTAATTACACTCGATATTCAATACTCAAGTGTGTAATTGCATTTGAACTTGCCTGTGTTTTGAACTGCCAGTTATTTATTTATGCACAATGAATCGCTCGATTTAATGTGTCAACATTATCCATGAATGTATCTATAAAATGCAATACAATTTATGACTGCATTTGTTGGGCGGATTGGCGGATATCTAAATACACTTGTATATGACTACATATACACTATATTTTTAATGGCCTTGCTGATTTTAATTTGCTTAACAAAATCTGTTTCTCATTCGATCTTAATGACGTATATTCTATCACTTTACAAATGTATATTTGAGTAATCTAAATTACATTTGTCTATAATCGAGAGTTAAAAAATTATATAAGGTATATTTAATTTAATCAAAAATGTTCAAGATAGCTCGGAAAAGAGTACAATTTTATTATTGCGCTTGCAAAAAATTACTCAACATTTTTATAACACGACTCTTAATTATTCCAAAATTTTGTATCACTAGCGATTTACGACAGAACATTTCAATCAGCCGATGAACTGCATCATCGATTATCAATCACATGGATAAATGCTGCTGACATAATTATTGCGGATTGACGCAAGGCAACAAAGTAACTTAATAATGATAACAAGAATCTTGACATCACTTTTTGGCTTGCAGCACGAAATAAAAATGTCAATTTAAATAAGAATTCCCGATGCAAATCAATCAGACTTGGACCATAGCGATCGAATCGACTAAAGCAGTTGATGTATTGGCCGGGTCTGTGATTTCTGAATGATGACTGGCTGGCTGGCTGGCAGGCGATTTTCGCAAACATGTCACACAGTTTACAGTTAAGAGATGACAAATTCATTTTTAACACGCGGCCCAGAGTGAAACCCCGACATGATGGACCAACAACCATATAATCATCGCCACGTCTACAATAAACCATTGCAGTGCAGATTTCGCCAGTAAAAACCACCACATGCAAAAGTCGCTTATGTATGTGGCATGCGGCATGTGGCATGGCCGACTGTCTGACGGTCTGGCACTCTGTGTGCCAAGTGACGTTTAGCTGTCAACGGCCCCCAAAAAAAAATAACTCAAAAGTCGTAACGTGTGTATCTGTATCTTGTATCTGTGTCTGCAGCATGTGTGTCCCGCTTGCTACGCACCTCATCACCCAGATAAATGTACAAAATTAAAGATTCTCCTGCTAAACGGAAGCTTAGCCAGAAAAAAGGTCAAGTCCGAAATGATGGATGATGCCATGACGCTCTCACACTCTCGCACTTGCACACACACACACACACACACACACACACATACATACACACAGACATTCACATGACACCCCAATCGACGCGGAGATGAATGAAATGGCTGAGTGACATTTTGTTGTGTGGCCCTGAAAGGTCTATTAAAATTGTTGGGTGGTTGCAAATTCCAGCTCGGTTTAAACACTTATTCTTATCTCTTGCTCAGGTAGTACGTGTTGTGCTTGACTACCTTGTGGCAATATCCGTTGCAAAAAGTTTTTTAGCATCATAATTTTTATCGCGCCATTCATCGCATAAATAATTCTGTTAACATTTTCAACAAGCCACAAATTAAAACTACAAAGCACTAAAAATTCGTGCCTGCAAAATTTACGACCAACGGAATCACGTGTCATCCACGCGCTGCATGCCCCCAGCCCATGCCAGCCCAGACCATACCATACCATAACATCCCATCCCATCCAATCGCATCCCATCCGCAGCTGATATGATGCATGACTCGACGGAAGGCGAACTCGACGGCAGACTTAAGGATTCGAGTTTCGGATTCAGGATTCACGTGCTAAGCGTATGCGAATTTAAATCTGTTTGAATACGGAATCCTTGAAGCCTTTTTTGTGGTTCGCTATTTGAATATAAAGCAGTGGGAAAGACACAAACACACACATAACCACATATAGACACACACACCCTTGCGTCAGTCGATGACAAACAGAAAATCCATTTCACACAAACATTAGTTTTATTTAAATCGCAGACAAACACACACATACACACACACACACACACATGGGGCACACGACCACGACCTTTGTACCAGGCCAAAGGAGCAGCGTCGAGCATGTGTTCCAGCCCATACTTGTGTGGCTGTTGTCCTTGTTATCCTTGTTGACTTTTCACGCTCTTTTAAACGCCGTTAAATATTTCAATGGTGACTTCGCTTCTTGTCTACTTACCGAACTTTGCCTTTCGGGCTACATTTATCACATTTGCCATTTGCCACAGCAAATGGATATAAATTCGATAAATAAATTATTGTATTTCTTAAATGGGTTGAGAACAAATCAATGTTGCATAGATATGATATATTCGTACCCAAATCGAGACTGCAACTAATATGACATTAGGTATAGTTGCTGTATGCTGTATGAATTAGTCGATCCAGGCACTTCAAATACCAAATTTAGCCAAAGTTTATTTCATTTGATCGATAACAGGTCCAGTTTGGTGAATATCGATCTATTAATATTTTTGATATAGATATTTTATTGACCAAAAGTGGTTCCGTCAAAAACACATATTGCTTTATATCAAAATATATTTTCATATTGAACATCAGTATTCAACAGCAGGGTTCATGGTCGAGATCTCTCGACTACAGCATTCAATGATTTTTCATACTACATATACAAATATTTGCTTTGAATGTGTTCAAAATTCACACTTGTGATTTCGTTCGGTTGATTGTATTCAACTAATTAGTTTTCGAGGTCTGCAAATATTAGAATCAGCAGAGCGTTACTTCGAGAATGCTGACTAGTCGACATCAGAGTCTCTTGTTCACTCTATGATATAAGTAAATTATGGCATTTTTAGCTTTTATTTGCCTTAAGGTGCACCGCATAACCCGCTCCCTCTATCCATCCATTAAGTGCACTAATTGCTGCACTGTCTCGTTGATAACTAAGCGGCATTTCATGTAAAAATCCGATAATTTATTAACTTTAAAGAGTTGTTAATGCAGCTGCGCTGCAACAGACGAGAACTTATCGTTGAGTGCTGGAAACTGAAGAGTCGCAAGTATTTCCCCGACAATTGCAAGTGTATTCGCATGCAACCGAGTGTGGGTAATGCGATTAACGGTCTGATATGCGGTAATAAATAGGTGTATTTATACTTGAGCACTTGCTGTATTCACTGTGGCTGCCACTAATGTCGACAACTTTAGTCGTAGCTGGGCTCGGGGTCTTTTGATAAACGCTCAACAATGCCGCTAACAAGCAATTTTTATGGCCGAAAATCCAATTCAAATGTTTACAAATCGTTTAAACTGGGTGTACACTGCAGCAGTTGAGGAGTCGAGGAGTCGAGGAGATCGGGCCAGCGAAAAAGACATAAAAATAAATCGCGTACAAATTGAAAATAATTTCAGATTTGATTTTCTTCTTTACGATGATGGTAAAAACGCGCTTGGCTACCAACAACAACAGCAGCAACAACAACAACAACAACAAGAACACTGCTAGCAGCAGCTGAAAATGGACAGAGACATTCAAATGTGGACAGCGGGTCAAACTAAGTGGGTAAGGCGGTAAAACCACCGCAACCACAATGCGGGGTGTTCCCTTCCATTTGACTAAGTACACAAGAATAGAGCGTAAAAAATTTTATCGTCGCGCTTTTTACGGAATGTGATCCGCGGCGATTAAGTGCGCGGCTTTTGTGTCATTGTCATGCCGTCGTCCTGGCCAAGGGTATGGAAGGGGCGATGGGAGGAGGAATGGGGTGATGGGAATGTCAATGGGGATGTGGTTCGAGTTCAACTTCCACGGCTTTCACTGCCGTAGTTTATTTGCTCAGGGGGCTGGCAAACCAACCACCGCAGTGCTCCAAACAAGGGCAGCCGCACTTGCCGCCCAAGCTCGTAATGTATTCAAATTTTCTAAGGCGAGGCCAGTGTCGGTGCAGTCATTTCATAAAATGCTTCTTTTTTTTTAAATTTAATCGTGGACAAATATTTTCATTTCACTTTTTTTTTAGCTTTTAGCTAAATGAGCGGAAATAAAATTAAATCGATACTGGACGTTGTTTAATTCTATAGCCAAAGTTGTTTTTCGCAAAGCTTTCCTAATTTGCTGGCGCTAAATTGCCAAGTCTCACAGTGGGATGAATATCATCGTAATAAAACGAAATGGCATATATACTTGGGGTTTTATCTATGAAGGTTATGCTTTCGATATGAAAATCTGTTAGATCTAAGGTTACGCATTACAGTTACTTTAATAGGAGTTTGTCGAAACCTTTTATTTTTATTTTGGATCGAATTTTTGCTTTCTTTCGTCTATTTCGCAGAGTTGATAACCTTAAATCATAAACCCAATTGCGCAGATTTATATTATATTTTCCAACACTAAAAAAGCGACAAATCTTAAATTTACTATATTTTTAAATTGCCTTGTGCCAAGGAGAGTATTTTTCTTTTGATTAAAATAAAAGTGTTAGTTTGGATAAGTGTGTTTTGCGGAGTAGAATGAAAATCGTACCACACAAGTATCACGAACATTAATTTTTCATAATTTTCGTAAGAATGTGCTTTAAAATAATGACAAATCAGTTTGCAGATAAGGACTGGCCGCAAAAAAATAAAACGACTTTGTTATTTTTGGGCAGCCGCCAGCGTACTTTTCCGAGCTTAACTAATCGTAACAGATTTTTTTCCGAGTCACGATGCGAGAGAATAGCACAAAAAAAAGGGGAACCCTTTGGGGGTAAACGTCTGCCTGGCCATATCCTGCGGCCTGTCAATTAGAACCCTTTGTTTGCCTTGGACTCCTCAAGACGGCGCAGTATCTTGGCGCACTTATCTCCATAATAAAGTCGTAACAATTAATTGCGCGACCTTTTCAGTGGCTCAGGCCTAACCCAATCTGGAGCTCCTTTAAAAGGCGACTGTCTCTCAGACTGTGCTTTAAACAAAAAAAAAAAAACGAAATCACCTTTTGTGGATTGACGCATAATTAGTACTTAAAAATTATTTGACGAGTCTCAATTAATTTAATGATTTTTTTGTTTCAACTGTCAAGCAAGAGGATTTAAAATAAATGTGTTATGGGTGGCTTGATGTTGTTACTTTTTTATTTTTTCTTTTATTAGTTGCAATATTTGTACCATTCTCAAATCGATGTCTTGTCTATTTTCAATACTATTTGACAGTTTACCCAAATACTATATGAACTTGCTGAGCTTAATAAAATAAAAGCCTAATCTTCTCTTTAGTTTCATTAAAGTCATAAGTCATAAAAAACGATTACTCCCTGCTTACTATCCCCTTTAGTAACATTTACAAGATAACCCAAAAATCTGTTTTAGCTTAAGCTTCATCCACTGGGATACGTGTGTTTTTACATCTCCTGAATGGTATTATTATGCATTGACTTCAGGACTCCATTGATTTTTCGCACTTGGTCGCGGTTTGTTCTGAATGAATTCAACTGTAAAGGTTAAAATTATAAATGTGCAAATGACTCATCATAAATAAAATTAATAAACAGCACGGACAAAGCCGAATGCCGAAAGAGTCTGAAGAGGCAGGAGAAACCTTCATTGAGAAAAAGTACAACGCATCAACATAAATATTATGATAAATTGTTTGTTATAATCATAATCCGCAGGGGGTAAGTTTCGAGTCGTGCGCTACGCATTTTTTATACAGCGACGCCCCCGTACCTCAGACAGGGGCTGGAACTGGAACTGGAACTGACAGAGGCGCGGGATGAAGTGGCGCAACATATGGTCGGTTGGTGGGTGGATGGATTATACAGATGGCACACGAATCTAGCTGGATTGCGATTCAATAGCCGCGTCCAAAAAAAGGGGGCGAATAACAAGTCAAGTTACTTTTTTATTGGTTTCGCTAACTGATGGCCGCACTGGGATTAAAAGCCAGCCAGAATTATGAATACACCTATAACGACACACAAGCACAGCAGCAACAACAACCAACTGGTATGAGTTGAGATACACTCGCGTATCTCGCAGATACTTTGCGAACTGAGCATCTTGCGAAGCCATAAACGCGTCGTATTATAACTTTGCCTTCAGTACATTACAAGCTGGAAGCTTTACGCCTAATTAACACTTTATTCAAGTTGAAATTTTATTGTTTCAATTATGTGAGTGAGTGAGCGCCAGAGGCACCAGCCAATTGACAAAACAATTTGTATTTGAGAGCGCACACATGAGCAACACACACACCACACACACCACACACACCACACACACCACACACACCACACACACACCAAGCAACAGCCCAACGGGGTACAAAACACCCACGGACACAGACTTTGCTAGCGACCACATTAAAATTCAGGATGTGATTCAAACAATTTGCGGTAAGCGCAACAAGCCTTGATTTAAGTCTGTTAGAAATAGAAGAGGATGAGAGTATGAATTATTACAAAATTAGACACATTCTTGGAATAACAAAATGATTTGTTCTCAATATTAAAAAAGGGGTAACATGTATTAGATTTCGATATAATGATCCGTATAACAGTATTATATTTAAGTATTACATTAAAAGGCATTCAAATAGATAAGGGAATAAGAATGTTATTAAAAATATAAGTTCCATAATTATCAGTACTATAAAAGATATTTACACTGAGCAAATCTTAATTGGAATTAGCCGCTTTAAATATTAACTGATCCCGGAAACGTTTTAATTTTAACGATCCTCCACTCGGTGGGATACTGACAGCACTTGAATACGGACAGAACCTGACAAGGAATTAATTTGACAACATTAACAAATTAAACTGTTAAACCAACACAGCATACTCACACACACCACACACACACACACATTTGTCGAGTCAATGGAGAACGGTAACAGCGCTCCCAGAACCCAGTTCCCAGTTTTCTGGCCTTGCCGCCCGCTTGGCAAACGGACGGACATTTACAACATCATTTGTAATCCATATCGCTCAGCATGTAGTCCCAATCGACTGAGTGTGTGTGAGTGTGTGTGTGTGTGTGTGTGAGAAAAGATGTATTGACCCTTCAACAGATTCTGTACGAGTGTCGGCGCTTGGAATGCTTCACGCTATTTATTGGCTCACTTTCACTCGGACTTGGAGACGGAGAAAGAGACTCAAGCAGCCCCAGTTGCCACAGCACGTAACTGTAACTTTGACTTGGACTGTGAGTGTGTGGCAGCTTCAGTGTCGCCCACAACTGCCCCCAAGAAAATGCAACCGTACGCTGGGGAATTTGAGATTTCTCGCTTTCCCTGGCCACGTGTTTGGATTTCACGTTACACTTGAAACATTTGTCGGATTAGTGGTTCCCATTTGTCAACATGATGGTGTGCTTGATACTAATTGGCGTTGTATTAGTTTAAGTCAGTGTTGGTCAATGCAACCCACACACACACACACACACACGAACATAGAGTAAATTCAGCGGGGAATGTAACCTTGAGTTTAATGAAGTGCTCTTAAAGAGTATTCGAATTTTATTTGATTACATAGCGAATTTTCCGCTGAGTTTTATTTTTTTTGTTATCTCTATTATAAATCACAAAGTTTTTAATTAATTTTTATGCTAAGTAATGGTTTCTAATTGCTTGAAAAATGATTTTGCTGGTGTGAAATCGAATAGTTGAGTTTAGTTTTTAGTCTTGATTTATAATTTAAGACATCGAAATGTAACAACAAAGAACTTGAAATCTGATTTAAATTTTACTTAACCATTTCTTTTTAAAGGTTTAAATTGCCACTAGCTATGTTTTTCTAAAAATAGGAGTATCTTAAAGTGCTCGAAAGATTTAATTTTACAAGCTGAACTTAGACATAAGTTATTGCTAACTTTGGCTTTGGCCCACAACTGGTTGCGCCCAAGTTGACCATCCTTCTTAATGCAACTGTGAGTCAAGTGCCATGGGCAAGTAACATAAGTGAACGCACCCATTATAAACGCTCCACTTGTGTCCACTTGTGATTAATTGAAATGCTGGCCAAGTGAATGGCAAATGGAATGGCAAATGTTGATAATGCTCGAAATGTTGCACAAATGCGAGATTCGGCACAAAATTTGCAGAGAGTGTGTGTACATACATATGTGTAGCAATGTAACTGCAACTTGCAACTGTTGCAACTGTTGTTTGTTGCTGGCAGTCCGCTGGTCCCATTCCCAGCTTTCGGCTGTTTTCCTGCCATTGCCGTCACAGCCCCTTTATCGAAGAAGGGGACAGGAAAAATATTTTGACAAATGAACCTAAATAACAGGTTGCAATCGCTCAGAGGGAAGACAGCGAGTGTGTGCAACATATGCGTGGAACCTGGACCCCTGGACCATGGCCTCTCATGGTCCTCAGCTCGTACCCACAGTCGTACCTGGACAGGAAAACGTATGGTCAGACAACCTTGATACCTCATTTATTTTAAAATGTAGCTGCCACAGTCGCAGGCTGGCTTCAGTTTCTGCTGCACAAATGAAATCGACACATTGGGTTAAAAAATATAGCAACAAAAAATACAAAACGAAAGAACGTCTTGAGCTGAATTCATCAGTCGCACTGACGAATCGACGTCGGGCCACTCTCGAAAATTGTTACAAATGATCGCAAATAACAGATCTTTGCCGCACCGGTTTCGGGCTTGGTTCAGGGCGCGCTGTCCATCAAAGGAGCCGAACCCAGAAACATGAAGAGAGATAGAAATAGAGAGACAGACAGAGAACGAGAGAGAGAGAGAGAGAGAGAGGGAGACGAAGACTAAGACGCGTTGCGTGTGCTCGTGTGATCGAGTGGGTTTCAGATTGGCTCTCCACAGATGAGATTGGCCAGCTGGGATTGCCTTATTGGGTTCTGGTTTGAGCAACTGGAACTGTTATTGGAATCTGGACTGCGGCGCCGGTCGATTTCTAGCTAAATTGCACTGATTTCTTGATTAATGAGAATTTTGCATTTTCAGTTGCTTTGTTGATTGACGCTTTTCATGTTGCCGTGGCAAGCGTAGAGTTTTAAGTGGCACTTACTAAGTGTATACTTACTCTGATTGTTGTTGTTGCTGCTCTTGCGCGATGTCTTCTTCTCTTTCATCCAGGGATATTCGGGCACAGAGTCCATACCATCCGGTGTCTGCGGTACACCACCAACACCGACCGGATATCCGCCACCGACACCGCCACCGACAACAGGTGTGCCAATTTTCGGGCTCTCCGGACTCAAGTGATTGAGAAACTCGGCCATCGAGGGCTGAGAGTTGATGAAACCCCCCTCGGAGGCCATCCAGTAGGCGGTGTCCGCCGCTCGTTTATCACAGTTCGGTGCCATTTTGTTGACAAGCATCACCGCTGGCGGCGGTCCCTGCGGTCCCGGTCCGGTCACAACGGGCACCACCGTCGTCTGGCCCGTTTGCACCTGAAGCGGATTGAGTGGCGACTCCGATTTGATCTGGGCGCCCATTTGGGTTGTGTCCAATGTACTGCACACCTCTTGCATTGTAAACTACACTTGTTTTTGTCTATTCTCTATATATATTGCTTGAGCTTTCCTTTTTAGTCATGCATCTGGAATGGAGAACCGATATTTTAAAATAATCAATCCCCAAAATGACAATATAATATATAAAAAAAATATATATTTTAGTTTAGACATATTATGTCTCGTTATTTAAATTGTTAAATAAAATTGCATCTCTGCACAACAGTCATTATTTATATTTAAATACTTTAGTGTATTGCACAACATTTACAAATATTTTCGACATGAGTAACGACAAAAATTGATTATTTTTATTGTCTTTACAGAATGGTCAAAATGTGTTTACATATTTAATTATTAAGCCAAACAGTCCTCTAAAAAGAAATTAATCAAGCAATGATATTTTTATGGGTGTAGGTGTTAGAAAAATCATTGAATGGTTTTCTTTGACATTCTTCTTAAATAAAATATGGCCGTCGGAAAATCCAGTAGCAATATTCGTTTCTATCTGAGAAATTATAATTCTATTATTTCAAAGTCGTTCAATAGTAGCACGAAGAATTTATTGGAAAGACATTCAATAAATAATATACTAATAATAACACAAATTAAGTTTTGCTTATAAAACATTTAAGCAATAGGCATTATTAGTATACAACAAATATTATTCGAGATTATATAAGTAATTTACTAATGATATATACACAAAACAAGTTTGTTGTTTAGTAAGTATTATTATTTTAGTAATTATAACACGAGTTTTTTTTTTTAGAAAGACAAGAAATAAACAAAAGTTGACAAAATAAAAATAGTAAGCTTTTCACTCACCATTCTAAGAGATCGCTGAGTGATTTCCATGCGCAGCGTTTGCTCAAAATAATTGCATTTTGTGTTTTTCACATTTTCAGCACCTATTCACAATGCGGGTTTTTCTACATTTATTTTATTTTGTTTTGTTTTGTTGATGTGCACAATAGCACCACATTTAACATTTAAACTATGTGAATTGAGTACTCTCTGTCTGCATAAGTACTGAATATTATTATGTATCTTTGAGATGTTTCTACGAACAGGGTCAGATAAGCCCGCGAAGCAGGCACAAAGTTGTCATCGACCGCGACGCGAACTTACGAATATGGCGATGTTGATGTCGATGGCGATGGCGCTGGCGCTGCCGCTGGCAATCGTGGTGTCGAGCGTTGCTTACTCGAGCGGCACAGTTCCATTTCCATCATGTCGAGCTGCCAGCTACAGTTTTACACACCTTTGCACCCATGGCAACGCGAGTGCCCATAACCATGGGAGCACCAACAACACACAACAAACGCAAAACAACCGAAGATAATAAAAAACCCGGTACAACGGTGCGTATGCGAAAAAAAGTTAGGTTCGAGTTTGGCTTTCGAGCTCTGAGTAAAGGGCCTGGACAGAAGTGACAAGAAACCGAAGCTGATCTTGCAATGGCCAACACACAGTACACAGTAAACAGTACTCAGTACTCAGAGATAGAGAGAGAGACACACGCACACACACACACACACAGATACACAACACAGTCACACTGGACACACATACAGTTGCACTGCAATTTGTAGTTACAAGTTACACTTTTCTACACATTCGCGCCACTAAAGTGCTGTGTGTAGCTGTCCTTTTCTGGCCTGAGGCATAGGTTCAGCTTCGCGTATCGGTGCGCAGAACCGGTTTCAGTTGGTGTCGCTGTTGTTGCCTCAATGGTGGCTTTTGCCGTTGTTATTTGTTACTATTTTCAACTTAGTATTATTCACTATTTTATTGCACTTTTCCGACTGCAAATAAACACAACAAATTGCTTCAATTGTTACATTGTTTTCCCATGCATTTGCTTAGTTAACCACGTTAAGACTCAGACTCGCAACTCTCCCTCCGTTTCTGGGCAATACGATGCTGGTTCGTGCGGGCACGACTCTTAAGCAACCATTTCATCCAATAGCACCGAACGCACTGAAACTTGTCCGCACTTGTCGCAAGGAGTGGCCAAGAATGAGCATATTGTACGACTAGTTTCAAAGATGAGCGCCACAACCACCAATCAGGTGGGCGTGTCCAAAACGAGTCCGCTACATACACATATTGCATTGTGTGCCGTCTGTGTGCTGTGGCAGTGTCAGAAGACAGAGCGCAACTCTGGGGTGGTTTGGATTGTCAGCGCGAGAGATGTGTTTTTTGATGCGTGCTCGTGAGCGGAAAAGTCATGTGTCGTGTATTTTCGTGAGCACGTTTCTTATTGGAAATACGCACACAAACGCACCTATTAAATGTTTTAATAAAAATCTATAAACTAATTTAAAAATATTTGTTAAACATACAACAAAAAGTAATCCAAGTAATGGAGTTTCTCTAACTCGAACTCCAAAATAAGCTGTTATATAATAAGCTGTTATATAAACTGTTTTATCGAGTACATCTTAAATATCTGATTATATTTACCATATTTGTTTACTTCACTTCTAACACCGTTGTTTGTTGTATATTTTATCGGTAGATCTCCGCAACTCGTGCACAGCCAGCAGAGAGCAGAGCTGTACATGCGCAATAGCGATGGTCGAGACGGTTGCCGGGGGTGGAGTTCTGCCAGTCGCACACAGGTAAGAAACACTCACACGCACGCACACACACATGCAAGTGATTCGCACTCACTCACACACGCAGACACACTACAAGTATCCGCTGTCGCTGATTGGTCGATTGCTGCTGCTGCTTGTGTTGTGTGTTTTTGTCGCTCTGTCGCTTTGTGGCTGTGTAGCTTTGGCTGTCCGCTCAGCTGCGCCGCTGTTTTTACCACTCTGCACTGTGAACGTGTTGCTTGTGACGGAATTTATTTGCTTTTTGTTATTTACACATTCCGTCGCCGCTGTGGCAGCAGCAGCAGCAGCAGCAGCAACAGCAGCAGTAAAAGCGGCAGCGACGAGTTTCATTTCTTTTTTTGCTGGCGTCTCCGCTGTCGCTTTTGCGTTGCGTATTTTTGACATTTCGTTTTGCGAGCTGCGCGTCTTTCTTTTTGTTTTGAGCGCCTCTTCTTGTCTAACCATCATGTTGTCAATCTTGGTGGCATTGTTTTTCTGCTGCCACACTTTTTCACATTCTGTTTTTATTGGCAATCGCTTCGCTGCCGCTTGTTTCATTTTCGCAGCACAGTGAAAGCCGAAAGTTTATGAACCACCTGACATGTAGTATGCACTATTAAGCTCTGTTTAGTGTACGATTTGCTAATACTTGTCAGAATACACATGGAAATGTGTCAACTTCTTTTTATATCAAGAACCCATTAAGACTCGGCAAAATTATATAATGCAGTTGTCTAAGAGTATGTAATAGGTAGAGATAGTATACATATTCCTGATCAGCATCAACAACCGAGTCGATTTAGCCGTGTCCCTTTGTTCGTCTGTATGTACAAGCATTATTTATTTTATTATTAAATTATATATCCGAATAAAAGGTATAATTACACATATGAAGCTGAAATATGAGCTGTACAAATCCGATTAAGTCTTCGATCTACTAGTCGACCTGTCACGACTATTGCTTTATAACTTGTTTGTGTTTAAAAACCTTAGCAGAGGGTATTATTGACGTCTTTGATGCCATAAGCTATAGAAACATATGAATATTCGATCCGAGGATCGAATTCAAGTAAAAATCTTTAATAAAAATTCGCATGTGGGGATGGGTCAAAACTTTACACTTTAATTTGGAAATACAAAAAGGAAACGAGAATATGACGTATAAGTAATATATTATCATATGTATAAGAACAATTACCTACATAAGTAAATATGCATAAGTACTTTACACTTTGAAGCCCAGATTTGAGGTTAGTTTGCATAAGCCTGTGCGAGTTTCCTTAGCTCCTCATCATAAAACTCGTAGGTGGAAACATATAAGCGGAATATCAGCTCTAGTTTTATTGAGGGAGATCAAGTTTAACCGATGCAGGGTGCTTTATGACCCCATTCGAGGTCTTCGTCACCCTAGCCAAAATGGGCAGGTAGCTCAAGGTGAAGTAGTCACAGCGATTTTGGAAAACCCGGGGAAAAACCACTAGAATTCTCTTTCATATCTCGGTGCCGAGTATGGATTTACCTAAACTACTATGTTGCTTAAAATTCAGGTATGAAAGTAAAAGTCTCACTAGGGATATTAAATATTGAATGCATTTGGGCTATATTGAGTAAATGTAAGGCTTCTAAGATTTATTTGGACAATTAAATATAAAATCGTTACGGACTTTCGATTGCATGTGATGTCTGCAAAGTCAATTAAATTGTGAATTTCAATGAGACACACACGACACAGTCGTTTCACAATCAAGACTCACGCCACGTTCTAAATTTGTTGTGGACTTTCCGGAGCCACAGCCTGGACACGCCAACAGACTAGACACGTTGCACCAGCCGGCTGGTCAGGCCTGCCGCCGATCACAGGTCTCAGGTAGCAACCGGGAAGAGTTCTTCAAATTCGCGGCCAAGCGGCTTACCTGCCTGGTATAAAAGTAAATCGACGGCATGGATTCGCATCTAGTTAAAAAACCAATGTGTCACAGTGCAGAAGCTAAAATATCTCTCGACAAAATGTACAACAACTGCAATCCCAGTGAATCGTTTACGGCTAATGCAGACAACTATATGGTAAGTTTGCATTCAGCTAAATATCAGCTAAATAGCTTCTACAATATATGTTTACCAATTACTCTTACTAGCTGAACTGTGAGGTTCAGTCTTCTGGGTTCCCCTGCCCACCCAGCACCACCAAGTGCAAGCGTTCCCGCACCGCATTCACGAGCCATCAGCTGCTGGAGTTGGAGCGGGAGTTCAATGAGAATAAGTATCTGGGAAGGCCGCGTCGCATTGGAATCTCTCAGCGTCTGCTGTTGACTGAAAGACAAGTTAAGATTTGGTTCCAGAATCGACGCATGAAATCCAAGAAACTAGCCAATAGGCAGCTGGGACACAAGGGGTCCAAACTGTTGCTTGATTGTGGCATAGTGCAAAGTGAAGAATACTTAAACCAACCTCAACTAAATGAAGATGAGATGATTGTTGAACGTCTCTTGCAATACGTTAGCACCGGCCAAGATAGTTTGACTTGTGATCTATCAGATCCGCGAAATGATTACGCTGTTATGGATCAGAGGCAGACCTACTTCAATGCAGGGAAGTGTCCTGAACCCAATGAGGATCGGCTTCCAAGTGCACGTCGAGAGTATTCAGATGTGGACACTTGGCTAACCAGTTGGTTTAATACAGAGAAATTGGTGGCCACAAGAGATGAACAAGAATTGCAAAACATCGAACAGTTTACAGCTGACCTATTTGTGAATCCACAGATTGCTTGGGAATCAAGCTACTCGGTGGGATCATCTGCATCCACATCTACCGCATCGTGTGATTCTTTTGACATTCAAGAGTTTCAAAACATCGATTCGTTTTATGTGAATCAATCTTTGGATAAACAATTTGGCTGGGATTCGAGTGGCTCGATTGCAGTGTCTACAACCAATTCGACAGCTTCATGTGATTCTTTTGAACCCCTTGATGTTGATTATGACTTCTTGCAACATTTATTAGATGCATAAAAGCAAGTAATTTATTGTTCAATATAATTTATGTAATTAAATTAAACTTAAGCTACGATTAACATAAATATTTCAAAGAAATGTAATTTATTAACACAAGCAATTTGTATTTTCTAATAAATTTCAAAAGCAAGATAAAAGATCTGCCCCAACCTGGAGTCAACTGCTACACATTCGAGTATTACGCGTATCTGCCACTTGCCGGCTGCTGGCAACTAACTTAGATAAATTGGTGTCATCACATCATAAAGTGATTTCCACATATTGAAATTTTGGTCATCCAACAAAGAAAACGGATACTTACAGACTTACACACACACGCACACACACGCACACATACACACACACAGCACACTCATGAGTTTATACTCTGTATCCAGTTTGAATATTACTGCCTTCATGAACAGATTGTTCTGTAGACAATATTTCATCGGCAGCTGCTGTGTTGCACATATTAGTTTTATTATTTCAATAACATTAATGCATTGAATTTCATTATCGATAAACTTTGCCTTACCTAAAACATTTATTAGAAAACTTGTGAAAAGGCCGGTATAGAAAGAGAGGGAAAAAAATGTCTCTACAAATTTTTCCAAAAATACAAAAATGTCGCAATGAGCTATGATTTAGTTCAGATAAACACAAAACTAAACTGTATTAATAACAAAAACATTCAGTTCACATTTTCGCAGTATCTTCTATCTTTCCATTCTATCTTTTATTTTGATGACATTTCAAAACAATTAATGTCTTTTTAAATACTAATATTTAACTGAAAGACAGCATGATTCGAAAAAATTTTTTATATCAAAACAAAACATTATTTTTTATATAGCAGTTTCGGGTGATTGATTGTTAACATTAAGTTGCAATCGATTTATGAAACTAATAATAGCGTTAATTATGAACAATGTCGTACAGTATTTAATGACAAGAGAAATAAATTAAGAACAAAAATTATTCGACTCATTTGCAGTAAGATAAGAACACATATAGACATACATCTAAGTACTTATTGACTATTTATCATGTGAGATTTGAGCAACCGCCAAGCCTCAAAATACTTGCGGATAAGTCGCAAGCACTCCTCCCACACACATACCGGCATATTCTACAACTGTGTGTATACGCCTCACACACACACATACCCATGCTGAACTTCAAGCTAAAGATGCAACTACCGCAACAACCGTGACAAGTACAACATTTGTGTCGCCTGCCTCTGCCACTGCCTCTGCCACTGCCTCTGCTTTTGCCACTGCCTCGCTTCAATCTGTCGCCCTCCGACGCAACCTTTGACACGCATAAATGGAACAGGAACAGGCAAAACCCCACCCTGTCTCAGATAGTGCCCTCTCCCTGAGTATGTGTGTGTGTGTGCCATACGTGGGTACAGTGCTGGGGGTGGGGGTTCCCTGTGCACCCGATTCTGGCCAGGACCGGGACAAACAAAGATCGCAATTTGACTCTACACCACGGAGCTGTCAACTCGCACACAGAGTGGAGGAAGATTGATTACCGCCATCGAATTGTTTGCCTTTACAGGGTGGCTGGTTTGGGATGGATGATGGGGTGCTGGACGGGGTTGCGAGTTTCGATTGAATGGCATTAGAATCGAAAGAGTTGTACGCCGGTTCACGCTTCCGCAACTCTGCTCTACTGCCTCTGACACTGTGACACAACGTTGACATCAACATGAAAATTCCTGCTGTCATATGTAAACAACACTTGAGTTTGCGTTTTTCCCTCGGGTGGTTTCGGTTTCCATTTGCGGCTCAAACTTTAAATAAACTTCTAATGAGCTCAACAACTATCATTACATCAAATACGATTCATATATTAAATACTCATAGATAACGCGTTTTATGTGCTTCTAATTCATATTATTAGAGTAGTTAGTAGTGGATACCTCTAATGCCATCGGAGTAGTTTTGTAGTGCCTTAATAAATCCGCAATTCCTGCTTCATCATTTCATTTAGCATCAGCAATCGTTTCATTTATTCCCATTAAACAATACTTTTAATTTTTTCAACAAATGTGTCTATAAATTGCAACTGCTTGGAATGATACTTGCGCACATATTTAATACAGTTATCAAAGCTGGCCTCATCGCCCATGCTTTTATAGGCCAAGGCGCGGTAAAGCCACGCCCTCATGTTCTTCTCATCCAGCTTGTTCAGCACAAAATCACAATCGATGATGGCACGTTTGAAATCGCCCAATCTGTAAAAAGCAATAAACTGAATCTGAAATTGATATTGAGTGTTGCAGCAATAAAATACGCACTTGATGAAGCATAGAGAACGATTTATGTACAATATCGGACTGTCTTTGATGTTGTCGATGCCCTGACTGTACATCCTTGCCGCATTTGCATAGTCTCCCTTGCGATAATCAGCGTTGCCCAGTCTGTAAAACGTTTAATTAGCACTCAAAATAGATTACAATTTTAGTGAAGGAACATCAACTTACTTTCTGAATGTTTGTGCAACACGCTCACGCTCTAGTCGTGCCTTGGAGCGCTCAGCTTGATCAACTTCCACCTGTCTCATAAATGTGAATCGATCCTTATTGTTTTTTGACGTAGTATCTTTTGTTTTTGTTGGTTTTTGCCTCACTGTGACCATAAAATTGTCCTCAGTCACACTTTCTGCGGAGTCTTCGGGCTCCACTTCTTCGCTACAAGGTAAAATATTATTTTCCTTTTTGTGTGTGTTTTAAGGAATTATTATATTTACTCGGTTGGTTTCTGTATGCCACGCAACAGCGTCATAACTTCATCGACCGTGGAATCAAGTCGCAGAAAGCTCTCATCTGTTTGAGGATGTTGCAGTGAATACATTATTGAAATTAATAAATTTTAAAGAGAATTTTTGTAAATAGTTGCTTGCTGCTGTTTTCGGCAAGTTTGTTTATACATTCATAACCTCAACGAAGATATCGCCTGGCAACCAGTCTTCGAGTCCTTGCTTGGCAACCACAAAACATAGTTTGATACAAACAACATTTCTGAAAATGTGCATTACTGATAATAATTTCATTAAGCGTTTAAGAGGATTTAATGACTTGAATATAATCTTATTTTTACACAATAAGGGAGATTAAGGGAATTTGCAAAATTCCTTAAGCAAATGTGCTGCGTAAAGTTTAAGAGGATTCAACAATGTCTTCACATTACTTTTTATTTTAATGTCATACGATTTGTTCGAAAAAATGCATGCATGCATGCCAAGCTCAGCGAATCAATTATAGACTATAAAATATAATGGCATCTAATAATAGAGCCGCAACCTGAGCTCAAAGCCAATGGCCCGTCTCAAGCTCCATACTGAAAATTGCACTGGCTTCGGCTTTAGCTTTGGCTCTGTCTATGGCTATGGCTGTGGCTGTGGCTATGGCTATGGCTATGGCTATGGCTATGGCTATGGCTATGGATTGTGCATGTCGTCTGACATTACCTGGTCCTGGACTGAGTGTGTGCGGCGGATATATTTCTCGTGTGCACATTGCATTTAGGAGCGAACTCACACACACTCAATGGAAATGGCGATGACGATGTCGATGGTGATGGGAAGAGCGTTTATCAACAGGCCGGACATGGACATGCTTAAGCGCCAGCGTGTTGCTTGTTGCTTGCTGTTTGCTGCTTGCTGCTTGTTGGTCGTTGCGCGTTGCGCGTTGCACGTTGCAACTCTGGCTCTGTGGATGTGGCAGAGTGGCTGTTGCCGTTTGCCCGTTCCGTTCACGCGAGTGGCAACATGCAGGAATAAATAATTGCATCACAAAGCGAGCCGGTGAACTGGTTGTGGCACCATTGTGGCACATCCACTCACCCTCACCCTTCCACTTCGCCGCCACCCCCCAAACAAATTGCTCACATGACGCATCGCATTTTTATACGAATTGCGCTTAGGCGAAGTTGTATTCAAGAGTTGTTTTTTACTCTGCCTCCAACTGCTGTTTTCTTTTTCTTCTCTTTTTTCGTCCATATGACGACCGTTGCGGCATATGCGGTCATCAGCATAGATTGCCATTCGGCGTAATTATTACAAATGGATTTTATGTAATTTAATTGTGGGTTTTACATCATGAAAAATATACCAGCCATTCGCTCATAAGTATACCACTAAGCCGGCACGTACCTGTTTATATATATACTTATATATATATATAGCTACAGATACTGATAGGCTACCTTATTGGGAGGTCAGTAATAATATTTCAGACAGCATATGGTAGCTGCTGAATGCTGCGTGGATGTGAAATTGACAAGAATATTGTATTGGATTTTTTTACGAAATAAACTCAGATTTTTCGAAGAAAATCATCAAGTTAAAATTATCAAATAGTGAGATCTTGGACTAGGAGATGATGAGGTTAAGTAGGCACTTTGAAAATACATTTTAGTTTAAAAAAAGATTATGGAGATTATATATAGAAGTCAATAAGATTTCATTTATATTCCAACAAAGTTTCTAGCCCTTATGGTGAGATCGGTTAGTTTACACAGATATAAAGAAGTGTGGATGGACAGATAAATCCGACTTGATGCAGATCAGGAATATAAAAACCTCAATATACGCGTTTTCCCACGTCAAGAAATATTAACCAATATGTTTTTAAACAAAAATCATAAATTCCAAATGAAGTAGAAATTTATTAAGTATTCATTAGAAAATCATTGTGGTGGCAAATTATGTGGTTCTGCTTATGACTCTGAGCATTTGCAAGTGTTTTGTGGAGCAGGAATTTGAATTTGAAACTTCAGCACAGAATACACTTTTCAGGCTATTGGGCATGGGGCTAAGTTCTTGAACGTTTAGTTTTAAATTATATATCAATATTCAGGATAACAAACAATCAGTTGATGTGTTGTATGCAAACGTGTGCGTACTTTTGGAAATAATCAAATATTCAAAATGTGTCCCATATTGTTTTAAACCCAGTTGAACACACACACACGACTTTTGAACCTGGAGTGGAAGTGGAGTAGATGCGCAATTCCAGCAGCAACAGATGCTGGCAACAACGTCACGGCTTTGGCCCATGATTCAAGCTGCGGAAGGCACAACAATAATGCCGTTGTATTGCACACACCAGGATTGTGCTGTACACACAAGTCAAAGGTGTGTGTGGTGTGCCCCCTCTGCACCCAGCTCACCTCCCCAACCAGCAATTGGCATTCAAAAGTTAAAGTGTTTTTCTTTTTTCACGCACTCATTTTGCCAAATTTCTCTGCGGAATACAAAACACCAGACGTTGGCCCACTGCTTTCCCAAATGTGGCTGCTTCTTTTGGCACGGAGACACGCATGAAACGGACTGGGTGCACTATTTTTTACGGCAACTGCCGGAAGGTACAGAGTAAGCATTACCTAACCCCTTCCACTTAAGGGTATATACGTATACGTATTCTTCTACATTGCCACGTGGAATTTTTTGTGAGCTGGAAAAACTTTTTTCCCTTTTTTGCCTGCATTTGTTGGTCGAGCGGGGGTAAGGGGGAATGGGCATACATTTGGCCTGTTTATGCGACAGGTGTTGCCATATTGGTAGCGTTGAGGGACTAACACGTCTGTGAAATGTCATAACGTTTAAACGTGCCGAAAATACTGAAATCAACACGAAAACATTACAAATATGCACATATCGAGCACTGAACCAATTTGCTTAGTCAACTAGGCGTATTAAATACAAGTCTCAACTGATCGAATTGATTATGCTTTCATATAGATCAGATTTAAGAAATTGCTGGATAACAATTACCCAACAATTGGTTATGATATACAATGATGATAATTCCGACGTGAACTTTGAGTGAGATGTCTCCGACTGTACTTGGCTAACATCACTAGCCGTGTCGATATAGCCAGTGTTCCATATAGCTACCATAGGAATGAAATGGAACTCGAAAAATGAGCTTATGTTTGAAAAATGTTTTTATTATGTCACTAGTTTGAGCAAATAATCGTAAGAATCCTATTATCCTATTAGCATATCATATAGTTCATATTATAGTTCGCTAAGGATTCTCAGGCTTATAATGAAATTGAAATGCCTCCAGTTCGACTCCAGTCTAGTCTGCAAGGGTGTGTAATCTTTGGCGTGACCAGAAATTCATTCCTTTTTGTTTATTTATCGTTGCACATCTTTGCAACCGAGCAAGCCCAATTAATTTATGAGAAAAGGCAAAACAAGTTTAGTGAAGAGCCAGTTTCATTAGCACACAAAAGACATTTGCAGCTTCTTTGGTCATTTGGAGGAGACGCGTTTAAGAAATAATTGGCAAAAGCCATGAAATCCGTGCAAGCCACAAATTCAAAATTCAGAGCTGACAACGCGCGCTGCGATTAGCCATAAAAATTATAGATTCAATCTAATTAGAAAGTGTCGCAGTTGCCTTGCTTCGAGCCTTGCAATACCTTCCTCAGTGCGCCCGTGCGGAACCCAAGTGAATATTTAATTTAATTAACAAGAAACCATTTGGCTCATCGCTGGATAGAGTTGATGGAGCAGGGCGAAAGCATGGGCATGGTTGGGCGGCAAGTGCGGTTTGCGGAATTTATTGTTATGACCAGGCCAACAAGGAACAAGAAAGACTCGTTGCCATCTCGGCTGTGTCATCAGCGCCGCAAAAGGCGCGGTCGCAATCCAATAAAATGGCAATGGAGCAAGTTCGTCTCGCTTTCACGCAGCACGAAAAGATTGAGCTGCGAGTGGGCAGCACAAGAAGAAAGCAAACAATTGAAACAATCTGTTGGACATGTTTATTACACTGGCATTTCGAGTAATTGCAGCTGGCTCTCGCTCACCTTCTCTCTCTATATCACTTTCCCTCTCTCTCTCTCTAGCTGTCTTTATTTTTGCCTTTTTATGCTGCTTTGATTAGCTGCGCTTATGGCCAGACGATTAGCCACACCCACAATGCCGCCTTCAAGACCGAAATCACATCTATATTCATTATGGCAGCGACAAACACTCATGTATTTGTGAGTGTGTGTGTGTGTTAGGCGGTTTGTAAGGCCGTCCTGTTGACACGAGTTGCAAATTCGAACTGGTTTATTGCTTAAAATCCTTGCCTTATATAGCTAACAATATTGGTCTTAGTCCTACCTTCTGCACAAAAATGCAGTCTACATTTATGTAATCATTAAAATAATGTGTTCATGAAATCTTATTTTTATTGTGTTTTTTCTTATAATGTAAATTATTATAATTATAGCTAAAAGACATATGACTTGATCAATGATCAAAATGTAATTCCTTGAACTCTAATTTATTTTTCTTAATTTTCTTCAATTCTTTCTTTAAATTGTTAAGCTCTTTTGTATGGTTCGTAGGATGACCTAATGGATTCCACACTACTTCTGGAACTTTTCTAAACATTCCTATATATGGTGTTACAATTTCAAGTTGATTTTTTTAAGAACCTATCAAAATGTGCCACTAGAATTTTGTCCTCAGTTCTAGCTGTGCATCCTGCGCCAAGTGAAAGTATTCCCTTTTCTGGTAGGTCTATCAATTCCTGTTGAGCACTGCCACATTGCATATTAGCCCTTGTGTTTAGTGGTACCTTAAATATCCAACTATTTTCTTTCCTAGCTCAACCCAGTATGTCTTAGACCTAGATGCAGTTCTGTAAACACAGTTAGCAAGTTTATTTGGCTTGAAAGGGAAAATTTCGCAAGAATCGCCATTAGCGTTACTCCAAGGCCAACTTCTTTCGCAAATCCTCTTCATTCTTTATAATTACATTATCTGTGTTTTGTCCTAACACACTGAGCATTATTTCTACATCCATCCTCAATTCATCTACTTCTTTCATAATATTTAAGTTGCTCTCAACTTGTTGAATATCGTGTGACGCCTTGTCCCACAGATATTTAATCTTCATTAATCTTATTGGGAAGATTCCAAATTCTTCGTTTTTTATTTCTCCCTCAACTTCTTTTAATATTTTTTGTAACGGTCTTATAATATCCCTAAATTTTTCATAACTATTTTCTTCTTCTGGTATCTGAATAAATAAATTTTCACTTGATTGTATTGTTGCCTTTTGCAGCAGTTTATTAACTGTCTGCATAGCTTGATCAAAATGCTTTTTATTGAAGTAATCGTGATCGATTACTCCTATTTTCATTAATTGCCCATTATTTGTTACTAACTGTGTTTTAATTTGTTCTATCTCTTCTACCTTTAATTTACTGACATCCTGCTCTATTGTATTGAGCCTATTTATTAGAGCTGCATGCTTTTTTAATGTGTCTACTTTTTTGTCAGAAAACATGATGGATAAAATTTCTTAGACTTAATTAATTAAAATTATTTCTTATCTTTTTTTTTATCCGCGACGATTGCCTCCCGCGGTGCTCTCTGCTTGCTCCCGCGACGTTTTGTTGTTGTTTTTCGCTCCCGCGACGACACCAACGACGACACTTTTTCACTTTTTTTTTTTAAATTCGATATTTCGGCTTCGAAAACGCCATATAATTTATTTGTTTAAACAATCTTTTTTGTTGTTTAAATAAAATTTTTAACACACGATGCCTATTACCACTGGTTGGGGAGAGCAAAGTATTTATTTTTCAACAACCTGTAGCTGTTTCTTCACTGAGTTTAAGGTGCTGGTTTTATTGCTCTGAGTCTCTTACCACTGGTGGAGGAAAACTGCAGAGTGTCTCGAAGGACCAAATGTTACACGATTTTTAAGGCCGTCCTGTTGAGACGAGTTGTAAATTCGAACTGGCTTATTGTTTAAAATCCTAGCCTTATATAACAATATTGGTCTTAGTTCAACCTGTTGCACAAAAACGCAGTGTACATTTATTACTCATACAAGGGTTGTTTTCTTATAGCTACAATTATATCAATTTTATTATCTTTTCTTATTACCTATCTTAAGGTCAAGTGGATGCAGCTGTCTTCTTGAATATGTTTAAATATACAGTGGCTCCAATAGGGTTTTGCCCAGTGCCCAGCAAAAAAATTAAAGTGCTATAAAGTTTAAATAAGGAAACAAATTCAAAATGTTAAATGACAATTTGCTTAGTGTGATATCACATTTGAAAAACAAACTTTAGTTTTTATTAAAATATTAATTAATTAATTAAAATTAGTCAAAATCTAAAAACATAACCAAAATTCATGTCACAAACATTTGGCCCGGCCTTGAAAAAGTTAAATATTTGGCGTATAAAAGCTTAAATAAGGATGTTAATACTTAGTATGATATCATTTAGCCTTAACAACTTCGCTTAACCTATTTTTCATGGAAGATACCAGCTTAAGGGTAGTTTCTGGACTGATCCTGCTCCACTCCTCCTGCAGAGCATTTTGGGAGATCCTGTTTGCAGGATATGTTGTGTTTCCGGATGTTAGTTTCCAGCAGAGCCCACAAATTTTCAATAACATTTAAGTCAGGAGACTGGGCCGGTGGAATTATCGTGTGGGGGCAGTTCGATCTAAGCCAGGACTGTTATATTCCGGCCTTATGCTTGGGGTTGTTTTCCTGGTAGAACCGGAAAGTACGTCGGATTCCTAGCTTCTCGGCACTTTGGAGTACATTTTCCTTTTGTAAATCGAAGTACACATTCCTGTCCATTGTTGTTTCACTAATCACAAAATTTCAGCCACCGGCTGCGGAGCTACAGGCCCAAACCATGACACTTCCTCCGCCATGCTCGACTATTGCCTTTATGTGTTTGGGATTCAGCTCAGCATTGGAGTGTCGCCACACATAATTCCGTCCTTCCGGGCAAAAAATGTTGAATTTGTACTCATATTCAAATACAACTGTGTTCCAGAACTCCAAATCCTTGCCCAAGTGGATTTTGGCGAACGTCATCCTAGACCCTCTATTTTTTGCTTATATAAATTGCTCTTTCCGTGGTACTCGGGCCTTAAAGTCATGGTTGTGCAGAACTTGGAGCACAGTTCCCATAATGGAACTTTTTCCATATTTCATCCTGCACCTATTGAGTCAGTTTTTGAGCCGAAAGCTTAAGATTTCCCCTTGTTTTACGGATGATCCTCGGCTCGTCCTGCTCGGTGAAAATCGGGTTTGGTGCTATTCCGCCCTTGGCCTCTATCCGATTTTCGTCGACGAAACACTAAATGATGCAGAATACAGTTGAGGTGTTTAGATTGACCATTTTAGCTATTTGGCGATATGAATATCCGATTCTTAAGTTTTTCAGGATGAGTTTCCTTTGCTCCTTGCGAAAAAATTGAACTTTAGGTCAAAAAATCCGGGTTTTATGGCACCCAGGTGTCCATAAAGTACCTGGGCAAAAAGTTTGTGACCATAAACTTAGGTATTTTTTTGCATAGCCCGACCTAGTGGGTGGGGAAATCCCAGTTTTTTAAAGTCATATATTCATTTTTGTGGCTAATATATGTAATTACTTTATGGCAATTAGGCAATTTAAGCAATTAAAATTTGTGCTAGGCACTCGGCAAAACCCTATGTGAGCCACTGTATATTTAAGTAACCCACTGTGCATTTTTGAACAGTATGTGAGTGTTGTTTGTGGTTAGGCGAAGGACATGTGATGTCAAGGACTAGCCCGCCCGCGGCTACGGCTACCACAAGCACAAGCGCGTCTGACACATGCTCGGATATGTCAACAATGCGCATGAAAATTCCAAGGTGCCACCCCTTTTTTGTCACAGCTCCTTGGCACTATTTCCGCACCGACAATTTCCTCCCAGGGGAAACAATTTGCCACACCAGGGCATACACACAAACACACACACAAACACACTAAACCTCACCCACTGGCATAACCCCAAAAGTCACTTCAAGCCGGAGTAACTAAGCATGTTTTGTGGCATGTGTGTGCCTCTAACTGTGTGTGTGTGTTGTTCTTGCTCTCGCACATATTCCTTGGGGCAGCAACAGCAGCAGCAGCAGTCGAATCGCATTTCCACGCAAAGATGTCGTCCAGCTGCCGCCCAAAACAAGTGTCCCAACAAACCCAACACGAGTACTCGTAATGCGTGCGGTTAAATATCCATAAATCAAATCGTAGCACTTCTATCCGACTCATACTCGTACCCGGACTCGGACTCGGTTTCGTACTCTCTGCGGCATTTTCAAGATGACCACTGGAGCTGTGCCCGCGTCCAAGGCAAATGCGGTTGACACTTTTCTCTTTTGCATTAATAGATGGTCGCAAGCATTTGACTTTTCCATGGAATTCCTCGAGTTGACCCTCAAGCCGCAAGAGGACATTAAATGCAAAAGTGAAAAAACCGAGCAAGTGGGGCGAGTGGTAATTTTTACTATTTAAGTCTGCCACAAAAATTAACTCTTTGCTCATTTAAACGGCCCGTTTGACAGTCGCAATGATGGATTTGCACTTGCTAAGGATGTTCCATTTAAGGACGGATGTATGCTTGAATGCACTTATATAAAGGGTTGACATGGGGTTCTAGATTGGTGAAAGAAGAGGCTGGATCAAAAATGTACTTGGTATTCCAAATTAGAAGTCCCTTAATCATTTCCTTAATGGGTAAGTTTTATAAAGATTCCATGAAAGTAGTTTCTCTGTTGCAATAATTGCTTTATTGTTATAAATTCTTAACTTGGCTTAAATGATATATTTACTAAGTAGTATGAGCATCCAAAATGTTGACTTGGGTTATTCGCTATTGTTTCACTGAGTTGTACCTTTTACGTCTTTCTTTTACCATGGACGATTACTTAGAAATAACTTAAAACTGACAAAAAATATGGGTAAAGAAGAAGCAGAGATACTTGACTTCAGTTGTGGTAGTCGTAGGCAGCCGTGCAGGGATTAAGGTGCGAGACGCCCATTTTCCTGGACTTGGCCACTGGTTCACCCCACGGCAGATTCAGGGATAGCGATGAGCTGGGATGCATTGCATGGGGTTCGGCATTGTGGTGACGGGTTTGCGCTGAATTGGACTTGGACCAGGCCTGAGCCGCTGCCTCCAGATCCTGTTTGATGCTTTGCAACACCAAATCCACATTGTACGAGTAGTGTCCCGTTGAAGCGGAGCTGGCAGGCAGAGCAGCACTGGATGCGGGCCCTGCTGTCGACTGGGCGAGGTGTTCCAGAATTTCACTCAGATCCGATGTGCTGCTGGCCACCGTTTGAGTCTTTGGCTTGGGCTTGAACTGTCCATAGAAGTCTTCAACCGGATTTGGCAATGTGGCCGGCATAACAGCCGGATTCGGAAGTGCGGCCCGTTTCTCTGCACTGGGATCCTGGGAGTAGGACATTAGTCGCTGCACAATGCCGCGATGAGCGGTCTGCTCCGTTTGAGGCTGCGTCAGTTTGGCGTTGGGCTTCGAGTCGCGTTGTCGATGACCTTGAATGTCCTTCTTGAACTTCATGCGACGGTTCTGGAACCAGATCTTCACCTGACGCTCGCACAGAGACAGACGCTGAGCAATCTCAATGCGACGAGTCCTGTACAGATACATGTTGCTCTTGAATTCGCTCTCCAGCTCCACGAGCTGCACGCTAGTGAACGCTGTCCGGGAACGCTTTAACTTGACCCGTTGCTCCTGCGCCGGCTGAAGGTTCATATTCTCATCGGAGGATATCTGCTGCCCCTGCTGCTCGCCAAGTGACAAGGGCACCGTGGTTGGCGAATGGTACGTGGGCAGCGAGACCACGGCTTGGAGTGGTGTCTGCTGTGATTGTTGCATCGCTTGTTGCGTGCTGCTTGTGCTGTGATGATTTCCATACAGGAGCTGTTGTTAGGAACAAGAGTTATTAGTTGAGATGTCAGCGGATTATCCAAGATTGCTGTCTACTTACATTGCTGTACTTCATCACTGGAGCTGGGTAAGTGTTCATCTTGGGCTGGTGCACTGGATAGTAATGCATGACGGATGACATCTCGAGTATTTGTTCGTCTTACTGTTCGGCTGTCCAAATCAATAGTGATGTCCTGCCCGGCTGCACTCGGCCAATATATAGCCGGCTAGGTAGTCGGTGGGTTTGCCAAAAAATATACGAAAAATTTGCCTAAACTCGCGCACAGTGCCATAAATCCTTTTGTTTAGCGCTGATGTTGCTGTCGTCGTCCTCGTCGTCGTCTGCGTCGTTGTCGTCTACCTCATCTGCTGCCGCCGTTTTTATGTCTGTCTCTTTCTTTTCCTCGATATAGGTGCGTCTGGCACCAGCCAGACTAGCCAAGTACAGGGCATGGACAATCTAGGGGCTTGTTTTGATCGAAATCCGGCTAGCCTGGGATTTGTTGCGTTACGTGAGTTCGACCAGGTTCAGATCGATCCGAATCTGGCTGCCAGGTAAACTGGCGGCTGCTCATCACTGATGAGGATCTGTTGTTCAGTTGTGTTGTTCAACTTGTAGCACCTGTTTGGACGAGACGTCCACGAAAGTGAAGCCGACTACGACCACGTCTGCGAAGAACGATCCAAGGACATGCGACGAAATACGTTGATTTGATCGTCGTGACGCGGCTCTTGGTCGCTCCGGATAATGCAATGAAACCAATGCTACGAAAAAGGATATTTCGAGGGTTTTATGCTTGATTTAACAGTTTATGACTTTATTTGTGTCACACTGTCAGGCTCACAATACGTCGTCGTCTTCTCTCTCTCTCCCTCTTTCGCTCTCTCTCTCTCGTCCTTTGCGCCTGTCGCCGGCACCTCGAATTCGGCGAGTTCGCAAAACTTTATTACTGGCGCTATGGGATTTGCCGCTTCTCCGAATTTACTAAAAATACGCGAGAACAAAGGCAAAGTCATAACATACACAAATTTCGGTACCTTTTTGGGTACAATGCGACACGTGGTCCTATAAAGATATACTGACATGCATGTTATGTATGTACATATGTAGATACTGTTACTTGTAATTGTATTACCAAGAATATCCTGTATGGATGTATCTGGAAATTGTATTCGAAAAATTATCAAAAAAAAAAAATGAATTTTACTTCTATAAATGGAGACAAAATGTTGGTGTCTATTTCTTTTTTAATTTAATTAGTCTTTTAGCTATGCATATGTGACACATAATTTATATTTTATTAAATTAAGATAGATAATGTACAGCAATAATAAGGGGCACAGATCGGCCTTATGGCGCGCCCCTTGCAGTTCATCAACTTAAATAAAGAGTGAATAAAATTGCATATGGGAGAAACCCAAGTTTAGTTCTTTCATGCTAATGTCGGATTTTCCATATTTTATATCAAAGAAAAGTGCTTCAACAAGTTGCCTGCTCTTGGTCGACGGTCCGGCGTTTGAGGCGCCTCAGCGCAGGGGCAGCATGTGCACACCCGGTCGGGGCAGTCAGCGAGCCTACCTAAATAGTACAAGTCAGGTAGATTTGAGAACACACAGGCACCTGGTGGTTTGGATTTAAATTAAGCGCGAATTTTATGATGCACATTTCGTGGAAAATTCGCGCATCCGATTTTATTGCACACATGTGCCTGTGGCGTATTCATTTTTAAATTCATAAGATTTTCGGAAAAACCAGCTACAGTTTTCGTTCATCTAACGTTCGTTGCATGCAACATGCAATTTGCGTACTCGTAACTCTAATATGTCTATGCGTACTTGTGCTTAGTTATATTTATGTATTAAGGCATATATACAAGATTATTTCCCCATCATATATTTAAAACTTCAATCTTTGTAAAGCTGCATGCTTTAAGTATTCTTGATTATTTGCACTTATTTACGGAATTTTAATCACTTTACAACATCGTTTTACTATTAGATTTGATAGCACCTAATTTTACCTTAACACTAATCGAACTGAAATGTTTTCAACACAGTGTTACACAAATATTGTAGTTTGTAAGATTTATTAAAATATAATAGAAAACAATACTCTGAATATTTTAAATATATCTCCAAATATACTATTTTATAGAGATATATAGATAAGCAACGTTTAGAACAATATATAAATGGTGCACCATGCAAGGGTAATTGAGATACATATTTTTAATGCATTTTCAATCGATAAAACTCTCTTAAAGATTTCGTTTGGATAACTGAGGCCTGTGGTTCGCATGTGTTTAGAGACAATTTGTAAACAATTCTCACGTGAAGAATGTTTAATTGCGCCATGCAAACTATGGCATAACAAAGTTTAAAAACATTCTGACGAACATTATTGGTTAAACGTTCGATCTTCGACTGATAATGGCAGATAATGTTCATAGAAAGACATGCGATTATCAGGAAGAGAAACATTTTTCATTTAGATCAGTACAGTTTTTCTTGCTATGCCAGTTGGCCTGAGTTATGAAAAAGAAATGCATTTTATATTTCTAAGGAAAACTTCTTCTGTAAGGCGTTCAGTTAAAGCCCATATTTATCTCAACAGTGTCTGGTTGGGCATTCATGGGCTTTGGCAAATGCCCAGCCAGACAGCGTTGAGATCAAAGAACGCTTTACAAATAAAGTTTCCAAATAGTGGGACATAAGTTAATATCAATAGAAAATGCATTAAAAATAATCTCGGCAGTTGCAACTATGCTTCACATACTTGGTTTAAAACAATGTTAAATTGGCTTAAATACTATGCATGGATATCTACAATTATTAGATCTTTGTACAATCAGGAAATAACGTGTCGGTTAAAGCTATAAACTCCACAAACATTGAAATTTGTTTAGTTTTTGTTTTTCTTCTTCTCTTTTTTACAATTATTATTATCGTGGGGCATTAATTAATGCGGCAGCCTAATTAAAACAGTAGGCGAACTGCGTGTTGCCACCGGCATTACGATGGGGATTATACGCTTGCATTATCGTATCCATCGTGCACTGATATTGGTTTGACTCTTGCATCGCCTCCATTGATCCACCCGGAAGCGGTGGAGGCTGCGTGGACGGCACTGTGAGTTTGCCAAACTTTCCAAAGGCACTGCTGCCGCTGCTGCCACCACACCCGATAAGATTACCACGTGCCACAGCGAGGAGACCTGCGCTCAAGACATCGCTGCCATTGTCACAGGTTTTGTCTGCAACCGCATTGTTGTTGTTATTGCTCTTCAATGGCTCCAAGTTCTGCAAGACATGAGGATTTGATTTGTATTGTGCAAAAAACAGTCTTTTAATATGCGTATTTGTGATGTGGAAAAGTATCAAGGATACGTCAGGATACTATTTAAGCAGTTCATTATGGAAGCTAGAGACTCACCTGTAGCGTCGTCGTCTTCTTATTCGATCCATTGTCCATGTCTTCGGTGACATCGGCGTCGCCGACAGCAGTGGCACACGGGCCGCCAACGCCGACGCTGCCGCCAGCAGGTCCGCCACCGCCACACAGACTGGGACTTTCGTCATTCTTTGGTGTTAATGGCTCATAGACCTCGGAGCCGGGCGAGAGCGCAGACGTCACGGCCTCGACGGCCGGCATGCTGCTGGCAGCGACGCCACTCAGCGGCAGCGCCGTCGTCCTCATATAATACGATCCATTGAAATTGTAGTCGTCCTCGTTTTCGCATTTGATCAGCGACACCCGACAGCCATTTCCAGGCTTCTGCTGAAAATCAAAATGATGATATTGTTGCTGTTGTTGTTGCGGCTGCTGCTGTTGTTGTTGCTGTTGTTGTTGTGCCATCACGTGGTGATGATGCAGTTGCTGTGGCTGCTGCTGCTGGTGATGGAGCTGCTGATGTGCATTGCCATGCTGCTGGTGCATGGCTGCAGCCCCGGGAAAGAACTGAGCAGCAGCATTGGACGCCGATGCATTCGAATACTGGCCATGCATCTGCGTCACAATGCGCTGCTGACCCGTTGTGGCCTGTGTGTGCTGATTGCTGTTGTAGTTGTAGTAGGCGCTGAAGGAGTCGCTGTAATGTTCAGCGAGATGAGCCGTGGGCGTGGATGGTGTGGGCGATGGCGTCAGAGCGTTGGGTGTGGCAGCGCTACCGCCCAAGCTCAGCGCATGCAGGCTCGGCGGATCCGCATCCGCTGCTTTCGCCGGCGCATTGGGCATGGACGGGGACAGCGGCATGCCCTCGTACGATTGATCCTTGTGCTGGTCCGATTGAATCTTATGGCGGCGTCGGCGATTCTTAAACCAGATCTTCACCTGCGCCGTGCCCAGCGCCAACTTGGCAGACAAATCGGCCAGGCGGGGTGCGGTCAGGTAACGTCCCTGCAGAAAGTGCTGCTCCAGCTCGGCTATTTGGGAGCTGGTGAATGTGGTGCGAGTGCGACGTGGTCGTCGCATTACCAGCGAGTCGGACAACTCATCTGTGTTTTTTTTTTTGGGAAGTGGAGTTGATTAGTGAAGAATATTATCATCATAACAAGAACACTCAGCTATGTTAAATGGGATGAAGAGAAAGAGAGGGTTAGAAATAAAAAGAGTGAGAGAATGAGAGAAACGAAGATACAGAGGGAGAGACAACGAGATATGCAAAGAGAGCGGGAGAGAGAGAGATAAAGATGTACACAAAATAATAATAATAGATAGAAAAATAATAATAATAATAATAATAATAATAACGTATAGATAAGGATAGAGAGAGGGATATTTGCATTACGAGAGTGACAGAGAGATCTGCATAGAGAAAGGGATATGAAGGGAGAGATATGCACAAAGTGCGAGAAAGATAGAGAGAGACAGAAGGGATCTATAAAGGGAGAAATAGCGATAGCATTCCCTCCTTATGATAAAAGAGACATAGAAAGGAGAAAATATACATTAAGAGTTAAAGAGACACATTGAGAAAGACACTTTCATAATTTTTATTATATTGAGTGTGCACTGTTGGCGTATTTACGTGTGAACGTGTATACACACATACATATCTTTAAGCTGCACACATACACACAAATTAATATTATTACTTGCCTGGCTTTGGCATCTGGTTGGGCAGATAGGGACGAATGTAGTTGTAGTTGATGGCGCCAGTGCGTTCATCGAATAGCTTTTGATGAGGCAAATGGTGAGCAACGTTATAATAATTGTCGTTGTTTATTCTATGCACTTACTAAATCGAAGGGATTGCGAAACTGTGGCGGCAACTGCAGCTGTGGATGCTGTGCGTGCGTGTGTGTGTGTGGATGCGGGTGTGGGTGCGGATGTGGGTGCGGATGTGCGTGCGGGTGTGCCAGTGTGTGGTGGTAAAAATTCTGATCCGGCGGGGGTTGCGCCATTTTCCACAACTAGCTCCGCCGCGCACTTTTTGCTTTTTCTTTTATTCGGCGCGTTTCACTTGGGAAATACAGTTTTCATTTGCATGCGAATTGTAACCGGTTACATTTGAAAAACGCTAATTTATTATTTCCACATTTTTCTTTCATTTACATCGCGTCCGCAAAGCGCCGTTATTTGGAGCTAAAGAACAACAATTCAAAACAGAATATGCAAAACAGTGCCAGATAGTTAAAAAATGGGATTAAATGCCCACGTCTGGCAACGCAATGTAAACATTTGGTAAGTGTCGCTAGGTGGCGTCTACAAGTTTTCAGTGTTACCAGACTGTCTCTACACTTAGTTATCTTTATACTTGGCAGATGGCGCCCGTGTGAAATAGCAGAGTGCGGCGCAACGATTTCAAATTTTAGCATCGTAAAATATTTCATATTTGTTGAATAATGTATTAAGATACATTTATGTATTAAGTAAATATTCAATTAAAAAATATATATAATTATTTCATACTTTTATTTTATCATTAATTTATATTTGTATATAGACATTTTAAAGAATCGCAATTTTATTTTTCTCATGTATCTTTCAAGTACTTAAAAATGTTTATTCTGTATTTTCAATATATCCCCTAAATGCATATTCTGTATATTTTGTACATAATATTTTTCAACGTTGTTCAAGATATTCAATCAATAAATTGTTACTCTTTTTTATTTATGGAGCAAAGTGAAATGTGCTAATACCGTTTAACAAATATGTAACCGATCATTGTTGTGTTGACTTTGGATGGCAAAAGCTGTTTGCTGTTGTAATTGTGCCAACTGGCAGCCAAAGTCAATTCACAGTATTCAGCCAGGCAGCGAGCCAAAAACAAACAAACAAAACAGGGCGCAAAGGATACATCCAAACACACACAAGCACACACGCATACACACACAGAGTGGGCCACAAATTCACACGCAGTGTGTGACAAAGGACTATGGCAACAGTCCCTGCGCACTGCCGAAGCGAGACACCCGAAAGAGTCACTGACAGAAACAGGATTCGGGTAATAAATTACAAAATTTGACATTTTCTGTTTCAGATCCGCTTGAGCTCGTGAACGTGAACACCGCCAGACAGCCAGACAGTCAGCCAGCGAGTCAGCCCTGTTCTCTCTCTCTCTCTCTCTCTATATATATATATATATATATATGTATATACATATATAAATTTTATATACACACATATGCAGGCGATGCAAGTTTTGTCGAGCATCGATGAATAGCCAAATAGCTAGACCTCATCTGCAACTGCAACTGCAACTGGAACTGGGACTGCAACTGTTCTTTGGATGAGCCACATTTGTGAGCGGTTCTCGGTGCTGTGTGCTCTGTGCTCTCTGCTCGGGATGCCTCTGTCTGCCACAGCAGGGGCACTGTGGCAAACGAAATGAATAGAAGCACTCTATGCGGTCCACACAGATAGTTAACTTGAAATTTATTATTTTTACACAATTTACAATTATCTGATTCAAATGTGCACTCTGCTCCTGAACAGTGAACACTGAACACTGAGCACAGAGCATCGGATGCAGTTTCATCTGCTACCAACTTTCAACTTGCAACTCCCAACTCCGATTGCGACTTCAGACTCCCGGCTGCGACTCCGCCTTTGTCACATCCGCCGCATTTCGACGGAAGTGACAGTCACGTTTTAAGGTCTGATTTAATTTGCAGTCGCTGTGCGCGTAGATTTTTCGGGAATTATCCCCACATACTTTTCTGCCTCAACTCCCTCAATCCATAATCAAGTTTGAGTACATAATCCATGAAATATTGGAAAAAACAAAAAAAACAAGATAGAACGTTGCAGTCGGACGTAACCGACAGCGAGATACTATTATACCTTTATTTGTGTACAGTTAAGAAATACTTGAATTCCGGGGGATATGGGCGTTTATCGGTTTTGGGGGCGGGAGTGGGGGTGGCCCAAAAAAATTTTGGAGTTCGATCTTAGTAATATACCTTCTAAATTTGGTAACTGTAGCTCTTAAATTGCGGGAGATACCGGCATTTATCGTTTTTTGTGGGCGGGAGTGAGCGTGGTCCAAACTTTTTTTTCCACATTTATGAAGGGTGTTACTAGCAATATACCTTTAAAAATTGGTGACTTAAGTTTTCAAATTCCGTGAGATATATGGGTTTATCGATTTACACCAACAGGTGTATCGGTTCAGGTAGGTGGAGTGGGCGTGGCCATCCAATTTTTTTATCGATCTTTGGGGGAGTTACCTGTAAAATTTTGCGACTCTAGCTTGCAAATTACGGCAGATATGCGCATTGTAAATTTCTAGGGACGAAGTTCCTGGGGGCGGCGGATGTGGTCGTGGTCCAAAAATTGGTATGCCAATCTTTGGAGGAGGTTACCAGCAAATTACGTTCCAAGTTTGGTTACTCTATCTTTAAAATGTTCGGAGATATACGGAGTTATCGATTTACAATCGGGATTTTCGATTATAGGCGCAGGTGTGGGCGTGGCACCACAAATTTGTTATCGGTTCTTAAAGGCGACTACCAGTAATATATCTACTAAATTTGACGTTCCCTACTCAAGAACTGCGGAAGATATAGCCATTTTAAAATTTTAGGGGCGGGGGTGATGGGGGCGTCGGAGGTGGGCGTGGCACATGCCAATCTTTCAAGGACCTCGCCAACAACCTACCAACCAAATTTGGTGACTGTATTCATTAAATTGTAAGAGATATGGGGATTTATCGATTTGCTAAAATCGAATTTATCGATTTTCTAGCTCCCTAGTGGACGTAGGTCCAAACCCAAGACACTTTAACTTTTGAGGGTACTTTCCAGTATACGTTCCAAGTTTCAAGTCTCTATCTCTAAGGGTGTCGGAGGAACGCGCGTTCATACAGACGGACAGACAGCATGACGGACATTGCACAAAACCAATATACTATTATACCACTTTGGTATAATAGTATAAAAACTAATATGCAAGCAAGATTTTGATGCGTATTTATGTCCACTTCTTTAAGTTGGATAAGCTAAAAAGCTTTCAATGTTCAAAGTACATGATTTATTATTTTCACAAGATTATTTTAGTGCACTACAAATTTATTCAAATGAAATATAAATTTCTGTTAGTGATTGTAATTTGCATACTATATATTAATTTTCTTAAAACGTTTTCTACAATGCTTCATTCAGCAAAAATAAATTTTTTTTTTATTTTTAAGTGTATTTTGACTAAATACAAAATTTCGATAGAAATTTCCATACTACATATAAAATTTGTTAAATTCTTTATAACTTAAATCCTTTTTTATAAGAATTTCAGATTTGAAAATCACTACAAAATTTAAACTGTGTTGACATTTAAGTGCATTTTTAATGACAAAAACTACTTAGATCAATTTACATATATAAAGTACGTAACAATATTCAAATATGTTGATTTTTATATTATACATATTACATGATTTTAGTAGTATGATGATTTGTTTGGCAAGTGAAATTTGAAACAGCAGTTTCAGTTTTGAAGCGTTTCAATCTTTCACCCCCTTTTTGTTTTGTGTGTGTGTTGTTTTCATGCAAGCGCCTCTGTGAGTGCGAAAGAGATGGCATGCATATGCTGGCCAAGCAGGATCGTGTCCTGGCATTGGCATTTCCCCCGGGCAAAAGGTTATTCCAGCAGAGGACGTTTCGTCCTTTGTTCCCTGCGCCTTGCCATAAATCATCATATGCATAATATGCGTACGTGCCTGTGTGTGTATGTGTTTGTGTGTGTGCGTGCAGCACCTTTCCACGAACTTCAAAACGGTATTTCAGGGGCAAATGGCGTCACAAATTTAAATTTGCCATCAGCTTTGTCTAGTTGCACGCCGCTAGTCGCGACTCAAAACGGACAACGTTGCCGTCGCCGTCGCAGTCGTCGTCGCAGTCGCAGTCGCCGTCGCCGTCGCCGTCGCCTTCGCTCAGTCGCAGAAGTCGCAGCAAAACAAATCAATTTAAAGCCGAAGAGTGCATCCAAGTTAAACTCATTGATAAGTCAAGCAACAACAACAACAACTCAACTACTCTCGCAGACAATGCGCGAAAGTAAATAAAGGCAAAGAAGAAGCGATAACCGCTATGATTTTTTCGGTGTCTTCTTCGTCTGTTTTGAACAGATAACAATAACAAGCGATCGGTCAACGTCAGCGCTGACGGCGACGGAGACGTCAACGTTGCTGCGAGCAGCCCACGCTGTGTTTTTAAGCGGCGTTTTTAAGTTCGAAGTCAGTCGCGCATCGGCCGTGAAGCAAACAACTCTTGTCGAATTAACGCAGGCCAAGCAAGAAGCAGCAAGCAGAAAGCAGCGCATTGAACTCTCCGCCAAGCTAATCGAATCATCACATTGGTCACATTATCAGCAGCAGCAGCAGCATGGGGAGAATGAGGAAGAGTGACTTGCAGTTGGTATTTTTGTGGTCGCTGCTGTGCATCTGTAGCGTATCACTGACGGCTGCCACAGCGCCGGTTATCAGCCACATTAGCCAGGATGTGGTGGCCAGTGTGGGCGACAGCGTCGAATTCAACTGCACCGTGGAGCATGTGGGCCAATTGACCGTCAGCTGGGCCAAATCGGATCCCAACTCGGCCGTGGTGCTCAGCATGCGCAACATGCTCAGTCTGCCCGATCAGCGCTACAATGTCAGTGTGCACGAGAATGCTGGCAAGGACAGTGCCGTCTATAGCTTTCGCATACGCCAGATCGAGGCCAGCGATATGGGTCCGTATGAGTGCCAGGTGATTGTCTCCGCCACCGGCAAGGTGACCAAGAAACTTAATCTACTCATCAAGACGCCGCCGGTAATCTCCGAACTGACGCCAAAGAGCATGTTGGTGACAGAGGGACAGAATCTAGAGATATCCTGTCATGCCAACGGCTTTCCTGCACCCACCATATCCTGGGCACGCGAAGAGAATGCCATAATGCCAGCTGGTGGCAATCTGCTAAACGAACCGACGCTGAGAATCAGGGCGATACATCGTGTGGATCGCGGCGGCTACTATTGCATTGCCCAGAACGGCGAGGGCCAGCCGGACCGGCGACTGATCCGTGTTGAGGTCGAGTTCCAGCCCCAAATCGCTGTGCAGCGACCCAAGGTGGCGCAGATGTTGTCCCATTTGGTGGATCTCGAGTGCAGTGTTCAGGGCTATCCGGCGCCAACTGTGGTGTGGTTCAGGAATGGAGTGCAGCTGCAATCGAGTCGCCACTATGAGATTTCCAACACGGCCTCATCCTCAGAGACGACTACGTCCGTGTTGCGCATCGCCAGCGTATCGGAAGAGGACTTCGGTGACTACTTCTGCAATGCCACCAACAAGCTGGGACATGCCGATGCTCGGCTGCATCTCTTCCAGACCGTCATTCCGGTGCCCTCGTCATCGTAGGAGCTGTGCCCGCTGCTTTCCCACACACACACACACACAGAAGAAAGACTTGAATTTATATATTAATTTTTTTCGGCAATTGTTTGGTATTATGTTCGCCATATACTACATATACTATATGTTTTGTATGTCTGGCCGCAGCTTCCACTCGGATGCGGTCTGTAGTTCTCTTATTATTAATGATTCATTCAATTAACTCAGATTCCGATTCACTTGATTCCGTTTGAATGTTGGTGCCTTGAGAACTCGCTTCCCATCGCTGCGTTTTCAGTATACATAAATAAACACACACACACACACACACACACATGTATATCATATAGTACTATGTGTTTCCTTCTCGATTCAAGATAATTTATACAGTTATAATGGTATATAGATAAGTACATGTGGCATGTTTTGAGGGATGTTTGCACAGTCGACATCGTCTTAAAGATAAGCAGAACCTCGCTCTGGGATATTCGATGGGTAAAAAGAGGTAGCTCAACTTCAAAACAGAAGGTGTTATCAATATATATGTTTGCTCTTTGATTCTAATCATTTGGTCTTATCTGTTTGGTTGACATTTGGCCTTATCAGCAATCACTAGTGTCTTTCATACAGATTTTTTTGTTTATTGCATTTATTAAGATTTTTATTCCGGGAAATAAAAGAAATCAGATTTTCTTATTTCAGTCTGATCTTGTAATATTTGACTTCAAAATTCCATTTTATTTTATATTAGAAAAATAAATTTAAGACGTCCGAAACTCTGAAAATCTTACGCATAATTTTTTCGAAATTTTACCGATGAATATTTGTAAAGTTCTGAACTTAAAGTCTTAAACCAAGAAATAATGTTTATAAACAAGTGTGAATAATACAAATTTGTAAAAGAGTCTTCAGCAAAATTGTTAAAAATGACTCAAAACATTAATTTTAATCAAATTGTGAGAGCAACATTTGAAATACTTCAAATTCCCAACTACCCAACGGCTTACAAAAAGGTGTACACAAGTGAGAGAGGTGGCATTTATGGTAAGCTGTTCAAACTGCCACAACATTTAACTCTTCAATCATGGTTAAAAATGGACTTCAATTCACCTCTCGCAACCCATACATACACACCAGCACACACACACACCCGCACACACACACACACACATGCACGCATGAGAAAGTAAGTTGTTCATTGTAATTGAGAAAAATGTGAGGCATTTGTAAAGGCAAAGCCAAAAAGAGCCGTCGCTCTGTTGCTGCCACTTTTGTGGCTACTTGGGACTAAACTATGGCCACACATGAGTAGGGATATATATATATATATATATGCATATACACTATATATGTATTTACAGTGCGTACTAAGCACGTGGTCCATGTGGGTGCCATGTGCCATGTGCTGTGTGCCGAGCAGTTAACCAACCACATGAGCGATGTCTCTGTGGACACCAACTCTATTATGGCCTGGCACATTAGTTTAGCAGACTCCCTCCCCTCTCCCCCTCTGGGGGTAGTCATCATCAAAATCAGCACTTGCTAATGACTTAATTGTTTCCATTAGAAACTCGTTGCTAAATACATTTGGACAATTTTTCATAGTCATTTTTTGCACATGTGTTTTCCTTGGGGCAGCCGCAATTCCTAAATGCAATCCTACACTAAATGTCTGTCTATATTGTAATTGGCGTTGTTGCCGCTAAGCTCACACACAATCGCACACACACACACGCACACGCACACCCCAGTTGGATCTGGAGGTGTGTGCTGGGAGTCTGCAGTTGGTGTCTGGGCACAGGAACAGGGACAACACGTGCACGGCTACAAGCGTTGACGGCGTTGGCTTCATCATTTCATTTCATTGTCTGCCTAGTCTGGGGGAGCGGGCAGCCGGAGTTGGGGGACCAACATGGACGTCGACATTATTGATTTTTTTGTGGGCTAGCACAACACAGCACACAACCCACCCGGTAAAAGTCGATTGGAATGCCAGCCACAGCCAGAGACTGAGCATCGTTGCTCTGCTCTCTGGCCAAAATTAGGGGTTGTTTTGCGCACACTTTCAACCCCGCCATTGAAAATGGCAAAAGTGACGCTCGTTGCGCTGCAGCCTCCTTGAGTATAGTGTGAATGCTATGGATTTCACCTCGCCTGAATACGTTCCTCAGTGTTCCTCACAGCGATTGCAAGTCGTGTCCAGCATCCATTGGATGCAGGCGCATGCGCATCTCGCATTGTTGGTCTACCTTGCTTTGGTTGCCTGCACTTGGGATGCTGGCTGCTGGCTGCTGACTCCTGGCTCTCTCGCTCTCTCTACGTGTGTGCGTGTGCTTTTTGGGTTCCATTGGGGAACGTGGAAACGCAATCCAAATGGCTTCCAGCGGCTAGCGAAACGTGTGTTGGCCTTAACGCCTCCACATGCAGAGGCGCGCTTTGCTGGCGCTCATTCAACTTGGACCTGGCGTCGCTGATGCAGTTGTTGTGCCGTGCCAGCTTTTGATGCTGGGATTTGTTTTTATCTCGTGCTCTCGCCTTTTACGATGTGTCAGTTGCGACTGACCCAGCATCATCATCAATGGCCGCCCATTTCTAGTTGTAAACAAAAGACGTGCTCTTGGCTTTAACGATGTCCGCAGTCTAACATCGGATGTCTGATGTCCGATGCCCGAGATCCACTGATATGTCATCACAATAAAACCCGTCAACTTCCGACACCCAAATGTGTAAATTTCACTGGGTGAGTAGCTTGGTTTTGCTAATTTGCTGATTTAGCAAAATAAATAAATGTTGCTAAAAGTTTTGTGCTAATAAAATACTTGAGTGCAAATTGGTTTTGTGATTGATCACTGGATGATCCTTGGGTATTATCCAAATAATAAACACGTGCTTACTTAGTTCTATACAAAATATAACTGTTTCATATTATTCTTTACAAAATGTGCCTGCGTCGCTAATAAAAATTTTTTTTCAAATTTATTTACTTCATGTTTGTGCCAAGAACAATTTAAAAACAAAAATTGGCTGAAAATATTTGTGTAATTCGTATGCATTTCACAAATTTTTAAATAATAATTATAACGATAAATATGATTATTTGATTATTGTAATTTCAACACCATTTAAAGTATACTACCCCATTCAGTTATATATATGATTGTCTATATAACTAGCTTTATTTATGGCTGCGTCGTTTGATAAACTCGTAAACCCAATAATATGCTTCTCATAAAATATAAAACGTGACTTTAGAGGCCAATAAAATAGTTGATGTTATAATTATAACAAGAGTGATTTTGATAAGATGCTTAAAAATATGTTTATATTAGAAATAGATTCTGCAATTTTATATTTATGAAAGCGAAAATTGATACGTTAACCAATTTTCCATTTTACAAGAGCGGAATAAATAAATAGTATAAATAATAGTAAGGAATTAATTATTATTTAATGTGCACATTTAGTTTTTTCAATCAATATTTTGTAATTTAACCAAATCAAACTGTAATTGGGTATGTCAATTAATATAATTTGTTGTATTATTTTTAATGTTACTTGTATTTTTGTATATTATTGCAACCTCAACGTAGACACTTAAACATTCCCAAAACCAAAAGGACAGTTGACTTAATGTTGCACAAGACGACTTGGAAATAAAATGTACTTTATTCACAGTCCCAATTGCATTTTAACTGCAACACATTGACTTCTCACCTGGCCAACTGGCTGTTAACAAGTTATTAATAATCAGGTGAATGAGCTCTTTGTTTTGCTTTGATAAGTAGCACATGTAAATGTTAATTACCACGCCTACCGCCCACCCATACACACACATACACACACACACACACATAGACAGCAACCAGCTAATTATGGTCATATATAACACAATGTCTGAATAAGTAATTGCATTGTAATTAATGCAGAGAACTGTTTGTGTTTGTGGAGATAAATTAGTAATGAATTATCGTTGGTTTTAGTGAAGCATTAATTGAAGTCTCGCCTTTGATTTATGATCCACAATTTATAGTTGAATGCTGAATGCATTCACCAATATCCGACACACACACACACACACAGACATACACACACACATACACAAAGCAAACCAATTACAAATTGAGTTGCATGAAAAATGCATTAATAAATATTTATTAAAGAATACATTTTTTTTTATATTTTATATTATGCATTAAAGTTTGTTTCTAGCGCGAATCCTTAAAGCCACATATTTGCATGTCTGGTCTCGGGGAAGAGTGCTGAAGGGGGAGGGGGGTAAGTTGGTACACTGACAATTTTCATGCATGTCCTGGCAAATTGAGGTTGGCTTGTCGGTCTCTCGACTGGCTGCTTGTCATTAATCCCCGCGCCTGGAGACAAATGGATTCTGCTTTGCCGTTGACACATGGCTTCTTGTTTGGCTTTGGCATTGGCTTTGGATTTGGTGGTCTCTGCTGCTGCTGTTGCTACTGCTGCGGTTGCGATGCTGCGGTTGCGGTGCTGTTCAAATAATAAATTTAACTAATTGCCTCGACGATTGGCAAACAAAGACAACAGCGTCGGCAGCCGCAGCAGCAGCAGCAGATTTCGCAGAACATCAACAGCATTCACAGTCAAATCCTGTCTCCCCATTTAAATAAAAAGTTTGTCCAGCATCTGCATTTGCATCTAAATCGGATTCTGATTGTGCATCTTTAAGGGGCGTTGCAATGCCATTTGTGGATGCACAGCAACACAGCGGGCAAATAACGAACAGCGGCTCTGAGTGCACTCGAGCGAGAATGGAACATTTTCTGGCAGTGTACCAAGAAACGTAAAATTCAATACTTAATTGCATACCCTGTATGCACAAATCAAGCCAGAGGGGTCTATTACCGCCGAGGTTAACAAGGTGTGCGAGCCAAATTTTTACATTGACAAATTGACATAGGGAAATATATTAAATACAGGATAGTTCTAGATTTCGAGCTTAATAAATATATAAATATACTTATATTAAATATTAAAATTAGGAAATCTGTCAGATTTTTGAAAGTAATGTCCTGAATCGATAATAATAATAATAATAATAATACAATAACTTAAGTGTTGGGAAATTTTCTTAAGCGCACTTTAGCATAGCACAACATAACTTGGTAAATAATTTCAGTCCAAATTTGAATAGAAATTTACTTTAGCGATTTTATCTGAAAACTAGGAATAGATTCAAAAGTAAAATGTTAAATAACACCAGAGTGTGAAATAGAGTTAATAGATTAAAGTAGATAAACTCTTCTCCTAAAATCACTTAAGTCTTAAGTCTAACCTTACCCAATTTATTATTATAATTTCTAGTCTTTAATGTCAGCTCTATAAACTCTAGATTTCTTGATATAGAAACGATTTTGTACGACTGTAAAATATATGCAGTCATAACTTGTGCTTATCTACATAAATACGACTGTTGAGTTTTATTTTGGGAACTGTAAAACTTTATGGTATACAAAATATTCTCTTTAAAAAAAAAATTAAAAATCACAAACTTACGAAATATAACTTTTTTGCTTTTTTTTCATATTTTTTGGTGGTTCGCTTGTGGCGCCAACAACTTGGCTAAAGCCAGATACCAACTCCAACTCGCCACAGCTGCAATTTGTCCATTACAGATTGCAATGTACAAAAAGTGGCATGTATCGTTTTAATATTTTAACCAATTTAGATAACTGCTTCCATTTGCAATTAAAATGCAGATGCACTCGCCGCTTTTTGTTCTATGGGTTGTCCAACTGTACCAACTGAAATTAAAACTTTTCCTTGACGGCCAAATGGGCGTGGCTATCAGCGTGGCAACTGGGCGCACTTATCTGCGTTGCATGCCTCGATATCACGTTCACGTTCACATTCCCATTCACTGCCTCTGCAACTTTTACTGTGCGTGTGTTTCTGTGTGTTTGTGTGTGTGTGTGTGTGTGTGTGTTTTTTGTGCCAAATTAAAAAAGAAATAAAAAGTTGGGGTTTGCAAGTGCCGCGTTGCCAACGCATTTGCATGTTAAGAGTTTCGCACTGTGCGCATTTTATTTTACCGACCACCATCCGCCTCCTTGCCCCACCCACCACTGCCACGCCCTTTGTTAGCGTGCTGCGGATGTGGGTTGTGGCAGCGAGGTTTGTGTCTGGTTCATGGGGTTTTGGCATTTCTTTATTTTCGTTGCCTTTCTCTGGCAACTGCGGAAGTTTTGTGCAACCGCCATTTTTGTATACTGCGCATTGCGTTTGCCGGTCCCGAAAGGTTGCAGGCGAGGCAAATGCAGGCAAGTGCGAGTGGCAAGTTAAAATAACATTTCGCAACAAAAGACATTTAACAAATAAACACAAATATGAACGAGCTGCTTATGTACCCCATTTGTGTTAAACACAAACTGCCATTGACTTGACACTTGATTGCTGCTGCCACAAAAAGTATCTCCTAATGAGCTCCATTTCCATTCGAAATGCATTCACGACTAAGATTGAAATATGATACTCATTAGCTGGCTAACATGAAACTGCTTAATGTACATATTTATGTATCGCAGCGAATTCAAGCAGATAGTTTAGTAATTCTTAAATATTTTCTTTCTACAGCTGTGCACTTAGCTAAATTAAATATTGTATTTTTTTTTATTCTTGTCGAAATAGGTTTGGGCAAACATAAATCAAATGAATGTCCATTATGATCAAAAATTTGGTATATAACTGAGCCAAGCATGGCAGCTGGAAAGCTGGTCTACAGCTTCAAGCCAAAAGTAAAAGCTAAAATCCGATGCCAAATGCTATGCAATTTATCTACGAAATCTGGCAAAATCTGCTGTGTAATGAATGTCCCTGAAATAAGCTCGCGTTTGCCGCCCGAAACCTGAAGTGGGTGCTTCCGGGAGGACATTGGGGACAGTCCTAGGGTGGTTAGATGAAAGCACATTATTTGCTTTAAGAGTTTCATTATAACATGCATCGCACGCTTTTCTTTATCGCAGCGCACATCACAAGGTTCAGCTGGAGCAGTAGTCATGGTCATAGTCGTAGTCATAGTCGTAGTCGTAGTAGTCGTAGTAGTAATCGTAGCCATAGTGGGAGTAGACGCTGTATCTATCAGCATCAAAATGCGCCACGAGGACATGTCCTTGTATCCTGCGTACTGCGACTGCCACTTGGATAGCCCACATCGTGGCATGAGATTCATGGCCGTGTGCTTGGCTACATTAAAATGTTGCCATTGCTATGCGGATAGTGGGCGAGGGTGGCCAATCCCAATCTGCACAGACACAAACACACACACACACACTGTACACCCGTATATAAATAAACTGGCGCAATCGCCGGCATCATCGTCGCATCTGCAATTGCGTATCCCGGCGCTAGTCCTTAGAGCTGGAGCAGGGAATTGGCCAAGGAAGTGTGGAGTATGGAGTCTGGGAGCAGTAGATGGTGGCGCTGTCTGCGTCTGTTTTTATGTTTGTATATTTATGTTTGTGTCTGATGCTAATGCCAATGTGGCTGCCTCACTGCCTGGCCTGGCCTGGACATGGGGTTAGAGGTGTGTCTGGACTTTCCATTTTTGCTTCTTGTCGTCCCAGTCGTTCCGTGCCAGCCCCCGCAGGCCGGCAGCATACAATTTGCATATAATTTGCGTTCATTTTATTTTACTTCATTCAACCGCCTCGCATTGCCGCATTTGCTCTTTAACATTTACGTTGGGCGTGGCACCGCCCACCGCCAACCGCCCACCCGTCACTTTGCTATTGCTCAATATTCATCTGGCAAAGTTGCCAAACTTATTTAAGACTGGGCGAGCAGTTGTCGGATTGAAGATACTAAAGCACTCCTATATATGTATGTATGCAATAAATATGTAAAATAAACTGGCAGCCATTTTAAAATATGCCAAAACCCTTTCTATGGGTCAGATACTATAGCAATAGATGGGATTTAAGCCAGTTATACACAGATATATATATATTTATATATATGTGTATATATGCTTATATATGTGAACCAATGCACCAATAAAGCTGCACAGATGCTCCAAACAGTGCTCTGGTGCTTAAGTGGCCGCAATTTGAATGGTTCCGTGACTACTTAATGTGCCTGTGCAGATCCCATTAAATATTTGAATGGACATTCATTCGTTGTATGCGAACTAATTAATTCTTTAATGCACTTCGAATGTGTCGTTTGCATTAATGTGCAAGCTATTCGCAGTGGATATTCAAAATAGCAATTAACATAAATTTTGCGAGAAAGCGCTACTGAATGCAAAAGTCAGAAACGGTTCCCCAGATACTCATAGATATGGCTAATGGTTGATGGTGGATGTGGATTATCTGTTTGGATTGGTTAGATGCGGACACTGGATTTAAATTACACTTTAAATGAATGCTAATTCATAATTGAGTATGTGAGTGCAACTGGCGCAGCTGTAACTGATGTTTTTGCATCTGTATCTGCATCTGTATCTGTATTCGGTATCAGTATCTGTATCTGTAATGGCTGCATGCGATTTTGTATGCGTATTCGTGTGAAATACAAAGTGCAGCAGGCAGCAGGCAGCCAACCAGGCTGGAAAGCAATTATGCTTGTTTAATTTAAACCAAATTTATGGACAACAACAGCGACATGCGATAGCCAACGCGGATAATGTTAAGTTGGCCATGGCCGCTGTGAATTTATGTGAACTTTAACACACACACACTCTCGCACACACACTCACACACACATGCACTTACACAAAGAGTATAAAATTGCCAGAAGACTCTTAAACCGGACGTGGCATGGAGAGCGGCTGTGGCAGCTGAAAATTACTTGTGCATCCGGTGCATCTCTCGCCGTGAATCGCTCCGCGTGGTCCTCTTTAGCAAGCTCAAGGCGTGAGTTTCATGGCGTCTTTTACAGTTGTCTTCCGTTGCCGATGAAGCCATTTCAGCATTTCACCACTTCACCATTTCGCCAGCGTTAGCTAAGTGAAAATATGAGTGTGCGGAAGGATGCCAGCTAGTTTCTGCAACTGCACACCCCCCACCTCTCAAATTACTATGCTGCAAGTGAGTTGTGGATGTGGCACTGGGAGTGTGAGTGGGAGTGGGTGTGGATGGTGTGTGGTGCTGTTGTGCTGTTGGCATTGCCAAACATCAAATGGAATTCTCAGCTACGTCGCCCAAATTGAAAACAAATGACGCGCAGGCTTTTTTCAGCCAAAAAACCTACACAAAAATTACAAAAATAGATAAAGAAAAGGAAGAAGAAGAAGGCTTAAATAATTTTCACAATTTGGCTCGATGCTTTTTCATTTAGATTCTTGGCGCTGGCCAGACTTGGTGTGCCTGGCCTTTTATGCAGCCCATTAGGGTACGTGGCCAGTAGCAGTGGCCCATAACTCACAGCGAATGACCTTCTGGCGCAGTCCAAATAGGGGGAGAGAAAAAATACGTGGAAAAGGGGGCAGGATGGGAAAAAAGTGTGGTGCTGGCAGAGCTTTTAATTCCTTGACAAGGCTGCTACAGAGCCAGGACACGGCCAGGACAAGGGCCCGGACTGACTTTTAAGCATTTCTCGTTTTGCGACTGGGCTTTTTAAGCGATTGCCAAGCCATGATAAATCGTAGCACTAATTTAATTAAACTTTACGGCGGCATTCCTCCTCGCCAGCATCCTGCTCGATTCAGCTCTGTTCTGTTCTGTTCTGCTCCATTTTCTTATCCTTGTGCACATGACTTGCCCAATTTATGTGCTCGCACTGCAGTTGGCCAAAAAGAGTTGCCAAGTCGAGAGATGTGAGCTGGAAGCAAATTGCATTGCTGTTACTGGCAAAGTTGCACATCTAAGAGATCCAATTAAATTTATACACATTATTGTGATATTACGTTGAATTCCCAGGTGCAGGAGCCAATGTGTACATCTGATAAGCTGGAGAGTAGAAGTATAAAATATATAGTATAACGTAAAATGCAAGGCTATCTTGACAACGAATCGAGTAGCTTATAAATTGAAAATATATAAAAATATATTTCGTTTTGGAAGATAATCTAAAACAAACATTTTAATATCCACTTTCAGTATCCACTATCACAACAAAATTTAGTTGGGAAAGGCAAACTGACAAAATAAATACACATGTTCGCAAATTATGGTTTTGACAAATAATACCCAAAAATTGGTTACGATTACCAACTATTTTCGGGAAATATGCTTAACCTACTTTTGGGATCACCACATGCATCTATAATATGATATTACAATATTTACACTTATTGGTAATCCAGAAAACCGTTGGAAAATTAAATAGAATTGTAAATTAGTGAAACGAGAATGGCTGCTTCTGAGTTGTGGGTATTTATCTGGTTGAACTTTGTGTGGAGAAAATCTCATTACGCACATTTGGCGAGTGTCATAAATAAACAGAATTTTGCTGTAAATTACAGATTATAATGAAAACTAAAATGCAGCTGGGCGCAGCATGTGGCAAGGACACGGCAACACGGCATACGGATACAGAGACGTATACGGATGTGGATGTGATTGCGGATGCGGATACGGATGCGGACACGGATACAAGTGAGAATATGGATGCGGATGTTTGGTAAAATGAGCTGCAAGTTTCAAGTCGATGCCGATATTTGGGTGTTTGGGGACATAAATAACAAGTTCATTTTAATTTAATTGCACATTTGTGAAATGCAATTTGCTGGCCAGTGTGCAAATAAGTATTTATCATGTTTTGGATTATGCATTTTCAAATTATGATTCCAGTTTAGAAACGTTGTAAACATTTTGAGAAGGCGCCCAGCACCGTTGAGCTTCCATTTCCTGAGCAGCGTTAAGGATGCATACAATTTTAATATTAAATGTGGTGCGATGCGATGCGAACTAACCCCGAGGTCAGAGGAGAAGGTGAGTTGTTGTGGTGTGAGTGGAGCGGGATGTGGTGGACGGAGAAAGAGCTACCTGCTCTAAATATAGGGTGGATTGTGCCAAGCAGGACATTTGCTCGACTGTCGCAGTTTCGTTGCCAATGGATAAAGTTTTGCGTCAAGTATTCGATGCGCTGCTGTTTTGTTCTCCAAAGTTCGCCTTGTTTTTCAAATTGTTATTATACTTTCGAAATTTTGCAGCGCCCTAGGCAGATACTCACTGGAGAAACTTTATCTTGTAGTATTTATGGCAGTTGCTATTGTGCACTTGCTGCTGTTTCTCTCAGCCAAGCAGCACCTCCACAAGTTGCGTGCCATTCATAAACTTACCAAAGCCACAAAAAGAATCAGACACAGACAACGATTTCAAGTCGAGATTTTCGTTCTGGACTCATGAATTTCTGGTCACCAATGTTACCATTTTGGACATTTGCCAGATTTGTTTGTTTGATGTCCTTAAGCTGCAACAACCCAAAGCCGAGAACGCCAAATGTGGAATTTGGGTGGAGCAGTGAAGTGAAGTGATATCCAGAAACGCTCCCGTGACCTACCCTGTAGTTCCGGGCTTTTGTTTTTAGTGCATTTAAATGCCATTGTCAATTATCAGAAGCTCGTCTCTACAGGTATCTCACAGGGTAGAAAGAAACAACAAATATAATTTAATAAAATAATTAATAAGAAATACCAAATGAGCTTTGTGCAAAATTTAGTCAATTAATGTGATTATGTGTTTTGAAAAGTGTCTTTTCTAACAATTACGCTTTTAGCTTAAGGTTTTTATATTTCCATTTTAAGATGATTTTTGGCAACCAGCAACCATTGGCGGCATCACCTGGACAGTTTTCAAGGTATCACAGACTGCAAAGGACGTCCCAAGCATATAAGAAGCTTAAAGATCTATTGCACCAGGTTACTTTCTGCTGACACCATTATAAAAGTGCAAATTTACACAAGTCTCATGCGTCGTTTCCTTCGAAGATCTGCAGGTAATTGGGATGAGTGGGAGGTAATTCTTAAAAAAAGGACATACCCCATTATTCGATTATATGCTTAAAGACTTCAAAAGGAAACACATACATATATAAGGATTGGCATTCATTGATTTCGAAAAGGATTAGAAAAGTAATTGGGCTCAAAATAACTCTGTAATCTTTTGATAATCTGGTGTAACTTGGCCATTTCAAGGACAATCCGTATGTCCTTTAGACCACAAATAGTCATTGTCATACCGATTCGAGTAGCGTAATTAAAGAGATGCGTGTGCCTCAAATATCCCAAATAAAATTTGATAAAACAGAAAATTGCTCACGGCTAGCAAGTCATGTCGCATTTCGTTTCGACCACGGCCACATACCAGCCAAAGGACATACAAATCGTCCTTGTGGTTTCCGAGAAAACAATTACACATCCCCAGGCTAACGAGTACAATTTGTACAAGTGATTGAGTGACTCCCCTTTTATTCATCATTTCCTCAGTTTGTTCCTTGTGCATTTATTTTTCAGCCTAAAAGTATGCATTTAATTTGTTTGTTTTTTTACTTTGTTCGATTTATTTGAATATTATTTGTATTTGTTAACTTAATGTTTTTATACCCTGAACCCATTAAAAATGGGTAAAAAGGGTATAATGGTTTTGTGCAAATGTATGTAACAGGCAGAAGGAAGCATCTCCGACCCCATAAAGTATATATATTCTTGATCAGGATCAACAGCCGAGTTGATATAGCCCTGTCCGTCTGTCCGTCTGTCCGTCTGTCCGTCTGTCCGTCCGTCTGTATGAACGCGCGGATCTCAGAGACTATAAGAGCTAGAGACTTCAAATTTGGAATATAAGATCTCGTATACCAGGCCCAGATCAAGTTTGCGTTATTTTATCGATAACTGCCTCAGTTTCTGAATTATCGATACATTTAGATTTCCGATAGCAGTAAATTCCAGATATCTCTCACAATTTAATGGATACAGTCACCAATTTTGGTTGGTAGGTTGTTGGCGAGGTCCTTGAAAGATCGGCATGTGCCACGCCCACTTCCGACGCCCCCATCACCCCCGACCCAAAAATTTTCAAATGGCTATATCTACCGCAGTTTTTGAGTAGGGAACGTCAAATTTGGTAGTTATATTACTGATAGTTGCCTTTAAGAACCGATAACAAATTTGTGGTGCCACGCCCACACCTGCGCCTACAATCGACAATTCCGATTTTAAATCGATAACTCCGTATATCTCCGAACATTTTAAAGATAGAGTAACCAAACTTGAAAGGTAATTTGCTGATAACCTCCTCCAAAGATTGGCATACCAATTTTTGGACCACGCCCACTCCACCTACCTAAACCGATACACCTCTTGGTGTAAATCGATAAAGCCAAATATCTCGCGCAATTTGAAAACTTAAGTCACCAAATTTTAAAGGGTATATTGCTAGTAACACCCTTCATAAATGTGTAAAAAAAATTTTGGACCACGCCCACTCCCGCCCACAAAAAACGATAAATGCCTGTATCTCCCGCAATTTAAGAGCTACAGTTACCAAACTTAGAAGGTATATTACTAAGATCGAAATCCAAAATATTTTGGGCCACGCCCACTCCCGCCCACAAAAAACGATAAATGCCTGTATCTCCCGCAATTCAAGAGCTACAGTTACCAAACTTAGAAGGTATATTACTAAGATCGGGCCACGCCCACTCCAGCCCCCAAAAACGATAAACCTATAATGCATTTAAAGCTTGGTTCAGGGTATATGGTAGTCGAGCTCACTCGACTACAGCCTTCTTACTTGTTATATGTTAAAATATATGCTCATACGCATATATATTACATTTTAAATAGCAGTGTAGATTAAGAGGTATATAGATAATTATATTTCAAGACAAATTTCATTTAATGCCTCGAATTTCAGTCCAGCAGCGAACACAGAAACAAGAACGTCGGAACGAAATATGCTTTTCTTTTTATCCAAGTTGTCGCAGGTGACTTACCAACTACTTAGCACATAAAACATCAAGTCAACTATGATGCAGACTCCAAGAGAAGCAGGTGGTGGAGTAGGAGATGGCAATGGTGTCCAGGCGCCAACAATTGGCGGTGCCTTTTAACGTGTATTAATAATTCAGGCTCACGTAAAAGTTGGCATCACTTAACGAACAGTTCGCAGCGTGGCATGGAAGAGGGTGGCCGGGAGGCAACTGTGGCACTTGGCGCCAGGCAAAGTGAAGTGCAAGAAAGCAACAACAACATCAACAAACCAGTGGAAAACAAACAACAATAGCTTTGAGGCAATCTGGAGAAAATCACAACAGCAACAGAAAGAGCAGCAGCAGCAGCAGGCAACGCACATAAACTGAGCACGGGCCGAGAGCGAATCCCGGGCAGCAAAAAATGGATGATGTTGTCTGCAGACGCGAATCAGCTGCCCGAAGTTTATAGTAAGGAAAGCCGGGGCGGGGATGGGGAGGGTGGAAAGCATCCTTACTGGGGCTTCAGCGAGCTATGCGGAACAAAAACCCGCTTGGCACGTTTCCATACATAAATAACGATTTGGGAAGGCCGTTGGCTGTTTGCGCCAGAAGCCTGTTATGATGACGTTTATATATGTGAGGTTGTGTGTGTGTGTGTGTGTGTGTGGTTGGGTATGTTTGTTGTGTTTGTGTGTGTGTGTGTGTGTGTGTCTGCGCCTGACATTAAGTATACGCCGCATGCTGCAGCGAGGCGTCTTGTCTGCTGATAAAAAAAATAATAAAATAACAGAAAAATGTATAACTCAAATGGAAAATGTGATGTCGGCTCTGAACAAATACAAATCTGTCGAAATTGGTATCTCCTGTTGGCATTCACGAGTCGAATCATTAGTATGCCACATTTGTTGCAAGCCACACACTTTATTATGGCTGATACACGTTTGGCAATTTATGATGTTGAACTGATTTCTTTCCGCGCTCTCTAAGTCATATGTAAATTTATGTTAGGTGAAATGCAACAAATTTAAATTTTTTATTTGTTCAAGCTGATAAATATATGTATATTTAATATTATATTAATCTAAGTAATTTGTATAAACTTGACAAACATTAACTTATATTATAAGCTGAATTGTATAAACTGTAAGACTAAACAAAACTTAAATTTAAAAAATAAAACATAAGTTAAAGAAGAATTTGGTTTGTTATTTGATTAGTCATTTTATTAGATACAATTTCGAAAACTTCTTTCTTGGCTTAGAAAGCAATCTAAATAGATGATCAAGTTTATTTAAGTGGAGTCGATTGTAACTGCCTGAGTTTTATTAATAACTTTCAATATTTCTTGATCAAATGAGTAGCGATGTAAAGTACAAATTGAGTTCGATTTTGACTTGACTCATTTCAGGATGCGAGCGGAAGTCTTCACAGTCAGAAAGCAAGTATAAAAAATTGGTGCACGTTTTATTCAACGATGCTGAACTAAACTTTTTATGGCAGCTGTCGTCATTGGGGAGTTGCACGGTTACGGAACGGGCAGGGGTGCTTGAATTGGAGATCGAGGGTGGAAGGACGTAGAGTTGGTATTTCTCCTGCCAAGCATCTTAAATGAAGGAATGCGATTTATTTTCGCATTGACAATCGTTTGATTTTGGTCGTGCGCGTTTTTCTCCATTACAGATTTAACGGTGGGGCACCAGGGTGGTGCGCAATGGCACAGCGGTGCTGTGTGGCAGCCTTTTCCAGTATGGGGCAAATTCGAAGCGTTTTTTTTGTTTTTTTTTTTTTTGCTGCTTCTTGCTTTCATTGAGTTTGCAATTTCTTTGCCATTTGAATTGTTGTTACTTGTCGTCGCTGGTTTGTTGACTGCCACTGCAGTGGTCTTTGTTTTACTTCCACTCGACGCTCCACCACCCTCCACCACCCCCTGCTTACTTCCCTTATTTTTTATGTGACAGACGGGCCACCCACCCAACCAGCTCTCCCCACGCCCCCTCCAAAAGGATGCTAGTATCAGCCGCAGCGCAGCGCAGTTCCTGTTGTCTGTTTTCTGTTTTCTTTTTCCGCTCGCTCGTAAAATGATTCGCACATATAATTGCTTTTGTTGTGCGCCCACAATGGCACGCCCTCACGCCCACTTTTATACCGTACCCCTCCCCACCCTCGGGCGTTAGTGTTTTGGCCGCGCGCTGAAATCATTCGTCAGGATTTATGCGAATGAGCGACAGTTTTTTGCCATTTGTTTGCAACGATGCCGCCAACAAGGACGAACAAGAAGGAGGTGGAACAGATGGAGAAATGGGAGCTGGAGGATGACAGCCAAACAGCACGACGAACGGATGTGGCGAAACATAAGCGATGAATGATGGTGTATCTGTATCTTGCCACTAAAGTATCTTTGTATCTGCAGCTGCGAAAGCAGCAGGAACAGCACCAGCAACAGTGGCCACAATTGCTGAATATATTTTATGCGTTTAGTTGTGCCACCCAACCCACCAATCGAAAGCCCCCCATCGCCTATCGTCCACACTTTCCACACTCCACTGCTCCATATCCTTTCGTGTGCTCCAGTGCCAAGTCCTTGTCCCACGGCACATTTTATTAATTCGTTTTATTTTACTTCGCGTGACAAGTTGACATAAATGGACAAATTGAGCTTTTAAATTTGCACGTTGATGTGGCACCAGCACCAATATCAGCAGCACCAACAACAGCAGCAACAACCGCCGCAGGACCAGTATCCTGGTGTTTATACGACAGGAGAGGACAGAGCTGGACAAGACACGACAGGACAGAACAGAACGATAACGATAACCAGCAAACAACAAATACAAATACAAATTGTTTTCCAAATAAAATTGATTGCACACCGTACAGCATTTCCGTGAAATAATATTTATTGGATTAACATAAACTGAATGCCGTATTTATTGCCTCTGCCCCTCATCCTGTTAATTATTGGGGTCAGTTCTGGATAAAATCGAGCCAATGTGGATTATTGAGAAATTACTTTAAGCACAAGAGAAAAAAATTAGCAAATCGATTCCTACAAATTGAATTTGTAATAAATTGCTCATTTTTTGACAGGCTTGCTTTTAAGTCGGACAATTGTTATATTTATACACTTAACTCTAGAAAGGTATTTAATAATAATTAATTAGTATGAAAATTAAAGTGAGTAAAGTTAAATTAAGAATACGATTTGAAGAAATAGCTAATTGAGCGAAAATGCTATTGCTATTTGACTTAATCATGTTTTATGCAGCATTATTTTGATTTTACTTCAGTCAAACATAGCTCAGCTAAATAAATTAAAATAATTTAATAATAGTAATTTAAATCATTTTATTTCGATAAATTCTCATCTAACTTATCGAAGACACCATCCACTTGGTAAGTTGCACAACTAAGCCCGCTATTGTCATCTTCTTTTCGCAGAGCGAGAGAGCAGCATACTCAATATCAGGTCAAAGACTCAAACCACATGTGGAACACAAGCAGATTGCTACTTACCGCTAGATGGCGCGCATCAATGTAGCAAGTAAATGTAGAACTTGTCTATTGCTTACATTCATAATATTTTAAGTATATTTATGTAAATAAATTACTGGATCAAAACAGCATTGCTATATGTCTACAGTTATCTATATTAAATACAGAACGTTTTTAAAATCGCTATATAGACTTTTTGGGTTTTTAAAGAAAATTACCTAGTAAATAACTTGTAAAGTTTTTTAATAAGTGCATTCGAAATTATTTATATTTACAAGCAAGACGTAACCTATTGGGATATCAAAGAAGGACTCCAATAGTTATACATTTAATGTGACACACTTTCAGCAATTTTTTGCTTTGAACATTTTCTATTGTTGTTTATTATTAGCGTACAGGAGAGAATGACTGGTGGGTTTTGTTATGTTCAGGGGATACTCAATGATATTTTTCTTCTATTTCACTATAATATTTTTTTTTACTTACTTAAATAATTACTTAATTTTAATCTAATTCTTTTAATAAGTGATACTTATAGGAACTACACATGCTGAAGATTGTTCTATTTTGTCGGATGTGTGGCTTAAAAGTTAATAAATGTAATTAGAAAAAAGTATTGATATAATGCTGAAAATTTACTTACTTCAAGTTGTGAATTATGCTCGATTTATTTAAAGCGATGTGATTTTGAGTGCTTAAAATACTCGAGTAATATCCATCATAAGTGTTATGTAGATTGAAGACGAACTTTACTTTTAGCAAGGTTTTTTTTTAACAAGAATCCAACGCGCAGCATTTGTCAAAAAGACGAAGAAACAAAGAAAAGGAAAACAAAAATAAGAACGACACGTTTCTTTCTTACTTTCTTTTTGTTTTCACTGTTTTTTTTTCGTATTTTGTGGCACGTCAACGAAATAATCAACAAAAGGACATGGCATAAAAAACTAAGACTAAGCGAGCGGCAGAAATGACATTGACGGCTATGTGAACAGAATAAAATTTCATCAAAATGCGACTGTCAGAGACAGAGATACACACCAACGCAACCACACACACACACACACACACACACACTCAAACACACATATACACACACGCTCAGCCACAAAGCGAGTGAAATGGGGGAAAATTGCAAATGGACGAAATTGCTACTTTCATCTTGGTCCTTTGCACGCATGGAGAACTTTCACTGCTGGTGGTGGATTTGTATGTGGATGGGGTAGCTCACAGCTCTCAGAGAGGGTGAGCTTCGGGCAGGAGATGGAAAAACTGAAACACATACTCCCATCATATATGAGGATTTGTGAGCTCTTCAGCCAGCGAACTGACGCGCCATGTCAGGAGCTGTCAGCCAAAGAACAGAGCACTCAGTAGCGCCAGGCGACCAGGCCAGGCGAGGGGAGGAGTTCTCTGGGCGCGCCCAGTGGTGCCAGTTGAAACTCTTGAGTCGAACTTACAAAATAACACACACACACTCGCACACACACACACACACACACACGCACTAAGGGCGACCCTCCGCTGCTGAGGTGTTGAAGGCCGTTCCACTTGCTCGCAATTGTAGATTTGTAAATGGCCAGCCCTTGGCTAGCAGATCTGCCTCGCATCGCTGCCGTCTGCACTTGGGTCTGGGTTCGAGCCACATCCATTTACACAGTACTCTGGCGCAGCGGGCAACTCGGCGGCTGTGCCAAAATCGCTAAAAAAAAAAAAAAGAAAACAAAAACAAAAAAGCAGCCAACACGAATACAAAACTAAATAAAATTCGAAACGAAATGTCTGCATTGTGCACTTTGATTAATGATCGAATGTCAATTACCGCATATACCATATATATGTATATATATGTATGTGCACACACCCCACACACACACACACACATATATATATATATATACAGTCCCAATTCCCGTGGCACAAACACAAGCCAAATACGGATGCGCCACAGAAAATGCAGGCGGCGCTGCTAATGGCGATTCCATTGGGTTTCGGGCGCAACTTGCGACAATTTTCGATATTCAATTGCAATTGCAATAATATTTTAGGCACTTACGAAGGAACTATAGCTGCAGGCTGTCATCAGCTGGGTTGCTAAATAACAGGTGCATTCAATATGTGGCCAGCTCTGTAAACTACAGATGTAGTTTTCGAAGAAAAATAAAAATAGAAAACTTATATTAATCAGGTACTTTTATGTCATATTGCTTTTGCATTCCCAACAATCGGAATAAGTCTCCATATTAAGTAGAAGTGCAGCAAGTAGTGTCAACAGTGTCATATTGTAAATTGGTGTCGTTTTGAGCGGATACCATTTTTTTTGTTACGATTTCAACTAAATACAACTAGTGATCTTTAAATAACATACTTAACAATTGCTTTATAGCTTTTATTTTTATTTTTTTATTTTGTTGTGAAGTTTGTAATGCATTTAAGGAGACGTCTCCGATCCCAGAAGGTATAAATATTATTGAGCAGCATCACTTGCTAGATCTACAAGCAGAACTCGGTCAGTTTTAAAACATGTTCGTTGCATGCCAACATCCGTATTTTTGCTTCGGTAAATAAGGACACCAAAGTCGATTATATCATATAGCAGTCATTGGAAAAATAGGATGTTGATGATTAAGTTATGGAATCGTGCTTAATTAGCTTTAGATGTTCACAAACACATTTTGAAACTTCAAACTGTGTACTAAAATATAGATAATGACAGGTTTACTGCAACTTTGGATTGCTTAAGATAGCATTTTATTCCTGATATTTTTTACTTTGAGTTAAATATGTTTTGTATACCCTTTAGATGGTTACGTTAGGTTATGATAATACATTTATATTTATTGCAGATGCACCTTCAGTTGGGAATTGCAATATACCAACTTGATTTCCCATATATATACACCAAATATAAAAATACAGTTTAAAAGATAAATCTAGATGCAATCAGCTTTATATATACTCAAAGATATAAGGATTATATGATGAAAGACATATTCATTGCTTAAAAGAGCATTTATCATAATTTGTATATTGTAAATAATATTAAAATATTTAGAAAAACATTATTTACACCTTAATGTTATATAATAAGTTAGGTGTGATTGGAAAATTCTTAAAGGTTAAAGCACCTGTAAATAATTTCTGGCTTTTCACACTTGAATAGTTGTCGGGCGCGAAAAAGAAGAACGCACATAGCACAAATGGATCGGTCATTTGATTAAATTGTTTCTATTAGACAAAAATCACCGCTGCCATCCATCCATCGAGTCAGACATCCATCCATCTATCCATCCATGCAACCATCCTTCAAGGTATCCATCCATGCAGTCAGCCTTATTTCCCTTTATGACATGGGTAACAGCATGCATGCCCCTGACCAAACATAATACCTCGGTTAATGGTTACAAATTAGGCTGATCGGCCGCACGCACGCAGACTTATATATATATATATTATACATATATATATATATATATATATATATATGTATATATTTATATACATACATACATGAAGCAGAAGCAGGAGGAAGCCATGTGTATAAATGGCCAACCGCAGGCGAGTTTCTCTTTCTCTCTTTCTCTGTTTTTCTGTTTCTCGCTCCATCTCAGTCGAGGTACAACACTGGCCAAAAGTGACGCCAAGACTAAACTGCCAATTTAATAAATGGCCACACATTAATTAAGGCAACACACGCAGAGATGAACTTCGGACTTGACGGGCTTGTCGATGCTCTTCGAGTGGCTGTGTGAGTGATGAGCCTTGATTGATTCCTGGGGCCACACTTGAGAGTGTGCATTGTTGCCATAATTGTAAGTGGGCAAATGCAGTTCTCGGCTCAAAGAAGATTTGGCCTTGGCTGCACATTGATTTATGCCGTTGGCCCAGCAAATTTGTTTCCAATTCATGCCTAATGAGAATTGATTGCTTGCGTGTATTTTGACAAACGCATGACTCTTGTGTTTTGCTACAAATATCGCCAGCTAATTAGCAGGTAAGCGCTACTCAATGCACTTCCCGGAACGGAAAACTAACCCAAGTCGACTCACGAAATTTGGCCCGTGCAAAACGGTAGCCAAAAAATTGGCAACAAAAGGAGACACATTAGAAAAGTCACCGGAATAAAGCAAAGCGTTGCCGGCAGCAAGGAGCAAAGGGAAAGACGGCGGGCGGTGGTGCGTTGCTCAGCGTGAGGCAATCCTTTGACTACGACTACAACTGCGACATCGGCTTTGGCTTCGGCTTAATCCCTACAGCTTCACCCTTTGCTGGTGCCGCCGGCAGTCGCGTGGGTGTGCGAGGGGCGTGTCACTGTGCCGAATGGCGAATATGCAAAACAGCACAGGCAACCTGACGATCCTACGAAATTAGCAACAGTAGACGGGTTAATTGTTTTCTTTCGCCAAAAAAAAAACCATACAAAAGGGTTGACTCCGACTCAGACTCCGACTGGGACTGCGACTGCGAGTCAGGAGGCTGAGACATGGCCGGTGACTTCTGTTGGGATTAGCCAGGATGAAAGAGGATGAGACGGGATTAAAGTCCTGCCTTTATCCATGCCGAACGCCGACTTCGAAAGGGGGGCGGATACGGTCAGCGTCTCAGCCCGAAAGTCAAAAGTCAATTCATAAATAATATATTGTGTAGAAAAAAAACGGATTAAAAGAATTGTTTTTAAAAAACCGATTTTGCTAATTTAAATTTGGTAAATAATACATTTTCTTAAAGAGTAAGAAGTATTCAGCCTAAGCCTATTTATTTAGCTATATTTTAGAAATAATATGTTACACTTTGATACTTATAGAATTTACTGCAACTCAAGTTAGAATCGAGTCGAGAGAGATACTCCGATACCCCTTAATATGAAAATACATTTTGGTTAACAGAAACTGTGTTTCTTATCCAATCTTAACGGAATTTGTAAAGCTTATCAATAAGTTAAAAATATAAATAATAAAATAAATAAGTTTTTATTTATGTATATGGAGAATACAATTTTAAAGTTTCAGAATTCGATTATTATGTGTAAAATAAAATGAACTGAACTTTCTTTAATTTACAAGACATATTTTTCCAAATTCGAATTATCTAGCTTTAATAGTTTCTGAGCTTGACTTGATCATATCGACAGATAGACAAACCTTTGCACAGATAAACATAGTTAGATTCTAAAGATCTAAAGAATCTATATAAAGAATATATGCACATAAATTAATCAGCCTCTATTTTCAGTTTTATAGAAAAGAAATAATATATGTATCCGATATTCGCAACTTAGTAAATGATATTCATATCGTACTTACAAATTTTATTCCTTCATATAATTTATAAATGAAGAATAAAGTAAATATTCAAATTCAGATGGGCAAATGACAATTTCGTTTTTGAGGAACTTGAAACTTTTGTCTCAAGGGTTTCTACAAATTCACTTTCTTTTGCAAGGACTCGTACCTTAAGCAATACTATTGAGGTACTCCTATCGTTATCGATATCAGTTTCCTGGTAGGTCCTCAGTGCGGTGATATAACCAGTCGAAAGGCAGTGACAAGCTGGGCTACCGTTGTCACTAATTAGGGTAAGGGGATCCTCGTCTGCGTGGCTGGCACTGTGTCAAGTTGTTTCCTTAACACGTGCTCCTGCACTCGTAATCATTCCGAGCCGCTAATTTCTCGACCCTTGCGGCCGTTGTGCGCTTTCAACTCCTCTTCGGTTCCCTAAGTAGGTCTTAATCCTTTTTTATCGCTTCGTCGCGAGTGCGAGCAATTTCCATTTGACCGAGCGGAACAGGATAGAGGGGTGAGGAACTCGGAGAGCAGGGAGCAGAACTGGACTCAAGTGACTGACTGAATGCGCGTAGATCAATTCGCAATGATAAATTAAGCGCTAAGAGTGTTTCCATGTTCCTGCAAGACAATCCACTGTCAAGCCGTGGAGATTGATTGTGGCGAGCTTCTGAGCCTGTGCCTGTGCCTGTGCCCGTTGCTGCAGCTCCAGCTCCAGCTCCAGCCCGACTTTGTCACATGTGTGTGCTGTTTTGTGGCAACATTGTCAACGCGATGTTTGCCTGAATAAGCAGCGACAATTTGCAATAGGAGCTCAGCTGAAGCTCCAGGTTCGTTTCATGTTGGCTAAGACCAGTTTATGACACTCCATCTTTCTATCTCTCTCTCTCTCTCGGTCTCTCTCTGCGAGGGATCGACGTTTTGTGTAGGCAGGTAGGTTGGAAAGTTGGCAAGTTGGCTGGCTGGCTGACTGGGCTGCCACTTTTAAAAAGATGATGCCTTGTTTAACATATTTCCAGAAGCCAACAGGTGCCAATGGGCTGTGATCAATCATTGCGAATCGATGTTTAATTAAGAACTCTTGTTAGCATTTGCCAACTATCGCAGCCGGCGCATCTCGCGCCTCATTGAGCCCGAGCCAGAGCCCCAATCTCCAATCCCGAATCCCCAGCTCTAAGTTTCCACTCCCTCCACTGGACCCAGTCATTCCACATGAGCAACGCTGATTGCCAACAAAGGCTTGTTGAATTCTTTTGGGCAGCGCAACAAAGGCTGCTCGCTCGTAGGATTGCCCCGTCTGGCGGTTAAGTCTGATATCCCATGCCCCATGCCACATGCCCCATACCCCATGTCCAAAAGCGCGTTTCCATGATGTTTAAATTTGTCCTAATTAGATGACAATGAACGATGAGTCAGCGTTAAATACAAGTGTTCCCCTCGCATCACTTTACGAAATAGCTTTAAAGTTGCGATTAACTGCTGAAAATGTTTGAGAATAACTAATCTCAAAATGTACAAGAGCAAAACACAAGAGTTTTAGAAATAGGATTTTAAATACATGAACCGATTTATAAAATTATGATATTAGAGAAAATATATTCCCACCAGAAATGCACTTCTTTCTAAAAGTTAATTTCGTTTTCTGAATTAAATAATTTCACAGCACTTTTTATATTTCCAAGTAAAATTGTTCGGTTTATTTGGTTTTTATATTGTCTAGGTATATTTATATATTGTTGGTTGGTTGTATCCATAAAATATATACGTTTGAACTTACATACATATCTACGCACAACAGATGCAACTAGTTACATACAATACTAATAATAATAATAATAATAATAATAGCAATAATAATTATACATTTATATTTACCACTTAGTTAGATCCACTTACGACTATGACAAATTGGGCTTGTGTTTATTATTAAGTTGCTATGCTTTATACAAAATGTACCACTAATTAAGTACCGCTAATTTACAAGGTTTTTGTTTTTTATTATCTTTTTGGGAGGATGTGTGGGTTCCTAAATTCAGAGTGGATTCCCCAAAAGTTGTGTGGCTCTGCGCTTAACTAGCTAACTATATGTAATTTTTTGTTCACTGTATACTCCGAATTTCCCGGTGACCTTGACACATCGCCGGGTGTATAAAATAATGGGGAATTCCGTGTACGATTATATTACAAAACGTGCCGACTTAAAAAAAATAATAATAAAAATAACAACCATCGGGTTACAGAAAGTAAGCAGGACTAACTAAAGGATTCAATATACACAGCCGATCTGGCTGGGAAGTGAAGGGGGCGTGTTGGGTGCCACCTAAAGCGCCGTCAGATCATAGTCCTGTTTAATGTGCTGCTGCAGATTGGTCATGAGATCGGATTGCTGCTGCTGCTGCTGTTGTTGATGGTGATGCAGACCCGTGTGCATCTGGTTGTTGTTGTTGAGGTTGCTGCTGTTGTTATTATTGTTGTTGTTGTTATTGTTGTTGCTGTTGTTATTATTATTGTTGTTGTTGTGATGCACTTGAAGCTGCTGAGATCCGGCGAAGGCATTCCCATTGGCGCACGACTCCGCAACAGCTGGGATGTACGGCGGATTCCCAAGCGAGGAGCTGACATCGCCAATGCTTTCCAGGCTATCCGAGCGAATGCACTATATAGGAATAAAGAGAGGGGATAGATGGGGAAATAAGTATTTTGATAATAAAACAAATATACCCAGTCACACAATGACACCAGCTGAAATCTTGAGATTAAACTCACCCTCTGGTCAATTGCTGATTTCGCAGCAGGTGTTTAACATAAATCTGCGTCCGATAATGAATCGCTAATAATCTTTATTCTTATCTATTCATAAAAACGAAATTAAATTGACAAGTTTTCAATTTATCTTTGCAGTGTATAGCTGGATAATTTTAAGCCCACAGTTTTTCACATTTCTTAGTTTGACTCTAAGTTGTTTGGGTGGAAGTGTTTATTTAGACTGCTAGATAGATTTTACGATTCAGTCTACAACAGATTTGGGCAATCCTCTTTCTTCTCCTCCAAACATTCCCAAACTCTTCCTATCTCTCTCTCTCTTTAAATTAAAGCACAATTGGCTTGTGCTGAAAGCTGTTCAGGTGGTTTGTAGTTAGATTGCCGTCTATTTATTTTGGATAAAGCAAGAAATACACCTTGGAATTCCAATTCTGTTTTAAGCAAAAAACACACTTGGGAATTCCAATTCTGTTTTAACATTTGCTATCTCAGTTTTTCACTCTCTCTACATCTTTATAATCTGAACCCATTAAAAATGCGAAAAAGGGTTAAAACGGATTTGTGCAAATGTATGCAACAGGCAGAAGAATGCATCTCCGACCCCATAAAGAATGTATATTTTCTTGATCAGGATGAACAGCCGACTCGATATAGCCATGTCCATGACAAACTATAAGAGCAGAGAAATATAACCTATTTGGAATATAGGTACTCATATACCCGGCGCAGATCAAGTTTGCTTTATTTTATTGACTGCCTCCAATTCTCAAATATCGAAACATTTGTATTTTCGATAGCAATAAATGCTTAAGAATTTCTTAAGGCAAAACCATCTCATTTAATCAGAATATGCAGATGCATATTATGGATCAACTATCATCAAGAGCGGATAAGAAACATCCAAGTTATAGTCGAAAAGATATTCTCATATTCTGCATGCATAAATATGCGAGTGGGAAAGAGATGACATGATAATCGAAGCAAGCGTCAGTAGGGTCAGTTCGGATCAGTTTGGGCTTATGAATAAATACATGGGTGGGTGCATTTGCGGACCTGCTCACATTTGGGTGTAAGACATGTTAAATAGAAATCTGGAATATATTTAACAGCTGGGTTCAGGGTATATCGTAGTCGACTACATCACTCTTGCTTGCTTAAATTAGATTACTTGTACCTATTTCTGAGAAATATTTCAAGTTTTGGTTTCAGCTAATGTCATATGTGCTTTAAGTGGCTTGATTCGCTGTTGATTGTTGCACAGCGCATGCATGCAACAACACTCACCTCATTCATCACTGGAGTTTGTTGCTGTTGCTGCTGTTGTTGCTGCTGCTGCTGCTGTTGTTGTTGTTGCTGCTGTTGTTGGGCCTGCTTTTTGGCACTGGTGCGCTTTGTGGTCTTCTTGGCTACTGGTGTTGGATTGCCATTGGCATCGACCGTTTTCTTGCGCACATTCTTCGTGTTGGGCAGCTTGTTGTCCTTCTTCCACTTCATGCGTCGGTTCTGGAACCAGATCTTGATCTGGCGCTCCGACAGCACCAGCGTGTGCGCAATTTCGATGCGCCGCCGTCGGGTCAGGTAGCGATTGTAATGGAACTCCTTCTCCAGCTCGAGAATCTGGTGGCGTGTGTAGGCGGTACGTTGGCGTTTCGGCTCCATGCCCGGCTGGTACGAGCCGTTCGCTGCAAGTAGAGAGACAGCCACCGATAGTGAGTATATAAGAAGATGCATAATTAATGATTGGCAATGAGAGGCATGGGCATGGGGGATGGGGCATGTGACTGAGGCTGATGCTGAGGCGGGGACGTGGCTGGGGGCGGGGGCAATGCTCCGAGCTGAGGCACGCCGATTAAGTCGCAACGCGCCACAATTAATACACTTCAAATTGAGATTCATAATAGTCGGATGGATGGCAGAAGGAGGCTCAATAAATCTCGCCAGATAAGTTGACAACCCCAAAAAGCGCGCCAAAAACTTTTGACAACACCTTGAACCCCAGGGCTGCATCCAGAAGGGTAGCTTCAAAAAAACCCACGCACAGCACGATGAGCAAGAAAAAGAAGCTGTAGAAGAAGAAGCAGCCGGCAGATGAAAGAGCTGCGCTCACACAGCACCAGTTTTGGCCAAGTTGAGAAACAGGATAATTAATCAAAATCAAATGAAACAACTGCCTGTCCGTCTGCCTATCGGTCGCGGACGGGAACACGGACACGGAGACGTAGTCGGAGACGGACACAGGCGCTACTTGGAAAAGGGACAACATTACGCGTTAGCCTTTAGTTTTTCCTCGAAATTAAACATTTCCCGGCAGCTACGGTACCCTCACCCACTCCACCGCAGTGAGTGTATCCTTTTCCTGTTCCGTTTTTTTACCACACCTGCTGCCTGCTGCTTGCCTGGAATCGCCAATTGCCATCGGGACTACACTTTGATCAAATAGAGCGAACAGACAGCTCATCAAATTTATATTCGCACCATCAATTTCAATTTGGCCAGTTTGCAATGCCATCGAGTTTGGGTTTGGAGTTGATGTTTCCATTCCGAACAGCAACACTTGCCACTGCTGCCGGGTCCTGCTGCCTTGGTTCCTTGACCAATCATTTCCGGAGCACATCAAGTTGTAATTTATAAAAATTTCATTGCACTGTGACAGACAGCTTTCGATTTGATATAAATATTTCAATCCCAACTGCTGCGCTGCTGTTTCACTGCCACTAGATTAATGATGTTGTCCACTGGCCCCGCTGACAGCCGCATGGGGAATAAAAAACATGCTGCGGAGGGGGGACAGGCAAGGGTTTCTCATTCTCTCTCTGTCGCTCTCTCTCTCTATCTCTGCATCTCTCTGCCGATTGAGCTAAAATCTATGAGTCAATGGGGAGTAGGCCTTAAAGAGCTGCGGATAAGTTCAACGCTTCATTTCTTTAATGTAGTCTTTGATTTGTAAATTGACATACAGTTATAAATATTTGTTGCATTAAATTAAATAACTGCACTTTAGCTAACGGGTTTTTAGGTAATACGATTTAAATAGTATTTATTCTATCAATTGAGATATTGTTATAAGCATTGTAAGAGCTTAAAGAAAGTTAAGCAGACACTTGAAAAACACAATTAAGTCTTTTTAATTTGCATTACTCAACTTTAGAAACATAAAAATTAAAATAATTTAACCAGCACGTCATCTCTGTGCACCTTAACCCATAAATAAGCTTGCAATGAGTTATTTACTTGGTAAAAAGGCAATAACAAAATAAATAACAATAGCTCAAAAAAACTTAAATTATTAAATTAAATAAGTTTAATGAAAGCTAAGCAGATATTTCAAAAATACTTAAATCTTTTTAATTTAAAATTGCAAGAATTCTTCTAAAATTCCTTAGCCAACACGTCATCTCTGTGCACCTTAACCCTTAAAGAAGCTTGCATTCAAATGTTATTGATTTGTTAAAGAAAAAGGAAATAAAAACATCAACAACAATACCTCAACAAAAACACAAAAAAAATTAAACAATATCAATTACAAAGCCCCAAAGGAACAAGAAACACGAGTAAAAAACGAGCAGAAAAGGAACAATACAAATGAAAATGAAAATGAAACCATTGACGGCAATGACGCGACGTCAGCTGCTGCGTCGGCGTTGCCGTTGACGTTGGCGTTGACGTTGACGTTAACGTTGGCAGCAAGCTGCGTTAATTCGTTTTTAATAAGTGCGTATCATTTCATTTCAACAATTCAGAGACAGAGAAAGAGAGATAGAGAGAGAGAGGCAGGGAGAGCGAGGGAGAGCGAGGGAGTTGGAGATTCGTTGTGTCCATGTCCAGGAAGAGGCCTTCAAGTTGTGCCCGGGTCTCAGTTCCAAGTCAAAGTCTCGCCGGCGCAAAGTGCAGCGTCATCGTGAGGAGCGCGTAGCCAAAAAGAGTGCCAATTGCAATTGCCTGGCAGCCAATTTATGAAAATGCCAAATCATACAAGGCCAAGGAAATCAAGACTGCACAAGCAGTTGCCGCAACAAACAGCAACGGTTGGTTGCGAGGGGTTGCGAGGGGTTGCGGACTGTGTTGCACGAACGTAGCGTGAAACTGCTAAACAGCGAACTGTGTGTTGTTTTCTGTTTTCTGTATTTTGTTGTTTTGAAAATTGGCGCTCTCTGGGGAATTGGCGGCGACTCTTAAGCATGTTAGTGCGTAGGTAGATTATTATCACCCTCTCTCTCTCTCTCTCACACTGTCTGTCCCTTTTTGTGTGTGATACTGTATATGTATATCATGTGTTGGGCATAATTGGCCCTGCCTCATGGACGGCTGTCGGCATGTTTGTCCCATCATATGATTTATCATGCATTTGTGACTCTACAGTTTCATTCATAGCGCTGACGCGTAGCCGAGCAACGTGTATCCAAAGCAGACAGAGAGAGAGAGAGATATATTCAGAGAGAGAGAGAGAGAAAGATGGAATAAACAAGAAAACTATGTCAGACGTTACTTAATAATCATAATCTTTTTTGCCGGTGGCGGCTTCATTTGTGGGTTAACTCTTCATATTCAATGCCAGGCAATATGCGAGATGCCCGATGCCCGATGCTCGATATCAGTTTAATCCAGAGAACTGATCGGCAGCAACGGCGGCATTTGAGGTGTGGTCATCGGGCAACTTCCGGGCTTTGACTCGATGCGATCCCATTCATTGGCAGTGTCTGGGCAACTGCTCCCAATGAGCCACTTGATTAATTGCTGCGATAGTGCGAGAGTGTGTAAATATTTGGAAACGTGGCCGGGGCACGACCTGCTATTGAGAAATTTGACTCGTGCCAAACAAGCAAAGAAATAATTTTTACGTCTGTCAACTTTGATTTCGCTGCTCATTCATCAAACGAGCAAAACTCGTTCCCGAAAAATGAACAGAAAAACTGTGTTTTATCTGGCGCTTTATTTATTAGAAACAATGTGGGGAAATCGCATTTCATGTGCACTCAACGTTGAATTTAACAAATGACAACAAATTAATATAAAATATACTTATTTTCGAGATGTTGCTGTGTTTTCGGTTTTGCAAACAGTATTTAAGTGCCTCTTGGCCCTAATGAATGCAAGTCGCATATTGCGCATACGTCGCATTGGCCAGCGGCTATTGACAAGTTCTAAGTTGAATTCGGTTTCAGGTTTTTCGACAAACATTGATGTTGCCAACAACTGTGAATTGTTGGCAACTGTGTGTGTGTGTGTGTGTGTGTGCGAGTGAGTGGGTAAGTTTTTTTTTTTAGTGTGTGCTTGCTCATGAGCTCATGGAAAAAGGCAAGTCAACATCAGCATTTCAACAACAGCGGGAGCTGCATCAGCAGCTTGTCAAGTGACTTGCAATTTGTGGCAGGCAAATAAAAATAAACATGAGCTCATGCTACTTACACACACACACACACACACACACATATAGCCTCAAAAACAGAGCCCCTAGCATGCGTACCACAAATCCCATGTACTTACAAAACAATTGTACACACATACACATATGTAACTCATAATAAGATACATTCAAAGATACAAACTGAAGCACCCGCAGCAATTGAACTTGTGGCTGGGAACGAGACTTTAGCACAACTCGATTTGTTAATTTGCCAGCAGCAATTTAATAACATTGTCGTTGCACTCAGAATATTTGCTTAGACATATAATACGTAGACACGAACTGCATGTTAATCAAAACAAACAATTCTCATCGAATTCTAAACCGAAAAGGTACTCAATCAATTTAATTGCAAATTTTAATAAACGACGTTTTGTTTTTTAGCTCAGTAAAATCATATTTGGCGAGCCATCATAATGATTGATGTCGCCCGAAATACAATTTATTCAAATTTGGTTTTTGATGACTGACTGGTAATATTTCAGGTTTAAGAAATTCTCTAAAATCAAGAGACATTTAGAAACCGATTCAACCATCGAAACCCCATTTAAATGTATAACTTTCCTCTTTTTGTTATGAATTATTATATTTTAAAGGGATTGTCAGAATTTAAGGTATGCTTTATGAAAGCAACTTTTGGTTTCATTGAACAATGACCTCATTCTGTTAGCAACGCAAGTATAATTGGCAAATAAATGGTCTTAAATAGGTAGTAACTGTATTCATTCTACCGCTAATAACAATAGCAATCGCAACGCATTCTGAATGGATTTTCACTTTCCATAGCGCTACAACCAGAAGCGAACCTAATGATCAAAAGTTGCTACTCAGCGAAACTGAATCTGTCTTAAAGCAACTATCGAAGCCATTTTAAGAGATTTTTTTCTTTTGTAGCTTGCAAATAATACTATGAAAAAGCTATGGCCAAAAGCCGAAAGACAAACAGTAACAAGTTAAGAAGCTCACGACTTTAAAGACTTTAACAATAGACACGACCTTGAACACAAGTTTCGTTTGTCTAAAATACAAATAACTGAAAGAAAAACAAATGAGACTATTGTAGTCGAGAGTGCTCGACTAAGAGATACTCTGAGCCCAAGCTTTCGCCTACCGCTTTGTAATTTGGTTATTATAAATTAAAGATTTTCCCAATGAGAGAATGATTTATTCTTAAAATTTCGAGAAACAATTCTTGTTTCTATTAGGTAATCGAAGAAAGTTATCGATAAGTAAACTTGATCAGTCGAGAACCTTTTGAAATATACGATTAAGACAGACAGACTGACTGATTCTCCTTGTCTGTAAATGCCAATCAATAATACATATAATCTTTCTGTCAGATACATACTTTTGGACACCTTTATTATACCCTTTTTAAGCATTTCCAATTGGTTCGGGGTACGAAATTAAAACCCCACGAAGTTGCGACTGAGAATCTTGACTTATGCCGAATGGAAATAAAAGTGTTCTCGATGCCACAAAGCACCAATAAAAGCGTCGCTAATTAACGCCAATTTCAATAATTCCGCGCAAGTTGAGAGCTTCAGAGTTTTATTGGCGCAAATTGAGCAGAGGCTGCGAAACTCGGATACTCTGTCAATTCTGGGCTCCATTCACATTTTTGTGATTTTTGTTTTCCATTGGGACGCTAATTACGCTTTGTTCGCCAGAAGATAGTCGCATGCGCCTCAGAGTTACATACAGATAGCGATACCGACACCGACACATATATAGAGATCCAGATGGCGTGGCAGCCTCAGCTGTTCGTGCCTCATCTGTCATAAAAGGCGAACTTCTTAATTTTTACTGCGTCATTTTCATCATTGTCATGCCCGAGGCTTGGGCCGCCGCTGGGGTCTGCGCTCTGGGCCTCTCTCCATCTCCGTCTATCTCTCTCTCTCTCTCTCTCTCTCTCTGTCTGTCTTTCTCTCTCTTGGTCTCGTCACATTTCGCGAATGCTGCTCAGTTTCAGTTGGGTTAACGTTTACAGCATCTCTGTCGCATCTGGGCCTCGCTCCGAGTCTGGGTCTGTGAGTGGGTCTGGGTCTGGGTCTGGGTTTGTGACTGGGCTTGCACTTTTTTGCCGCCTCAACGGAGGTGAGATGCTGATGAGGTTTTTCGCAAGTCATCGGGTAACTGTGACTGCCAGCCGTGAGCCTGGCCTCTGCGGCACATTGGAAACTTAATCGTGGACTTGCCATTGAAATTCAGTTACAAGGCTGACCACGTTTTCAGTGCGCTTGCCTTACTATGAGCATAAAAATGAATGCGTATGAGTGTGAGTATGAGTATCAGTATGAGTATGAGTGTGCGATGCTGTTGTTGAATGTTATTGAATGTTATGTGGAACGTGAACTCGATGATCATCTGCACGGTCTCTTAATACGAGTACGGGTTACCAGAGTCTTAAAGCTTTCGTGCATGAAATCAATATTTTGCACTTTTATGAATACATTCTATTCGTATGAATATACAATTGGCAATTACTTGAGAACGTTTGAGTATAAGACTTACAAAAATGTCTAACTAATAATTAATATAACAAATATTTAATTGAGTGCTTACAACCTTTAATATTACATTTTTGAGCAACAAGCTTTGGATAGCTTTTAACAATTTTAAAAAGGGTAATGCAATTTTAATAATTAAGTATTATATATTCTGGATTTCGTCTGAATAAATTATCATACCAAACATCGACACAGCTCTGATACTTTTTCATCTACATAGTAAATACATTAATCTCAGAATTGCTTGTAATTGCTATATTCTTAAGAAAAATGAAGGCTTTAATATAATTGTTGACAGTTGTCGTTATTTTATAATCTTGTCAACACTTTGCAACTAATAGGCAAATTGTATAAATGCCAAATTGTTCCCTAAATACTTAAACTTTGTCAACTTATAGCTGTGCCTTAAGCTGTTATTATTGTTGTTTTGTTTGTTGCTATTGTTGATGTTGTTGTTGTTGTTGGTTTCGTTGGGTAAAGACGAATTATACAAATTGAATGGGTCAGTTCTCGGACCACACGCCACCTGATACGCACGCCAAGCCATGTAGCATTTTGGGCCTAGCCGAGTGCTAACCGAGTGTAAGTCATTTGTAAAAGAGCTGAGAACACAAGAACAACAAGCAGCAACAGCAGCAAAGTGGCACCGTCTCAACAGGCAGCAATATTGAACCGAGAACACGGCACTCGAACGGAGAACCGAGTCTGGCGATGGGGCTGGGGATGGGGCTGGGGACAGCCACATTCCGGCATAACGAGAGATGATGCACTGGCGATAATCAAGTTTCGTCTTGTTTTCGTAGTCGTGCGCTCATGATAAATGTCACAACATTAACATCAAATGACACGGACCATCCGTCACTCAGTCGGAGTTTTGTGTTGTGCCCCTGAGCGATCTCGACTCTGTCGTCTCTCTTTGCCTCTCTGTCTGCCTGTCTGTCTGTCAGTCGAACTACTTCGATTTGATGCTCATCAGCATAGCTAATCCCCTCGACATTGTCTCAGTCTCCCTGTGTCTCTGGAGTGGCACTAAAGTCGCATGGCGAAATCTAATGATATAATTGCCCATTAGGGTCAAGGTTATGTTTAATTGGAGTGCATCACAGAGCTGCATAGTCGCTTCGACTAAGCAAGTATCTCACACCTGGCAAATATAGACGCACACATAGATACACAAATTAAAAAACCATTTATCAGCCAAGAGAGTCGCTGGCCTAGAACCCATCCCCAGAGTTATGCAGTCCGGCCTATGATTATGATTATGATTATTATTATTATTATGCACTCGCCACCTGAACCTGTCAGACCATTGTCAGCTGTTCAGTTGTCGGTGCCTCGGGGCCCAATCCAGTTTGTCGTTTCGACCATATGCGGTAGCCAATTTTGGTAGAATTAAAACAATAAGCGCTGACAAACGTCGCAACGCTTTTTGATAGTGGCACTCAACACATGCCTGAATGAATATGGTTTTAGGGTTTAACGTTAATGTTCCGTCGCGACAATTAATGGTAATTATTCTTCATCGAAGCTAAACATTCGAATTCGATCGCACACACACACACACACACATACACACACACACACATAGAGATACATTCGTTATGGTATTGGTAGCTGAGTTCAACCGCTCATCGTGCAGTGAATGGAAACCTGTTTTTGCAGCCCACATTCGACCTGTGCCGTGTGGTGTGAAAATATTTAAAAGATTTTGAATATACTCGGAATTTTGAAAATCAATTTATGCCCACCGAAACTCTTATCTATTAATGGTTAAAGCAACGCTTAAGGAATTTCTAGAAATAGTCTTTCAAAATAATCACATTTCTCCTATAAATTCTGATATTTAGTTTTTTGTTAGTCAGACGGCAAAAACACAAGAACGTTAAGAGCAATGCCAAATATTGAATAATTCAATGTGTTTTTTGAGGAGCGATTAAACACCTTAATACACCTTGTTATTTTTCACTCATATTAAGAAATATTGTTCAATATTTTAATAAATTTCATTCATTACGTTATAACTCCAATTTGATCGAAACAAAATAAATTTGCCTATAGAACCTTTTGAACATTCGAAAAAAAATTATTCAATTAACACAAAGCTGTAAGATTTTCGAGGAATAGTTTTCGAAATAATCATATTGCAGTTATAAAATTTGCTTTTTAGTTTTTCCTTTTTCTTTTTCGGGTGGCATTGACACAATAGCAAGTTTGAAATAATAAATTAAAGGGTTCTTTTTTAGATCGATTCAGCATGTATTTGTTAAATAATTATTTAATATTTTTATCCTATTAAGAACAACTATTAAGTAATTTACGGAATTTCATTCACTTATTCATAAATCTATTTTTACCTATACAAAATATATTTTAAGTAACACAATTGTTGCCTGCACAGTTTACGGTTTGACAAATCCACTTAAAGACACTCCAAGTGTTGAAAGAGCACTGAATAGGTCGAGTGGCAGTTGCATGCAGATACACATGTTTGTATATTGTACGTATGTATATAGTAGTAGTCATATGTGAATATGTCACTCGCCATATACATTTTTGCCCTCAGCAGAAGGCGCGCCATTCTTGATTTTGATTAATGAGCAGAGAGCAGAGTTTTTGTTTTGTATCTTTTAGTTTTCTTTTTTTTTTTTTTGTTTTTTTTTTTTTTGCCAAAGTCGAGCATTACGATGTCTGTCAGTGGATCACGTGGGTGTTGGCAGCTAACTAATTTAATTAGCATACGAAAATGGGGCACACTGTGTTTTGTGGGTGCATCTCTATGTAGGTATCTGTGGCAGCTGTACTTACCAACGCCCGCTACATGAATCTTCTTCATCCAAGGGTAAATGATGCGCTCCCCGTCGGTCGTCTCAGCCATCAGATCATCTTCACTGTCTGAATCACCCAGATCGTCATCATTGTCGTTGGACGCCAACTCGTCTGGAGATCGATCGAGCATAAGGCGATCCTCCTCAGACATATCCTGCACAGGTGACAATCATTTTACATTATTCTTTTCTATCCAATAACTAAACTATTCCTTGTATTTACATTTTCTGATCCCATATCATCACAGTGTAGAACTTCTTGCAGTTGCTGGCCAGTTGGCGCGGCTTCTTCAAGGCGCTTCTCTAGTTTTAAGCCTGTAGTAAAGTTAACAGTTATATGTATAATCAAACAGATAATATTTGGTATTTTTATATTAGTAATAAAGGTAAATGTCATTAATAACTACGTATCAACATTACACATTATATGCATATATTTGAAAAACATTTATAAATTAATGTCAGAAATAGATTACACAATAAATGTTCTGTTCTACATAAAACTTTAGATTATATATATATCGAATATATATATCGAATAAGCACCCGTATGTATTTGATTTAAAATAATGACACCCAACTTTTAACTATTTTTAGAATAGCATTTAAAATGTTCATCCAATTTTAACTCTAGCCATTTAAGTATTTAAAAATAGATTTAAAACAACATTATTATTTTAATAGGTCTGTTAAACTTCAGACATCGATAATATTTGCCGTTGGGATACATTAAAATATAATTAGTAATTTTAAATCTAGGTAAAACAGTCATCAATTATTCCTGTAATTCTAATGATAAATCCGAAAATGTATATTTTTAGAAATTCTAAGAGCTTGACCAATTATCGATTTCTATCGGCTCAATTAGTGAACAAAAATTCGATTTAAAGTGCTCACTACGAATAATAATCCATGTATTACAAATGATCCATTTCAGCCTTAATTGTAATACTTTGAAATTATTTTCTAGTTTTAGGTGATAGATGGGAATTATATGATATAGAATCGATTGCTGCGGGAAACTTACCTAGTTCCTGCAGGCCCAGTGAGGTGTTTGTTGGTGGCTCCGTTGAGGAGCATTGCAGTGGCAGGTCCATAATCTGTGAGGAGAGTGGCGAGTGGCCTTGGGAGTGGGTGCTGCCGACGCTGCCGTTAGCGGTGCCATAGTAGCCCCCGTAATATCCATTCGAGCTGTTTGCGCCTGTGCTCGGCACATTGGCCACATTCACCGACGGCGGCGGGCCGTAGCCCGTCTCCGAGTGCACTACTCCGGCGGATATATACTCGGGAGCGTGGTGCACGGCAGCCGCTGCCGCCGCCGCCGCATGATGGCCATAATAGCCCAGGCTCTGATGCGGATGTGGATGCGGATGATGAGTTGGCGGCGTTGTGGCATAGTTTGTTGTGTAGCCGCCGTTCTGATGATGGTGACCAGAGAGCGCACTATTGCTGTGGTGGTGCGAGTGCGAGTGCGAATGCGGGAGCGGGTTATGGTTGTGACTGTGATTGTGGTGGTGTGCAGCAGCGGCCATATAATCATTGACCATTTCCGCCGGATGCGTGGCGTGCGGGTGACCAGACATGCCAGGGCCGCCAACACCCCCACCAACACCACCACCGCTAACTCCGCCACCGCCAACGCCGACACCAACGCCACCCATGTGCCCCGTGGAGGCAGTCATGGAGTAGTGGCCATTGTAGTGGTGATAGTCATCGGCAACCGGCGGGAACTTCGGATCCAGGCCATTGCCCATGGACATGGGGCTCTGGACATGATGCGGCGCATGTGGGTAACCCATGAGAAATGAGCTCATCGTAGTTTCTGTATTGCTATCGTGGATTACTGAAAACTTGTGCTAGGCTCTGGCTCTGCGATTCCTACACTCAGAGCACATATTTCAATTAAGTATACACTTATTGGCACTCACTTTTGCACTATTCGATCACTTTTTTGTGTGGATTGTGGCCAGCATTATTATTATTATTATTATTAATATGAATATTTTGTTGCAGGAGATTTATTTGTTTATTGAACACAGCGCGAACGCCGCGCAACCGGCGCGTGGAAAACGTTGAAAACAAGCGGCGTAAGCAACAAAAATGCCAAACAATTTTACAGCGACGTTCAGAAAACATTCAAATATTTGGAAAAAAAACGACGCGTCTGATTCACGAGTGCGAATGCGAACCGTTCAATTCGAGCCGTTCTTTTGTTATGAATACGAACGAATGCTCTGAGCGCAAACGAACCTGTTTTCTGTTTTCCTTGTTCGCAATTGCTTTTGACTGCTTTTCGCCTACTCTCCTTCTCCCTCTCCAGCTCTATCTCTCTCTCTCTCTCTCTCTCTCTGTCTCTTTCTCGCTCTCACTCTCTGTGTGTGTGTGTCGCTTCGCTCCGAAACGCAGCGTGGAAATCGCCATTGCCATTGACAGCCAGCGATGACGTCGACGCTTGAGTTTCGAAACTCGATTTACTGGTTTTGTTTTTGCTTTTGCCACAAAGAGAAGCAACAACAACGGTGCACAAAGGACAGCCCACACGCAGTGAGAACTTTGTGGCCATGGCTGCACGCCATTTTCAACCACCAGGCACAGCGGCAGCGTGAAGAGTGCGGCACACAGGCGAGCAAGCGAGATGCCACCACTTTTAGTCACACCCATTCGTCGCTGCTGCTGCTCGCATTGCTCTTTCTACAGACGCGGCCAAATTATTGAGCATGCCTGCAATTCGAATAGTTTACCAACAATATATGTTAATATTATTAAATAAAATTAACATTGCCTTAAATTTTAAATTATTTACATGTTGGGACCAATTTTATTTCCTTTTATAAGAAATAATATTTTAAATAATATATGAAAATGCTTTTGATGCCAATAGGTTTCAGAAAAAAACACTTGCATTTAAAAGATTTTTTTCCCGTGTTGTACATGTGAGCTTACGTATTTTTTTATATAGTTATCAATTATGAAAATGTTTTCTAACTTTGTTTAAAATTGTTCTTTATTCATTTTTATTTTTTTTTTAATTCTTATATATACTTTGAATAGGAAGTCGATTGATTCTATTAAAAATATTTCAATAATTTTAGTATTTTAAACAATTTTAGTAGACAAATATTTTCAGTTTAACATTTTTTTAATATTTTTTTTATTTAATATCCTACACATTAATATTCGAGGGAGTCTACTGTAAAACTCGGCTGTACCTAATATACAGGAACTGACTGTATGCTCTTGGCATCACAATCAACAAAAAGTCTGTTGCTGTCTGAGCAAGAGTGAGTGTAAATGTGAGTGTGAGTGTTAGTGTGAGTGTGAGTGTTAGTGTGAGTGTTAGTTTTTGGTCTTCGGCCATGGCGCACGCTCAAAATCGAGAAGAAAAAAACTGCCCTCATCGCCGACAGTCGCGTCGTGCGTGGCCAACAAGCACCGCCCACTTTTCACTGTGCCTTTCATCGATCCCGCATGCGAATATGGCAGAGCAGACCATTTATTTTAACCAGAACCTACAAACGGATGCAGCGAATTCTCATCGACTACACCAACTACACACGTATCGATCGTCGCCAGAGACCCTGATATGGCTACCGAGTTCAGATTCTTCATACATACACACATACACACAAATCAATGTATGTTTGTATGCAGTTCGAAAGGTCCCGGCTGACTTGCAATATTTGGCCATTGCCATTGAATGTTGAATGAATATCACCGCACTTGGCGCAATGCTTCATATTTATTGTGGTTAGCATTTCATGGGGAGGGGATGCTGCTGCTGCTGCTGCTGTTTATTGTTGTCGCCGGTGTTGTTGTTGCTGTTGTTGTTGTTGTTGTTGTTATCATTACTACCGTGATTTGTATTGTTGCTGAAAATGTTGATGAAATGATGAGCATGACTGGCAAATATTCAAATGAAGCGGACACACATGGAAAATCGATAGAATGATTGTTGTATAATGGCAGTGTATAAAGAAGGTCGAACATTAAACGCTTTAATATCTGTACAGCCAAATATTTAGACACTTTCCAAACACTACCAACAGCAACACTCACACACAGCACACACTCTAATGAGATTGTTTAATTCTTTAATCATCTCCAGTTTAAAATCGGAGTCACACTTCTGCCATGTGCCCACCATTCCATGTGGGTTGTGTGGGTGAGCGACTGAGATCGTCTAATTGCCGAATAATTGAACTCATTCCATTTGAAACACACGTGTTATATGGCCAGTCCAGTTACTGTGAGTGTTCCGAGTGTGTGTGTGAGTGAGTGGGTGTGAGTGAATGCTAATTAATCGACTTCCAACTGATTCGATTTTGATGGTGACTATCAAAAGTTCATTAGGACAATTAAGTGTACAGAACTAAAATTTATGTGGCACTCAACTGATTGTGTTTAGTGGTTTTATTCGACTTGTTGTTGTTAGCTTAAAGTTATATGTAAATATTTACATACATATGTAACGTATGTTTGTATTTGAATTATTTACATTTTCTGCATACGACCTAAGAGTTAAAACAAGTAAAATAACATTAAAAAGCTGTGATTTTAATGAAAACATAAATATTATTTATTTTGTTTTTGTTTAGTAAGTCTTGATCTATTTATTAATATTTTAATTTAAAGTACATATGTTTTCAATAAGTCGAAATTTACTTGTATTTCAAACATTTCTCGAAATGTGATTGTCACTTATGCAAATTTACACAAAAAGTGAAAATACATTTCAAATCTCTTTGGTTGACAAACTCGTGAGAATGTCTTGTCTCTCCAATTGCTCCAATGCACTTAAAGTTTGGTTGTTTTTTGAGTTCACTCTATGATGTGAGGCTGACCGGTTGCCAGGAGACGTATAACAATGAAAGGGCAGGCGGGTGGTGTGCGTGGTGTGTGTGGTGGGTGATTCACAGTGAGCTTTGTCTACGAGATGATCCAATGCCAAGGAAGGAAGGAAGGCAAAGTGGGTGCCTCGGCTGCTGTTTGCCCAGCATTTGAGTCCCAAATCCCAATTCAGAGCCAGCAATCAGTTGCGACTGTCAGGCGGCAAAGGAAGTTCACTTGCTGCACAAGGCAAATGTGATTAATGGTTCTATGCCGGGCACATTATGTGTGCCCTGTTGTGAGACACTGTTGGTCTTGGGTTCGCATTCGTATTGCTTTTCTTTGTTGTTTCTTTTATTTTTATTTTTTTTTTTTAATTTTACCCCACTCGCCCTTAAGCTACCCATCAAACAAATTTTTATATAAAATTAAGCAACCTGAGAACTCGTTCAAAGTCACTTCTTACACGTAAATCATGCAAATGGGTGTTGCCCAATTATCTAATTACCTGTTTAATGTCTAATTTGGATAGCATAAAATATTTAAATATTATTATAAATACTAAAGATAGCCAACAGCTTTTAGATAACATCTCGGGGCAAAGTGATGTGATTTATGAATTACCAAATTCCTAACAAAATGATAATAATGATTGATACTATGTTAAAAAAAATGTCTGATTAACAATAAAATCGGTTGGATTGAAATACATTTAGGTGCAATTAGGAGATGATCGTTTTGTACGATCAAAAATCGGCTTATATTCGATTTAAGCCTGGACTTAAAAGCTTTACATGCCAGAGAAACTAGTAATTTCGAATTCTTTTTCTTACAAAACATACTTTTGGAAAATTGTGAAAAGTTACGTTCATAAAAGTTTAGTTTTTAAAAGTATTCAATATTGGCTAATTATTCCCTAAACTTTCGAAATCCATTGCCTGCCACCCTTCGCAGTAATCTTTTTGGTATGGAAATCGTGTTAACGACATGTTGACAAGTGAGATTGAGCGTTGGGTGACAAGTGTGGGAATTGAATGCTGATTAGCTGGATCTCCCTTATCGCAGGCATTTTCCATTTTGAGAGACGGATAGGAGCATTTAGGAGAGGACTCTGAAGGAGGCCGTGGCTCATTGAAATGATTGACTGAGTGATTAATGATTGACTGAGCAGCCTGCGTCAATCAATGGCAACGCAATTAAAGCTTTGAGCAACAGCATGTTCAATGTGACTTTTATTGGCTTTAAATTGAAATTTCGTACTTGTTTTGAAATCTGGTCGAATTGGGCAAGTGCCAGACTAACGGTTCATCAAATCCACGTAGCCAGCTCCACATGAAGACCAATTAAATGCGATCCATTTGGTTGCCATTGGGTTAAACGTTTCTTTCCATTTATCAACTGGCTCAACTGTTTGCTGTCATATTATGCTCAAATCGGATACCCAGGCACAGATACATGTACAGATACATATTGGGAGCGAGATGAGTGTTTAACCAAAATTTACACTGCGTCTGTTTTAAAATAATTACACGAATGGCTTAAATGAGCTGGGACAGCGCTCGGGGGTGCATAGGTAGCTGTCCAGCTCGACTGGAGTGGGACAAGGCACAGGTACCCATTATCCATGACAGATTATCTCTGATTGATTTCATTTTAGCCCATGCACACACACAGACCAGCCATAATGAAGGCTGCGACTGCGGCTTTGACTGCACATATGGCTTGGGGCCAAAATACTATGTTTTTGGCTTTGACTCCGACTTGGGTCACCTTTGCCGCCAATTGGTTAAATGTTAAATGTGCGCACGTTTTGAAAGATGGGTCCGTAATTGCCTCACATTAGCCGAAATTTACGAAACTGTTAAAATTATGTTTAATGATCTCAACAATTTACCCTTTTTGCCTTCCAACAAGAACTACACCAAATTTCATATGTTGTTCAAAACATTTTACATTCACAAGCTAGTTTTCAATACACGTTTGAATACTGAGCCTATTCTTAGTTTAATAGAAATGAGAATCAATGATAACATTCTAGAGAATTCACTCCATTTTAAAAAAATCCACTCAATTTTTTTTTTTAATTTTTTTCATTCAATCAAATACAAATATTTTAAGCAACCAAATATACTTTATACTAATTAGTAACTAAAGACATTTCGAATATGCATTGGCAGTGGAATTTAATACAGCTCGCGATGCTCAGCGTTTCTGATGGAAATTAAAAACCTATTGATTCACAAAACTTTCTATTACATTTTCACACCAAACACAAACTCCTGAAGCTGCGCTCGAAGAGAACCTGAGAGCCTCACGCCTCTTGCGCTTATCCATCAAAGAAAGTTGGGTAAGTTGGGTATTTAAGCTAACCCTTTAATTTAGTGAAACTTTTGAAGACTGCCGATGCCGAATGTCTGCCTTCCCAACCCTACTCCATTGTTTTTTATTTTTTATTTTTTTTTTTTTGATGCCAATCGTGCCCAAAGCTCTGCTCAAATTTCCAATTACGTCTATGTCAATCATAATTAGTAACAACGTCGATTTTTCATTGAAGGGCCTCAAAAATTGAACCTAAACGTAACATAAACGACAACAACACCAAAAACAACAGCAACAGCCACGCAGAACCAACTTTCTCACACATGTGCGTGGCTCGGGAGCTCCACTTGGTATCCAAAACACAAACAAAAAACAACTAGTTTTCTTACCAGTCTTACAACAAAACAAAAATTCTTCACGTCGAAGTTTGGATGCTCTAACAATCCTATTTTTATGTATAGCAGAAGATGGACTTCAGATGAAAATTCGATGAAAAATAATAAATAATGTGTAAGAAAACAGACAAATTTATAAAGTTATTGAATAAAAAGTACTTTTCGATTATTATTTTATAATTTAAAGAAAACTAAAAGAAAAACTCTCCATAAGTTACATATTCCGATGAAAAATGCAAATATGAAAGTAATTTGTAAAAAAGCAAACAAATTTATAGATTAATGAATAAAAAACGAAATTTGAGTGTTATTTTAATTTTAATTTTATATAATATTTATTATATTTACCGCTAGTACAAGCTTAAGGAAAATGTTCTTCATAAGTTGTATATTTCGCTGAAAAATTAAAAATTAAAGTAATGTGTAAGAAATCTTATCTTATCTTAATATTATAATATTTAATATTTTCATTATTAATTCTTAACAAGCTTAAAGAAACTATTCTCCATAAGTGGAATATTTTGTGTTCCTAGCTAGGATAAGATATAATTTAAAATTCTTGAGATGGAGATTAATTCGATCAGTAGTTTCAAGATGCTACCAATGCTGTCTCAAAGAACACTTACCCTTAAAGAGGGTAAGTCGTGTTGTTTTGTAACGAGCCAGAGCCGAAGTTAAAGCCACAGCCAACCCATGCGGTGCTAGAGAGAGATGGCGAATGCTGGCAGCGGACAGCGAGCAGAACGAGAAAGAGAAGGAGGAGCATGGCCAAGAGCGACGCGCAGTTTGTTGTAACATGTAATTTGGGATGGCATCCGACGCGGTACGGTCCGTTTCCCGAACAGCACCCAGCATTCTGCTTGCTGGCGGTCTGTTATGAATGTGACTAATTAAATTTAAAGATATCCAAGAGATTATCAATCTTTGAAGCGCATCGCCATCGCCATCGACATCGACATCACAGCCAGCACAGTGTGCCTGTGTTTGAGTCCAGCTTGAGATGAGGCGATGGGAGGAGGCGGGGCAAGAGTATCGATACGCTTCGACACAACATTTCACAAGACGCAAAACAAAGCAAACGCTGGCAACAAGAACGCTCGCAACATCAACAACAACAACAACAGAAACAACAACAACCATCAGCACCAAGAGCACATTTGTTTCATGATCATGATTGAAATAATGATTAATGAATGCAGCGCCAAAATTCAATTCGAATTTACTATGTATAGCCCGGGAGGGACTCGAAACATGGGACACAGCGACTGCGACTGCGACTGCGAGTGGAACTGGCAACTAGCAACTGGGAACTGGCAACTGTGAGTGGGTCTGGTCTTTTCCTCTTCGATTTGGCCCGACTTCCACATCGGCGGCCGCCGACTGAGTTCCATGCGTGAAATCAACAACAGAGCCCAGATAGAGGCTAGAGACCAATCGAGTTGCATGTGGGCTCCAGCCTGTCCAACAGCGACAAGCTGCACTCTCATATGTGTGTGTGTGCGAGTGTGTGTGTGTGTGTTTGTGTATGTGTCCTGCCAGTACCATCAATTATGGCTTTTCTGTGCCGCCAACAAGCCCAACTGGACTCTCACATCTGGGGCCTAGACACCTCTGTGAACGAGAACAAGAACGGGCATGGAAATGGGATCGGGAACGGGAACGGGAACCGAGGCCTGAATGGCCAAATGGCTTTGTTAACAGCTTTGCGCAGTGGCTCGGCTAATAAATGTTTATTTAATTGACTGCATGTGTGCACAGCTCCCTCTCTGTATAGGCACCCCTTCTCCCCCCCTCTACAACTGGAGCTAAGTTTAGTTTCAGCTGCGTTTCGTGGCCAGATTGTAGTTGCCTCTTGTTTCTCTGCCACAGTTGCGTAAGCCGTTTGCTTAGTTGCACTTGCCCCCGTAATTATCATTAAGCCGACAATTGAGCAATTAATTTGCCTGATGCTTTTGCTGTTCGCTGGTGTCATAATGATGCGAGCCAAGTCCCGCAACTTGCCACTTAATTAATGAACACACATTTGCCTTTAAAAAAAACAACTAATAGCTTTCTGGCCAAGTTGCATTTTTGCGCTTCCACAAGTCATGAACTTGAGCGTTTGCCATGATTTTTACTTTTTCACCTGAAATTTGCACCTTGCCATTGAATCAATTCAAGCACCTTTCAACAAAGTCTAGCCACACAAATTGCCCCGCGATTTCAGTAATTCACTGAAACTACACCTCTCAACTGTCCCCTTCAGCTTTGCATAACCCATCAACTAATGATGATCGCAAATTGTCTGACTATTTATGGGAAAGGTATTCTATATGTGCACTCATCATGGGATCTATGATTATCAACAATTTCCTAATGACAACTTACTCAAAATCCCTACTGAATTTGGAAATCTAGCAATCTTTTCATTTATTTTCAGTTTTAAGCAAACTCCCCGTAAAAATGAAGTCATCTGTAAGGAAATCTCTTCACTGCTACAAGTCAATTATCGATGATCGTTACAATTACAAACACCAAATCGAATTGTTGGTCTTCTGATCAATTGAGTTCGCCTTGGGAGGTGTTAGCTTGGCTAAGTGCATTTGAGAAAATGTCGCCTGCATTAAAACGAATAGAGAAGAGGAATTACATGTGTGCATCATAAGTATTCGAGAATTTGAAATGAGGAAAATAAATGATCTGTTCGAGGGAATCGACTGAGAGAAGAGCGGCGAGGAGAAAGACGTGGCTAGCGGGCACTTCTTTCACTTTTCAAGAAATCCACAGGAAGAGCAAAAACTTTTCAATACCAAACACTGTCAGATAAATCGGCTCGCCCTCCGTTTGTTTGCCGGTTGGGCCCAACTTTTGTGCCTGGCCCATAGCCAGGCAGTTGGCCCGTTGTCTTCTCGTCTTGCGCATAATTAATGATCTGCTCCATATTCACGCATTGGTGTAGGTCTCCGTCACCGTCTCCGTCTCCGACTTCGAGTACGACTCCGACTGTGCCGTATGTCTGTCCGTCCGCCTGCCTGCATGTCTGCATATCCGTGGGCCGATGGCAGAGTTTAGATTTCAGATTTACCATTTCTTATGTGCAACTGGCAACTGTCACTTTTCTATCTCTTGCTCGGTCACGTGATGCGAGGGAAAGACTTTCCCGCTGGACACAGACAGACGCAGCGAACACTGCGATAAGCATTGCTTAGACGATACACATACATACATATGTGAGCTCGAGACATCTTGCATCTCTGCAGTTGCATCTGCCCAGCTCAGTTCCACACAGCATAGCACAGCTCAGCTCAGCTCGGCACAGCTCAGCATTCACAGCCAACAATAACTCATGCCCACCCGGTTCGTTGGGCCACCTTAAGCCACCAAGTTGACAGACAGCAAGTTGACAGCCCACGTTTTGGCTGACGGGTTCCTAGTTATCCACACCCACTCCCCATTCCCCATCCTTCTTTGCTGCTAACACACATAATTCCATTTCTTATCGACCGCCTGCGCTGTCACTTGCGTGTGCCGTTGTCCGCTGAGATGCTGTGGCTTTGGTAGTTGCGGTTGGGGTTTGGGTTTGGGGAGGGTTGGTTCATGTGGTTGGGGTTGGAAACTGCTTGCTCCACTCGCACTCAGCTAATCAACACGGCCTCAAAATGTAAATGGGAGCATCCTTCAGCAAATATTGTCGCCATTTTTTTACACTTCTCGCTTACATTATGCCTCCTTCTCCTTCTCCTCCTTCTCATTCTCTTGCTCTTGCTCTTGCTGCGAGAGTCTCTCATCCCTGCTCGCCAGTTCATCCAGTTTCCTCCCCGCTCTCTTAACACCGCCTGCCTGCGTATCTGTCGCTCTGTCTGTCAAACTCATGCAAAAAGATACTTTTCTTTTTCCTTTGTTTCTGACTTTTTTTATATTTATTTTAGTTTTGCTTTTCGCTTTCTTCGCTGAAAGCGACTGAAAGTGTGAGTGCGAGCGTGTTTTCGTTTTCCCCACTTTTTTTCCTCGGGGTTTTTCTTTTTTGACACATAAAAGGACACGCACCGCGTCACATCATGAAAGGATTGATTAATGATTCGTTGATTTTCGCCCTTATTCTCTTTAGTTACACTTGGGCACATAATCCGCTTCATCTCCAGCGTTTTCCATTCCATTTCTGCGCCAGCAGGCACCGCACAACAACAACAACAACACACACACACACACACACACCCAACGACCCAGTCCAATTTTGCGTAAAGTAAAGTAAGTTTTCAAAAGAAAACAATGCCTTCCCCGGGTTTTGAGTGCATTGTCAGCGTAGAGTTTGACCAAATAAGTTTCCATTTGATATCCACATTCCCTGAAGTAATTCCTATGATTTTCCCAAGCCATGCGACTTTTATATAGATGTGAGTGAGCTTATTCTAAAAAGTAAAAGTAAGCTCAACTGACTAGGAGTATTTCAAGCAATAAGAGCAAGGCAAGTGAAATTACAAATATCTGCAAATGGTTTTTATAAGATAAATCCAATAATAATAAAGCTCAGATTATTAATTGCTTTATGATTACTTATGGTTTTTTGTTTAACGTATTTTAGATGTTTATTCCATTAAGTGGGCAAATGAAATATACAAAATGTTTTAAATGTTGTATTGGAAATATGCAAATTAATGTACTTGTCTGACATATTGTCTATACAACTGTTTAACATATTATTTATAATATTTATAATTTATAATTAATTTTGAGCTGTCTTTTTGATTTAATGCTAGCAATATAGCTTTGACAGCTTTAAAATTGAGGGAGTACAACTTAAGCTTTGTTTGAAATGCTAAAAATAAACATACATACATATATTCTTCATAGTGTGGGAGGTGTCTTATCACTTATATTTACCCTTACAAGGAAGTAAAAGATATTGAGGAGAAATGTGAATTGTTCTAAAATAAGGTATAGATTTAAAGGAAATTTGGTTAATAAAATTGGAAGTCAGGAAACGATTGATCGAAAAATTCATTTACTTCTGATAGCCCCTTGAGTCGGGCATTAAAGTAATTAGGGGGAATTCTATTTAAGGCAAAGACAACCCCTTGCGTCGCTCTGCACTTTGACTTATCAAATGGAATCCATTAAAGGAAAACAAACGCTTACCGGCAAGCACAGCTCATGAATAAAAGAACAGTGGCAAAGTAATTATCATTGGCCATTTCACACGAGGCATCCACACGGCTTGCCCCTGCACAATCCACTCCCGTTCCACTGGCAATGACAATGACAATTAAAAGAAGGACCAAAACTTGTGGGTGCGACACGCATTGGGACTCACACCCACCACATAAACACACACACACACACACACCTTGTTGAAGCAGGCACTTTGACAAAGTGTTGATGTACCAAAGTTGGTAGTAATTAAACTGGATGCAGAGCTGACTAATTTGAGCACCAGTTGAGTTTTGACCAAAGTCCATTCGTTATTAGCGCCTAACCAGTTGCTGAGAGCACGCAAAGACCCAAACGATTGCTGGTCATGTGGGATGAAGTTGGAGTTATTGTTGATGACGCAAGTGGGAGTCGGGAGTGGAGAGAAAGGATGGGGTTGGGTGTACGACGTGACATATGTCGACAATGGACTGAAAGCGCAAATCACATTCGCATTCCGAAAGCCAGCAGTGACCATTTTGGTTAAAAATAACAACACCTCAACCCTCCACTCTATGCCCCACTGGAGGGTCAAATGGTCCAGCAGAAGATACACAGTGCATAGGGCTGTGGCCATGTCTTTTCCGAGGGTGGAACTTGGTGTTTAAAGTGTCGAGTTTTGCGTCTTAAAAGTAGAAAAATGATTCCGCCATCAGCTCTACCTACTGTTGCGCCCGTTGGCCGTTTTAAAATGCGCTTAAGCCCGTGAAACGGAGGTTGGCCCAAAAACAGACAGCATGGGCTACAGAACCAGCAACAACAACAACAACAGCAGCACGAAATGAGCCGAAAAAACATTTAAAAGGCGAAATGCGTAAGAAACCTTCATCAAATTTGACTGACAGGTTTTCAAGATGTTCGCACTAGCAACCAACTGTTTCTCTCCCAACTCCATTTCTTTTGGTTGTTTGCTGCCAGCCAAAATGGCTAACGTCATTCACCCAGTCTGCCAAGACATCGACAGTTGTCGGCTAAATTCAACTTGTATTTAAGATGTGCCGTTACATTAAAATGAAGCCAAGATAATTTGACCACATATTCATATGCAAATTAATGTCGGTATTCTAATTTATCATTTTAATTATATACATAATTTTTTCTTTATTAAAATTCAAGCAAAAAATACCTAATAATATGTATATATCTTATATCAATTTCTGTGGAAGAAAATTCAAGTTATAAAAACGGGTTCCACATTTGTATTTACTGCCGAAGCAAAAAATACATTTGCTGGCGCCCTCTGTTGACCAGTAGCAATACGATCCACACTATCCACAAGGCTCATTTTGGACAACAACCAAGCACGTTAAAATAGCTGCACTGCTCTGAGTTATATATTTATCCCTCTCTCTCTCTCTTATCGATAATTAAGATAACATTTAAGTCGATTAATTCCACCAGATGCAGTATTTAAACAAAATTAGTCAACAAATCTCAATATTCAATTTACATTTATTTTTGTTGATAAAGATTTATATTTACAATAACATCACATTTCTGGCATTCTGCATTTTGGCGTAAATTTTTATAAGCTATTTGTCAGTTTCAAATTTCCAATTGAAGTTAAATATTAAATGATTCCTTAACCCGCACATTTAGATTGTCTTTTCACTAATACAACTGTCACTAGTTGAATAGTTCATAGAGCTGCATTAAATCATTTGAGGTGCTGTAAAAATTATGTTAAGTAAATTTTAATATATATTTTACATTAACAAAGATATTATTCAGAAATATGTGTCATTTCCCCCTGGATCAAGTCACCCATCATTTAGCAAACAAAAAAACTATATTGTTCAACAAGAGTGCCGAGTTTTGATTTTATTTAATGCATTTTTTCATTTATTTATATATTATTATATTATTATATTCTTATATTAACTATAATACATTTTAATACAAAAAATATTTAAATTAATATCATTTATTGATTAATTATTATATTCTTATATTAACTATAATAAATTTTAATATAATGAATATTTAAATTAATATAACGTGTTTTTATTTTTTTTCAATTAATATTAACTATAATACATTTTAATACAATAAATATTTCACTTAATATAACATGTTTTTATTATTTTTTTCAATTAATATTAACTGTAATACATTTAAAACAAAAAAATATGAAATTTATAATACATATAAGAGCAACAATGAGTAGAAGTATGAGCTCGAGTTTTAATATACTTCTAACATTTATTATATATATAAGATAGCAAATGCTCCAATTTAAATAAGAAAATCCATTGTAGAAAGCGCAGTGGCTTTTCGTATATTAGCAATTATCATATACGTGTTAATCAAATTAACTGTTAAATTTATTATGATAATATAAGCTGAGCGTAACTATCAAGTCATCATTTTAAAATATAAAAAAGTGTTTATTATACAATTAGAGCGAAAACGTATAACAAATAATAATGAAAGTGACAAGCTACAGCCCAAAACTTATATATCAAATATTATAATTGACATAATCATTAAAATAATGTAATTTACAAATATTAGTTTATTAGCATATTGAAGATAAGGAAATGCGATATGGATCTATTACTAATTATCGATGGCACGCAACTCCAAAATTTATTTGAATCGTTGCTATGTGAAAAGTTATTGTTTTTATTTAAAAAACAAAAAGAGGAATTACACAATTTATGAAAAACTATCAGCACACCAAGTGGCCAAGTAGATTATTTTATCAGGGCAAGTATCAAATAATTATAAACGATTTGAGTGTCACACCAACGGAGGCCCATCGGTTAAGTTTGCTATCTACAGTTAATAAAGCGAGCTCCTCCAATATCTAAATTACTTGACAAATAAAATATGTACAGTCAGCGAGTGGAAAAATGTGCGCCTTCTGCCTTGGAGTCGACCACTCCCAAGATGACAGTCGCCTGACCACGACAGATGGTACTGGTACCAGTCACTCTGCGGATGTGACTTCAGTGGCGGCATATGCAAATTGCAATAAGTGCACGGCCATTTGCACAAGCTCAGCAAATTCCGAACGGGCCACAAAATCGGCAGACGATTGACCCAAATGCCAAGCACGGCTACTCAAACGGATACTCATTCCATCTACTCCTTTGCCTCCTGTAACTGCCTCGTAAGGGTCTATTTATATGCTAAATATTATATGTAAATGTCAGCGAATAAATTAAAGTCAGCAATCGAGCTAAAAACTACCAGTCGGTCGACAAAATTTTAAATGTGTTTTCAATGCAGCACTGAAGGACATTTTCTATTTTGGGCTGAATTTATGCATTTAGTTGGTATTGATCAATGATATCTACTAAAGAACACAAGTTTAAAGTCTCATCAAAGAAGACTTAGCAAGCTTTTCTTATAATAAATACCAAATAAACACCTTCATAAATGTTTAACACACTAAAATGATAAGGCAGCCAAAATCGTAACACAACATTTTATAATTAATAACAATAACTGAAAATAAAATCAGTGCAAGATAGCCTCAACATTAGTCATGCTTGTGAAATGTGATAAGATATATACAAATTTAATACCGAGGTTTTACATAGAATAACAATATCAAAATGTTTGTTATTTATAGCATCAATAGTGAATTTGACAATAATTCATATAATGCTTAAAATTATTGTGGGTAGTTATCTATAAATATATAATACATTAGATATCAATATTACACAAATTTGTTATTATAAATAAGTATTGTACACATTCCATCACATTATTCACTATTCGTCAGTCACTATTCACTATTCACTATTCATTTTGCTGGGCAGTGAGCCACACAAACCTCTCTAGAACCGAATTTGTCCTTAAAACTAGTGTACAACAAATTCGGATCTACAGGGTAGACGTGGAACAAAGTGAGAACACTATATGCATATAGAGTACATATATTGTACATATATGAACACATTCACTTGAAAAGTTGTGAAACCTGTAAAATGTAAGTTGTAATTTACAGGCACAATTTTGAATAGAGTTGCGGCTGTAATTTGTGTGTTTCGTGCCACACGTGATGCCAAATTATGAAATGACCCATAAAAATGATTACAATGCTCACAAGTGTGTTGGGTAATTATATTGAAACACGTCGCCAGCTTCGAGGACTCAGTGGCGCCCAGTCCCCAGTCACGAAGACCACAATCCTTGCCGTCCTTGAAGAGCAACTCCATTGCGTGTGTTGTCTTCAGCTGCGTATCGAAGCACCAACTGAAGACGACTTGTTCCCAGTGCTGGCGAGGTGGAGGTGCAAGATTAGGTGGCCGTGCCCGAAAATCTATTTGTTATAGTTAACGATAAGATAAGAGCCCGGCCGAATGTCGAATGTCTTAGCGCTTCATGTATCTAATTGATTGCGCACGGATTAAAGCACTTTCTTCATATCGATATCGAGTCGAGGGCATCGGAGACTTCTGAACAGTTATCGTTGCCTGCGATAAGAGGAAAATCACATTTAATGAATGATAGTTTGATTTAATGTGTATATTGTATGTGTGTGTGTGTGTGTGTGTGTGTGTGTGTGTTTATTGGGGACACGAATCAATCAGGTTATTTCTCAGTTGTTGAGCTCCGCCAATTCCAGTTACAATCGCTGCACTCAGCCAAATTTGTTTGCATTGTAAAGACGCCAGCGTCGATTAGGCAGGCGACGACGACGACGACGACGGCGAAGACGATGATGGCGACGATGTTGGCGCCATGTGGCTAAGCCTTCTGTAAGCCCCAGTGCGCCACTTGCCACTGGGTTGCCGCACCCCACCCCTCCGTTGCTGGTCTTGTCAGTGATGATTCAGCATTAGTATTCGCAATACTGCTGAATAATGGAAGACGCACAGGAGAAGGACATCCGCAGCAGCAGCAGCAGGACGACTCTGAAATATGGAACAAATCATTGCCATTGTGCAAGGTCGTTGGGCATTGTAATACAATAGATCCTATCTGACGCTGTGTGTGTTGTTGTTGTTGTTGTTGTTGGTGCTGATGCTGTTTGTATCCTGCAAGCAAAGCGTATTCGAGTCAATTAATTAATGACTTTTTAGCGTTATTCATTAGCTCTAATCGTCTAGGACTAAACTTAAATAAGCCGCCCCTAAGCTGCACAAAAAGGGGCGCGCCCCGGGGCCCAAAGTCAAGCCAGTAAAGTCAAAAACCTTTCGACAGTAGGCAGCAATTGAGACCCCGGATTAAGTTTTGTAATGGCAACAAATCTTGCGTAAACAAAGGCAAGCCAACTGACTCCCTAAACACCCCTCATACCCATAACATCCCTAACACCCTCGCCTCTCTCTCTCTCTCTCTCATCTCTCACACTCTCAGCCTCTCTGTCTCGCACACACACACACACACACACACACGCTCATTGACTGCGTTTGCCTCTTTGTGTGTTTTTCTGTTTCAATTTCTGGTGGTGGCATTTGTCCTTTTTGCAGCCTCAATGGCAGCACTCGTTCTCTCTCACTCTCACTCTCTCTCTCGCTCGCTCTCTCTTCGTCTCTCTATCTATACATGTAGGAACGTAGTAATATCTCCAAACTGTCTACACACAATCCACAAAAACAGGCCAAAGAGAGTGAGAGAAAGAGTGAGAGAGAGAGAGAAAGAGAGAGAGAGAGAGAGAGAGAGCAAGCGAGAACAGGGTGAGCAGCAGCTGGAGGGATTTTGTACAAGGGCTGCCATTATTGCCTCTCGTCCTGCTGCGCTGGTGGTGGCTTCCACAGCGCACATGAAGACGGACCGAAAACGATTTGAAACGCTGCCTAAACTTGGTAGCTGGCCTCACGAACTGCTCCAAATAGTAATAATAATTAACTAACCTTGGCAAAATTAACGCATCTTCGCCAAATTTAAGTTTGCAAAATAGAAATAAATAAAATGCATTACATCATCTGAGGCAAACGGTTCGAACTGCCGCAAACCGACCGCAGGCCCATTTCCATTTAATATGCTAATTGATTTCACGTGGAACGCTTTTTTAGCACCATTCGACTCTGGATAATACTAATCCTAAACAATTGCGATTCCCATTTCGGTTAGCCAGTCAAAATTAGCTGACAGCATTTTGTGCAAATGCCACGCAACCAATCATCAGTGAAATGACAGAAAAGCTGATAAATGTGAATAGTTTCTAGTAAATATAGTATAAAGTAAACAATTATAGCAATTTCTTGCTATAAATACTGAATAAATGCTTGAAAAATATATATAACAAGTTTTTGACAATTTGTGATTCCCTTATCTAGACTTTTTAAACTTTGGTAACTCAACTAAATGAAGGTTAAAATTTAAAAATAATGATGAATATATAATAACTCTCTAATTACACATATCTATATAATTAAATTTTTTTGAAGGAAATATATAATGTATTATCATTTGTTTTATTTTTTGCAAAGATATATTAATGCTGAATCATGTCAACGATTTTTGCGATCACTAAATGTGGGAATATTACTATTATATATATATTTAATTTTCATGTTCTCAGCAGAACAGAAACAAATATATATATTTAACAAAGTTGTTGAATAATGGGTTAATTGGAGCACACATGAGCCAATGATTGATCAGAACAAATAAATACGCAGGAGTCGAAAAAGAGTAATTACACCGTATGAACCGTAAAATGCGGCTTATAAAAAATGTGATTAGTTTTTGTTGTTTTTTTTCTTTTTATCTTTCGATAAAAATGATGAATAGTAGCGAAATAAACTTTGAGAGCCATTAAATTGAAAGTGTTGTGGGTGATATGTACTTGGCAATAAGTAGATAAATATTACTATTATCAGTGACTTGACAATTTTGGGAAACATCTATAAATGCACACATACATGTAGATATGTATATATGTACAGATTAATGATGCATATAAGTAGGTGCCTGGTAAACAGTTGTATGATATGGGAAGTGTTCTCATTGTGCAGTCTTGATTTTTATTTTATTTTTATTTTCTTCGCTGAATGCATTCACAGGAAAGACGAACGGAAGTAGACAAAAGGTAAGTGAAGAATGTGCGCACTGCGCCCCGCTCCCCTCGCAAAAACCAAAAAAAATAACGGGGCAATGACTGGCGGATTTAGCGACACTGAGAAGACAACTTTGCACATAAAATACATAAATCAAAACGAGGAACGGGAATCATTTATCAAAGTACAGTGGTTGCGATGAGATTTGGACTGACTCTCACAGTGCAAGCGCAATGCACATTTTCAATGGGTTTGCCCCACTGTGCTTACCAGCAACTTGCGGCCTTTCTACAACATTTGTTTGTTTGCATCTCGGCAATTGGATCTGAAAGCCAGCGAGAGAAGAGAACTTCAGGCCAAGGTTGTTGCTGCTGCTGCTGCTGCTGTTGTTGTTGTTGTTGTTATTGTTATTGTTTTTTCCCTGCTTCGATTTTCAGTTTCGGTTTCGGAGCGCGAAATATTTCGCTGAAGTCGAAAAATGGGTGCAGGTAGAAGTTAAAGAGAAAGAAAGAAAAAAAAAAAGAATTTTAAAACGGTTCGCCTCACCTTTAGCTGAGCACACATATGTGCTTGTGTGTGTGTGTGCGTGTGTGTGTGGTGTGTGTGTGTGAGCTAGCTATATTTGTATTTGTATTTGCTTTCAACCTGCAAGTTGCGGCATTTTGTATCTGTATCTATGCCCGGTATCTGTATCTGTATCTGTATCCGTATCTGTAAACGGTGCTCTGTATACCGGTTGCTGATGATGTTGTTGGCGGGCGGTTAGTTTGCCGAAGTTTCTGTTTGTTGTTTACAAAATACGCGCCTTCCTTTTATAATTATTATCTGAATGTTCTTAATGAAAATTAACACGCACAACGGAGGGCAGATAAAAACAAATATATATATATATAAATATATATATATATATATGTATATATAAAAAAAAACTCAACTCAACTCCCGACTCCCCGAGCAGCTGCAGTTCAGTCCAATGAAATTTGCATGAAATTCAAATAAATATGCCAGTGCAGTCTGCCAGCAGTTCAACCAAAAGTGCATTCAGTTCCCAGTGCAACGAAGGGGCTACAAATTCAGTGGTTCGTTTGCCATTAAACCCCTGTCTGTGAATAGAACACATTGAAATCGATTCGAAATGGGTCCATGTGGTTTTTGATACCCTGGAAGACAGCTTCAACCCCATGAAGTTATAATATACAAGTATATTCCCGATCTGCAATTGTTTTATAGGGTATCTTCCATTCAAAGTATTCAGCATTTGTTGATTGTCTTTTAAGCTTCTGCCAACATTTGAACGGATTTCTATTGACTTCGATTTGCATTTGAATGTCTTAATTATCATAACGCATTTGCAAATGACCAAACTAGATTAAAAACGATAGTTTTGAATATATTTCTAAGTTGTTGCATGACTCATGGGCGTTCGAGTCATGAAAGTACAAGTATATTTCAGAAATTCCTCATCATATTTTTGCATGTGATAGACCAATAAAGAAGTCAAATATTTTACTATATGTTTTTTTTGTATTTTAATAAGCAGAAGGAATTCGGGTCGTATTAAAAGGAATTGCATGCATTTTGTGGTCTATGTTAATATTTGAACAACCAACAATAACGATAAACACACACATAACAATGTATGTGACTCCACACACACACACACACACACACTCGCACACACAACACGAATTCAGGTCAACAAACAGAGTCAGCTTTTAAGGCCGGGGGTAAAACGGGGGCGTTTCAAATCTTTAGCCGTCAACAACTTTAATTTGTCATAAAATCTCAGGGTTATATTCATAAAATAACTATGACAGCGATTGGCCCAGTGTCTAATTTAGTTGTATAGTTTTTTTTTTGTTGTATTTTTATGGTTTTTTTCGGCTGTCAATTTGCATAGTTAAAACTATAAGAGCATCACAGTTTAGATAGCAGCATCAGGTCGAGTCCTGGATGGGTGAACGTTGTCAGAAATTGGATAATTTGCCACACATTAAGCTGATGGCGAAGTGGAAAGCTGGGCGAAGAAAAGGCACAGCAGCTTAGCCAAGTGCCTCGTAATTGGTGTAGATGCACACAAGGACAAGATGCTCAGATTGCCACACACACACACACACACACACACCCACTCACACACTACACACACTCTAAAGTAGACAGACAGGGAGTTGGAGTTCCTGTTCGAGTCCTGCCAGCTGCAGCAAAGGCGAATTTATAAACGCTGTCTCAGACCGAGTCCAGTGGCCCGATTTGACCTTAGTCGAATGTGGGTTTCAGGCGTCGCGCCATATTGCTCACACATACACACGCACCTTACGCACACACACACACACACACACACTCGCACAAAATGCTGACATTAAGTGCAGCCGTCGTCGTCGGCAGCGCAGGGTTGCAATTTCGGGTTGGGTCATCGTCATCTCTGCAACTCTAGCACTTGGCTATGGTGGGTGGTATTTCTGTGGATGTGTGTGGTGGGGTGGGGTGGTGCAGGGTGTTGGCAGCTGTCGCCGTTTTGGCAATTGCCACTAATATTTCGGTATACTACTTAACCCATGCACTAAATGGCGGGACAAGTGTTTTATAGCGCAAATACAACGCACAACTTGGCTGGGGGTTGCTGCTCAAGTGGCAATTGTTGTTGTTGTTGCTGCTGCTGCTTCTGCTGCTTCTGCTGCTTCTGCTGCTGCTGTTGATGATAGCGCGAGAACGAAGCTAAAACTGCTGTGGTGCTGCGGTGCTTGGGAGTTGGGGTGGTGCTTGTTCTGCGCAAATGAAAAGTGGATGAAAGGCGCTGGTGTGTTGCCTGCTTTGCACATTTCCGGGCGCGCACAACGACAACACACACTCACACACACACAAGCACACACTTTCAGTGGCGACGAGTCAAAATGAGGACAGGCGCGAGCTCAAGTTTGGAAATGTATTGGTGACGGAGAGTGGGGCAGGATTATTACCTACGGCTGAGCCCCAATTCTGGCACATGCGTACAACAACAATTGGCCAGCATCTAGTTGGCCCAACGGAAAATTGGCTCACTTTTTTGGTTTAGTTGCAGTCGAGCAATTTAATAAAGTGCGCACTAAGAACTCACCTGCGACCATTAGGCGTTTACCAGGTCTAATGAAATACAACAATCCATCAGCTGACCGTCATGAGTAGCTCCTCTGCTGCTGTGCTTTTCATTTCTATCTTTTTTCTTTTGCTTTTCTTTTATAAGCTTGCACAACAAACTCGTCAGCAATTGGTTAACGTTAACACTTTGCACATTGTTGAAGTTTTTGGGGCTTTAACTTGCTGGCAGCAGCAGCAGCAGCAGCATCCTGGGCAGCCGCTGGCTGCAGGATATTTGTATTTGTATGTGTATGTTTGTGTGTGTGTGTGTGTGTGTCTCTTTGGCGGCGGCAGCGTCAACGTCAACGGCAACAGCAACGGCGACGCTGACAGACACAGTGTTGCTGGCAATGGCCGCGCTCTCGTTTTCAACGAACTGCTGCGCTCGGCGTCAAATTTCAAACTAAAGTCGGTTGGCCCGGCATGGCCGCAGTTAAAACTCAATGCGAATGCGACCCTCCAAGCCGGAGTCACCCAGCTGGACGTTTTTATTTTATTTTTACTTTTATGTTTTTTCGGGAATGCGTTGTTGGAAGATAGCGTTCGACGAATCTCTGTATTCGGTTGTTGTTTAGCACACAAGACTTGTGAATACGCAAGTTGTGAAACTACAAACACACCTATGAGTCTAGAAAATATCATAAAATTTAATTAGCATAGTATAAGATATTTTATTTCTTAGTGAAACTGGGATCACTTATCAAGCTGGTAAAAACATAACAATATATTTAAAATTTATTTTTACAATAATGAAACTAGTAAAAACATCAAAATATAACTAGAGAAATACATAATTTATTAGTTATTCTGAACGACATTTCTAATTGAAACTGGAAAACTCAAGGAAGTTAGGAAACGTAAAATTTAACTGAACAGGAATATGAATTATTATTAATTATAAAGACATTTCTTTGAAGTTAGCCAATCAAGTATTTATTATTTTGGGATTTCTGAAGGACATTTCCTAGTGAAACTCGAATCGCTTGTGAAGTTGCAAGAATTGCCATATTTAACCAATCAAGTAACTGATTTAATAATAATATCTTAGCAGAAGCTAGTAAAAACGTGAGACATAACTGAAACACTTTAATCTGCCCGAAATGTGTGCAGAGTCTGTACTTTTAACACGCTTACATTTCCCGCTGGGCATACGCGATATTCAGATACAACAAGCGCAACAACAACACTAACAGTCGCGCAGGCAAACGGTGCTTTTTGCTAAAGTTGATAACAGCCATATTGCTGTCCATGTGTGTGTGCGCTGTGTGTGTTTATGTGTGTTTGTGTGTGCGTGTGAGCAACACAACCACCTAGCACCTAGCGTCAGAGCGCGAGCACACAGCGAGTGCGAGTAAGAGAGCGAGAGAGTGAATACACTCAGAGAAAAATATACAAATGAATGCCTTCGTTAATGGGAGTTAAGATCCATTAAGTGCAAGCTTTGCAAATGAATTTGAATCAAGTCTTAACTTTAATGAATATTACAATCGATGAAATTATATCTCAAATTTCATTTGATCTGAATAAGTAATCTTAGAAATTGGTTGATGCTGATATATATTTTTCGAGGTGCATTAAAATTCATTCATTTTCCAGGACATGCCTCCTTTGTATATGTGCATATGTATGTGTACGCATGTGACCACACACACATGCATACATACATATATATATACATATATACGCTGTTTCTGTGTCTGTGCCTGGGAGAGCACCCAGAGCAGAGCAGAGCCGAGTTGGGCGAGTGTAGAGTTTGTGGATCGTGTTTCCAAATTGAATTGCCCAATACATTTTCGTGTGCGTGCTCAGCAAGGACTCGCAGCTCAGCACAGGCAGGAGCGGGTCTATTTACGAGGCCGCGTATCCTTATAGCCCTCGGTGCACGCTCTCTCAACGACTGGAGTCAATGAAACTTCTTTGTTGCACGCTCCGCGTCTTTCAAAATGAAATCAAAGTGGGATATTTAAAGCCTCATTAATCAGACGGCTGCTTTCCACAAGTAAACCCCAGCTCGAAGCTGCCACTGGACGAGGTGTCGAGTCCCGAGTGTCGAGTATCCCACAACTTAAGGCTCTTAACTTGAGAGCGTTAATGCGCTCATTAAGATCAAATTTGTTTCATTGATAATTACACGATGTTTGATAGATGGTACTTTATACTTTTATGATATTTTCATCGCATCCAAGTAAAGAATATATATATATATATATACTGTCTGTATATGTATTTTTAAAGTTTTTTGTTACAACTATTTTTTATTGCAACCTTGAGAGTAAACTGTACAAATGTGGCAAACCGTTCGGCATTCTAGGTAGAACAGGAAAAAAGAGAGAAAAAAGAAAGCTGCTGCGAGCAAAGGAAATATTTTATCCATTGTTTAGTAATTTGTTAATTTATGACCCATATTTCCTGCAGTTTACTCAGCAATTCTACCTGAAGTATTTTTGCAAATTCCCAAACGCCTGCTGAGAGAATAGTTCTTATATATATATTTTTTTTTTAAATATTTTTTTTAAGTATTCACTCCATGTGATGTGAATGAAATGCAACTAGTCGATTTCTCCTTTGTCGTTAAGTAACAGCGATGAATAGTTTCGGAAACTTTTAGCTCTGGTTTATCACTTAAATATATTTGCGTTTATTTTGCAGATTAACACGAACGTATTGTACAATAACTAGTTCGTTATCTGGGCTATAGCGACTCGATTTATTGTTGCACAGCTTCAGCGGAGTCAATTTGATGATTTGTCGTAATGAATGCTAATTAAACGCATTCGGTTTTTAGTTCACTTGGCAGGCCAGCCTGGCAGCTAGCTGCTAGCAGCATCCACACCAGGCCTGAGCAACAAATTCTGCTTCTACGTATCACTGTGTTGTGTATCTATGTATTCGTTCAACTTTAACGTTCTCGTATGCTGTGGGTCGAATAGCCAGGGTAACAAAGTGTGTCAAAATTCTTAGGCGTATCCATGAACAAAACCTTGCCTCACATGCCTTGTCGAGCTCTTGCTGCTGCTGCTGCCTTAGTTTAGCAAACATGCACACAGATAGAAACGCACACATAAGCATAAATCAATGTATATAGAAGATAGCAACATGAATGCCCAGATACAGCTACAGATAGCGATGTTCGAGTAAGTTTCACACAATTTGGGTATATCCACGGCATAAGCGTAAATGGAAAAGCAAATAAGAGGTGCTAATTTCATGAGGGTTCAATTAGACGTTTGGGTGCTTTGCAGTACGATTTCTATTTCTATTTGTATTTGGTTTTTATTATTAGTTACGGGTCTAGTTTAAACGAAAACACGAAAGTTCCTAAAATCTTTCTCAATTAATCTAAACTGATTTAAATCTATCGATTCCATTTCAGTAGATTAGCGTTTAAAAAAAATGCTATACATAATCTTAAAAAAAAAAAGTAGCTCGCCCGAGCAGGGACTTGAACCCTGGACCCTTGGATTAAAAGTCCAATGCTCTACCGACTGAGCTACCCGGGCAATTGCTTCATGTTTGCCAAAATTCATTAACATTCTTGCTTATAAAAAAGCTTTGCGATTTTAAAAAGCTTTTACAGCATATTGAACAAAGCTCTATAGCTTCACCACGAAGATTGTATTATAATTTTACAGCGAAATTGTAACTTGCAACGTATGAGGCTAAAAACAAATATATTCATTTGAAATAAATATAATGAAATAATAATAAATAAATATAGCGAAACATTGTGTAATAATTGCATCAAAACGCAATAAAGCTCGCCACACTTGGTCGTCAACAGCGTGCAGTAAACTGCTTGTTATATTCAAAGATTGCTAGAAACAGATTCGAATAACACTGCTTCACTCGAATTATCGACAATCAGATGTTTACTGGAAACAGTTAATATCAATTTACATATTATATTTTATTTATTAATAACAAATGTACATATTATCCATAATTATTTATTTATTCAAAATATAAAATGGCAAAATCGTCATAGGAATCGTCACAGGTGTTCATTTTGTTATTGTGAAAAATTAGGATAATTTTCAAAAAAAGGGTAATAGCCAAGTGAATATACAGCCGTGAGGGTTTGGTCAATCGATTATTTTATGCTAAGGGAATATTAACAAAAAATAAATATATTAAAACCATAATTTAATTTCTTATATATAAGTTGCAAAATAGATTATCGAATGTGAAAAGACGTTATATTTCTTAATGTTAGTTTTTATATATATATCATAAAAAACAAAACCATCGCCAGAGTAGTAGAAAATTTAACAAAAATGCATTTGTATAACCAATAATATCAGGCACCCAGAAAACTCCAGCTATTGCGAATAAAAGATGAAAAACGACCAAACTGTTGAATAATACGATGAATTAATTCTAATAACATTTCTAACACAATCATTAATTAATGTATAATTTTAATTTTTTACACTGAACCCATTGAAAATGGTTTTGTACAAATTCACTAGGATCTCAGAGATTATAAGACCATTGGTATCACAGAACAAAAACAGTGTCAAGCTGGTCGCGGAATATTTCGCAAACAAATTTAGTGCACTTTAATCCTTACAAAAAATTGCACTTGTAATCGCCATAAAGGCGAAAGAATTGATTTATTAAATTTTTGCCTCTAAGCAGACGTTTTTGTTGTAGGGCTCCTAAAATTTTGATTGCAACATTTTTTGTCGATCTGTAAACATAACATCTGTAACTTAACATGCAACTATGTATATACTTAACATATAATATCGATATCGATCGATATCATTAGCGCGACCACCAGCTGGAAGCAGAAGAGATGAATTGTTGTGAATTAAATAAATCGAGCAGTCGTGTTTCAGAAATAAATATAGTTTAGTTTTGACTGCAACAAATATCGGAAGTGGGATCAGTAAAGTGGTGGTTGAAAATAACAGCGAATGTGCGGAGGAAGTGGACAACGGCGATAGTCGCGACGGCGGCTGCCCGCAAGTTATCGCCTGTGAAATCGGCAGTTGTGAAATTAAAAAAGCGGAGAAAAATGCAACGGCGCATTATAGATGGCGATATTCCAATTGGTAAATTAGGTCCTATTGGTTTTCGCCGTCAAATTTACTGGTGCATTGCTGGTTAGCAGAATATTTGAATCGTGGTGGATTGAGAAAAACGGATTGAGCGGACGTGTTTCTGAGGAAAAAATAATTGGTAGAATACCTAGCCGTCCCGTTCAATTGACGAGGCCGATGCTTCTATCTAGTTTGTTCTATAGGCAAATTGGATGCAAAAAAATGTATTTTGTGGCAAAAAGATTGCGGTCCAACAATTGGCAAGGCTGATAATGGCAGTCCACTCCGGTACGCTATCCCACTACTGCCTACCACGGGAACTCTTGGCTGCTGGTTTTCACCCCTGGCCCGGTTCATCCCTCCTTAGCCAACCTGAATGCCGTGGACTCCTCCGCGGCACCCATATTGATGGCAAGCTTAGTGCGGACGTTCCGTCAACATGGCTGGTCCACTACACAGTGATCCCCAGCCTCAGGCCATCCCACAATCAGACCTCACAGAAGCGTGATTACAGAAGCTGCCAACCTTCCAGTCGAAGTGCTCGTTTCTTAGACGTATTTTTGTCAAACTATTTGCTGGGGCTTTTGCGCTGCTCTACCGATGAACTGCTTTTCGAACACTGCTTGCTGTGTTGTTTATGCTTCAGAGTGTTGTTTATAAATAGCATTAAATATCACTGATTCCTGGTTATGTCTTAAAACCATCAAAATGAAAATATATGATTAATAATATTTTTGTAAATTTTTTAAATAAAAAAAAAATTAATTTTTAACTTAAAGAACAAAATAAAATAAAAAAATAAAGTCGCCCGAGCAGGGACTTGAACCCTGGACCCTTGGATTAAAAGTCCAATGCTCTACCGACTGAGCTACCCGGGCATGTATCTGTGGGATGCAAAATTTCAATCATAAGCGTCTTCCCTTTGAGACCTTTGAAAAAGGATTGTGCAAAGCTAACTGAACACAAAAAAAAATAAGAACACAAAATAAATAAATTTAATATAATCCGTTTTAATTACTTTATTATTAAGTATTGAGATAATTATTGTATATTGATGGTATATTTTATTTGGAAATCATACAATATTAACTGATGAGTCACGAGCGTTTGCTGACCTGAGTTAGGCTATGGTTACTTGATCCATTTCTTTGTTGGATTCCATTCTAAGGGATAGAGAAACATGTTAGAATACAATAATTATTGTGTTTAATTAAAGTGGCAAATGTATTACCGAGACTTTATAAAGATTTTTTATGAAGTCCTTCCTCAAGATTGTTACGAAAAACAACAACACGCCCTGGGATGTGGTAAATATATCGAAAATCCAATGTACATCAGATTCAGTTACCGTAACAATATAATTAACAATTTCAAGCAGCCATGCCACACCAGCTATTGCGAATAATCGAAGAAACATTGACAAACTGCAGAAAGAATAAATTCGATTAACATTTAGACCAGAACAAATAAGTCTCCATTAGTTACTTAGCCACATTTTTAATTTTTGTGCTTTCGGTAGTGTTCAATGTGTTGCAGTTTTCCTTGCCCTGCTTATATATACACCACGCAGTTGAGATTGAAAGCCATAAATTGATAAGTATTGCCAGCAAAATGGGACCATAATAGTATATCATTGCCGACCATGCATTCCCTGGGTACAAATAAGTGTCACATTATTATTAAACATATTCATAGAAAGATCAAGAGAGACCGTTGCAGTCGGGCGTTACCGACAGCGAAACACTATGATACCATAATTTATGTGCAGCCAAGAAAAACTGTCCAAGTTTGCCTTTTAGATTGATGTAGATATAAGATAGTAACCCTTCTTCGAAAGTTGTCAAATTTAGCTCTTAAATTACGGAAGACATGAGCTTTTTGTTATTTTGGGGGCGGGAGTGGGCGTGGGTGAAGGTAAAGAGAATGTTCCTAATAACCTTCCTTCCGACTTTGGTAACTGTAGCTCTTAAATTGCGGGAAATATGGGCATTTATCGGTTTTTAGGGGCGGGAGTGGGCGTGGTCTACAATTTTTTTTTTACAGATTTTTTAAGGGTATTATTACTAGCAATATACCTTTCAAATTTGGTGACTTAAGTTTTCAAATTGCCTGAGATATATGACCTTATCGATTTACACCAACAGGTGTATCAGTTTAGGTAGGCGGAGTGAATGTGGCCATATAATTTTTTATCGATCTCTTAGGGAAGTCGGCGGTGGGCGTGGCATATGCCGATCTTTGAACGACATCGCCAACAACCTACCAACCAAAATTGGTGACTGTATCCATAAAATTGTGGGAGTTATGTGGCTTTTTCGATTTGCGAAAATCGATTTTGTAGCTCCCTAGTGGACGTAGGACTAAAACCTTGACACTTTAATGCTCCAAGTTTCAAGTCTCTATCTTTTAAAGTGTTTATACAGACGGACAAACAGTATGACGGACATTGCACAAACTCAATATAATATATAGATCCGGTATCATAGTATAATTATAAACCTAAGTCTTACCATTTATAGAACAACTGTATTTAGCAACATCAGGTTTCCAATTCTCATTTTTAACAAAGTGGTCAGCCAATCCTGTGCCCATAACGAATGCAGCAGCTACGCTCCAAGCAAAGAGACTATATTTCTTGAAGCTATGACTGACCGTATTAAAAATGTTCCTATACAACTTCCACAAAGTAAAGTTTATCACCAGCAGCCAAAGAAACATGGCCATAACAGCATAATAAATGCTGTAAGCTGAGAAACGCAATTAAATATTATTAAATTTGACTTAAGTTAGTTCAATTGGATCGTACCTAAAGCAATGCACATCCATTTGGAATTTTCCTTTGGGTCAATAACCGACTCGATCCACAGTAACGTAAAGCTTACGGTGAAGCAGGAGAAGTAGCATAGGCAGCACTGGTCGTAGACCTTCCGAAACATTGACATGTAGAGATATGTAGCAATGGTGAGAATCATACAAAATATGGAAAGAATCTGCAAAATCTCGTTCCCAACTGGGAATAAGGAGAATACAAATTTATTAAAAATACTAGAATTTAATTTGTTAATTCGTTAGTGACTTGGCTTACTTTCCCTTTTGCTGACATTTCGAGTTTTTAAGAAGTAAGGCAAAATCTTGTAGGGGTCTTCGCTAACCTTAAATGGCACTAGGCAATAATTCCTGTGTTGCTTGGGAGTATTATATTCGACTAGGAATCCGTTCTTTTGATAAACGTTTTATTAGTATCAACAATACAAATTACTAATCATGCTCTATCAAACCTCAAACAAATCCCACTCCAAGTTAGAATCGCTGAAATGAATGGAGTCACACGATTGATCATAGTCTAATAGTACCAAGGAGTCGCTAAGCGTGTGATTAATATATTTGCCTTCGAGTGTCGTGTAGTTAAAATAATAATCATCGAGCAAATTGTGGGGGTTACAGCAAAAGTGTAAACAGAGTTTCACTTGGCAAATGCAGCCTCTCGGGTAATCAAAAACGTGTTGAATTGAACCGTCGAACATTCTCCGATAGTTAAATATTCCAACTTGTTCTTTTGCGATTAAATTATTTTTATATTGATAAGATCCATTTTTGAATGGCTTTATATTCGATAGATCAACTGTATCAATATATTCACAACCGGGAATCATTGCTGTGATCTCAGCAAAAATACAGCTGAATATTAAGAGAACATTGCGTGCATGTCTCATTTTATATATTAAACTGATCAAATCTTCACTTCCCGAGAGTAACTTTTAACTCAAAATATTGACGATCTGCTTTCTTTGAAGTTTTCAAGTGAACTAATGAAATATGACTGACCGATTCGCAAGCGATACAATGAATTTCTAATAATATTAATAAAAATTTGTGGCAAAAAATAACCTTGCGGCTAAATAGATGCGGGGCTAGTCAAGTAAAACCGCTGAATATATATATTTATATAGAGGACAGAAATCGCGAGAGCAAGGAATATTCTAAGTATAATCATAAGCGTTAATAATTCCGCTGATGAACAACTATCTGCATACAATGAACTAGAAATACCCAAAACACAGCTGTTGAATATGTGTTAGTTTTATTGCCAATGAATTTTTATGAGTATATTTCTAGTAACCGTTAAGGCCACGCCCATTACTGCCCTCATGATCGCCAAAAGCGATATTTCAGAAAGTGTAAATCGATAAAACAGCAAATCTCCCAAAATTTTTAGGATATAGTTACTAGACTAAGAAGGCAGCTTTTGTGATAACTTCCTTTAAAGATCGGTATATACATTTTTAGACTACACTCACTTCCGCAACCCAGGAACTCTTGCAATGTAAACTTGAATAGTTAATTACTAAGAAGCTGTTCTCATATTTTTTTGGTCACGCCCAATTCTACCCCTTATGTTCCCAATGTCTAAAATCATTCGCAATTTATCGGTATTCCTTGGATACACCAGCCCTGTTCTGTGGCAACTGTTCTCAGTTGTAATACTTGTTGGTATTAGAGTATTTCGAAGTCGGATTCGGCTGATTTGACGTTCTCTTTTGTTTTATAGTGTAAATATGCAAATATAAAACAAATAAATTTTCTGCTTTCAACTGTAAATTGTTTATTATGAAACATTTGAATAACTTATGAATAATTATTATTATTTGGAAAAACATATAATATTTGTTGACGATTCCAGAGTGAGTAATTCCATATTTAAACGGGTGGATAATTAATTTTTTTCTATTTCTTTCTGTGCTAAATATATCGAAACAAAAAATAATTATATTAATAGCAATTTCTTTTATTTTTAAATTGCGAAATGTTTACCGAGACTTCATAAAGGGACTTCAGGACGTTCTTATTCAAGACTGCTACAAAAAACAAAATCATTCCCTGAGTAGCAAAAAAAATATCCATTATCCATGTGTTTGTTATACCAGAAACATAACCAATGATTTCAAGCAACCAGTATACTCCAATTATTGTGAATATCCGCAGAAATACGCGAAAACTGCATAATAATAATAGAAATAATAAATTAAATTAACATCTGCACACATAGATAAAGTCGAATCTTTGACTTACTTTTCTTTATTTGTCACATTTTCTATGCTTCCAAAATCAAATAACTTATCCTCCTCTTGCTTACGTATAGATATTCCCGTTTTAATTGAAATTCGCAAGTTGATAAGTATTGCCAGCAAAATAGGACCATAGTAGTAAATCATTGCCGACCAATCCTTCCCTGGATACACATTAAAGCACAGTTTCATTAAATATATTCAAACCAGAAAGTGAAAACGATAATCTTACTTTTCATCCAGCGGACATCAATAGCAACGCCAGGCATCCATTTCTCGGGCTGAAGGAAGTACTCGGACAATCCTGTGGCCGCCAGTAATGCAGCAGCCACACCCCAAACAAAGAGACTATATTTCTTGAAACTAAGTCTTGGTGTCTTTCCAATCTTCTCAAATGTCTTCCACAAAGTAAAGTTTATCACCAGCAACCAAAGAAACATGGCCATAACAGCATAATAAATGCTGTAAGCTGAGAAACGCAATTAAATATTATTAAATTTGACTTAAGTTAGTTCAATTGGATCGTACCTGAAGCAAAGCACATCCATTTGGAATGTTTGATTAGGTCAATAACCGACTCGATCCACAGTAACGTAAAGCTTACGGTGAAGCAGGAGAAGCAGCATAGGCAGCACTGGTTGTAGACCTCCCGAAAGTTTGACGAGTAGAGATATGTAGCAATGGTGAGAATCATACAAAATACGGAAACAATCGGCAACGGATCAGCCTTACTAACTGGGAATTCAAATAGTTTTCAGATAAAATAAGATTGGAATTTTATTCGTTAATTCTGTAATGACTTGGCTTACTTTCGTCACTTGTGTCACTTTTGTCACTTTCGGCAGTATCGATGAAGTGTGGCACAAACTTGTAAGTGTGGTCGTTAACTTTAACTGGCACTAGGCAATAATCGCGTTGCTGAATATTCCGCTTATGATCGAATAGTAATCCGTTCTTTTGATAAACTTTTTATTAATATCAAAATTATAAATTAATCAATCTCTATAAAACCAACCTCAAACAATGTCCAATGAGGCTCTTCATTTTTATTCACTGGAAACGTGTCACAAGACAGCTCAAAATCGGTTAAAACTACTAGATCCGCTAGTACATTTACCTCCTCCCTTTTGCCATTGCGTCGAGTGATATTCAATGTGTCATTCTTGAGGAACTTGTGGGAACTTGTGCAACACAAGTGTAAGCACATTCTCTCGTGACAGATGCCACCTCTCTTGTATTTTTCTTTCCTATATATTATATCGCCAGTGTAATTTCTCCAGATCTGATAATTTAATACTTTGTATTGCGAGATGAGAAAATTTGCGTATTGGTAAGAACCATTTTCGAAGGGTCTTATATTCGAAAGATCAACTGTATCAATATAACCGCAACCGGGCACTTCCGCTGTAATCTCAGCCAGAATAAAGCTAAGTAGGAAGAGAACGCATCTCAAATGTCTCATTTTCTTTATTAAACTGGTAAAATCCCACTTCGTAATGAATTCTTAATATTGCTTTCTTTGGACTTTTCAAGTGAACTAATCAAATATGACTGACCGATTCGCAAGCGATACAATGAATATTAATATTTGCGGTGAAGAAAGTCAAAGGGGTTATTTGCGTTTTAGGTCGGTCGGTATGCCAACTGAGTAATTAATAAATAAGTAAATAATATAATATTATAATTTAGATGATGAAGCTGATGTAAGAGTTTATTTTATATAGGCAAATTGGATGCAAAAAAATGTATTTTGTGGCAAAAAGATTGCGGTCCAACAATTGGCAAGGCTGATAATGGCAGTCCACTCCGGTACGCTATCCCACTACTGCCTACCACGGGAACTCTTGGCTGCTGGTTTTCACCCCTGGCCCGGTTCATCCCTCCTTAGCCAACCTGAATGCCGTGGACTCCTCCGCGGCACCCATATTGATGGCAAGCTTAGTGCGGACGTTCCGTCAACATGGCTGGTCCACTACACAGTGATCCCCAGCCTCAGGCCATCCCACAATCAGACCTCACAGAAGCGTGATTACAGAAGCTGCCAACCTTCCAGTCGAAGTGCTCGTTTCTTAAACGTATTTTTGTCAAACTATTTGCTTAGTTTTTAGCACTGCTCTACCGACGAACTGCTTTCATTTAAAATATTAGCCATTAACTACGCTGGAAGACACTGCTTGCAAACGTACACAGTGCGTTGCTTCTCAAGTACAGACACTGAACTGCTTTTTTAATGAACTGCTTTAGAGCTGCTTACATGTTTTAACATTCATTGCACACTGTCACGATATTAATCCCATTAGTCCACAATTTTGATTGTTAAAAATGATTTTAAAAAGTGCTTTTAAAAAAAGTGAATGCTTAAAAATAAAATAAAAATCATAAATCAAAAAAAAATATTGAAGTTCGCCCGAGCAGGGACTTGAACCCTGGACCCTTGGATTAAAAGTCCAATGCTCTACCGACTGAGCTACCCGGGCATACAATAACCAGCGGTCAGGGAACACTTCTGATGAGGTTGATAGAAACAGGATCATACGGCTAGGAATGTAGGCAATTATCAAATCCAGAAAAACACTATGGACTCTACAATTTAAAATAGTTTTATTTTTATGCCATATTCATACATGTTTACATATGTTTTGTTTGTTTTGATTTATTTATATTTGTATGGTTTTATGGATTTATAGTTGAAAGTTCCATTTTATAATCATTGCGTACGCAATTGAACCCATATCGTTGTATAAATATGGATCTCATTTAAAATTATTTATATAATTTTATTTTTACATGGAATGCAGTTAAACTTTTTGCTCTGACGCACACTGTGCTCCCCTATCCCAAAACTACAAACGTTGAATTGTATGTTGATTGAGAAATCAATTCGTTTGCACAAATTGCAAAAATATACATAAATTAAACAAAAACAATTAATTCATTTGTGCTAAGTTTTTTTTGTTTTGTTTTTTTTTTTCGTTTTGTTTGCCTGTTCATTTTTTTTTTTTTGTTTGTGTGTTTTTCCTTTTTTTAATATCTTAATGCCCTGGTTTTGTATTTATATTACTTTTCACTAAAATTTGTCTTGCTAATTCGATACATATAATTTAGGCTTATGAGCTAGGTTCACATAGACTACCGATAGGTTCTAGAATGCACTAACCTTAGCTTAGCGAAAAGTACAGCATAAATAATTACATTACATTTAGATATAGGTTTTGTTTTCTGTTTTCAGTTTTGTTTTTTTTTTCTTCTTTATTTTATTTTTTTGTTTTTAATCTTAAGGGTTTAACAATTTGCGCATTGCCTTATATATTAGATTGTAATGCACACTTACGCTACAAGACAATATGTATAGAATTTGTTATAGGATTTCGATTTACAGACATAAAAGATTTGATTCAACTCGAAATAATATTATTGAGAGAGCTATAGATAATTCTCAGTGGCTATAGAGCTATAGAAATTGTGCTAAATTTTCGCAATAGAGCCACAAATTGATCGTTTGCCAAAAATTCCTGTTTATCCTCCGAATTTGTTCACAATTGGGTGCAAATAAAACAAGTTTGTTTTTAGTTATGTATTAAATAATTAAATTTTGAGTTAAATTAGTAAAGCATTTGAAAATCTGCTAAAGCACATTCAACAAAACACAAATTAAACGGAACATTTCGGTTCACATTATTTTTTAAAAGTAGCTCTCGAGCAAAAAACAATTCATATTCATTCATAAAAAGAAACACAAACATAATAAGGCGCCTGTTGAGAGTGGGGCGCTCTGCTATATACAAAACTAAACAAAGCCTTATGTGGGTAGATATGTATATACATACATATGTACATACATATATATTTTATGTACGACTGATAGGTTTTAAGTACACATTTGAGGATATTAGAATTAGAATTAAGTGTTAAACGAAAACTAACTTTAATAGAAATCACTTTGAAATTATTGCAAATATTACGTTCGATTTTGCTGGGTTTTTGTTCATTTTGTTTTTTTTGTTTTTTGTTTTTGTTTTTGTTTTTGTTTTTGTTCGTCTGTGCGGCTTAGGCCTAAAATTTATGCTAGACTTAAAACTAATAGCTTTTCGAATACTGCTTAGAGAAAGAGGTTTATCATACTGGATGTCCAACGGCAACTAAAGCATACTCCAGATCCTTGCCCTTGGCTCAAGCCCAAGGCTCGAGCTGTGTGTGTTCGTTTGGTGTGTGCGTGTCCGAGTGTGTGTGTGTGTGTGTCTGTGTGTGTGTGTATAGATATATATATATATATATATATATATATAAATATGTATGTGTGTAAGTAGGAAGGCTCTGAGAGAACTAGACAGTTCCACCTCCAGTATCATAAACCCAAACGAGCCGCGCTCCAGCAACGGCTCGTTTCTCAGCTTAACACGAATCAGTTGCAAACAAGAAGCATCGTCTTTGATGTTGGTTGATCGACGGCGGCGGCGGTTGCGGATGCAGATGCGGATGCGAATGCGGAGGCAAGGCAGTGGCAGTGGCAATTGCAATGGCACAGGCACCGGCTCAGCAGCAGAACAAATTGCAGTCCACAATATCCGCTTTGTACTCCAGCTCCAGCTCCAGCTCCAGATCTTGGCTCAGCTCCGGCTCGGGCTCACAGTCCGAGTCCAGCAGCTGATCAAGCTGACGTTGTTGTTGTTGTTGTTTTAGTTGTTGCTGCTGCTGCAGCTGTTGCTGCTGCTGCTGCTGCTGATACTGTTGCTGCTGCTGGTGCTGCCTGATGATAACCTGAGATCAGAACTCTTGCGGATATTTAATGCAATCGGCATTGGCATTGCTGGCATTGGCCACCGCCGCGGCGGAGCTGAATAGCGAATTGGTGCCGGGATTGCCGGCGCCAAGATTGCTGCCACCTCCGCCGTTGGCGCTGCCGCTGCCGAGCACCGAGGCCGCCGCTGTAGCATCCTGAGAGCCCTGTGACTGATAGCCGCCGGCCACGCTGGCCGCTGCCGCCGCCTGATATGGTTCCTGATACAACTGATTGAGTCTCTAACCAGTACCCGAAAAGTGCCACGCGTCCTATGCGCTCAGATGCGCGAACTGTGACGGATGGATATCGAACTGGTGATAGGGATGGCCATATGGGCCCATATGATAGGGCACAATGTTCATCGAGGCCATCTTGTGCTCCTTCTTCCACTTCATGCGGCGATTCTGAAACCAAATCTTGATCTGTCGCTCCGTCAAACAGAGCGCGTGCGCGATCTCAATGCGTCGCCGGCGCGTCAGGTAGCGATTGAAGTGGAATTCCTTCTCCAGCTCCAGTGTCTGATAGCGGGTATATGAGGTCCGTTGTCGTTTCGTCTCGCCATTGGCATTCACAGTACCTGCAAAAGTGGCCAAACCGTTTACCGTTAGAACATATTGCAATCTGAGTTCAAAGAAAATTAAGCAACAAAAATAAAATTCTACATAATTAAGTATCGAAATATTAAATTTCCGGAGTGAGTCTCATCAGTCAATAATCAATGTTACGTAAATATGATTCTCAACATTTTTTACACTTCGCTGGAGGGCGTTTCTAGGCAATCGACAAGGCCTCAAGTGGACAAGGCACCGTTCAAAATAAGTTTAAGTTTAATTTTCTTTTTATTTGTTTTTATTTATTTATTTTTTTTTGTTTTGCTACCTTTGTTTATTTAGTGATTTTTGCAACGTTGCTCATTTCATAAATATGACGTGTCAAGGTGCCATTTGATTTCACTGCCGAAATCGTTTCTCGTTGTTATTGTTATTGTTGTTAGCGAACAAATCAACAATATGCTCACCCAGGGAAGGGGGCTCGATGAAGTATCATTCTAAAAACTAGAGCCTAGACAGCTCCTTCTGCTGCTGCTGCTGTGTCTACCTCACATTGCTCTCGGCCCACAAGATAATGACAATTTCCCGTACCCAACAATTACCACGCCCCTCCCCTCCAATCCCTCAGCCCCACCAATCGTGTATTGTCATTTTTTTTTGTGGTTGCACGAGGGCGTTTGCAACGCGTCGTTCGTAATGAGGGGGCGGTTTGTGGCAAAGTAGACTTATAAAAGCCATTTACCGTGGCGTGTTATTTGGCCAAGTCAATTGGCCCGCCCGGTATTCAACTCACGAGAGAATAAGACAATGTTTCACACACACACACACACACACACACACACACACACACACACACACACACACACACACACACACACACACACACACACACACACACACATAGTCAGTCAGTCAGTCAGTCCGTGAAATGTGTGGCAGTCAGTCAATGTGATAGACGGGCCAACTGAGGAACGCTTCATTCTGTCAGCACTTTGGGAAAGCCGACAAATGTTCTTTTTGGACCCCTTGGTCGCCACATTCTGCAGCGCACCACTGAGCAAATATGGGTCACGGCCCATTGCCGAACGCCAAATGGGCTTTGCTAAGTTCAAGAAATGCTTCCAAGCGCATTTGCAAGCGAGCAAAGCAAATGTTTCTCAAACAACCGAAAATCATTGTTAAATAAAAAGAAAAAAAAAAATTATTAAATAATTATGCTTAAATATTCTTTAAATGTCGTAGCTTTGATTTTTAATTAAATTGTAAATATTAATAATAATTATTCATAATTGATCACCATCCAAACCCAGTAGATTGGAGCTGTGTGAGAGATTTTGAATTTTTTAATATATAATTTAATTTATACTTTTATGGATAACCGTCAACTTTTCATGAATATCAAAACAAATCGATATGCAGTAGAAATATTACTGTAAATATTGCAGATGTTTTGACTATCTTTTAAGGTATCAATTTATTATTAAGACTTTCAGCTTTACTATAAATAAAAGTTGTGAATTTAAATTTAAAATAAAAATAAAACTAAGTAAATCTTTTTCCCTTTCTGTTGCTGTTCCTATTTTAGTTTTTTGGTGTTTCCTTCCTTTTTTTTTGTTTAGTGGTCGACGTGACGTTGTCGAAAGATGTCGGGTCACATCAATCAGTAGGAAATCTAAATGGAATTTGTGATTAAAGTTGAAATTAATTACCACTCATTTAATTAAAGTGAATTTGAGTGTGGCAAATAGCGAAGCGCCGGTCGCCAAAAACCAGCAAACACAAACACACACACACATTTACACCCACACGCACATGTGGCAGACATCAAAAGCACTTTTGCGCTAGTCACAGTGATGTCTAAAAGTATTCGTTCCTTCGCGCGTTGCTCTGCACCACAACTCGTAGTTGGGTGCCATTTGGCCATCCTGAAGGGGTTTAAACTAATGACCACGTAAACAGCGAGCAGACAGTAACCAGACAACGACATCGCCTCCATCACTCATGTGGATCAACAATAGGGAGAGACAGAGAGAGAGAGAGAGAGAGAGAGAGAGACAGATAGAGATAGTGAGTGAGAGAGAGACTCTGACCCATTTTCGGTCAGTTAGCAGCGCTGTCAGTCAGCTTATCAAGCATCAAATTTGATTCAGAAACTAATAACTCTGGCAAACCATTAGACCACCACAGAGCATATCAAAAAGTGCCAGAATACGCCAAAAACTTTGCAGACGGCGACCACTCGGCCAAGGCAACATCTCATGCAACATTCAGTGGCACTTGATGTATGAAGTGCAGACGCAGCTTCAGGTTGCACTTATTCTTCAAACTATGGCTGACCTTGCCCAGTTCAAAAACAAAATGGCCTACAAAAGACGTGCGTTGTCCATAGAAAATCAATATATCGGAGTTGGAGGCCAGTTGGGGCACGTTCCCCTTTTGCTCCTCTTCATGTTTGTATAAGGTGGGACATGGGATAGGGGACAGGGGGGCACACAACACTTGCACTGCCGCCAAACCATTTACAATTGTCAAATGCTGCTGTCATTTGATGTGGCAATTTGTTTACACATGCAACACACTCACAGCTGCGGCCGCAGCCGCCGCGGCAACTAGAATCATGCGAGTATTAAAACGCGTCAAGTATCTGTGAGATACATGTAAAGTATCTTGGGATGGCCGAACAGCATTTTTGGTATTACTTGTGGGATTTGGTATGGAAACCTTTCACAATTGATGCTCTGTACTCACAAGTTTTAAGTTAAAACTGAAAATTTAAAAAACAAAAAGTCGTTTGCTTAAATACAAAATTAATATAAAATGTTTTTTGTTTTAATTTTGGAATTGTTTTTTTTTTTGTTGTCATATTAAAATGATTTAATGAATATTTTGAGTTTTATTAGAATATATTTTAAAAATTAATATTATATTTCGTAGCCCTGGAAACTTGCTCCATTTAACAAACAGCATTATTCATGTCTAAATCAGTCTTCAGACGGGAGACTTGATTTCCAGCTAAAGATCAACACAAAATCCAAACCAAACCAAAGCGATTGCCCGGCAACCCGTTGAGGGCTCAACTAAATGTCACCAATGCGGCTGCAAAACTGACACTGGGAATCGGAGTGGGAATGGTGCTGGTGCTGGGACTGGGACTGGGAGTAGGAGTAGGAATGGGAGTGTGGCTGGGACTGACTACATATCTACATACATTCATGCTACACATTCGTGCGTACATCCATACATACATACATACATACATACATAGATAAGTAGCGCATCGTTGTCGCCTGTCGTCATGGCCAGGCGCAAAGCCCCATAAGTTGACAGCAGTTGGCTGAAGCACTGGCACTGGCACTGGCACTGGCAGCGGCACCTGGCGTGTCATATCACTTATCGTAGGGGCATGGGAATGGGCTCGGGATGAGTGTACATAAGTAGGGGCATGGGCATAGGCATGGGCATGGGCATGGGCATGGGCATGTCGACTCTTGACAGCGCCAATGAGCGAACATTCGAAGCGTTTTACAACTTTGTGCCCATTTCGCTCGCTTAGTCTAGTCATCTCGTGAAATACTATATACACATATTGGATTTTGCATATATATATGTATATATATATATACTTTATACTTTTATACTTTTAGGAATTTCATGTGAGCGTGTGACATTTTTGTTTGGTCTTTTGTTTTGATCTTTTGCATTTCATTTTCATGTAAGATGACGTCAAAGTCAAACGCTGACAGCCTCTTAACATATCAGTTGATATTTGAAATTTGGTGCATGCAAAAATTCTGCAACAGAATTTATTAAGTGGCACACAGACCGAAACAGGGACTGGGACTGAGACAGGACACAAACTGAGATCACTGGCAATTCTGCAATTCAAATTGCCATTGTCTTCTTGCCACATTTTGCATACCCGGTCCACGGAAGGGGGGGGCGGCAGCCGATCATGTTGTGATTGACGCAAGATTAGCATACGAACACAGGTTCAAAGTTAAGCTCAAAACCATTGGCCCAGGTCAAGAGACAGGAGAAGCGTGCAGTTGGAGTTGGAGTCCGAGTTGGAGTTGGAGTTGCCAATGCAATTCGGCTTAAAGTTTAATTGTTTTTTGCTTCCTCCGCTGCTGCTTATTCATCATCATCGTCGTCGTCTTCTTTTTCGCAAATAGAAATAAATAAAAAACGCTTGCGGCTTGTCACAAACACTTGTAGTGGTCATTTGTCAGCAGCCGGCGTCTGCCCCGCTCTGAAGACAGTTGAGGTAGAAAAAAACTTAAAAAAAAAAAAAAAAAACAACAACAACAGCCGAACTGAACATCGTCATCGTAATCAGCCGCGCAACGTGTGCGGCATGAAGCTCAGCGAATCCCGGTTACTGTCAGCCAGCCGTACGAGCCAAGTTCATCTTGCAACTTGCTGGAGTTCGGCGTCGATCTTATCGCAAAAAAAAAACAACAACAACAACAGCAGGCGTATTAGTTGCTCTTGTTGTGGTTACAGCGAAATGCGGCAACAACAACAACAAGAACAACAAAAAGATTAAAGTTATTTCAGCATCTGCAATTTGCGCTCGAAATCGCAACTAAAAGTTAATAAATCAACGCACTTCCGATTACGCAAGATCACCAGTGGTTGGTGGTTGGTGGTTGGTGGTTAGTGGCAAGTGCGACTTGCTGCAAACGGCTACTTAGTGGCCCGGCTAATGAGCCGTTTACCCAAAACCATTATCAGTGTCAAGAGGCACTCAAATGATCATCAGTCATAAGTGAGACCCGCTCGATAAGGTGGCTGCGGGGCAAACACAGGAAAACACTGTTTTCAAGTGTTAGAATTGCTGTCATAAAATCGTCATTCCTTGTTTGCTATGTGATAAAAAACTAGCTGGGAGTTTCTCTAATAATCGAAGCAATTATTGGCAATTAAAAACCAGTTAAAGAAAATTTATTGTCTATAGTTGCCCCAAGCTAATTCGTTGGCAATAGAATACGGCTAACTAAAAAGTATTGATCAACTGACAAACTTTGTGTAAACAAATATTAATTATTATTTTAATTCATCCAAGGTTTATGTTTTATGTGAAATATGTTTAGTCGATGTGTTTAAAAATTGGTGATTTAAGAAAGATATATAAATAAATTAACTGGAGACGTGTGGGGCAACAAGAACGAGCGGCGGAAGGAAGGGGAGACGAGAATGTTAATGTGTTCGGGAATCGGGAATTGTGAATCGTGAATCGGGCGCCTGTTGGCCATGCTCGAACTATGTTGCAAGAGATAAATCTTGAGGCTGGCGGTCGGCGACGGTGGCGGCTGCGATCGAGGGGCACGTCAAAGGGGCCGCTTGGGGTCGACATGTGCAGCGGGTTAATTTCTTTCGGAAAAATAAAATTAATCAAATATGCCCGCTATTACAATGTGTGTGCGTGTGTGTGTGTGTTTGTGTGTGTGTTTGTGTGTGTGTTTGTTTGAGTGAGAGTTCTCGCATTCCTTTGGTGATAAATGATGAGCGGGCAGTTTTGTGCAATGCGACAAATGATGTGACATTTGTGATAATGAAAGTGTTGCAGCAGCACGAGCTACAAATAGATACGACTGAATGATATATGACAGAGACAAAGATAGTATGAGTGAAAGAGAGAGGTTGTGTGAGTGTGTGTTTTACAACAACAGGTGTTTTGGGTTATCGCTGCTGGGGGAGTGTTCATTGTTCACACACCATTAGAGCGCTATTAAATCGTAGTTACAACTTCAATTGCCAGACGACGGACGACAGACCGAAGCATCTGTTGTATCCGTATCTGTATCTGTATCTGTATTTGTATCTGTGAGTGTAACCGTACAAGCATTAAGCTGTATCTGTATCTGGCCAATCATTAATCACAGCACAAATAAAAAGACGCTGCCGTCAGACGTTGGTCAGCATCATAAAAAATGGTCGATATATTAAATGAGCACTTTTCGAGAAAAAAAAAAAAACGGTAGCAGTTGCCTGCCTCTGCTGCACTCCAAACATCCCCCCCTCCTTTCCCCGTTTGGCGTTCCTTGTTCTGCCATCCACATTTGCCTATTTGCAGCAAACAATTTTTGAGCCGCATGTTGCTTGTGGCCCTCTTCTTGTATTGTTTATTGTTCACTGGCCACTTTTTTATGTGCGAATTGTGCGTGGCTTCAGCTGCTGCTGTTGTTGTTGTTGTTGTTGTTGCTGTTGTTGTTGTTGGTGTTGTTGTTGTGTTCATTGGCGTCTTTTGGCATTTTCTCTCGCTCGCGTGGCTGCCTTTGGTTTCGTGAAAAATGGAAATTATGTCAAGAAGTAAATTGATTATTTCGCTTTAAAGCATTTCTCAATTTATATTCCGTGTTCGTTGTCAACACAACACGAACACATTCAGTTTCGTCAGCTGAAAACATCAACAATAGTTGCTTGGCTTTTTGCATGGCGGCTGTTCTCTTCTTCTTCTGTTTTTTTCTCTTTTTTTTATTTATTTATTTATTTTTGGTTTGGTTTTTGCGTTTTTCAAAAGCCACTCGACTGAGATGACATCATGCGCTCCGAAGTTCGCGCCCAGCTCAAACAGCTGATGCCGTAGCAAATTAAACGATCTGAACCCTCAAATGTTACAGCCAATTGGCAGCATATGGTTTCCGGCCTAAACACTTGCCCCAATGGCCTGACTACAGCAGGTTTCATATATTTTGAGCCCTAAAGTGTGCAAGAAAGAAACTCAATTTCATTTAAGGCTGTATCCCAAGTGTGAAAATCAGTCTTAAAAAGTAACCCAACGTTAAGTTCGATACTTCGGCAATCTATTCTGCTGCAACCACATCCGTTGTAAATACTTTAAAATTATTTAGTTATTCTTAAATATAATTTGTATATATTTTGTATTTTTTAAGCGCAATTAAAATTAAATTTCCCACGTCGAAATCAACAGGTTGATTTAACAATTGAAACTTAAGTGCTTTTTGGGGGATTAAACAGACGACAACCCCCTTAGAGACACGTGCCGGGAACCCGCCCAAACCCCCCTGGGCAAGACAGATGGAAACCAACCCTTCAAAGGAGCTGAACTTGAAAGCAGCAATAATTGTTTTCAATTCGAACCAGTTGCCAACTCATCGCAGGCCGGCTTGGAGCAACATCCTGGCCCAATCCCGAGGCACGTATGTTTAATGAGCTGGCGTTGTGTTGAAAATATAATAAATGAATTATCTGCTTAATTAATGAGCTTTTAATTTTTAATGGCGCGTCGCAGTCAGCGCTAACTACAAACAGACGAATGGCCAAGAAATGGCCAAGTTTGTTTTAACTTTTGTACTCGTTATTCTTTTGGGCCCAAACCTGAACCTGAACCTGAATCCGAACCCACAGCAGAACGTGGCCAACGAGCTGTGTTGGGCGTCCCCAGAGTTGTGGTTCTTGCTGTGATGTGCTGTGGTTTTTTATCAAGCGATGCATATCTTTAAGATACAATTTTAATGTGGCTTCTTGCAAATTATTTATGCGGCTTTTTCGCTCAAATAATTATCGTTTATCTTTGATTTGAGGAGAGAGCTGAGGAGGCTCTCAGAAGCGCGTTCGCTGATTGTTTCAACTGCTGCTGACGCTGTTTCCCTCTCCCTCTTTCTCTCTCCCTCTCTCTCTCTTTCTATCTCTCTCTGTCTCTGTCTCTGTCTCTCTTCCTCTCGTCTGTGTGCATGTTCGAATTCAAAATGACTACCTCAGTTAATTATGGGGCTCCCGAGTAGGGAGCAAGCGTCGCGCTTGCGCACATAAATTAGCTGACGCGACGGTCAAACCAGTTCTCCAGATACCCCTTTAACAAGTTCATGCCCCCGCTCTCCCCCTCCCTGTTTGTGGCACCGTCGAGTACCTGTGCACTCATTTTTAATGTCCTTTCATCTGCAGTTGAATGAACGCCGTCGTTGTCTGGGCTTCTGGACTTATTTTCGCCATGTCCTTGATTAAGTGCCAGGGCTTTCAAAAAAAACGCAGACAGCGCCCAGAAGCCGGTAGCAGGCAGCGTATAATCAATCAAAGGCATGAAACAGAATTTTAAGCAGAAGTCATTGACTTTCCATTAATAATTTCCTTTGTAAATTGCATCCTGTGGCAATTGTTGTAATTGTGATGAATTCTTTTTTAATATACACACACACACACGCACACACACCACAGCCTATGCCTTTGCCATTTCCAGCTACTGTCCACTAAACGTCAACAGCAATGTCGTTAGCTGCAATTATATATCTTGTGGTGGCTATCTACCTCAATTTACCTCAAACAGAGTCTTTCAGTCTGGACTCTGATCAATTTGTCTTCGGTCTGCCAGCTTTTCTGCTATTATATGATTTTGATGATGCATTTAAACGCAATTATCTGCAGAATATATATTCCAACTTGCGTTAGACAATCAAACAATTAACTCAGTCAATCTCGGTTTGCTTAGCAATCTGATTAGACAGTTAGGAATTGTGATGGTTACTTCGCTTTGAACAACACCGATCGGAATTAGCGGAAGCAAATCCAATAAGATGATTGATTTCATATAATTTGATTGATTGTTTAATTGTGTCTTATCTAATGATTTATTTCAATCATTTTATAATGTCTAATAAATATGTTATTTTTTTAACTAAAAGGAGTTTATAAACAAAATGAAGAATCTTATCTTATCGTTAACAACAGATAGAAAACTATTTTACTATATTTAGAAAATAAATTTAATAAAATTTAAGTTAAATTAATTTTTGATTAAAAAATGAGATTTATATGTATATTTTAAAAAATATTAAATATCTGCCAAGCTACAAAAATAATTTTATTTTATTTAAAAATTAATTTTTAGTAAATGAAAAATAGAAGAACACATAGCAGAGCAAGGTTTCGATCCTCGGACCTCTGGGTTATGGGCCCAGCACGCTTCCACTGCGCCACTCTGCTGACGGGCAGAATTTTGTCTAAAACACTTACAAGCCGAGTGCTCGCAAGTTGGTAATGCTTAAGTCAAGCGAAGATTGACTTGTTAGTTGTTAAAGAAAAAATGGAAATCTTAAATTATTTACAAATTGATTTGCATTTATTTAATTTGGTGCTTGGTCCAGCAATTAATATGTTAATCACGGCCTCAGCTTGACTCAACTGAGTTGCTACCGGTTTGTTTACCTGGGTGCTGTGCCTCAACCCACTCGCGTTCGAAATAGAGACATTTGAGTGGAAATAGATACAAATACGAAGACAACTAAATGTGGAGAATTGTTTGGGTTTCCAACGAAACTAACTTGAGTTTTAACTTAAAAATCTGTGCAGCGAGGTTTTTGAAAACAAAAGTATTCAACATGGCTGCCCGCAAAAAACAGCTACAACAAAACAACACCCGAACTTGGCGCAAAAAAAAAACGAAAACAAAAAAAAAACAACAAAAACAACAACAACAACAATAAAAGAGACTGAGTTACTGAAGCTGTGGGGCTTGCGACGATGATGAAGATGAAGCTGATATTGGTGAAGTCGAGCGCGGAACACGTTTTAAAATTGCTACAAAAGGTGTCTTTAAAAATCTTTTAATTTCGACTTTTTGCGCGCATCGCAACATTTTTGTTGCCGAGCTGCAAATTTGCTGTCGTCAGACGCAGCAGCAGCAGCAGCAGCAGCAACAGCAGCAGCAGATGGGAACGGATGAGGGGCAAGACGACTACTGCGGTTTGCATCCGCCCGCCGTTTATTGAATCGCGAAGTGCAGCGAATGCGAAAGACGGCAAAATTGAAAGTAAACTAAACCAATGCGTCCCACTGTACTCTGCTCCAAAATGCCACTTTCAACTTGGTGCCTGCTTCTGCCTGCTGCTTGCTACATGCTGCATGCTGCCTGCCTCGGCAGGGCCCAAGGGCAGGCTGCGAACAAATTGCAATTGTTGCCATTGCATTGGCGCTGTCATTTGTGCCCAGACCCAGACCCAGACCAAGGCATAGTCACACATACACACACATCACACACACACACACACACACACACATCTTACACACCCATAATGTGGCGTGCATGTTGTTTTTTCCTGTTTCGGATTGGCGGCTTAGTTTTTATTTGCAGAATGGCCTCGTGGCTGCATGTCTTCATTGCAGTTTTTAGCCGCTGACCCCCTGAACTCTGGCTTGTTTAACACACCATAAACAGCAATAGCAATAGCAATAGCAATAGCAACAATAAAAGCAACAACAACAACAACAACAATCGCAATCCTTTCATTTCATTTGCAAGCCATGGCTAATTTCCTTGCATAGAGTTTATAGCAAAATAAAATCAAGCAGAGACTGCGAAAAATTATGGCCAGGAAAAGCAAAGTGGAAATGCCAGACATATAAATCGAATTGGCTTGAGGTGGCAGCACCTCTATATATGTGTGTGTGTGTGTGTGTGTATTGGTGTGTGTGTGTTTGTTGTGCATAGTTTTAATCTGCAAAATGTAAGCTCGTGCTGCACGTACAACAGTCAGATACAAATACTTGCAAAAAGTATCTGCCAGTTAAATGTTAAGCGGGGGCAGCAGAGACACACTTACACACACAAACACACACGCACACACACACATACACGCACACACACAGATACACAGACGACTGGAGGCCACTCGTGTAACTCAATTTTCAATGGTGGACAAGCAGCTCGACAAAGGGCGGGGGTGTGGGGGTGTGGGGGGGGGAGGGGGCTGGGGGCTGGGGTGACTGGGTATGGAGTGGGAGACAAGCACACGTACGGCGGGAAATGGGAACGGGTCGTGGGTTTGTCTACTCAGTCAAATAGTTTGCCGCCTGCATTAATAATTCACAATTTCATCTGGAATTGTATGCGATTTGTGATGGTTTTCGCTTAGGTTGCTTCACCTGGCTCTTGGCTGGGGCCAAGGCGACTCCCCGAGAGCCGCCTGTTGCTGTTTTGCGGATTTTTCTCTTTTTTTTTTAATCTTACTTTTGCACCTTTTTTTAGATGCGAACTATGGTACAGTGGAACAAGCGAACTTTTATACAACAAAAAAAATATATATATCTACAAAAGTATTTAATAAGTACGGTTCAAGAAGTGTGCATCCACGTAGAACAGTCAAAATGAACACCTCTCCGGGGTTATTAATAAATGTTGCAACACTTTCACTCTGTTTTCAGCCCACTGTGCGGCTTGCGTTTATCTTCATTGCGTCATTTCGTTTTAGTTAATGCGCCCGGAGATTAATATTCTATGCGTATCTCGGCGATATCAGATGTATGCTAGGTATGGGGGGGCAGGGGAGCTGTGGTAGCTGCGGACCGCAAGTGGGAGCTGAGCGGCAAGCAATGCCAATTTGCAGATGTGCGCCAATTTGCGACTGAATTTGATAAATTCGCATGCAGCGCTGGCGTGACACTCAGTTGAATTTATGGCTCGCACTTTTTCACCATTCAAATCGCAATTACTTTGCTTTATTCGCAATTTAATTTCCATCACTAGCCGCTGCAATCGCAGCAGTATCTTAAAGATACAAAACAAAAAAAATACAAATTAAAAGACTGCAGCAGCAACAATAGTTGCACCGCTTGAGCTGTTTGCTCTCTAAACAAAAGCGAAACAAGCACTAATTTGAACTAATCAACTGATGAATAACATTTTGCGTATTTTTAAAACTGCAGGCCTATATACACACATCTATATCTATATCTACATCTATATCTAAGATCTGTATTTGAGAATATGGACTATATGCGCCGCTGAACTTGCATCTATCAGCGCTGCCACATCATCAGTCATTAGTGGCGCCATTGTTGTTGTGTCTTTGTTTCTTCATTTCTCGCTCGCTTTCATTCACATTCTGGGTCTTCTTTTTGTTTTTCTTTTTGTTTTTCTTTTTCTTTTTGTTGCTCTTCTTCTTCATTTTTGGCAGCCCATTGTTTGGTGTCTCGCACTTTTTATGCGCTTTTATTAACTTTGGCCAAATTGTGGCTGCAGCAGCCACTTGAAGGCATCATCATCAACGGCATCCAAGTTTTTGGTCTGCTCGTATAAACAATTTCGATGCGCTTCGAGTAATCATTCATCTTTTTGTAGAAAAGTTTGGCACTCGAGAGGAAACGCTTACAGGATAGGTACTACACAAGTGCTGTTGATTTGGGCAACATGTTGAATGATATTTTCTCAAAATGCAACCAAACTTTAAGAAGATTGCCGCTATAAATATCTATAAGCAAAAAAATAAAACAGGAGATACCAATAAATAATACCATCTGATATCGGGTGCCCGGTGGGAGTAGTCAAGAAGTTCCGATGCTTGATGGAGGTTCTTAGCAAAATACTCTCAAAGTTTGGTAACTGTTGCTTTTAAATTGCGAAAGATATGGGATTTTATAGTTTCTGGGGGCGAGAGTGGGCGTGGTTCAGAATTGTTTTTCCAATTTTGGTATACCATTTAAATTTGGTTATTGTAGCCTTTAAATTTGGGTACAAGATAAATAGATTTATCGATTTACACTAACAGGTGTATCGTATTTTGGGAGGTGGAGTGGGCGTTATTTAAATGTGGAGGGCGAAGGGTCGAAGCTCCTGGAAAATGTGTACGCCGATCTTTAAAGAAGGTTACCTCCAAATTATTTTCAAAGTTTTGAGTCTCTCTCTTTAAAGTTGTTGCAAATATGCGGTGTTATCGATTTAAACTGTCCGAAATATACGCTTTGGTGAATATGGACGTAGTTATGGGCGTGGACAAAAATATTTTTATCGATTCTGAAGGGCAGCTACCAGTAAAAAATGTACCAAATTTGACGGCTCTTACTCAAAAACTGCATTTCCGATTTTTAGTGGCGGCAGGCCTGTGGTCTGCGAAGGAAGGCGTGGCATATGCCGATCATTAAAGAACATAGCCAATAAACTACAATTCATATTTGTTGACTATAGCCTTAAATTTGTGGGAGATATGTGGCTTTATCGATTTGCGATTATCGATTCTATCGATTTCCAAGCCTCCTAGTGGACGCAGTTCATGTTCAGGGCTTTAGTTATTCAGAGTGTCGAGTGCCCTCGGTGTCAGAGTATAAAAATGGCGCACAGTAAACAATTTTTTTTACAGTCACGCATACCCCTAATGCGTTGCGTCTGCAGCAAATGAATTTTAATTCAAGCAAAGTGATAAGTTTCACATCCGACAGAATTAACTTCATGCTCTGCGAGCCGATGAAATGAATGGGATCAGAATTCATTAAGAACAATCAGATGTGACAAGAAGGCAACTCAGAAAGTATCTACATATATAAATATAAATATATATTTAAGTAATACATACAAATAAGTATCGCAGTATATTTTGCCAAGAGATGTACGCTTTGCTTGAAAAATATATATAGATATATTTATAAATAATATCTGAAAAATTGTTGTATAAAACATATAAATATTAATTTCTTGTTATTCATAATTGCAGGTAAATTGACTGGCAACACCTCGTGCAGCTAAATTAATTTATGTTCCGCATCGTTTTCAGCACCTTGCACTTCTTTAATAATGATGGGGTGTGTGGTGCGGTGGTGCGGAGGTGCGGTGGTGCGGGGGGATCGGGACTTAGAAAGTAGTCGGATCGGAAACCAAAATAATAACAATCATTATGATTAAACGTAGCTATTTCAAAAGTCGTGTCCCAAGTTAATGAAAATGTAATTGGCCAGCGAATGCAACTGGGTCTTCTGGCACTTGGCTATCGGCTCAGGGCTCTCCACTGTCTGTGAGTTCTGGATTCTGGTTGCTGGTCGCTGGTCTCTGGTCTCTGGTCGATGGTCTCTCGTTGCCGAGTCTCGGTTCTGGTGTGGCTGGTGTTGCATGGCGACGATCACGAGCAGGAGCCGTCGCATAGACGAGTAGCATTGGAGCGTGCAGGGACAGAGTAAGGGGACTGAAACTGGAGTAGAAACAGCAGCAAACACTCAGATCCACAGCCAGACCCGAGCCAGACCAAGAAGAGACTCACGGCCAGATACAAAACATTGTTATTGCCGTTGCGGTTGCGGTTGTTGTTGTGGTTGTTGTTGTTGTTGTTGCAGCCTGGCAGCCATCGTTGCTATATCTTGTAAATATCTGGCGTTCAACTCGTTTGTAAACTATTAATTTTGTACAACATCCTGCAACTCAATGTGGCCTTCGGGTTGAACGACAGCACAAACAAGTTAAAGCCAACTTTTCAAGTTGCCAATTGCATTTCAAGCATTATAACTGAAATACCAAAAGGTTATATACATATATATATACATATATATATATCTAACTTGCTAAAGCCAAAAAGCTAGTAAAAACAAGATAGAACGTTGCAGTCGGACGCAACCGACAGCGAAATACTATTATACCATTACATAAATTAATTTAATATTTATAAATATAATATATTAATATATATATATATATATTATTAATATAAAATATATTTAAATAATTATAAATTTATATTTATATTAATCGGACTAATTTCTCGTGTTTCTATTGTGATGCTACCTTGACTCGTGTATAGCTGCTGTGAGCATGCGATTAAACTATCGCGTTAAAAAAATATCGCCGTTAGTTTTGAATTTTAACAATCGAACTACTAGAATTAATATTTTATACAAAATTGAGACATTTTATAAAAAAAGAGGTGGCACAATTTGACGCGCTCGATTAAGAGTGACCAAATTGCAAGATAAGCAACATTGCGCCAAAATTAACAGCATATGTTAAGTACTCTGTTAAATAAATTGCGGGAGATACAGGCATTTATCGTTTTTTGTGGGCGGGAGTGGGCGTGGTCTAAAATTTGTTTCCCACATTTATGAAGGTTGTTACTAGCAATATACCTTTTAAAATTTGGTGACTTAAGTTTTCAAATTGCGTGAGATATATAGGTTTATCGATTTACACCAACAGGTGTATCGGTTTAGGGAGGTGGAGTGGGCGTGGCCATCCAATTTTTTTATCGATCCTAGGGGGTGTTACCAGTAACATACCTGCAAAATTTTGCGACTCTAGCTTGCAAATTACGGCAGATATGCGCATTTTAAATTTTTAGGGACGAAGTTCCTGAGGGCGGCGGATGTGGGCGTGGTCCAAAAATTGGTATGCCAATCTTTGGAGGAGGTTACCAGCAAATTACCTTCCAAGTTTGGTTACTCTATCTTTAAAATGTTCGGAGATATACGGAATTACCGATTAATAATCGGAATTGTCGATTATAGGCGCAGGTGTGGGCGTGGCACCACAAATTTGTTATCGGTTCTTAAAGGCGACTACCAGTAATATACCTACCAAATTTGACGTTCCCTACTCAAAAACTGCGGAAGATATAGCCATTTGAAAATTTTAGGGGCGGGGGTGATGGGGGCGTCGGAGGTGGGCGTGGCACATGCCAATCTTTCAAGGACATCGCCAACAACCTACCAACCAAAATTGGTGACTGTAGCCATTAAATTGTAAGAGATATGTGGATTTATCGATTTGATAAAATCGATTATCGCGGTTTTCTAGCTCCCTGGTGGACGTAGGTCCAAACCCAAGACACTTTAACTTTTGAGGGTACTTTCCAATATACGTTCCAAGTTTCAAGTCTCTATCTCTAAGGGTGTCGGAGGAACGCGCGTTCATACAGACGGACAGACGGACAGACGGACAGACGGACAGACGGACGGACGGACAGACGGACAGACGGACAGACAGCATGACGGACATTGCACAAAACCAATATACTATTATTACCATTCTGGTATAATAGTATAATTAAACAAAGCTTTTCGATTAATTGCAAAATATTAATAAATAATTAATTTTAAAAGTTTTCCTGACCGAATAATATAATAAAGTGATTTGTATTTTTGGTTTATTGACTTTTATTTGTAATTTAAATATATGTATGCCAATAAATAAATGCAGGTACAGTTAAGTTATTCTCTCACATGTTATTTCGTAATTGTCAAAATTATGCACTGTGCCCGAGGCATATTTGCTAAAGACTAACCCAAATGTGCAGACACAGAAAATCGCTGAAATTTTTGGCTATTTACATTTTATAAATAAAGCCCCACTAATTAGGGTGCAGTCGGGCGACTGCGATTGTCCCTCGACCAGTCAGCCAGCATCTGCAGAGCGCTTCACAAAAATGTACTAAATTGACAATTTGTGGCTGCGTTAGGAATGGGTATGTGGTAGCAATAGCGAGGGGAAAGGGGCAGAGGAAGGAGCGGGGACGGGGGCGGGGGCACAGAGGAGTGGCCTTTTGCATCTAATAAGCATTTGACATTTCGTAGGTTTTGCACAAGTCTGTGCATATCCTATAGATGCGTTTAGCTTTCAATTTGTGGGCGGACGACGAGATGACAAAGATCTTTGATGATCTGCTACGAAATTGCTTGGAACGACGCCAGTTTTGGTCTTGTCAATTAGGGAAATGCACTCAGCAACTTCACAAGATTACATGCGATATTTGTTATTTATCTATCATATGCTTGTTTATTTGAACATGTATCTTTATTTGTTATTTATCTATCACATGCCTGTGTCAGACAAAACCCAGACACAGAAGATGATTCGCTTGACCATCCCTCTCATGTCGAGCCCAATTTGGTTTCGTTAAAATGGTGGTTAAATCAAAAAAAAAAAAAAAATTGACGTGAGTGGATGCGATTAACGTTGCTGTTGTTGCACTTTATGTTGTTATCCACTTGCACCTTCTGATTGCAGCAACACGCACACAAATTTGCATAATGGTTAACATGCTGTTATTGTAATTGTTGTGCTGCTGTTTTATTTTAGTTTCTTGTACCCTGAATAAAATTTAAAAATTATAAAAAGGGTATAATGGTGCTAACCGAAGAAATGTAACAGGCAGAAGGAAGCATATGCGACTCCATAAGGAGTATCTATTCTTGATCACCATCAACAGTCGAGTTCAATTTTGCCACACCTCCCTTAACAAGACTACAGATTTGGCGGATAATTTAACATATATTAATTTGATTGATAACTTATCGATAAACATCTATTTCCGATAGCAAAAAAGTACTATTGCAAAGATATATATATAATTGATGTGTAATATAAGCTGACGCTGATTTTGTTAACCAAAAGATATTTGCATATTAAATAAATTGCTGTAAGCAAGCTTATTGTATATTTAATAGGGTATCTCCTAGTCGAGTTGTGTCCTTTCTTATTTTATGCTGTTGTTCCTGCTGTTGGAGTTTAATCGGTGCCTATTCTTGGCTCAGTAAAATACAGTTGTAACATCGCCCCCTTCACTTTTTACTTAATAATTAGCATTTGAGCTTCTGTTCTCAAGTGCCATTTTTTTATTTTTTAATTTCTTAGTTGCGTGGGTTTGTTGTTTTAATGTGAACCCTCAAATTGTAATATAAATATATATAATAAAAACATTTGCCGCTGAGAATTAAGTTGTAAGCGATAAAGAGTAAACACTACCTGCAAGGGACACTTAACTTTTTAATTGGGCTCTAAGATTGTAAGGTCCAAAAGGATGTTGACTTTTTACTCGCACACTATTTTGAATATAAATTATTTCGTTGTTTTTATTTATAAATATAATTTAAAAATATATATTCAAAATGCACTCATGCTGTACAAATAATATGTAAAACATATTTTTTTAAGACTTGTGAAACAAAAAACATTTTTCTTTTATATTACAAGAAATTCTAGAAGAATCTTATGTTTTTTAAATTTACGTAACATTCTTTTGTTAAATTTGTTAAAATCTTAAATCTGTTTCACTGCAATTAGTTTTTACAACCTAATGGGAGAAACTATTGCTTAAAATTGTATTCTCTTGTTTTTCAACAACAAATGTTAAACAGTGCTGGTCACATCAATCATTCAATCGCACTTCATTCCGAAGAGTAAACATGACTATGAGTATTCATGAATACTCGAACGAGTTCTCGCACATCCTCAAACCTGGGACTGAGTGCATTTCACATCGGATGATGGAATCTAATTAAACCTCATCGATGCATAAAAGCAGATACATAAATGAGATGCACAAGTACAGACAAGCTTTATGTCTATATAATGCAGACACACCCTAATACATGTATATACATACATATGTATATATAAATATATGCAAATGGATCTGAGTATTTACGGATGTATCTAAAAATGGCAGTCTCAGTGTGTATTTCGTTGGCTTCATTCATGTTCTTAAATTACCAGACAGAAGAAATTCGCATCTTGGCAATTTGCCTGGCTACCCGACGCTGCAATTATTTCTTGCACTTGCCGCCACTTGTTTTCCAGTTCCCCATGCTCCTCATGTTGTTGTTGTTGTTGTTGTTTTTGTTAGTTTGGCTGCCATGAGTTACAGATACATAAATTATAATAACAATATGCCCCATTGATTGCACTTGGACGGCATGAAACGAGTTTTGTACAAATGGAAAATCGCAAAACGTTTTTTTTCTTCCCCTTAATCAATATGTATCCACAATGATTGTTGTTGTTTTTGTTGTTGTTGTTTTTGTTGTTGTTGCTGTGGTTTTTGCTCTTGTTTGTTGAGTATTTATGAATGCAAGTGCATTTCATGGTTTCGTGGCTTTTCAACGACTCTTTAATTGGCTGACATGTTGTGATTTTGGGTTGCCAAGTATTGTCAGTTTGCACGACGGATCCGCAATTATCAGCTGATAACTGGGAATTATTGATGCTAATTTGGGTAGCAAACTCCATTCTTAAAATTATGAAGTCATTACGTCAGATTAAATATACAAGCTTGACGCTAAGGGTGCACAAACAAAGCGTTAAAGGTTCATTTCAGTTATATCCAATATTTGCAACCTGAATTTGTCTAATTTGTTATACAAAATATATAATTTAATCACCCATTTGCATACATTTTTCAGTTAACTGTTTTCCAAGGCGTGGCAAACCATGCCGACTAGCTGCAATCAGCTGTGAACCGTTAGAAAACGCTAATTATTCAGACAGGCGTTTGATCTACGACAGGTGTTCGATGTAAATTAATCAAAACTGCACCAGCCACAATTTGACAGAATTTATTAATTATTTTGAGGCAAACACGAGTTGCACGATTCGAAATTGATTTGAGTGGCAAGACCCGAGTGACTTATGCACCTGATAAGTGAAGAAAGAGGAAAATTATTAACTGCAGTCAATAATGTGATTTGGTCCGGCCAAGGATGGAAGTAAAATTCGTTGTCAATTTTCGATTGGGAAGCTTAACTGAAGAGGGGGCAGTGTTTTTGGGGGTGTTAAAGAAAAATCTCTTTGCTCACCATTGACATGAAGAAAAATCGCTCAACAATTTTTTTCCACTCACAATTTTCGTTGCCCCACAGCCGCAAATGTATCCATAGAATGCATAGTTTTTCAGCTAGGTAGGCGCAACAATTTTTCACTTAGAATTTGGAGAATTTAAATATAAACGGACCGCGAGGTGCGAGATTCAAATCAAGCCAAACGCAACAGTATCTACAGCTACATGTATCTGTATCTGTATCTGTAGCTGTATCTGTATCTGTATCTGAATTAGGTGTTCGCTTTTATGAGTTATTGTGGGAGTCTGTCTGCGTTAGCCGCGGGTGCCGGCTGCCGTCCGTGTCCGCAGTGCTCAGGGATGGGCGCTGGGGGCGGGGGCGGGGGCGGCACACGTTTTTGTTTACAATTTCACGCGCTGCGATTTTCGCGGTCGAGTTTTCACGCAGCGCCGCAAGAAAAATGGGAAAGTGTTTGTGTGAGGAATATATTTTGTTATTGTTTATGTATTTTGACAAGTAGCCCCCGCGCGCTTGCTTTGCCAGACAACTTGGAGCTGGAGACTCTCTGGATTCATCCCCCATCTCCTTGCCCCACAGGCCTTTGCTTAGACTCAATTATTTTATTGAAACAAGTAACTAGACAATGTGCCAAGTTCTAACTTTGGTTTGTGAATGGTTAACAGCATATTCACTACTCCTAGAAATTGATTTACTATTTAGTTAAACCCCTACGAGACTCAACTAGATTGATTCCTGAATTGGATCTATTCTTACAACTTTTGCCTGATATATATAGTTATTTAATTTCCAAATAAAAATCTAAGAAATACTTAAGCAAATTATAACGATTGTCAAATTGTTAACTGTAACAGCAAGAAATTAAAATAAAATAATAGTTATTGAATTTATTATCCAACTTTGTTTAGCTTCTCCAGATTTTGTACGTCTCAGCAAATATAAAATTGTACGAGAGGATTAAGGAAACTCTAGTTTAGTTCATTCTAATCACTGGATTGTTGATCAGGTGTTTAAGATCATCATCTTGATGTACGATGGTCTAGTTCGGAATTGGTTTTCAACTTACTCTGTCCGAGGTGTACTCGCTTCATCCAGGGATATATCTGTGGTGGATTTTTCTTGCCATTGCCGCTGTTCTGACTGCTGCCCGCCTCGTTGCCGCTGTCGCTCTCCGAGTCCGAGTCGCCGCCGCCCGGACTGTGCATGGGCACGTTCACGTTGACGTTGCCGGGACCGGCGACGGCGCCGCTGCCGCTGTGATTGTTGTTGAGACTGACGGCGGCGGCAGCGGCGGCCAGGCTGCCGCCGAGTACGCCTTTATTGAGGGAGCGCGCAACGCTCTCCACCACCGAGCTGGGCGATAGCTTTGGGGAGATGTCACGCGTGGAGAGATCCTGCGGACTGGCCAGCGATTGGTTGTTGTTGTTGGTATTGTTGCTGTTGGCGCTGTTGTTGTTATTGTTGTTGTTGCTGTTGTTGCTGCTGCCAACGGGCGTCGACGGATCGTTGGCGTATTTACAGCTTATATTGGCCTGCTGCTGCTGTTGCTGTTGCGGGTGTGGTTGCTGCTGCTGCGGCAACTGTTGCTGCTGCTGCTGAGCAACACCGGCGGCCGCTGCATGTGCATGTTGCTGCTGCTGCTGCTGTTGTTGCTGCTGCTGCTGTTGCTGCTGCTGCTGCTGCTGCAACAGCAATCGCTGCGGCTGCAGTTGTGTGTAGTCCACCATATCGGGATTGGCCTGTCCACCAACCGGCGCCCCACCACCGCCGCCCAGGCCATAGGCCGCCTGGTTGGCATAGTGCGCCTGCGGTGTGTTCGGATACAAGTTGGGCGTGTAGGCGGCTGCCGCTGGAAAGTAATCGTTGCTGCCCGGCGTCGCCGCTCCACTGTTGCCCTGGCCGCCATTTGTGCCGCCCGCACCAGCATTGCCATTTGCTGCGCTGGCATTGGCGCCCGGATGGCTCTGCTGCGGATTCATTTGCTGCGGATAGCAGGAGGCCAGCGAGTTGACAAACTGGTACGAGGACATGGCAAAGCAGTCGGGATCCATGTTGTTGTTGTTGTTGTTGCCGCTACGCTAAGCTGTATCTGTATCTGAAACGAAATGAAGCGGTTAGAATCGCACTCGTAGTCAACAGCCAAGCTTTACATGATGCACACAACAGATAACAAATGGCTCAAGGTGTAGTTCACTAATCCCCGCCCAGCACAGATCATATTGCCCGATCTCGTCCCCGGCTCAGAGAGCTTCTGGGCTCGGTCTGATTAAATATTTGCAATAGCTACAGATAAAACTAGACTTTTTTGCATAATCTTCAAATTATCTGGTATTGAACTAAGTTGAACAAATTTACATATTCATTTTAACGCACAGTGGTTCAATGTGTAGACACAAGTTGAAGGAGCGTGTCAATATAATTTTTGTTCTTTTTATAAAATATTGAATTTTAATACGCCTTTAAATGTCTTCCAGGTATGTGAATAGAACACAAATTAAAACTCCTTAAATAGAGCCAGCAAACCTGGTCAATTGTGTTTTCAATTTACACACATTAACTTTATTTGAGAATGAATAATTTTATTAAAATCTTTTGTATTATATATTATTAATATTATCAGATTATTATTGAGTACTGCTAAATAATAAGAAAATAATTTAAAGTATTATATTTTTAATATAATAATATATATTTTCGAGTACACCTAACTTCAATAATTTAAGTTCTTCCATTTATTTTTATTTTATTGGTAATGTTCGGTTGGTAATATCGTTTAGTTTTTCTACTGAGCATTATAATTTTCCCAATTATTTTCGAGCGGCTAAGAATGCAATTTGGCCTGGCCAACACCACTGTTTGAATTTCACTTGTGCCGATGGCCAAGCGCGGATATGGCTAAGCATTGGCATTACGTGCAAGGAATTTCAGTGGGCCACACCAGAGCAGCAGGGTGGTGCAAGGAGCGTGGTGCATGAACCGCCCACTCTCGTTGCTGCATGGACACTTGCGGGAATTTGTGGCTGCACTTGTGCGCCCAAACAAAGGCCAGCTCCAAGTTGGACACCATCGCTGATACAGCATTTGAGTGCACCGAAGAAATACAAGTTTTTCGGAGATAGCAACAAAAGCAGCCACGATTGCAAGTTTTTTTTTATTATTATTCCTTTTTTTTGTGGTATGCGAAACAACAGCTCGGCCTGGCCCCAAAATAGCCCCAAAGGCGAAAAGTGTAAAACGCAATGGCAGAGACCGGGCCAGGTTGTTGGACCAGGCCAGGCCAGTCCAGGCAATGAGGAAGCCAATGCCAAATCAACACAGCACATGAACATGGCCGAAAAAAAAAATAAAATAAAATAAGAAGAGAGAAGAGCAGATAAGAGAAGAGAAGAGTTGCCCAAAAACAATGCATCGACCTCTGCAAATATTTTGCACTCTTATTTTGCTTGCTTCTTCGTCTTGTTGGCGTTCTTGTTTTACCTCTGATTATTTGGAGCTTCGAATGAAACCAATAATTTTGATTCAGTGGGCAATTTAACCCTTTAGCGTGCTCAAAAGAAAGGAGTTGAAGCTTTAAATTAAATCGGCGCACGGACCACGGCCTGAACTCCGTCTCCGTCTCTGGCCCTGGCCCGGGCCCTTTTCCTATCCCTGTCCTGTCCCTCTTCCATTGCCCGACCTATCTTCACTTGGCGGGTTAAAACTGGACAGGGCACAAGGTGCTGCCAGTGGCAATGGTATGGGCCAAGGCTCGACAGAGATTTATTTGATTAGCAGTGTTTCTGCAAACGATGTAAACTCGACTCGAACATGGCTATCGCCGATTATGAGGCTTAAAGCAATTGTAACGGCATTTCGCTCAAGTGTTCGATATTCTTTCAGCTCATGGGCTGAGCTGGATTAAGCCAAAACGACATAGTTTGATTATCGAAATTATACGCTTGCTTTAGACGACCACTTAGCCTAAGTCCTTGTAGATGTTGGCTAATCGTTTGTGTATAGAATAGGCCAAAAGATCAAGCCCACTTTGGTAGCAAAACCTTCTGCTTAGACTCGAGTGATTTTAAGTGATGAGTTTGACGTTGACATCTATAATTTACTCAAACGATCACTCGGCAACAGACTTAGTCTCTTCTATTGTGTAACTTAAATTTAAGAGAAGAAGTAGCATCTTTAGACAACAAATTAATTGAATAACTGCTGACCCAACTGGCGGAGCCTGTTCTTTATATTTACGATCACTTAAGGGCAAATTAAAAATTCAGAAAAAATAAAGAGCAATAAATTATACGAGTTTTGAAATTGTTTTCCAAAGAGTCGGGCGACAAGCGGTTCAATTGGTGTTAATTAAATCCATGAATAATGAAAACGCAAACCAAATTTGCGGGTTCTCTCAGCGCTTTCCAACGGGTATTCGTATTATGTGTATATATATATGTATATAAATATTTATGTACATATATAGATAGTGGATACAAATATTGGTATAGATTGGCGCTGGTCTTCGTCGACGGTCGCCTGGCTGATTGTCGCCTCATAAGAAAGCCATAAATTATGGCAATTCTTTGGGCAATGACACTTTCGAGACGAGGGAGCGAACAAGCCGAGCAAAACTGAGCGAGTTTCCCTTGTCTGTTGCATTTGAGCATTTTCTTTTATTCTCCGCCTCGGGCCTCCTTTGTATAAGCCGTTTTAATATGCCTACAAACGGGAGTGAAATTTCTATACGGATACTTAAACCGCAGAACGAATTTCCCTTTCCGACACAGGTAAATGGTGAACGGTAAATGGTAAATAATGGTGCCATGTAGGATACATAGCCGATCCACGGTCCAAGTAAATAAACAGCAATTGAGTTGCACATGCGCAACTCCAGAGGTTCCCCCCAAGACCAACTCAGTGTCACCATAAATCAAATTGTTCCCAATGCGACAGCTGAAAAGGGTTTCCCATTCTGGCCACTTTTCACGATAACTCCCAGGACAATGGCAGACGTTTTCGAAACCGATCTTACGACTAGGGTTGCGACTTGTAATTAAGATGATTACTTTTGCATAATCGATATTAAATGTTGCACAGTAGAAAGAAAGTAAGGGATTAGGTGCAAGCTACTTTATTCGCATTTTAGTTGACTCATTAATCGTTTTATGTTTTTGTGGGTGCTTTTTTTCATTACTATAAGTGTCAGGATTAGGGTAACTACTCTTTCTTGATCTTAGCACGTATTAATAGAGTCCGAGATTAACTGATGTATATAGTTGAAAATGATTAATTAAGATTACAGAAAGCAAGGCTTTGTTATTTAAAAGATAACTTTTTCATTCAAATTTCTGATTATTCTTTAAGAATTTAATTTCATAATACAGCGCTGATTAACTTAATTTGTAAGCTGCTAAAATTAGCTTAGAATCCAACTCGCTGTTCTTTATAAACAATTCGAGTGTCTTCCATTTCTAAGCAGTTGTCAGGCGCTGGCAACTTCATCATCCTCATCATCATCATCATCTGTACGTTCTAGGCATAGGCGAACCTTCTCTTAATTATGAAATTAACAAAACCCTTGGCAGTTATTACTTTTACAAATGTCGCCCGTTGTCGTCGCCCAACTTTGTCGTTGTTGTCGCCGTCACCATTACAGATTTCGAGCGTGCCTTGTTCGTTGTTTGTAGTCAGGGGGTTCACGGGGGTTAGCGGGGTACCGGGTCTGCTCATAAATCATAATTTTTAATATTTGTTGTCAACATGGGCGTAGCGCGTGTATCTGTAAACATGCCGCTTCTAAAAACTGCCACAGGCAACGATGGGACGAGGAGGCGAGACGGGCTGAGACGAGGTCGCACTCGCACTCGCACAATTCCTAAAGGTATTTGCGCACGCGCAGTCACACTCATTGGCATGCCTCTCTCTCGCTCTCTCTCGCTCTATCTCACTCTGTCTCGCTCTCTCTGTCGCACTGCGCCAAAAAGCAACGGCAAACGAATACGAGTGCAAGTGGGCCCATTAAAAACTCATAAAAATTTGTAAGCACCTCATAAAAGTAGTCATAAATATTATTATTTGTTTTTTTGTTGTTTTGTTCTCCATTCTCTTTCTTCTTCACATATAAATCTATCTCGCTCACTCACACGCATTATTGTCGCTGCTGCTACAGTTGCTCGCCTCAACCCCCGTCTGTGTTTTGTCTGCGGTTGCGTCTCTCATAATTTTTATGAGTTTTTGATTTGTTTTCTCGAGTTGTTGTCGATCCTCGCTGCAAGCGGCCATTGTTGACCTTTTGACACGTACTCAAAAGTGCTCGACACTCGACGTGTTTGCGGTTCGCCTTTTGTGTCCTTACCATTTAATTTCCACACATAATTTACGATCTGTTGCGTAATGGCTGCAACTCTCCCAATATTCAATGACCTCTGCCCAAAAGCGAAGGACATCGCAATGGTGCAACTTGTTTTTGGTTTGGCTACTGTAAGGAGTTTTCTTTTGATGGGAATGTTTATCTGTTTTCCTGTTTTCCAATTATTTATTATTTTTATACAACTCTAATTACTTAAGCCGTTTGATTAATCCAATGCTTAGCTATATTTATTTGGTTATTGGTTAACATTAAATAATTGCTGTTTGAAACATGATTTATGGCATATGTGAAAGCAAATATCATCGCTTTGAATATGCATAGAAATATAAATCAACCATTTTTCTATCAAGGTGCACGGCACAGAAATCAGCAATGACGAAGGCCAGGATGAAAAGTCGACGTCTGCTCCTTTGGCCATTTGCCGGGGTCGTCAACAATAAATGTGTCCCGGCACTTATTGTACCTACACATTCAAATGGAAAGTTGGGCAAATGGCTGCCGTCGCCCCAATAGATCAACGGCTCCCCAACAATACTTTATTGTTGTAGTTAATGTTGTTGTTGTTGTGGCTGTTGTCGCGGCAAAGTTTGCGTGTTTCATAAATTTTGTTTTGCTTTTTTTATTTTTTCTTTCGGTATTTTGATTTATAAATATAAATAAGTCAAGCTGAAATATCATTATGATATTTTAGCCCGTGGTTGTGTCTTGGCCCGCTCCCAGTCCCAGTCCCAGTCCCAGTACCAGTCCTAGTCCCAGTGCCAGTCGTATATAGGATGATGAATGTTTGCTCCAGGCGCAGCCGAATGCGAATGTTGATGGCATAAATTCAAGTTGCTGACAAGCCAAACAAAAACTGCAGCGCATCTAAACCACACTTGGAATCGGTCATACAGAGTGTGTGATTGTGTGTGTGAGGGTGTGTGTGTGTGTGTGTGTGCACAACTAGGAGGCCAATTAGCTCAACGGGTAGCTGCAGCAGCAGCAGCAGTATTTCTGTTGTGTCCACATTATGCAATTGGCCATTGAGGGCTCTTTGATCAGAGTCGACCACCCTGTGAGAGGGCGCATGCAAATGAAAGTGACCTACATCAAGTGGCGATGCGATTTACACACTCTCACTAGCCCACTGCCATGTGTGCCCGATCCCAGAGAGGGTTCAAGCGAGCAGCACAGAGAAAGAGAGTGAAAGAGAGAGAGAGTGAGAGGAGAGGAGAGGAATAAAGACAATGAGAGGTGCACATGCAGCGAAGTCAGCCTAGGCGCACCATGGGCGCCAGTCGCTGCCCACACTGTGAAAAATTATCCATTGCTCTAAGAAAGTCGCCCGGTAATTCAGATATATTTGTTTTGGTTTTAGAAACAATTTCGAAGCTCAAAGTTTATGCTAGCTACATACATTGTTAAAAATAAGCCAAAGTACTTTGAAAATATAAATCGCCTTTAGCAGCAAATATATTTTTGTTTTTGAATCTATTTCGAAGTTCAATATTCGTGAAGTAAACGGATTTTTTCATTTATATTTTCATATTTTAAACAGTTTGCTTAATTGTTTTGGATAAGCTGCTGTAGATACTTATTTTCAATGCCTCATTATTTTTGAAGCTCTATCAACTCCATGATTTTAAGCATTTAAATTAATGATTATACAAAATGATATGTACAAAAAAAAAAATAAATAAATAAATGGAAATTATTGTCATTAATAAACGCAAATTATAATAATAAAATGGAGGAAAAATATTTGCAAATAATTGTTTCCAGTTGAAATTGAATTTTGCGTATTAAAATACTTAGTTTCTACGTAATAAATGGAGTTATTTTATAGCGTCGCAATTAGATTGGTATGTCCAATTTTAGATGCTCTTTTTTCTGAGTGTAGTGGCACCTCTTTAAGGGCTCTGCTTGGTCTGTTCCATATGAATGCGTCTCGCCCAGAAGAAGGCGATTTGGGCGCAGTTCAGAGTGAGTTTGACTTAATATATTTTGTGTTTCGGTCTGGTCAGCATGACTTCTCTGTCTTGTGATGGCTCCGGGCACTATTGCACGCAATTCCTATGTATAACGATGGGTTTCTTCCAAAACTATTTACATTTCAAATATATACATAGGCATTTTTATATGTTTATGGAATGTATTTACTTGTGCTTATGTATACGGCTTTGTAGGTAGATTGTGGCTGCTTGTTAGGCATTTTTCATTCGCGGTGACATTGCGCCTTTGTGGCTCTTAATTATTTCAAAAACGGCTGCATTCGTTTTAATGAAGTGAAAATTCTTTGCGTTGATATCGCGCACGCAACCCAAAACAAAAACGACAAACTGAAACTGAAACAGAAACGAAAACCAAAATGGAACACAACAGAACCAAATTGGAGGAGTCCAAGCACAATATTAATTACAGCCGAATTTAATTGAAGGTTGTCACTGTGTATATCCATTTTACATATCAACTCAATACAATAATTCGATAATTAAGGGGCAATCCATACGAGAACGAGATGTTTTAATGCCGTTTAAGTAATCAGCAAAATTAGTTACAATCTACGGTTCGACTTTGAGTGCAATTGTCATGGATCTCAATATAAATTATTTGTGTATTCAACTAATTAACTTGTCTTCTTTTCTCTCCCTTAAAGTTTTGCTTACCGGAGTCGCTCTCTGATTTTTTAAAAAACCTTCAGCTAGTAGTTTCAATTCTTATATTTTTTACCGTTTAAAAAAAAAATTGTGTTATGTTTTCGTCACTTAAACATATTTTGCAAAATGCAAACAAAACAAAAATTAGAAAATAAATAATAACACAAATTTAAATTCTAAATTCATAATTCACACATAAAACATTTATAAACAAACATATGTCAGTTAATTTTACCTCTGATATAAAAAAATTTAATTTCCCAAGTTAAAATTTGCAGCAGATAAATTAAAATTTTTGCCGTCGGAGTTTCTTATTTTGCGTATGATGAAAACGGAATTTGTTTTTCTTTAGTTCACTTTACAAACGGAGAATGGTTGTTGTTGCCAACTTGGTTTATAAGTCGTTAGCGTTAAGTGCGATCGCTTTAGAAAGGCCTCCAGCTAATTGCCATGTGCCATTTGAGCCCGCATCGCGTCAAGTTAATCCGTGTGCAACCCGATTTTAAGTGCAGTTTCGCTTGTGTTTACTTTTGGACTTGACATTTGGCGGATTTTGAACCGTAATTATCCGCCGTGGGCAGGCAGCACAGAATTGAGAGCACTCAATTTGTCACAGTTCTAGCTGCTCGAAGAGCGACAATCGATCGCATTGAGAGGCGCCGATTCGCGATGTATTTGCGAGTGGTTCACTCCGAATTTATGGTATCCATCAGCGCGAATGTATTTTAAACGTCATCGATGAAAACACTGGCACTGCAAACACTTAGCTGCCCATCCATCTTTCGTTATTATCGCTCAAAGTCAGCGCGGAGCGTTGTGCATTGAATGTATCTCTGTATCTGTTGTATCCAACGGATGCACGCTTTTCTGTTATTATTTTTCTCGTTTTTTGTTTTTTGGCTGGCAGAGAGCCGCACGATTCGCGGAGCGAGCAAGTGCTTTGACAGATTGACGGATTGTTTAGCCAGGGCCAAAAAAAAAAGTTTTCGGTTTTGGATTCTGTTACTTTTACTGTTTCTGTTTCTGTTTGTGTTTCTGTTTCGATGAATGTATCCGCGAATACGTGCTCGAAGCGCCAATGTCTCACTTTGACTGCTCGGGCATAATTCAAATATCTGAGCATCAATAAAAAACTCATGCAATGCGCAGCGCCAGCGCCGCCAATTGTAGCTACGAGTACCAAAAGTAAGTAGACTCACACACACACACACACAGACACACACACACACACACACATACGCACACATATACAGTTATTGCTATGGCAAACACACATTCAGACGAGTGCATTCATTAAACACTCGCGTAAAAAGAAACAAAATTCGAACAAGTCATGCAGGTTAGAGCAGTCCGACAACACTTAATGCGGTTGCATGCTGTCTCACTTGCACTCACACAAGTTGAACAGCTTTTGTTACCTTTGCGGACACAGAAATTTGTTGCCGCAAACACAGTACATGCGTATGTGTGTGTGTGTGTGAGTTCGAAAGAGAGCACATTCGAATTGCTTACGCTCTTCTCTTCGAAAACATTCAATTTCGAATTGCTCACGAACATTCTTATTGATCTCACGTACAGTGTACGTGTGAGAGCTGGGATCGCTGTAAGTAAAGAATATTCGAATTTCGAAATTCGGTAACAGGGTTTGTGTTTATTTATATAAAAGTGTGTGTGCTTGCAGGCGAGCGAGTATGTGTGCTTGTGTGTGTGTTTGTCGTGTATCAAAAAGGTTTGATAACAGCAGGAAAGTTTAAGTTAGTTATAAAGTTTAAGCAGCCAAACAAAAACTGCTTCGAAGGTGTTGAGGGAAAAGTTTGCTCATTTCTGAAGTGATTTATTTAGAATAGCAACTTTTGAGTTGACTCATAAGGATTCGTAGAATGTACTATTTATTGTTTATTTACCAGTATGCTTCTTAGCTCGTTTATATGTAAATGATTTTGCTATATTTATAACGACCTTAAATTTGTTGGACCCCTCGCAGAGATCCAACTAATTTAAAGATATTTTTTTCAGCGATACATACAAATATAGTTCCTATATTTATTTTGCCCATTATTTTCCTCAAGAAATTTGTTGTTTTTGTTGCTTACCTATGGGTAAAAATATGTTGAAAGCTTCGAATTCCAATCGTTTGTTTTCAGCTGATTTAAGAACTGTATTTAGGTAAGCACTTCACGTAGTGTATGTATTGTATTTGATTATGACTACTACTATTATTTTTGTTTTAGTACACTTAACAATATTTATGTATTGAATACATTGAAACACACTTGGCTCGATTAGTTTACGCAATTTTTTGTGACATTCTCAAATTGCAAATACATTTTTAAAGCATTTTGCAGCCCATTTGAATTTTTGAACTTGCATAAGAAAATTCGAAAATCGAATATTGCATATATGTGTATATATATATATATATATATATATATATATAAATATATCCTTTGGACAGAGTTCCGTTAGGTTATCCGTTATCCGTTGGTGATTGCGTTGAATATTCCGATGACACTTTAATCGCAGTGCACTTTTGCCGTCGATTGAAAGCTCAGTTGGGCTGAACCCAGTTGGACATGAGTGCTTCACGTAACACGACTATTTTCACTGGGTAAGTGGAAGTGAGTTTGAAACTTGACCGAGTACCGAGCGCGCAGCTGGCGTACTTGAGTGCGCCACGTTCGATTCACGTTTGACACAGAGCCTTGCGCCGCGCTGACTGTCACAGTGGGGACCGAGTCCAACTGAACGTGTGTGTGTCTCTGTTTGCGACTGTGTGCGTATTCGAAAACTGTAAATCATTCGGGCTGAACGCAGTGGGTGCGAGCGAGCCGCATGCAGTGTGCGCATGTTCGAAAAGCAATCGAGCTCGCTCGCACTCGTCTAGGCCACGCCCATCGCTTTGATTTATGTTTCGGGGGTGCTGCATGGCCTGGACCAACCGGCCTATGGCGGAGCAGCGACGGCGGCGGCTCCACGGCAGCCACAGCTGGCAAACGGCAGAAACGGCACAGAAAACAGGTAGTTGGACGCTGGACGAGGCAGATGATTGCCTGCCACTCAACGTCAACGTCAACGTCAACTCCAGCATGCCCCCTCTCCCCCTACACTTTGCCCCTTGTCAATGCTTTCTTTCTCTCTCTCTCTCTCTCTCTGTCTGTCGTTCTCATTCTCGCACTCTTGGACTCCTGTGTGAGCCCAGCAGCAGCAGCAGGAGCTTTGTTGTTTTTTGTGCTCCGGATTAGGCTGAAATCATCCTAGATTAGTGCATCCCGCTACCCGGGAAGTTGCCTCCATCCCTATTTGCCCGATTGCCCCACCCGCTGCCAGGCACTTTATTTGTATTCAATCGTGGCGCTGTTCCGCTAAATCACCGTCACATTATTATTTCGCATTATTATTTTATAAACGTTTCGTTCTGTGCGCCATCATTTCCATTTTTATTGGTTGCGTTCGAAATTTTACAGCGCTCTCTGTAAACAAAAAACTCCAAAGGAAAAAAAAAAGAACAAGCGACAAATGAGTTTTTTGTTGTCGTTGTTTTTATACCTTGCTTCAAGTTTTGTTTTGTTTGCATCTCTTTAAAATGAGCTCGTTTGCACTCAAGCTATGAATCCGAATCTGAATCGGAATTTAAATTTATTGAGCACATTGTCTGGCGACGACTTTGGGTTCTTATGATTCATTCGGTTTCGGGTTACGAGGTACGAGTTACGGCTGCTGACTTTTGGGCTGGGTTTGGCTTCGACTTTGGCTAAATGCCTTAATTAAAAATCAATTTTGGATGTGCTACCAAATTCCAAGCGAGCAAAACAAGAAATAAACAAACGAGTATTTTGTATTTGCATTTGAATCCAGAAAGATTGATTGAAAAATTGTCTACGTCCAGTCAAAAAACTTAATACTACCATATGCAACTTAATACAAAATATACTTTTGGCACAGCTCTAATCTTGCCCAATGTGGGCAATTCGTTATTAATTAACATATTTTAGATAGGGAATATAAAGTATATTTGATTTATTTGTGTTTCTTCTACAATAATTTGTTGCATTTGTGTATATTTAATATGGACAAATTCTGAGCATTTAAGTATTTGAGTTATTGTATTTATTAATTTCAAATATTTCCCAGCATTTATTTAAATACTTTCCAATGCACAACAACAAAATATACATGACAATAAATTAATTAGTAATTAAGATAAGAGCTTGACACAAATTTTGTACAGCATTTGCATATTTTAAGTGATTAGCTTAATTCAAGAAAACATGCTTGCTTAAGTTAGATAATAAACTAAGTAAATTAAAACATCTTTGCTCTTATAATAACTTTAATAAAGCATAATAATTACTAAGCGCAATATAATTAATTTCTGCAGTTTGATTATTCTTAAAAGAAATTAATATTTAAATTTGTATAATTATTTTGTGGATACATTTCAATGTGCAATTAAACCTATCAATCTTACTAAGATAATGGGTTTCTGAAAGTATCATACGTACATTTAATTTCCTTATAAATTATTCAGCTTTAGATAAATGTATACCAAATATTCATAATTCCATAATAATTTTTAATTAATTTGTTTATTTATCATCATGAAGCGCTGTATTATAAACTGTATTTGTTGCGTTGTCATTGTATTTAGTTGGTTTCCAGATGGTTAACAATTCCTTAACGACATGCAACCGTTTCATTTTGTTTGGTACTGTTTAATATATTTTTTTCAAAGTCCGCACGACATGAGGGAACCCATATTAAAAATGGAAAAAATGAAAATGAAAAAAGAAATAAAGCAGGAGGGGTTAGGGGAAAACTAGGAATCATAAGAGAGACGCCTGCGTGTACTTTTGTAATTGGAGTTGATGTTGGTGCTGCCAGCGGGCAGTAAAAATGTTCAGCCCGAGCTGAAGCCGGAGATGGAGACGGAGACGGAGACGTAGATGGAAATGGAAATGGAGCCGCATTCCCTCTGCCTCAGCAGCATCCAACATGTTGCAGGCGATTTTTCATCATCGCTCGCATGTTGTTAATATTGATGTTGTTGCTGTTGCTGATGTTGTTGTTGTTGCTGTTGCTGATGTTGTTGTTGTTGTTGCTGTTACACACACGCTTTTAATATGAAACAATCAGCAGAGCTTGTAGTTTTGTTTTTGCCTGCTGCACAGCAACAAAAAACTAGAGGAATTTTCACATTAAATATGGGCATAGAACTTGTGCAACTGTGCAACTACGCAATGTGCAACTTGCAACTCTGCAACGGAACTGCTGCAGTTTTCAATTAAACGCAGTGCCATCGACATAAGAAAAATGGTCAATAACACACAGTATATGGAACTAGAGGGCGGGGCGGGGCGTGGCGGTTTGGTGATGGGTGCAGGGAGTGCATACAGCATACAGCGGGTAGCAGGCAGCAGGCAGCAGGGAGCAGGGAGCAGCAACTCACGACAGTTCGTTAATACCTTGCCATTTGAGTTCTTCACGCACTGCAGCTTGAAATCGAGCTTAGCGGGGGTTTGTGCAAAGAGGGGGAGAGTGGAGCAACTGTAGCTGCTACTGGCAGTTGATAAATACGCGTCATTTAGGACAAACACACACACACACACACACACACAGAACGCAGCAACTTGCAGCTACTTAGAGAGGCAGCGATAAATGGAATAAGACAAATCTGGAGCACATACTACATACCCCCATCATTGCTAAGTGGAGTAGCTGCAGCATTGAGGAATGCATTTACATCAAAAGCCAATTTAAATTAATTTCCAACCTTTTTCTGTTTTTAGTCCGGCGAATTGAAGTCAGTGTCAGTGTCATCGTCAGCATCAGAGTCAACATCAGAGTCAGCATCAGAGTCAGCATCAGAGTCAGTGTCAGTGTCACTGTCCATCCACATTTGATTATGATAAACGCGTCTCAGCTGTCAGGCGATGAGCTACTTAGCCGCCAAGATGGCGTTCGCTGATGGAGCTCAAACTGAGGGGCCATTAGGCGCAGTTGTTGCTGTCGTTGCAAGGACAACAGCTGAGCTAAAGCGACACGCGAGCTACTAAATTCATCATTAGTTGCGGCAAAACATTTAAAAATATTCTGACTGGGGCGCCATTTTGAATTGGTTTCGTTGGCATCCACACACTCACACACAAAGAGACACACACATGTGTGTATCTTTATGGCATTATGTACATACGACTATATAGAGACAACGTGCGACTAGCCAGCCAGCAAGCAAGCCAGATAACAAAGCTTTCGCTGCGAAAAGCTCGCCGGCTATTTGCCTCTCGCTTTGGCTGCTGGGTAGTGAGCGGAGCGACTGTTGCGCATGTCCTGGGCCAGGACTTGCTGTGTACTTAGTCGAATGATTAATAGGGAGGTGGCAAAATGGAAAGTGGCTCCACCTACAAATTGCTGCATTCGACGAAGCTTTAAAATTTAAATTCCACGAAGGACTCAAATAATACGCTTTAAAATGGCGTCGCTGCCGAGTGCAATCAAAGGAAGCCATTTGGCAGCTGTTGCCAGGCCGTATATATATAAATATAAATATATATATATGTATAGGGGTTCTTTTCTTTCCCATCCGCTTGACAGCAATCAATCAGATTGCAACAAAAGATACAGAGCCAAATTCTATAAATGCCTGACTGAAATGGCTCTCAGTCTGTCTGTCTGTTTGTCTGACAGGCTGCCTGGCTGGCTGGATTGCTGGCTGTTTGGCTTTGCTCTTGAGCCATTGCGTCAAGGTCGCGTCCTTCTGCTGCAACAGGAACTGTTCGACAGGACCAACAGGTCCGCCGGCATTTCCCATTGTTGTAGATGTTTGGTTTTTGGCAAATGTTTGCCATTTCGTGAGCGCTTGCAAAAAGTCCTTTCGTTTGGCTCATTTGTGTTCATTATCGTCCTGCGGCGCGCCGCCAAATCCTTTAGCCCACATTATGCGTGTGAACAATGTGGCAGTCACTTGTATATGGGTTAACTCTGCATGTGCCTACATATTCAGTTTCTAGTTCCTGCTACCCATGTTCCCGCTGCTGCTAATCAGCGCCGCTTTAATTAGTCTACCTCATCAAGGCCACATTAAACGAATGCGAATCCCAATGTGAATGTGAATGTGAATGCGAATGTGACGCTAGGATTTAAATCAGTATCTCAGTATGTGGACACATTTGACCCAAAATGCTTTAGACACGGTCGCGAAAGCACTGTGTTAAACAGGTTCACTTAAATATTCTCAGCTAAGAAACAAATGCTTAATATTTGTAGTCAGGCAAATTTTAAATAAGACTTTATGATAAGGATTACAATTTCAGGTTTAAATTAGCAAGTTAATTGTAATATCTATAAATAATCATGCATTGCTCTTATTCTTGGAATTTATTCAGATCTTTTTATGTTGAAATCAATTCGAAACAAGCATTTAAACTCTAAAATTGCTAATTTATTTCAACAAAATGCTTAGATTGCTCTTTTATCTGATATATAATAAATTATCATTAGCGATTGATATCTGTAGGCTGCTAAGAAAGATCCGCAATTTAGATACTATTTAGTTATTTGCATATTCGAAATTTTTCTAAAATATATTTCAATAAAACTTCTATCATATTTTCTTTTCACATATTATTAAGGCCAAGCAGTGCATTGACAAACAAATTTTACAGCAAGCAGTGCGGGATGCACTGCATTACCGGCTAGCTGGAAAAACTGCATTTGTTCTGGTTTGTGTCCAGAGAAAATTGCACTTCCCATCAGCATTCGCAGCATATCGGAAAATTGGCAAAATGCAATTAGCGAAATTCTAACTGGAAAACTTGAATTGTTGCATGCCACATCCTTCCAGAGGTCGCTGGTGCAGTTCCTTATGACCAAAATTAAAGTCAATGAAAATTTGTGCTCAAAATTAAAGCAAATTCTTAAATGAACTTCAAGCAACAATTTTTGGGAACTTACACATCGAGCTGTCAAACTTAACGTCGACCTTGGCCATTAATCGTCATCGTCTCATTCACGTCAAATTTGTACAATTCAAATGTCAATTGTGTGTCGAAAGAGCAGAGAAAGTTTGTGTTTGCAGGGCCCGAAAAATCAATAATTCGAAACGCGTGAATTGCCATTAACAATTTGTTTGCCGCCGGCAAGCTCGAACTTGAAACGTTGCCCCCAGAACGTGAAGGGCCTTGAACCATTTGCTAAAAAATAAATTAGAAAATTCCGCCACACACTTCGGCACATGTGCAGCCCAAGCACTGGTTCCGGTTAGGCGAAAAGCAAAGGCAATGCCAAAGGGATGGACACGGAGATGGAGATGACTGCTTGGGGTTGGGGATGGCGCCTTGCCTAATTTGAATATAGTATGCACCCAGTAAGGTATTCGTGTGTTTTGTGTGTGTGTGTGTGTGTGTGTTTGTGTGTTGTTGTTGTTGTGTGCGTGTAGCCCGAGTTGATTGTAAATGGAAATTTTGACGAGGACTGGAGACGGACTGGCTGGATGGCAACTTGCTCGACGAACTGACTGACTGTCTGACACATATTAGGGCATGATCAAAATTAATGACCCGGCGCTCACACACACCTATGCATGTCCAAAGCTACAAGCAAATTCGAATGTGTATGTGTTTGTGTGTAAGAAACATGCCGGAAAATAGGTCAAATCCAGACTGAAGAATATTTGTAAATGTATATGTATAGATAGGAGTGCTATTTCCTTTTTGAATGTAGCATAAATAAATAATATTTAATTTATGTTATTTTATATTTAAAATTTCAAACGGGTTCATTTCGTATTAAATGCGTTGAAGTAACTTATTTGCATGTATTTATTTAGCTTCTAATATATTAAACCTTCCATAACACAAAAAACATGATTTTTTTGTTTAATATTTATTACAGCTAATCACCGAGCGATAAGAAAAATGGAAAAACATTTGTGCAACAACTTTTATGATTGTTATTAAAAAAACAAAAAATGGTTTGAGCGGGGTAAAAGTTTTTCAACTTTCTGATGGCAAGATTAGTGCTCGCTGTTGGCACATTGCGACGCGCCGTCAAATGTGGCTGCAATTAAAAACTGTTACGGCTCATGCTAATCAGCCCAAGCAGCTACGCTCCGAGGTCGATTCCACTGCCGATCCCTTCCTCACCCAGCGGCAGCCAACCGGCGCCGCTCCACACTGAAGAGCACACCGCCAGCCCGGCTCGGGACTACGGGGTTTAGACAACTGGCAAACAGACAGCGGACAGAAACAGAAACATGGCAAAAACTGCAAAGAAAGAATTCATTATTTCAGTTTTAATTGCTTTTTTCATACTTTCGAAAATGTTGAGCGCCAGCCGGATCCCCCTTTCCTGGGGGACTGGGGTCACCGCTTTGCATGTTCAGGCCACATCTTTCACAAAACAAACAACTGTTTGCAAGAAATTCAATTATGCCTTTTAATAACCGACAGCGCGGATCAAAAATTACCGAGCACCAACTAAAACGCATATTGCATGATGGCGCATGGTGGCTAATACTCAAGAAACAAAAACAAAACCAAAAACAAAAACACTGCCATAATGCACAATCATAATCTAAATGGTCTCGCAAACATCCGCTTCAATGATATTAAAGATTCATAACATTTTTTTACTATAATATTTTTGTATATCTCACTATCGGTATGCCACTAGTTTGACTTGATTATTTATTTATATATTTGGCTAAACAACAAGAGATAAATACAAGAAACCGTGACTGTATTTGGCACGCCGAATATCAAATACTCTTGTGGATCAAATTTAATTTTATTTAAATTTTGAAAATTAGATGATTTTTTTTCGTTTGAAATACATTTTATTTACAATAAAGTGAGCGACTTAAATGGTTTTACAAGAGGGTGATATATAAAAAGATTGCATTCCACATCAAAAAGAGTTTTCTGAAAAAAAGAAGAAGAAGAAATGGTTGCCAGTGATGCTGATCAAGAATATATATAATTTATTTATACACATGTTACAATAATGTTATAATGCTTGCTACAAGAGTATAACCAGAAAGACTTCTTGCCAAAAATACAAACACGGCCAAATGATGATGCCGAATATTGTTGTGCTGTCTATGGAAGGATAGCGAAGAAATCAAATAGTCGGACGAGGCAAGCCCAGAAACCTTTTCGAGCACAATCAGCTTAATCATAAATTAACAATAAATTTGTGGCCAACACACAGTCCGCCTCTCCATAGTCCACAGATAAATTAGTCAAAGCGACACGCCATAAAGCATTCGGTGAACCCATAAATCCCCACAGACGGTGGCTGTTGTCGTTGTCAGGCCACCGTCTCGCCGCACCACAGCACCGCCGCACCGCCAAACCACCAGCCTGATCCGCGCATTAACATATTACTGTTTTTGGCTAGTTGGGGGATCGAGTCGGTAGTTGGCGGCTTTGGAGCACTGATCTAGCCGCCAACGCTTTTACGACTGTTTCTAGTAGATCGGAGGCTTTTGGCGCTGATTTCATCTGGCGCTCGGGATGAGCCAGGGGGATTCTATGGAACGAAGCGACGGGGCTTGTAAACCAAAATTTATGCATGCCAATGGGGCATTTAAAGCGACATTTGTCCGCTGTGCCCATAACTCATTCGCATGTAGCTCGAGCAGTCAACCCCTGTGCCTGACCAGCTCACACGCTCTGCTCTGCTCCGCTCTGCTCTGCTCCGCTCTGCTCTGCTTCTGCTGTGCTCCAGTGGCGATCGGACACATTTGCCGGGCCATTAGACCAGGCCGAGACGAGGCGCTGGTGTTGCCAACCATTCGAATATTGTTGATTTGGGTCACAATTAATTGCTTTTCGAGCGCCATAAATACAGCACCGAAAGTGGTAATCACAACAAAGGGCACAGCCGCAACTTTGACCTCCACACGAGCTCCCTTTTAATTCCGTTGGGTGTGTGGATAATTATCACAACGCCCTTATGGACTTTGAGAGATAAACACAAAAACCTGTTGCTACATCTAAATTTAGCATTGATTGTGAAAATGGCAAATCGATCTGCAAGATTACAGCTTAGACAAGCATTAAATTTTCTAGTAAACGTTTATCAATTAGTCGAAACAGGTTTAAATCTATCCTAGAAAATAATGCTCTACATTTTGTAACAACGTAAATCAATAATTACAAAATAATAATATTTTATTTTATGTATAGATTTATAGAGCGCGGAAATTTTTTATAATGTTGGTCTATTAAAATGGACTTTGCAACAAATCCGTTTAAAGGTAATTTTGAAAGTTAATTTAAAGCCGTGCCACATCCGAGTTTGGAGAGAGGCAGAATTCTGCTGTTTGTGTTTATCTTAAACATAAGGATAATGTAATTAAATCCCTTCCAGTTAAGAGGCTTACACTTCGCAGACTCCGTCCGCACTGCAGTCATTTGCGAATCTGTCGTGGTGGGCGGGTTGGCTGTAAACAAGCTGCGGATGCAGTCTAAGAATTCGGCAGCGGCTCAGAAAGGATAATTCGCCAACCGACAATGCAGAGACAAAGGTGTTTTGTTTTTATGACTTTGTAACTCCTTCGCCCGGCAGACGGTCGTCCTGAGTCGGTTGTCTTTGCTCGTGTTTGCGAAAGGATAATTTTACAATAGTTATTCGCGCAGGCAGAGCAGGAGCAGGGGCAGGGGCAGTGGCAGGAGAGAGAGGCAGGTACCGTGTCGGGCTAAGTGGACACAATAGAACGCCTATTCGCACTGCAAATCCGATGGCCAAAAGAGCGAACAGTTCTGCACAATTGTGTTGACAAAGGCGGGCCTTATTTTGACTATTTAAAGGATTACGCTAAAGGATTGACTTTGCAACCTTGACTGCCGCATCGATCGTCTGCCAACGCCCACAATGAAGTATTCCGCGAATATTCTTTGCCTTGCCTTTTATGTTTCGCGAATGAGTTAAAAGTGTCCTTTGGAATTTCAATAAAATGACTTCACTTCTGCGAAGGACATCGAAGAGTTAACGTAACTCTTTCGCAACTTGCACGTAAGCCTTTTACCACTAACCAAGAAGTTGTAAAAAAACACAAAACTGACTTTGAGCGCTAAAAAAAATATTCTCAATATTTGACTTCAGACTTAATGTTAGCCAAGAGTCCAGGTAGATATAGAATTCTTGAGGCATTTCGTAGAAAACATGTACATATTTAATATTGCCACAAATAGATAGAAATGAAGAGAAAACATTTTTTATTTATTTATTTCTTATCGACTAAAGTCAGTCGACACAAAAGATACAACAAATAAAGAATTTAATTAAACTAAAAGATAAAATTAAATTTCAATTTGTTATTGGACTATTTTGAAGTGATAAATAAATATACAATTTATACTATAATATTTATTACGTTAACAGTATTTGTTTATTTTTACATCGTGCTGGTAACAAGGAATTCAAATAAAATTCAGATATAAATAAAGACAACGATTAAAAATATAAAAATAATTACTAATTAATTAATAATTAGAAAGAATTAAATGATTTATATAATAATTAAATTATTTATACATATATAAGCAAAATAAACTGTTTTAAAATGTTGCCGATTGAAAAATGGCCCGCTTAGATTTCCATATTACTAACTTGTGGAAAACTTGAGAACCGATTTCGAATCGTTATAATATATTGATTTGTTAATATTTATTTATTTTTCTTATAAATTTGGGTTTCTTTTCTAAAACTCCATAAAGGTGGGTCACGGTGCAGATCAAAATAGATGCTGCTGCCCGATGTCCACTTTGGTCTAATGAGTCGGATAAATGCCGCCTGGCAAATGGGATGGCACATGCTCCTTGGGTTGCATTGCCGATAACTGTCATGGAGAGCAATGAAAAATGACCAATCAATGTCTCACTTCAATAGATGAGCAAACAGCGAAACTCGAAAAGGATGCCTTTCCTGGTGGTGGTGGTGGTGGTGGGTAGCGGCCGGAAAACACCCAAATCCGACCTAAATGTGACGTTTTTCCATTGCGAAAATGCACTATTTTATAGAAAATCAAATGATAGGGAGGGAGGGGAGTCGAGGGGAGCAGCAAATTGCAGCTGCTCGGATTTAGAGTTGATATCAAAACGTTTGTCTTCTGGCTTAAACATTGAAAGTTTCGGGTGGATGCGATGTGCAAAGGATTCTTAATGATGCCACGGACCCAACAAAGAACTTGCGAGTTACTGGAAATTAATATAACTCAATTGAAATTCCGAATAAAACAATTATTTCCAAAACGAGTTTTGTGTCGCATAATTGAAAGAATTTATAAATTAATTGAAAAGAAGAGTTGAATCAATTTTAAGCAATTTCCATCTCACAATATTGTAATTTTTTATTAATTACTAAGTAAATATTTATTTAATTACTTATTTTAAATTGCCAAGTCAAATTTTCTGCCTAAAATGTAAAGAATAAAGTGAGTTTTCCCATTTTGAATCCAAAAATAACAAAAATTGTAGCAAAACTGAAAGTTTTGTCAACCAACCACTGAATAAAATACACAAATTAATTTTGATAAATTCGTTTAATTACAAGTTCTTAAAAATGTATTTATATCTGTAGTTTAATAAATATTAATATTATAATGGATTTATAAAATATCTGTACACTTTCGCTTAACAAAACATATTTATTCAGTCTCCAACTTGAGTGCATGATCGATGCCCGGCCACAGCCCCTGGACTCAATGATAATCGAGCGCTCCAGGCAACAGAAATCAGGCAACAGAAAACAGGCAACAGAAAAGAGGCAAAAGAAAAGAGGCAAGAGGGAGCGTGCAACGGTTAACCCATGGCCAGCCACTGGGTTTTGAGGTAAGGTCGCAGTTTCGCCTCGAACTATGCAGAGGCGCACTCGTCCTATGCTGGTGTCCCCTGGGCACCGTAGGGAGTGCGCGCTGCTTGTGCGCCGACAGCTACAGCGGCAGCGACTGCCACTGCCACTGCAACTGCAACATCGACTGTGGCTGCGCAGCATCTCGTTTGACATTTGCGTGTCACCGGCAAATGGTCGAGAATTTCTTGTGGCGCGTTTGTTCCGGTTGTGTGTGTTGCGGGTGTGTGAGTGTGTGTGTGTGTTGCGGGTATGTTTAGGGCAGTGGCAGATGATAGAGCGCTTGGTTGGAGGTGCTCAGTTCCTGCTGCTGCTGGTAGTTGCACTGCTGCTGGGCCTGTTGATGATATTGCGGTGTGTACTGTGCCTCGTACTGTTGCCCAAAGTGCGGCGGCGGCGGCAGCGGCGGCGACTGCTGCGGGTAATCATAGCTCTGCTGTGCGGCAGACAAGTAAGCGGGATACGCAGCATAGGGCAACTGTGGTTGCGACTGCGACTGCGACTGTGTTGGAGGCACGGCTATGACATCTAGGGGCGGCAAGAGGGAGGCATAGCCGGCGCCGGTGCAGTGCTCGGGTGAGGTGTCCAGGGTGCGATCCTTCTTGGACTTCATGCGTCGGTTCTGGAACCAGATCTTGATCTGGCGCTCGCTCAGACTGAGCGCATGGGCAATATCGATGCGCCGCCGCCGAGTGATGTAACGATTGAAGTGGAACTCCTTCTCCAGCTCCAGGGTCTGGTAGCGAGAGTAGGTTTGACGTGTGCGCTTCGAATCTTTGCAATCTGCAAAAGGTAAACAGAGAAGAAATTTGCAAGTCAGTAACAGTTCAAACTGATTGAGAGATAGAGGGAGATAGACAGTGTGTGAGTGAGAGGGAGAGAGTGGGATGCCTACCTGATGCGAGAGTCTCCTCAATGTGCGACCAATTGAATTCGTTGTTGCTGCTGCTGCTGCTGGAGGCAGCTGTCACAATGCGATGATTGATTTCATTCTTCTCGGCCGGCGACTGGGGTGGCGTACTAATGCCAATGCCAATGCCATCGGTGGCGGTGGGCGTGGTGGCTGCCGGTGGCGGGGTGACAAAGTCGCCATGCTTGGCCTGCTTACGGGGCGAGTATACATCCAGATAGTCAACATCTTCGCTGCTGCTGCGCTGCGGCGACATGTGCGTCTGTTGGGTGGAGGGCGTGGGCACGGCATAGTCCTGCTCGTAGCAGGGCGACAGCTCTCCGGCGGAGCTGCTCCTGTTGGGCTTCTTCACCGGCTCGAACGTGGTGTAGAAATAGTCGGGTGTGTATTTCAGTTTCTTGACGGGATTCGTGAGCAAGGCACGCAATGTGCTTGGTCGCTCCTCCACGGCGGCAATAATGTCCGCAGCGCTCTCCTCCGCCTTCCGCTTACGGCTCTTCAGTGGGGCGGGCGTGTCAACTGTGGCTGCAGCTGGAACCGGAACCGGAACCGCAGCTGGTGCTTGGTAATGAGGCAGTGCAGCTGGAGCAGGCATTGTCATCGCCTGCTGCTGCTGTTGTTGCTGTTGGTGCTGGTAGCTGGAGTAGTAGCAACTGTCGCTGTAGCTCTCCTGGCTGTACTGTGGATAGCTGCTGGGCTGATAGCTCGCCGGCCAGCTGGAGCAGGCGGGGGAGGAGTTGCTCTGCTGGTAGTAGCTGTTGCCATTGTCGTAGTAGGTGGGCGGCAGGGCGTGGTGGTACATGTTGTACATGCTGTCGGCATAGTAACTGTGGCTGTGCGAATTCGTTGCTGCCATTGCGTCTGTCTCGAGTCCTGTGCTGAACGATAAGTGAACGATGTGTGCGCGACGCTGCTGCGTTTGCGAATGAGCTGCTCTATCCCCTGATCCTGCCTTAATATAGCCTGAGCGGCAAACTGCGAACTGCGAACTGATGCACGGCACACGCGCTCGTCATAGCGCATAAATATCCCTGCGCATGACACTTTGACACATGCTGGGCTCGCTACCCCTCCAGGACCTTGCCAGATTTATTGCTTGCAGGGGTAGTGCAGCAGAGTTTATCCGCAAGTCCAGTTATCCGCTCAGAGAGCGAGAGACAGAGAGAGAGAGACTTCGGTAAGGAGTCGTCCTCATAGCTTGCTTACCTGCTGCGCTGCTTATTACCTACCCATCGCGCCCATTATCATCGCGAGTTGAGGAAACTTATCCGTCGGCGCATTTCTCCTGCGACATCGGTGTCCTTGAGCTGGCCTGAGACGTGCGCAGGACCTCCCGCAGGCGCGTAATTAAGTCGCATGCGCGAGCGAGATGGAGACTGCTCTGCTGCATTCCTCTAATTGCAATAATCATAAAGACATAAACAGAACTGTAAACTGTAAACGGTAAACTGTAAACTGCAAACGTTGCTAAAACGCTTGGCACAAAAGGCTTTTCCTTCTGGCCCTGGTTTATTGTCACAGGCCGTCAGCAGCAATTTCGTAAAAATTTCTCCGGCCCAAAACGAAGCTGCTGCCAGAGATTCCAGGAATCGCGAAGGTATTCACATCAGCCAGGATATATGCGCTTGATATGTTAGCCGTAGACTTGCATAAGGCTGTGAAAGGATAACGTTGCGCGTGCTCTTTAACCATTCCCATATCCAGACATCTACCCGTTCCTAATCCCATTTCCATTCTCGTTGTGGCATTTTCAGTGGCTCTTTGTTGCGTCGCGTGTTGCACTTTTTGTTTGCTCGCAAGGGTTTTCACTGTGGCCGGGGCAAGTGCCTCAAGACGATTGTGCATATTTGCATAGCTGACCCGTACGCCGCTCAAGTAAATTGACTGGCCAAAAGGCGAACTAACTTAACAGCCAAATGGCCAACTTTGTGTTTACACAACTTTCGTTATCCGCTTAGCTGGCAGCAACTGAGATGACAGCAGCAGCAGCCACCCCCGACATTGATCTAAAGTCCACCCTCTGCACCCTTATCGACTGATATCAATAGATTCTGGATCTGGCATATGTGTGCAGTTTGTGCGGCTGTTCCCTGTTCCCTGATGCTAGTTCCTCCCTCCCTGCCCCCAACTCCAATAGACGCCTTTACCTTTACCTCTGCCATCGCTATTGTTGTTGCATTGCGCACGTTGCACAGTGACAGCCGGGCCAGAATTTATGGCGTTTTTCAGTTTGACAGGCGACTGCGATTCATGACCCACGACAACCCACTTTCTGCCCTACCGGGAAACGCTCACAAATCTATAGATAGGGCATCGATATTGCCAACAGATACTCGTTTATGAATGAGCAAATATATATCGAGTTCTGCAAAATATATCTTTGCTAGAAAATGGATTGAAAAGGAAGCATCAATCTTGCATCTTGCAAACATTAAGTAATACTCATGCTAAGAATACATATTTTAAAATAAATAAAAATAAATATAATAATCACAAAAAATGCTAATAATTGTATTATTAGTTAATAAAACTGAGTTAAGACATCTGTCAGCCTTTCACTTAATACGTTGCCACCAATCAATTGGAGCAATCAATCAGTATTGACCAGAAAGCTTCATTTCCTCAAATCAAATAGAGCGATTTTCGTGTCAGGTGCAGTTTAAATTTTGGAGTAACCACAGCCAGTTAACGTTTCCTTTCTGGGCGATTGACTTTTATCACTCAACTGATTATATAATCCCAATGAAATACTTTGTAAAACGCACTGAAATCGTACAGCGAAGTGCGGCTTAATCTGATTGTGTGAGCTAAAGTCAACTTTTGCAGCAACAATAATTGAGTTGTAAGGCCCACATGTGAGTGTTGCAACCACAACACACCCCAGAGCGAGGACGACGGGAACGTTTCGTGCGTTTTTATTGCCGAATTAATAAATTACCTTGACAGTGAATCGGGACCATCCCATTGTGTCTGATGTACCCCATCCAGTTCGCTGCCCGCTGCTCATCCCCTTTTCCTTGCACTTCCATGAGGGTTAGCTACAGCAACTGGACATCGGATGTGTATATATATATATATAGTATTTATCGATGCGCTGGAAGGTGAAACAGGCACGCGCCTGAAGTAGGCGAATGTGTTAATATCCAGCGATGAATGGTAGCTAATATTTTCAGCTGCACGCAGGGATAATGTCAAAATTATCATTTAATATCAAAGTTAATGAAGAAATTTCGACTTTGATTTCTCATTAATAATTTCACAAACTTCAAAGGATTTCACATGATATTACAAATTGGCATTTGAATTGCACCTTACCTTGGAGCATTACATAAGTATCGCTTAAGATACTTCAAAACGTGCGATTGTCTGTCTGTCTGTCTGTTTGTTTATTTGTTTGTTTGGCTTCGTTTACCCGGTCGAGGGTCACACGCTGTGGCTTTGAAGTTGCTGGATCTCCTCTGGGAGTCGTAGATATAGATAGCTATAGCTGGCTCATTGCTCATTACGCCGTCCCCAAATGCTAATTGAGCGGCAACAACAACAACAACAACAGCAGCCAAAAACCACAACAATCGACAACATCGCCACTCATTATCAGACCGAAACATTCGGCGTCAAGCTGCGTATAAAATGAAAATAGCTGAGAAAAATTATCAACAACAACAACAGGAATAGCAACAAAACAAACAAATTGAAGTGTTGTACAATTTTTAGTCAGATTTATCTTTATATATATGTATATAGTATGAGCGTCAGATTGTCTAACCTGAACACAGCATGAGTCTTAATTCGTATTCTCGGCCCGAGAAATTTCGAACAAATCCTAATCGAATCCGTTGAAATGCCATCAATTTGATTGCCTCAATCGACGGCTAATTTGTGAAAAGAGAAAGAAAATTATTCAAAATTTTGTTTGATTTAGCAATTAAAATGCACACGTCTCGATTCGGATTGAGAATATTTATGTATATTCAGACCCAGTCGCTGCAGGTGTTGCCGATTCACCCCCGTCGGATGAAGTAATTTTCAGTTTTGGCTACACTTACGCATTGCTGCCACATTTGGCATGCCTCATTCGCATGCTGGACACAATTTTCACAATTTTCACAATTTCACTGGCCTTGATCCACAGTTTGCCGCTGCAAAAGTCCGCTCGAGGTCATCTCAATCAGTGCTGCTGAATGAGTGCCTCGGAAAAGCCAGCCAGCCGGGATGAGCTGACCTTGGATAATCACGATCAATTCCCATTGCACCAATCAAAGTCAAGGCGACTTGCAACTCCTCAGGAGGCTGTGCTCCTTCCAGCGCTATGTGTACAAACATTCTCTCAATGCGTCACGCGTCGCCTTCGTCCTTGGCCAGTCGTCATCCTCGTCGTCATCGTCCTCGTTGTCGGCTTCTGTTCTCTTTCTTTGGCTGTCGTTACAATATTTGCGCTCAATGCCATCCTGCCTGCAACCTCCAGTGTGTGTGTGTGTGTGTGTTGACATTTCCTTAGCGCATTAATTGCTTCTGTCACACTTATCTGCATTGTTTCGCACTCTTCATAATGAGGTCCTCGCAAAGTCGCTGCAATGGAATGAATTATGCATTTACATTGACATCTCCTACTTTATGGCCATAAATATAAATCGACAATGTTGGCACCTTCCGTGTGTTAACAAATGAGTACATTTATTTATATTATCATTCATTGAAAAGATCGTTTGAAAATTAAGCTTAACTGCAATTAAATTATTTATTTACAACATATGAATATTTTTACAACCTTTTGCAAATAAATAGTAATTAAGTGGTAGAATTTTAACATACATTTTGAATAGGGTGTATCAAAATAATTTATTGCAATTGCGTTGATCACCAATTCAAAATGTAAATCTAAATCTTTATATTTGATTGAGTTAATACAAAACATAATGATTTAGTCGAGAGAACTTTACTAGAATATACCCTAAGCTCAAGTCTACTGAATTATGTATTTATTCAGAAAATATATATCCTTGCTGCTGACTAATATGGTAAATATTAATGAACGATTTTCATACCCGATCATAATGAAATTGAAAATGAAAATGCGTAATCGATTGTTATCGATTTTTGAAGCAAATCACAAGTTATTGATTACATAAATGAAAAATAATACTTATACGATGTTGATCAAGAAGATTTTAGACATCCAATAACATTTTTTGCAGAATATTAGGTAAATCTTTTCCCATTTTTGATGGGCATATTATCAAATTAAAATTGAATAAAGTGAATGAAATGACATTCAGTAAATTTTCAGCCCACTGCGCATTCATATTACTTCATATAATATATAATTATTTGAATTATTAAGTGATATTATTTGTTTATTATTTTTATCTGAATGCTTAAACTGTTTAAGTTGGAAATTCTTAATGTGGACTTGTATGGCAGATAGATGAAAGATAGATGTGGAAAGGTTTGTATTGCCGTATATCAACAGCTAATAAGGATTGTTGTCGTTAATAATGCACTGTGGAACTGAGGGCCTCCTACGAGTTCGTTATAAGGAGTCGTGCGACAGGACATCGGAGTCGCGCGCTCGTCTGAATTCAGCGAATTTGTTGATGTCGATCGCAAGTTTCAGTTGCAGAAGAGCTGAGCTGGTCGAGTCTGAGTTTGGACAGCGTATCGCCCCCTGCGGACAGTTTTATAGTTTTACGACGTGGCAATAATATTTCCGCCTTGGAAACCAATAGCGCTTTGCCGGCGAAGGATACGTGCGCAATTAAGACGTTTAAGGACCCATGACACGGTACATTTACATTCCATAAACAGACGAGTCGGGTAAAGTCGAGTCGCGCGAGCCGCGTCGTCCTTCGAGGTCCGTCAACAAGACATCATTTTAATGCGAGACACACGCGTCGCTTTGCCACTCTCAGGTAGTCCTTGATTTACCACTCCAAGGGATTCTGTTTACTCTAAACAAAGTTTACGCCCGCTCCCGCCCCTCCTGAATGCTTAAGGAGAACGTTTCGCACATTTCTCCTTACATTTTACTTTTGAACGAAAACTCAGATTTTTATTTTGTTTAAGTTAAATTGTTTTAAGTATGTCTTTAAATGCTCGCTTATATCAGCGACCAGAAAGTCCTTATGTATTTCTATGTTGTCAGCTAAATTGATATTCTGAAATTAGTTTTTAGTATTTTTATTGATCGTTTTTTCTTAGATTGTTAATTCACAAAGATATTTTTATTTATTAATTTATCTTTTTATTGTCAACTAAAATCTGTCGACACTAAAAATACAAAAATAAAAAAATATAATGCTTAATGAATAATGAAATATAATGCTTTAAAAAGTACAGCTGCTGTTAAATTAATTGGCCTTTAAATTAGAAACTTTATTTTTTTTAAATGTTAGAAAAATATTTATTGAAACTCAGAAGTGTTTAAGATAGACTAGCTTTAAAGAATTAGATGTCTGAGCACCAAAAATAAATCTGAATTTGCACTCAAAAGTATGACGATTTTTTAAATTCTTTAGCTTAAATAGGTTTCTAAACGACCTGTAAAATTAATTAAAATTTAACATAGAAATAATTTATATATCGCTTAACAGCAATATGATTATTAAAGCATGCGAATTATGTGGAATTATTTTATATGAAAACTAATTCTTATATCCATAAAATGTGACATGTGAATAGTTGTCAATTGATTTTAAATTCCAAAAGTATAGCATATATGTATGTGTATATATATTGCTTCATTTGAATATAATCAGATTTCCGTGTTCAACGCCTAAGAATTTTGTTCCCAGAATAGAACAATCTGTGCCAAAAGAAAGCCACGCTTTTCATGATTTCCAGAACTCTGCGGCATGGTAAGATTTTTGCAATGATAGGTTTGTCAGATCTTTAACAAAAATATCAGAGTATAAATACACAGCAAATGAATGCTAATAAAACTTCTTAGAACCGATTTCAAAGTCATAAACTTGGAAACTCGAGCATGAAACTGCTAAACAAAAGTATGCGGCAAAAACTGGGTAAGTTTTTAGGAAATGCTTAAGCAGCCTCTGAAAGATGGAGCGAGAGGGAGAATAAATAGCAAGGGAGATGGATGATGTGTGTGTCCTGGTAATTTAAATTAGAGCAGAGACAGGCGACAGGCATAATTGTTGGCTGAAGACAACTAATCCACGGCTTTACGTGAATATTGTGAAATATTGTGTAAGAGGACCTGTGATCCATTGACTCGGCTCGTGGGCGTTGCCGGGTGAACTATTGTGAACAATGGAACAATGTAAAGTAGAGCAGTTCGTTGGGTTCGAACAACCAATATTTGCATTTATTATGCAAGCCCATCGGTTGCATAGACTTGCATAACCGGGCACGTCCTTGAGGATTCGCAGAGTGCACTCTCAAGGATCGGGAATGTGGACCACGACCCTGTTACAGTTTGCGCTGCTACCAAATAAGGTCTACGGTCGGAAACTCGAGCACGGCCGTGACAGTCTTCAGGCAGCTCAATAAAGTTTTATTGGGCCTCAGACTCTGTCGTAAAACGATAAACTCATAAATTCGTAAAAACTTTTGCCTGCTCTGCATTTTAAATGGAAAATGAGTGGAAAAAATGAGGTCGCAAGCGAAAAAAATGCTCAATTTTTTAACAATAGCAAAAATGCGCGGCACAAAGCGAATTCGCTCTAAAATATTTTTATTACATTTCTTTTTCTTTTTTTTTATTATATGCGCATATTACTGTTACCATTTTTTTGTTCATTCTTTCATTCACAGAGGTTTTCTCAAAACTAAACTAGAACTGAAACATTTTTTGTGCTTTATTTTTTGTTTATTGTTCGTATTTAGGCTACAGCAGTGTTTTACGGCGATTTTTGTAGAAACTGACTTTATGGTAGTCAAGGTCTAGACATATAATTCGAAAACTGTCACAATATTTTCTTGTTGTTTTTTTTGGGATATTTCGCTATTTCCTCGAAAGAGAGCGGCTAAATCTCCAGTGGCGTAGATAACTTGACAACATTTGTGAAATAAAGGAACAAAGGTTGTCCAAAATCTACGACTGTAATGGAATACGATTAGAAGAAGCTGAGCATCACTCAATCACACTGTTCGTAAGAATTATATGTTAAAAACAATGATATATGTTGCTTTAAAAATTAACATCATTTGGAAAGTCCTTAAATTATTATAATTTCAATCATATAATATTTATTCCACCTTTTAAAAAAATTTATTTTAATAACTAAAAAAAAAAAGATTTTTAAAATGTTCTAAAAAAATCATTAGAAAAGATGTTATGATAAAATAAGGCGATACTTTCCACTAAAAAAATACGAAAACAAACTTATTTCAATCATTAATCATTTATTCCATTTATTTTTAAATTCTTATTTTATTCTGTATCAAAAGTTTGTAGTGTAGTTTGTTACTCATCCAATGACACAATGAGTTAAATAAGACGTGCAACGGTAAGCTTCTAATCTAATTTGATAAAATCATTATAAATTTAAGATTAGCCTGAACTGTCAGCAGGTCGACTTCGGTGCACCTAATATAGCTGCTCCTACTTTTTTTCAATTGAGTTAGAGGGCATTCATTCATAGTCTCATGCACCACTGAAAGATAATACGTATATGAAATATACATATCAGCAGCAGTTTATAAATAAAACCACAAGTAGTATATGTAAATAGTTCATACAATAGGTAATCCACCTAAAAACAATGTGTGTCCTCTCTATGTTTATGTTTATTTTCATGCAGATGCCACAGAAGATTTTGTTATTTCGAAAATGAGAACGACATGCGAAAAATCTTTGGTCGGTTTAGTTTAAATGGGCCGTTAATGATAATTTTAATTTTTAATCAAACATATGTACATAAAATCAGCGCTGCATAAAATGATTTAAGGGCACAGCCAGAACGTGACGGCAGATCACGTCAAAGAGGCCGCCAAAAACATATGACGGGCACTGAGCGGCACGTCGAATGTTTTTATTTCCTTTTCGCAAAAATGTTTGGATATAGAAGTCAAAATTCTATATGTATACACATGTATGATGCAGTCAAATGACACTAAACGCCAGCTGGCGTACAAATTCGCAATCAAACAAAATCTGACTATGCATATTTTTTTGCAAGCTGGATTCGAATTCCCGTTGGAATATAAATTTTCCGGCATTTACTTTTTTCCATTTGCATTTGGTCAGCCGAGACAGCAACCAAAAGAATGGCAACCAAATGGTTTGCGCAGCAAGCAGTGCTGAATGTCAACGAACTGCTTACTACGTGTTTGCACTGCTTGTCGAGAACTATTTACACGTTTTGTTTTTATTTTATATTTTGCAATAAAATTAAAATTTAAAAACAGTGTTAAGAGATTGCAGGTAAGTTTTATAATAAAGCATTTTTATTGAAAAATGTATTTATACAATTTTGGGATAATAACAAGATAAGCAAATAATCTAAAAAAAGCGCGAATCGGTATATTAGGCTAGGTTAAACGGCAGTCAACCTGAAGGTTGGCCACGTTTGGCGAGTTGTGCTATTAATGTCAAATCAAGAATAGATAAGATTGAGGACTTGATTAGCTTACAAACTTGATAAGGAACTCCAATTCCGTCTGTCATTAAATTAATGCTGAGAGTCTATTATTTTAAATATGCTCTACATGCTTCATTCATTACATTTATTACAATGCTCAAATTACAGCACATGAATGGGCTTTCAGAGCCACACGCTATACACGACATAAGCGCACTCATAGATATGAATATCTGTGTTCATACATATGGGTTGGATTTACCATTGTGTAAAGCTTCTAAGATGTCCGACATTTTGTTCATGCGTCGCGTGAGACGCACAGTTTTGTAGCACTCGTGTGCGGCATCTACAGTTGTGGCTCAATTAAAGTTTGAGCCGGCGGAGGAGACCAAACGAATGCCACACACTGAACAGTGAACACTGAATGCCCAACGAATGTGGCGCAAGTAAACAAAGTATCTGGAAGATACAATTATACGCACGCAATTCTTCAATCAGAACGACATTTTTCTTTTATTTGTTCTGTGGCCATTAAAAAACAAAATGGAAACAAAAAAACAATAATATAAAAGTGCCGCAAAGCACCGTTTCCTACCTTTTTTTTTATATCATTAATTACATTTGTTTTTCTGTGTTTGCGTTTGCATTTTATGTTTACGCCCTTCCTAAGACAATTATAATTATGTTGAACGACTCGCAATATCTGCCTGTCTCTCTCTCTCTCTCTCTCTCTCTCACTGTCTCTCGCTGTCTCTCTCTTTCACTTCTCGACCAACATTCGTTGCAATGGCGACGTTACAAAGACATTACGGCCCAAAGAGACAGCCGCATTTGTACAAGAGGTAAACTAATTAATTGATTAATGGCCGCGATCACCCGCAGTATCATGCAAATTAATATTATTCAGTTTAAAACTGACTTAAAGTCGTTTTCACCACAACTAAAAGTTGTCGCGCAATAATGGCGCCCATTTGTTGCAAGCCAACCGAAACGACAAACCAAAACAGTCAGCAAGATCCTTTTGAGATCTTTATCGCCACCGAAAACCGATAGTCTCCTCCTTTGTCCAGGCCCTGGCTCCAAACCTTTGCCTCAGGCTCAGGCTCAGACCCAAGCCCCGGCCCGATCGGGGAATGAATCAGTTGCCGCTTGTCACATGCGAACGCGGTGCAGATAATGTCAATGGATCGCATAACTCAAATCAGAGTCTGGGCCCGGTCTTTGAATCTCCGGTCTCCGCTCACATGTGCGACGCCGGCCCCAAATTAATTGAGCTGTTAAATGTAAGTCTCCACGAAATGAAAGGGAAAAATTAAAGTTGACAAGCTAATTAATATTTGGCTCGTTTGCATGTAGTTTGTAAGAAAGTCCCTATGAATTAACAGGTTTTACAGGTTCCCTTCTTAGGAATAAATATACTCATATAGTTTGTATACAAACTGTGCTTTGAGCCTTAAATTCCATTGCAAGCTGTTGATTTCATAGAATTTAAAATATTTCAAATTGATTAGCTGCATATAACACTTATATATCAAATCGTGGCTTCCACTTAAATTATGTTTATTCCCATTTTAATCAATATATATAGATATTTTATATTATTATTACTACATATATAATTTAATACTCATAGAATTAAAAATAGGGAATAAATAAGCCATAATATATTTTAGAAAAATCACTTTTTTTTTAAATTTATTTAATAACAATTTCTATTATTAAAAGGCAAACTTCTTGAAAACTAAAATAATTGTATAAGTAATATAAATATTCATAACGCAGGCAATGCACCATATCTAATTCAATTCTGGTCAATTACTCAATATGCCTTATATGTATTTCCCGGAATCTACGGATTAATGGCAAACAATTAGTCAACATGATTTCCACTCAATAATTTTTCCACAATGCCCAGTGGGTGCGTGTTAAATTTGCACACTAAATACGAGAATTTGCATAAGTGAAAATTGCCAAATGTGCAAAAACTATAGCTAGAAATTTGCATTAATATTAAAACGATTCGACTTCAATTCGTGCAGCTTCACGAGGGCTCGTTGTATTCATATAAATGTAACTGTTGTTATTGTGCTCTCCTCTCCTGACACACTGTTCCTGGATACGCGTCCTGGATGGCTCTGGGCAACCATAGCCATAGCCATAGCCATAGCCAGTTCCAGAGCTCTCTACCTCTACGCAACATTGCGCACTGGCGCTGCCATCGCCATCGCCACTGCCATTGCCATTGCCATCGTCGTCGCAGCGCTGTTTGTAACAGTCTGATTTTGACATTGACGAATTCCTCGCCATTTATCATGTACGCCCATAAGGGAGGCTCTGGAACAAGCGAAAAGGATACTCGGAGTGTGCACGCTGCAGGCAGCCAAAAAAAAAAAAAAAAAACAACAGACTGAAAGACTGACAGTTTGACAGGCCGACAGTCCGACAGTCCGCCAGTTGAGCCAAGCTGCGCCTTCAGCCCGCTTCCCTTCACTGTCATCTTTCTATCTATTTGACGGTCTGACTGTCTGTCAGCATTCCGTCAGTGATGTCAGAGCGACGTTAGCCATCATCGGCGTTGAAATTTTCATTATATTTTATTCACGTAGCGATGCGTGGAACAAATCCAAAATGCCCCCACAATTTGCCTAGCCCATCAACCGAAGCGTGTAATTAAAATGTATTAATATATATAAAATTGCTAAGAATTTAACCACTAAAATGTTTTCATCAAAATTAAAAGCTTGACCTTTAAATCAGAATTTATAATCATTTTGCCAAAATTGTTTAAGGGAAAGTTTTAATTATTGTTATTGATAATCACACAATGCTGAATATTTGTTGTCAATTTGGAGACCGCTTAGGATTACTATATATAATTTGAGGAGCGAGAGAAACGTGATTATGTTTGATCATTTGTGGTGCGTCTGATCGGATCTGATAAAAGTATATCCAAATGTTATGTTCAGCAACGACAATATACGAAAAATGGAACTAAAAAAAACCTTTTCGTCCTGGCGGCAAAAACAAAATACTCATGTCCATATCCATGTCCATCCGGTGCAAGTATTTTGACAAATAGCTCGATTGGACATTGAAACATTTTATCTGCCATGTCGTCGATGCCACGGGCACAAGGAGGGCGCAGCGGCGGGTGTGGGGTGAGGGGGTGTGGCTGGCTGGGTCGGGTGAGGTTTTCGGGCTCTGCGTGGGTCAATGCGTGGCATTTTGGTCATTTATATGAACACTCGTCCTTTTTCATTGCCAGTTGGTGTCTCCCTCTCTCTATCTCTTTCTTTTGCTCTCTCCCTCACTCGTTGTGGGTGGGTGGGTGTTTTTGGGGTGTGTGGGTGTGTGCACATGTGTATGACGGTACAACCCCAAATGAAAGGCCGCCTCCGGGAGCACATCATGGCGAATGACAGATTAGCAAAGTCCCAATGGACATTTGTAACCGAACTGCAAAATGCCCAATGCCTGGACCCAACTGGATAGCTATGTCAATGCTTGGTTGGAGGAGGAGGAGGATTCGATGGACCCAGCCGGGCCACTGTAATTTAAATTGCGAACGTCCACGCAGTTTTTGAGAGCAAGTCCCATCCAACCACATACACATTCACATCCACATCCACATCCACATCCGCATCCAGATCGAGTTCCACACCCACTCACAGAGTCTCCAGAGACGCTGGACGCTTCTTATCGGCACTGATTACTTTCTAATCCGTGCAGCATCAAGCGCACAAGCGTTGACATAAACAAATGACCGACGGTCAATGGCAGACCTGCAACGACAAAGAGTCCAACTCGAAGAGAGGAGTTACGAGTGGGTAGCTGGGTGTTGGACATAGGCTGGACAGGGCACACATCAAACGGGACGACAGAGTGAAAGGTATTAATTGCTAACGCCGGCAGCCAGGTAGGCCGATCGGATGACCATAGAAATGAAATAGCCACCGCACAAGTTGGTTGTGCCAGTGGTGCCGGTGGTGGTGGTGGGTGAGATGTGTGAGTGTTTTTAATGTGAAAGCAATTTGAGCAAATCTCTCGTCAAACTGCCAGCCACTGACTGCACTGGCAGGTATAAATTCTTTAGTTATTATGGCCGAAGTGGCCATAATTATTTTGATGTTGCTTTGTAATTAGTGTTTGATGGGCCAACACCCCCTCTGCCCACACTCTCTCCTCACAACATACGTGTGTGTGTGTGTTTGTGTGTGTGTGTATTGAAGTTGCCGCTGTGAAAAAGGGAAAGTGAAAAATGGCATTTTATGCGTGGCTGCTTCAATAAGGAAATTACGCACTTATTTGTTAATCGAAAAGTGGAAATGCTGCCTCAGTTCGTTCAAATAATTGCAGCCATCAGACACATGTTACATGTTGTCCTTAAATACTTGCCATGAAAAGCACAAAGTTATAGAAATGCCATAAAAATTCCTTAGATATGTTAAAACAAAAAAAAATAATCACAATTGCCTTAACTTTCAGACTGCAAAATTGTATGTCCTACAGTTCGTATTTATTTCTTTATAATATCAGTAAAATTATGATAATCTTGAAGTTTCAGAACATATTGTAAATGTTTACCCTTAAGCTTGAAGATATATTTAAGGACGTATATTTTAATTTTGTAATGTTACTTACTGCTGAACAATTTCTTTTCATATTTAAAAACTATATGAAATTGTATATGTGAAATCTTTAATCACTTTAATACTTTAAACTTTATTACTAATATTTTTCCTATAAGTGATTTATTATTAGTATACACATAATTAGTTTTATTAATTGTTATACTTGATTAAATCACAAATTTTGATTCAGCTTAACAAACATCAAAATCTATAAGGTTAGAATATATTATCACTGTATATTTTTTCAAATCTTCATAAGTATATGAATACATCTGCTCCATTTATACCTATGCCTTGATCACTGTCGCGTAGATCTGTACTCTGCTGATCAGGAACAAGAGGATAGATCCACGAAGTGTGTACTTAGTAAAGTGGAGTGGCAATATAAAAACACATGCCACCTCAGACGTTGCTGCGGAGATGAGTTTGCATCGTGGCTGGGCCCTTTGAGTGATGGCCGCGAGTCTCGTTGACGAGCAAAACAAATTTCATTGCAACGTCTCATGCTATCAATGTCGGCAATATGTCAAATATAACAACAGCAGTGGCAGCAGCAGTGGCAGCAGCAGTGGCAGCAGCAGTGGCAGCAGCAGGCGCAGCGGTAGCAGGCGCACGTGATGCCAAAATAAAAATAAATATAAAAACATAACGTCATGGTGTAGAGAAAGCGGCAAAGTGATAGAGAGGGAGAGAGAGAGAGAGACAACGATCGCGACAGGGGGGAACCGAACGGGAGACAGAAGCAGTGGTAGTGGCAGTGGCAGTTGCATGCACGCAGTTGCAGCGCCATGAAACCGCGCCACATGCCCACACCAAAAGGCGTGCACAAATTCCACATGTGAAATGCAATGCGAGCTGCCACAAAATAATAATGTCGCCGGCGCGACACAGCCAAAGCGATGCAGATACGCAAACACACAGATACACAGACACAGATACCCAGACACAGATACATAGATACGCGATTTATATATTCCCACTGTGCAGTTGCAGATCAAGTGGAGATCAAAGCGAGAACTGAAGTAAAACTCACTGGGTGCTCCTTTGACTGCCACTTTGGCCAATTGGGGGACATTTGTGGAGCTCGACCATTATGATTTTGATTGCAGATGTCTCAAGAAGGCAGACAAATCAAGTTTTATAAACATCAATCAAGTATAATGAATTCTTGTTTGTTATTTGCTTAAACTTAAAATAAGCTCATTAAATGATTGTATAAATATTAATATATATATTCTTACTTTATTCCCGATTCTCCTTAATGCAGACACTAAATTTATTTACATTTGCATTTTACATATGTGCCACTAATCATAAAGTCAGTTTTGGCTGAGTTTCGGCACTTTTAACTTATTTTTATTTATTTCAAGTTCTATGAATGAAAGAGACAAACTTACAAATGACATACACAATTTTCTATTATGTGAGAATTGTGTGAGAAACAACATCGAGAAACATCGGCGAAGAAAAAGAAATGATTCGAATGAAACAACTGGCAATGCGCACAACTCATTGACATTGAATAAAGACAACAACAACAATAACAACAGCAACAATAACAACAACAACAACATCGGCAACAATCAACTGAAAATTAGATTAATTTGGGCAATCTGAAGTTTTGTTGTAATGAGTTTTGGTCAGTCATTTGGCTTTGACATTTCATTGTTGTCTTTATTCCGAGGGTCGTTCGTATAATTTTGTTGTACACTTTTTTCTCTTTCCCAAAAACCACTTCCCAAATTCTGATATTGGATTGTGTTAATTATCGTATTCAAAGTGCTTTTTGAATTCCATATAAAAGTAAAAGATGCAAAGATTGAGATTGAGACTGAGAGAGCGTGGAGCGGGGAAGTGGGACGAGTGCAATACTTTTATTTTTATTCATTTTATGAATTTTAGTTGAACATAGTCTAAACATATGAATTTCTGTCTGTCGTCTGAAGTTTCGTATTTATTTGGCTGCCAAAACGCTGAAGTCGCTCATTTTTCCAGCGTCAGTTCCGCATTCGCGCAGCCTCGGTTTGGGCATCTCCATGGTTCTCCATCCTCGAAAGCATATACATATAGCCCGGGGAGCAGCGACAGTTGCCTGGTAGAAGATGTTTCTTATTATTTTTCGCTGATTAATCGATTGTCGGCTGAGTGTCGCTGGCTTCCCCTGCCTCAATATGTCATCCCATGTTGCAGTGTGATTCAGACACTTGTCACTGGAAAAATGTAAACATGAAATGCATTTATGTTGAGATGTAAAAATATGTGCACAACACCACCGCCCCCTGCACCACCAGCAACTCTTCAACAGAAGGCTTCACTTAAACGGAATACTTTAAATAAAAAGAATATTCAGGCAATTATATAAAGTTTTAAATATATCGTAAAACAATTTAAAGCAGAAATGATTTTAATCAAAATAGAATAACTATAATTTCCAGTGTTTTTTTTGTAAATTTGTCTTCGCATTTTTACATACTTGTTTTCAAGTACTTAAAATACACAATTATTTACAATTTCTTGGCACATTATGTATACGAAATAGATGTGTTAATTGTTTGTAGAATGTGCTTAAAATTTATCATTATGCAAAATAAATATTAGCATTGAATTTCATGTTTATTATAATCACAATAAACAATTTTCTAGTTATAGATACCACTTATTTTAATTTGTTGTTTATTATTCTTATAATTAAATTAATGTTGCATAATATTTAATAATTTGAATCACGTAATCAATTCGGAGTCCTCCATTTCTTAATTAATTTCATACTAATTATTTTTTTTTATCTGACTGATTTTTTTCTGGTTTTTCCCCAACGCCTGCAATAAATGTTGGACCATTTGGACCCCAAGAAATCTTAAAAATATTTCATAATTTCAAATATATATTTAATTCTACATTTTATTGTACCTTTAATTTAATTCAATTCAATTCATTATTTTTTTTTTTTGGTCGACTGACTTTAATTACATTAAATAAATAAATTAATTATTAAATAATATACTACCTAGATTTCTAATAGATTAACTGTGGTGAATGCCTTGTTAACAATCACATTGCTCCCATTAAAGGCCATAATATTTCAATTGGCCATCACATTCTGTTTGGCAATTATTGTTAATGCCAATTGCAAGTAACAATTTTCAACAAATCTAAAAAGAATTAACAGACAAAAAAGAATTAACAGACAAACAGACAGCAGCACCCACATAAAATCAAATGCTTAATATAAATATATGTATTTATGACTATTTGTAGAAATATTTGGTCAATACTGAATATATATATACATATATATATTATATAATTCTCGTAGGCGATTTTAGCCACATTTTGAGCTGGTTTTGCTTGTATTTCTGTGCCTCGTTGAGGGAATATTCTTAAGAAAATACTGCAAATATTGTGCAAATATGTAGCTGCTTTCTCTGCTCATGTACATAAATGCTCACATACAGGAGCAGGAGCGTGCTTCATCTGTAGTGGCGTCCTAAGTCGCCTTTTACTTGTTGCCACTTGCAATTAACTCGTCTACTTTATTTTGCTCTCTTTCATTGATCGTTGATCTTTGTGTTCCTCAACTTACATTTATTGCCCCAGATGTAGCTTAAGTCAGCATCTCTTTCGGGTCCTACAAATTGCTGTATGTCTTCATTCTAATCTTCAGCACGAGGTGCATATCACAATTTAACCAAACCTTTATTGTATCGAAATCTTAGCTGCGCACAGTTTTTAATTGATCCTCAATTCAGCAAGATTTATTTACTGGGTCATCGCTGCAAGTACATATGTATATTAAAAGAAATTTTTGTTTGTTTTATTTTCAAAAACTAATCAAGTAAAACATTTTTAACTTAAATTGAGCAAATTTATGTATTCTATTTAAATTTACAATATATAATGTGAAATTATGCATTGCAAACAAACGAAAAACTGAAAAGCTATTCAGCTATTTGTAAATAGCTGAAAAATGCATTCGCACTTTTTGGCAATTAAAAGAAAAAAATTGCCAACGAAAATTGAATTTTTCTATTTAAATTTTACTAAGAGAAACACAAAACGAAATACTTAAACACTAATGAGCTCTTTACAGCAGCTGAATGTGTACTTTTCCCATGCATTGCTGCTCCCTCGGCATTTTAGAGAAATTTTATTAAGAAAAGAGATGCGAGCTTTAAATTGGAAAATGAAAGCGAAACCTTGCGATATTCCCAAATGTTACATTTTGGCCACCACTCGAGCAGCGCCAGCGCAAACCCCTGGATCGGATTGGGTTGCTGTGTGCACTGTTTTCCCAAATGCCCCCCCCAACTCCTCTTTCAGTTTGCCCTGGCTCCCAGCGGGCCACTGCTGCCTTTTGCCCGGATCTGAGACCGAGCCCTGAGCTCTGAGCACAGAGCGCAGAGCACGGCTGCTGCCTGGGCTGCTTTTGATGATGATGGCATTTCCTTTGGTAGTTGCGTACGTCATAGATTAATGACAGCAATTCATCAAATCACTCGATGGACATGACGACCAACCGAAAATTCAGCAGAAGCAGCCAGCCGACAACATTTTTGTGAATCTCCTTTCATTGTTTCCCTCCTCCCCTCGCTATCTCTTTCTCACACTCAGTCTCTCTCTCTCTCTCGCACTTGTTCTGTGTATTGTGTTTTGCGTTTCAGCTTCTGGCTTGTCATTTTTCCTGAACTTTGGTCAGCTTAGCCATGGGCGATTACTTGCCACTGAGCCGAGTTTGGAATTGGAATTGGATTTCTGGGCTTTCTGGTCAGCTCCGTTGTGTCTCTTGGTGCAAGAATCGTGCAACCAGATTGCTCAAGTTCCTGCCACTTAGGCGTCAAAAGTGCGTTGCTTGCGGCGATTAATCAATTGCCGGAAGAGCTGGCAACGTTGCCAAGGTCCAATGGCAGCGATTCTATGAATAGTTTGACTCTCTCTCACACACACACACGCAAAGAGAGAAAGACAGACATCAACTATACACTTACATGCCACTTATCATATGAGGCTGGCTGGCATTAGCGGGATCGCACTACAGCGACATGGACCTGGACCTGAGACTGAGACTGATGCACAAGCGTGCAGTCGCCACGTTTAATTAACAACAAAAGTGTGACTATGACACATACCCACCAAACACTCAGGCACTATTCACGGGTACTCACGGCTCACTCTCTCTGAGATCATCGACGGCTGGGGGCGATGCTTGGGATGTGGATGCGCGGGGGCGCGGCAAGGTGTCTGCATGTTGTTGTTTCTTTTTTTCTTATTCAAAACTCTTGTCTCGCTCAGCTGCATTATCGGAAACTGATTAATAACCATTGTCAGTGGGACGCAGCATTCTCGAGTCGCATTCCCGGGGCATCGAGTGCCCTTCCCGTTCCTAACTACTAACCCTCCCTCCCTCCCTCCCTCCCTCCCCTTCGTGTCTCCGATGACAAGCTAAAGCGAAGATCTTGTTCCGAATTATGTATTTTGTCTTGTTCCCCAAAAGGTCTCAGGTTCGGTTTTGGCTGCGACTCATCGCTACATACATGTATTGTTTGTTCATGTCTGTATATGTATATTTGTATATGTATATATATATGTATATATGTATATATATGTGCTTATGCACATGAGCAGACCATGTTTGGAGACAACGCGATTTGTAAACTTTTCAACTTATAATCCTCTACACAAAGCATTTATATAGGATTTTGTGCTTTGTTTTTCAAATTGCCTTGTGGTAAATTAAGTTTGTATTTTTTATGGGAAATGGAACAAATTTACTTCATGGCAATAAATATTTATTGTTAGTTGGTGAAACTAGTTATTAACGAAAATAATTAAGGAATTCAATCGTATATCTTAAATGTATTCAAAATGTTTCACATCATTGGTTAGCTGGCAGATTTACTAGTTATTCATAGGCTGATTTCTGTAAATTCCATTTCCGTTCTGTCATTTATATTTATGCTGTTTATCGTAATGGGATCCTTTCGTAGTCATTTTAATTGATTTTTAAGTGCCGTACAAATTATGTAATCACGTGCTTGCTCGCTGCTGCAGCAGCACATCCAGTGACAAGTCTCTACTTAAAGGCTGTGCCCCGCCTTCTATTCGTCTTAGACACAGGAAGGGTTTTGCGCCAAGAGCAACAGCAGCAGCAGCGGCAGCAGCAGCAGCTCGTGCCGCATGGCTTGCCACGAATGATTATTCGTCTTTTTGTTTGATAAATGTTTTTATCACCGCATCGAGTTCATTCATTGCCAGCAGCTTAATCTGAATGCCATCGTCAACTGATGGCAGCGCATTAGTTTGCCAGCTGCTGGACGAGAAGCAGCAGTGGCAGCAACAGCAATAGCAGCAGAAGGAGGGGGGTAAAGCGGAAGTTTCATTACAGTTGCGAGAAGGAAATGAGCAGATGCCGAAGCTACAGAGTTTTCCCAGTTTCTCCTCCGGCTAGCTGGGCGCTGGAAATCGATGCGTATCTCGAATGATGATTTGCGGTGCGAGCTTGACGAAACTTTAACTTTTGAAAACCATAAAATAATTAACACTTGATTATTATTCGGGGAGCGCTCAGCACGAATGGAAAACTTTGGCCAAACTTTGTTTACTTGCTTAAGCAGCAACGGGGGAGACATCGCTTTAATTTTCCAACTATTTCGCAGCAATCTGAAAACAGATTTGGTCTTTGTCGTTGTCAGCAGCAGCAGCAGCAGCAGCAGCAGCAGGCGGAGCAGCATGGGTAGCAGAAGGGGCAGCAGGAGCTGCAGGAGTAGAGCCAACGAGCGGCCTGGATGCAAATTGTTAAAATAGTTGCAGCACAAGATTAATGCAAACATTAATTTATCAAATTTTAACTTAGAGGGATATTCCCCTCCAGCTCCTGCTCCTGCCACTGCCCCAGTCAATGGCAGCTTTTCGCTTTTGTTCTTTCTAATAAACTTAAGTGCAGCTTGCTTGTGGGGCAAGGGGGCAGCGCCAGAAGCTGACACAAAAGCAACAAGAATAAAAAATTAACGTCAAACAAAGAAAATCCACCATTATTATGTGCCACGTACATAAAACTTTCAGCTACAAAAGAAAACACACACACACACACACACACACACACACACACACATACACACACACCGCCGTTTTCCAAACGAGGGTGGCTCGAAAAGTTTTTACTATAAACGACCTGTAAGCCAGAGAATTTATATCAAGTAGAATTAGCTAACATTGACAACAGAGCAATAATGTGGAACATATCGGGATTTATTAAATAATGTTGAATATTTTATTTTAACTAGATGTATACTTCGATTGGAACTTTCACCATATTGTGAAATTTATTTTAACTAGATGTACTTCGATTGGAACTTTCACCATATTCTTTAATTGCATAGCTAAAACGGAATAAATATATTTATCTACTTACTCTTATTGCTTCTAAAACAATTTTGATTTTATATTTTATCTAGAAAATTGATAATCGTCAAAAACATTTAATTCTCAATTATTAAATATTTTTGATTTCTATATAGTATATATTATAAGCTCATATAGTTTCTCTGATTTTCGCATCACAAAATGTTCTTTGAAACTGCAGTTAGAATTCTTCAAACAGCCCGAAAGGCGAAGCGTGAAAAAATTCAGCTTTTCATCCCCGAAAAGGAATCCATTGTTGGTTTTGTGTTCGTTTTTTTTTCCGCTTTTGTTTTCTTCTTTTGCGGAGCAGGAGAAACAAGGGTGACTTGACGGACAGACGTCGACGGAGCTGACGCTGACGACGTTTTTCATCAACGCTCGTCATCTTGTGCCATCGCCAGCTACGCACAATTGTGCGTCGTATGGGAACGCCGTAACTGGGACAGAGATCGGAGAGGGCGAAGTGGAAGGGGCAAGGGCAAGAGCTGCCCTTGCCGCCATTGTGTCTTGAGCCGCTGCTGCTGCCGCCGCCGCTGACTTTCGCCAGCCGTGGTTGCTACAGGGGCTGACGGTGATGGCGGTGCTGCTGTTCGTGGTGTTAGTGGTAGCGATGGCGGTGGTGGTGGAAGTTGTGCGTATTTTTGTGTCACATTCCAATCTATATCAATCTTGTGTTCGCAATGACGGATGACATTTGTCAATGTCAGACATTTTCGTTTTCCATTTCAGCCTCAAAGGACAGCAGCGAGTGCGCCTCGCCTGTCTGTGTGTTGCAGGAGCAGGAGCAGGAGCAGGAGAGAAAGTGCTGCCACCCTGCGCTGCCCTTAAAGTCACTTGCCCAAAAAGCCAGCTCTCGCCCCCCTCCCCCACAAAACGCCCACAACTCCAAAGCCTACCATCTCCTGGCTATGCCACAACAACAGGCGGCAAACGCATGAGTTTGACGAATTTGTTGTCAAATATTTTCGTTGTTTGCCTCATTTGTTTATGAAAAGCATTTTCCCGGAATTAGAATTGGCTTCTGGGTGAGTCTTCCCCCAGGCACTTGCCTACAGATGGGGGATGGCTACACAACTACCCAAATTGCCCAGCCCACTCCAACTACTCCCCAGTCCCCATTCTGTTTGTATTATATGCGAATCAGTTTTCCTGCGAGGAATCACTAAATGTGTTTGCGTTAAGTGTTTTCGATTCACAAATATTTGCATTAACGTCGAGACCGTGTGTTGTTTTGGGCCGGAATGGGGGCGTTTATTGGCTCGGCTTTCCTTTATTAGCTGGCTGAGTGATGGGGGAGCACCGATCTCAAATTTACTTTGGCTTTGTGGAATTCGAATAGAATTTAATAGCCGTGATATTGGCAATACAACTGCATCATTTAAATGAAGTAATTATTTATCAATTATTAATGAAACATGGATTTTGACAAAATAAGAAAAAACAATTCTAATTCAGTGACAGCTTGGACCTGAAGCTACTCGGGTTCATAACAAAATATATGACACTTATTAAGTAAACTTAATAAGTTAAATTTTAACAACATACTAAATACTTTTAATTCACTTTTAGAATCAATAACTTAATTCTGTTCATCAAATCTAAATCAATGTAGACCAGCAAAACACTTTGGCAACAATGCCTAATGACTCCTTTAAGATAATCACTTTGAATTTAACCTCCACAAATTACGAACAACGATTGTGCTCAAGTCCCATCATCAATTGTATTATTGCCGAGCACAGGTTAAGAGCATAAGGCAGCGATTATTGAATAATCATTAATCAAACGTTTAAATGTTTAATAACAAGCACCTAAGAACATTCGATGTCAAAACAAACACTCGACATCATTCAACATTCGGTAATGATAAGAACTGAGCCGAGTCCAGCCGCATGCCAACGGGAACTGTTATAAAATATACGAGGAGCAGAGCGTGCAACAACTAACAGTCCTGCCACACAGCAAAGATCATGGGCAGCAAATACAAACACAAATACAGGCAACAGCAACAATATAAACAGGAACCACCCGCAAATCAACAGTGGGCCAGTGAGTGTCATCGATGGCCACAAAACGAAGCCGAACATAAACAGAAAAGTGAAGCAAGCAACAAGCCGCCGTTTTGTTGAACATCATTAATAACGGAGGAACAAGAAGACGGACTTGCTGGCTGGAATTGAATTAATGAATGCCTCCTTTTGGCCTACAGACGGAGATGTGCTAAACGTGCGTCCAGCCCAAGGAGCAGACCCTGCCAACGGACCCCGGCCAATTCTGGACTTTCGGGTTACTGTCCTGCATGTTAGGGGAAATTAATGAAGTTTTTTGTTGAAACGCATGCACAAATTAAACACAAAAACGAAAACAAAAACAAACCCATCAACTCAAAACCGAAAACCAAAACAAAGGCTAAACGCATAAGCAATTGAAAAGTGTGCCGATGACAGAGCAGAGAATTGGCCCAGTTGGCTGGGCTGGGCTGGGCCGGGCAGGGAGGGGCGTTGGCAGGGGCCACCCAATTTCATAGGCAGTCTTTTTTCCTTTTTTTTTTTGGAGCTGGAACCGCACTGTCTGCAGTGGCAGAGACACAGAGTATCCTGCATCTGGGACTAGTAGACCTCGTGTCGACATCACGATGCCATTGTTTGATCGATTTTGTTGGAGCTGTGCGCTTGATTAATCGATTCCAAACGTGGTTTCACACCCAAACATATCGCATACAAATCGAATTAAAGACAGCTCCGAACGAATAGTAATTAATTTCTAGTAAATATTGATAAATGATTTACTCTACCAAGCGGCCACTGCGAGCAGCCAATGCAAATTCAGCTTTTATTTTTAGTTTACCGTATGCGAACTAGAGATGGACAAGTCTCGTGTCTTATTTGAAGCAACAAGCGGATCATATTAATCGGATTGATTTTGTATTAGACTCTTTTTTTACTGAGAATAGCTATGTTTACAAATTAACATTTCTTCAGTATCATTAAAGGCAATTGCAGAGAATGAATTGTGAATATGTTTGATTGAATTGCTCAGAAATAGGAAACGTCTCCGATCTTATTAAATATATTCTGTTCATCAGTATTAAGAGTCGACTCTATGTAACCTAGAAGTTTATAAAAGCAAATAATACTCGTTAAATATACACTAATCAAGAACATTTCCCATTTATGTAAAACTCCTCCGAAACCTTGTAAACTCAACTCCAACTGAAAATTGGATATATTCATCCAGCGTTTCCATCTCTGATGCAAACTCGATCTTATAGGCTTGGAGTTCTAAACTTCTATTCCATGAAAAAATCATCTATAAATAGTCGGAGCCGCGCCGCTCTGGCTGCTGGGCACCGCTTGACAAATGATGTGCCAAGGAACAGCTTCAAGTGACGGTGGCAATTATGCGAGGAGCCAACTGAAACGCAAATGACAGGTCGATTGAGTTAACGTTAACGCTAAACGCCTCTCATTGCCGCACTTCCTCTCGCCCCGTCTCGTGCTGACGACCAGGCAACACACACACACACACACAGCACACACACACAACACACACACACACATGTGGCTATTTTTGTAAGCGCATTCGCGCGATCGCCGCACGATCGATCGCCAGCCATTAATAATCCATTGGAACGAGGGGCAGTCACCGCAATTTGTGGAGCAAACAGGTGTGGTGCCGCTGGTTGCAGTGGCTACAATGGTTTTGCTGTGGCCTAAGCCCCATTCGCAACACGATCATCCTGTCAGTGGCTGCTGCTGCAACTCCTGCTCGCAGATCGATCATCGTCACGCGCGACCCCAACTCAATTAAACTCAGCAAAACTTCCATTAGCCGAGTTCGTTTATTGCTAAGGAAAAATAATTAAATATAGTGTGTTGCCTAATGTGGTAGTTGATTGTTTTTTTCCGACTCTTGTTCTACATGTGGAGCGTATAATATTGAATTGGAATTGGCTACAGCAATGACCACACGCAAAGACAAAATAAATGAATAATTAATAATTTACGAAATAAACATTAATTTTTACTCCAGAATATTCTGTCAGAAAAGAAGATCTGATATTTTCTATCAAACCCTAAGCCCATCATCTCTCATCGTTACTATTTTATTGATTTATTTTTATATGAAAACTCAATAAAAATTTAGAGTAATTTTATAAACTAAACTCACACTCTTGTACTTCTGCTTTGGGAATCTCTTTTAAATGTTCTACACTCCGTGTAGATGATGAACTGATTGTGTCAAAATGGAAAACGAAACTGAAACTGCTGCAGAGAAAATCCAATACACATGGCACATTGAGTTAACTGGCCGCCAAAGTCGGATGCCATAAATCAAGAGATGCTCACAGAGCAGCGACACAAAGGATAAACGGTCAAAAGTCAAAAGTCAGGAGTCAAAAGTCAAAACACAAAACAAACAGTGAGAGGCAAAGTTTTATGACGGTCATCGATGGCGATTGACAGAACAGTTGAGGGACTACCTACGGCAAGGATTACAAAGGATTGCCGAACAATTGTACTGCAAATATTTGCATATCCGAGAGCGTTACGCATCCGGAAAATATCAAGGACACTCGTAGAGAAACACATCAACGGAACGGATAACCAGTATAAGAGTGAACCTTAAAGTATTAAGTACAAAGCACATGTCGATTTATATATATGTAACTGCATTTGTGTATATATATACTTATTTACCTGAATGCTCAGTAGGTAGATAAACCATTACTTAAATATAGATATATATTCTTGCATGTTTGGAACTTTGAACTGTGCAAAGCCCTTTCAGTTTTGTTTATTTTTGCAGTAGGGCTGTCGAAGTCTGGATGGTTACTCAGTCAATCATTGAGTCAGTTTATCAAGTGCATTCACTTTGTGCAACTTCGAGACGTCACCCCAATTACAGCTAGAAGGGTTGAGATGGTGGTGCGGGGCAATGAGTTGAATAGCGACGCGTTGCGTGAAAATGTTGCACATTTGCATAATTATTGTAATTATTAATATATATTCATCAGAGTGAGCCTTGCGCTTCAATTCAATTTGCTTTTAATTATGACTATTATAATTACTCTCAATTAGTTCGGGCACGTTTTATATTATTGCTTAGTTCACAACTATTTTGCCAGAATGTTTTCACAGAGAAACTAATTTATGTCGTAACATTTAAATAATTAGAAGTAATTGGAAATGCTTAAGAATTCAAAATGTTGAACAAACCTGTGAATTTTGTAATCATAAATCGCATAACAACTCAAAATTTATTACCGCATTTATTTCTCGATTAATTGAATCCGAGTAGTGAAAATATTGTCAAAATGAGAATGTTGTTAATATAGAATAGAGCCTTAATATTGATTCCCCTGAAAATGCCAATTTCAGATCTCGTAGATATCTGATATTATTTAAATTTTAATATATATATTTGGTAAGCAACAGTGGCTATTTGCCTGATACGATTTTACATTTATCTGGCACTTTTGTACCTATTAATGTTTGAGTATTAAGTCATCGAGGGTTACAGAAATGAAGCACACCTTTTATTCAAATCATGCAGATTCGAGCTTAGCTCTGTAATTAAACACGACCAAAAACAAAGACACAAATCAGCCATTGACCTCTTTGAACAGTGGGCGAGCAGCAGAAAACCAGTTTTGACCTATGAACGCAGAGCAATGGGCACCAATGACCCATACCAGAATGCAGTCGATAAATCTTCTACCTGTCAATAGATGAGGCTACCTTAATGGCACCCAAGATAAACAGGCATTTCTCTTTGATAGTGCGCCCAAACTCGATTCTCGATTCTCGCTTTTCGCTTCTCGATTGCCGCTTCCAATTGCAATCCCGATCCAAATCCCAACTGCGGATGCATTTCAAAATGGCGCTGCATAATGGACACATGGCTGGAAATAGGTTAATGCACTTGCAGCAGGCAGACGCTGCTCGAAAATTGTGGGCCACTTTAAAGAAAATTCATATAATTACATTGTAAAACATGAGACGCACTGAATTGACTGCAACCACGGAACCACAGAACCACGGAACCACGGTCCGGCTAATGGCAATGTCAACAGTGCAACAGGGCAGCCACGTTGCCGTCGTTGGCTCTGGCGAAAACCGCATAATGAAGTCATTACAATCTTACCCTTATTATGGGCTTTAAAGTGATTGCGAAATGAGCGGCACTCTCCATTCACCATCTATGGCCAGCTTGCCCCGTCGTGGCAGGAGGTGCGGCAGGGCGGCTGATTGCGGGAATGTCTTTATTTTGCATGCAATATGTTTATGATCAAGTTAATATGCAGACGCAGTTTTTATGCCACCTGAAAACATGGTTTCGCAAACGAAACGAACACTCACAGCCAAGTAAACGGAAGGAAGGTGCAAGGAAGCAATTGCTGTAATTGCCACCATTTTTGTTAATCACACACACACACACACACACAAACACACAGACACGCACACACACACACACACTGGCACAGTAGCAATTTAACATTCAATTTAATTACGCGCTGAAGTATTAATAACCTTTTAAAAGTATCGAGAGACGGTCTTATCAATAATTGAGGTTGTCTGCTGTCTGTGTGCCCACATGCAACATGGCCAAGGGCCACGCGAAAGCGATCACTGGCCACAGATTTTGAGTCAAGTTCATTCACTTGCAACTCAATCAAAATTCGATCGAATATTCTCTGAAGCGGTGTAATTTTATAACCGTGCATTAAGCTAAGTCGATTGAATATAACTATATACCGCTTATGGGTTCTTTATGTGTCTCTTTTGAAGTGAATCTCGGCATTTATGAAAGCTTTTATCTCACTGATTTCATCTCTTTCACTGAAAAACATTTAGCTAATAAACATATTTAAACACTTTTCATTTATGCAGTTGTGCTTGAAAAAATTGTAGTCGGTTGACACAACTGAAAATGGTCACCAAACTTATAATTCCCACTTGCATACCTGAAGTGTTATTGTGTTCATTAAATATAATCACTCAACAAATTCCTTCTACTCAGAAAACCTAAACCTGAATTTTAGAAAGCCGCCATAACTTGATTTATTATTCAAAAAATGTCTAAGAAAGTTGTGTCAATTTCTTGAACGATAGTTCTCCAAGTTATCTTGACTAAACTAAACATTTAATTATATTTTTAATAAGTTGTGAAATGGTGAACTTAAATTTGGCAGCTTATGTTAATATTACAATTATTATTAAGTTATTAATAATTATTCAATATTATTATATTATCAGATAAGAAAGTATCAATATAAATCAATGTTCGTCAGAGATGGTTGCACAGGTTACACAAATATTGTATCCATTTAAAATGATGGCTGACCACATTGGACCTAGTTTTGTGAATACATTTTTTTATTTCGTCATGCAAAGGAGCAAAAATAAATATGCAAAATGGGATTGTGGTGCATAGGTGGTGCGCAAAAGCGTTGTCATTAATTAGCCCAATTAAAAGATGCCTTTGGTGTCGGTTGTGCAATTTCTCTCATAATTTGCTACAATTAACGACTGATCAACAATTAAAGTTGCATTACCAGCCACAGCCACAGCCTCGGCTCCAGCTTTATCTCAGAGCTCTGAGCTCAGAGCTCAGAGCTCAGAGCTTGGAGCTCGGAGTTGCAGCCAGAGTCTTAATCGACACCTGCACATCATCGAATGATGCCGCAAAAGTGAGTGTGGAGTAAATGATTAGGTTAATTCCATCTACGCTTCAGTCGGAGTTGTTTTCGCTATATAGCCATAGTCGAACCCCTTGCTTATATGGTTGACCCGCTGATTGCCTCCGTCTCCGTCTCCGCCACCGTCGTCTCTGTTTGTATTTGTGAGTGTGTTTGGGTGCAGCTGGTCGTTGTGGCAGTTGCCTTGTCGTTTGCTGGCGCTGTTAGCGACGTACATCAGAAACGATTTAAGGCCACCACCGGTTAAGTATTTGGAGGATTTTTCGCAGTTTCTAATGATGATGATGGCCGCTGGCACCAAATTGCTGGCACAATTGCCGACTCCATCAAGCCACAGTCACCGCTTTTGCCGCCGCTTAGGAGGTCGAAGGCGTATCAGAAGATAGTGCTACTAAAAATAATCTTATAAACATTAAAAAATACATAAATTACATACGAATATTCACACTACACATACATATACATATATGTATATATACAAAGCACATGGGATATGTATGGTAAAAATATAGAAAAATAATATTTATAAATAAGAGTGCTGTAGTCGAGTGAGCTCGACTTCTAGTTTTATTGACTAATTTCTCACCAAATGTGAGCAAGTCTGCAAATGCACTCAAAAAAATGAATGCAGCGCATGTTTTTATTCACAAGTCCGAATTGACCCGAACTGATCCTAACTGGCTGGCGAGAAACGCGTTCATACGTAGGTAACGGGACTCTGGTGAATACACACAAAAACATATTGAAGCTCGCGTCGATTATCGTGCTATCCCTTTCTCACACATGCGCTCGCATATTTGTATGCATAGAGAAAATGCTTGCGGCAGCTGATAAAAATGGGAGCAATTTGAGAATAAATTTTTCACTTTAACTTGAGAGCTTCTTATCCGATCTTGATGAACAAAAATATCCACATGCATTTTCTGTATTAATAGAAAGATTCTTCCTTAAGAATTGTAGCATTATTGCTATCGGAAATAGCAATGTATCAATATTCGAGAAATTGAGGCAGTTATCGTTAAAGACATGATCTGCGTCTGATATACGGTAATTTTAAGTCATTAGCTCTTATAGCCTCTTAGATCCGCGTGTTCACACAGCAGACGACTCGGCTATTAATCCTGATCAAGAATATATACTTCATGGGGTCGGAGATGCATCCTTTTGCCTGTTACACACATTTGAACAAAACAATTATAAAATTTTTAACCATTTTTAATGGACAATCAATTAAATTATGAATATGTTATAAATTATTATTTTGATTTCATATGTTTCTCTAATTTACAGTAAACAATGCAATTCTCTCAATTTCTGTTAACCACTTAAGCTTAAACTTACTTGAATATTTTCTGTTTTGCGATCTCATCTGGCGTCCAACCACCTGTTGCACGTTGCTCCACTTATGATATTAAAAAGCATACACACACACACACACACACAGAGGTCATTCTTAGCCATGTTTTTGAGTTGCTGTGGTTGTGGCTGGCTGATATACAATTCAGTTAGAGTGTAAAGCTCGCGGCTGGGAGCGCCCATGAGGACATAAACTTATGAGCAGCAAAGATTTATGGGTTTTAATTTCCTGAGCTGTTGCCTGCTCTCAATGCAAAGCGTCGAGCCGTGCCAAAGCCATTTGGAATATGTTGTGTCAGTATCTGTGTGTGTGTGTGTGTGTGTGTGGGCGGCGTTGTGTAACATGTGTATAGTGTGTCAGCAGTGGTAGCAGCAGTTCGCAACAAGAACCGCACAGGATACACGGCAGTCGCAGTCGCAGTCGCAGTCACATTACAAATGCAGCAACTCTAAAAGGATGCTCGAGCAAATTCTGAAGTGCGACACGTAATATTCCGGTTGCAGCCTGTCAGCACATCTGCAACAAAATGAGGAATGTCCCTGGCCCTGCAGCGGCAGCAGGACAACCTAATAACATTAGCCTAATGCCAGCAGTAGCTGCCGACGCTACCTAAACAGAACAGGATAGTACAGCTCCTGGGAAAAAAGTGAAAGTGAGCCTAGCTCGACCCCGAGCAAATTTCATGCACCATTGCGTGGCACAACAACAGACGCAGAAGGAAGGACAATGGCAGAAGAGTGCAGAGTGGGACTGTGACTGGGAGTGGGACGTGTGCCGTGAGACTGCAGGAGATGGTTCCATTTGCATTTTGCATGCGTGCAACACCCGCAACCACCTCTGCCAATCGAAACCATTACATAAAAACAACAAGAATAAACAAAAAAACAAAAATGCCACACACGCATCGGGAGCAAAAGGGGAAAATGGAAAATGGGAAGTAACGGCGTTGAGCCACTCGTGTAATATATGAGTGCACTCACTCAGACTGACTAAATTTCGAGACCTTTTACTGGCAGGGGACAGCGCCAACCGAAATGTTTACCCTTGATCGATTGCCGCTGAACCGTAACGGAGCAACGCACGCGTAACAAATGCAATCCTCCTTAAAAGCAGAAATGTGTCACACGTTGGCGACAAGACTCCCCTACGCCCCCCACTTCCTCAATCCCCCTCGCCCCTTCACTTCTCCTGCTCAACCCAGCCACTATTCACTGTGATGCTTTCAAATGTAATGGCTGAATCCTTTCAGGGCAGCTCCAGCCCCGCCTGTTGTTTCTGCTGTTGGTGTTTTTCTTTCATTTTTCTAAGTTTTTCTTCCTTATTTTTGGGTTGCGTTGCTGGGCTCCTTCATTGTCGCCGTTGCTTGTGTCTCCTACGCGCTGTGAGCTGCTTTTGTCATACGGATTGTTGTTTGGTTCGCCTCAGCTTTGCTTTTTATTATAAACTTTTTCCTTTCCAACCGAGTTGGTTTTTTTCTTCCTCGTGTTGCGCTGCTGCGTTCTGCTTTTCTGTGTAGAAAACAAAGATAAATTGGTTAATTTCCCCCAGCCATTGTTGTGCAGCCATCAATCGATGCCTGGCTCTGGTAATGGACTTGGCTGAGCTTATGCATTACTCCTGTTTTCTCCTCCTCTCTCTCTCTCTTCAACTCTCTCTTTCTCTCTCTGTGCTCACACACTTTTGAAAGAAAATTGTTTCGGTCTTCAGTGGCTGAAGTGCCCATTAAATTAAGCAAACACAAATTAGAGGAACAATTGCTAATTCTATTAGCAGCAACCCGGCTAACTAGTCCAGTTTATTACTCAATAGACGTATATTTTGAATTGAAATAATGCTGAGACCTAAATATTTTTAATCTCGCTTAGTTGGCATTCTTACAAGTTGCTTTTAAATGTTTGTTTAAATAAATCCAAGTCCGTTTTGACCTTGTTCTATCCCACAGAGAGTCCGAGTTTGACAAAGGTCAGCCAAAGCAACCCTATTTTATTACTGCACCTGCATTTCTCAGCCATTCAAATCATCCTTACAGCTGCATCGAGTCTCATGCAGAGTCTGGAGTTTCCACCTCTCGGTGGATATATAAGTCAGCTTGTCTATATAAATCGAATGTACATTTTTATAGATTACGTTCAATCATAGCTCAATTATTTGTCTCAATTGCTAATGTGTTTATTTGGTGCAGTAAATTGATGGATTGCCCGGGGGCGATAATTAAAAGTCAATATAGGGCTAGACACTCTAGAACGATAAACATCGGCTACAGATACAACTTTGAAGATGTATTGCAATCCATAATCGCAGAGCGCTTCGCTGTCAATCAGTCACTCGACGCTGCTGCTGCTGCTGCTCCAGCAACGACCTCTTCATCATGCCAGACGAGAGACAGACCAGGGCCAGCCCAGCTGAGAGCAGCCAAAGTGGAATATGGATAACTTTTCGAATAGAAATTCCAAACTGACAAGTGTGCATCACACTTCAGTTTTAGTGCTGAGGCAGCAGGTTCAGGCGAAGGCTCCGGCTCAGGCTGAGGCTCAAGTTCTTTTCTCAGCCCAGTTGAGCTGAAGATTTGCTGGCAGCTACCGTTGACTGCTTCCGGACTGATCCCGCTACCCCAGCCTACTCTATGGCAACCTTGCCGGGGCAAGAACAAAAACTCGTCGGTGTGCACAAAAAACGGAACGAAAACTGAAATACGGCTGCATCATTAAATTTAATATGATACTCATTTAATGAAATTGTTGCCGATTTGTTTTGGAAATACACGCGCTCGCTCTCCTTTGAGTTTGAGTTTGAGTATGACGCCTTCGCCAATGCGGAACACTGCTCCGCTCTGCTCTGCGCTGCGTCGCCCTCGGGCTGAAAGTGAAGCTCTCGTGCCGCATGCGGGCGGCGGCGGTGCCAGGCTGCCAGTTTGCCAGTTTACCAGTTTGTGGACTTGTGGGCGGGGCAGAGAGTGCAATATTGCGAACATGGCCGGATAATGACGACAACGGCAGCGGCCTGAACGATGCGACGACGACGACGATGACGACGATGACGATGACGATGACGACTCGGACTCGGAAAGAAATGTGCACTGGCAAAAGGCCGCAGGCAGTGAGGGAGTTAGTTGGTTGGGTGCTCATTGTGCTAGGAGGGAGGGCGGGAGTCGGAGGACGAGGACGAGGCGAGCATCGTAGTTAGTGGCAAAAATCATTCTAATGACAGCAAAACGTAAAAAGCTCTGAAAGTGTTAAGTGGTTTCTCATTAAACTTTATGTACTGTTTCGTCTGTCCCTCTGTCCGTCTGTCTGCCTCTCGTTGTTAGTGTAGGTCGCTGTGTGGAGGACGGAGAGACCATCGGACCATCGGACAAGGACGATGAGAATGGGATGAGGATGGGGAGCTGGCTTAAACGATTGCCAGACCAGCGTCATTAGCACTTTTAACCGCATATTAAATTTAGTAAAGCGTTGATTGATTGCCACACAGTTCATTTTTAGCCCAGTCTCAGTCGCAATCACACTCTCATATGCCCCGTGCTAACTAACCTGCCCCAAAACAAAGTTATGGCACTCATATCATATCGGTTGCAGTTACCGCTGCCGCTGCTGCTGCTGCTGCTGCTGGAATGAATCTTATCTTTCAATGAACCGCCGAGACAAATGACACGTGATTTTATTTGATTTACTTACATCTGCAGCTCAATTTTCAGTTGACTTTTGCCTCGAGTTGTGGTCTTTGGGTTTCTTTGGCTCTTCTTATGGTCACACTTACTGCCACAGTTACAGCAACGGCAACAGCAACAGCAACAGCAACAGCTACTCCTCTTGCCGATTGGGCACATTATCCGAAATGATTCGATCATTAGCCGTCCCGAGCAGTTGTCGTCGTTTTCTCTAGCACCACTGGTAATTACTGGAATGTTGTGACAGTATTTTCCCGCTTGTCTTCAAATTACTTAATTCCAATGGCTGGCAATAACACTCCAAAAGATTAAGATGTTTAGTAGTTAGTAAGCGATTTTCGACAAGTGCCTGACTTTTAAGAGGCAATTCAATTAAAATTGCTTATGGCCAGCATATAAATGTAAATTGTCTGGCTAATCAGGCAATTATTTTAGATAGATATATTTAAAGCCTTGAGCAATGCGAAAGTAATCAAATAAATTGTTATTGTATTAGTTAAGCTAAATACACTCTTTCTACATATACACTTCATGTACTTCAGAGAGAAACTTTGCGATGAAAAAACTGTCGTTAAAAAAGTCTTTAAGGTGAAGTAAATGCATTTTATAGTCGTTTTATTTAAATATCTGATGCAGCCATTTACCTCATAATGAGAAACTCTGAAATCACTTAAGGATCACAAAATGCTTTTTCATAGTCGTTAAATTTAATTTGTGATGCCGCTATTTTCGCAATCCTATTGTTCTTTGCCTAGGCATCTATTTATCATCATAATACTATATCTTATTAGAATGAATCAACACAAAAAAATATGTTGATTTTAAAGTATAAAATATGTTGATATATTTCATTTAAATTAAACAAAACAATAGTTATAAAGAAAATTTTTTCATATGTTTATAAAATCATTTAATTTATTTTACAGCTATTGTTAATAGCCCAAGACCAGAACTATATTTTTTTGCATCGGAAAATCTATATGCTTTTAATCAGCAAATATATATTTTTACCAATATCAATATATGTATTTTCCCATATCTTTATAGAAAACCACAAAAAACAAGGCAGGGGTTATAATGAAAATTATTTATTGTAAATTTCCTATGTTCCAAATTGCACAGTTATGATATATTCGAATTCTTTTTAAATTTATATAAATAAATATTAAGACATTTATAATAAGTTAATATTTTTACTGTTATTAATATTATTTAAAATAAGACAATATAAATTTAATGGAACCACCGCCGGCATTATTTGAGACCAGAAGCATGTGTAGGGTCCCAGTGCCGGTGCCGGTGCCGATGCCGGTGCCACCGCATGCCGTGCCTGGCAGTCGAGCGAACAGCACAGCCAGCAACAACAACAGGGGCATCTGCGGCGGCCATATTGAAAATCAGTCAAGTATTTCGAAAACGGTGGGCGGAGTCAGCGGCGCCGTCAAGTGCGCATGCGGGTGCGAGCAAGTACACAATAGTCGGCGTGAATGCTTCGTCTCCCTTTTGAGTGGCAGCACTGCGCATGCGCTGGGCCCACAGCACAGCACAGCATGTCTGCCGATGGTCTGCAGCAGTCTGTGTTCGAAAACTAACTGAATTTCGAAACCTACGATGGTCGCTGCTCGAGGCTCGGAATATCGAAAGCTGGCTGGCTCTCTCTCAGCAGTCTTGTGAGTGTATTGGTAACGTAAATGCATTGGTATTGGTGCCGGCGAGATCTTCGAATTTCGATATCGATTTCGCGTCTGTGGTCATGTGTGGGTTTTCGAAGTGTGGCTCAAACCGGATTGCGAGCATGCTTTCGACTCTTGCATGGCTATTCGAAGAGGTGCCGCCGTACCACAGAACTGGTTATCATCCAACTCAAGTTTGAGGCTTACCTGCCGCTGCTGCTGCTGCTGTTGCTGTTGTTGTCGTGGCTGCGGCTACAGCTGCCATCGATGCTTTTCGGGAGTTAATATTCTATTAGAGGCTCATTTGTGTGATTGCCATCAAGGATATGGATATGCACACTTGTGCAGTGACTGCTGCAATTTTCCAGCGATTGTCAGCTGAGCTCAATTGATTCTGCAAGTGGCATTTTGGCAAATATTTATTACTCTGCTGGAAGACCATCTGTACAACTCAATTTGAGTTGAGTTGTTGTTGTCTCTTTGGTTTTTCGGTTATTTTGTCTTCATCTGCTAATTATCGTTTCCAATGATTTATGTCTTGGCCATTTTTAAATTTATCATTTGCCATCGCTCCGCCAGGGGGACAGAGGGTAAACCGTCTCAATATCACCTTGATGGATCATCGATCAACTGATGGATTGTGTGAACCGTTGTGGACCGAGGGCAAGGTTGGGGGAAGCGGGAAGAGCGTGCACTTGTTTAGGGCTCATCATTACGAGTACCTCGATTGAATTTCTGACATCTTGCTTTGTTCCTCGTTATGGCGTTTATCTTTCTGCCTATTTCAATTTGTACGTAATTAATGATTTATTCAAGTTTCGCCGAGTGTTGTCTCAATTCCATAGGAGCGATTATTAATGATTGTTACCAAGTGTTGGTCTCCAACTGGTGTATACCTCCAACATTTTAACGCTGATTGGTCTGTGAGAAATGGCGACCAGCTTTCATTATCCAAATATGTGAATATAAGGGAACGAAACCTAATTTTTGTATTAGAACTTCAGTCTAACATATAACTTAATATATACATGTAAATAATTTATATACAATTTAAGGCACATTTGAAGGCACAATCATAAATACAATAATGTGGATAACTAATTCATCATAAATAGCCTTACAAGAAATACAATTATTTAAAACAAACAAAATACTGCCACTTAGTAAACATGTAATCAAAGAGTCAAAGGGACATCGTAAATCAAATTAAATACATAGATTTTAAATAAGACCATATTACTTAATTAGAGTGTCTTTAATTTTTAAAATCTTAACTTTTTCAAATACGTACAATTTATCCTTTAACAGTATTATGTTTCTTAAAGAATTAAAATCTTAATTTTGGCCTCGTGTGAATTATTTTCGTCTTTATTTTCAAATTGACCAGTTCTCTTGATATAATCATAATCATAATTTGTAGGACTTGCCAGTAATTGGTTAAATCAGATAAGTGTTATCTGAAAGATGTTTATATATCTTCTGAGTAATATAGCATTAAAACTAACATCGCACCCAAAGATATTTTTTTATTTTGCCTATGGAGCGAATTCAATTAAAGTTCTATTTGAGGCACTTCGTTAGGGCAAACAAGAACGTTTTTAATTAATTTCAACAGACCGAAAAACAAATAGGAACTTTAAACTAAGGCACTCCTGCAGAAAATCTTGCGTCCGCCCAGGGAAAAATTGGGATGGGGAATGGGAATGCTGCTCGAGGTGCATCCGCATTGGCTGTCGAACTGGTGGCTGGGACAGATTGGGATTGAAATTGGCAGCTGTTCAAGAACTATTTCGAGTGGATCTCGCCATCATGTTAAATATACTTGAAGCAGCCATTGAGGCGCAACCGGCCAGCAGCCAGTTTGGGGAGGTGGTGTGGCGTGGTGCAATCAAATGTTGACATTTCCAAGCATTTGCGGAAAAACAATTTATGTTTTTGAGGCATTTTCTCGCGCCTGCGGCGATTGCCAGACGTTCAAATCGTTGAGAACATTTTGTTTGCCATCTCAATTCAGAGAAAAATGCCGCACAAATTATTAATTTGATTTTGTGACATAAACGTGAGCACATTCTGTGCCCCGAATACAAATGGCCAGCGATTATGTGAACAATGCGAATTCAATTTGTTTAAGCTGCTGCCAGAGATCGAGTACGCAGTCTCCACCAGTGCCGCCTCCGCTGCCACCACCAGCTTCCAACATCCAACATCCAACGTCCAACGCCTCCAAGTGCCTGCCAGTGTGCTGGCAATGGTGTCATGTGCTCCTGACGCAGTCGCAGTCGCAATCACTGAGGCCGAGGCTGGCGAATGTTGATCCGAGAGTCGTGTCTGGGTCTGGCCTCAGTTTCAGGTGGCCATTGGTCAGTGTTTTGTTAATGCCAGTTGATTAATGGCTTATTATGATGTCAGATTAATAAGATCGTTTTCCAAATGGCTTGTTTGTGGTCTCTGCAAAGCGGCCAAAAAGCCAAACATGTTATTCGCATGAATCCGACAAGCCAACAACTTTTGCCTCTTACCTCTGACATTGAAATCACTCGAACGCATAGAAGTTTATTATTGGAATTGACCGGAGATAGAGTGAAAATCTGTAAAATGAATAAAAAAAAATCCCCTCAAAATTAATGATTTGTGTATAGAAAACATTCATATATATTTACAAATACGTACCTTAGCAAAGCATCAATTTTTGGCAATCATCGTTTCGTTTCGCCTGAAATAAATACATAAAATGATGTGTTCGCCCCACGCATCCCAGAAGTGTGTTTTTTTGAAAAGAAAGCAGATGCTTAAATTTTTAAATACTATATTTTATTATAAATATTACAAATAAAAACAAAATCTCATTTGTAATTTAATTATAATTTTATGCTTTTTCTGCTTGTTTTATTCTTGCATTTTGCAGCTCTTCTCTCATCTTTCATCTTGTTTACACTAAAATTTAAGGTTTATTTACAACAAATTATTTAGCATTTTATTTGCACATTTCATTTCAATTTCGCTGTGAAATGCATGTGTGATTCTCTCTTCTAAGTACATACATACATATAATATGTATATGTATTATTTTTATATACGTGCATACGCATTTTGAATTTTGTTTCTTGTGAATTTCTACAATACATTTTGTTTTTTCATTTTTGTGTTTTTTTTTTGTTTGTTTTTTTTGTTTGTCGAAACTTAATCGCTTAGTTTCTTACAGAATGAGGCCGAAAGTTACGTATCTGGATTGAGTTACAGTTTTACTCTAGATTTCGAAGCCAATCTATGGTGCAATCTTTATGAATACCACACTTGGCTGCTGGTCTGCCCTACATTTCCCTCTTCATCTATCTTTTTGGAATCACAAATTTTTGTCTCTATTGAGTAGTACTTTGTAGTATTTGGGGATTTACGTATCTTTTGCTATTGCTATTGCCTGGCTACAGTTCAATTCAGGAGGGGAGGGGACTGGAATTTACAAAACGAAACGTTGTCTACAAGTTGTACGCATAATATTGCGTTGGTTTAAATACATATATATATCTACATATAAACATAGTATGATGCTTTTCCATTTCTTTTTCTTTTACTTTTACATTTTCTTTATAACTTTGGTATATGGATTTCTACATATCTCGTTTTTCACTTTGCTTGTGTGTGTGTGTGTGTGTGTGTTTGTGTGTATATATATGAGTGTGTGTGTGTGTGTGGGTGTATTTGTTTGAAAAACGTAGAAATTGAGTTGAGTTACGTACATACATTCAATATAGTTGTTATAGGTATAAGAGTAGGCGGCTCAATCGCCGCCTGCATTCAGAAATATATGAATATACGTATTTATTTGTATTTTTCTTTTTTCTCTTTTATTTATTATATTTTTCTACTTTACATGGATTATTTCATTTGTTTTTGTTTACACTTAAGTATTTTGAAAACAGCGTGTACATTTTCTTTTTAACAATATATAAATTTTTTCGTATAATGTTTGCCAATTGGTTTTGTCGGTATACTTTATATCCTTTACGACCTAATTCAAGTGCTTGCAATTTTTCGTTTTTCAAAAATTACAAAATTCAAAAAAAATAAAAAATTAAAAAATTAACAAGAAAAGATTTATAAATTGCACAAGAAATAATATATGTAAGTATATAAAGACAACAGCGAGATGATCTTTCCACAGTTGTCTACTTTCAACTATATTTGTATTCTACAATTTTCAGGGAAAAATCATATCAATTCGGCTTGCCGAACCGCGTCTCGAGTTTTATCTCTGTTTTTTTATCATTTGTTCAACTTTGCTTTTGGTTTATCGTTTATTTGTATTGTTGTTTAGTTTTAGCAACATCCTTCATGGTTTTGGTATCTCTTTGTCTAATCTTGCGACATTTAGCACTTATTGTTAGTTTAACTTTTTAGGTTTTTTCTTAAAGTTTTTTTTGTTTTGTTTTTAGTATTCTCTGTTTGTATTCTGCTAGAGATTCTGGTCGGTATTGTTCAGCTCTAACAACATAAAACACACTATTCGGCATATTGCATTGGTTTAGCAATTGGTTTCTTGTTCTGAGTTTATTTTGCGCTAAAAATTGCTACAAACATTCAATTTAGTTTATTTAGTTTATATGTTATATGTTTATGTGTAGGTTTATGTGGTGTATACAGTATACAGTATTACACTATATAAATTAATCGTAGATTACTCGTAAAGTATGCTTTACACTTAGGACGCGTAGAACTAATGTTATTGTGTATATAGTATTTACTCGTATATATGTTTCATATATATGCTTTTAAGTTATTATTATTATTATTTGTAATCGTATTATTATAGTTATATTATTAGTTTAATATATATATATATATATATGTGTATATATATATATATATAGATTTATATATATATACTATATGTATATAGCTTATTTAATTCTGAGGTCACATGAGTTGGTTTTGTTGAGTTTTACGCTTTACTTGTATTCTTTTATTTAACTTATTACGCTTTCTCCATTTGCATTTTGTAAAAATTAAATAATAATAAGAAAATAATAACAATTAACTAAGTTGTAGTGTTTAGTGTAGTGAAGTGTTTTGTAGTGTAGTGTAGTGTAGTGTAGTGTACTTTGTTATGCACTACTTCAACGCATAGATAGTTACATAGTCCTCTTAGATAATTCAAAACAAATTCGTAAATTGTAAATTGTATTTAGCTTGAAATTTCATTTAGTTTTGTGCTGGCTTCGCTACTCCGATTTGGACTCCGACTTGGACTCCGACTTGGACTCCGAGTTGGACTTCGACTTCGAATTGGACTTGGACTTGGACTAGCCCCTAGCTCCATGCCATACTACTGCGGACTGTTGGGTGGCGTTATTTCATCACCCTCGCCGCCGGAGCCGGGCTCGCCCTTTGTCTTATTTTCCTTCTTCCATTTCATGCGTCGATTCTGGAACCAGATCTTGATCTGACGCTCGGTCAGGCAGAGTGCGTGCGCGATCTCAATGCGTCGCCGGCGCGTCAAGTAGCGATTGAAATGGAACTCCTTCTCCAGCTCCAGCGTCTGGTAGCGTGTGTAGGTCTGGCGGCCACGTTTGCGCTCTGTTGGTTACAAGACGATCACAAGATGCGGAAAAAAAAGAGAAAACTTCACAATTAAAATCAACGCATAACGCACAATAAAACCAAATGCAACAACAACAACAACAACAATAGCTAGAATGCATACAACAAACAAACAACAACTACAAAAGTGAGCTGAAATTCAGCCACATATCAACATTTGTATCTGTATCTGTATTGGGATCTGTATCTGTATTGGGATCTGTATCTGTAAATGTTTCTGCGGGCTTTGTTCTAGACCCAATCCCAATCTGAAAACCACATGAAGCGAGACGCATGCAGCGTCCGCCACGTAGACCGACGCTGATTAAAAGACGACCTTACCGAATTCAGATATTTGTACTTGTCAAAATCCCAACAGGCTCCGATAGGGGACAGCGGACGGGTATGTGTTGCGTTTACGTTGCGGCATCTCTTGGATTAAGGTTGAGGAGATTTCATGGACAAACGGACGGGGCCAGTTGCAGTGGGACAGACAGCGACACGGTTGGGGGGGTGGGGGGCTGTCTGACTAATTGCAAAGAGGTCTGGAAGGCAGTCGTCAGGTTGAAGTCAGTGCAAAACACTCGACGACGGTAGCTGAATAACTGTAAAATAATTTGGAATAATTACTGCGCCCGAAATGAGTTCAGCGCCTAATGACACTTACTATAATTATAATTTTGGTAATGACAAAAAACCAGCACATAAACCAAAAGAAAAAAAAAATACAAAAAAACCGAAAGCAAAGCATGAAAATGCCACACGAAAATATGTCAAATATAATATAATTGTCAATTGTCCCCCCCGAGTGACCCTTCTTTGGCCACTGCCCATCGAAATGGTCAGCTAGCGTGAGAGCTGACGGGTGGGCCACCGTCTGAGCTGGCTGGAATTGGATGTGGAATTGTCGCCAGCTCCACCCGCGACGGCGGATGGGGAAATGGCTAGGAAGTTGAAAATCACCTGAAAAACCTTCGGAGCTGGTCACTCGAATCGCGCATTACCCACTAGCGGGGGCGTCTCTGCTCAATGCGAGTCGCCTTAACTCATCTTGACTCGCCTAACTATTTTTTAATAATATCTTCAGCATTTGTCTTGCTCAACTCGCTCGTTCAATTTTTGTTACTCGTCTTTTTTTTTTGTTGTTGTTTGGTTTTTTCCTCAGATCTCTCTGGCTGGCGGTCATTACATCATAACCTCTTTTTGTGCGGCGGCCATTAATGCGCGCGAATCCGATTCATAGCACAAGGGGGTAGATCCATTGCGGCCGCGGGCAGTCCAAGACGCAAGAGTGGCGGGGGGCATCAGGGGCAAGGGGTGAGGGGGCAACGCAGCTACCTTCTTTTAAATGACACGACTGATGCCATGTCTATAACCCAAGGCGTTCGCATTTAATCATCATCAGTTAGACGAGTCGCCGCAGCGGCACAAAAAGAGGCAATATGAAAAAATGATGAAAAAAATAACCTTAAGAGAATTGTGGTAAAAAGCGTGCGTGTTTTTTTTTTCCTTTCTACCACTCTCTCCCCCTAGCGGCCAACGTCTAGGCCGTTAGTCCCAGTATTGGCAGTTGCATGAAGTAAATGCCTGGCTCAACTTAAGCTGCGTATTAGGCGAAGATGAAGAGGATCGCTTTAGACTGGCTTTAGGATAGTCACACACACAAATACTCTTCCTGCGCACAGCTAGACGCCAATTAATAATTCAATAATATGTTAAAAACGTAATAAACATAAATTTTCGATTGTGTGTTTAAAAAGGCGTTAACTAAATCAATATTGGATCCATCATCTTAGCCAAAATATTGAATCTGTCGAATTTGAAATCAATAATTTCTGATTCTATCTTTTGTTTTGTCACAGCAGTTTTTCAGCCATGTCTTGTGTTACATACGTTGTCATTAGGAGTATCATTTCCTCCAACGGAAGCAGTGCAAAAACCTCAGCTAATTAGCAGCAAGCGGATCCCAGAGCCCATTCCGGAGTCGGAGCTAGTCCCGAGGTCGGGGCATGCTTCCAGCTCATGCAACGCAAAATAATTGATTATTTTAATTGATAAAAACACCTTCGTGGCTCACAAGTCGATGGCGACTGAGGGGGGGGGCTTAGCGGGCTCAATGGCGGAAGGTCAAACTGGAGGAGCGGACGGGGTAGGGGGACTTTCGTTTGGTCTCCGGCAATTAAAGAGCGTGCACGCTTACCTCTTGGCTGCCTGAAATTAGTTTTTAATGATGCCTTTGCACATTTCATGCGGCCATCACTCAAAAGCCAAGGAAACAAAATATAACTTCTTTTTATTTATTTCATTTTTTTTTTGTTTTTTGTTTTTTGTGTTTGTTTTTTGTGTCTTTTGGGTATAGTGTGCGGCGCCTCATTTACACTGCTCCGAAAATGTAGTACTGAAAAATTATTATAAACGCATTAATGGCGCTTTGAAGCAGCGCTAGCTAGTTTGAAGGGCTGTTCGGTGGGGGTTTGGGGTAGGGGTACGGGTACGGGCTAGGGATAAAATGGGCGTTGTGAGTATCAGCTACGAAAAATATAATAAAGGTGAAACAATTAATATGAAAAGGAGTAGCAATACGCACTCGACTCAACTTGAGGCAAGGCGCCAAATGTGGCGCAGCTCACGTGGCCGCACAGTGCCCCGCATACCCCGCCCCCTTCGCACGCCCAGCTACTGGCCAGTTGAACTACCGGTTAGCCAGTTGGTCGGTTTGTTGGCTTGTTGGCTGGTTGGCTGGTCGCATGGCTGGCTGGCTGGCTGGCTGGCTGGCTGGCTAGCTGGCTGGCATTAATGCTTTTTGATATGAAAGCGTATTGTAATTAAATTGCGATTAGGCCACCATTTTAACCATTTTACTTCTTGCTCCATAATGGATTTTATTCCACTTTTTCTCCATCCCCTCATGTGCACACAATTACATTACTATTATTGTGTGTGTGTGTGTGTGTGTGCGTGTGTGTATGTTTGTGTGTGTGTTTCACAGTGTGTATGTGAGCGATTGTGTGCGACGCAACATTTAAAGGAAATCATTAAAATAATTACCACAATATTTTATGAAATTCGTTGAATCGCAAACAAATTATTATTAGCTAAAAACAAAAGAACCGCAAAACAACAACTAAAAAGACAAATGAATAATTCGAATCCACTTTATATGAAAAGGGGTTCCAATTGTTGCATCGAAAGATTTGCCTGCATTTCCATCGAAACAAATGCCAATTACAGGATTTTATATAGTAATGATAGCTTTTAAATGTATATACACACATTACTTAAATGTGCAATAATAAATATAATTATAATAGGTTTATTTTCCGGTCAAACGATTGATTATTACCAATTCCCCTGGAATTGTTCTCTCTCACCTGATGTGTGTTTAACACAGCTTGCAGGTGATCCATCAAAGTGCTAATTTATTTCATTTTGCATTTGTATTGCAGCTATTGAAACTATAAAAAAACAACAACCACCAACACTCAGAGAACGCCAACATTAACCTTTAATTCATCGATCAGCAATTGTTGGTGGTGCCGTTGTTGGTGGTCGCTTATTTGTTTACTTGTCAAACTTGCATGTCATGCACCGGCATCTGGCAAAAACGAAAATGCAAATGCAAATGCACTTGGCGAAAAGTAAAATTGTGCAAATTGCAAAAAAATACAACAGCAACAAAAAAAAAAAACAAAATAAAAAAAAAAATAAAAAACACACACAAACACATCAAATGCGAGTAAATGTTTTTTTAATTGCGGAAATTACAGACAAACGCGCGAGCAGCCACAACAAATGCTGACAAATTATTATTGTTTATGCCCGAGAGTTGATAAATTTTAGCCAAGAGTCAAGAATGTTCGTGTGTGGCATTCGAGGAGCTTGTAATGGTCACCCAGTGCAAAAGTTGTCGAGTCAGGCGATGAGTTTGTGCTAACTAAACAGCGCCACCTGTCGGTGGGGTGGCCAATTATCTCTATGGGGACCAAGCAAAAAGTTTTTATTATTCACACGCTTTCCAGCTGCTGGAAAAACGTTTGGCGGTCCATTCTGGGGAGTGACCTATGTATCTGTGGCGTCTGAGAAAACCCATTCCAAATTCGAGGTTTGCAAATGAGCGATTTGATCAGTTAGCGGACAGGTTTTTAATTTATTTTCATGCTACAGTCTCTTTTTATTTTTAATTAAACTTCAACGCGAAGAAGAGAGAAGAGTGAAGTGTTGCTCCAGAGGTAGGGTATGGGCAACAATTAAAAATTACCATTGACCAGCAGCGCATTTATAAACATTTTTAATTTCGTTTTCCCTTCTGCTGGCCATAATCTCAGGAGACGCTGCGACTTTTTAATTTGGGACTTGTTAAGCACTTAAGAGGGTTAAAAATCGACAAAAGTTGACAGACGTAAAGAAAAAACACACACACGCAAAATGCGCATAAAGGACCGCAAAAGGCAACTGAGATATGTTTGGGATGTGGCATGCAATCTGCCTTATGAATGCGTTCATTAGAGACGCATCCACATGTGCAGAGGGAGCAGGGGAGGGGCTTGTGGGACTTTTAACTTTATTTAGTTATCGCTTAACCAAAGGCAAAACACACACAACTCATTTCATAAATATACCCTGTAAAATTGAAACATATACTAGTTAGTCCACAGTCCTGTCCCGATTTACAACTGCAAATTGGTATTATTTTAACTATTCAGAATATTTGACCACCAAAAAGTACTTTTTAAATACCAAATCATTGATTTTTAGTTGCTTCGATTTGTTCGAATTTAATACAGGGCATCTTGGAGTTAATCACTCTAATTTCTGCAATTCATACTTGTTTAGTTCTGCGTTGAATTTGGTTGTTTTTTTGATCTATGTTCCCCATTTTGAATGTATTCGAATTCAGATTCGGGCGCTCGCTGGTTGCATGGTTGGCCATGGGTACCCATGTCAAAATATTTGACAGCTGACTAAAACATGCTATGCGAGACGGGAACGGACACCAGCTCAAGAGAGAACCGGGGCTGCCTGGCAGCCAGACAGACAGTCAGATAGACAGACAGCCACATCATACCCGAATATCCCTAGGCAGCCCAAAAACTCATCCAACAGAACTCTAACCCTCTCTCTCTCTTTCTCTTCTTCTCTTTCTAGCCGCACTTTCCCTCCCGCTCCGGCTGTCGGTCAAGCGGCCTGTGAGCTGAGCGCCTGTTCCATCATGGCAGGCGCAACTGGCGGCCATTAAAAAAATATTGGGACATTGGAACCATGAAACATGTGGTCTGACATTGACGATGAGCTCAGATTGGGTAAGGAGCTCCAGTTGGAGAAAAGTATTTTCAAAACGCTGCTTTAATTGAATTTCTATTACAAGTATATAAATTATATATATTTTTTTAAAACACTAATTAATCTATGCACATAAATTATTATTAAAAAAAAGGTTACTAATTGGCTGTTAACTGCATTGTAAAATACAAAGCGTGTTCAGATTTGCAATCAAATTTGATGTGTTTTTTAATGTTAATTTATAAAAACGAATTTTAGCTCAAACAAAACATTAATTCTAACACTTTTTTTATACTAATTATGTATTTCATTTTTTTTCAAATTCAATAAAACAATTTTTTTTTTAAAATGAGAAATATATTATTCTTGTAAACGAGATTTATCTTAATTGCTGTTAGCATATTAATTTGAAATCAGAATATCAATGATCCCATATTTAAAGGTAAAGTCATACTCTTCCTATATTAGCTTGAACTACCAGAGTTTTGGATGGCATTCCCAATTGCCTTAACTATTTCAAGTAATGATTCATATTTTTGATTAAAGGCACTGCCATTTCCGAGTGGTTTGAATACCTTATGGCTTGAGGAATATGGAATACAGCTGGGGTTCTGTTACTGGTGCTGGGCAAAGATGTTGGACAGACCACGAGAGAGCTACCTCACTTCATTGCTGCATGAATAATATTCGTAATTTGTCAAAAAGGTTGGCCAAATCCCAAAATAAAAGAAAAAGCAGAAGCGGCATCCAAAAACAACGCTGCGATTGAGCGAAATGAACGAATGCGAACAACGAATACAAAAACAACAAGAACAACAAACACCCACAGTTGTTGTTGTTGTTGTGGATGCCTCGGGGCAATACCCCGAGGACCTTTGGCGAGCTGTTGCCATTATTTTTGGACTGCTCTCCTATGCTGACCAAGATCCGAAATGGAGACAGCGAGAGCGAGAGGGAGAGGGAGAGGGAGAGAGAGAGAGAGAGAGAGAGGGGGTGGGGAGAAAGAAAAAATAAAAGCGAAATTTCCTTTTCGCATTTGGTGCGCTTTATTAAACTTTTTGCCGCACATGAAAATCCCAAAAGTTCCTGTGTCATTTTTTCCCACTCTCCGCTCAGTTGTCGTTGTCGCTTTCATTTTGACAGCCCGTGTCAGCTGCCAGTGGTTGTTGTTGTAGGTGGTGGTGATGGTGGTCTTGGTGGTGGTGGTGCTAGTCGGACAGCTGGGGCTGGGTCTGTGGTTTTGGTTGATTTTTTTTTTTTTTTTTTGGTTTTGGTTTAAAAAATCTTCACGCATTTGGCAAATTATCTTTTGATCCGCACGCTTCAATTGCGCACCGGAAGGTGGCTGCGAAAGCGATGTCAACACTGCCAGTGGACAACGAGCCAGCTAGCCAGCCAGCCAGCCAGCCAAACAGCCAGAGAGACACCCAGCAGTCAGCAGCTAGCTGAAAGGAGGCAGGCATGTAAGCCGGGGCAATCGCCTTCCTAAGTAGTTGTTGTCTCAAATGTCTCGCGCTGCCATCGAAAAGTAGTTTGCGCGCAAATCCTCAACTTAGCAAAACTCCGGCCAGGACTCGGCCCGGGCACATTAAGTGCACAGCCAACACAGACAACAAAGTCGCTGGGAAGAAATGCGAGGCAAAACTTTTACAAAGCCAGCGCCAAGTGCTGATGATGGGGTCGGGAACGAGGAGAGGTATGCTGCCATCGGATGATGGCCGGGGATCAACGTTTTACGTAGCAGCCATGGAGCCGTAGAAAACTTTTGCAAAAGACAACAAGCAACGGGCGACGGGCGACGGGCAGGGGGCAAAAGGGGCACCGAGGGGAGACGTCCAATGTGCAACTTTTTGGCGAGAAGTTCTTTTCATTGGGCTGCGCCCTCTGACACTGATGGGTGGGGGGGCCAAGGCCGTGGTGTCGGCAAGGTGGCGAGTTGAGTTCTGGGGGATTGGGAGCTGTCGCACATAATGCGCACAATGAAGTGCACTTTTCATACTCGAAAGAATTGAAAAGTTGTTTGCCTCAAACGAGCCAGAACCGATGAGCAGTAGAATTTCACGTTACACCAATTGGATATGCATTGAGTTCCTAAATAAATCCACGATAAAAATAAGTTTGTCATTTGGAGTAAATACCATTTTCTTTGAGTGCTACTTAAGGATACTGGAAAGATTTGAATGGAAGTATTATAAAAGCAGGCTTTGGTATACGAAATAAATGTTGCTGTAACTTTTTATTTATTTTTGAGCTCGATTAATACTTTAATGAGAACTCGAACAACTGTTTATCTAATTTCATTCGGTATTAGCCATTACTCATTACACACAAGGTTGATAACTTCTTTTGCATTTGCCCCAACTTCCAAGCCAATCGGTTGGCCAGCTCTGTTGCAATCTATTACCACAAAAAATAACCTCAACCCTAAAGTGCCTGGTCTGTGGAAATTTACCCACATTTAGATAAGCATCGTGGCGCAACAAGGTCAAAAATAAAACTCTTTCGTTTCAAACGCATATACGTATATACACATATATACATATATATATAAATATATATATAAACAGATAGTCCGAGTAAAGGATGCTGCGGCTGCTTCTGCTGTGTTCAGGTCTAGCCATGAGCCACTTGTTGCGAATATTTGTTGACTGTCGCTTAAATTTATGACCCAACGCCAAGCGACAAAGGCAGCAACAGCAGAAGCAGCAGCAGCAGAGGCAGCAACAGCAGAGGCAGCAACAGCAGAGGCAGCAACAGCAGCAGGATGAGGCGCTGCGAACGGGGTGAAAAGGCAGCAAGTTTTTGCTGCTTATGAGCAAATTATCAAAAACCAACTTAAAACTTTGCCAACTCTCCAATACAGCATCAAAACAACATTAACGCCGCCACGATGCGACTGACAAAAGATACGAGAGCTGCACTTGGACTTGAACTTGGAACTGGAGAAGATCTGGAGTCTGGCGTTTGGGGATTGGGGTTTGGGGTTTGGGGACCGAGTGCGCCCCATTCGTGGCTGAATGTTTTTGTGCTCATGAGTTACAACTTAATTGAAACAGCGCTTTGTTGAGTAAGCACGAATCGAGTTCTCTCAGTTTGGTGAGTTGCCAGTTCTTCCAGGACGACAGTCACGATCGGCACTCTTTAGTTATTTGCCTAATGTCCTCGTGAAATATGACAAGGCGTTAAGTACTCAAAAAGCCAGATACAGTGGAGCTATAGTCGATATAGAGACACAATAATAATTACTATTATTATGTGGCACTCATGTAACAGTTGATCATTGAATAAACTAGGCTAGTTTTGATTGATGCAGTTTACAGAACTACAATTCTACTCGAATTAAAAGTCAACAATAATTGAAAAAAAATGAATGCAACATTGATTAAGTTGCCAGGCGCTTGGCTTATATGCAATATATATTTGGAATTTTCAATCCACTGTCTGGGCTTTTCTGATAGGCTGCACTCGAAGAGAAACTGTTTGCAAAAAGCTAAGCAAAAGTAAACTCGTATGCGTTTAATCATCGTAACTTAAGCTCGAGATCATGTTGTGCCACAGTCAGAGTGCACACCAGTCCCAGGTACGAATCCAAGTCCAGCTCAAACTCTGACAACTTGGACGCACCCTCCGCGGGTGACGTTGGTGTTGTCTCTGTTTCTGTGTCGCTCCTTCATTTTTTATTGTAAAAAAAAAACTTAATAAAAAGGAAAACAAGAAGAAAACGTCATGTGACCGCAGCGGGCTGGTTGGCGGATGGTGGATGCTTTTTGCAGTGCGCTTTTTGTTGTAGGCGCACAATGTGTTTGTACTTCTTGGTTTATTTTTTTTTTTATGTTTTGCACGCTGACACCGCCGCAAAAAGAAAAAAAAAAAACAACGCAGAGGTGGAGTTGGAGCCGAGGCCAGTGGTGTGGCGGCGGGATTAAGACGACGAAGTGTTCGGCTATGGCCAAGTCCAAGACGCCGTCCGGTGCCGGGTCGGGGCCCATTCATGGGAGCATGGAGTGCGGCCGCGGCGTGTTCTGGAGATTAATAAATTGATGGCATCCATTGCACATAACGTGTAACTAATGGCGCTCATCAATTCTGCTTTACATCTCAATCTGGCTAAAGCAGCACAACAAAATAATACAAAAAGCAAAGGAATACAACAAAAAAGAACAAGAAGACTACAAAAAAAAAAAAACAAAAAAACAAATACTGCGACTGAGCCTGGATGTGGACAAACAACTCGGTGGCGATTTGGTAATGGCCAGTGACGAGGCAGGATGCAAAGGAAGTGGCTTTGGAGCCGAGCAGCACACTTGAGCTCTGCTCACTTTCACTCTGCTCACTCGCTGGCAAATGGATAGGAATTTCTATATTTGGATTGTCAAACCCACTTCATGGAAATGCGCCTCGCCCACTTATGCAACTCTCGCTCGAATCCTTCAGACATCTGCCTGCGGCTGCCTGAGCCGATCCCTGTTTCAGTTTCTGTTTTCTGTGTCGGCTCCACGTGCGTCGAGCCTTTTACAGAAATTGTCATTGGATTAGTTACGCTCCGATTTTGCAAACCTTTTCGCTTTCGTTTTCAAAACTATTGTCAATTTGCATTATTTACCCGACCGCCTTCTGTGTTGACTGACAGCGTCAGAGTCTGAGTCGGAGTCTGAAGCGTAGTCTGAGTTTTGTGCCACCTTCGACCTCTTTCACACAGTTTGACATTAGTCGCAGCCTTTTCGAAAAGTGCCGGGCCCTTTTGCCAGTGCATTCATCGATTTCGTTTACGGAAATTTGCAAAATTTGGCAAAATGTCAGGTAACGGGGCGGTGTTTTTGTCCTCATAGCAGATGGATTACGGTTAATGCGACCGATTGGCCAGGGCAATAAAGTGAAATTACTCAGACGTGTCAAGGTCAGCAAATGATTTTTCGGCTATCGAATTTTATGCAAATTTAGAAAATGGAAATAATTGAACTGAATCAGAACTGAATTGAATGTTAATTTATATTAAAATTGTTTTAATATGGCTCTCATTAACTTAGCTTCTTTTCTATATTTCATTTTTAAATTTCAACAAAATGTTTAAATTGTTTTTAACTTGACGCGTATTTGATGAGAAACTTAATGTTTTTAAGCGTTCATAAAATGTGAAATCATTTTGAACAAATGTTTTACAAAAACATAATATATAATTAGAATAATATAAAATTTCAATCTTTATATTGGAGTCTTTAAATATATTCAGAATAATTCATTATTTCGATTTTAGTTCAGTCTATCGATATTTCTATCTCAATATTTAATTTTAACGTTCAAATTGCTGTCAAATCTCACCAAGCAGTGCAACTGAACGAAACATGAAGCAGCGCAACTGCTTGGCAAAGCAGTGCTCAGAAATGTAGCAAGAAGTGCATTGAACGATATCTTAACGAAAAGATCATCGCGTAGCAGTTTTTATATTTTGCAGAAATATCCTTTGATAAATAATTTGTGAATACAAATTAGAAAAAATAAAGTTGTTTGGTTAATTATTAAAAATAGTTGAAGTTATTGTTGTTCTTGTTGTACGCAACTACTAAGTTAAACTACGATCAATGACTAACTACAGCAACCCACTACTATAAGAAGAAGAAAAATTCCACTTAATACGTTTCGTGGAATTGTCGATCACTTTCCTTGACACTTACCAAACTGACTTCGCATCCAGGGATACAGTGGAGACGGCATCCCTGAGGATTGCGAACTCGGATTTTGGGATGGCGGCGTATGTTGTCCCGGATGTCCCTGCAGCATCTGCGGCGGCCCCTGTCCAGCGCCCGGATGCATCATCGCCTGCTGTGGCGCCACCACGGGAGGTACACCCGTCTGCTGTTGCCCATACATGCCCATATTATGATGATTCTGATGCACCTGCAATGCCATATGGCACATATTAATACAACAACTAAAACTCATATAGCGACAGCAACACCAACACCAAAAACATCAACAGGAGTTAATCGTGTAAAGAGCAGAAAAATGAGTTAATGCATAACTGGATCTTACCTCGGTCACATCCGGAACGCCCACGTCAGTGTAGCCCAGCTGGAGAGGGAGCGGGTAGCAGGCGAGAGGTAGAGAAAAGAATGAAGCGTTTAGATTGTTATAAGCGGAAGATGGGTATTTTATTTCTGATTTGAGGGGGCCAAGCAGCAACCGGACTTAAGCCTACCCCTTCGACCATAACAAATGCCAAATGGGCTTACCTGCGCCTGCGGATGCCCCATGTGATGGGGCAGCGTCATCTGTGCGTTCATGTGATGACCGCCCATTTGGTCGACCAGCGGCGGCGAGCCACCCTCCTGCACCATGCCCAGACTCCCGACGGCCGCCTGCAGCTTGCAGCTGGCATAGACGACGGGCTGCTGCTGTTGCTGCTGCGGATGTGTCACCTGTTGCGTCACCTGCGGATGTTGTTGCTGATGTGGCGCCTGCTGCTGCGCCTGCTGTTGTTGCTGTGATTGCACCTGTTGCTGCTGCTGTTGCTGTGGTGTTTGCTGCTGCTGTTGGTTGACTGCAACCAGTTGGCCGTTCGTTTGGGAGACGGGCATAACGCCGCCCCCCTGACTGGAGGGGCTGTCGGGACGTGAGTAGCCCTGGTGCTGCTGCTGCTGCTGCTGGTCCATCCCTTGGCCATTGTAGTAGGGCATGCGATCGTAGGGCGGGAAGCGCGGGTAGGGCATATTGCCCTGCTGATTTGGATTCTGGCTGTAGTGATGCATCTGCTGCGCATCGAGATCGGTGACGCCGTTGCCCGGATAGTGGCCATGGTGCATATCCGCTCCCATATACGAGTTTGTGAAATATGACGTCATGCTTTCGCAATTATTTGTACTCATCGTCATTTTGTTTCTTGTTTCTTGGTTGTTGTTTATTGTTTGTGTTGTTGTTGTGACTGTGTGTTATCTCTACAAGGTTATCTCGCGTAGTTAATTAGTTGCTAGTGACTGTGGCTCGACTCCGTGTGCTTTTAGCTACTTTCCTATATACAAAGTAAACTGCAAAGTGAATTTATATATTTATTTAATGTCGCAGAGAAATACCAAATTTTAATTAATATTTATACACATTAAAATTAACAACAAAAAAAAGGAAAAAAAATGTATATCAAAAGTTTGCCGGTGATTTCAAAACCAAGAAAAAGCCCAATCAGACCAAAAATAAAAATAACAAAAGTTAGTAGAAATGAATTGAGAAGCCAAAAACCGCAAATGCAAACAAAATTGTTATTCACAACACGAAAAGTTTCGAACGGAGTTCTTTGAATAGTGAATAGTTGCACAGATTGATTGACTTTAAACACTCACCTAAATATCCTTTGAACACTTAAGTACAATGTACAGTTGCGCCTTAAACTTATGAAGTTAGTTGTCTGTGTGTGTGTGTGTTTGTTTATGTGTGTAAGGGGGGTGTGAGGTATAAAGTGATTTGCGTTTTGCTGTTCCTCTGTTTGCTCCTCCGTTTGGCTCCTCGCTGCTCCTCTTAATTTGGTAGAAAATCCGTTGGTGTTCTAATTGCTGTTGCCTAAATCCTTAAGTAGCCTTAACCTCTAGTTGGTATTTTCAATTTTGATTTTGAAACTCTGCAAATAAGCAAAAATTGAACAAATTGTATTTTAGATGTTAATCGCACAAAGTTGTTATTCAAAGTGCCGCTCCAATATTGTGGTACATATGTGATTTTCAAGCTTGGGGCAACATGTGCTTTAAGATTTTGTTTGATAAATTGTTTATGCCATGCTTTGACGAGTTCTTGCAAAGCATCGCAGTCACATTGGGGCATTAAAAGAGAGAGAAAGGAGAGACAGAGAGAGAGAGAGAGAGAAAGGCGAGATCAATCAGTCAGAGTACCCAAAAAAATGTGATTCTATTCAGAAACCTTATTAATTAGATTATTTCTATGTGGTTACAAAATCTAAATTAATTTTTATCATTACATTTTTTAAAACATATTTCACTAAATTTCCCCCTTGCCCCACAGCCTAATTAAGGGCATAATATGATTATGTAGTTGGCCAATATTTAATAGTTATTTAATCCTGGAATCTAATTTCAAATGTGTTTAATTTTTTTGTGTTTTTTTTATATATATTGTAATAGAAATGTCATTCATTGGCTGGCTGACAAGCTGACAACATTCGTTGAATTTATGAATATGAAATCAATTGTGTTATCCCCCTTTGACCTGACATCCTTCCGGTCAAAGTGATTTAATTTCCTGGCTCATTATCACGACTCTCTGACCTCATAAATCAAAACTCGAACAATGCAGACAGATAGAGACAGAGACAGGGACAGGGACAGCATACACACACACACACACACACACACACAGTTACAGACACACGTTAAATGCCATGCATATATGTCTGTATTTATATAAGTATGCATGCAGCTTCTCACTCCTTCACCCAGTCTCTCTCTCACTTACTCTCTTTCCCTTTCTATGTCTCTCTGTCCTTCTTTGTCTTTCTCACTGTGGTGACAACCCTGCCGAAAACTAACTAACGGTAACTTGTTGTCGGAAATGAAACTTTTGCAACTTTGCGAAATGTCCGAAAAGCCAAAAGGAGAGAGAAAACGTAAAACTTTAAAACATTTTTTAACAACATTCGCTGCTTGCATATTTTGCCACCTTTTCCCGTCCCCCCTTGTTGCTGTTGGCATTCCCCGGCGCATTGTATTCGTATTGTGTGTGCTCCTTCTTCTCACATTCTCCCATTCTCAGCTATTTCGCTTTTGTTAACGAAATAATTTCTTGCGCCAAAGCCAAAGCTTCCCTTTCAATTACACATTTCCCGCTGACGGCGAAAGGAGAATCCAGAATGTAGAATGGAGCAAATGATGGGTGGGATGGCAAGTTCGGCGCGAAAGGACAATGCCGGCCGGAAGGAAGCGATGCCCCCATGCACCCCCATCCAACACCCACATCGAGCGGATGCGGGCAAATCGGTGGCTCGCTCTGCCTATGGAGAAAATGGCCGTAAACGAGTAAGCGATATGTATGTTGTTGGCTATCAGACATGTGCTGCGGCTGCAAGGCTGTAGATGGGGATGACACGGGAGACAGGAGACGGGAGCAGCAGCCTTGGCCGTGGCGGTCGAACGATGGACGCTTTTAACGCCGCGGGGAGAAAGAAGAAGAAACCCACTCAAGCACGAGCGAGATGATAATAATGTCTGATGTGTGTTTTGTGTGTGGGTGTGTGTGTGTGTTGTTGTATTGTAGTATGCTACTTATTGTTGTTGCGCAACTGGAGGTGGGTGTGCGTGTGTGTGAGTGTGTTTACTTTATGATTTATGTTTGTCTGATGTGATTTATTCAAGCGAACAAATGCTAAAATTTGATTTGCAATAAAAGATTTGCAGCACAGGAAAATCAAAAGAGCTTTAATTGTATTTGGTGCTCAAGTGAGATTAATAAAGAAACATTTTTAACTTCCGTTGAAATAATCCATTTACCTCTAAATTTTATTTCCCCTTAAGCCCCTTTGTGGTAGGCAACATAAACTCATTTCTGTGAAGCATTCAATATAGCATAGTCTTAGGCTAACTTGTTTGCTGCCCTCTAGCGGTCGTACATAGAAACAGCCACGTCCAAGTTTGACAGATGTCGCTTTCAGTTGACTGACATGTGGCGCCCTCTTGTAGACAATGAGTGAAATGTGTCTCTTGACAGTCGGTTGAGATTCAATGAACTTAAATATTATTTTTGTACCACTCGAATAATTATTAATAACAAATTTAATTAAAATTAAAATTATTATTATTAATATATAACCAATTTGGGTAAGCAAGGTGTCTAAAAAAATATGAAGTTACATACTAACATATAAATAATATTACCAAATAAAATAACATTAACACATAATTTAAATACATAGCAAGAAAAAAAATATGTCTCATTTAAGTTGGTTTAAAATTTTAGAAATTTTTAAGGCATTCAAACTTTACAATAGTTTTCATAAGCTTCTGACCACTGTGCAATCAGTAATGCAATTAGCTAAGACAACAACCATAGTTTCAAGCCCAGCCCACTTTTGCACACACAAACAACAAAACGGGAATTGCGCATGGCATATGGCCAGTACCGTTACCTGTTTAAGTCGTCAACGACAACGGCAACCCACCCTCCCCCCGCCCTCCTACAGCTGACTTCAGCCGGCCCGAGCAACAACAACAACAACAACACCAACAAGAACGAAGCGTGAAGTAACGCAGCCCATATGGCAGCCAATCCATCAAAGGCGACAAACAACAACAACAAGAGCTCAGCAATGCAGTTAATCAGCACACACTCACACACACACACACACACACACTCATACAGACGCTAGCAGACAACGAGACGATGCCGAAAGCGACTCACTCACACGCATGCGCTGTCTCAGCTGATGGAATGAAATGAAAATGAATGATTTCATTCTTCAGCCATCAGCTGCAGCCATTTTGATTTACGATTGCGTCGGCGTCGGCGTCGGCATGCTTCTTCTTCTTCTTCTGTCTTATTCTCCATAGTTTTGCATAGCGGCCATGCGAAGGCGTCGCCCATCAACGTTTCCCTTTGTGTTATTTTCTGTTGTTGTTGTTGTCGGCATCTTCAGACACAGCAACCAAAGCAACGGTAAACGCACAAAAGGTAGTTGGTGCGAGTTAGCCAAATAGTGTAGAGTTGCCAAGTGGCAATTAAGCCAAGTTGAGTTGAGCGTTCTGCTCGACTGCGCTGCTTGCTTAAATTGCTGCTTTGCATTTTATTTAAATAATAACTAATTAGCCGGCCTAACTAACCCACAAAGCCAAGCTATTTGCGAAGCAATTATTCTGGGAGATAAGCAGCCAAATTCTCAAAAATCCAAAAGCGTAAAATACATTTTTTAAATTTGTCGAAAACTGCCATTTAACAAAAAATTAAATGACAATTTGTAGTAAACACATTATATTTTTATGATTCTAAGAATGAACTTTTAACATTGTGAAGCAAATGCAGCTATTTACAAATTGTTATTTTTTAAGCTCAGTAAACGAGCTTGAGGTCATAAGTCAAACCATATTCCTTTGCTAACAACCAATAAACGCTAAGCAAATGGCCTTGAAATATTAACCAGAATTATGCGCGTAGAAAAACAAATATGCAAGTAGTTAAATAAAGGGATATAAAAAACAGAAACTGGCATGTTGAAGCACGTGCTCAGGCCGAATGCCAGAAGAGTTTATTGTGCCATCAACTAAAGGAGCAAATAAAATTTTATTACCACTATAAATTTCAGCACTTGAAGCGGACCAAACTCAGACGCGTCGGCAGGTTCCTCTCTCCAGTTGTGTTCTGTTCAGTTTTGGTCTGGTCTGTTCGTCTGCTGGTCTGTTGGCCTGGTTGCCTGGGTGCTGAGGATAAGCCCACGCGATTTAGCGACGGTGTTGCATAAAGACGAACGAGCGTAAGAGGCAAACGGCGCACAAGACGGAAGCGGCAGCCAACACAAGAGAGCGGTAAAGGGGTTGCGAGTAGGGGAGTGAGGTGTGGGGAACTAAGAGAACTGGACGCAACGAGGCCTGCATTTTTCTCACATTTATCTTTTTTCGAGTGCTGCGTTTTATTGCGATTGGAAATTGAGCTTGTCAACGCGGCCGTCCGCGACGCTTGGCTAGTCCGGCTATCAATTGAGGAGGTATGGCGAGTTGTGGCAGGGGCAACGTCTGAACATTGCTCTGTTGGCCGCAGGGGCTCAGAGCTCAAAAGGTGGCCAACAGCTGGATCGAGTTTTGGGCGCGCGCTCTGGCCCCTGATAATAAAAATGTCAGTTGCTTGACGACTGCCGGTTCATAAATAAAATTTTGCATTTGAATTGGAAATTGGTAACTGCTCGAGAAGAGGGACCGATAGAGCGAGAGAGAGAGAGAGAGAGGGGGGAGCGATTGAGGATATTGCCTGTTGACTTTGTCTAAACTAAGAGGGGAAGAAGACGAAGACGAGGACGCATTTCTTACATTTAATTGGCGCTATTTAGCATTCACTAATGGACATGCGGCCCAGTGTGCAGCACCTGCACAGCGTCCAACTGCAGCCCAGTTGGGAATATGAGAGTGCAGAACAAGAACTGATAATAAATCTAATTGACACATTTGCGCCGGTAGACTACGAGTGCATCACAGCTAGTCCTCTGAGAATTGACATGACTCCGACTCAACCAGCCAATAATATGTGAGTGCGTGCAATTAAAAATGAACTGCATTGCTAATGATAGCTGGATCGGGAGACAAGTGGTGGCTGGGGGCTGGGGGGCAGCACATCGATCAGTCAGACAGTCGAACGATTGTTGCCATTGCTGTAATTATGCCCAAAGAGTTGACAATGTACAATGTACACAATACATAAATTTTGCGATCATATCGAATCATCCATCGCAACATGGCACTCACCGATCGATCCAGCGATCGCTCGATCGATCAATCTTTTGGTTGCCCTGCTGCCCGTTGTGATAATGCGCCAGGGAACCAGCCAACCAGCCAACCAGCTAGCAAGTCAAGTGGATATGGATGTGGTTGTGGCCCCTTTGGTGCCTGTGCGCTGTCTGTTGTGTCCACACTGGACTTCATCTGTTGCCGTTGATTGGCAGGAGAGAAATGCTGTGTGCCGTTGCCTATTGGAAATTGATTGGCAACAACATGGCCAGCGCTGTGTTGTTGTCTCGCTGCCCCTCTGTACCGCTGTCCCGTTGTCCCCCCCCCCCCCCCCCCCATCAGTGTTGTAATGAGGAATACCTTCATTACAAGCCAAGCAATGCGTAAACGCAATGCACGCATGCGCATGGCCAACCTGGACGCAGACGGAGCCGACGGACCGATCCATGGCCATAGTCAGACACAACACGCACTCACGCACGCAGCAGCAGCAGCAGCAGCAGGAGCAGGAGCAGCAGCTCACGCACGCAATGAGAGGGGCTGGGGGATGCGGAGAGGGTCAGCACTATATAGGCAAGATTTGTTGCAGCTTTATCGACGTTTGTCACTGGTCATTTTGTTGCTGCTCTTGTTAAGTGCAAATGCGAACGCTTGTCGCCTGTTTCTGTTTCTTTTTTATTTTCCTGCTTTTTTTTTGTATCTTATAATGAGCAAGTTTAAGTAGTCTCTTCCCCCGGCTGCTTGCCATGTAATATTGTTCCACAATTGAATTGTTAAGTGTGTGTCGGGGCCAGCAAAACAAACAACAACAAAAAAAACACACACAACAGCAACAAGAGACATCATTCCACGCAGCCCCAACTCCAACTCCAACTCGGTTTGCCCAGTTGCGATTGCGTGTGAAAATTATAATTTCGTGTGCAGTTTCAAGAGCGAAGACTGCGCACCACTGAACCACCGAGCCACCGAACCACCGAACCACTGCATGACCATTGACCAGCGACAAAGAAACGTTACTTAAAATGTTGTCAACAATTTGCAAGTTACGGGTTTCGGTTTCGCTTCTTCAACTTTTAAGTGTTTAAGTGTTAATTAAATTTAATTTTAATGGGCAAATGAAAGTGAACATATATATTATATACATATATATATATATATATATTTATTGTTTCATTCTAGCATTGCACATTAAACAGAGGACACAAATCATAAATAACACATTTTATGGCAGACGTAACAAATTAATGAGCAGCTCGGAAATTGTACTGGAATTACCAGGTTGGCAACCTAATCTAGCGTTAGACAAAAGTCAAAATATTTAAAATGAATTTGTAACTTTCACCTTTTTTATAGCTATTTTCTTGACCACTTTTTTTTTTAGAAACGTGTGAAAGTGAATTTTTTATTATATAAATTGATAATGGCTTGTAAATGGAAAAAAATACATAAATAAACTCACCAAACGGAAAATTCTCCGTTTAAAAAATTACTATTTGTATTATAATTTTCTTGGCCAAAATGTTGTCAGCTCTTATGCCATTTCAGCTAAATTGAAATACAGACCATTAGGCTGGGCATAAAGAAGTGAAAACAGTGAGGAACCTGCTCGGGACAACGATTTGACTCCCCACGGAGCGCACTTAATCAGCGGGATACGAGGTGAAAGTTGGGATTGCATAAGAACCAAGTCCGAGATGTGCAATTGTTCATAGTTTTCCCAAAAATAAATTGCGTAAGACACAGGCCTCGACCTCTGTGTCACGCAGGTGTGCGTAGAATACCTGAGGCCCGGGGCTGGCCGTGAAATTGGACAGACTCTGGCCAAAATAGAGCAATTAACCTTGTCGACGTGACAGCGAGTGTCTCCTTAGCGAGTAGCAACATTTTGTCGTTAATTTTCATTGGCCTGTTTATTATACGTACGATGATGCACTTGCCTAATTGTCAGTTAGTGCCTGAGATTATCGGAGCGAGCTTTACGACTGCCCCCAATTTACCCAGGAGTTGTCATAAAATGCACACTTAATTGAAAACAAGCAGTAATTAATTCATTATCGAACAATCTGTAAACCTAATTGGAGTTTATTGTAATTTCCTCTTATTAAGCAATTACGTATTGTGTGTGTATGTGTATGTGTGTGTGTGTGTGTGTGTGTGTGGGAATCACATACATGTCATACGGCAGAAGCTGAAAAGGTGTTGTTGTCTTAATTGACTTTTTGAACTTAAGTTGTTCATTTAAAGCTGCCAATCACAACTAAATTCTTATCTCATTTTATCTTAAATACTAACTCATTTGGCTATACTCTTTTTAAGTGACACACACACACATAAAGCTAACTTCTTTTGGTCACAGTGTATTTTATTATTCAGTGCCTTTGCCGGCTCATCTTTAGCCCTATTAACAATGTCATCGTCATCTGCAGCCATTTGCTTTGCCTTTGCCTGCTGGCTGCTGCCTGCTGGTTGCTGGCTGCTCCTCCTGCCATACACGTATATGCTTATTTACTTATTCAAATCGTTGAGATTTCCGCCTGAATCCCCCTTACCGCCAACACTCCACCCCAACCCGCCCCACGAGCATTTCATTTCCATTTCCCATCTCATGTCGACTGCCGCCCTGGCTGTCTCTATCTCTGTCCTATTCAACTTGCCGCCTGACACTTCTCTGACAGCGACAGGCCATGAGCAAAACTTTTGTTCTATATTCTTTTATTTTTATGTTTTGTCTTTTTTTGCTGCTGCTGCTGCTGCTGCTGCTTCTTCTCTGTGTCGCTTTATTCAGAGAATATGAGGCAAGACGAGGCGGGGCAAAGCCAACTGGCAAAAATGCTAAAACAAAACGAAAATGAAACGAATCGAAACGAAACGAAACGAAAAGAAAAGAAAAGAGTCGCCCAGAGCCAGTGGATGTCATGACAGGCTCAGTGACTTCGGGACCCCGCCAAACTGAATTGCTGACTAACAGCCCTGTCGCGAAATATGAGTCCATTTCAGCGTAAGATTCAGATACACAGCAGATACACCCAGATACGCAGATACCCAGATACGCAGATACACAGATACTTAGATACAGTTGGTGAAAGGGATGTAGCTGGCGGCTGTGTCGCCTCAGGGCCATCTACACACACACACACTTACACACATTGATTGGCCCCACTGTGCGCACGTGCTTAAATATTTTGGCAAGAAGAACAACAACAATAACAATCCGCCAGCGAGGCAGAGCAAAATGAGAGAATACTTTTCAGGATGTGACACAAAATGCCGCCATCGTCGTCGCTGTCATCATTGTCTGCTTTAAAGATTACACAAAATATTTGTAAAAATACAAAACACAACAAGCGGTTGATGCGGGGCAAAGGGGACAACAACAACAACAACAGCAACAAAAGTAAAAAGTCGAAAAAATAAACTCACAGCTTTACAAAAATAACAACTGCGGAGGCAGTGGCAGCAGCAGCGGTGGCAGCAGCGGTGGCAGCAGCAGCGGTGGCAGCAGCAGCGGTGGCAGCCACACAAAACGAAAATCAAAGAAAACATTCGAGGAGAGTCGAAAGCAAAGAATAAAAAAATAAAACACACACAAAAATATTTACAAAATATTTTCCACTTCAACGAAATGGAAAACGCGACCGCCCCAGTTGCAGCCCCCAAGTACCGCTATGCTGATGCTGATGCTGATGCGTTCGTCTTTCCGCCTGTCAGCTTGTCTTTCCGTCTGGCAATGGCTCGTTGGCTCCGTCTCGGGCGCGCCCGCGTCGGCGTCGGCGCCGCCGCCTGCCAACGACAAAAAGAAAATGCAGCGCAGCGTGAAATGCCTCGGGAGCAGCACCAGCAACACCAGCAACATCAGCAACTCCAACACCAACAACTGCAACAACAGCAACAACAATGCAAATCAAATGCGCGCCAAAAACAAATTGCAAACTGAACTTGACTGAGAAATCAGCTGCAACAAGAAAATTTGCACACAACTGCAGCTCAGTGCGAAAAACGTATCTGTATCTGCAACTGAAAGTGCATTTGTATCTGTATCTGCATCTTTAGCACTTTGAAGCGTTCGCTTAAGTGAATTGTGTGAAAAAAATAGCAGAGAAACCTACAAAAAAAGAGCGCAAATGCCTAATTCAGAATTGAGCTGAATAATTCATAAATGTATCTTTGTGCATTTTACTTGCCACTGCGGCAAACAAGTCGTTAATTGATTTCTTTTTCACTGACCCCAAAAAAAGAACTCGAAATTGTTTGGACGCCAATATTCATTTGAGCTCTGAACTTAACTCAGATATTTGTGATTATTCATCGATTCATAAACAATTCAAAATTAAAAGCTTTAAATCTAGCATGAAATTGAAATTGAATTTGATTTAGAAGCATATTTAAACAGCTCAATTTAAATTATTATAAATCATGAAAGAGTTTAGAGCGCTCTTTTATGAATTTCTAGGAGCATTTGGACTTGATTTAATGCTGAAACTAACTTTAAAACTTAATTCAACGAAATTTAAGCAATTTATAATGCTGATGCAATTTACAAGTTTCATTTGAGTGCCATTAAAGTCTTTGCGGGAAACCAAACCAAGCAAACCGTCAACAAAGTCACCCGCTCCTATTTATGCTAATGTGTCAGAAGAGCCTGGTCCCAAATCCCTTTTAGAGGACGCGCTCATTGCACTCCAGAGACTGATTCTCTCACCGCTCTCTTTCTGTGTCTGTCCTTAACTCATTCACTGCTCTGTGATATGATAATTATGCGGTGCCCGCAAAAAGCACACACAAAATGTTAAATTCATATACGGCCGTAAAATTTCAACACGACAGGAAGCTAACATTGGCTGAGAACAGAGAGAGAGAAAGGGAGAAAGAATGGCAGAAGAGGGAGTGGGAAGCGATGGCAACATGGAGCGACAACTACAAGTCAAAATATAAAATAGAAAATGTGTGAATATTTCATTTGGCTTACCAACAGCATAAAAACAACAAAAAGCACAGTGGCACCGAAAACGGTTCCAAATACCACATGTAGCAGGCAACTCGCAGTAGCAGCAGCAGCAGCAACAGCAGCAGCAGCAGTCGCAAAAAACAACAACAACGCGCACGTCAATGTTAATTTAGTCAACGCCACAAAACAGCAGAAGCAACACAACATAGCAACAACAAATGAAACAATTCCATTGGGTATTGTTGCCCCCGACACAGCCACAGCCACAGCCGCAGTCCCCAACCCACCAGTTCCCGCTTCCCACTCGCCCCGTTTGCCTGATTTCACATGTGCTTCTATGTCAACTTTCATGAAATTAGTTGGCAACATGACGAGCTGCCAGCGACACCGCCCTGCGGCACAAACACGCCCATTAGCAGGCCGCATCGGGATAGCTAGCTAGCTAGGTAGGCCGAAGAAGCCTTTGCCCGAGGAGGAGTGGGAGGTGAGCTGTGGGTGGGTGGTGGGGATTGGACTGTGCCTAATGCGCAGCTGACACCTTGCCAAAGTAGTTTTCGCTGTTGCTGTGCGCGGTTAATTCACAGAGCCACAAAACAGCCAGAAACGTGGAGGTCCCAATGGGGATTTAACCAACAACAGGCCTTTGCTTTCGTTTGCGGGCTATGCTTGGCTTGGGGTTCGGGTTTGGGTTTGGGCTTTGGGCTTTGGGCCTGGCGCCACTTGCCCTGGCCACGCCTCGCATGCTGTTTAGCTTCAGCTTCAGCTCTGTAGCCTTTGTGCACGTGTTGCAACACCGCAGCGGCCAACCGACGCCGACGCAAACGCCGACGCCGACGCCAAAGCTGTTGCCACAGGCGACGGTTGGCGTTGGCATTGCTGCTAATTAAAAAAATTTTACTCAGCCCCCGCCCCGACCTGCGAGCCATTTGTTTTAATTATTACAAATGGCCGAAAACTAACAATCCAAGTGCGCAGAAATTGCACTCAGCACTTAAATTAATTTAATAAAATAAATATTCTGACAGCTTTAAAATAAATGTAAAAAAAATCAAATGCATTATTTGAAACTGAATACTTTCGATTTAAGCAATAAAAACATTTCTGATTTCACTTTTGAATTGAAAGTGGTCAGTTGCAATGGGAAAATGAAGCTCGAAGTGTGTTTTATGTAAACATTCTAAATTTGTTAGTCTTTGCAACTTTCTCGGGCAGGTTCAACTTGTAGCTGTCAACGAAAACAGTTGTTTCCAGTCTTAGCATTGCCTCCAACATACATTCACCCAATTCGATTTGAGCCCAGACCAACCCAACCCAACCCAACCCAAACCAAGCCAAACCAATCCAATAAAATGCTTAGACCCGACCACTGCGAAACGCAGCTGTTAAATCGATAAAAACGTTTCAACTGCAATTTTGGCTATCGGTTTTTGGCGCACATTGCCAGCAACTACTTGTAGATACAATATGCTCGATAGCCATGGCCACCGAGTTGTCCCCACATTAGATACAGATACACAGATTTAGTTGTATGCCCACGGGAGTAGTCAACGTTGATTCGTCCGAGTGCGTCGTGTGTGTGTTTGTGTGTGTTTGTGTGTGTGTGTGTGTGTGGGTGTGTGTACGTGTGTGGGCTGTGATAAATCCGTAACGAGGAATCCGCACTGTACCATAACCAACGCAACAAGCGAGCACAGCTAAGAAGCTGCTGGCAACCCTGGCCTGGCCTCAACAGTCGTCCGGCCTGGCCGATAAGCTGAACTGCCCGTCCAGCTGGGCATCCAGTCCACCCAGCCAGGCCAACCATATGGATGAAAAACTAAAAATGGCATTAAAACATCGTAATCGCAGACCGCCGCACGGCTCGGGTGGATTTTCATTTTCATTTTCACAAGCGCATGGCGTAAAACGGAAAAACAACCCCGTCCACGGGCTAAGTTTCTTCGATAGACATACGTATATGTATAAATGTAGTGTAACTGTGTGTGTGTGTGTGTATTGTTTTTTTGGTTGAGGGTGGCTTTATTTGCCAGTGCCAAACAGCCTGCAAAGTTGTCCTATCTCTGAGCTATTGAAGTTTTTCCATTTTCAAATTGAAGCGGGAGGGTGTCAAATACACATTCATTTAATTACAGCAAAGTAACAATTGCTATTGCATTTTAATGGGTTTGTTTTCTTCTTCTTTTCAATTCGCTTACTTTGGTAGCTTGTGGATTAAACGATCGAAACGATATTTACCTGAAATGAGACAAACAATTTGAAAAATAGTTAATCAAAACAGTTTAAAGAGTTGATGTATTTTAAAAAATAAAATTCACAATAGAATATTATATATAATAGTCTGAAAAGTGACCCACTTTTGGATGAGTTTAAGTAAAATAAGAGCAAGTAGATCTTCTGTTGTGCTGCAATTGGCAGCTGGCAAAATGCGTGGAGAAGTTTTCTACAATTTCAAGCTCGATTGAACCCAATTCGAGTGCTCAATTGCCTTGCGGCTATTACACTTAATCGGCTGTAAGAAGCAATTAAGAAAAAGTCAACTGCAGACCCGCTAACCAATTCCAACTTAAGAGCAGCTGGACGGAGTGTTGATTAAGCAGCCACAAAGGCAGTGGAGCAATGAGTGGCAAGGGAACGGCAGGGGAGGGGGCAGGCGAGGCGCAAAATCAACAACAGTTGCCAAGACAAACACAGAGCAGCAAGCAAAAAAATTACTTAATTAGCTGCCTCAAGATCCTTGGCCAGCTCCTTTTTGGCCATGGCAAAGACGAGCAAAAAAGTTGCGACCAAAGTGTAAATTGAATGAAATATTCATGCAGAGATTTTGCCGGACGATGTCGGAGCCCAAAATTGGCAACAGTCAGTGTGAATGCGAATACAAATGCGGATACGAATGCGAATGCGAATGCGAATGTGTTGCGGATGCTGGCCGATGTTTTATTGAATCGAAAATCTCATTATCACCTCGACGCATTCTTTGAATGCATTTGGAGGCGAATACGAAACAGGTCCCAACTCCAGACAGCATCCAGTGTCTGTCTGTCTGTCTGTCTGGAGCCGAGAGGAGCTTCGGCATTGGCATCGGTCAGATACTCGCAGCTAATTATCGTAATTATTGCAAATTTACAAATTGATATGAAATTGATTAGTGCCCCAGTGGAACGGAGACGACAACGCTGACGTCGTCGATGACGTCGTCTGGGAAGTCAGTTGGAGAAACTCGTTTCTCTCGAGATTCATCGCACTGTGATTTGCACCTTTGGACTGCCTCCGCCTGTTTTAATAAATGCCTTTTAAGATGTGCCAGCAAAAATGCTAATTTCGCTCCAAAAAAAATTGGTAAAAAAGGTGTTAAAGTCAAAAGATGTCAATGATGGGAACATCTGCATCTTTGGATGTGTGAATATATATATACATATGTATAAGAATATATGTATTTATTTTAGTAGGGTTGCCATCGGGTCAGTGGCAACACTGCGGATAGTCGCTCAATTTGTCCACAAAGAAACTCTCATGGTGAGAACAAATTTTTCAATTAAGCCATTAATTCACTTCGCGCCACACACACACCAGTAAATGTACCCACACACACACACACAGATACACACATACACTCGATCATCATTATTAGCATCATCACCATCATCATAGTCATTGTCGTGCCTTCTGTCGCATTATTTTATTAAGCGTCCACTTTTACATTCACATCCACATTTGCAAACATCCCAAAGTCCAAGAGTTGTCTCCAATTCAAATATATCCATCTCTCTCTCTCTCACTCTCTCTCACTGTCTCTTTCTCTCTCTGTCTGCCTGCCTGCCTGCCTGTTTGCTCTCGTTGCTGTTTATTTGCTCGTTGTGTCCACTTTTTAGCAAATTTTATTCATGTCTGCCTCCGAATGTGTCTCTCCACAGTTGTTCTTGTTGCTGCTTCGTTTTGCTCACATTGTAAAGTTGTCGCCACATAAAGTTGTTCGTTTCCCCAGCATATGAAATGAGTTTATTTCAGCGCCAAGTTCTTGGCTGATCTGCATCTGGAGATGATGATTAATTGAATTGTTCCTGCCTCATTCTTGATTAGTTTCGAAATCGATGAATTCTTTACCCATTCACCAAACTGTTTTATTATCTTCTATATTTTTGTATGTTTATAAATATATTTTTATCTGATATATTTTTAACAGTCGTTGCTAAGCTGTCAGCTATTCTGTATTATGAATTGTATTCCCTTGACTTTTACAAGCCTTGGCAACGAATCACATATGAGCAGTTACAGCAATCGATAACTCAACTTTAGGAGCAGCAGCAGCAGCAGCTGTTAGATGGTAGCTGGCACCGCCTGGCCACCATCCACCATCCACCATCTATTAACACCACCACCACCATCACCACGACCAGCACCATGCCGAGGCAGAGGATTGAACTCACAGACAGTTACTAATTTTCAACACCTTCGCCTCTGGTGCGCCTCTGCGGGTTGCCGGCGACGTCGCCAGTTGGTTGCTTGGCTGTTGGCCTGTTGGGTTGTTGGGCTGGTTGCTTGGCTGGTGTTCATGCAAATGGAATACTTTTCACCTGCCTCCTTTTTTTGGGGGAAAAGAAAAAACTGTGTGGCATGCATGCGTGTTGTTGCTGGTGGAAATTGCATGTTATTAGCATTAGCCGCATACACGATCCCTTCTGCTGATAGTAAAACCATATTTTATTTTTATACAAAATTTGCGCGCTTAGACGTTTTATTTACCAATAACCAGCGAGAAACCTCCATGCCAGGCAACGCCACACCACATTATCTCCACCCCAAGCTCAGCCACAGCCCGTTGGCCAGGTTCGGGTATGGAAAACCGCAACAGTGTCGCAGCATAATAAGAAGACATTACACCAACAACAGTAGCAACAGCAATAATAACAACAACAACAACAGCAACAGCAGCAGGTAAAACAACAATAACAACAACAATAATAACAACCTTTGCGTGCCAACATGCAATTTCAATGTAACCATCACAAAAAGACAGAGAGAGTGAGAGAGAGAGAGGGAGAGTCGGAGAGATAGAGAGAGAGAGTGAGGTGAAATAAACACTCGTCTATGAAAAATTGTGAATAAATTTCCAAATACCAACTAAGCGATGACGACGCACAGTGGTTCAAACTGATTTAAATGACAAGCAATATTTGAATAAAGTTGACTGAGCATATTTAAATTTAATTTGGACAAAATTCGTTTTTGTTCCAAATAAATATATAACATAAAATAATTATATATTAACAAATATATATTACAATATTAGTTCAGTTTGACTTTTAGTCAGTGTGCAGACAACGAGTAAATATTACGTATACGCCACATGTACTAAATCGAAGCGTCGCACGGCATTCAAACTGTTTTGTGTGCCGTGTTTTGCGTTCAGCTGCCACACATAGATTTTGTAAGATTTCAACGATGTGTGGCAACTTTTGCCAACGCCCTCCATCAATGTGACTCCGCCCCCCTGCCGCCGGCCGCCAGCCGCTGGCCACCTCCGCCCGTGCCTCGCCAGACGCACTCTGCTGCTCAACTCCAATCCTTGCCAGGCACGGGGCGCCACAAACTTTCTGTTTGTTTATCATTAAGACATTTTACACTTTACACTTTACATAGGGTTGCCTTTCATAATCTGCCGCTGGCATATGTCCCCGTGTGTGCCAATGTGTGTTGTATATACATATGTGTGTGTGTGTGTGTGTGTGTGAGAGTTGAGGATATTGGCGCCGCTGGCTGTTTGTGCTGCGGATTAAGCGCCAACCACGACCAACTGCGTCCAAGCTCACAATTCCATCCCCAGCTGCACCAACTCCTGCTCCACTTTTGGTAAGTCAGCAGCAACTCATGTGTAAGAGTGTGTGTGTGCGTATGCATGTGTGTGTGTGAGCGTGTGTGACTTACACGACTCACTGGCTGGTACTTTACGGGCCTAATTACAATCATTTTTCTGATGTCGTTTGGCATAAATTTCTAACGTGACGTGGCGATAGACATCTAACTGACTCGTTCCCGCTTTCAATTTGAACAACATGACAATTTGCAGAGTCCGACACGAACATGGCGGCCACTAGGAGCCAAGAAGTCGGCGGACACACGGGGGGTGCACAGGTCTGTGTCGGTAAGAAACGTGTGTGTTGAGCGATTAAAATCAGCAGGTCGCTGTTGTCAATCAAAAGCTTCAACTGCAGCAGCAGCAGCAGCAGCAGCAAATGAGCAACTACAAATAGTAGACGAGTACTCGTACTATTCACGAGTGCATTTAGACTACGATCAGAGAGTTCGTTCGGGTCGTTGCTGCTGCTGCTGTTGATGTTGCTGCTTCATTTGAAATGCGCAATAGACGCCGCCTCAACCAGAGTCACATCCAGCGGCAACGACCACGTCTCGCTGGCGGACCGCCCGAAAGTGTTGGCGATGTGCGCCGCCGGTGGCATTTAACCGCTGTAAATGAGTTTATCTGGCGCAATCAGCAATTTTCGGTATCCGCTTTGAGTCACAGTCAACAGCAACAACAACAACAAACACAAACAGATGACGATTCCAGCTGAGGCTGAATCTGAAGCTTCGTCGCCAACGTTGCGACTTCGTTGCGCATGTGCAGCTGAATGTTAATTAATTGAAATGTACTCGAGCCTCACGGCAGTGCGACGGCAATGGCGAAGAAGACAGCGCCAGCGCTTGTAACAACAACAACAACATCAACAACAACAACAACTGTAGCAACAACAACAGCAACAAAATACAATAACGACAACAATAAGTACACAATATACGGACTGAAGTCGACTCCAAGTCGGGATCCCCATTGGCAATCGCGATCGCTGGCGATAAGCAAATTGCAGGCGCTGTAGTTCAAAGGAAAACGACAATTATGCGACACTAAAAACCCGATACCGAATTAAAACAAGAGCCTTGAGGCCACACTGCATGTGGCAAGCAGGGTAATCGGGATGAGCGGAACAGTGAGAGATGAATCTTACATAAAAATGGCGACTGAAAGTGGACTGATTGATTGGAAAGTGGATAACTGAACAGCACAGAGCCAATTTAAGCTCTACAAAGAGAGAATTTATAAAATGAGACAAGCCAGAGGAAAACATTCGATTAAGTCATCAATAGATAAATAACTAACAAAAAAGATTTGATTTTATTTAATTAATGTCAACTAAAGGCTGACGAAATAAAAAATATAAATTGTAAAATATTCAATTAAAATAAATTTAAAGTAAGTATAAATAAAAATAAAATAAATTTGTATAAGATTTCTGGGGTATTTAAATGCAAAATGGTTCAACATTTCTTGGATGAAAAACCTGAGGAAATGTCAGATAATACAGGTATCTATATTTATATAAAAAAGATAGATAATTAATTCTTTAAGATCAAGTCCGTTAAGTGTGCGTTTCTTTACTAGTCAACAAATTTGCATCTTTAATAATAATAATAATAGAGTAATTTTTGCTGAAACTAAAAAAAGTTATTATCTTTCATTTTGTTCCTTTTATTATAGGATTAATATTATAAACCTATGCTTGTGCTAAAGGTAAAGATACTTTTTGAAATACTTTCTGCAACTAGATTTTATCTGCCATCCGCGTCTCCTACGCCTAATTCTAGCCTAACTATTGCCACTGGCTAATGACCCATTAGTAACAACAAGATCAACTAAAACAACAACAACAGCAACAACAACTGCAACAATAGCACTCATGGCTAATTAAGTTATTTGCTGCTAGTTGGCAACTTGTTGCCGTCGGCATTTGGTTGACATTCGAGTGCAATTGACTTAATCCCCGGTAAGTCGCTGCACTCCCTGACCCCTGCCCATCCCCGCCCCCCCACAAGCGACCCCCCGATGAGGTGCAGCTACAACTCGCATTGTGCGCTTGCCTTATTTGTAGCGACAACAACTGCAACAACAACAACAACAACAGTATTAAACGAAGTCACTGGCTTTGCGTTGGCGGCTTGTTGCCAGTTGCACGTTGCAAGTTGCAAGTGGCCAGTTCGCCTTGTGCTTGTATGTTAATTTGTTGGCGTTGGCATCTTTAGTCCGTTGTAACCTGGTCTAGTTGGTTGCATGGCAGCAGCGCGTGTCATCATTAACGTGGATTCTTCCCTGGCCTGGCTATTGTTGGCCCTTTTGCATTGTTCCAGCTGCCCCAACCCCAACTCCAGGCCTATCCCTTTTCCATTTTCCATTCCCAGTCCCGTTTGCTTTCCCTGAAAGTGGCCATGTGCATCTTATGAGACCGCTTGCAACAATAGCGACCACATTAATGGTAATGGCAACACCAGCGGCAACAACAAATGCAACAACAGCAACAACGGCAGCGACAGAAGCGACAACAGCGACAGTTTCATCTGACCCAAAAACTAAACAAAACAGGCAACAGGCTTAATTTTACCAGTTGGTTTCGCCAGACTAACAAAGTGGCCCACGAAACAGTCAACTAATAATTCAAGTGTTGTTTTCATTTCGACAGCTTAGAAACAGGGAGTAGACGACGGGAACATAGGTTCAGTTTGAAAAGGAAATTCGGAAAATTTATAGAAAGCCATTAAAATTTACAACTTTCTGAAAATAGTTTCTATATTTTCAGATTGATTTTGAACAAATAAAATTAAGTTTAAAATAGGACGAAACAGCTATAAAACTATATCTAAACAGCATGTTATCATTGAGATTTGTATCCGATTCTGTTGATCATTAGCATTTCGCCAGCTTTAATTTACACCGACTGCTTGATTTGTTGATCTTGCGAAAACTAATACAGATTAGAGCCAGAAATACAAACTAACCTTTGGCTTGACAAATCTATTGTGTTAACCAGTTCGAGATTAATGTGTACACAAAAGTTGATCACAATTTCATGTTGTTCTCTTTTTCTTTTTTTATTTGTTTTGCTAAATCGAAAATTCAAGTAACACAGTTCAGGTTCGAAGCGATCTTGTGGCTCAGTGGGAACTAGTTGACCAAAGAAAAAAAAACAACAATCTCTGTGGCAAAATCTTCCCAAGCTGCTTTGATTAAGCACTGTGACATTTCTATTGCCTGCTCCACAGAAATTGAAATTAATGGCAGATTGATCGGAATCGGAATCGGAGTCGTTTGCATGTGGTCATATTAATAGATTCATGGATTCATGGATGTTGCTCTTGGCATTATCTGCTCTCGTGATCATTGCCTTATGCAAATGTTGCGTGCTTCTAAGCGAGAGAGAGCGAGACAGAGAGAGAGAGAGAGACTGGGTAATAAAATTTGTAATTTAATTGCAAACGCAACTGAGATATAAACTTGGCCAATTGCAGTGACAACAACAGCAACATGGCATCATCATCACCATCATTGAGAGTTGCATCTGCATTTGTGTTTCTGCGTGTGTGTGTCGATGTGTGTGTGTGTGCGGCATATTTTGTTAGAGATTATCGGCGACAGGTGACAATGACAGCTTCATTATAAAGCAATTAGTGCAAAGTGATTGCGCCAGTGTGTGTGCAGCTGGGCACACTGACTATGGACTGTGGCAAGTTAATTTTTAATAAGACACACAGGCACACTGCGACAAACAGCCAGTGACAGGAGTCACATGAACTGCCAGGACTCCCACACACACAGACTGACAGAGAGAGAGAGAGGGGGAGACTAAGAGTGCACTTGACTGTCAGACAGGTTGCACTGTTGTCTGGCCACAGTTCAGGAGCGCCGCAGCTTGGGCCTTGTATTCAATATAACAGCATGTTGTACAACGCCAGCAACAAGAAACGGCAGCAACTGCAACAACAACAGCAACAACAGATGCTGGAAAATCTAACGAATATATATGTAAACGATATGCTAGAAAAATGTCAGTCAAACTGTCGCTTCCAACACACGCGCAACAACAACAACAACAACAGCAGCAGCAGCAGCAGCAGCGGCAGCAGCAACAATAACAGTAACAACAATTTTAGTCACTTGATGCTTATATTGAAAATTGTTTTCTGCAATGCATTTTGCATGGGTAGCGTTGTTGCATCCGTCGGACTACTCAGTGTTCGGTTGCGAGTATTATGTATGAGTACTCATGAGTGTATGCGTGAGTTTACCTCAGCGCTTTGAGCTCTGGATACCAGCTGCGAGTGCGGCAACAGTGGCGGCAAAAAATAAACACATTTATGGAAATTTATTCATAGAACTTATGAAACCGATAGACAACAACCAGCAACAACAATAACAACAACAACAACAACAACAATAAGAGCAACAAGAACAACTACAGCTATGACAGCAACAAAAGAGGCTGCCTGACTGGGTCGCCTGTCCACTCGTCCATTCGCCCAGGGGCTGCAGCAGGGGCTCCCTCTGCCTACCCTCCCCACCTCTGCTTTGACCACATGTCTGGGGGCTGAGAGCCAGGTTTAGTTTTGCCAAACAGTTGCCAGTTTTTTTTTTATGTTTTCATTATTATTATTTATTTTTTTGATGCCGCTGAGCAGCCTTGGGTGAGCTTCTGTATTCCGAAATGATTGCCACTTGCTTGTTGTATTCACCAAATAAACACGAACAACACACTGTCCCTGACAGTGAAAGTGCAAATTGTGTGAAAAAGGTATATAGGATCAGAAGATATATATAGTGAGAGCACAAAAGAAGAGCTAAGCATACATCATTAACTCGAATATAATAAACTATATTGAATTTAAAATATCTTACTTAAAAAACATGCAGATGTAGCAATTATGTTAAGTACAATTGTATTTAAAATGCAAACCAAGTATTCAAATAATAATATCTTAATTGTATTATAAATTACAAACAAATATTTCAGATTATAAAGATAATCGGCGACGTGCTGTCTGAATATTTCAGTATTTTGAAATCTTTCGACAAGCATTTAAAATTGACAATCATTTAAAATTAATTTGCAATGTTAAACAATTGAAATTGAATAATTTTCAAGTTTACCAACGTTTAATGTAATTGTCAGTGTTGCACGCTTGGCGCCCTGTCGTGGCACATCAATAATGCCACTACACACAGACATAATTAAAGATTCACACGCATTCACACTCATAAAAGAGATTCATGTGCACTGGCACTCAATAGATTCAAACAGCAGAAAGAAACTTAAAATTATTCACAAAATATGAGCGTGAAATGATTTATGACTCAATAACATTAACAACAACAACAACAAAATCAGAGCAAACATCGTGTGAGTGTATGAGTGCATTTGTGAGTACGAGTTGTTACAGCGAATCTGATGGCTATTCATTTGTCCTTCTCTCTCTGTCTCTCCTTCTCTTTATCATCTTTCATCTTTTTCATCTCCATGCGCTAATTATTTCATATGCTTGTAAAGTGCTGCTGCCTCCTTCTCTTTCTCTCTTTCTCTGGGACTGTCTCAGCCCTTATTTGTCTCTCGCTCTTGCTCGGTTTTTCCTGTCTGTTTGTCTGTTGTGCTATTGCCTACTCATTCATTTCATTCATTTGCTGTCATTTGCTGGCATTTACTTAGAACAACTTGTTTGATTATTGAACCGGGCAAGTGTTTAACCCGCAATTCACAATTTACAATTTACAATTTACGATTCGAGATTCGCGTTTTGCGATTTGTGATTACAACTAATTTGTTTTGTAAAACGTGTCCGACTGTCTCTCCGTCTCTCCGTCCGTCTCTCCGTCTGTCTGTCTGCCGCTTTTTGTACGCTTAGTCTGGCAACTGCTGGCAACTTTGAAAAGATTTATGAACTGTTTTAATGATCTAATTAAATTGCAACTAGCCATGAATATCATCAGCCGGTTCACTTCACTTCGTCCCTCGCCCCTCATGTTTCCATGTTTCGACATCATAACTCTTTGAAACTATGTGAAGTAGGGGTTTGATGGCGGCGATAGAGTGGGATGGAGCGGGATGAGTATATCGCCAGTGGATGACTATATTTAATTATCGACACGCGCTTATGCAAATTCAATTGATGTTACTTGAATATTAATCCCAATTTGCAAAGATTGCTATATACATAGTTGAGCAGCAATTGTGCATGAGAAAATTGCAAAAGTAAGATTGATTACGTATTTTTGAGAGCTAAATTAAATATATGTAAATAAGTAATCTACAGCATGATAAAATCCGTTGAAATGAAACTTCCCATTTTTGCATCGCATAATTAAAAGTTCTCCAAACAATGCAAAATAAATATTATTAATATTTTTTTTTTACATAATTAAAGATAACCTTGCTCAAAATATAAAATCATTTTCGATATAAACAATTTATAAATGTATTTAGTTGTAATTTTTCTCTTTGTTGTCAGATTAATTCAGTAATTTATATAAATACTTTTAATTAAAATATATTTACCTTAGTTTTGTGATTGTTTTTGTGTCTTTTTCGATATAATTCTTGTCTTGTTGTTGGTTGTTGTCTTGGTTGTGTAAAAATCGGTGCCCAAAATATATGAGTATATATCTATATATATATATATATCTATTTATATTTATATATATTCTTGTGTACTTTGCTCAGCTTAGTCTTAGTGCGTAAATGTTGATGATTCTTATTGATGGTTTCTTATACACTTTACTATATATACAAATCGACTTGTTTATGTCTTGTTGTTGTTTACCTTTGAGACTCGCGTAAGTTTAATTTATTAATATATATATATGTATTTATGTATATATTTAATATCACAATTTCTTTTTAAAAACGTCGACGTTTTGTTAGATTTACACTTATTTTAAATGATTCTGTTGCGCTTTAATTTATTTTACGTTTTATTAAATGTTTTATTTACAAAATCGATAATCACAATTTTTGTTGGTGAATTTATAAATATATAACTAAGCACGATTTATATTTATATATATATATATATTATATACACGCACGCACATACACATATGCACACATCGAATCACCAAATAAAAGGTTGCGAATGTTTTGTTGCTGAGTTTTTGGATTTCGCATCTGTTGTTATTGTTGTTGTTGTTGTTGTTGTTCTTGTTGTATTGTTGCTGTCGAATTCGAAGATGAACTTTTTGAATTTCTTAAAATTTTGCAAACGATACAAAAGCAAAATGAATAAAACTCGCGCCACAGCGATGGCAATCAGAACGATAAACGAAAGGACGAGAAGACGCAAACGCAAATAATTTCGATGTTGACGGGTCGACTTGCGTTTTCTACCCATAAACAACAAATATTTTGTATATTATTCAGGGTCAAAATCAATTCGAATAGTCGTCGAGTCGCGTCGAGTCGCGTCGAGTCGAGTCGAGTACGAGACTCAGTCTGCAACTGGCACTTGGTCTGGGTCTGTGTGCTTATCACCATACGTTGCTTATCAGCTGTGCTCAGGGCTCAGGGCTCAGGTTCGGGCTCGGGCTTGGGTTCGGCGTTCTTTGCTGAGCCAGCGCCAAAAATTGGCTGAGATTTGGAATCGATTCGAATGCTTCTGTTGCTGCTGCTGCTGCTGCTGCTGCTGCTGCTCCTGCTTCTGCTGCTGATGATGATGCTGATGAAATTGATGTCGCTGTCCCAGTGTCTTTCCAAGTGCCGGTGACATCTCAACCCCCGCAGACACGAGAGTTCAGTTCGCGCTGCTGATGCTGATGCTGTTACTGTTACTCTTGCTGATAAGCCAGTTGCCCGCAATTGTTATTGTTAAATTTGTGAAAATTCAATTTAATACAATTTTTATATGTTGCTTCTTTGGATACTCTTTGCGCGGCTGCTTTGTCAGTCCACATACGATTTTCTACGTATTTTCCATGTCATTTTCGCGCACACTTTTTACTGATGCGGCTCCACGCGTTGGCTTCCTTCATTTTGCGCCAAAATGTTGCACACAATTGTTGTTTCTCAGAAATGTCACCTTAATTCCTTTTGCGGGTATCTTAAAACTCAAAACACAAAACCGAAACCGAAATCTTCCTTAAAATACACTAAAATAACACAAATACATTTGCGAATATATATTTGTGATGTGTTCCCTCAAGTGGAGATATTTTTACGTCAGTTTGGAATGAAGTTCGCGAGAACGAGTAACCGAGCAGCGGCGGCAGCACGTCTATTTGGCACGTTCATTCATTCACAACTAACCGTAAACGCTCGTAAACATGTATCTTTCAGATTCACAAACACAACTTACGCAGGCACAGCAACATTTAGCAACATGTTGCGCGCAAGCATGTTGCCCCATTCCCACGAACCTCGGAGAGCGAACTGGCGAATGAGCGAGCCGGCAACACAATATGATAAATGGCGGCATTGTTTCTGGAACATAGCAACTCACCAGAACAGCGCAGGCCATGTGCATAGAAACGAATTGGAAATTCGTTGGAATCGAATGTGTTTTTACAAGTTTAGAAGCTTTTGATGTAGCATAAGCTGTATTTACTAAAGTATATATATATGAATATAATCAGGATATATCACTAATATCACTGAATCACTGTTTGCACAGTTCAAATTTGTATATCCTCTGAAACATGAGGGAATAATGCATAGAAATAACAAACAATTAATTGTTTTTTCCGTTCGCTTTTCCTCTGAAGAAATAAATCTATTGTGAATAAAAAATAACCCTAATTCTTAATAAGATATGTTTTATTTTTAATTTATCTTATACTAATTTGAAGTAGCATAAATTAAAGCGCTTATTGGTCCTCATTATATTTAATTCTGCTCATTACTGACTGTTTCTATGCGGCATGACGCGCATTGTTGCTTTGCAACATTTGGTCGCGTGCATGTTGCCAGCATGTTGCGCGCCTGCTGCAAACTTGTTGGCTGCATGTTGCCAAAGCACAAATGAAGCAATGTCGAAATAATTGCAGTTAAAGTACTTGACAGCAAATGGGAATTTAATAAAAATGCATAATTTAGCTGCAGATGGGGCAAATGAAAAGCTAATAGATACAAATGACGGCCAGCTTATTGGGCATGCAACCGATAAGCGCTTTCGAAAATTCCAAATTGAATTGAGAATTGAATTCAAAATCATAAATAAATAATAGAAAAATTCAAAATCAACTACAATGCGTGGCGCCTTTTGATTTGGTGCCGATAATTGCTGTCATGAATATATAATAATTCTACAATATATTCAATATATGCTGTGCTGTGTGCGAGAGGGTTGCCGGGGGGGTTGGGCAGAGCAGGCGACCCAACATAGCGTTGTTTGGCCGTTTGTTGTTTGTTTAGCCGAAAACCCTTTCAACTTTTCTGGTTTTTTGGCTTGGTGGGAAACAGGCTGAACTTGAAATTCAGTTGTGAGCAGCAGCAGCAGCAGCAGCAGCGGCAGCGGCAACAACAACATCATAATCACAAAAATTACCGCCATGCATATGAAACACAAATATGCCGACGTTGTCGCAGACATCGACGCTGACGCCGCCGCTGACGTCGCTAAAAGCGCACGCAACAAACATGAATTTTTTTTGTGTTTTTTATATACACAAAAAGATTTATTGCTTTTGGCGGCGCAATTGTTAAGAGAGCGAAAGACAGGGACAGGGACAGCGAGAGACAGAGATAGCGTCTCATGAAATAGTAAAAAGTTGAGCTACAATTGAAAGTGAAAAGCGTGGAAACGTGGAAGTCATTGAGAATGTTGTCGTCGGCGTTGTTGTTGTTGTTGCAGTTGATGTTGCTGTTGCTGTTGTTGCTTGGTCGGTCAGCAACAGCAGGCCATGTGAATGGCTTCATTATACCTTCGTCCTGACTCTGGTTCAGGTCCTGGGGCGATTTTACCCAGTTGTTGTTGTTGTTGCTGCTCTAAAAATTTCTGATTTCAATATCCCTTTGCATACATTTAAGCGCTAATTGCGTGAAGCCATAAATCTAAAATTCTGTTTTTTATTGGACTATGCGTACGCAAGAAAATAATGAAATCTAAAAAACAAAAAAAAAAAACAAACCCAACTCAGACGTTGATAACTTTATTTAATGCATTTGCAACGCCACAAGAGCAACAGTTGTTGTTGTTATACTTACTTTTGCTGTTATTGTAATTGTTGGCGTTATGGATTCTATAATTGATTAAAGGCCATTTCTAGATTTCATTTCGGGCTAAGACTATCAGCAGCTGCACACAACTAGCATTAAAAATAACACACACATATTTTGTAGTAGAATAAATTGAACAAAAAACACATTTTTGAAATCATTGGAAAAAATTTCGCTGTTAAATAAATTATAGAGATATCTTTCTTTAACCTCTAAAGCCAAATGGATAAATTCATAAATATTATATACGTTTCCTAGAAACCCTTTCCAAATTTATGAAGATTAAACCGATAACAACTAACACATTGGTCGAATTGGATAAGTAAATTTAATAATTAAGTTAACATAAGAACAATTCCAATCAATGATACAATTTTTTGCTTAAATTCCCAAAATCGCTAAGGCCTATGAGAAAAGATATTGTTGCCATTTCCGATTGCTTTCATTTTGTGTGATTCGGCTACTGTTAATTTAATTTATTTGGGCATCTGTTTCGAGCACATTTAACATCCATTAGGCGAGGCAATTCTCTTGATTGCACTTACATCCTTCACACAGCCGCCCTCCATCCACCCACTCCCACTCCCTTCGCCCGCTGCTGCAAATGCTTTTTGCTCCTGTTGTTGCTTCTGCTGGGCGTCATCAAGAGCGTTTTCCGATCCCCTCTCTGCCATTTGAAATGGTCGAAAATCACGAAAAAGACAATTGCCAACATAGAGGAACGTATCAAAAACAATTGCTGGCAAATCCGTTGAATTGAAATTTCAACTTACGCACCCGAAATCGAGGGCAGTGCAACCGCCCTAGTTGAGTTCCCTGTGCCCTGTCCGCTTTTCCCTGTTCCCTGTCTGTTGTCTGCTGTCCGAGCACAAAGCTGACAAAGACGAAAATCAGAAATCGTAACGTGGCGCATGTCCTGGCAGCAGCCACTAGACTCGAAATTAGAACCTCCCATGCACAGCTAATGGTCGCACTCGCAGCTCGCAGCTCGTAGCTCGCAATTGGGATGCGGTGCAGAGCCGGGCAGGGCAGGGGGAAAGATATTCCAAACTCCCATATCCGCACACATTCCACATTCCGCATATGAGTATTGAACGACGAAATGAAACGCACATAAATCAAAATGGCCGGACAGCGGACCAGCGGACGCCGCACTCTCCCTCTCCCTCTGCCCATTACCATCTCAACCCCCTCAACGATCCCTCCTCATGCTCTCCCTCTCTCTCTCACACACACACACTGTTGGTTAGACTGACAGGCTGGCTGGCTGTGGCAGGCACACGGGAAATGAAACTGAAAAGGGAAAGGAAACGGCATTTTGCTCTGCCTCTGCCTGAGCCACAGTTCCAGTCTCCGTTTCAGTCACTGCCGGGGCACAAAGGGAGCTCTGCTAACGGGTGCGGCGGTGGTGGTGCTGCTGATGGTGCTGGTGATGGTGATGCTAGTAGTGATGGTGGTGGTAGTGGGTAGCAGGGCGAGCATGGCTGAGTGCGCGCTGCTGAACAAATGAAATGACGACGGGTTGACTGCCTGTCAAAAGAACAAACATGGGCGCACTGCGTCGCCGCCGCCGTCGCTGCCGTAGCCGCTGCTGCTGCCGCCATAGGAAATCAAATGAAATGAAATGCACACATGACGAAACAAAAGCCCAAGCGCAAAAACCTAAAAAAAAGAAGAAACAGCAACAACAACAACAACAACAGCAGCAGCAAAAAATTATCAACCAAAAAGCGAAGAGGCCTCGCCTGGCAGCAGTCAGGCAAAGCCACATTCATATCCACATCCACACAACCCCATCTACATCCACATCCACATCCAGATCCAAAGTCAGGCAACACACAACACACAAAACAAAAGCTCGGAACAACAGCCGAAAATAAGCGAAGGCAAAAGGAAACCAACGGCCATCATTGTAATCATCACCAGCAACGACAACGACAACAGGCAACGGCAAAAGCAGCAGGCAGCAGGCAGCAAGCGGCAGGCAGCAAGCGGCAGGCAGCAAGCGGCAGGCAGCGAGCGGCAGGCAGCATGCAGCCTGAGCCCGCAGCGGGCACAGAATGGGCCACAGACAGGCATCAGTTTACCCCCGCAGGAGCTCCCCAGTGTGTATGTGTGTGTGTGTGTGTGTGTGTGTTTGTGTTTGTGTGTGTGTGGGTGTGTGTATTGCGCTACCAAAGAGTTGCCAACGGCTATGGGAATGTCATGTGTTCGAGTCCTGCGCATCGTGGTTGCTGTTTTGTGGTTCACTCACACAATTGTTTTTATTGTTTTTGTTTTTGTTGTTGTTGTTGTTGTTTTTGGTGTTGTTGGTGTTGCGACCGCCGCCAGCGAGTGACTGAATATTAATTAACGCTAATAGAATTGTTGTGAGCAAAAACATCGAACTGCATTCGAGTGGGAGATGAATGATGGCTTTCAACAAGATTCCAACTGAATTGTTACACGACCAACGCGACCAGTTGTTACCGTTGAATCAACTCCCTCCACGGGGAGTTCTGTTATAAATTTAAGTTTGTATAGTTATCCGTTAAGGACATATAAAATAAAGCTGTAGAACAAATCTGATAGAAAGGTCGAAAGCTACAATTCCGATTAGGCAACATTAAATCAAACATAAGTCCTTTCTAACCATTCTTGAAGTATTCAAACAATTAATACATCTCTAGAATTCTTATATATCATTTTTAAAGAAGACATAGGTTTTTTTTAAATTCACAGGATTTTCTTAAATAGCTCTAATAAATTACTTTCAAGTTGGTTGTTCAGATTTAATATATAATTAGTTTTCCTTAAAATTGTTTACGAACTGCTTTCGATATATTAATATATTTGATTATTGATTAAATGAATATTTTTTTAAATTTTCTGTTTTTCTGTACATTTTCTTTAAGTGTATACAAATTACATAATTTAAGCAGTTGTTAAAATGTTCTAATTATCGAGCATTATAAATCACACCTGTCCTCATTTCAAGAACTCATTTCTCACACAGCCATTTTCAGTAGAAATGTCCGATAAAATGATCCTTGCACGCCCCCGAACGCCATCGAGTGAAAGAACTCGAACATCAAGTGAAAATTGAAATGTTTTCTTTGTAACGAATATCAATTTCGACAGGGACGAAACCAAACTGAAAAAGGACACGCAACTAGGCTCGGTTCAGCTCAGCTCGGCTAGGCTAGGCTAGGCTAGGGGGATCGGGGATCTGGCGGAGGTTGGCAAAGGACAGGCGACAGGCGTTGTCCTGTGCCTGGTGTTGGCAACGCACATGTTCCAATCTAAGCGAACACAGCGAACGGATACAAAAACTGTACATGGCATGATTACACTTACACGCTGCCAGTTGTTCTCGGTGTTGTTCTTGTTTTTGTTGTTGCCTACGAAAAAAGAATTTCAATTTTAGAAACGTGTTCCGGTTTTTTTCTCTTCATTCTCCAATGTGTTCTGCGAGCGATTGGAGGGTGAAAGTATAGCAAGAAAAATTTTTTTTTTTTGGGCGAACTACACACGCTGGACGTACACAGATACGAATGCAGATGCAGATATATAGATATAGATACAGCTACAGATACATTTACAGATACAGCTACAGCTACATTTACAAGCGCCGAGTTGCTTTGAGTTGTCTTTGGGAGTTTTTGGACACTTTCGGTGCGTGTGTCGGAAAAAAAACACCCCCGGACAATGACGGATGACGGACTGCTGATGTAATGGCGGAGTGCGAGTGTGAGTGCGAAAGAGAGCGAGGGCGGTAAAGTGTCTAAAATCATGCCCGGAGCTAGGCAAGGCAGCTGACGAACTGTCACTCGCAGCGAGAGGGATTTTTGTGAATGGCGTGTGTCCGAGCGAGGCAGGGCTGGGGGCGTGGGCGGGGGTGCGTTGCGTTGCGCTCGGATTGATTGCTTTCAAAATGGGCTGCTCGAGCTCGAACTACAAAATGGCTGCCGCAGCAGCGCAGAAGCTGTGTCTAACGGGGGGTCTTAGGCGGCAGCTGCCGTTGGGGGCGATATTGTCATGCAAATGCAAATGGGTCTTCATTTCCGCGGCATGCACTTTGATTAATATTCATAAATATCCTGCGTGCTGTGTCTGGCAGCAGACAAAGGTGCCAGGCGATAGAGAAACAAGCAACAGCAACAGCTACAACAAAAAGGAGCAACAACAAAAAACCTGGCAACCGGAAAATGGAAAATGTTAATTGTTGCCTCGCGACGCACTCAAGTCGAAAGCGCACGCAGTGGAAATCGAAGTGGAAATGGAAATTGAAATGGGACTGTGTATTAAAGTTTTCCCATTTTGTAGGTAATTCTTTTGTTTTTTTTTTTATATTTTATTTTCAGACCAAGCGAAATGTGTTGAAACACATTTTGGGGAACATCGCGCGGGCGGCAGGCAGACACCAAAAAATTTCGAAAATTATTCATGAATAATTTGTAGGCCTGTTTTGTTTTTTTGGTTTTTTTTTTTTGGGTTGGGTTTGAAAATTGTTCCGTTCGTCTTACAAAAGTTTAATTGGTTACGCCTGAGAGCCACTGGGATGAGTTAAATATACAATGTATACACCCCCATTGAACAATGGCTAATGGGTTATGCTTCTAACTAATATACTTGAAGACAGCACTACGATCTGATGTTAGGTTTCACTAAGATGGACTTAGATAACACTCAAGAAGGTCAGCGAACCACTTGGATACGGAAACTCTTATACAGAAATAATATATAAGAGAAGAAGTTGGGCTGTTGTTTATTTATTAATTATTTATACAAGTTAAATTCATCAAAAATAATAAATGTTTCCTCAATACGAATGCTATAATAGTAAATATAAATGATCGATTTAAAATTTGAAATTTATTTGCTGTCACTTACACTGAATTTTTAATTATATTGAGTAGAGTGTTAATTTTACCTATAAAGAGAAAGAAACTTTAGTTAGTAAGGTTGCCACAATACGACGGCCCTTTCAGGCGCGATTCATGTAAACAAGTGAAATGCACTTATAAATTCGTCACACGAACACGTGGCCCAAGGAAATTGAATTACATTTCCTATTCCCGTGAACGGTTTCCCTCCCCATTTCCAACTCTTATCATTAGGGCAATGTCCACTGTTTGCTCGGCGTACTTAGTGAAAAAACATAATTTGAAATGAAAACACCAAAATCAGTCCAGAAATGTATCCAAAACAAAGGTTGAGCAGCCAGCCCAAGACATTTAGCGAGATGACAACAATGCCACCAGCATACAAATGCGTCTGGCCTCCAAATGGAGTCCACAACCCGAAAGTCTGCAAACCAACTTTAGCCGGGGCTGGCGCTCAGGATTTTGTCTGTAGCCCGTCCTTTTCGGCTGCTCGGTCCCTGCCCATAGATGAGTTACAATATTTTTCAATTAGAAATTATTCTGTTGAAAGTAATTCGATTATTTTCACTCGGTGGGCGATTCGACGCCGGCAGCGTGCGACGCTTCCGTTGCTGGCAGCCCAGAAGCCAAACCGAACCCAGGACCAAAACTTGGAACTGAATCCAGAGTGAGGACAAAGTCATCGTCTCGCCAAAAAAATAAAATAAAATAAAATGGAAAAAAAATCAACAAAAAATGTGAGCATACAAAAGCAAAGTGCACAAAAATGTTTGCAAACAGTTTCGATTTTGGGGGAAAAGTTAATGGCAACATTTTTGTTGACTTTTCACTTTATTTGCAATGTTTTCCCAGCATAGCTCAATTTATTTATTTGTTCATGAGTTGTTTGCAACAATTGAAAATCTGTTGCTGACAAAGTCAGCAATAGTATGATGCATGTTTATGGTGCAGAATGTGCACAATGTAGTAAATTGGTTTAAAATCGTTTAAAAATAGAATAAAATTAAATACTATTCATTTTAAATTAAATAGTGATTGAGATGTTGCAGGTTATATTTTTGTATATTCATTATATACACTCATTTATATTCATAGTGTTTATTCATGAGTTTATGTGCATAATTAACTGAATGTATGTATATTAAGCAGCGTTCAACACATTCATACTTGATGCGCGGTGTACACTCAGTCATGTCATTCATCCGATCTGAACACAATGAATACGAATACGAATACGAATACGAATACAAACGAATACAAAGTAAAAACGTGCAACTGCAATCGCAATCGGGCACATCGCATTCGTTACAAATGTCGCTCGCACTTCATAAAACAAATTTATGAACTCGCCGCGATCATTGATCTCGACATCTTCATCAGGTGGAATTACTATTGCAATTGGAATCGAAATTGGTGCAGGCTGTGTGATCTGATCTCATCTTGTGAGCATACAACAATCTCCCATGTCCCATGTCCCATGTCCCTTGTCTCAAGATTGGACGGCATGGACTGTGTGTGCCTGGGCCTGGTTATAACTCAATCGCTGATCCAAATTCCATGCCGCCACCGCCGCGCAATTGCTCCCAAGTTACCCATTGTTGTCCACCCGACCCGGCTACTCCCTCGCCGCCCTGCCCCACTCCCCTCTCCCATCACCACAGACTCAAGTTGATGCATGTTCGTGCGCCTGACATCATTGTCGTGGCAGCGTGTGTCGCTCATTCGTTACTACGAGTGCGAGTGTGCGAGTTTGCAATGTGAGTGTGAGTGCGAGTGCGAGTCGAGTACTCGCTGTGGACAGTGGGACACCTCTCAGAGTCAGAGTCTGACTCGGGCACGGACTTGGACTCTGTCCGGGCCTGGCTAATGAATTTAATGCAGCTTTTGGCTTTCGGCTTTTGGCCAGCGCATTGTTGCGTGGCATTTTTTGCCTTATTCGTCTGACGTTTTTGCTCACGAGTTATGCGTATTTATGATATATATACCACTAGTAGGTGACCCCCCCCACCCTCTTCTACCCCTCTCTTAAACTTAAAGTATGCGTCCAATTGCGAGTCTGGCTCTGGGTCTTGGGCTGATTGTTTGTTTGGTAACCTGTTGCGTTGTTGTCGGCTTTTTGCTCGTCTTTTTGCTCATTGTTGGCTGAGGGACCGGTTTAGTGCTCCGTTTATGACATTTTCTTGTAAGCCACGCACCTTCAAGTCAAATTTATCCCCAGCTCTCATTGCGAATGAAGTTGTTACAGTTTTTCGCAGCACTTCGATACGATTGAATGCGCTGCGATTTGATTTGATTGTGACACGACTCTGACATGAAATGACGCAATTCGCAGACTCAATTCTCCAAGGTTTGCCATACATATTTGCTTTCATATTTGGTTTGACTATGGCTAGCTGCATGAGTCATGGGATCGAAGGGGAAAGGAATAAGTCGCACAAATAGCTACATTCAAAATATTATTTTAATGATTACGTATATATCTGGAATTTTATCAATTTCCTGCATTCACATTATTTATAATTCACTATTTCTTCCGCCCGCATATTTGAGGAAATTTTATTCTTCAATGAATTTGTTGGACTTGGAATTTATGAATTGCATGTTCAAAACGAGTTCCAGTCCCTTTGCCTCTACGAGAGCCAACATGGTAATCCAATTTAGCCGCTTCCCGGAACTTATGAGCACACAGTTCAAATCGATTCATTAAAATCAAATCCAAAATGCCAACCGAAACGAGAGCGAGGAGCTGCCAATACCAATAGTGTGGCACAGGCCCAAAACGATTGCCAAAAATGCTAAAGAAAAAAAAAATGGGAAAAAGAGAATACAAAAGGGAAGAAAGCGGACCGTCTGCAGCAAGATGACCAACACAGACACAGACACAAACACACACAGACACATAGAAACCAACTGAAACCCATAATCATGGCAAGAAACACATGGCGGAAAAAAAGTTCGCAGCTTGTGGTAATTTGGTGGGCGTTTTTACTTATATTAGGTCAGGAACGTGCTTTGAATAGTCTCCGCTTTTAGCTCCAAGTGAAGGAAAACCCCTTCTAAGGCTTCTCTAAGCCAAATCGGAATCGTTGTTGTCGTCCTCTCCGGTTGGCTCCGAGCTGTCCAGAGTGCGTGCGAATCAGTTGAACCAGCCTCGGCCACCTTTCACCAACAACAACATGAATAAAAACAACAACAACAACAAATGTTCCAGCTACGTCTCTGGAGCTCTCGCGCCATCGCCATCTTGTGGCCCAATATATGCATGAGGCGCACATAAATCAATGTCAACCATAATCATTTAAAATCAATCAAAATACGAACGCTTTGACTGCAGAATTGCCTGGAATTGGCCGAACGTGGCCGGCCAGCCCGGACGGCCGGATGGACATGTACATTTGCCTCAGCTCCTGCCACTCCACTCGCTCCTGCTCCTCGTGCTCCTACACCATGGCCTGCTGTCCTGCTATCTGCCGTCTATGATCTGTGCAGTTGGTCAGTTTCGCTCAGTCGCTCGTCTGACTGGCCTGCCCTGGGCTGCAGCTGAAGCGATTAGCGGCCTACAGCTCCAACTCCGATTCCGTTGACTTCCATTCCTCCTCCCACCCTTTCGACTGTGACTGCGCCTCCCCAACTCAGTGGTGCACAGCGCCCCCGCTAAGCCACCATTTGAGGCGGCTGCCCCGTCAATTTGTGTAGTTTTTACGCGTGTGTCTCAACCTGTCCGAAGTGCTTGGAGTTAGATACTCACACTCGCACACATAGCCACACATTACCATATCCACATACACACACACACACACACACACACATACACGCTCTTCGTCTAGCTCTCTAAGTCATTTGCAGTGGATGTCAGTCAAATGCCCTGCATGCTTCTATTCATATGTGTGCTGGTGTCTGGCCCGGGCTTTAGCCAGTCTCCGTCATGCGTCATGCATCCATCTAATGGCGGGCACGCACAGTGGGCAAAGAGTGCTGCTACACTGCAGCAACATGAAGTACTCCCTGTATTCCACTACAGTCAAATAATATATTAATAATAACGTGTTCGATTAACACATTTATTAAGTAACAACTTGGCTATAAAAGTGCTAATAATTCGGTTTTGGAGAATAACAATATTAATAGCTATACCTCTTGTAATATATATCGTATTATTTAATACTATTTTCTACTTTTGTGTCTAAAGAATAAATACAATCAAATTAAACGATACTTTTCATAAGAATTATTGCATTATTTTATACGATATTATTTATTTAGTTATAAATTTAAAAAAAATTGCCAGTAACAGTAATAATCAGTAACAAATTCAAAATTTTAAGTAATCAGTTGTTAGACCTCCAAGTGCATAAATATGTTAAAAATATACACTGATCGATAAGTGAGTTTTTTTTTAAATGTTTTTAGATTATTCGCGATATTTGTCCACAGTGAGTGCGAGCTGTTTTCTCGTTTGGCAGCACCACCGGCGTTGCAATTTGAAGTTGCCGTTGCCTGTCGCTGTCGGGGCTGTAGGCTCTGCAGCTGGTTGAGTTGTTGAAGCGGGAGGGGGGACAGAGTGGTTGGGGACTGGTCAGTTTTGATCGTTTGCTATGCAGTTAAATTGGCTTATCGACCAGACAACGTTATGTGCGAGAGATGTGGAGTGGAATGGGTAAGGGGAGGGGGGTGCGACCGGTGGTGCGCCAGTCAAATGTGCGGCGATAACAGCGAGGCGCAAATTGTGGCTAAATTATCGATAGACTTGCGATAGGCACACACACCAATTACAGTTACTTCGCGTAAACGCTTATTGATTAAAGGCGACCAAGGCCCGGAGAGCTGTGTAAGTGGGTAGATGCCTTATCCAGACCAACTATTATTCCTCTGGCTGCCAGTCAATGTTCGATGCCTTGGCACCTGTCAGCGTACATGTGTGCGAGTGTGTGCGAGTGTGTGTGCGAGTGTGTGTGCGAGTGTGTGGGTGAATATATCGTGTGAACCGTTGCATATGTTAATGTTTGGCGCGCCATCTTCCACTTCCACATTCACATCCACATCCACATCCACTTGGAGTGTAGTCGCCTTAATTTCCTTTTGTTTTTGTTATTATTGTTCGAGTGCTGGGTCTGGTTCCAAGCGACGACGAAGCCTCAGGCGCTTTGGCCCTGCGCCAGAGCGGGATGGGGCAATAAGGGAGTGGAAGCGAGATGGCATTAGCTTAGAAAATTACAGAGGGCTGGCTACCTTATGATGGCGGCAACAACGACTACGACGACGATGGCGACCCACGTTCCTATTTCATTTTTGAATAATTTAGCGCTGTGAAATTCTTTGGTTTTGGCTCTTGGGTTTCCACCTCTTGCCGCTTTCATAATAATAACGGCGATAAATCATAAAAATTGCACCTTTCATTCAAGTCGAGCGCTGGATTTTTCGGAACTTTGATTTGATTTGGGGGTTTCATTCCTGCAGAGCACACAGATTTGCGCCCGGTCTTAGTCTAATAATAACTAGCAATCACATTTGGACTTGGGGATCAGCACTGCACAAAGACCGCTTTCAAAAAGATCTCGACGGCGCTTAAATTCGTGTTCTTTTTTTATTTTTGGTAAGTTTTTTCCTTGGTTTTTTTTTTTTGGATTTTTGGGCAGCTTGTGTTCAATTTTTGGCTCGGCTCGTGTTGATTTCATTGTTGGATTTGCGTGTTCCGCATAAATTTTATGCGTTTGTAGTTGACATGACATGTGCGTGCAAACATTTCTCATTTCCATTTCGTCGTATGCCATGTTAGCATTTAAAAATATATTCGTAATTAAAATAAGGAACAGCACAAACAATAAAAACAACAGCAACAACAACAGCAAGAAGAGGGAGCGAATTCAGCCTCAAATCGAGTTTTATTGTTGGTCAGTGATAAGAATCTTGTAGTGCGCTTTGCACTAATTACAACAACCATTCATAACTCCAAAAATGAGAAATTACTTGAGCATTACTCAAATGTGTGTGTCGTAATTCCCAGTATTACAACACTATGTGGAAGTGCGTGTTGGAATTTTAGACTATTGTTAAATTGCATACTTCTTGAGGGAGGCCAGAATACATTATGAACATATCGTAAACAAATAACTTTAGCCTAATAAATGTACAAAGTTATTCATTTTTTAGTAGTTAAACGACATAATAATCACTTAATTGAATTTTCCATAATTTTGCAGATTGCAGAAAAAATCAGATTATGTGAATATTCTTCTATAATTGTCTAGTAATTCTTAACAGATCTTGTTATTTCGCAACAGATTTGTAAGCACAATATGCTGTCACTTTGGATTACATAAACAAATCCAAAAATTTAAAAAACAAAATAAAAGTAAATACAAAAAATAATATTTAGGTATTTAAAGAGGCTAAATATATTAGGCAAAGATATTATTTGTCAGTCAGTGTTGTTTTGTTATTGTTTATTGTTTTGTTTATAAAAGAGAAGCTTTAAAATTTATGATCTTTCTGGTGTCTGCCAAATCAGCCGTCAACGCCTTCTGCCAAATGGATTTCACTCCCCTCAACCAAACGGAAGACAATTATTTATGGGTAAAAAATTTGTTGGGAAAATTTCCTTCTTAATTATGACAAGACAGGGAACTTGACAGTTTTAGCACTCACAAAGTGTCACAAGTGTTGAACCAAACCACACACACACACACACACACACTCACATCTGAAGGTTTTTTAGATGAACATAAAAGATACACACATTTGAATAAATATTTATATTTATGTACAAGTGATCGCCAAGTGTTTGGCAACTTTTTTATGAGTTTGGCTGCATATATATTTATTTTACTATTCTTCAGGCATTTCCATAAACTAAAACAAATCCCCAAAAAAGCACACACACACACACACACACACACACAGGCACATTCACATACTCGTCGATTTTTGGGATAAGTTTGGAACGCGGGCAACACATCGATTGATTTATGGGCCCAAATTGAGGAGTTGGACCCGAATTCGAATATGGATACCGGTGCCAGGCAAAAATTGTTGGTCTCTCGACTGCTGTCCCTAGAAAGGTGCACACAGCCAGCGGCGGCATCTGCGGCAACTTGGATTTTCATTCATTAAACTCTGGCCCCACACAGCCCCTTCGCCATATTTTCCCTTGGCGCCTCTGCTGCCAGCCAGCTGCAACACTGGCGCCGCAACATATGTATCTAATTTTTAATAATTATCAAAATTGATTTCAGCTAAAAATTTATTTTTTCTTTTCTAAATATTTAATATTTATATTCAAGCTGCTGCTGCCGCTGCTGCTGTTAACCCATGTCTGCCCTTTGCTGTGCACAGAACCTTGAAATGTTTTTGGTTTTTGGCTTTGTGTTTATTACTTTATGAACTCATTAAATTTAATTTTACTGCGCATTTTTATTTTGTGCACGTTCCCAAACATCTCCCACCCCTTGCTAACTGTCAGCCCCCTCCCCGCCACTGCCCCTGGAAAAGTCAGACTCTGTCTTGTGTATTTCCTCCCCCGCTCACTGGTGTTTTTGGTTTTTGGCTTTGTTTTTTGTGTGCTAATTAGTTGAAATTTTCATTGTATCCAATTAATTGTGTGACACGCTTATCTGCAGCTCATTTTTTGATCGTTTGGCCGGCAGTGACCTGCGGAAATGAAAAGCTGGCCAGCGTTTCACGCTTCCGCCCCCGTTTGACCCCCGGCCCGAGACAGCAATTAAAAGCCAATAAGCAGCCAATTCATGTAATTCACTTAACCAAAGCTCACAGAGAGCTCATAAAATCCGTTTAACTGCCGCATTAGAACCTTTCAACTGCCGGATCTCTTAGCTCTTCTCAAGCAGAGCTGCTCGCTCTGCGCTCTGGGCTCTGGGCTGGGCCACAATTTTTATGGGCATGGCTGCCAGCTGTGGTCTGTTTCTGGGTTGGGTTTCGGTATGAGTTCGAGTTTGAGTTTCAGTTTCAGTCTGAGTCTGGGGCCAAATGGCAAAATGATTGCTTTTTATGACCTCATAAAATTAGATACAAATCGCTCTGTCGACATTTATCTCTTCTCTCCCTATCTCTCTATCTATCTGACTGTATCTATCTCGCTTTTGGCCTTGCTCTCCAACTGAATCTGATTTGGTCCTTTCACTCTCCTATGCAGCATTGTGCGAAGTGTTGTTTTTATGGGAAGCATTTATGAGATGTACGCGACCAAAGTATTTCAATGTTTCCATGTGCTAAACGGCTAATAAAAAGTGTGCCAAATGTTTTAATGCCACCAACTGGCTAAGTAAATAATTATTTAACGCCTTTTATGTTTTATGGGGATATAATGAAGTGCCCGCTGGTGTGTGCCCGGGTTGGGTTTGTAAGAGTTTTACGAGCTTGGGTTAGGTCAGCGCTGCTCCCAAGACATATGGAATGGGTATAAAATAATAAAATCTAGTTTTAATTGTGTTACGCATAATTGAAAAGCCATCAACAATTTTATTTGTGAATCGCAAAGAGCTGCTGCTCATTAAAATGTCTTTGAATAACTCTATTATATGAAACAGACGAATAAAGAGCGGGTAAGAAATTCTCTGACAAAAAATAAAGTTTATGTCATGATATGGTACAGATTGCACATGGAGAAGATACAATATTTTTGATCTACTTAAACTTAAGATCTACATATATCTAGAGATGCCATTAATTCCATACTCTCTTAAATACAGCGGCCATTTAGGCAAAGGGGCGGACCAAAATGAAGTGTATTGAAAGGGAAGCAAAAGAGGGTGAAGACAAAAGAAAAAGAAGGAAAAGAAAAGAAAACAAAATAATGATAATAATAAACCGTCGCTTGAATTGGTTGCAGACACGGGCGGATATTTTTTGACGTTACTGTTTTTGTGGCAAAAGCAGAAGACATGCTGCGATGCCCACAAGCGGAGACGGCGCTGAGAGGCGTAAATGGTTTCGAGGCCAAATCAACTGGACAACTGGGGGCTGGCGAGGTAAAGAGGCAGAAACGAGATGGGGGCACCGACACAGCCAACGAATCATCACAATCTGTGTGTTGTTGGTGGCAATGGCAGCCGGCGACTGGTAACTGGCGACTGGTAACTGGCAACTGGCAACTGGCAACTGGCAACTGGCGGCTGGTTAAAAAGTGAATTCGGACGCAGCTGGAGGGCAGCAACACCCAGGACCAGAGCACCACAGCCACATCCTTTGTGCGCTCGAGCGAAAGGTAGCAGCAACAACAGCAACAGCAACAACAGCAACAACAGCAACAACAGCAACAACAATAACAAACAGCAACAATTCGGTGGTTGCAATTTCAGTGAGTGGCGCACAAAACAGAAATGGGAACTTTAACACTTTACATGTAGAAAAATTGAAGGAATTACCAAAATTTTGAAGGCTCACACTCCAAACAGTTGTTTGGTTAAGCGTGTCACAACTTTAATTTCCGCCCTTTGGAGCCGGCCGCCGCAGGACTTCCTCCATGGCAGCCAAGCAGGCAAGCAGGACAGCAAAAAGAAACACCATCAAAATGCACACACACACTCACACCCACACACTCACTCATACCCGCACTCACATTTGCACTCAGACACACAGCTTCAGGCTTGGGCATGTTCACTTTGTATGTAAATCATTCGAGCAGCTTCCCTGGCAGGACGACAACAACAACAACAACAACAACAATAATAACAAACGGTGCAGCAACAACAGGAGCAGCCACAGGATGCGGATGCGCCGTAGGTGGTCAACGGTACGCGACCGCAGAGGGCGCTGTAAAAGCTTTTTGTGTCAACGCCATCAACGCTGAAATCAATTCAACCACCGACGCCTGCACCCCCACTCCCCCAGACCCTGCCCCACACCCTGCCCCACACCCTGCCCCACACCCTGCCCCTATAGTTAACCGGACGGGGTCTGCTGCTGGCATTGTTGATGGGTTTCGTTGAGGTTTGGGGTTCGGGTATTGGGGCTGTGTGTTTGTTGTTGTTGTTGTGCTGGCTGGGCTGCATCGCCCCTTCGCCGAGGGGGCCAACTTCCACCTACGCCTTGCACGGCACAGCGGGAGGGGCTGCAAAGGCTGCCTGCCGTCAGACAGTGTCAATAGCAAAACTGAGCGGGAATTATGAAATATTTTATTAAAACAGAAGGAAAATGACACGAGCCGAAGGACAATGGTGCTGTCTGACAGCCCAGAGTGACGATGTTAGGCGAACCATTGAGGGGCGCTGAGTGCTGGGTGCCCAAGGGATTTGATTGCGTCGTAATTGTTTATTACAAAAATATAAACGGGTAAATTGTTTATGCATTAGCAAAGTATGATTTGACGATTAGAGCAAATCAGCAACAAATTTCTGCTGTTTAACACGCTAAGCAATATATTTGATTATATCTCGTTCTGTAAATATAGCCTATTTCTATTAATTTAAAATGGAATTTATTTATTCATGGGGTGATTTCACGTTATTGAAAGTTTAAATATATCACTAGTATAAATAAATATATTTGTAATTTAAAATCTATTTTAAAAAATGATTGTCGGCGCATATTTTCAGCAATAACCATGACTAAATTAATTATTTTAGTAACTCAATTTTGTAAATTTTATCATCATGAATTGTGCTTATTTTGTTAAACATTATATGAAGCAAAATGAATATATTTTTCTTTTCAATATTTTTTACAAGATTTAATTTGCACAAGCCTTCCAATTAATTTGAATGCATTTCAAAATGACAAAAGCTCAAAATGTCAACGCAGTCAACACACACACACACACACACACACACGGAGCAAACTCACACACAGATACACATGCTGTAAACATGCAATGGTATTACAAATGGCATTTGACATTCGTGGCAGTTGTTGGGTCTGTTTGGGGGGTGGGGGCTTGGTTGGGGGCAGATAATAATTCATTGTGCGTTGCTGGCACGCCAATTTCAATTATTTAATCAATAATATTAATTTTCGTATCATATTTTGTCACTGGCAATAAATGCGAAATTTGTAAAGCAGTCCACAGCGGACAATGGACGGCACAGGACAACGCACACACGCAGGACATTTCACTCATGTAAGCACACACACACACACACACACTCACACACACGCTCACACAAACAAACACATACACTCGCGCATGCATACGTTGAATGTTGCAGGATGTTCACACATTCGCATTGTCCTGCATCCCTGGGCAATTGCACATTTCATTTGCATTTTGTGCATCGCCTGCAATTTCAACTGTCACCCGCTCCGCTCTGTTGTTGTTGCAACACCACCAGCACCACATTCCTGGGCATTGCGTTGACAATTGGCTCCAGCGAAATTAGCCACTTAAATGCGCCACCAGCAGGTTGCAGCCGGTTGCCCGCCCCTCGCTTCGACGCGTTTACATTAGCAACAATTACTCAGAGCGGATGGCTGGCAATTTGCATTGCGGCGCTGCTGTTGACATTAAATTGTGTCCTCGAACTTTCACTTTAGTGCGAGACGCATCCTTGCTGATGTTGTCCTCATTGCATGCAACTCATTGGCCGGATCGCTTTTTTAATCAAATTGTCAATCGCTGTCGTCTGTTAAGCGTTCTCCGTTTCGGCCATCTCTTATTTATGGGCCAATAAACTTCAAACGCTGCATTGGAATTTTTTCATTTGTTGCCGCCAGGCGAAAGGACTCTTTCTGTTGCTGTTGTCTTTCGCAACGACAGGACACAACAAGGACAGTTCGAATTTAATTTTGTGTAAATTACAAAATGAAATGGCACATCCCTTACCATCGGTACCATCCCCCTACCACCCCCTTAGAGCACCCTCATCTTTATACAGTTGATTCCGGGCAAGCGTCAGCTTCATTGAAGTATTCTGCTTCTCTAGGAATTTATTGAAATTGCCATGTTGTTATTTGAACACAAAAATCAAGTTATTTGTTGTACACATTTTTCAAATGAATTCCTTGAGTACACTACAAATATTTGTAAGCCTCCTGAGTAATGTTCAAAATCGAAGAACAGTCTATATAAAACTAATCGACTAAAGTCTAGAATAGTTCATTTTTAAATAATTCATTCTTTACAACTATTCAAATGTTCTGCACTCACTAAAAAAAAACCTCAAGGAAATTGCTAATTTTAGCACATGAAATGCACATTTGCCAATGGAATAAACCCAACATTTCTAAAGAAACAACTTCTAGAATCGGACGACATATGCATACCAAATGAGAATGGAAAAATATTGCAAAATATTGCATAACAAATTCGATTATATTTGAAATTGTCACAGCGCCGCATTGAGTCATAAAACTAATTACTGCCACATTATTCTTAAGTAACTGTTATTTTGGAATCCAGAGACGTTGACCTTGCTACACTTTGCTCAACCACAAAATGGCATGGGCGCTATCGGAATGGGCATCTTAATGGGAACTGTCTGTGTGGTGAGGGTCATTAAAATTGTCGCTTGCACTTTCCGATGACCTTGACACACGGTCAGAGAGAGAGAGAGAGAAAGAGAGAGATAGACAGAGAGAGAGAGACTGTGAGACATTGCATAATATTATGCGTTCGCCTTGAACGCTGTTGCTGATGCTGATCCTGATACGCCTGTTGCTGCCTGGACGAGGTCATGCAAATGGTCTGCGTGTGTCCTTGTTGCTAGCCAAGTGTGGCTGTAACTAATGTCGATTGTTCGGCGAGAGTCAAGTCGAGGTTGCATAAGTTCAGCTGACCATTTGAAAGGACTGGGAATTTGGGTGCAATGTTTTGGCTATTCAAATGTGAGTATAATAAAAACAAATTCGCCCACTGCACCGCACAACAATGCAACTTTCTCTTTCGGCACGAAATCGCAGCCGGTGCCTGGACTAATCCGCATGCCCTTTGTCCTGTTGCATATTGTGCTGTAGGTCCTGCTGCCTGACACTTTCGCTCTAGGCCGCAAAGGATTCGACTTTGTTTTAATTTTTTTTTTGTTTTTTTTTTCTGTGTGTGTTTGGCACGCAAACAGGTTCTACTCGTTCTCGCTCCCGTTCTCGGTTCTGTTCCTGTTCCCATTTCCAATGCCATTCCCGCAGTGCACTGACAAATTTCTTGAGCCGCCGTTTGGCAACATCTCAGCGACGGAGGCAGGCAGGCAGTCAGGCAGTCAGTCAATGCTGGCCAAAAGCAACGAAGATAGATTGTGTGTGAAAATCCTTTCAAATGATTTGTTTACCAACAGCGCATCGCGGCCTTTCTCCGCTCGCCTTTTAGTGCCTTCCAATTGCCTCTGCTGTGGTGCCTAGCTGCCTGCTGTTATCCAGCACTGGCAGCTGTTGCATTTTCCACGCATTTATCAGCCGGTGTCGGTGTCTGCCAATGTCCATGTCTCCATGTCTATGTCCTCCTCATCAGCTGTGGACACATATTTCAATGTTCGTGACTCGATTTTTACCGCTTACATTGTCGTTCTCTTCTTCTTGTGCTCTTTGCCTCTCCCTCTCCCGCTCTATTTCTCTCCTCCTCCTTCCTTCACTCCTGTCTTCCATCTGCTTCGCCTTCATCTTCATTTTTACTGGTTAGCTGTCGGTTTCGTGCCTCCGACTCGCCACTTGAACATTTTTATTTTGTGCGATTTAATTTTTATTATATGCGCCTTTGGTCAATCGCCATCGCCTCAACTCCATCCTCATCCAGAGCCACATCCACAAGCATCCGCAACCATCCCTCACATTTGCTACGGTTTATCGACAAACACTTTACGCGAAAGGAGCACTCACTACAAGGGTGTGGGGGGGGCATCGGGACTCGGAAATTGCTTTATGGCCAGTGACGTAGGGGGTAAGTTTGAAGGGAGTGAAATTAATGGGTTTAATTGTCTAACTATTTTCAAAAACAATTCTCAAGTCTTCTTGTAGATAACAATTAAATATAGTATTTAAAAATATTTGCTGGTAATTGTTACAAGTAATATTTATCAAAGGTTGTTTTCTTTACTGTGGGTAACAGTTTGGCATTTGTAAAAGCGGAATGACAACGATATCATATTATACAATCATTTATAAAATGCTGAAAATCTATTTTAGTTTTCCAAATTGTACTTTAGTTAAAATTTGTATATTTTTTTACACTTAGCCAATTTATTCATCACATAGCGTTAATAAAATAATCATTTCTAATTATTGCAAACTTCTCTGAAACTGAGTCTATTTTAATTTATAAAAATTAAAACTTTTCTATATATCTCTATATATTTTATTCCTATTCTACCCTTTAACTTGCATAACAAATAAAACTAGTTGCAGCCCCTTCTGTGCCACACCACTGAAGGCAGCTGGCCCGTTTGCTGATTGTGTTTTTGGCTTTCGTGTGGCGGACTTGGACTTGAAACATGTTTGCGAACATACACACCAACAGCAACACACATGAGCAACAGCAACACACACACAACAACAACAACAACAACAACTACAACAACTGGCCGTTAGCTTTCTCAGGCTGCTCATGTAGTGCGATAGAGTAGTATATTGTCTGTACGTGGCCTATGTGGACTTGGAGTTGGACTTGGATTTCGGCTGGGTCTGTCTGGCAACTGCGTGCATCCCAGTCTCGTCGACTCGATCAGGCCATCTATCCATTTGGTGCTAAACTTGTCCACACTTTATTACCACTGACACACACACGCTGGCCAAGCGGGCTGCTATTGGCCAAAAGGTTCAATAAACATTTGTGTTGGAGTCATCACAGGCTGAGCATCAACTGCAACCAGAGTCTTGATTACCTCAACCAGTGCCCGAAGCTTTATTCTGCACGTCATTGCTTATTAAACGTTGTCCAACACGGCTGCCTGCTCGATAGCCCGGCCTAATCTCGCTTGTCACTTGTCCGGGCAGTTTTGTAGGCACCTAAGTGGCCAGACATGGTCATAGCTCATAATGCTGTTGCTGCCACATGATGCCCCTGACACTGACTTCGACTTCGACTCCGACTCCGACTCTGACTCTGTGTTAGTCTCCATCTTCGATGGCGGCGCAATCTTCAATTCATTTACATTTTTATTCACGCAGATTAACAGTATCGGCATGTCATCTGCTTTGTGCGCTGCGGCTTATGGCTAAGAGCTCAGGCATTGAGTGCTTCGCTCTACGCCAGCTGGCAACGCTCCACGCAAGGAGGAGGCAGAGGCAGAAACAGGGGCTGGGGCACAGCCACCTCGCACGTTCGCCAAACTGTTGCAATGTCGCAAATTTTTATCGCACGTCTACAAGAAATTCAACGCGTGCACATTCCACATTCTGTGTGCTCACAGCATCTCAGCCCTGTACAATGGCATTAAACTGAACAATTTGAGACAAAATCATAATAACATTTAGAAATAGAAATTTCAAAAATTTAAAGAAAATTTGTCATCTTATAAGATAGGTAGATTTAAGCTATTTTTTTAGATTTAAATGGAAAGGTTTATTCTTCTTCTAAAATTTGATATTTATAAAATAATAATAATAATAAATATTCCATAAGCATAAAAATTCCATTGAATCTAGGAAGTGTTGATTTGAGTTTAACTTAGATTTGTGCATTTCTTTCTCTGAA